>OY728150.1:1629480525-1631880525 GCA_963277665.1 Viscum album
GAACGATAGGAATATTATTCCTGAGATGCAGAAGGAGGCCGCACGTCCATCGGACGTGCGGTGCGCGCGGCACGTCCGATTGTATCGTTTTCAGCAGCGCGGCGCGCGCTGAAATGGCGCGTTGGGGGGTCAAAACCACCCGAACGACCTCCGAATGCCACGAAACCGTATGACAACATCCGGGGCGTCAATTGTGAAATGGTCGGCCAGACGGCACCTCATTCGGAGGTGCCGTGTGACCGCGGCGGCCGGAAACGCGTTTCTGGCGCCGTTAAACACCAAAACGGCGTGCGGCGGTCCGATTCGGAGCAAACGTGCTCCGAACGACCTGAAACCGCACGGGAACGATAGGAATATTATTCCTGAGATGCAGGAGGAGGCCGCACGACAATCGGACGTGCGGTGCGCGCGGCACGTCCGATTGTGTCGTTTTCAGCAGCGCGGCCCGCGCTGAAATGGCGCGTTGGGGGGTCAAAACCACCCGAACGACCTCCGAATGCCACGAAACCGTACAACAACATCTGGGGCGTCAATTGTGAAATGGTCGGCCAGACGGAATCTCATTCAGAGGTGCCGTGTGACCGCGGCGGCCGGAAACGCGTTTCCGGCGCCGTTAAACACCAAAACGGCGTGCGGCGGTCCGATTTAGAGCAAACGTGCTCCGAACGACCTGAAACCGCACGGGAACGATAGGAATATTATTCCTGAGATGCAGGAGGAGGCCGAACGTCCATCGGACGTGCGGTGTGCGCGGCACATCCGATTGTGTCATTTTCAGCAGCGCGGCGCGCGCTGAAATGGCGCGTTGGGGGGTCAAAACCACCCGAACGACCTCCGAATGCCACGAAACCGTACTACAACATCCGGGGCGTCAATTGTGAAATGGTCGGCCAGACGGAACCTCATTCGGAGGTGCCGTGTGACCGCGGCGGCCGGAAACGCGTTTCCGGCGCCGTTAAACACCAAAACGGCGTGCGGCGGTCCGATTCGGAGCAAACGTGCTCCGAACGACCTGAAACCGCACAAGAACGATAGGAATATTATTCCTGAGATGCAGGAGGAGGCCGCACGTCCATCGGACGTGCGGTGCGCGCGGCACGTCTGATTGTGTCGTTTTCAGCAGCGCGGCGCGCGCTGAAATGGCGCGTTGGGGGGTCAAAACCACCCGAACGACCTCTGAATGCCACGAAACCGTACGACAACATCCAGGGCGTCAATTGTGAAATGGTCGGCCAGACGGCACCTCATTCATAGGTGCCGTGTGACCGCAGCGGCCGGAAACGCGTTTCCGGCGCCGTTAAACACCAAAACGGCGTGCGGCGGTCCGATTCGGAGCAAACGTGCTCCGAACGACCTGAAACCGCACGGGAACGATAGGAATATTATTCCTGAGATGCAGGAGGAGGCCGCACGACCATCGGACGTGCGGTGCGCGCGGCACGTCCGATTGTGTCGTTTTCAGCAGCGCGGCGCGCGCTGAAATGGCGCGTTGGGGGGTCAAAACGACCCGAATGAACATCGAATGCCACGAAACTGTAGGACAACATCCGGGGCGTCAATTGCGAAATGGTCGGCCAGACAGCACCTCATTCGGAGGTGCCGTGTGACCGCGGCGGCCGGAAACGCGTTTCCGGCGCCGTTAAACACCAAAACGGCGTGCGGCGGTCCGATTCGGAGAAAACGTGCTCCGAACGACCTGAAACCGCACGGGAACGATATGAATATTATTCCTGAGATGCAGGAGGAGGTCGCACGTCCATCGGACGTGCGGTGCGCGCGGTACGTCCGATTGTGTCGTTTTCAGCAGCGCGACACGCGCTGAAATGGCGCGTTGGGGGGTCAAAACCACCCGAACGACCTCCGAATGCCACGAAACCGTACGACAACATCCGGGGCGTCAATTTTGAAATGGTCGGCCAGACGGCACCTCATTCGGAGGTGCCGTGTGTCCGCGGCGGCCAGAAACGCGTTTCCGGCGCCGTTAAACACCAAAACGGCGTGCGGCGGTCCGATTCGGAGCAAACGTGCTCCGAACGACCTGAAACCGCCCGGGAACGATAGGAATATTATTCCTGAGATGCAGGAGGAGGCCGCACGTCCATCAGACGTGCGGTGCGCGCGGCACGTCCGATTGTGTCGTTTTCAGCAGTGCGGCGCGCGCTGAAATGGCGCGTTGGGGGGTCAAAACCACCCGAACGACCTCTGAATGCCATGAAACCGTACGAAAACATCCGGGGCGTCTATTGTGAAATGGTCGGCCAGACGGCACCTCATTCGGTGGTGCCGTGTGACCGCGGCGGCCGGAAACGCATTTCTGGCGCCGTTAAACACCAAAACGGCGTGCAGCGGTCCGATTCGGAGCAAACGTGCTCCGAACGACCTGAAACCGCACGAGAATGATAGGAATAATATTCCTGAGATTCAGGAGGAGGCCGCACGTCCATTGGACGTGCGGTGCGCGCGGCACGTCCGATTGTGTCGTTTTCAGCAGCGCGGCGCGCGCTGAAATGGCGCGTTGGGGGGTCAAAACCACCCGAACGACCTCCGAATGCCACGAAACCGTAGGACAACATCTGGGGCGTCAATTGTGAAATGTTCGGCCAGACGGAACTTCATTCGGAGGTGCCGTGTGACCGCGGCGGCTGGAAACGCGTTTCCGGCGCCGTTAAACACCAAAACGGCGTGCGGCGGTCCGATTCGGAGTAAACGTGCTCCGAACGACCTGAAACCGCACGGGAACGATAGAAATATTATTCCTGAGATGCAGGAGGAGGCCGCACGTCCATCGGACGTGCGGTGCGCGCGGCACGTCCGATTGTGTCGTTTTCAGCAGCGCGGCGCGCGCTGAAATGGCGCGTTGGGGGGTCAAAACCACCCGAACGACCTCCGAATGCCACGAAACCGTAGGACAACATCCGGGGCGTCAATTGTGAAATGGTCGGCCCAACGGCACCTCATTCGGAGGTTCCGTGTGACCGCGGCGGCCGGAAACGCGTTTCCGGCGCCGTTAAACACCAAAACGGCGTGCGGCGGTCCGATTCGGAGCAAACGTGCTCCGAACGACCTGAAATGAGATTATTTCTTGAATCGAAGTTTTTAAATTATTTTATCACAATGATTTGATATTATATATATATTAAATATATATTAAATATATATTAAAACATTTAAAATATATTATATATATATATATATATATTTAAAATATTGTATTTAATAGTATATATATATATATATTTATAGCACAATGATTTGTATTTAAAATATTGTATTGAATAGTATATATATATTATAGCACAATGATTTGTATTTAAAATATTGTATTTAATAGTATATATATATTATAGCACAATGATTTGATATTATATATATATTAAATATATATTAAATATATATTAAAACATTTAAAATATTATATATATATATATTTATATTTATATATTTATATTCAATTCAATAAAAAAATTTTAAAATTTTGTTTTTTTTAGAATAGCGACCGCCAATGGCGGTCGCTATAGGGTACCGGGCAGAGAGCCTTCAGCGACCGCCACGCGGTCGCTGAAGGCCGACCTGCCGGGCACCTATAGCGACCGCCATTGGCGGTCGCTAAAGGCCTCTAGTGACGAGGCAACAGCGACCGTCATTGGCGGTCGCTGCGCGGCCGCTAAAGCCCTTTAGCGACCGCCAATGGCGGTCGCTAATGGCCTTATTTATAGTAGTGTGACCTGATAAAATAACTTCAATACCGACCTATCCTAATACTAAAATCATTATTTTTGTATGAAATAAACCCTATTGAGGATTTGAGTCAATCAAAATGAAGTTTTCTGAAAAGTGGTAATATTGTAAACCTAGACTATTTTTTATTTCTTCTTCCACATCCCTAAAATCATATTTGATTTTTAATAAAAACTAAATTTATAATATTTTATATATTGTAATTTTTTATTTTAATCTTATAACCTATAATCATCTTCACCTAACTCATATGGGAAACAAAACTACTGATCATATGTATGGTGGTCTACCATCTCACAAACTGACATAATTCATTTTCAAAAAAAATTATGAAGACTATATATAATGAAGTATAAAATATTCATATGTGATAATTTTTATATTATAATAATTCAGGAATTAAATAATTAGATATACCTTATGTATTTCAATTTGGTATCACATATGATAACATCATCCATTTGAATAGAAGAATACCACATTGCATGGCGATGTGATATGTATTCACATACTATTTAATTGAATGGTTATAATGATAATTTTTTTGTTAATATTATATATTCATGACACATTTTTCATTATATAAAATAAATATATCATATATGTTATAACCTTATCAATTTGTGAATAAATTAACACATCATTTGTGCGTACGATGGACTTCTACCTCACAAAGCGATGTGATTTGTTTTCATTACTACATCACATGGATGGAACAAATAATATTATTTAAATAAATAATATAATTTTTAGGATATAATTATAATCTTATAATAATAAAATGACACTCAACTTATTTCCTTCTTCATCTTCAAAACAAATAGAATCGTTAATCATTTTCAAATATGTACTACAATCTCTATGATTATAACATATTTCATTTTTGTTAACCATATTTAATAGTTGATTTAAATGTATAATTTATGTATAAAAATGATAATTATGTAATAATTATATTTTTATATATGATGATATAATAATATCAATAATCTTAGTAAAAATACTAAATTTAGTTTTGGTCATAAGAGTTATTTATCATTAAAACATCTATTGGGAAATTAATTGGTAGGGTAACTGATTATGGCATTACAAAAAATAAAAAAATTGAATAATAAACCAAAAAAATATTATTAAGAAATTAAATAATTAAATTATGTTTATTATTTATAGAGATAATGAATGAAATTGAAAAATCGGGCTCCTGGTAAGGGATGTTTCAGAACCACCCTTTTTATCAGGTTCATCCATTCTCTCTTTAACTCACTCTCTCCTTTTATATATATTTAATTGATAATAAATTATTTACATATGTGTATAACATGTACAATTAGATTATTATACATTACTTTTATGGGTAAATACATAACTTATGAACATTTCTAAACTTTATTTTTTATGAAATGTATTTAGATTATATTTTAAGGTAATATTATGGATCCCACTTATTCCCATGGGTAATTTATATATTTTTAAAATTTGATTTATATACTTATGTGTCATTCACATGAATATAAATGAATTTAATGTGATTGGTGGTCCAAAAAAATTATATATCCCTCAAATGCTTTGGCTAATGTCTTTATCTCATGGTATGTCATATATGAGATTAGAGGGTTATCCTAATCCATTATTGGTCTCTTTCCACCGTGGGGTATTATCTTGGGAGTGAGATGTGACTTATTTTTAGATCATTTATAATTTCATTTTATCATTTTAATGTTTCCATGATCCTATGGTAACATTCTTTAAAAGGTATTCTTCCACTTTATTTCCCAAGTACCTTATTTATCATGATGTCATGTTATATCTTTGACTAATATATTATTATTATTTGTCATGTTTATTATATTATTGTGATTTTTATCTCACCCGTTATTTTTATATTCCCTATGTTATACCTTGTAGTTTTAGCATATCAATTGTGGTTTAGGATCTTTTATGGATGTGAAAAAAATCCATGTTTTATGTTCTTATTATTTTATTATGAACATAATATTCCAAATACAGTAGGCCATTAAGATCTTTGGGTTGTGATCACTATATATGTATGTCAAAAATCGTATTATAATTGGTTTAATAGGCCAAGGTATCAATAATACCAGTATAGTGAGTGTTAATGT
Source organism: Viscum album (assembly GCA_963277665.1). Classification (NCBI taxonomy): domain Eukaryota; kingdom Viridiplantae; phylum Streptophyta; class Magnoliopsida; order Santalales; family Viscaceae; genus Viscum; species Viscum album. The sequence continues at coordinate 1,629,486,384 of OY728150.1, forward strand.
TTTTAGTCTTGGTGGTGTGGTGTGGGTGCATCTTGGAATTATCTATAATACTATTATCCAAGATGTTTTATTTTTTGAAACCATGTATGATGATTTGGGAAGACAAGGAATAGTGATTATTTACATGTATTCTTGTTTTATGAGGACAATTGATTGTATTTACATAAAGGTTATACTGTATTTCATTATTATTAGATGACGAGTTTAGAGATTTTGTGTTTTTAAAATGAATTTTGTTTGGTGTTTTATTTTTTTATCTTTTTTGGGAAGTTGTTTCTTTTTTATTCACATCGACAAATTTTTTATTCAATTTTTATTATTTATAATATTTTTTCTTAGAAGTGATATCTATAAAGGAGTTTTAAACTGATGCATTGATGATGGGGAATCAAATGTTTTGTTAATGTGTAATAAGGGTGGGTGGTTATGAATGGTTAGACAATGGTGTATGTGAGTTTGGAATTTAATTTGGGATCATAATGAGCCATGGATCCATGATATTATCCCATGCTACAGTCTACTATAGTTTCATGACCCGGGTTTATAACAACATTGTTCGTTGTTGATGATATTCTTGGAGCATATTTCCTCTTCATTTGTTTTTTATATGACTATTTTTATTACATTATATTATTATATTTTTATTTTACTTGGTTTTATTGTTGTATACAAGTATTCTTAGGTTTTTTCCTTTATAGATATTCAACTAGTTTCACAGTAGATGATTATGGTTAGTGGGTTTTATGTTCCCATGGTTAATTTGATGAATTATAGAGATCATGGAAAGGCTCAAATTTTATGAATAGTTCATTTTTAGGCCACAATTTATGGAGAATAATAATTGGTCAAGATACTTATATTGGGTTTCAATTTCACAAGAGCTTCATGTCAATTATTATCAATATAGATATTTCATAGGATTCTTTGTGTTGATTATGTAATTTGACATCACCTTTAGGTGATGGATCGTTTTTATGGTTTACCTTGATTTAGTATCTTATATATTTTTTCCATAACCATCAATCAACATTCAATATGGTGTGGTTTGTTTTAGGTTCAATTAATAATACTATAACCAAATAATGTTTTGGGTAAAAAGGTGACATGTTTGGGAGAGTGGTCACATCTAAGTGTTACTTTTTTTTATTACAATTTTTTTATTAAGTTATTTTGATAATTTTAGGTCTCACTGGTGTTTTTTGTGTTTAAATATGTAAAAGGGTGTTTTATTATTGTAATTTAGTCTAGAAAACATTATTCAAGGAAGATAATTCCAGAGCTCATTTCCATTAATTGTTTTAATTATTTAGTGATTGGACTTTCTATACCATATGGATTAGGCTAATCCTTGACCACTACCAAGAACTTATTTTCTTACACTGATGAAGGAGATGGTAGGGTTGTGGATTCTAAGAGATCAAAAACCTAGTTTTTTAGTTTAAGGGATCATCAACATATGAAATATATATATATATATATATATATATATATATATATTGTAGAAGATTGTTCTGTACATCAATGGGTCTTCACTACCAAAGAAGGATTTTTTTGTGGTTGGATTTTAATTTTTATATTTTAGTTGTTTTATGAAGAAACCATTATTATACTTGATCTATAATGAGTTAATTTTTTCAATTATTTATTATGAAATTATTTATTTTTTGGTTCACCATTAATGTGTTGTGATTGATTTGAAAATAGTTTTTTATTCATGTAATTAAAGGGTTTTTATTGGATTTACTAATTATTTTGAAAATTGATTCTATTTCATTCCATGAGCTCAAAAAAATGTATGAGTGGATATATGGAAGGAATATAAGTATTTTAAAATGGGTTTTAAATAGATTTAGGATTTCCTAGATGTGAATTACAATAGTTTGTTTTCCAAATAAACAGATAGTGATTTTTAAATGTGTTTTCTATAAAAAGGATTGTGTATATAAAAATTGTTTAATTATTTTTTAATGTAATTATATGTGTTTTTTAAAAGTGATTTTTATGAAATGTGGATGTTTTTAAATTTGATTATAAATGTGGAAATGTTTCATGATACACCAATTGTGTTTTGAATGTCATTTTTAGAATTTTGATAACGAGATAGCTTATGATAGGAATTGTATATGATTAGTGGTGTTATTATAATTGGAATGTTTCAATCACACTGTATATATATATACAGTTCTAGGTACATGTCGACAATATTTATGTTTTTTTATCATTTTCATTTTTTGATCTTTAATCATTATGGTTTCATTAGTAATTTATGCATGTGTGCATCTGGGGAGTGATCATGGTTCACATGTTGTTTTTTGAGTAGTTTTTATTATTTTTGTTTCTTTTTATTTCGGTTATGGGTTTATTGAAAATGTTATACATTCATTATATTTATTTATTTAAATAATTACTAAGTTCTTGCCTTGTTTTGTGCGATTTATCTTATATTTTTTTTTGAAATAAATATTTTTTTACTTATGTTGTTTGTTGAATTAATTTTTTATTATTTTAATCAATTTATTTGATGTGTATGAGTTTTCTATATATATATTTATATATGTATGAGTGTGTGTGTGTGTCTAATGATATATATTTTTTGGTTTACAATATTGTTTTATAATATTATATATGTAAGAAACCAATGAAAATTTTTATTCATCATACCTTGGAATTAATTGCTATTTTATTAGACCATGAATGATCTATTTTCTATGTGATTGGAAAGGATGAGTAATGATTCAAGCAAGATTGGTTAGGTTTATTAAAAAATTAAATAGGGTAAATTAATTATTTTGGTTCATTTATATGATAAACTCATTATATTATAGATCAGTAATTGACACAACAAAATGTTATAATCTAAATATATGAACATTATGACATCTTTTTCCATGAGATTCCTTTGGCTTAGAAGGAAACCAATCCCTCAAATTTATTATATGATAAAATTGGGGGGATATCCTATTTCTTATCAATATAATTATAATTGACCTCATTTATCATGATATTGAAGTCAATATTCTTGTGAAACCTCAATACCACTATATCATGGGACATGTTATGGACCATGATGAGAGATTGGTACTCAACCATGTTCTTCATGCATATCTATGACATGATGAATTTTTATTGAATGATGTTACTTGATCAAGTGATTAGGAGAACTCTACAAATGAAATTTTACAATTGAGGGTCATTCATCTTCCCCTTGAATGGAATTTTTAGATATCCATTGAACTCAATTTTCTATGATGGTGGTTATTTATTGATGGATTTAATCCCTTCCTTTCGAAACTGGTCATCAAGGGAAATATTCTCTGTGATTGGTAGAAATAAAGATAATATATATCAATTATTTTGTATTTACATCCTTTTTAGGGATGATGATGAAGTCAAAATAATGAAGGATTAATTCCCTATCATTCCATCAATCGATTTTGCACGGTTATACTGTGGAAGAATTTTAGAAGTTCGATATAGTTGACCAAATGGACCTAATGATGACATAAATAGTGTCACAAAATTCGGATCATGAACATAAAGTAAATTTTGTCTTTTCAACTGGTGAATATCTTTTACCAGTGACAATAATTATTATATTTAGGTAACATAAACAATTATCTCTACCTTTATTTTCCTTATGGGTAAAAGAAATATGAAATTACTATTTTGGCTATCATATAGCAGTGTAATGATGTTCGTTTAATAATTGACATATAATTTTAGGATTTATAATATATTTGTTTATTATATTATAATTTTATGTTAAATTATTTGACATAAATATATAAGGTTTCAATATTAAAATTATTGGAAATGGGAATAAATTTTCCTACCACGTTGGTGAACTAACACAAGATGTAATCTATAGGCCCTTCATAATCTGAAATCTCTTTCAGATTACAAAAATAGGGAATTTCAATGATGTATTACATATTATCTTAGTTGATATTATTGGATTTATATAAAAAATATATCCCATGAATTTCTTGAACGTATACCCTAATGAAAAATTATATGTTTTTGTCATCAAGTTATGTGCATGGAGTAGTAATAAACTGTAACATCCCAAGTAAGTAATGAATAATAGATATTTTTATCCATGTCTATTAATGATTAAGATAGTGTTTTAGAGGCTTAAAATGAAAATAAATACAATCTTACGCATGGAATACACTAATATTCTTAAAAGATTGTTTTACTGCCTTTTGATGGCAAACCATTTTTGAATATATATTTTGACAATTTTATAAACTATGTTTGTCAAAATAAACTTATCCTTTATGATTGGGACATCAAAATTTACCTTGTGTGAATTTTTGGTATTTTTCTGACAATATTCATTTTTTAATGAATAGTGAAAAATACTGCATTTTACATCAAAACTGCTTTTTAATCTAATTTATTTATATGATTAGATTATGTTTTGAATTGATTTTTAAGTGAAATTAGAATATATATTTACCATTTTATCCAATGGTGGTCATTGGAATCAATTTCACTTTGAAATTAGACTTAAACTGGTGTCAATCTTTTGATACTTATTGTTTTGTAAAAACACGCTATTTGCTCTGGCAGCGGGAATTAATTATTGAATTAATTAATGTGACTTATATGATTTGAATTTTGTAAAATGGACTTCATTTTTGAATTCGGAATATCAAATATAGCTTAGGGTGAATTTTTGGTAATTTTCTGAAAAACTTCAATTTTTGATGAATAGTGAAACCACTAAGTGGTAATCAAGCAAACTGATTTTTCAGTTAAATGAAAGTTTACCACTAATGTGTATTGAATTTTGAAAATCCGAAATACATGGTTGTCATTAAGAATTAAAATGTGGTTCAATGAGATTAAAATAATTTTTTGGTGAATAGTAACTTATTAAGTTCTTAATCGCGATTAGTGGTAATTATGGTAGTTTAAGGTCTAAATAAGGCTTTAATAATATGAAATGACCAAGACACATGTCCCAACCTCATTGGATGTGTCATGGCCGACCATGAAATGCCATGGGTCAACTTGGGGACCCCATGGATCCACTTTTGTTTGGAAATGACATAAATTACTTTTTATTTAATGTTAAAGTGAAAATGACACAAACATAATATGTTTTACGAAAACAATTTTTATGTGGGGTTATACAAGTCCAAATTTTGATTATAAATAGTAATTGGAAAGATAAAAAGATTTCCTATATCATAGAATTTTTTTTTATAATTTTTATACATTAAATAAATTAAATTATTTATGACATAATAATGATGCAGTGATGACATCATTATTTGACGATTTAAATAAAATTGAATGATAATGAAAAATCTAAAACCTACACATGGCCAAAACCAATTGGATGAGTGGATTTCGAACCCTTATCACCTTATCCAAGAATTATATCAATTTGGGTCCTTTTAAAACCGAAACACATTTTCAAATAAAGTAATATTTCTTTACTTTTCCAAAAGTGCCCCTCCTCTCCTCTTATAAAAGGCCCCCACCTCTACCTCATTTCACACACTCTTCAAGCATTTGGCTCGGACAACCCATGCCCATTTGCTCTCTCCACATCCCTCTCCTCATCCTAGAGGATTCCCTTTGGGCAGAATCCTTTCAAAGGAAGCCTTTAGGCTAAAATAAAAAGGAGTTACACTTTTTAAGGTAATTCGGTCTCTCATGTTCATTTGTTTTATTTTGCTTCTCCAACCCCCTAAACTCTTTTTATTTACTTATTTTGTAACAACACCAGTATCTTAAATATAAAAGGATGTTGTTATGATATTTATTTGAGCTACACTCTCACACAACTACATCAAATGGTTAAAAAACATACGGTTTCCGTGGATGGCGAAATTCTGCCTCCCGAAACGATGATTGTTCAACACTCATTTAACACCTTCAAAGGTGGCCATTATGATGTCACTATTTTCATATATGATATATAATATGTTTATGTTTTACTTAAGCTTCTGTTTTTTTTCATTTTGGGCATACCTTTATGGTTTCCATTATGGGTAAAACACGATATCTTCATTTTAGGAAGTGCGGACTACCGCCCCCTAAAAGTGATTTGATTCGTTAATACCATATGTGGGATGTGTAAAGGATAAAGTTAATGATATTATATATGTTATTATACAGGAATTATAATATACTCTTATATCATTATGATTCCATTCCATAAAATATGAAATAGAAATGAAAGTAGCGTTCATGCGTACGTACGACTTACCGTCTCCATGAACGGTGCATTTCATTTCTTACCTCTAAATAATTATGTAATATTATAAATGCAAGTATGTACTGGATATATATGACATATATGATATCTAAATCATGAATACCATTCTGGATATAATGAACCTTTGACCAAATTAACAACATGTAAGTGTAAGAAGTCTATTTTTGACTTAAGAACCAAATACCGACAAAATGAACATTATTAACTTAACTGATTACATGATGTTCATAACATGGTATAAAAGGAATAATGAACTTGAAAAAGATTCATAAGCAAGTAGAGATTAACTCAAGTTTATTATTCAGGATATTAAAGAACGGTCGGGTCAAGTCGGATACGAGGTATGGGACTTCGTCTCAATCTCCTTTCGTTGAGGCATATTTTATTTTATACACAACATTCTTTTATACGGTGTATAAACCCCTTTGACTTTTACGTTTATTCAAAAGGAATCTTTTTTATATGAAGCGTTTACTAAACGACAAAAGGGAATGTTTTTGTCGTACGTATGCGGCGACAATGACTTCTCCGCCGTCGTGACCGTTATTTGAGTTTCGGCTTCCTCTACAAGCCATACCTTCTTTTTAAAAGAAAAATAAATACCATGTTTTACTTTTCTTTTATTTTGGAATTCAAAATGGTTTTCATAATGTTTTTATATCAATGAATTGTATTGATATCTTGTGATTGAAATGTGGAAATTTTATGTTTTCTTTATGCATGTTTTATGTGATATGATTATGTTATGGTTCTTGGGCATTATTATGAAGACGGGTGGTTCCGTGATAAACTAAGGGCGGGTGAGCCTGTTATAGCTCTCCAATGCATTGGGTAACGCGAAGGAGTGAAACGTTATGGTTTCTCCGAAGAGATTTTAGGGAATATACCGTGATGGGTATTCCAAACGTAACCAAGAGGGTTACTCCCTACGTAAGAATGTTATGAATGCCTCAAGTTACCTTTATGTCTTATGATTTCTTTGATTTATTCATGATTTGATGAGGTATGTTAAAGTGATTATGTTTTATGGGTAAAGTATGATTTCACTCTTATGTATGTATGTACCCATGTTTCCTTTCCATGTTTTTATAACCCATACTGAGTTTTTATGCTCATCCCAAGTTTTTGAAATGTTTTTCACAGGTCAAGGGAAAGGTACATGATAAGATGATAGAGTCAAGGATGTGTCAAGAAATAATCCATGTTTTATTTTAAATGTGTTTCCATTGATGTGAATGAAGAATACTATCTTTATGTAACCACTTTGTTTATATGTGGTATGTAATGAAAGTTTTATGATCTAATTCTCTAAAACTCTAAACCCGAAAAGATCCTCAATGTGTAATCTTGTAATAACTCAAGATTAAGTAAGGTTTAAGGCTGGGGCCTTATAGTTGGTATCAAAGGTCGGTTTACATAACTTTAGGAGTTAGAATTCAATTAAATGATTATCCAAAAATATTTTTTTTTCGAAATGATATAGCATTTAAAGATTACCATGTTGCTTCATCTAAGACATGTTTGTTCAGAATGGTTTTCCGCCGAGGAAATAGGGAAGCAGTGCTAGGAAGGCATACAGAAGGAAATAACCTTCCGAATCAGCATCCAGAAATGGTCGGAATTGGAACTGAACAGTTTGTTGCAGTAATGGTGCAGTTGACTCAAGCGATAAATGGCGGTGGTATCCATGCACGAGATCAGCCAGATCAACCGCAGAGGAACATGTCAGTGGTGGAACATTTCTTAAGGCAACATCCCCCATCATTCAGAGGATCATCTTATCCTGTGATAGCTGAAGGGTGGATTAAAGCACTGGAGAAGATTTTTGATGTCATGGGGTGTTTAGACAATCAAAAGGTTAGTCTTGCTATTTACCGTTTGGAGGGTGAAGCAGATTAGTGGTGGTCTATGGTTAAAAATATCAGGGACGCCGATGAGATTGATGCTCTTTACTGGGATGAATTCAAAGGTATGTTTCTTGAGAAGTATTTTCCTAAGGCTGTTCGACTTAGGATGGAAAAACAATTCTTGGAATTGAGGCAAGAGGAAGACTCAGTGGCTGCCTATGAAGAAAGGTTCACTCGATTGGCAAGGTATGCTCCAAATTTTATCCGGGACCTTGATAGTAAAATCAATCATTTTTACTTAGGATTAAAGCCAAAGTATCGAAGGGAATTAGCTTCTCGTGAGTTTAAAAGTTATGAAAAGGTTTTTTCGATGTGCTGAGAAGGTGGAAATGGAGTTCGCCGATGACAAAGTTTTCTATAACAACCAGCAGAAGAAGAGACCGAGGTTGCAGGAGAAAGGTAAGAATTCTTCAAAAAAGTCTGATGGTAAGAGAACTAAGTTTCCAGTTTGTGATAAATGTGGCAAAAGGCATGCTGGGGAATGTCTTCTAAATTATGGGAAGTGCTACCTATGTGGTAAGATGGGACATAAGGCTCGTGATTTCACTGAAAAGGATCAAGGTGAAGGTAAGAACAAATTTGACTTACAGTTAGTGAAATGTTATAAGTGCAATGAGATGGGTCACTATGCAAACGAGTGTCCGACAAGGAGCTTGAGTGATGGGAAGCAGTTAGAATACAAGCAGAAAGGGGTGGTGAAATCCTTTGCAACTACTTCAGCAGATGTCGGTCCATCAAATAAAGTTGTATCAGGTACTTTGTTTGTTTTTTCAGATTATGCCAGTGTGTTGTTTGATTCGGGGTCTACACATTCTTTCATCTCTGAAACCTTTTCTAGTAAATTGGGAATACCATCTCAAGAAATGACTCCTGAACTTTTGGTAAAAACACCTGGGGGAAGTGTCGAGGCAAAAAGAATTTATAAGAATCATCCTATCCTTATCTGTGGAAAGAACCTACTTGCAAACCTTATTGTTCTACCTCTAGTAGAGTTTGACGTTATCCTGGGTATGGATTGGATCTCTATTTACCATTCTAAGATTGACTGTAGAGCTAAAGAAGTTTCTTTTCAGAAAGACTTTCAGTTTGTTTACAGGAATGAACCCTTACTTTTGATAACATATCAAGAGGCCGAGAAACTTGTAAAAGATGGAAATGAATGTTACCTTGCACACGTCGTTGAAAATAAAGGAACTGTTCAGATTAATGATGTGCCAGTGGTAAATGAGTTTCCTGATGTTTTTCCTGATGAGTTGTCTGGAATAATACCAGATCGGGAAGTTGAGTTTACTGTTGACTTAGTTCCTGATGCTAAGCCAATTTCAAAACCCCCTTATCGAATGGCACAAATTGAACTTTTAGAGTTGAAGGAGAAATTGCAAGATTTATTAGAGAAAGGTTTCATTAGACCTAGCACATCACCATGGGGTGCTCTTGTTTTATTTGTTAAAAAGAAAGATGGTTCTATGAGACTTTGCATTGATTATAGAGCCTTGAATAATATCACTGTTAAGAACAAATATCCTTTGCCTCATATCGATGATTTGTTTGATCAGCTCCAGGGAGCTCAGTTTTTTTCAAATATTGACTTGAGATCGGGGTACCATCAGATGAAGGTAAAGGAGGCAGATATTCCGAAGACCGCGTTCCGTACGAGATATGGCCATTATGAATTTGTAGTAATGCCTTTTGGGCTAACCAATGCACCTGCTGTATTCGTGGACATAATGAATAGAATTTTCCATGAGTTCTTGGATAAGTTTGTGGTGGTTTTCATTGATTATATTTTGGTGTTTTCTAAAAGTAAATAAGAGCATGAAAGACATTTAAGGGTTATCTTTCAAACATTAAAAGAAAAGAAACTGTATGGGAAATTCAGCAATTGTGAGTTTTGGTTGCAACAAATTTCTTTCCTTGGTCACATTGTTTCTAAAGATGGAATAACTGTTGATCCTGAAAAAACAAAAGTTGTGGAAGAATGGCCAAGACCCACAAATTTAACTGAGATTCGTAGCTTCCTTGGTTTGGCGGGTTATTACCGAAGGTTTGTTAGAAATTTTTCACGGTTATCTAGTCCAATGACTAAGCTAACTCGGAAGGGTGTTAAGTTTATCTGGACAAAAGAATGTGATGATTGTTTTCAGGAATTGAAAAGAAGATTGGTGAATGCTCCAGTTTTGGCACAACCTTCCAGGAATGGTGAGTTTGTTATATACAGTGATGCTTCATTGAAAGGACATGGTTGCGTCCTAATGCAGAATGATTAGGTAATTGCTTATGCTTCACGACAGTTGAAAACTCATGAGGTAAATTACCCTACACATGATTTGGAACTAGCTGCTGTTGTTTTTGCTTTAAAAATTTGGAGGCATCATTTGTATGGAGTAAAGTTTGAAATATATACCGATCACAAAAGTTTAAAGTATATATTCACTCAGAAAGAGTTAAACATGAGACAAAGGAGATGGCTGGAATTAATCAAAGATTATGATTGTACAATTCATTACCATCAGGGAAAAGCAAATAAAGTGGCTGATTCTTTGAGTCGAAAAATTAATTCTTCAGTAACAATGTTGCGCTTGGAACGTGATCCTTTGGTTAACGATTTGATGAACTTTGGCATAAAATTTGTTGGTGCAGGAAGTCCTTCTGTTTTGTTTCAGGTATCAGTGAGATCATCTCTATCAGATAGAATCAAGCAAGCACAGAAGCAAGACAGTGAGTTGTAGAAAAGGGTAGAGCTGGTTCAGAAAGGTAAGTTGCCTGAATTCAACATTCATAATGATTGCGTTTTGAGATTTGGGAAGAGATTGTGTGTGCCTTATGATTCACAGTTGAAGAGAGAGTTGTTATGTGAAGCTCATAGTTCTCCGTTTTCAGTTCATCCGGGCAGTACTAAGGTGTATAGAGATCTGCGAGAGTATTACTGGTGGGATGGAATGAAAAGAGACATTGCTGATTTTACTGTGAAGTGTTTGACTTGTCAGTAGGTTAAAGCAGAGTGGCAGTTACCGAAAGGGATGCTTCAGCCTTTACCAGTGCCAGAGTGGAAATGGGAGAATATATCCATGGACTTTGTTGTTGGATTACCGAAGACATCTCGAGGTAATAATGCAATCTGGGTTATTGTTGATCGCTTGACCAAATCTGCTCATTTCCTTGCTATACGAGATGCTTTCTCTCTTGATCAACTTTCTCGTTTGTATCATAAAGAGATAGTCAGGTTACATGGAGTTCCTCTCTCCATTGTATCGGATCGTGATCCCAGGTTTACTTCTAAATTTTGGAAAGGCCTTCAGAAGTCATTGGGTACAGAATTAAATTTTAGTACAGATTTTCATCCTCAATCAGATGGGCAGTCAGAACGAACAATTCAGACATTGGAGGATATGCTACGAGCTTGTTCTATGGATTATCAGGGAAGTTGGGACCAACATCTTTCTTTGGTTGAGTTTTCATATAATAACAGTTTTCATTCCAGTATACAGATGGCACCATTTCAGGCATTATATGGGAAGCGGTGTCGAACTCCAGCTTTCTGGGATGAAGTGGGTGAAAGGAAGTTGATGGGACCAGAATTGGTAGAAGAGATGGCAGAAAAAGTTCAGCTGATTCAGAAACACATGAGAATAGCTCAGAGCAGGCAGAAGAGTTATGCGGATAACCGGAGGAAGGATCTATCTTTCGAGGTAGGTGATCATGTTTTTCTCAAGGTTTCTCCTTGGAAAAGTGTGATGAGATTTGGTAAGAAAGGAAAGTTGAGTCCAAGGTTTGTTGGACCATACGAAATTCTGGAGAGAGTTGGATCAGTTGCATACCGAGTGGATTTACCTCCGAGTTTATCTCAGGTACACAATGTTTTTCACGTTTCGATGTTGAGAAAGTATATGCCAGATCCATCTCATGTTTTGAGTCCAGAGGTAGTTCAGCTGGAAGAGAACCTATCTTATGAGGAACAACCGGTCCAGATTCTTGACCACAGGGAGCAAGTGTTACGGAATAAGGTGATTCACTAGGTAAAGGTTTTGTGGAAAAACCACATGATTGGAGAGGCAACATTGGAATCCGAAAATGCAATGAGGGATAAGTACCCTCATTTATTTGATAAGTAAATAAATTGCGGGGACGCAATTTTCTAAAGGGGGGAAGGATGTAACATCCCAAGTAAGTAATGAATATTAGATATTTTTATCCATGTCTATTAATGATTAAGATAGTGTTTTAGAGGCTTAAAATGAAAATAAATACAATCTTATGCATGGAATACACTAATATTCTTAAAAGATTGTTTTACTGCCTTTTGATGGCAAACCATTTTTGAATCTATATTTTGACAATTTTATAAACTATGTTTGTCAAAATAAACTTATCCTTTATGATTGGGACATCAAAATTTACCTTGTGTGAATTTTTGGTATTTTTCTGACAATATTCATTTTTTAATGAATAGTGAAAAATACTGCATTTTACATCAAAACTGCTTTTTAATCTAATTTATTTATATGATTAGATTATGTTTGGAATTGATTTTGAAGTGAAATTAGAATATATTTTTACCATTTTATCCAATGGTGGTCATTGTAATCAATTTCACTTTGAAATTAGACTAAAACTGGTGTCAATCTTTTGATACTTATTATTTTGTAAAAACACGCTATTTGCTCTGGCAGCGGGAATTAATTATTGAATTAATTAATGTTACTTATATGATTTGAATTTTGTAAAATGGACTTCATTTTTGAATTCAGAATATCAAATATAGCTTAGGGTGAATTTTTGGTAATTTTCTGAAAAACTTCAATTTTTGATGAATAGTGAAACCACTAAGTGGTAATCAAGCAAACTGATTTTTCAGTTAAATGAAAGTTTACCACTAATGTGTATTGAATTTTGAAAATCCGACATACATGGTTGTCATTAATAAGTAAAATGTGGTTCAATGAGATTAAAATAATTTTTTTGTGAATAGTAACTTATTAAGTTCTTAATCGCGATTAGTGGTAATTAGGGTAGTTTAAGGTCTAAATAAGGCTTTAATAATATGAAATGACCTAGACACATGTCCCAACCTCATTGGATGTGTCATGTCCGACTATGACATGCCATGGGTCAACTTCGGGACCCCATGGATCCACTTTTGTTGGGAAATGACATAAATTACTTTTTATTTAATGTTAAAGTGAAAATGACACAAACATAATATGTTTTACGAAAACAATTTTTAAGTGGGGTTATACACGTCCAAAGTTTGAGTATAAATAGTCCTTGGAAAGATAAAAAGATTTCCTATATCATAGTATTTTTTTTATAATTTTTAGACATTAAATAAATTAACTTATTTATGACATAATAATGATGCAGCGATGACATCATTATTTGACGATTTAAATAAAATGGAATGATAATGCAAAATCTAAAACCTACACACGGCAAAAACCAATTGGATGAGTGTATATCGAACCCTTATAACCTTATCCACGAATTATATCAATTTGGGACCTTTTAAAACCGAAACACATTTTCAAATAAAGTAATATTTCTTTACTTTCCAAAAGTTCCCCTCCTCTCCTCTTATAAAAGGCCCCCACCTCTACCTCATTTCACACACTCTTCAAGCCTTTGGATCAACCAACCCCTGCCCATTTGCTCTCTACACATCCCTCTCCTCATCCTAGAGGATTACCATTGGGCATAATCCTTCCAAAGGAAGCCTTTAGGCTCAAATAAAAAGGAGTTACACTTTTTAAGGTAATTCGTTCTCTCATGTTCATTTGTTTTATTTTGCTTCTCCAACCCCCTAAACTCTTTTTATTTACATATTTTGTAACAAAACCAGGATCTTAAATATACAAGGATGTTGTTATGATATTTATTTGAGCTACAATCTCACACAAATACATCAAATGGTTAAAGAACATGCGGTTTCCGTGGATGGCGAAATTCTGCCTCCCGAAACGATGATTGTTCAACACTCATTTAACACCTTCAAAGGTGGCCATTATGATGTCACTATTTTCATATATGATATATAATATGTTTATGTTTTCCTGAAGCTTCTGTGTTTTTTCATTTTGGGCATACCTTTATGGTTTCCATTATGGGTAATACACGATATCTTCATTTTAGGAAGTGCGGACTACCGCCCCCTAAAAGTGATTTGATTCGTTAATACCATATGTGGGATGTGTAAAGGATAAAGTTAATGATATTATATATGTTATTATATTGGAATTATAATATACTCTTATATCATTATGATTCCATTCCAGAAAATATGAAATAGAAATGAAAGTAGCGTTCATGCGTACGTACGGCTTACCGTCTCCATGAACGGTGCATTTCATTTCTTACCTCTAAATGATTATGTAATATTATAAATGCAAGTATGTACTGGATATATATGACATATATGATATCTACATCATGAATACCATTCTGGATATAATGAACCTTTGACCAAATTAACAGCATGTAAGTGTAAGAAGTCTATTTTTGACTTAAGAACCAAATACCGAAAAAATGAACATTATTAACTTAACTGATTACATGATGTTCATAACATGGTGTAAAAGGAATAATGAACTTGAAAAAGATTCATAATCAAGTAGAGATTAACTCAAGTTTATTATTCAGGATATTAAAGAACGGTCGGGTCAAGTTGGATACGAGGTATGGGACTTCGTCTCAATCTCCTTTCGTTGAGGCATATTTTATTTTATACACAACTTTCTTTTATACGGTGTATAAACCCCTTTGACTTTTACGTTTATTCAAAAGGAATCTTTTTTATACGAAGCGTTTACTAAACGACAAAATGGATTGTTTTTGTCGTACGTATGCGGCGACAATGACTTCTCCGCCGTCGTGACCGTTATTTGAGTTTCGACTTCCTCTACAAGCCATACCTTTTTTTTAAAAGAAAAATAAATACCATGTTTTACTTTTCTTTTATTTTGGTATTGAAAATGGTTTTCATAATTTTTTTATATCAATGGGTTGTATTGATATCTTGTGATTGAAATGTGGAAATTTTATGTTTCCTTTATGCATGTTTTATGTGATATGATTATGTTATGGTTCTTGGGCATTATTATGAAGATGGGTGGTTCCGTGATAAACTAAGGGAGGGTGAGCCCGTTATAGCTCTCCAATGCATTGGGTAACACGAAGGAGTGAAACGTTATGGTTTCTCCGAAGAGATTTTAGGGAATATACCGTGATGGGTATTCCAAACGTAACCAAGAGGGTTACTCCCTATGTAAGAATGTTATGAATGCCTCAAGTTACCTTTATGTCTTATGATTTCTATGATTTATTCATGATTTGATGAGGTATGTTAAAGTGATTATGTTTTATGGGTAAAGTATTATTTCACTCTTATGTATGTATGTACCCATGTTTCCTTTCCATGTTTTTATAACCCATACTGAGTTTTTATGCTCATCCCAAGTTTTTGAAATGTTTTTCACAGCTCAAGGGAAAGGTACATGATAAGATGATAGAGTCAAGGATGTGTCAAGAAATAATCCATGTTTTATTTTAAATGTGTTTCCATTGATGGGAATGAAGAATACTATCTTTATGTAACCACTTTGTTTATATGTGGAATGTAATGCATGTTTTATGATCTAATTCTCTAAAACTCTAAACCTGAAAAGATCCTCAATGTGTAATCTTGTAATAACTCAAGATTAAGTAAGGTTTAAGGCTGGGGCCTTATATAAACCATTCCCATGAACTCCATGATGGTCCTAGAGGTAGTGTTATTTTACCATATATTCAGACACATAACAACCCCATTATTTTATATTTTGGTATGATGGTGTGTGGTTTAGGCCACTGGTAGGTGTGTAAATTTTTGTTAAATCCAATGTACCTAACAATAATAGGTTCCTTGGTGGTGACATGAATATAATGGAGTCTTCAGAAATATGGGACCACATAATTAGATTAAATTTAGAGTACCAATCCTTTCAGGAGAGATACTAGAAACTAGTAGTCACATATTTAATGAAATATATGAAAATAAAAAAAATCTAGATTTGGGTAGTGGTAGATGAGGTCATTTAAATTGATACATGATTTCATTTTTGGATTCATTTTCCAAACTATGATAATTTTGGAAGACAGTAAGGGGTACATGAATTCTCAAATGATATTGTATATTATCATCTTATCAACTTCATACTAATCCATGGATCCTTAAAAGGTATATATCCTACTATTTGTCTATATGATTCATTGTTGGATAATGGGAGGGATAATATAATGGAATACAATATAGGTTTTAAGAAATTTGAATCTCTTTATAGATTTATGAAAATATATCAATTTTCTAGTACATGATTTCAATTAACTATTGTTTCTCATATAGAGGGATGATGAGGTTGATTGATATTGGACACAAATCGTTCTTAGTGTTATGGTTTATCCATACAATCTCATCGATTGTAGTGGAAACTCCTTTATTATGAAATGGACGACCTTTTCCATTTTCTCTTTATCAAAATCATGAAAACATAGAGGGTAAGATATATCCTTAGGGTTATGGAATTTTGGAATAAAAATAACATCATTTTTCATGTTGGAATGTTTAGAATATGGTTTCTATAATTATAATTATGTAGTTACCAAATATATGGATGTTATGGATCCTATCCCATGTCATCTTTATTGGTCATGTTTTCTTACCTCATGAAAGAACCATTGTTTGAATAAAGACTAATGGGTAAATACTTTTCGTCAAAAAACAAAATCGATATTTTATTTTATATTCATTCACTACATTTTTTCACTTGTAATTAGAAAGGATCTCCCCACATTTTGTGTAACAATTCATCAATAATAATATGAGGTTATCTATGTGAAATATTTTTTCTTGAGAACAATGAAATGATGAATTCAATATCCAATTATTTCTTATTAATGATGGATATGTAAGAAAAAACCAATCTAAGTATAATCCTCATGATTAGAAAATGCTGATTTGAATCCATTAGGCATATTGAAATGGTTGAATCCTATGATGTACATTTTATTTCAATGCATCTTGTAATTCTTGAAATTATGGTTTTATTTTTCATGTTAATAAATGGTATCAACATCACTATATACCCCTCTCACTCAATTTATGACTGTGTACATGAAGAAATGATGATATTATAAAGAGACAACTAAATATAGGTGTATCAAAGGACATCCCATTAAGGGTTTTATGTAAATTTCTTTCAAGATGAACATTAAATAGAAAATAGATTCAATGTTACTAAAACAGACCTTCACTTTTATCCTGATAAGTAGATTTTTTCCCTTTTCATGTGATAAAAATATTTGGTTTTATGTAGATAAATCAATTTAAACATTTAAATGCTTATTGATTTTCCACGATGAGATAAGATTAATCCCATATCCAATGCCAATGAATGTATTATATACATTAGTGAAAATGATATTTTATGAGATGAAAAGATTGATTATATGACCTTCTATAAATGAAACATGTTACTATCTTGAAAAATAAGATAACATGGAATCATTCAGCATGTATTTCATCCAATATAGGATTGGAATCAAAGATATTAACTTCAATATTAAACTATACAAGTCTCTTAATTGAATAAATCAAGGTCTTTTTAAGAGACATTAATAGAAAGAGATGAGTACAAATTTGAAGTCTTTATGGGATGATACCAAGGTTCTTTAGCATTTCATTCTTTTTATGTAGTGTAACACTAATGATCTCAAGGGGATTCTCCATGGAATGAAGCCTGGAGGCCCCATCTAACAAATGTGATTATTCTTGGTTAGCATCAACCAATTTAAAAATTATTATGTAGTTATGATTAAGGATTTTATAGATTTAGAAGTGATAAATAATCATTCCACTGAATGGTACATGAGTCAATATTATAATATCCCAATATATTTGGATTTTACACCAATTATAGTAGAAATAATATTCCACAATTCAAAGTAGAATTATAATTTTTTAAATATAAATAGAATATAAATTTGTTTTTTAAAAGAGATTTTTTCATTTCATCATTTAGCATTAGTGATAATTGAATTAGAGAACATCCTGGAATAATTTATCCCATATTTCTATTCAGTAATCCTCCAGTATTAATATAATAACCGTTGTGGGATTTTTTTCATTACTGTATTAAAATATTTTTTCAAGAGTCGTAGAGCATCCTCCAAATGTGGGGGGGGGGGGGTATGTCTAGGTGAGTGAATAATGGCTCTAGAATCATTAAAGGATAGTGATATTTTTATGATGTTAGGTTCAACTTCTTCGATATTGGGAAAGATGTGGAGGTGTTATTATTAATAGAGTATCCATCTTGACAATGGATGTTTCTTAGAAATGAAATGTTCTATCAATGGTCTTATGGCCTCCATAGATATAATTTTATGCTCTATCATTGTAAAAAAATTATTCTCCGCCCTCTAAGACAAGTTTCCAATTCCCAGTATCCACAATTAATTTATGGAATGATATCATTAATTGGAATGCACCTAATGGTCACCCAATTTTATTGTACCTCTTCCAATAATATCCTAGATAGATTCTTGTATGATATAGAATTATTAGATTTTTTATATGAAAATATTTGATGAGATGTGTTTTGGATAGAACATAAACGTAACCTTTTGTGCCTTTATGATCCCTATGATCTTGAAAAGGTTCTTCTATATGGAATAAATTCAGTTTCTCCAAAAAACATTATCCTCGATGTAATGTATTTTGTTCATCATGTCTATGAAGGATATAAATGATCATATTTGATGTGGTCCTTAAGAAATTTTCTTGGTGAGATCTTGGGCCTAATGGGAATGTAATGGATAGATTCAAAAATATGGATCAGTTGAGAATGTATGTTTGCATGAAAATAACCATTATATATCTTTAAATCATATATGCAGGATTATTTGGTAATGGTTGGGATATTATTTATTCCACTATATGGCCTCCTTGAGGTATTGAGCTCTTCGAGTGAATTCAAAAAACCAATGTAGATACATAAGAGAGATTAAATTCAAGATAAGATCATTCTAGACATTAACTAAAAACATCCCAAGATTTTTTAGGGGGATGTTATATGTTGAGGGATTATATCAATACTTCCTAATATTGAATAACATTAGATATTAAATAATTCTATTATTTTTTTAATTTTAGTAGGTAGGATAAAATCAACTTGTGTAGGGTTAATCTGAAATCGTAGAGTATATTTTGTAACTGATTCACCAATATAGCAACATACCTTAAATACAGAAGTTTATACCAAACAAAATTAGATCACTATAATGTATAGATGAAGAAATTTATTTTTTATACCTACTTCTCCTCGAGGATTCCCACTATTGAGCCTTAATAAGATGTAAAGTTGGAAATGTGGTGCTCCAAATCACTAATACCTTTAAATGCAGGGGGAATCATGTTATTTAAGTTATTAAAATGTTGTTACATGATCCATATATTTTGGAGATTATATATTTCAAGGCTATCATAATGATTTAATTTTTTGTTAGGATTCCAAAAGGGTGGTCTGAGAATTCAAAATTTCATTACAATATAAGTATATTGGTTTCTAACCATGATATGCTTGACTAGATCATGAAGTGGAATTATCGTGGTATGTAATATAGAAGATATAGTAATTTAATAGAGATTGAATTATGGGGGAAATCAAATTTTTTATTGAATGGGAAGAATAAATTTCTTCTATACTATTTGATTGATAAAATAACTATTAGTTGATGGGTATTAGGTAGAATTAAATAGTTATATTAAACATTCTCATGATAGGAATTGTATTCATAATAGATTTTAACCATGTTTTATTAAATGACCCTAATCTATGAAAGCAATGAAATAGTCATAAAATCACCCTTTAATATCTCATTCACTTATAGAAATATAAATGCCTCAAAAACATCCTTATAATTTTCAATGGTTCATTATGTATTTCAGAGTGGAATCTAAATAGGGATTTTGAGGCATATAGGCAATTTTTTATTGTAGTCAAGAATATATGATGGGTGGTTCACCAATTATTATAGTTTCACCCAGGATGGATACTCCATGTATTACCCAGCACATTCATTTTTCATTTGAATTTTAGGGTCTAAATAGTGATATTAGTCACTATAGCATTGTCAAAAAACAGTGAATTATTTTCATTACCATGTATAAAAATCATTAGGAGACATCTATTACTGAAAATGAGTAATGAGATAAAAAATATAATACCTCCCATAGCCTCTATTTTACATAAGGAGTGATAAATCCTAAAAGGTATGGAATAACACCATTATAATTTCAATTTACATTCAATAGATGCTCTGATGATATCAAAAAGACCTAGGACAATGATCCCTTTGAAGTGTTGTATGATCAACCTTTAAATGAAGTTGTGTGAGGTCCTTAAGCAACATAGATCATTCAGTATATTTTAGATAAGGACCTGGATGTTGGTTGTAAAAAGTACAAGGTTTCTACTAGAGATATGTTATAGGATTCTCATAGAAATTATTTGGGATAGTGAAATGAATTATCCAATGTACTGATAACTTAACAAGAAGATGGTCTATGGTTATGGATTCCTAGAGGATCTCATCATCTTTTTCACCTTATTTGCTTCATAAATCCTAAAAATATGCATTGAATTGGTAGTAAATTATAGGATAACGAGAGGAATACCTCTTTAACTATGGTTATTGGAATTAAGGAACCATTTTTAGGGATAACCACATCTCTGTTACATTAGAATCCTTCTATATTTTTTTATGAATTAGGAGAATCCCCATGTAACATGTAGAGTATACATATGTTTTTTGGATCTTATCTAATTCTTCTAGATTGATATGATATTTCCAATCATTTAATGAAATTTTTATGGATCCAAACATGTGTCTATATTTAACTCCATTATTGGAGTGAAGATATTCTAAATGTTCTCAGTGTAACACCTAGTGCTTTTATTAACTTATTTTTATTGAATAAATTTGTTTTAATTGATTTAATTCATTACTCTATGTCAAATATTCCATAAATATGGCACCGACAAGGCTTACTCTATAAGTGAAATTGACTTGATTTTTGTTAAACACAACACATAATTTATATGAAACATCATCTTATTCAGATAGCTATATCCTAGTTGTTAAACAATGTAATATCAATAGTAACATCTTATTTAAAAATTTTATTTATAATTGCCTTATATTAGTAAAACATAATGATAATGAAGAATATTATATATATTTATGTCATTATATTTTAAAAATACCTTTTTACAAATAAATATCCTTTCATGTACATTTATGAAAAAAAAATAATTTTAGACACTATTTAAAATTTAATTTTATAAAATAAACTACATTTTTGAATATACAATTTTGACATTGTCTTAGGGTTAATTTATTGGAATTTTGTGAGAAACCTTATTCTTGTCTAAATCATGAAAAATAATGAATTTCAATTCGAAACTTCTTTTTCATCTTTTTTATATATTTATGTAAATTATATTTAATGCCTATTTTAATTACACATTAAATCATTTGTAACTATATTAATCTAATTTTATTAATTGGAATATTTTTATATTTTAATTAGATATATTATCTAAATGAAATTTTGAACATTCTCACTTTTGAAACCCTCTTTCTCACCACATCTGTGGGATTAATATTAAACATAATTTTGATTATTTTGTGAATTGAATTTAAAAAATTGAAATATATGGTTTTAATAAGTAGAATAGTTATAATATAATATAAAAAACTTATTTTTGACCCAATATATTAGTGAAAGTGATCATTATTAATTATAGTGATTGAGGTAAAATTAAGATTAACAAGGGGCTAATCGTTTAAAATAAATACCAAAATGAACTAGCCAATTATATAACACCATTTTTTGTACATATTGAGTCCAAGCACATTATATTATTTGTTTTAATTTGTTTTTATTATATATTATAGTAAAAACGCGGGTACAAATAATTTTTTTTCAAAAATCCCAAATGGGTCCACTACCTCCCTTATAAATGGCCACCACACTCACCCTTCCATAGTCTTATAAAACCACATGACTTTTTCCCAAAAATACCTAATAAGAATAATAAAATGTATCCCTTAGTCCTTGAATTATCTGTTTGGGATGAAGTCCCTCAAATGAATTCCTTTGGTGCAAACCCAAAGGAGTTGTCCAATGAAGTGGTAACATCCTTCCTCAAACCCATTTCATTTATTTTACTTCTCCAACCCCTAAATTAATATTATTCCATTCACAAATAATATAGGAATTATCCTAAAATATACTAATATGTTTTATTTTATGGTTTCTACCATCAAATACACACACATATATCTAATTTTTAACAAGCATACAATTCTTATTTACTAAGAACTACTACCTCATGAAATGATTATTTTCATTTTACCTTTACCACCACTTACATAGGGGAATTATGTTTAAAATTATATTTTTATATGATATATATTTTATTTATTATGTATTTATACTTATTTTTGTATTATATAAATCTTTCATTAATGATTTCTATTTAATGTAATTATTATAACTTTGTCTGTGGATGTGCGGACTATAACCTCCTCAAAGCGATGTGATTCATTCTCACTATTCATGGAATGCCTGAAGGATGGGTCTAGTAAAATAATATGATATATATGAAATAATAATTTAAATATAATTATAGAATATACTTATATATATATATATGTCATTTTAATTCTTTTTTCAATTCACAATTAAAATGGAAACAAAGTTCAGGTTTAGGTACAGCCTACCGTTTCCATGAACTGTGTATTCCCTTTAATGTATAAATCATATATATTTTTGTAAATGTTTATATATTGAATTTATATTTTATATAAGTCATGTTTTAAATGATGGAAATAATTAAATCCTGATTTATGATGGAAGGCCAAGTTTTAAAAGTCAATACATGTAAAATAAAAAAGCGGTTATTACTCAAATTGTTAATTCAACATGGAATTGATATTAAATGTTTAATAGTAGGTCATAAGAAATATATATATGGAATTATATATATGAATATGGTTCTATAATATATGTATAATGTTATTATACTTATTATATAGTAGGCTTGTACTTGTATGAGAAAAACCATGACATATGGTAAGGGAATTTCATCTCACTATTTATTTCGATGTGATACATACCTTATCCACTACTAATTTATATTTAGTGATGTATAAAATGACCATGTACGTATTATATGATTATTTTAAATAAATTTATTAGTATTTTTATATCTATTTTATAAAACTTCTTATATATTTGATATGGTTTAAATGTTTCCAAATTAGTGAAGTAATTTTATATCAATTGTCATTATTTTAGAAACATGTTTTATTATGTTCCTATGATATTTTACAAGGTGTATATGATTAAAATTGACATGGTATGTCATGAATCGTCCTATTTTTATAATATTTTTGGCTCCATTTAATTTCATTTTTCTATATGTGTATTATGAATCAGTGTTACCAAGTGGTAAGAGTTTATTGAAGCAATCTCATTATTTATAATGATTGTTTATGATTATTCTTTCAATGATGGAATATTATTATCCATATCTCAAGAACTATCATTAATTTTATTACCCTATACATATTCATGATTTATTCATGTATTAGTACCATTTTCCACACATTGGTACATAAGGTGATTTATAATTATTTTAAGAAAATTCTATCTCATTTCTCTTTTCAGTCACAAATCAGTAATATAAAAAAACCATGATTTCATAAAACGTTTTTAAAATGTTAATTTAAGATTATTTTGAAGTATAAATGATTTTAAAAAAATTAAGATTAATTTATTTGTTTTCAAAAAAATTTCAATGGAATAGGTTTTCAAAAATTGATATATGTTTTAAAAAGTGTTTTTAAATGAATAAAGGATTTTTCCGCAAGAGTTTTTTTGGAATATCATCCAAAATTATTTCCCATCTTTAGTGACTTTTGTAGGTGATAATAAATTATTATATGATGCATATGAAATATTTTTTACAATTTTTTAAACATATGATGGTAGCTTTATACTCATCATCACATTCGTTCCCTTTTTTTCTATTAACTAAGGAATTTCCTATTCATCTATGTTTTACACTCACAAGGGAAATAGTTTTCAAATAATGTCTATATAGAATATTTTTATTCCATGAGATCTAGTTCCCCTTCATCTATAGTATTTTGGATCAACAACCACCATTAATCTGTATCTTCATTAATACAATACACTAACGGTGTATTCTCTTCGCTTCCACTACATAATAATGCAATAAATATCTTCTAAAATGGATGAATCAACAGATCTACTTACATTAGGTCAATAGTACCACCATATGATGGGGGACTTTATCACATAATGTGATCTATAACATTGGTTTTCAATACTAGATATATTAGAATTCTCATTGGGGAAGCCTCTACATTTTCCTTGACTATTGTTACCATTATTCCTCATACGTATGAAATCTAAATAATGGAATACAATGAATT
This sequence comes from Viscum album, assembly GCA_963277665.1. NCBI lineage: Eukaryota > Viridiplantae > Streptophyta > Magnoliopsida > Santalales > Viscaceae > Viscum > Viscum album. Next base: position 1,629,511,083 of record OY728150.1, read on the forward strand.
GACTTAAAAAATTATGGATCATAGTGTAAAATATTAAATATGATGTAACAATTTTTAAATAACTTATATGATGTTCACATAAGAATTATATATCTGTTTTTTTGGAATATTTTTCTATAAATTTCATCAAATTTAATCACCAAGTTATGTTATCTAATATATGTTTTATATAATTTAGTTTCCTTGATTTCTTCTATGAATTCTGTGATACTAATTTTCATAATCGGTCCAAATTTTCCTAGAGTTAGAACCATAATTATATACATTAGAATTATTAAGATAAATCAAATCCTCAAGAACCAATCATTTTAGATGTTTTTGAAATCTAGATTACATAAATGGTAACCATTTTACATTTGTAAAATAATATAAAACATAATACAATAAAAATAATAATAAAATACATCCTTGAAACTCATTCAAAGAATTCTTTTTTATATCCAATATAACGGTAAAAAAAATACATGTGAGATCAAAGGATTGGTAAGGGTAAATGTATATATGAATTAATCCTGAATCAATAATTAAAATCTCTATCAAAAGGAGAATAATTAAACACATGTTCTATTTAAATTAATGGATAAGGAATAATAAATATGGTAAGGTAAATAACCGAAAAACATTACTTTTAATCATTAAATAGTGAATGGAATGAATCTATATATATTTTCAATGAAAAATTGACTTGATAAATAATAACACAATCTAAATTGATGAAATTCATTATTACTCAATACCTTGTTTCATAGGTATACAATACCTTCACAATCACTATTTTCTTTCAAGATAGTTTAAACAACTCGGATTTGGCTAAATAATTCATAACCTAAAAACATATAAATTCATTTAGGTGATATATATTAATAGGCTACACTACTGTAATATTTTTCAAAATATTTCCACATTTATATAAAAATCAACTTAATTAAAAATAAATGTTCCTTATCATCAAATATCTATATTAAATAACTAATACAGATTTATCAATAATTCCCCAGTTAATGAAATAACATTGAAAGTAAACACCATATGTGAAAATGGAATAAATTTTAGGAAATAAATAAATGAATAATAAAGGGATATGGATATTTATAATAAATTCAATTTCTTGTTAAAAATGATTACAATATATATATTTTCCTCAGAGAATGTTAATAATTACAAAAGAATGTGAGATTGTCTAATAACTTTTCCCATTGGGTAATTTTAAATTAAAAATCCCTTATATGATATAATTAAAATATATACATAAAATACCACGAACAATGAATCAATAAATACATTACATGTTAATGATAATATATTTACAGAACCTATAAGTTAATTTGTGCAGATTGACATGTATGTCTCAATGGAATGTGAATTGAGAAGAAATCCCATACCTTAAGATCTATTTTTCCTAAACACCACTTAACCCATTTTTAATGGTCTTAAGAAAGTTTTAAATAAATAATAGAACCATAATAGTATTTATAATATCATATATGGTCTTATTATAATATATTATTTCCTGTTTTTTTAACAATCCTTCATTATTACAATCATTTGGGGAGTTAATTATCCTTTATTACTATTATTTTTTGACATTTTATTTTTTTCCACATAAATATATCATGATTAAATAAACTCTAGTATGTAAAAAATTACGTATATATCATATAAATTAATAGTATATATATTTATCACAATCCATCTAATTTGGATATAGATTATGAAATGATATTCTCATGGAGATGGTAGGTTGTATGTACTCAAAAAACGCTACGACCATTTCCTTCTCAAATATAGAAATTTAGTGACATAAATATAAGTATATTATTATTCTAGTGCCATATTTATGTTATATATATCTCATATTTTTATTAAAACAATCCCCAAAACATTCCATTAATGCTTGAACGAATCACATCACCTTGAGGATGTGGTTATCGACCCGACCACATACTATGTTACCATATTCACACAAAATAGAATACGTGAATGTATGTGTTATATAAAAAATAAAAAAATAAATAATTTAAATATAATATATATCATATAAAAAATATAGATCCATTATTATTTTCAGCAATTAAAATTTCTCACTTAAGAAATAATGACATATGTTCATGATGTTGTGGTCCGATGTACACATGAACGATGACTTTATATCCCATTTGATGTGATTTTGAGTAATATTAGTTATTAAAGTTAATATAAAAACATATTTGTATATTTAGAATACTAATGTTATTATATAAAAAATATATAATAATAATAATTTATGTGTCGGATAAAGAAATAAAATAAAAGTGTGCATTGAAGAATGTTAAATATTTTCAAAAAACTCATTTTGATTTATACCAAAAACAAAAATGAATTGAATTAATCATAAATATAGTATTCTTGTATAAAGGTAGGGGTTTTGGGATCTTATTATTGTGGGGTTTTGATGATCCAAATTTCATTATAGGTTCTAATATGTGAGGGGATGAATACCTTTTTTTAGTGGAGGGGGTGGAATTCTGATGTATATAAAAATGTAACCATTTTTGGGATGTCTCAGTTCCATAATGTGCCTAAAATATTGAAAAATATTTGGTACAAGGGTTATTTTGGTATCAATATTTCCAATAAATTTCTATTAGACAAGTTTCTCGGTTATCTTCCCGTTAAGAATAATGTGTAAACCTTTGGTAATCCTAATTTTTCCATAACCACATTAATTAATTTAAATTTCTTTCACTAACTGTTTGGGTCCAAAACTAATTTAAAATTAAACTTCACAGTAAATTATCATTAGAAGAGGTATGGAATAACTTTTTCCAAATTATATTCATAGTTGTTATTGAAATTAATGGAAAATTAATCCACAAATGTGATGATATAATGCGTTTCAAAAGAGAAAATATTCACAAGTTAACTACATTTTTATATCTAAAATAAACAAAAAGATGATTTAAATGACCAAAATTGATTTATTATATGTAAAATTTATAAATATATACTTTAAATCAAAACTAAAAAATAATTTACTATAATAAATAAAATAGACTAATATGTTGTTTCTAATTACAATATAAAATTTTAACGATTCATCTAAAAAAGCATGTCATAAAAATAAAAAGAATTTACAACAAGTAAATTATGATATTACCTTTAAAAAATAAAATTTATTTTTTAATGTAAAATTTATTTAAGTACCAAAATTTAATTTTAATGTATCTTAGACACTAATAGTTGAAAAACAACCTTTAAAAAAATATCATTTTTTTATGTATGAAATTTTTTTTTTGTGTTATGATTCTAATTTTTACAGGATTAATGTCAAAATTATTTTATCGAATTTATAATATCATAATATCATCGAGTAATAGTAATTAAATTAATTTTAAAATATAAGTATCCTTTTTTGTATAGTTTTTTGTATAAAACATTTTCCCTTCAATTCAATTTGATTATATATTCTTTTCTATTCAATTAGTCACATACTAATTATATATATATATATATGTAAAAAAATTCCAAATTAAGTTTATCAGTTTTATATATTTCTGTATATCTACTAGTTGATCATTATCATATTAAATAATAATTTTAAAAGTATTTTGTACTTTTGTAAAAAAAATTGTTGGGTGTAATGTAAGAAATTAAAAAAACATGGTATTATTTGTAAACAAGTCAAATTAATGTTGTGTGTTATGAAAGTTAATATCAAATTGGTTTGTAGAATATGTTTAACTTTGTTTTTCATATTATTAATGACATCCACAAAATTAAATTTATTCTAAATGGAAAATATTTTAATCTATTGGGGTATTACCATATGGGTAAACAATGAGATATATAAGAATAACATGTACATTATTATATGAGAACATGAGCATATCATTTGAAAACCATATCCTTCATATCAAGGAACATAATATCCATTCATGGTATAAATATTGGCACTTCATAAGACATGAATCATAGGAAAATTCATGAACATGAGCTATGAGATCATAAAATTGGCATAAGACATTTATTTTAGTAATAAACATCATCTTAAAACATTGTGAACATGTATAAATAAAGTCATGTTCACTCATAAACCCAAGAAAATAATACCAAGCCCTTACATAAAAATATATACATGATACCAAATGCATTCATATCATTATGGACAAGAAATATATGTACAAACATAACATTATGACAATGTAATCAGGTCTATGAATAACATTATTATCATGTAATCCTCTTCACATATAGCATTGCGAACATGCCACCTAGTTCATACATAACATTGTGAGAATGTAATATGTTTCACACATGTAATTATGAAAATTTAATGAGGTTGAAAAATATAATTTTGAACACATAACAAGGTTCACACATAACATCATTAACATTTAATCATGTTCACAAATAATATAAAAACTCACGAGTTATCCATTATTACTCTACGCATTGGATGGTAATATACGTGTTACACTTTATATAATGAAATCATACATATACGTTCAAAGAAATCATAAAAATTAAACATATCAGAACCTAGGAAATGAATTGGATATCATAAAAATATCATCATATCATAATCTATGTAAAATAGAGTGGTTTCATAATCATTATCTCATAACATTTAATTTGAAAAGATGTGGGTTCCATAAGCATTTTATCATGGTATAGCCCGTTAAAGAGAAACATGTTTCATAAACATATTATCTCATTAAAAATAAATTATTAACATTAATAATAAAATGGTATCCTTAGAACAAATTCCCCAAAAAACAAAAACCTGATCTAATTATTTCATCCCACATAAAAGTTGATTTCTAAAGATCACTTGGAACATTTCATTTGTAAACTAACCATTCTTTTTGGAAATCACTTTTTAAATGATAAAGCATTCTCAAAATAATTTTTCTTAAAATCCACATTTAGAATAAATAATGTAATCTTTTAAAATTATTTCAATCATTTCTTTCAGAAAATATAATTTCTTAGTTAAAAAACAATTTTTAAAATGTAATAGTTTTTAAAACTCATATTACAAGAAAATAACCTTCATTATTTTTTGAATATTATTTTAAAATTATTTTAAAAAATTTTCAAAATTTAAAAAATTAAAAATCATTTTCTTATAAAAAGAGATTAAAAATTAAATTTATTAATTTGTGAAAACATTCTAATAAAACATGGTTTTGTAAGAGAATATATTTCCAACTAAATATGGAATTTAAGATAGTTTTTCATAAAAATACATTCTTAATTACATTATATAGAACACAACAAAAAATGGTAAAATTAATTGATTATATAATTAACAAAGATATTATATGAAAAATATTGACAATTATTTAGAAATGGATCAAAATATCTCATCAATGGACGAATAATAATAAAAAATCTCAATAAACGAGGGTATTTTAGTAGTAAACTTTAACCACATTGGTAACATGGAATCATAATTTCTATAAATTAAAAACACTACATGAGGATAAAAAAATAGAGAATATTAATTATATTCTTTTTCAAATAGTAATGATATACTTCTTTCAAAATAATATAAGTGCATAACATAATACATGACTCAAAGAAGAAAAATTAAGATAAAATAAACATCGCTATTTTTCATCCTTAGAATCATAATACTCATGAAACATAAATTATTAAATGGATATATAAAACTCAATATTTTTTAGTAGGAGATTCAAAAAAAAAATTCATGGGAAATAAATATAACATATAAAATAGATATTTTGTTTTTATAGAGTTTTTCTCATAGAAGTAAAAAGTGAGATTGAATTCCATTACGTTAAGTATCATAATTCATCATAATCATTAATTACTCCTTTATAATTTATAAAATATTATTATAAATATATTGAAGACCACTAAATATTTATATATATATATATATATATTACTATATGTGACTTTATTTTGAATTCATATTACCCATTTTGTAACAATTTTATGTTGAAGTTATGTTTCTGTTAACAACCTCTTTGTTTGTCATACATGTTTTGACTTGTTAATTCCCCAATAAAATTTAATATTTTATTGTTCTATAATCTAAATAATTATACTAGTGATATATATATAATATATAGTAATTGTATAATAATTTATTATCTATCATGAAATTATAGTTATAGGAAAATAAATTCACCATTCAAGGAGAAGACATGTCATACATAAAACAAGCACATCTTTTCATTTTTGTTTTGATTTCAAATAAATAAAATTCAATGATATGTTATGGTTTTGAAATATTATTTATTTAATATATATCACATATTCTTATTAAAACCATCCTAAATACATTCCATGTTAATTTTGAATGAATCACATCGCTTTTTAACACAGTTGTCCACCATACAAATGACTGATGTTATTGTATTCCAAGAAAATAGAATTCATGGAGGGATATGATATATCAAAATAAAATAATCATAATGAAATAATAAATTATATATATATATATAGAATATTTATTGTATTTAAATAGTATGACCTTTATTATTCCTTACCTTGATTAGTGGTAATGAAAAAACGAATGACATCAGTTCTCAAGGAGGTAGTCTGTCATACATATGAATGATGGATTCATAACCCATTTGATGGACGTTGTTTTTATTTTCAGGTTCAAATAATAACATAAAAACATATAATTAAACTAAATATAATTTTTTATTTAATAATCACGATTTTAAATAATTGAAGTTGCTTGAGGATGAAATAAAACAAAACTAATAGTTGATGAATGTTACCTCTTCTTCGGGTATCACATTTGTTTTTCAACAAAATACTTACTCGGTTGGATTTCGGCCCAAATTATGGATTATAGAATGAAATTATGGAAGTTTAGAAGTGATGTTTTTAGAGTTTTTAGCCAAATGGTTAGAGAGGTGTGTACAATGTGGGATAGTGGGTACCATTGTATAATTATAGAGGAGTGGAATTCTTTTAAATACTCAAGAGTATTTGTTATTGGGAGTTATACCTTACCCCATATGGATCAATATATTGATAAAAATATAGGGTAGGGTTTAGGTGGTCTATAAATACATCCACACACAAAAATAAATTAATCTTTATAATTTTATTCCTTAAATTGTAAGTTTCACAATTTTTCAATTTAAATTTTTTTTAAGGTAAATAATTTTCTATCACAAGAATTTTATCTCATAGTTATAAATTAAAGTGGGAAATATTAGAAAATTTATAACCATATATTTAGAAATATTATATAATTTTTTTAAAAAAAATACCATATTTTTTGGATATTAATTCAACAGAAGAGCACGTAGTGGAAAAAACACTACTATAATTTTGACACCCATAGTTTTTATTCATCTTTTTTGTCTTGAATATACTAATTTTTTTATATCATTAGTTTCCCTTTGTAAAACATTTATCTACTTTAAAATTGTTTCTCACAACACTAACTTGGTATACTTTACACACTACATCGATTTACCATGGAGAATCATTTTATTGGATATAATTATTTAAATGAGATAATTATATACTAGAAATTATGCTAAGTAATATTAATAGTGATAAATAATTTAAAGATATTTTTTATATTTCTTTTTCTATAAATATAACATATTTTAAATGAATGATATTATTTTTGGTAAAGTCATCCTATGTTTATAAATAATATTTTCTCAAATAAACTTGTTTTATGGTCCTTCTATGAAAATTTAAAAAATAGATTTTTGACATATTTAAGATTTTAATTTGATAAAATAAACCTTATTTTTTTAATATAGATAATTTCTTCATTATCATAGGGTTATGTTTATCATTTTAACTGAGAAACCTCATTTTTGGATGAATAGTAAAACATTCCGAATTTTAATTCAATCCTGGTTTAATATTTTATTTATTTATAATGATAAAATATATTTAAAATTGATTCCAATGTTTAAATAGAGAATATTTTTGTCAATTAACTACATTTCTGACATATTAATCAATTTTATATTGAATCATAAAATAAAATCATAGAAAAACATTGAAGGTTCTCACTTAAAACCCCGCATTGTTGACCCAACTATGAGAATTAATTTAAATTAATTTCCATCACTTATATGATATGATTTTGGAAAATTTGATTCCAAATTTGGAATAAATATAATTTATAGTATATAATAAGTTCAACATATTTTTTTACTATAATTATTAGGGAAAACAATTAAAATTAATTTATATTATTAAGGAAAGATTAATCTTAGTAAGGGACTAAATATTAATCATAAAGACATAAGTGACCTAGAAACGTGTACAAGATCCATTTTATTTATAATTCAGAACCTATATTCAATTTCATTAAAAATTTAACATTATGGGATTCTCTTTATGTGCAAAAAATGTGGGTGGATTTCCCTTTACCATGATTTAGAAGAGTGCCACCCCTCCTCCACTATAAAAAGGCCTCATCTCCTCACACTTTATCAAACGTATCAATACACATTAGCATGAAAAATATCTACCAAATTAGTTCTTAAAAATTCATACCCTCCCAAAATAATCTCCCTCAGGAATAAATAAATCCATGGAATCCCACTGGTGATGACCATAAAGAGTTACACAATTAAAAGATAATATTCTTCCTCCAGTTCATTTATTTTATTTCAATTATCCACCGATAAACTATTTTTATTCCATGTATGAATAAAATAAAATATATCCACAAAATAATAGTTTGATTTATGTTATTTTTTAGACTTAAAAAATAGAAACACATCAATCTAATGGGTAACAAATCCACTGTTCTTGTGTATAGTGAACAACCGCTTCACAAAATAGTGATTTTTCTTTTCTCTTTTACTACCTCTCATGGTAGAAATTATGAAGGAAAATATGTTTATATATTATATATTATATTTATTATTTTTATAATATTTTTTAAATCCTTTTAAAACACATATCTTTATAAATATACATTTGGTGTAAAAATAGTAATTTTGTTTTAATAAGTGTGGACAACGTCTCTCTCAAAAGTGATGTGATTCATTCAAACAACATGGAATGTATTATGGATGGTTTAATTGAAAATATGTGATATATATGATATATAAATCCTAATTTAATAATGTTATATATAAAAATATAGATAGTTATATGACATTTTTTCATTAATTTAATACAACAATAAAAAACAGAAACAATGCCCATACGTTTATATGACTAACCGTCTCCATGAATAGTGTATTCCATTTGATAAATATATATAATATAAATTATTATAATTCAAATATAATTAATATAAATGATATTTATATCATTTTTTAAATTCTGGAAATCATTATATAAGTATAAGGACCGATGACATAATAAATGAAGACACTTGCGAAGAACAAAGGGAATATTACCCAAAATAAAACCTTAATATATAATTGTTAACAAGAGGCTAAGATAAGGTCATTATTAAAAAAATATATAGTATTATATATAAGGATATGATTATTTAAAAGACATATAATGAACATAAAATTATTTTAATGTTTTCATTTATGACTACGAAGAATGCAAAGGCATAATGTAAGGGGATCTCATATAACTTTTATTTCTAATAGATGCATGCCTTATTCACAGCTCATTATTTTTTGTGGTGTATGTATTTAAAATTAATGTAATATATTTATATAATAAATAAATTAGTGGGTATTTATGTATCAATTATTCTATTTTCATGGGACTTATGTTTCAAAAGATACCGAATCATTAATATAGTTATGTCTAAATTTTCCATCATTAATAATCATGTTTTTTATACACATAAATTATTTTTCAGGTGTATATAATTAAATTTTAATTGTTATATCAGAAATAAAATTATTTTTTATGATAATTTATGTTTCATGTAATTATCATTTCTTACATGTAGTGTATTATTCTATGTTACCAAGTGATAAGTGTTTATTGAAAAAAACTCATTGATTTCCAAGATTATTTATGGTTATTCTTCCGTTGATGAAATATTAAGATCCCACTACCAATAATACTCATGATTTCACTTAACATATGTTTATTAAATATATATTCATGTATTAGTAAAAGTTTTCCACTCTTTGGTACAAAATATATGTATGAAAACTATTTTAATAAATATATGAACTTATTTCTCTCTTTTGTAGTATTTTTTTATTTCAGAATTTGTTTATAAAAAATTTCATCTAAAATGTTTTCTAATTATCTTTGAAGATAATATTTATTGAAAATATTTTTTAATTATTTTTTTTGTTTTCTAAACATCCTTTATAAGTATTCAAATCAATTTTTAATGAAAATTTCTTATGAAATTTTATTATGTTTTAAAAACAGTTTTACTATGAAGAAGGGATATTTTCCTCAATAAATGATTTTAAATTATCTTTAAATAATTTCCCATGGTATATGTCCTCTATTGTGGTTAATCATAAATTTCTAGGTAAATTACTCAATTTTTCCATTCATATTGTATGTTATAATTGATTTTGTTTTATTGGCATGGGGTTTATGAAACCTTCTTCTTTTCTTAGGCTATATGCATTTGAAAACCACTTCTTTCATAGGTTATTATTTTGATAAAATATTTATGAATCCTATATATTTTTTCACATGTAATGATATGATTACTTTTTTATGATATTAATTTTATTTTAGGGGTTATGATATGATTTTTAATGGTCTTGCGTCACATATTTTTATGATTTCACTATGAGATTGGTGGGACCTATATCTCCCTCAAATAAATTGTGTAAATAATTATATCTCATGATATATACTAAGGTGGTATTGGGATTGAACCTTGACAACTAATATGGTCATGGGAGTGAACTGTAACAACCAAGATGGTATTAGGTCTAAACTCATGCTACTAAAGGGCCATGAGAGTGAACCCTGACTACCAAGATGGTATGGAAAGTGAACCGACACAACCAAGAAGGCCTTGGATGAAATTCCTTGAATACTGTTGAAATTGAATTAAATGATTATCCATATTCAATAATTCTATGTTTTATTCCTTTGTTATGTTTTCATGACATAATTTATTTATTTATTTACAAATCATGTTATATGAACTCCCACAATTTTTTCCATCATTCACATATATGATATTTGATATGAATGGTGTAATATTTTATTCTCATGGTCATGTTATCATACAGTTATTATCTGGATTATGCTTACATATCTCTATTGTTTAGCCTTACTGAGCATCTGAGCTGACAATTTTTTTGTTTCTGTCCCCATCTTATAAAGATATTTATTTTTTTATATGTCTATGATGGGTGATTGTCATGGAGAAAAAAGTGGGAGTTCATTCTGGTCACCTACATTTTATTGATTATGTTTCTATATTTCCAAAGACACTATAATAGTATTGTAGTTGGGTGTCTGTTTGTCGAATGTTTTTTGTATTTTGAAAATGTTATTTAATTTTAATTTCTTAAAATAAAGGGTTGCTAAATTTGGAATTAGATAAATGTTTTAGTTAACCTTTAAAATATAAGATGAGAGTATTATACAGAGAAACCTTTGGTAATTTCTAGGGATAAGTATAAAAATAAATAAATGTATAGTAAAATGTCCTCGAATTTTCGTAAAGAATAGTCAGTGTTTTTTTGTCATACGTCTCTGGTAAGTTACTGAAAGTTAATGGGGAAGTATCAAAAATGTACCTAGGGGTAAAAACTCTTACAATATGATATGGGAATTACTCCAGGTAATTTGGTACATGAAAATGATATTTTATGCACACATTTTTTGACACTACTAGGGGATGATATTATGGAATTCAGAAAATATTTATGAACAATCATAAAGGATTTAAATATAATATGTCTATGAAAAACCTTAGATAAACATAAGATTTAAAATATTAATGACGGTTTCATAATTTATAAATAATATAAGTGACTTTTCATGATTATGTAATTCCTAATTATGATAATTTTTCATTGACATATAAGTTTCGTTTTCATCAATGGTTAGAACCTCAAGGAACCACATTGACGTGGATTGCAATAGACTATGTAACATTTTACCTTCTGATAAACCAAATGATATGGGAGTAGGAATGAAAAATATTGTTTCTATCCTCACTAAAATATTCTAATATATGAATCACAATGGACTTAAAAGTGACAAAATGTGGTAATAATATTCTATTGAGTCCTTAATAAGGAAACATCCACCTTCCTATAGAGGGTCTTCTGATCCTCTTGTTGTTGAATAGTGGATCAATAATAATGAAATGATATTCTCCATTCTCCAGTGGAAAGAGTCAGAGATAATTATTTTGGGTGATTTTCGGTTTGGAGGTTAAGAAAACAAATGGTGGACTCGAATTAAGATTACAAGAGATTAAGAGTAAATTTAATCAATGGATTTTGAAAATTTCAAAAACTTATTTTCCAATAATTAATTTCCTTGGATAAATCATAACGTGATGGAGAACGAATTCCTTGAGTTGAATAAAAGGGATGATGAATTTGTTGGATCCTATGTGGCTAATTTTACTAGAAATGTGAGGTATATTTCACTAATTAATATCCATCATGAAAATATTGTTCATATTTTCATCAATGTCTTAAATACAAGTCTTAGAAGGGAGTTATCCATAAGGAACATCAGTAGCTATGAAGAGATTTTTCATTTTGAAATCATGGATCAAATAGAGGATCGATTCACATATAAATCTCATTGTTTTAGCCTGAAAATAAATATATAGTTTAAAGAAAAATTTAAAAATAATAAAGATAACAAGATTATCTTTCTTTTAAGCTATAATTGTCAGAAAAATAATTGTGGAAATTTCCATATGGAGTCTTATAAATGTTTTATGTGTATAAGGGGTGGAAATTTGTAATTTTATTGTTAAAGTGAAAGAAATATGTTAGGAAATGGTTTGAATAGGGAAAAAATGATAGATAATGAACCTCCCATGACTCAACAGAACATGAGTAAGTAGAATGAAAATTAGGGTAGCCACATGCCAAACACAAGGGATGGTGATAATGAATGACATTAACAACCATAGAAGAAAATTCACTAGGTAATATATTATGATATCGGTATATCAGATGAGGGGTGTGATAACGACACTGTGAAAGGTACATGCACTATCTACTCAAGAATTTCGAATTTATTATTTGATTCATTATCAACCCAATCATTTATATTTAAAGAATTTGTTAAGGGTGTTAATATTCCACAAACACAATTATATGTGGAATTAGAAAAAAAATCCCATAATGTTATGAATATTTCAACCAATGTCTATGATTCCTCTATAGTTGAAATTGTTGGGAATGTGCCTTTAGTAAATATTTGCATTCATTCATTGGTTGAATTTGAATTCATCTTACTCATGTATTTTCTTTCTCTTCATAAATGTCACATCAATTGTTGATTAAGGTAAGTTACAAGTGATATATCATAACCTCTTATGATCATACATCAATGTGAAGAAAACAATGAACTTCTTGTGGAGATTTCATATAATGTATGTATTTTAATTCCCAATCAGAAGGGTTTTTTATCACAAATTTCTGTGGAGAAAATTGACATTTATGATATTCCTATTATTAAAGAATTTTTTATATGTCTTCCCATGTGATTTTTTAGACATACAACAAAAGATGATGTTTAGGTATCAATTTTACTCATAATTAGTTCCTCGCCAATTAAAAAGGCACCTTATATAATGTCCCTGACTGAGCTTCAAGAACTGAAGAAGAAAATATAAGAAAACCATGATAAGTGATTTATTTGTAAAAGTGTGTAACCTTGGAGATAATTTTTTTTTGTGATAAAGAAATACATATCTATGCAACTATACATTTTTTATCAGTAGATAATCATGAGAAAAAACAACAAAATGTATCCTCCTCCTTATATTGATGACTTATTTAATCAATTTGGTAGATCATAGTATATATCTATGATTTTCCTTCATTTCGGGTATCCTTAATTAATTTTCAAGAAAAAGTATATAACCAAGATGGAATTACATACAAGGTATAGATACCATGAATATATAGTGATGCCTTTTGGCCCTACTAATGACCCATCAATCTTCTTGGATTTAATTTATAGAGTCTTCAATGATATGATCGTCCTATTTTGGGTACTATTTTATGATGATATACTTATTTATTAAAAGAACATGGAAAGGAATGAATATTACATGATAATTTTACTATGATTCTTTTGGATGGAAAAAATATATTGAATATTTATGTTTTCTAAATTTTTTCTGAAAAATGATTCATTTTAGGGACATATAATCTCATGACATGGTATAGAAGTAGATCCATCAAATATAGATGTTATTGAATGTTAGCCTAGACCAACAACAATCACTGCGTAAAAACCTTTCTTTGTTTAAATGAATATTATCTTGGGTTTGTGGAGAATATATAATGATAATACAATTCTTTTACCATGTTAATTTGGAGGAGTTTCATGTTCTTCTAGACATATTAATGTAATGAAAATTTCAAGGAACTAAAGAGAAGGTTAATCAGATCACCTGTGCTTAAAATAACCTACATTGGAGAATGGTTGGTAATATATAATGTTGCATCAATGAATGGATTAGGATGTTCTGTTTTGCAGAATAACATGGTTATCAATTATAACATTTGGTAGTTAAAGATTCATGAATGAAATTACCCAACTCGTGGTTTGGAGTTAGCAGTGTTAATTTTTTTATTATAGATATTGATTCATTATCATTATAAAAAAAGTGTAATATATAAAGAAATCACAAATATATGAAATATATACAAATAAGGGAGGATTTGAACATGAACTAAAGAAGATGGTTAGAGTTGATAAATAATTATTACTTCTCAATAAATTAACACAATGGGAAAGAGAACAAGGTGGCCTATTTATAGTGTTTAAAGGAAAATGATATCTTATCCATGATGTAGATCATGAATTATCTAATATTTATTGATTTTTTAATATTTATCTATAAATACTAAAGAAAGTGGACAGTATTATCTTTATCGAATGGATGTTCATCCATAAATCCAATTTGTGATTAAGGAGGAATATAATCATGAAGTAAACCTACCAAAGAATGAAAGGAATATTATTGATTTTAATATTGATGAAGATTGAATGAAGTATTTTTTGGAACCATGTATGTGTTCCATCCATAGTAGATTTGAAGAAGCATCTGCTAGAGGAATATTAGAATTATTAATTCTCTATTCATCCTTTATGTATAAAAATATATTGGGAAAAGAAATAATACTTGTATTTGGATAAAATGAAGAGAGACATCATAGAGATTGAATACTGGTGCTTGGTATAATGACAAAGTAATGATCAAATAAAAAATTAAAAGGGGTTGTTGCATCCGTTACCCATGCATGAATGTAAACGATATAACATCACTATGGATTTTTACATTATACTACAAAAAAAAACTGAGGGATATAATGCTTTATCAGTAGTAGTCGATCACCTTATAGATTTGTCACACTTCATCTCTATCATTAAATACTTCTCTTTTGGTAAATATAACAAGATCTACATTAATTAAGTGGTATGGTTGTGTGGAGTTACACATTATATTGTATTGAATTAGGATATGTGGTTTACCTATAAGATCCGGTGAAGTATTCCTCAAGAACATGATATGAAATTGAGTTTGAAAAATTCTTATCATCCATATATAGATAGTCAGTATGAATGATCGGTTAAAACCCATTTGGATTTTTTGAGATATTATTCTCTAGATTTAAAAGGTTTTTGGGAGAAATAACATCTTAGATTCGAGTTTTTATACATCAATATCTTTCACTCAGTCATTATAATGGCACCTAATGACTCCCTCTATGATAAGAAAAATAGATCTCCAATGTAATGGAATGAGGTTGGAGAAAGAAAGATATTGATCAATGAAGAAATGGAAAAGAAGGCTAGAACCCTTCAATAACATATCAGGGTAACTAAATTTCAGAAGAAAATATATGTTGACAATTGATTGTGTAATCTAGAATTTTAATATGGTGGAAATATGTTTCTATGAATCTCTCCCTAGAAGGATGTTATGTGATTCACAAAGAAAGGGAAACTAAGCCCTAGGTATATTCATAATTTTGATATTCCTGATCGTATTGGGATGGTATCATATCATATAAAACTTACTACAAATCTCTCTCAAGTCTATGATGTGTTCTATTTATCTCTTTTGAGGAAGTACATACCTTACCCTTCACATGTACTGAGCTCAAAGGTCATACCTCTAGAGGGGGGGTCTTTCTTATGATGTATAGAAAGTTGAAATTATGGACTGATCTGAGAATGTTCTCTAAAACAGGATCACTCAACCAATTATTTTTTCGGGTGAAATCAATAGTTAGGGAAATTTATATTGGAACATGAGTATATGATCATGCATAAGTATCCTCATTTTTTTAACAGAATGAGACGGTCTGAGAATGAAATTCCTTTTATATGGGGTATAATGTAACAAAAATAGTATTTATGGACATTTTTTCCAGGAATAAAGTACATTTTTATTAATATATTTCATTTCCCAATGTCAAACATTCCTTTAAGGAAACACTATGTTGGCGTACATTACATGCAAAACAGAAATGACATGGGTTACACAAAATTACTAGTTTCTACGAAACAATAATTCAAATAATAATAATAATTTAATTTAAATAATTATATCTTAGATATTAAACATGGTAATATGAATATTAATAACTACTTTACAAATATATTTTATTAATTTTTTTTGTAAATAAATATATTGGTAATGAAAGATGTAATTATTTGTAAAATCTATATATCTTTAAAAATACTACTTTCTCAAATGAACTCAAATACATGTCATAATGTGGAAAAATTAAATTAATTTTAGACTCATTTAAAGATATATTTTATAATATTACAATTATTTTTGAATTTATAATGTCATGATTTTCGTAGAGATAATTTTTAGGTTTTTTTGATAAACATCATTTTTGGTTTAATAGTGAAAAATACCTTATTTTAATTCAAAGCTACATTATAGTATAATTTAATTATAAAGATAAATTTTATTTTAAATTGGTTTCAATGTTCAATTATAACATATTTTTATCAATAAAACCAATTTGGGTATTCAAAATCAATTTCACTTTGAAATTGAATATAAAATCATAGAATGCTTTTAATGGTATTTTATTTAAAAACCCGCGTTGTCGACCCGAATACGGGATTAAATTTATAATAAGATCTTCCACATATATTATTTTAATTTTGTAAAATATATTATATATTTAGAATAAGAATAAATTTTAATTTCTAATAAGGTCAACTTACTTTTCTACAAAAATATTTGTGAATGTAATTAAAATTATTTAAAATGATTAAGGTAGGATAAATTTTATTAAGGGACTAAACATTACAATTGAAGACCAAAAAGACCTAGAAACATATAATAGAACCATTGAATGGATTTTTTTAGACCATATAATTAGTTCTATCAAATTTTAAATCTCATTGAATCCACTTTTAAATGGAAAAACGTTGGTGGAATTCCCTTACATAAAATTTATATGTTTGGCGATCCTTATAAATTATAAAAAGGCCTTATATCCTCCCACATACTCACACCACTAAAGACACTAATCATGACCAATAAATTTTCATATAGCTCGTAAATATACATCACATAATATTAGAGGACTCCCCTTAGACAGAAATCAATCCAAGGATACCCTTTACTGAAAACTAGAAGGAGTTACGTGTTTAAGAGGTAGGATTATTTCTCATGTTCTTTTATTATATTTATATATCCAAGCTCTCACCAATTATTATTTGATAATTCTATAAAAAAACTTTTATCCAAAATATACAAGTATGTTTTTATGATAATGGTTTAATCTATAGTTACAAAAACACCAATCTAATGGGCAATGAACATATTGTTTATGTGTATGGAGAACTACCACCTCACTAAAAGATGATTATTAATTTTTCCATTACCACATATGATGGTAGAAATTATGCTAAAAAATATTTTTATATTTTTTATAAATTATATTTATTATTTACTTTTATGTAATCCTTTTATAAAAAATATCCGTATACTTTCAATTTGGTGTAAATACAATAATTTCCAATGAGGATATATAAACTACAGCCCACTCAATGAATTCTGATTTACTCCCACACTACATGAAATGTATTAAGGCTGAGTTTAGTGAACTTATATGATATATATTGTAAAATAATCCTACTATAATTATTATATATATATACATATATCGATACTTATGTGTCATTTTCCTTATTTCTTTCATTACGACAATAAAAATGGAAACAACATTCATGCATACGTACATCATACCATCTCCACGAATGGTGTATTCATTTTAGTACTTTTATATCATATATATTATTACAATAAAAATATATTTAATATACATGATATTTATAATATTTTTTAAATTCATTAAATCATTATATAAGTATAAGGACCAAATATATAATAAATTAAAACACATGCGAAGAACAATGTGCAACTTTAACATCGAATTATTATAAATTTGATAACATAATTTAATAATAAAACCCTATATGGTATTAGATATAATACCAGTATTTTATAAAATATGTATAATAAACATATATTTGTTATATATAAACATTTTATGATTACGATGTTAGTCAGACATCAAGTAAGGGAATTTCATCTCACTTTTATTTCAATGAGATACATACATTATTCACTACTCACATATTTTGGGTGGATTATATTACATCCATGAATGTATTAGATGACTTTTATACTGAATGTTTTGGGTATTTGAATATCAATTTCATGATATTAATTTCATCAGTTTCATTTTTCAAAATATTCCAAATTAGTTAGTTAGTTTGGCCTCTATTCTACTTCTTTGAGACTCATGATTATTTATACACATAAAATCATTATTGATCAATATATACTTATATTGAACATGCTATATAATTAATCTAAATATTTTAATGATATTTTAATTTTCATGTAAATTACTTTTCATACATGGAATGTATGATGCCAAGTTACCACGTGATTAGAGTTTCTTGAAATAATATCATCTCTTATCAAAATTATTTATGTTTTTTCATCCTTTAATGAAACATTTTGATACATCTCTAAAGAAATCATTTTAGATTAATTATCATATTATAATTTAATATACATATATTACAACCAATTTTCGACTCTTTGTTACTTATAATAATCAATAAAATTCTTTGATGAAATATCTAACAGACTTTGTATCATTTGTAAGAAATCTGTTTTACCTCAAAACCCTTATTTTCAAAAATGTATTTAAAAATATTTTCAAATGATCAATAAAGATAATTTTCATTTAAAACTTATTTTAAAATATTTTATGATATCAAAAGCATCGATTATATGTTATTATATCTGTTTTTAAAGAAAAATGTTTTTGAAAATGTTATATGTTTTAAAAACAATTACACAATGTAGAAGAGATATTTTGATCAATAAATTTTTTTAATAGAACAATCAAAATTATTTCCCATATATGATGACATATGATGGTGCTACACATTCCATTCATAGAAAATTATTCATTTTTTCCATTCATATTCTTTCTCTCAAGGGGTTATGTATTAATATAATGGTGATTATGAAACCCCCTTCACTTCACATGTTATATTCCATTAATAAAGCATTATTTTAGAAGTTATTATCTTGATGTATTGATTATGAAACCTATATAATTTCATATAGGCTATGATATGATTACATTTTTATGATAACCATTTCGTTTCAGAGGTTATAATATTATTTTTAATGATCTTCTGGCACATGATTATATGATTTCACTATGTGATGGGTGGGACCTATATCTCCATACAATTCATTGGATAATGATTTATATCTTATGAGATTTACTAAGATGGTCTTGGTAGTGAAACATGACCACTAAGATGGTCATGGGAGTGATCCATGGAAACCAAGATAGTATAGAGAGTGGACTGATTCTACTAAGATGGTCATGAGAGTGAACCATGGCTACCAAGATGGTATGGGGAGTGAACCCATAATACTATTGTTTTGTGGTTGTGATGCCTTGACTACTATGGGAATCATATTATATGATTATGTTTCTTCCACAATTCCATGTTTTATTCCTATGTTATGCTTCATGACTTATGCTTTTTATTTACATATAATCTAGGTCTTATGAACTACCTTATTTTATGCTATTATTCATGTAAATGATCTTTGATATATAGGGTATGATCTTATATGTTCGTGATCATGTTCTCATACCATTATTTTAATGATTATTAAAACATATCTCCCTTGGTTACCCTTACTGAGCATCTGATCACACACATTTTTTGATTCCTTTCCCATGTTATGAAGATATTTATTATGATTGATGTCATTAAGATGGGCACCAGTAAAGAAGACTATACGAGGAGATAATGTTCCGCACTTATATGGTAGAGTTTTCGTTTCAATGTTTTTAAAGGCACTATACTATTACAGATTTTTGTAACCTATATTTATGACTTTTTAAGTATTCCACTAATGTTATTTAATGTTGATTGATGAAAACAGGGGGTTAATATAATAACAATAATATCAATAAAAATAATTTTACAATTTATGGGTTAATATTTTCATTTTAAAATATAAATTGGTTAGATAATGGAACAAATATTTTATTAATTCACATTTAAAAACTAATTAGACAATTATAGGTTTATTTATTTTGAATCATTTAATAATAAATCATTTATTATAAAATAATAATACATTCAATTTTTTCATTATTTATTTGATTTCAAATTAAAAATATAAAGGTAATTATTAAATTAAAATACATTAATTTAAAACCTGTGAAACATGATATATTAATCTTCATCATTATGGAATAAAATAACTCATTACTTTTACCTCAATGATAATATTATTAGTATCATTTATTTTACTTAATTAGTAAGTAAATAATTCTTGTGTTTTTTAGTCAAAATCATATAACATGATTATTTAATCACTAAAGTTTTGAAATAAATTATCATTAACAGAACCCATTTTAAATTCAAAATGAAATTTATATCAAAATATATGATGTTGTCACATATTCCAAATCTATAATAATAAAAATGGTAATGAACATTTATTTTTTTTCCTTTTTCATTACATGACTTATTATATAGGTCAATTTAATGGAATATCATCCAAATAACTCATTAAAATAGATCCCATTGCGATATGGTTAGAAATATGTCTATACAATGGGTTTTTTAAAATTTTGTTGGCCATTTAAAAAATTATATTCCATATTTAACCACATAGTAAACTCATTTTTTGATTTAATAATTTTAATTAGTTTTTACTTTTCTCGCTAATCAACATGACAAAATTAAGTTTTCCTTTTTAGAAATTATAATTTATAATGTTATAAAATATATAATCCATTTTTTCAATTTAAAATATAAGAATGCAGGAATTTGATTTAAAATTAATCTGGTGGACGTGATGAGAAGGTAGGTTTTTAATGTGAAAATGTTCACCAACATTTAATGTTCTTGTATGAAAATTATATATTAAAATGACTAAAATTACCTAAATTAGATTAAAATATTTATAATTTAATTATTTTTTACTTTAGAATAAATTAAAATGTAGGCTATCATTATATATATTGAATAAAATGATAGTTTTCAAGTAAAATTCAGTATTTTTCACTATTATTAAAAAATGAATATTACCAAAAATAATACCAAAAAAATCACCATATAAATGCATGATATTAAATTTTTAAAAATGAATCTTGTTTTTTAGAATAGATTTTAAAATTTGGTTTAAATTATTTTTTAAAATATGATTCCCAAAAAAGATTAAGTATTTTCTTAAAAAGATAATTTTATTTACAAAAAAATTATTTTTTCTTTGAAATTATTATCAGTTTATTTCTATGTTGATAAAATTTGAAAAAAAATATGTTTTAATAAGTTATATAATCTCATTCCCACCATTTGTATTTATATATGATAATTATGATATTGAATAATAATATTTATAATACATTGTAGGTCTCTATAAATTAGTATTGTGTGTAACATGTGCCATATATAGTATTGGATGTACCACATGCTAAAATGAATTTTTCATATAGAGAAATCATATCATTGTGCTGTGTATAAATAATGAACAACATAGTGTAGGGAGAAATAGAATAAACAAATTACTATTAATTTATTCAGAAAAAAATAATTCACAAAAATATAGTGGGTTTCATTCCACACCACATAAAATGAATTTGTCTCTGAAAATTCATTTGGCTCAAAAATGTTTTAAACATTGAAATATCCTTCAAAGGAAACCCACATCGAAAAATGAATTTTGAAAATTTATTTAAAAATAGAAATCTAGAATCATAAAATTTACACAAAGTAACACATAACTAGATTTCCACGTAAGATAATATTTGTGGGATGTGAAAACATGGACATTGAATAGAAAACTAACACAGAAATACCGACAAAGAGTAATAGAGAACAAGATAAATATAAAGTAAACGATAAAAAATACATAAACCAATGTGGATATAAGAAGATCATTGATATTATGAAAAATTATGATGTAAGGATAAAATTTAATTAAAAACATTTTTCAAATTTTTGGGTAATTTTCACTATAAGATATATATTATTTAATTTCATAAAAATAATTTCCCCTATAGTTATTCCTCGATAAAGTTACAATTCATATTTTAATCCCTGAATTTAGGTGAATTTCTTATTACTGATAAACTAAAAAAATTAAGATCTATAAATATAATAACAATTCATTCCATCTATATTTATTCTCAATCACAACTAAATGGTTATCACATGTTATAATTCACAATATGGTGATTTAATTTATTAATCACTAAAACGTCATCTGATGTATTATATAATCCATTCAATAATTTGTTATCCTTGTAACCATTCAATCTTTAATAATTTATAAGCCACCTACTGAAAAAATATTTTATCATTTTCAATGTACTAAATATTACCCAATTTAGATTATATATATCAATTATCTCTTTATCAAAACTAACCATCATTTGACAACTTCAATAAAATATTAAGGCTTCCCTTCCCTTAATCAGGTTTTTACCATAATATATAGCATCACCATTAAATCAATTTTTTTCATCAAAATAATTAAATATATTTTTAATGATCCTTAATGATAAAATATACTCAATGATCCTTCAAAATTTCGGAATTATGGAATCATATTACTAAAATACTACAATAATAAAACATCTGTCTAAAAAATGAACTAGGATTCATGATCTTATTCTTTAATACCAATATCCTTTCATATGTCATTCATAGAATTTTTATTATCAAATGGTAATCAAATACTCATACAAACATTATGATTCTATTCATGACATTTCCCACTATGAAATTGATTTTTATAATTCCCAAAATCCATAGGCATGAACCACTATAACGTATGTGGTGGGTTATTGGGTGCCCTATTCTGATCAATTGTGTTAACCAGACAGTTAATTATATTTTGAAACTATTTGTATTTATGAACATTCATTCCATATTTATGTCTACTCCGAGTTCCAATCAAGAAACATCCTTGAAGCATATTTGAATATTTATATTGTATAAGAAGCTGAATCTTCTTTCATCCATGGTATCTATTTCCCAAAAGCTCGGGGGATAGTATACTTCTCTTTATTGGTGTCAGTCAGTGTTGGTTATGATGCATGTTGTTAATCACATTATGTGATGTTAGATTAGGCACAATATAATTTACTACAATCATAATCCCACTTTTTTCTCATCAAGTTATTCATCACATTCAATGTCAACAAAGTTACATCTGGGTTTTTACATTGATTAAAACTAGAAATCGTAGTGTGAGAAACACTAATAGGAGAGTAAAACTACATAATCATGAAAACTTACTTCTATAATGTCTTAATAATTACATATATTGTTTTAATATATGATAATTTTCTTTTATACTAGGATATTCATGATAATAATCTATTTAAATCCATCATGATGGTTTGTAATGTGTTTTTGAATTTTCAATGAATATACTTTGGTGTGTCAAACATATTGTGCATCAAGGGCCATTTTCATGAACCATTTCCTGGCCATGTCTCACACAATATAGTGTTTTCAAGGAAATTACAATTAGGCAAATATGTGCAAGTGTCTCGTCTAATTTTACTATTCAGAGAAGGGTGTATTTCTGGGAAACCACTCACTAAATCCTTAACAAATAGTCTATGATAATTTCATATTAATTAACTAAACATTAAACTAATCCTTATATATATCTGTAGTCATGTCCTAGAAATATACCAAGGGATGTCTTCAAAGTCTACTCATCCTAATTTATAATGGTAGAATTTAACATAGCTTTGATTGTAACTATAGGGACCTAGGATTCCCATACATAGATATTACATTATTTTATATGAGTATTTATCACATAATAAATGCACATAGATGAAGTCCATAATAGTTCAGTGTCATTGGAAACATGTAATAGAATATTCTGACATTGAGAATGATCTTCAATGTTTCCCCCAAATATCATCCCATTTAGTAATTTTACGATAAACTATTCTTTATAACATCAGGAAAGGAAAGATATGAATAGGGGAGCTCACATGTTCATTAAGGATAAAATAAGTAGATATGTAAGCATAATATGGAAATAAGTGTTTAAGAAAATGATAATAATATTTTAAAACCATGTCATATATATCAAAGATCAAAATCCTAAGTCGTGAAATGAATATTGGAAGGTCATAATAACTGAATCATATAATAATCAAAGGACATGATTCATGATTGAAATAAATTGTTATAAGACATGGATTTATGGCATACAAATTATCGTATAAATTTGTGAACATATATATGTAGAAACATGTTAACACATAATGATATAGAAATCATACTAGTCCAGTGAATAAATTAATGGACATGCAACTAGGTCCATGCATGTCATTAAACACATGAAATATGGGTCCAAGCGTAACATTGTGATAATTTAATTAGGTCCATGAATAACATTGTTACTTGTAGTTAGTTTATGCATATCATTTTGTATATGTAATTTTTTTCACGCATTACATTGTGAATATATAATCGGGTTCAATAATAACATTGTGAACATGTAACCAGGTTCATGCATAACATTATAAACACATAATATAGTTCACACATATCGTAATTAACATGTAATTTGGTTCACACATATCATTTTGAACACTTAATATGGTTCACAAATATCATTATTAAAATGAAATTTGGTTCATACAAAATATATATAACACTAATTTTTCTATTGATACTTAATGCATTGGAGGGAGATATAGGGCCAACCGGTCACATAATGAAATATTACATATACATGACACATGATAATAACAATTTATGATAACACAACAAAATAAATATACAAGGTATCCTTAGAATTTAAAATTATAATAACATGAGGAAAATAGATAGTGTTAATTATTATTTCATCATTGTATAATCTATGAAAACAAGTAGATTTCACATGAATTTTATTCTGGTATAGCTCATGGAAGACAGAAATGATACACAATAATTTATTGATATTAAAACTAATACATACAAATAAATAATAAGAATGGGTTTCTTAGAACATATCCCTAGTAAATCATAAAATATATCAATGGATTTAAATATAGATTGAAGAATATTTTGAATGATCTCTTTGAATATTTATTAATGAAAATACCATTCTTTTAAAATAACTTTTTAAATCATAAGGATTTTTTAAAATAAATTTATTTTAAATCCAATTATAAATTATAAATTAATTTTTAAGAATATTTTGAAACATTTCATGATGAAACTATACTTTCCACATTTTAATAATACTTTTTAAAATTTAAAACTTTTTGAAATCCTTTTCTTAAAAATAAACAAGAAAACATAAAAAGGAAGATTAAAATTTTATGTAAAAAACATTTTAACCATCATTATATTTCAAGGTATATTTACTTGAAAATGGGAATAAAATAAAATGTAAAAAATTGGATGAAACATATTCATAAAACATAGTTGTGGAAGACACAAACATTTAAATAGAAGAGGGAAATAAAGTCAAGTTTTTATAAATTCGGTTTCTTAATTACCTTAAGGACCAAGAGTTGAAAATGGTACCATTTCTGGGAGATATAGTAAATAAATAGAGTAGATGAAAGTTAATGATAATTCATGAGATATAAATCATAGTATTTAATCAATTGAATCATAATCTTAAACAATACCAATAAATGATGAGATGGTAGCAATAACCTATTACCATATTGATAACATTTAATCATATTCCCCAATAAATAATAACCCTATATTAATCATAGAATATCATTAAAAGATGGAGATTAATGATATAACATTTCATATGTTCACCATATAATCTACATAAATGAATATAGGTTTCTAGCGTAACATGTTCTCAAGGAATGAAAATTGAGACAAAAACACCTTACGGATTTATCATCCTTCAAACCCTAAACCCCATGATTAAGATATATAAAAATGGATATTTAATACGCAGTAGAATACAAGAGGATAATTATAATATATATTTATTTTCAATTAATACTATAAACTAAAGAAATATGTGTTGATTATGGAATATCTCACATGAATGTAAATAGTGTGAAAAAATTCCCTAATATTACATATTGACCACCACAATATTCATTCAAAAATCCCATATAAAAAATATTTGTTTATTATTAATATATTACTGAAACATATTAAAATATATAATACTATATATTGTTTTCATATTACTTTATATTTCCAATTTTTTAAGAATCCATGTTAATGTTATCATTCATGCTATAACTAATTTGTTTTTTCATACATGTTTTTGATATATTTTATTTATCATTCATAATTTAATAATTGTAAAATAATATACAATTTTAGAAACATCATATAAATTTAATATATATTCATAATATATGTATTTAGATTAACAAATTAAATGATAATAATAGGAAGAAAAATTCAATATTCACATTGACGGTACACGTGAACGTTGTTTCTCCTTTTTTGTTTGAATGAATAAAAATTAAATTATATATTATAGTTATAGAATCATTTGTATTCTATATATACAACATATTTTAATAAAATCATATTTAATATAATCCTTGTAAAGAATCAATGAATCACATCACTTCACTAGGAGGCAATCCACCACACACTCGAACGATGCTATCATATCCCCACAAAAGTGAATTTTTTTTATGTGAAATTTATTTATTTTAGGAGCTTAAATACAACCTAAATATCATATTTATGTCATATATAAATAGTAGTCCCATAATTATTCCCATCCATGAGAGGCAGTAATATAAAAAATGACATCGTTTCGTGAGGTGGTTGTCCTACTTACACACAAATAATGATTTCATAACCCAGTTGATTGATCTATGTGTGCTTATATGTCAAAATCTAGAATAAAAACATATATATACGTGTAATTTATTGATTTCATCATAAAATCATGAAATAAAAGTATATTATGGGTTTTTATGAGGAAATTAAACAAAAATATTCACTGATGAGCACTACCTCTTCTCCAGGTATCTCATTTTCGATTTCACCAAAAGACATCCTTGGTTTACATTATTCTATAAATAATGCCTATATGATTATTATTGGTAATTTGAGAAGTGATTTTGGAAGATAATTTTTTACCCAAATTTCTAGATAAGTGTGAATAATGGGGTAGAGTTGGTTTCCGTCTATAGTTGAGGTAGAGCGGCATTCTTATAAAAACTCAAAATTATTTAATTTTGGGAGGTGTCCCATACCTCATGTGGAAATAAAATAAGATAATAATGGTTGGGATATTTGATGTGTTCTATAAATACCTCCAATAGATAATATAAATATATTTTTTTATGATGTTATCCCTTAACTTCTATGTTTACCTATGTTCCTAGTTTGATTTTTATTATGATAAACATTTTTATAACATATGTAATTTTTACTCTAAAATTTAATTTACATGAGAAATTTTAGAAAATAGAGCCACACTGATACTAAAATATTATAAAATTATAAAATAAATATCCCAAATGTGTGGGAGATTAATTCGATCGAAGTGCATGTAATGCAGAAAAACACATCTTTATCCCTAACAACACAAAAAAAGTTTTTACATTTTATGGGTAAATATGTTTTCAATTAAAGATCAAATAGTCAATTAATGGACCACAAATTATATATATTAATATTTAAAAAAAATTCAGAGAAAATATGATATTTTATTTTTTAATTTTAAATAATTTTATAAAATATCATTTTTAAAAATATAACTTTAATCTATAATTTTCAATATTTATTCAATTTGAATTTAAAATTTTCAAGTCAATATTTGAATTTCTGTATATTAATTTTAAACTTCTATAAAATAATATAATTATCTTAAAATTTTATTTTAGAAAAATAATTCATTCTACTTAGATCAGTTAAAATATTTTTATTTTTATTTATTTTATTTAAATATTTACTAAATAATTATGGCGTTGGTATTTCTTAAGGAATTATAGTTATTATATAACATGTAAATATTTAAAATAAACTATCACAATAAAAATAATAATTTATCATTAAAAAAATATTTAAAACTGAACAAATGATGTTTTTTCTTAGTCCCAAATCATTGAAAATATTAATGGAATGGAAGATTACACTATTGGAAAAGGAAACTATACCAACGATTTTATACCATTGGTATATCCCCAAAAACAATTGGTAGATGCTACACCCATTGTTTGGGGAATTTTGGGGAGTTTATTCTTTTGTATGACTCTATGTTATACCCATAGTAGAAAAATTCATTACCAATAGTTTCAGAATTGTGTGTATTGGTGTATTTTATCGTGCTATTAACCCTATACACATGGATTCAAAACCATTTATATAGGGATTAAAAAGTCACCATCCACAAATTTTAATACCTAAACTACGAGTATCCAATTACAATGACTAAGAACTAGAGCAAATTTACTTATATCTATGTAAATATATATTTAGACATATATATATATATATCTAAAACATGGATATCGGTGAAAAACATGTCAAAATGTGTTCCAATTTTTTTTTTCCCCATATGATATTTTTTTCCACCTTAATCTAGGAAATATATACCCCCATTTTTCTGATAACACTGGCCATAGGGATTCCAAAAGTCCTTATACCCATGGTTTTTCCAAACTGTATGTATATGATCAAGCTATAGCCTATGTTTATTAAAATATTATGGTAATAAATCTTGGAAAACCCCCATATACCCATAGGATTTTAAGGAACATGTGTATCTGTTTCCATCGAATACATATACCCACAATTTTGTAAAAAACATTTGTATAGGGGTGACCTATACCTATAGTGTTTTCCAAAACCATGGGTATAGGGTCATTTTCTAGTTGTGTAAAATTTTTTCCTTTTCATTACATAACTTTTTATATAGTTAACTTTCACAGAATAGTATCCCACAAAATCATAATAATTGTTATTAAGGTGGTAAGGGATGAAATGTGTAATGAACATGGGTGTTGGAATTCTTATTATGTTCTTTTACACATTATATTCTCAGTTTAATCACAATGTAAACACATTTTTTTAAAAAATAACTATAATTAACCCTTATTTTGGAAAAGGTAATATTTTTCAGAAAATATTTCTTATACATTTAAGGTATTCATATTTTATTCCTAGTTAATAGATAACATATGAAAACTATATATTTTCATATGTTGTCAACCCCATTTCCTCCATTCTAATTGATATGTGATAACTATCATATAATGTAACATTATTAATAGTATATTTTAATATGGTAAAAGTTGATATTGTATGAAATAGATGAAAAATGCAGTGTTGTTTGGACCATAAGATGAAATATTATGGTATGTAGCACAATAATAACATTGTATATTGTATAATTTAATCTAGTGTGGGTGAAAAATGCTATTAAATCCATTATTGTATTTTAATTATTTCAATAAATGATTGTTAAAAACACTAGGTGACATAAAGATCATCTTTTGTAGTATTTCTATACAAAAATATATTTCATTCGTGCATTTAGATGGAACCTTTTGAAGAACTCTATATAAATATGTGAAAACCCCCATTTTTTTAGGTATGTTTGAGAAATTAAGATATTGGAACCTAATCTAGTTGAGAAAATTATAAAGAATGTTATATATATTTAACATCAAATAATAGTATATTAGAGATAATATAAAATATATGATGAAAAACATCAGTGAGATATGAAATTAGATGATGGTAAAAAAATTATTAATATGAATATCTCATAATAATATGGTTATCATTTTTTAATAATAGGCATTATAAACCCCATGTATATCGATCATTTTGGAATTTTTGATCTTATAAATGTTGTTTATTATCGTTAGGAACATAAGAGAAATATCAATTATGATAACAATGTGTTTCATATATCCTTAATGTAGAAGTAAATAGTTGATCGTTAATGTGTACTAAACTCAGAGTTCATAAAACTAGAGTATGATCTGACTTATGATGAGCAATGGGTGGATATTTCGGATCATAAAGAGAATGTTCTATGAAATAAGATCAGTAATGTAGTCAATGTTTCATGGGAAAAAATATGGATCCAATTATAAAACCAAATGATATGATGAATAATAAGTACAATTTTTATTGTATTGATGAATATTTTTTTAATCACTTATAATGTTGTTAGAATGTAACACCATGATATTTTATTATATAATTTAATTTTAATAAATTTTATTTCTATAATATCTTTCATTACACACAACAATGACTTCAAAAAACAAAAAAAATTAAATATTATTAGATGACAATAACGTTGTTTTTTAAAAAACTATTCCAATATTATATTATGTTTATTTTATGAATTTTTCTATAAATATTTATTTTTTAGTGCAAATTAAAAGGTAAATATTTTTTTAAAATTTTTATATAATTATTTTCAATAAATTATTTTATAACTCCCCTTATCTTTTATATTTCATATTAATGTTTTATAAGATCCATTATAATTAATATAATATATTTAATTTCTTTAGGATATTAAATTCGCATGATTTTGATAGAAGTTAATTTTCAAGATTTTTTTTAAAACTATTTTAATTGAATTTTTTTTATTTATATTTAATTTTATATCATAGACTTATTCCAATTGAATTAAGAAAAATTGAATCCATAATAGGAATATGTAGAATGAAATTTAAGAAATAAAACACTTTTTCGAAATTATGAATACTATCCGTTTAAAAAATTATCACTAGTAAAAAAAAGAAGATTATGAAATTTTGGGTAAAATAATGTGATATAGAAATAAAAATATATCAAGAATATTAAACTATTTCATTGGATAATATGACCTTTAACATATCCATTTTAAGGAAAAAATATTTAATTTTCCCTTTTTTACTTAAAATGAAATTTATATTATTTTATGTTAATTGAAATAAAAAACGTCACTCTCTTCCCTTTAAATTACTTTTATATGTTCACATAGGGATAACATACAATTTGAATGAATATTATTGGTCATTAAGTGCATAATTAAATTATTTTTATGATGGCAATTTATATAAATTTTTTATTTTTATATAATAACATTTTATGATTATATAAATATGACAGAGTACTTTTCAATGAATTGGTAAAATTAGGGTAAACAATTATAAAACAATAATAGATAGGTATTTAATAATTATTAGGCATAAAAAATAAGTCTATAATTAAAAATAATATCTTATTTAAAGATAATTTTATTATATCCTTATTCAATAATTTTCAGCATGTATTTGAAGGAAAATAATATGAATAGTTTAGAAAAACTCAAGAATAATATTTTATGTTAAATAATATTTTATTAAATTATTTAGATATCAAAATTTGTTTGAAGACGTCATGTAGGGTCAAAAAAATTATAAAATTTCGCCCCATGGACGTTTTTAAGAAATTATTTACCATATAAGTATTATTATATCACTATATGACTCAAAAATGTCACTACAACAGGTATGGTTAAAATTGTTTTAAAAAGGAGTAAAACTAAATGATATGGTTTAAAATACCTTTTAAAAATATATGAATTTTATTATTTAAATGTATTGAAATATCAAATCTCATATTATAAATTTTATCTACATGGTTCAACTTAGAAATTAAAATGAAAATCTTTTATTTATATTATTTTATTAATTAAATTTGTTTCCCTTATTTCAGTATAAAAAGGCACCACCTATCATCCCTTCTCTACGACACCTAGATCCAATTTTCTCAAATAAATCCATCCAAAAATTATTTTAAACATCATTTAACAATTTTATAGGTGATTTTATTCCCAAAATTCCACCCCATGGTCCCTTAAGAGATGATGTAAAGGAGCAGCTAAAAAGAAGAAGTGATCGTCATCCCGAACACATTTGTTTCCCTTATTATTTAAAGACCAGAAATAATTTTTTTAAATATTAAAATGTAATATAACTAGTATATAAATTATATTTGGATTTTTTATGTGTATGGATAAATATTTGATCGTCCCCATTTTTATGAAATTCTAAAAAAAACCATCATTAATTTAAATGATGGGTTACAGCTCTGTGAACAGATGTTTACCACAACATCGGATATAAAAGGAGTTTTCATGTTTTTATATATATTTTAAATTTTATGAAAAATATTCATGATCAAAATAATTAAAATAATTGACGGTGTTATTTATCTTTTTATAGGGTTTATTTTTCACCATGTTTTTATATTTTTAAAATTGTTTTATGCACAACTTATTTTTTACTACAATGATTTATTAACATTATTTTTTATTTTCCATGACATTTTGTATGGTTTCAAAGGAAAAAATATATTATTGTCAAAATATATTATTTTTAATTTGTTTTCTATTAATTAAAGAGTAATTATTCTTTTTTTAATGTATATGAAATTTATATATTTTCCCACCTCAATTAATGATTTATTCTATTTAAATTCTTCAAAAAGTTTTTCGTGTTTTAAAAATAATTTTTTAATGAATTCATATTTTAATGATTTATTTCCCTATTCTTTAATTCTACAATAGGCATGAAATTATTATTAAACATATTTTTTTGATGAATATTAGGATTTTTTTTATCAATTATTAATATTTGAGAAAATAAATATCTTTTGAAACATTCAATTTCTTGTGACAATTTTACTTTGGTCATTAAATTTCTTTTCAATGTTAATATTCTTTATATAATATATATGTTTATTTTCTAAACTATATACTATTTCATCATATGGGTTTTTAAATATAATATCATATTATTTTGTTTAATATTTTAATATTATGCATTCTTTACTCAATGTAGACGTTTGTTGATAAATTATATTGTTTATGAGTTAAATGTATCATTCAATATATGAGGAATGCATTGGACATGAAGTGATGGATGAGGACCATAATTAAATAACCAAATGATGAAATAACAAGTCTCATGAAACAAATTATTTGGATAGCATTATGGTTTTGGGGGTATACTAACCCATCAATTAAATCTAATGGGAACAATTTCTTGATGGTAAAGATACGATGATATCAGACATCCTGATTTCCAATAGTAGGAATTACATTTATTGAGATGTTTGTTATTATTATCCAGGATATTATATCACTGTAATTATTCATTTATTAATTTCATAATCACATTATTAATTAAATGTAATGTGTTTCCTATTATTTATTTTCTATATTTATTATGCATTATTTTCTCTTTATTGCTATTATTGTGAGTAAATGTTTCTAAAAATCATAGATCATCCTTTATTTTTTCCAATATTGAGGATATGATAAAGGATAATATCAATAATATAAATTATTTAATGTGTTTTGTTATTCTATATTTTTATATTTCCAATGAAATTTGGTAGTCATGTGTATATTTGTCTCTTCAATACACCCAAAATTATTGATCCTTGGTGATGTGATCCCTTTTATCTTATTCCAATGCAGTAATATACACACTAACTCGAGGTTTCAATATTTGGGTTTGATACCAAGTAAATTATTAATAATAAAATGATACAAATTCGAACATTAACAACACTATTTTACATGGTTCACTAGACATTGAAGTGTGATTATTTATTAGTGTTATATAGATGTTATCCAATATCATATGATATTATAATATTTATATGAAATTAATTTTATTTTTTATGTGATGTTAATAATCCATATAATAAATATATCTCTCAATAATAAATATGTATTTATCATATGATACACAATATATAATTCATTAAACATCATAAATGTAGTTGGGAGTGAGAGTGTACATAATATCAATGGTATTCTTCCACATCCACAAGTTATATTCATCCACTATTTATGTTCACTGTTAAACATTTAAAAAAACAATAAAATTTATACATAATGAAATATAAATACTTTTCCTTGGTAATATCACTCCATCTCAATGGGAAACTATATATTTAAGTTTATATCCACAAATCAAGGGTTTTTAATTATATCTAAAACATTTTTTATTTTAACCTTGTTCATCCCAACTAAAGGATTATGCACCCTTAGGGGGGTTAATCAATGGTCAAAATAGAATTTATCATAGTCATCCTCATATTGGTTAATGTTTTTAATTTAATAAGAAAATATATTTCAAATATTTCATGAGAGAGTAAACATTTTACATGGAATTTGTTATTTTTACATGAATCACAATATTATTTAATTTGTTTATTTATAATTTATGCTATATATTTTATATATTGATTCAAATAACCTTGTCTATTTATAAACATGTAATATATGATAAAGTGTAAAAGTGCAGTACTATAATCCATTATAATAATGATATGAATAGAAGAAATTAATGATTAATGAGTATTCTTTAACCACTGTAGTATACATAAAGTTAAAAATCAAATATTAACATCCATTTTTCATCTAAAATATATAAAACTTTTTTATATAATGTATCATGTAATTTTTGGGATACATATCAACTTTTAATCACAAATATCATAGAGATTCATTACTTTATTTACATATATACATTAAACATTGAGTGTTGATGTTAGTGAATTAATTATTTTCAAGTAGAATAGTAGTTTAAAAAATGAGGGATAAAAATTCTAGGTCTTCATTAAATATAGAGGACATTATTCCCTCACATATCATATATTTAATAATCAAAATATTTTATTTTAGATACAATGGTGAAATATTATATTCCAAATCAACCAAATTATCTCAAAACATGCACATTTACCCCGTGGTTTGGAAATACATGTGATCAATTTAAACCAGGGGAACATAAATAACTATTTCCACTAGGCCATGAAATCGTAAAATTAACATTATCATTTCATCTTCTCGGGGTAGGTTTGTATCTCTTAAATACGTTTCCTAAATATTCATACCACATAGGCTATTAAAGCTTTCTTAAAATTACATGATGTAATTAAATATTAATTTTATTGGTTTGATTCCCAGAACATACCTTCTTTAACTAAAAAAAGTAGAAGATCAACCATGGTCATTTTAATTAGGTTTTTAACAAACAACATTCCTATGACTGTAACTACAAAAATTTTATTGATCACAATTAATAAAATTTGTACATTTTAATAAAATAATAATACTATGGGAATCTATTCATCACAATATCATCTACAATTATAATAATGACTATTTTACCACAAAAAATTGAAATATTCTTGAATGTCTGTGAAGGATTAGATTAGGGATGTAGTCATAACATGATCCCAAGGAAAGAGTAATCTAAACAAAACATCATTGTATCAAGTAAAATTTATGTTACTATTAAACCATTATATTAATGATTAATATAAACTAAGAAATAATTTATACTTAAATAGATTCATATCTGTGAAATAATATTATGTGGGCTCTTTATTCTCATTTATTTATTTTTTATAAAAATGAATAAACAATTTTTTATGAAGAAAATTTTCATTTGTTCTCATAGGCAGAATTTCCACATTAAAATTTCAACAAAATCAATTTTTCATATGAAGGCTATGATTGTACTAATTTTAATGTATTTGACACCAATTTATACACAACTCATTGATTAAAATTGCAATATAATGATAGATGGAAAATGACACAATGAACACATTGAGAATTTTGAAGATAATTCACTACCATAAATAATATAATGTTCTAAATAAATCCTTTATTAACAGAATTAACCATTTATTATCTAAAAAATAATTAATGAAAAATAATCTTAATTTATCTTTGGATTATTTCCAATAACCATATAAATAAATTTTTATCTGGTTCTATTATCCTAAATGACTATATTTTCTATGGAATGGTTTTTTATGGATATGTGGTCATGTTGTTCATCGTTCAAGAGCTTTGTTGATGAAACTCCCTCCATCAACAATTGATATTTTATGGTTTCTATGCTGGTTTTCCCTTTCCACTGGTTTTCTATATTACTTTTTCTGTTTTCACATTACATTAAATGTATTTTATTTGGAAAATAAAAATCTTGTGGTGGAACAATGTGTTTTTTCCAAAACACTATCTATTCATTCACACTATTTTTAAATGTGTTTTATTGAAATAAAATAAGAAAAATAATGATGTTTACAATTTTACATGAAATAATATAATATCATCCATTAATATCTTGAAAAGAATTCCATTATTTTGAAAAATAATATCAGAAAAATTTTCATAATGTTGAGAAACACTTTTGAGATTATGCCTCAACCCATATATAAAGTGATGACCATTTAATCGAATAGTCGGTTCAAAATGTTTGTAAATTCTAAAAAAAATAACAATTAAGAAACCATAATTTTATAATGTGATATATACTTTTTATAATGTTTACTATATTTAAAGATATATATGTTACTACTTAGATGAGGAGAAAAATTATTGCACACCCC
The DNA here is from genome assembly GCA_963277665.1 of Viscum album. Taxonomy (NCBI): domain Eukaryota; kingdom Viridiplantae; phylum Streptophyta; class Magnoliopsida; order Santalales; family Viscaceae; genus Viscum; species Viscum album. The sequence goes on from OY728150.1 coordinate 1,629,548,103, forward strand.
ATGTTTCATCACTACCTAAGGAGGTTTTCAATATATATATTTATATATATAATCTTATGACCATTCAACAATAATAAATATTCAATGGTGGTGAAATAATGGATATATTTAGGATGATCTACATGAAATGGGTTCAAAAATCCGTGACTAATAAGATTTAATCATTTTTAAATATTACATTCCCAATTAATATTAAAAGTAGGGTGAACAAAAAATTTAGAAATAAAGACAGTTGAAAATTATTTTTTAATTGATAATATATAGGGATGATTAATTTTTAATTATTTCTATGATCCTACCATACTCATAACTTCTCTCATTGAATATAATATTAATGAAATTCATCATTGTATCAAAATAATACCCTATCAATACATTAAATTAGTAATAAAAATAAAATGTATACAATACATCATTATTCTACTTATCTTTATCCACCATGACATGAGAGATTTATAACTAATACTTGAAAATGTCATTTAGAGGCAAACCTCATACCATTTATTAATATAATAGAAAAGTACGACAAGCAAGTAAAACACACTACAAAAGACAACTAGAAATCTTAAAAATCATACATGTCACCACATCCATGATAGATTGCCTCCTGCATAGTTGCTGATTCACACTCTGAGCATTCCTAGTGCTTCTAAATCTTAGAATAATTCCTTCTAACATCCAATTTCTCCAATGATAGAAACTACTTATAATATTTCTTACCCTTTTTCAAACTAATGATAGCTCTCATTTCATTCCTAACAGATGACCTGGTAAACACCGGCTTTGGAAGAAAGGAATAGTATTTCCTCAGCCTTCTTCTTATTGAGGCAGCCATAACTTCCTCATTTCTGAACATTTTATTCTTCTCTCCCTAAAAAATGTCAATATAGAATAGTCTGACCATGCCACTATCATTTTCCTTGTCATTATCAGAGACATCACCCCATTTTCTATGGATATGCACATTTTGGTAACTATCATTCTCTCCTTGGTCCATCAGATATTGTCTGTTACTATCAATCAGGGAAAAAAATTATGGGTCCTCACCTAAACCATGACCATCATGTTCCTCCTTCCACATTAAAAATTCTACAGTTACTTCATTTTGAGATAAGAAAGGAAGCAACATACTGACACCTTCATTCATTTGAGGACCCTCCTCCACTTGATAGATCTCCTCATTCACTAGTTCATAAAGGTGGTTACCTGTAGAAACTGGGATCTTCAATCCTCCATTGATATCAACCCGACCTTCCATCTTTCCCACACAATAAGCCAAAGCCCCCATGAGATATGGGTATACATCTCCACATGAGTATTCTGAATACTTGATTCTTACACCATTATCATAGACCACAAAGTATAATGTCTAATAATTAATTTGGTCTGGCTGTGGGGGAAAATTTCCAGTTATATTCTCTACCGGAGGTGCCTTCTCAATAACAAGATAATGCTTTAAATTATAAAAACCCGAGTCACCGTTATATCTGGTAGCCTCCAGTGCACCTCCTTCAGAACACTACCAGTCACAATGACCCCTGCATGACCAACCTACTATTTCTCCCCCTCCATAATTTCTTGAGGTTTCTCCTCAACCATGGAATTCCCAAAATAATTCACTTCCACTCACAGTCCATGCTCATGAAAGACTTCCACATAAGCATTTCTTAGTGGAATACTCTAAGGATGATCCCTCTATAGTGGAAAAGTCAAATAAGAAGCAACAAAACCATCATTACCAATTATCATCACCCTCTTTGAGGTCTCATTCTGGCCTCTCTAATGACATACAGATTCTGTTTGACCAAATGGACCACAAGCAACACATTACAACATCCACAACTCAAATATGACATCATGCTTCCACTAAAAACCCTTCTCATCCATGATCCAATCATAATTCACATGTGAACTTGCAACATCAACCTCAACAATAATTCATGGATAGATGGGATTCCATACTATATCAGTTTGATGATCAGAGTAGAGGTACCAGCCTACCATATCCCCAAAAGGCCAAATAATGGAGGGATTTAGAAAGGAAAGTAGATGACAAAGAAGACATTACAATGGATCCATCGTTGATAGATCATTCCATATGTGGAACTAGAGACTCCATCAAAATAGGTATAAATGTGCTTCGTTTCATATCTGAGGGACCTTGGACCAAGAAGTAAACAAATCATCTTCTGACTCAAACTATGTCCTAAAGTGCCTTCGATCAAGTAAACTGACAACCATGTGCTCTTGAAGATCCCACGAATTAAAGATGAACCAAACCAACTCATCAACCGAGGGGTGTTAAATATGAAACTGAGCCACCAGAGTGAGTTTTCAAAGATATTTTTTGCTTTTGAGCTATATCAGGGAAAGATAGAGCTGGGGTGCTTCCAAAAAGAGATCCAAGACATTCAAAGAAATATGAATCCACATGATTGGTGGAAAAGTGTCAGTATTTGAGAATTAAAAGAGCATTCTACCCTTTAGATGAGAGTGAGATTACAAAACATCCCCCTCTAATTGTGATGGGGGAGTAGAGATTTATGAACATAGAGTGAGTTCATCGCCTTGAGGGAGAGCTCATCGACGATAAGCCTAGGTGTCTGTTAGAAATTATATCACCTGGTATACCCTCCTTTATTATTCACAAAATATTCTAAATAACATATAAAATAATATATATACATTATGAATTGTAGTTTAACATGAATTGAAGGAAACACTACCACAAAACAAGGCAAGAGAAGTGCTACCTTTAGTCGATGCTAAGTAGAAAGCATAAATAAAGTGGTGTGCCTTTATCAGCACTAGCTAAAAAACCTAATAAATGGGACCTTTATCAGGTCTTTTTATGCACTGATAATGGGTAAATTTATTAGATCTAATAATAACTGTGACAAAAGTTTTTTTAAAAAATATTATTAATTTCTTTAAAATTATTATATTTGTATTCAAAAATAATTTTTTTATATACATTAAATAAAAAACAAATTTTTATAATTAAAATATTTTTTAATAGTACAAAAATATATATAATAATTTTATTATAGAAAGTATTTCTAAGATTATAATTATATATATATATAGTTAAATAATTATAAGATTATAGTAAATTACTTTAACAAATAAATATATTTATTATATTTATTAGAGATTTATTAGAATTATTAGATTAATATTTAGATTTGATAGATTTATTGGATTAATTATTTATATTTATTATATTTATTATATTTATTTGTCTTATAAATATGTAATAATTTTTAATATATATTTTTATAATTAAATTTTTTAAATATATGTGTGTTTCCAATGAATTTGGTCAATGAATATATTGATCATGCATATATATATGTTATGTATCATGCATGAATATTCATTTATACATTACATGACATTGTCAATTGATGTGGTATATTTATTAAATCATAATGTTACCCATATGAACAATATATGTTATAAAAAATGTACTTATAAAACTATATTCAATGTATTTTTATAAGAAATGTATTTTATTATATTTTTGATGATATAAATAAATTCTTTTCAAATACATTTGTAATTATAATTATAACGATATATATACAACAATAGTTATAAAATTATACATATAATATATATAATTTTATTAATATATATATATTTAAAATTATATAAATATATATATATATAATTATATAATGTTTATAGTTATAATTATAACTATAAATAAATAAATAAATAAATATATGTAAATAATAATAATAAAATAATATATATATTTATTATATGAATTATAATGGTATAAATATATAATTAAACAGATATATTTATAAATTTATACACATAGTTATAAATAATTAAAAATAAATTTATATTTATATAAATAATTATGTAATTTTTTGTGAAATTGTTCTGATAACAATGGCCTTTATTAGCACTATAAAAGTTCTCATAAAATATTTCTTTATCCGCACTATCAAAGCACTGATAATGGTTTGTTTCACCAAAGTATTTTATTTTAGTGTTGATAAATCATACCTTTATCAGCGCTCTTAACTAGCATTGATAAATGTTTTAGTGAGTTTTATAAAAGAAGCCTAACAGGTTCCTCCTCCATTGCACCACTAAAAGTCTTCACAAGAGCTAGCCCATGTTCCATCAAGCCCTCATGTTCTATCAAGGACTCATATACTGTCGAGACCTCCTCCGTTGTGATGCCCTCTTTCGTCATCAAGCCCTCCTCCATCGTCAAGCCCTCCGTCATCAATCATTTTGGATTGAATATGTATATATATATGTCTATTAGATGGAACAATACAAGAGGGGGTGAACTGTAGGTTTAAAAACCTTTGAGTTGTAGCAACTAAGAAATTAGTTTAAATGATATTAAACTAATACAAATACAAACACCCACAATTGTATTGAATATAAAAAGGTATGATGTATTGTAATACTAATATAATGTAAAACAATTGTATTCAAGATGAATAAAATAATCAGAGTAATACACAGATGAATGATTCTACCTTAAATCATATAAAATCAATCAATACAATATGTAATAAAATGATTGTAATTGAAACAATTACAATTGAAAATGTAAAGAAGAAAGGAAACAATACAAATACCTTTCTAATACAAGTAACAGTGGAAATGTAAAATAATTACAATTCTTTTAACCAAAAGAGAAGGGTTAACCTTTCACCTAGGATAAAGGGTTTATCTCACCAACACCTTCGTGAGCCCTCGATACAATGATCAGCACGTCTGTCTGCCTCTCCCCGGCAGCCCTCGATACGATGATCGGCACGTCTGTCTGCCTATCCCTGGAAGCCCTCGATACGATGATCGACACGTCTGTCTTCCTATCCCTGGAAGCCCTCGATTTTAAAGGTAATCAGCACCTCTTTCTTTCAATCACATTAAATCCCTCGATATGATGATCGGACGCACAAGGCAGATGAGAGAAGTCACAGTGTCTCTCTCTAGAATCTTGGTAGTTCACGAAGTCTCTTCATTCAATTCTACATTCATCGTTCTTCGTTCATCATCAAATGAACTCTTATTTATAGGCCTTAGGTTTCAATGGTCATGTTGTCTCCAATGGTCATATTTCTCCGAAAAAGTCGGAGGGACTTGGACACTTGTCATCATAACGGTCATATTGAAACAGAACGCACGACATCGTTTTGATAAGTTTGTAACTAACTCAACGACATCGTATTGGTTAAAACATGATATATATTGATAAGAAATGGTACAATTCATATGAAACAAGTGCTTTTGACAAAGTACCAAAACAAGTAATGAACATCTAAATAAAAGAGTCAGTACGATATGATTGACAGAGTTAGTACGGTACGATTGACAGAGTCAGTACGATCAGTATTGTATGATACGATATGGTCAGTACGATCAGAATGATCAGTACGATCAACATGATCAGTATGATCAGCATGATCAGTACGATCAGCATGATTAGTACGATCAGTCCAATCAGTATCGTATGATATGATATGGTCAGTACGATCATTATTGTATGATACGATAAACATGATAGAAGGAAATTTGTAATTTCCAGAATATGATAGAATACATTTGTGATTTCAAAAACATGATATAGAAGTCAAAAGAGGACTTTTGACTCAATAATCTCCCCCTTTTTGGAAAGCACAAGACATAAAGAAAATATTACAAGAAAAACTTATCTCCCCCTTAGTTATTGGAAACTCTTTTGAATAAGAAATTGAATCCAACTAACTCTCCCTTAGGTATGGATTTTCCTAAGGATTGTATTCGTAGATTTTCCTTGACAGAGTTTTAAAGCATTCTTCCCCTTTATAAAACATTCTCCCCCTTTGTAATCATTCTCCCCTTTGTGATTTACAAAAAGAAAGGAGTAATCTTGAATTGTCTGAAGGAGTTAGTAAATCAATAAAAGACAATAAAAAAACATGAAATAACAATGATTTCGATAACAAACATTTCGAGACATGAAAACAAATACAGATCACTTGTTTTCTCTTTATTTCTCCATTTTGATTAACTCATGAAGAACTGACTTCATCTTTTTGATCTCCTTGTCTTCAGAAATAGATTCGCCCTGAGTTCTGAGAAGCTCTTGTTGGTCTGCAAAAATCTGATCTTGATTCTTGATAGTCTCTTCCTGGACTCTGATTACTTCTTCAAGAGTATCAATTCTGTTTTTCAAATTCTTGTTATCTTTGGATAACATAGAATTTTAATTCTTCAACAAGACCATTTCATCCTTGAAAGATGAAACCTTCGAGAATTCAGATTGGAAAGCATTCATTCTCTCTTGCAAATATTTTACTGAAGGAACATCGGCTCGTTGAGAAGACAAAAGATTCAACCTTTCAAGTGTTTCTTTGTCAAGATTATTGAATGCAACTGCAAGCTCATTTGACAACCTTTTTATATCTTCAATTGTTATCTCATGATCATTGATTGAGCTCTCTATTTTGTACGACCACTTGGTCATCTTATTGCAGGCCTTCGTATGGGAAACTGAACTTTCTAAAAGGACTTTTAAATCGTCTTCAACTGATAAAACTTTCTTTCTCAACAATTTTACAGAGCCAAACTTCTTCTTTTGATTGTCAGTAATAAAATAAATCTTCCCTTCCAGCCTCGGGAAATAAGGAATGGTCTTCTCAACCCTTCTCAAAACATTAACAGTTTAATCGCTCTTCTTGAGAGAGATTGTATGTTCTGAATTAGTATCTTCATCGTACGATGCTAGTTCATACGATCAGCTTGAGTCAACAACTAGCTGTTTTCCTTTTTCTTTTTCTTTCTTTTTTCTTTCTTCTTCCACTTTGTCACTAATGACAACAACTTTATTTGTGTGAGAGGATTGAGCACCTTGCTTTTCTTGAGATGACATTCTGTCCGGAGTTTGATCTTGATCGGCATGAGGAGTTTTTAGAACACCTTCACTTAGCTTTTGAACCGATTCCTCCTTACTCTTCTTTGAACTCTAAAGAAATTCTGAAAAAATATCCTTCTTCTTCCACTTCTTCTATCTCTTCCATTACTTGTTTTTGTTTTCCTTTCTCAGGGAGACTCTGTACGATGGGATGTTGGTGCACTTCTTCCGTTAGTTGAGCACTAGCATCCTCAACCATTTTCCAAACCGTAGATATATCAAAATCATGAGCCGTTCTTTTCAACAAAGTTTTCTTTTTCACCTCAGCCTTAACAGTTTCTTCTACCCTTACTCTTTCTGCAAAAGCCTCAACAAGGTCAAGACCGAACTTCGGATAACCTTCCTTTCTCTGTTCCTTATCCTTTCTCCATTTGGCGACAACCACCTTATTGTTCCTCGGCTTCTTCTTGGGCTTTGAACTGGTTTGTGGATCAGAATTTTGAGTAATACCAGTAGACTGAAAGTCTTTGGCTGGCATAGGTGCCGATTGATTCTGAGCCAATTCCGCTTCTACTTCTCTGACAAAAAGTTTTGAATTGTGATCAAAACAAACATTCAACTTCATCATAGTTATTTTGTTAATCCAAGAAGGCTTCAAATCTATGGGGTTTCCTTTCAAAGGAATGTTACAATACTTCATACTCTTATGAATGAACTTCGTAAGGATGGATGGATACATAATCATTTGGGAATTAATCCCTCATGTCTTGACATTCTTAATGGTTTCAAAAACATACCCCATGAGATTTACATTTTTCATATTTACAAGATAGTCAAGCATAAAAATATCAGAAACTTTCAGCGTTTCTCTATCCCCTTTCCTTGGGATTAGAAAACCTTGCATCTATAACGTCACAAAACGATTGTCCGGTGAAAGATGGGACACTTTTCTATTTTCTTCATAAATAACAAACAAAGTCTTTTCAGCACTTTCTCTATTAAACGTACCAACTTCCTCTGGTAGTTTGTGCGATGGACAGAAAGAATCCCCTTCTACAGAAAAATTCAGAAAATGTGCCGCTTTTTTCACAGACATATAAAATTTTCTGTCATACCCAGAAAAATTGATAGTCATATCTTTGTCGAATGATACAGTTTTATAAAACTGACAAACTTCATCAAAGAGAACTGGATCTTGAGAAATAGGTCTTTCAACACACAAATGTTCCCATCCTTGAAAGAGAGTGATTCTTCTGATTGTGGAATCATACGAATCAAAGAAGTCATAAGAAACTAACCTTTCTTTGTTAAATTCTTTCTCTGTAAATGTCTTTGAAGACATTTCGGCGGAAGTGTTAGTAGAGGATTGAGACATAAAGATAATGCCGATGAATGATCGTACGATGATTTAAAATCGGTGGAGCAGAGCTTCGCCATAAATCCTGAAAACCCAATGTGGGTTTGGGAAGGGGAGGGGGGTATTTATAGGCGATAATGGGGTGACCATTGATCTTTTACGGTCAAGATTATAGGAAATAAGATCAAAAGTTAGGATTTAAGGCAAAAAAAGTTAAAAAGTACCTGCTGGAGATCGTAAGGTGACTGTTGGTTTTAGTAGAATTCAAAAGAAAATACAAACGTTCGAAATAAAATAGAAGTATCAAATGACATATCGATCGAAAACATTCTCATTACCATGAACTAAAAACACGATGGAAAACAAACTCGTTACCATGAACTGACAAGCCGATGGAAAACAAACTCATTACCATGAACTGACAGTACGATGGAAAACAATCTGATTACCATCATCGGTCGATTACGATGGAAAATAAATTCGTTACCATCATCAGTCGATATGATGGAAAAGAAAATCGTTACCATCATCGGTCGTTACAGTGGAAGAGAAATTTGTTACCATCATCGGTCGATACGATGGAAAATAAAATCGTTACTATTATCGGTCGATACGATGGAAAAGTAAATCGTTACCATCATCGGTCGATATGATGGAAAAAAAATTCATTACCATCATTGGTCGATATGATGGAAAAAAAATCGTTACCATCATTGGTAGATATGATGGAAAAGAAAATCGTTACCATCATCGGTCGATTCAATACCATGATTAATTGATAGGATGGAAAAGAAATTCAATACGATAAACAGAAAACTAAAAATTGTCAATACGATAAACATAAAACTAAAAAATTGTCAATATGATAAACATAAAACTAAAAAAATTTCAATACAATAAATAGAAAACTAAAAAAATAGTCAATATGATAAATAGAAAAATAAAAAAAATCAATACGATAAATAGAAAACTAAAATTGTCAATACGATAAATAGAAAACTGAAATTGTCAATACAATAAATAGAAAACTAAAATTGTCAATACGATAAATAGAAAACTAAAATAGTCAATAAAATAAATAGAGAACTAATATTGTCAATACGATAAACAGAAAACTCAAATAGTCAATACGATAAAAAGAAAACTCATTGCAAGGGAAAAATGAAAATCATAAGATAAAATGAAATAAAGTGAGAAACATAGAAAGAAATGTTCTCCCCCTTTCTACGAGGATTTATTTAATGTTAGGAGAATTGTAAAACATGAAGTAGATATGAATGATTATTTTAATGAAATCATTCCTAGCTTCTGTTTTATAAAAATAAATCAATTGGAAGGTAATGTTTTTATAAAAATATCAGCAAGTTGTTCTTGCGTTCCAACAAATTGTAAAATAATATCTCCTTTTTGTGTGTGATCTCTAAGAAAGTGATGCCTATCATCTATGTGTTTTTCACGAGAGTGATGTGCTAGGTTCTTACTAAGAGCTATGGAACTTGTATTATCACAAAGAATTTGTGTTTTGGAGAAACTCAATCCATAGTTAGTGAGTGTGTGTGGCATCCACAATACTTGATCACAACAACTTCCAACTGCTATATATTCAGCTTCAGCAGTGGAGAGTTCTACTGAGTGTTGTTTCTTGCAGGACCAAGAAACCAGAGAATCTCATAAGAAATGACAAATTCCAGATGTACTTTTTCTATCCATTCTACAACCACCGATGTCAGCATCTGAAAAACTTTTTAAAACAAAATCATTCCCAGAAGAGTAAAAAAGACCTAAATCCATAGATCCTTTTAAATCCCGAAAGATTCTCTTTACGGCTTTTAAATGAGACTCTTTTGGATTAGATTGGTATCTTGCACATAAGCATACATAAAACATTAAGTCGGGTCGACTAGCTGTCAAGCATTGCAAACTTCCTATCATACCTCTAAAGATTGTTCGATCTACTAGTTTCCCAGTTTCATCAGGATCAAGTGTATTTGAGGTACCAATTAGAGTGATAATACTTTTAGTCTTGTCATAACCATACTTTTTAAGTAAATCCTTAATATAATTATGTTGGGATATATAAGTTCCTTCTAGTTTTTGAGAAATTTGAAAACCTAAAAAGAATGTTAAGTCACCCATCATACTCATTTCAAACTCAGATTTCATTAAATTTGAAAACGAATCAGTTAAGGATTTCTGAGTTGATCCAAATATGATGTCATCAACATAGACTTGAACAATCAAAACATTTTTTTTTCCATTTTTATAAAAAGGGTTGGATCTGCTGTACCTATTGTATAATTTTTTTGTAAAATAAATCCTTTAAGTCTATCATACCATGCTCTAGGGGCTTGTTTAAGACCATATAAAGCCTTAGTATGTTTAAAAACATGATCAGGATGTTTTGGGTCTTGAAAACTAGGAGGTTGTTTGACAAAAACTTCTTCTTGAACAAAACCATTTAGAAAAGCACATTTGACATCCATTTGAAATAGTTTTAAATTGAAATATGCTGCAAAGGCTAATAGAATACGAATAAATTCAAGTCCAGCTACAGGATCATATGTTTCTTCATAGTCTATTACCTCTTGTTGATTATAGCCTTTAGCAACAAGTCTTGCTTTATTTCGTACAATGATTCCATTTTCATCACATTTGTTTCTAAAAACCCATTTTACACCAATTACAGTTGTTTCTTTAGGTCTGTCAACTAAAGTCCAGACTTGATTCCTCTCAAATTCATTTATTTCATCATGCATTGCTTTGATCCAATCATCATCACCTAAGACCTCACTTGGACTTTTAGGCTCAAATTGGGAAAGAAAAGCAAGATGTTCTATTTCATTTCTTAAGGAATTTCTGGTCCTTGCAGGTTGATTTACATCACCAATGATGTTATCACTGGGATGATTCCTAAGAAACAATTGATTTGGGTTTTGTAAAATCTGCTCATCAACGTATGATTGAAAATCTTCTGTGGTAAAAGTTTCAGGAATACTTTCTTGAACATTTTCCTTATCAGAATGATCTTCTAATAACGGTTGATAAAAATTTTTAGAAAACAAATCTGAGGATGTAGAATTGGGTTGGTTGAAAACAAAAGGAATAGTTTCATCGAATTTTACATGTACTGTTTCCTCGACAGTAAAAGTGATTTTATTAAAAACTCTATAAGCCTTAGAGATTGTAGAATAGCCTAGAAATATTCCTTCATTGGATTTTGGTGCAAATTTGTGTAGATTATCTTTTGTATTAAGAATGAATACTTTGCATCCAAAAACATTGAAGTATGAAACTTTTGGTTTTCGGCTAGTCCATAACTCATAAGAGGTTTTATTAAGAAATAGTCTAGTTGAAACACGATTTATAGTATAACAAGAAGTACTAACAGCTTCAGCCCAAAAGTGTTTAGCAATTGATCATTCATTCAACATGGTTCGAGTCATTTCCTAAAGAATATGATTTCTTCTATCAACAACACCATTTTGCTGAGGAGTTCTCAGGGCTGAGAAATTGTGAGTAATACCTTTCTTACTACAAAAAGTTTCAAAATCTGAATTTTGAAATTCACCACCATGATCACTATGAATAGTTATTAATGGTAGGTTTTTATCATTTTTAACTTGGTCTCTAAAAGTTTCGAAATAGGAAAAGGCTTCAGATTTCTTTGTGAGAAAGTAGACCCATGTAAATCTAGTAAAGTCATCAACTAAAACAAATACATAGTATTTGCCTCCAATGCTTCCAGATTGTGATGGACCAAAAAGATCCATATGCACTGGTTGTAATGCATTAGAAGTTGAAACTTCATTAATTTATTTAAAGCTAGTTTTATGTTGCTTGCCAAATTGACAAGGATCACAGACTTTTGAAGAATCATATCTAAGATTCGGTATCCCCTTTACAAGTCTTTTCTTTGAGAGTTTATTAAGGTTTCTTAGATTATAGTGTCCTAGTCTCCTATTCCATAGCCATGATTGGTCTTCTATTGCACTTAAACAAGGTAATTTTTGGTTCCTAAGGTCTTCTAAGTTAATAGTGTAAACATTCTCTTGCCTATGGGAAGATAGAATGAACTCATCCTTGGAATTGTGTACTAGAAACTTATCATTTCTAAAATTCACAAGGTATCCTTCATCACATAATTGACTTATACTGATGAGATTGTGCTTAAGACCTTTAACAAACAAAACATTTGAAATAAGATCTTTTCCAAGAAAAACAATATTACCTATACCAACAATATTTCCTTGAGCATTATCTCCGAAGGTAACTTTTCCACCTTTTGTTTTGATAACCTTTTCAAAGAGATATTTTTTTCCAGTCATGTGTCGAGAACAACCACTATCCATGTACTAAATGTTCTTATTGGTACACTTCTCATTTTCCTGAAAAAGAAACAATTAGTTTTTTGGAATCCAAACATGTTTGGATCCATAAAGGTTAGATAAAAGAATTTTAGGAATCCACATTTGTTTTGCAAAATGAGCTTTATGAAATACTAATGATTGAGTTTTGTTAAGAGAAAAATCTCTTCTCCAGTGTCCTCCACATTGACACTTAGAACAGAAAATGGTTTTTTGAGGAACAAAATAGTTATTGCTAAAAACTGGTTTGGAATAAGTATAACCAAGAACAGAATGATTTCTTAAAGGTCTAATTTGAGAATACATCCTATCAAAGTTTTCATTTCCATGAGTAATGTTTGAAAAACATTTCTTCAGGGATAAAATATCTGACTTTAGTTTTAAAACCAAATTCTTATTTTCCAAAACATTTGATCTTGAACTTGAGTTAGGCTCTAAAATATTTTTCTTTGAAATTACAGTTTCAAGATCCTTAGAAAGTTTATCATTATCAGATTTAACTTTTTCAAGGGTTTTTAAAATACATTCAAAATCAGATGTTTTTATATCAAGATCTTTAGAAAGATCTGATACATCTTTAGTCAAGATTGAAATTCTAGAATTTTCTTTCTCAAGTATCTTCTTGAGTTTAGAATTTTCATTTTCAAGTAATTTAGAAAATCTAGAGACTTCTTCAAAAGAAGGTAATATATCATCTTCTGATGATGAGGATTCATCATTTAAAGATTCATAATATCTATTATCAGTATAATCTGAATTCAAAGTGACATTTGTAATAGCTCCATCATTATGTAACTTAGCCCCGAGACAATGATCTTCAATTGGTAATCTGGCTAAGAGTCGGATATTCCTTTATCCTGATGTCTCATATTCTGAAGAATCATCTGAGGAATCACTACCACATGCACTCCACATATCATTTTCATTCAAGACTTTCTTTGTCTTATAAAACCTTTTCTTGTTTCTTTCAGAGTGTTTCTCCTTTCTATCTTTCCTTTTCAGTAAAGGACAATCAGGCCTTATATGTCCTGCTTTCTTACATTCATAACAAGTTACCTCTGTATCTTTCCTATCCTTCCTATGTTTCTTTTTGAATCTATATTGGAAATCTTTCTTTCCCACAATCTTGTTCATCCTTCTAGCAAGATTGGCTAACTCATTATCCGAAAGATTACAATCACTTGAATCAGATATAACAACTTTCTTGGATTTAGACCTTATAAGCCTTTCAGGTGTTTTATCTTTAGATGAAAAGGCTACACTTCCATTCCCATTCTTCTTCTTGTTGAAATCAGCATCTCTCTTCATTCTTGTCTCATGCTGTAGAAGAGTTCCAAAGAGTTCATCAAGAGTAATCTGGGAGACTTTTCTTTTTTCGTCAATAGCTTTCCTTTTTGACTCCCATTCATTTGGAATTATATCTATAATCTTATCAACAAGAGCTTCATCATCAAGACCTTTTTCTCCCATATATTGTAAGATGTTGACAATTTTTATAAACCTTTGTTGCACTTTACATACTGGCTCTCCATAAGGAAAAACAAATCCATGATACTCTTCTCGAAGCATTTCTCTCCTTGTTTCTATAACCTTGGATGTACCAAAATGAGTGACTTCTATTTTATTCCAAATAAAATTGGCTTCTTTACATAAAGATATCTGATTGTATATATTCCTGGTCATAGAGCATAATAAAGTATTGTGTACCTTGTAATTTAGTTGATATTCTTGCTTCTCTTGGTTGGTGAAAGTATTGACTTCTTTGTCAGGAATTTTGTAACCGCTAGTAAGCATAATAAAATTGTCTACACCAGTATTGATAACGAAAGTCTTCATACGATCTCTCTAATACTCATAATCATTCCCATCAAAGATTGGTGGTCTAGAAGGATTCAGATTGTCTATTGACCCAATATTCATTCCTACCATCTAATAAAACAACAAAAAACTTTTCCACTCCACACGTTAGTGTAGTAAGTATTCAAGATAATAATATGAAAGAAATAAATCTAGTAATACAAATCAGTGGAAATCCTCCTATGATAACATTTGTTGGATCGAATATGTGTATATGTATGTCTATTAGATGGAACAATACAAGAGGGGGGGTGAATTGTAGGTTTAAAAACCTTTGAATTTTAGAAACTAAGAGATTATTTTAAATGATCTTAAACTAATACGAATACAAACACCCACAATTGTATTGAATATAAAAAGGTATGATGTATTGTAATACTAATATAATGTAAAACAATTGTATTCAAGATGAATACAATAATCAGAGTAATATACAGATGAATGATTCTACCTTAAAGCGTATAGAATCAATCAATACAATATGTAATAGAATGATTGTAACTAAAACAATTACAATTGAAAATGTAAAGAAGAAAGGAAACAATAAAAATTACTTTCTAATACAAGTAACAGCGGAAATGTAAAAGAATTACAATTCTTTTAACCCAAAGATAAGGGTTATCCTTTCACCTAGGATAAAAGGTCTGTCTCCCCAACACCTTGGTGAGCCCTCGATACGATGATCGACACGTCTGTCTGCCTATCCCCAGCATCCCTCGATACGATGATCAACATGTCTATCTGCATATCCCTGACAGCCCTCGATACGATGATCGGCACGTCTGTCTGCCTATCCCTGACAGCCCTCAATTTTAAAGGTAATCGACACCTCTGTCCTTCAATCACTTGAAAGCCCTCGATATGATGATCGGACGCACAAGGCAGATGAGAGAAGTCGCAGTGTCTCTCTTTAGAATCTTGGTAGTTCACGAAGTCTCTTCATTCAATTCTACATTCATCGTTCTTCGTTTAGCTTCAAATGACCTCCTATTTATAGGCCTCGGGTTCCAACGGTCATGTTGCCTCCAATGGTCATATTTCTCTGAAAAACTCGGAGGGACATGGACACCTGTCATCATAACGGTCATATTGAAACAGAAAGCACGACATCGTTTTGATTAGTTTGTAACTAACTCAACGACATCGTATTCGTTAAAACAGGATATATATTGATAAGCAATGGTATGATTCATATGAAACAAGTGCTTTTGAAAAAGTACCAAAACATGTAATGAACATCTAAATAACAGAGTTAGTACGATACGATTGACAGAGTCAGTACGGTATGATTGACAGAGTCAGTATGATCATTATTATATGCTACGATATGGTCAGTACGATCAGAATGATCAGTATGATCAGCATGATCAGTACGATCCGCATGATCAGTACAATCAGCATGATTAGTACAATCAGTCTGATCAGTATCGTACGATATGATATGTTCAGTACGATAATCATTGTACGATACGATAAACATGATAGAAGACAATTTGTAATTTCTAGAATATGATAGAATACATTTGTGATTTCCAAAACATGATATAGAAGTCAAAAGAGGACTTTTGACTCAACAGATCTCTCCTCCACCATCGATCCTGGATCTTCCATTATCCCTTATCCTCATCATCCTCCTCCTCCTTATTCCCCTCATCCTTGCATTCCCCCCGGTCTACTTGACGTGCTTTAATGCTCCCTCCTCATCAGATGACAGTCCCGATATCCACCTCAATAGAACAATGATTCCCCACAATGAGACTCTATTGTGTTTTCCCCAGTTTCTATTGGGTTTTTTGGGTTTGGATAAACCCTAACATTGGTTGATGTAAGAAATTATATTTTATTCCATTTATTTGAGTCTTCCTTTTATGATAAATGTTTTTAACATGGTTTTTAATTAGTTAAATGATGTATATGTTATCTAAATTTATTTCTGGTTATCTACAATCAGTTTCAGCTTTCATTTTAAATAATGGTTGTATTTTAGTAATTCAATGATAATTTAAATTAAAATTGTGTTTAATTTCTTATAAATTCTTAATAAAATAGATATTATGGCTTTGTTGAAGATAAATCATTCTTTTATGGATTATTAGTATAAAAAAATTTAATAAGGTTGTGTGATTCTTGGATTAGGGGTTTTCCATATTTTTAATGAGGTATGTGTTTGATTTGTGGAATTATTTAATGACTTCCATTGATATATTGTGATTTTTTGGTGTTATTGGTGTATTCCCATAGATTTTTACTTTTTTCAAATGGTTTAAATGGGTAATTTTAATTTTATGAGTAAAATATATATAGTAAAGTCTTGTTTGGAACTTGATAAAAAATGTATTTATTTTTTTATTTCCACCCCTTGATGAGCCCAATGTCAGTGTTTGGTGTGATAATTGTTTTCTTGGTCAACTGTCAAAGATCCAGTAGTTTATTCATTGAAAGTTCATATAGGAGATCTTGGATAAATAATTGCTCACTAGAATGGTTGAATTATGAATTTAGGAAGATCAATTTAGTTCACTAGATGTTTAGAAGTTTGATCTATCTTTTCACATATATTATAAATTTCAGTTTAATTAATGTTCCATGAATCCTAAAAATGTTATCTCACTGGATGCATGAAAATTGATGGTTCCCTCAATGAATGTTTAGTGACAGTGCCTTTATTGGATGATCAGAATGAGTAGTTGGATGAATGGGTTCACTTAATGGAGTACAGTGGAGTATGAGTGTGGAAATATTCGGCTGGAATATTCTATGAAAGTACCAATGACAAAGGTAATAGATCTAAATAAATGCAATGAGGTGAACTTTAGGGGAAGCTATTGGTATTTGAATGAATATCTATAGGAGGTTATGAATGTTTAGAAGTCCATGAGTTCCATGAACTCTAATGATTATTCATCGGAGTCTCTCCTATAAAATAAAAAAATAATATTTCTTCAAATTCATTTGAGTGAAGTGGATATGGCATTCACCATTCACTACTGTTGGCGGTAAGAAATGAGGTTTCCACAAGAAATAAAAAATTACCCATGCCAATGAATGAATGCCTATAATTATATGAGGAATGTTGTGACTGGATGATTAGTTTAGGACCACTTTAATGAGTAGTATGAACTATATTTATATGTATATATTCTTGTATAAATAATCATAATAGATGATTTAACCAACACTAATGAGCCCTATGCACCCAAATTAGGTGGCTATTATAATATGACCACACTTAATCAGATATAGATTCATGTAGGTTGATATTAAAAAGGATATGTTCAAAGTACTGGATGAAGCATAAAGGATATATAATTATTGAAATCTAGTATTGGTGATACTTCTTTTAGAGAACTAAGTTGGGTTTTAAAAATTGACTTTACCTTGTAACTCATGTTCTCTTTTTTCAATGGAATAAAAATATGATGATCTTGATTTACCATACACATTAGATTAATGTATGAATCAAATAATACTTATATAAAATGTTCCTTGTACATTTTACTTTCATGTTTATATATTCTATGTATGCGTGTTCTCTTGTATGGTCATTAAAATAAGGATACTGAGATGACTAAAAACAAGGGAATCCAAGTAGGAGAAAAAATTGGTTTGGTGGTCAGGGTGCAATATCATCCCAATTTTGGTATTTTAATTCATGATGGGTGAATGTATCGGTGGATAATATGAGACATTTTGATTAAGTTAAAATTTTTTGTAGAATAAGTAGTAAAAAATACCTATGATCTTAAAATTTCGTCTTGTCCCCAATAAGTGGTATCAAATCTTATGTTCATTTTTAATGTCTCAAGAAATGGTTATAGTGATTGACGATAGAGCATGAATGTAGAGTTTTTGTTTATTAGTTTTTTAGATAATCTAACAGAGTTTGGATGGAAGAATATTGGGTTTTAACGATCAAATAAATTATTAGTGTAAATTAAAAATGAACATTCTCCTGAAAACCAGAAATTTCCCATTTATATGTTGGACATATAGGAAAATAGTATATATGAAAAAAAATAATTAAATTGGAAGAAAATATCATATATGGAAAATAAAATCACACTATTGAGCAATAAAATAGCTTAACCAGACAAATACCAATCCTAAATCTCATTGGACCTATTTTGGATAGTTATAACATATGAGTTCTCATTTTATATTTTTAGTTATAAATCTCATGTTCTACACACCTCTCTTACACCATGAATGCACCTTCATCATGTGCTGAACGACACATTCATGGTGATTTTTCTCCTCTTACTCATTTTCCCCTTTCTAACAAGTTATTACTATTTTATATTGATGCTTACATAATGAGTTGAACGGGTTAAATGCCCTTCTGAAAATCAAGTCCATTGGTGGACCTTTTTTCACAATAAATGAATTTCATGTTGGTTTGTTCAGGTTGGACATTTAAATATAGAAATTGGTAATTAACATATAATTGGATAATGAATAAATGTCCATTTTGATAAACAATATATAATAACCATTGAATTAACAAGTATAATTAAATAAGGGATTCATTGTTAAATCTAAAATAACATTTGTTTGGTTTCTATGGTGTTGTGATTGTGAGAACAATTGTGTGTTTGTATGGTGTTCTGGTTGTTGTAATGATTGTAATGATATTTGTTTTCATGTTGATGTTCCTCCACCATTGAATATTAATCCAAACCATTCCCATTTCATTGGAACCACCAAATTTTTATTAGTGTAACTCTATATAATATTAAAAACCCACTTCACTAGAGGACGATATAAGACACATTATGAACACCTTGGTCAAATAACCATAACAACACATGTAATGAATCCTTCCACCTTCAATCACACTATAGAAAATCAGACCATCTATTTGTTTTGTACCATAGTTATTGACTCAAGACATTATATTTATTGAGAAACACTAAAAAACTAGTTTACAAAAATGAATAGATCTCACATGTGGGATACTAAAACATTCAAGTGAAAAAGATTCTCATAGCTAGTTCCATGGGTACATGGTTGCGAATATGGGTGTGATCTACTTTGTTCATGTGTAACAAATGGAGACGTAAGGTTATTCTTAACTATAGGTAGTTCCATAGATTACAGTTGGATGATGACCCTAGTTGAACATCATTTGTGTAATGATTTTGTTAAATATTAATATTACTGAATCATTTAGGATAAATATGAATAATGAATGGAAAAATTCAAATTAGTAGACACAATATTATTAAAATGGTGTGAATAAGTTTATCCAGTTTGAAAAAAATCATGCATATGAGTCTTCTAAAATCCGTTGTTTGTCAATATGATTTTATTATTCATCACAGTTTTTTCCAGAGGAGTAGGAAGAAAACATGATCTGTTACGGAATAGATCGAAGTTATATATGTTAGAAAAAACATGGAGAAAAAATGATTGTATGTAGTGGATGTGATAACACTCCATTTTATGGATCATTTGAAATGATTACAAGTGTGAACAATGAAGATGACCGTATAGAGGAAGTGATTATATATACAAATGATGATGAAGATCATATTGAGGAAATGGCAAGGAAAATAGAAGTTGAATTTCTTGATTCACCAAAATGTCTGAGAATTTAAATAGTTCTGAAAAGCCTCAATTGTATATTGGATCCACTAAATATAAAAAATATTAAGTTCTACTGATGTTGAATAATTTTAAAGAAGGCTACCAGTTGGGTAACGCCAATTTTATGGAATTACTTGCTCAACTAAATGACACACTCCTAGAAGATAATGAGATCCGGAGCTGAAAATTTGATGCCAAAAAATTGATACGATCAATGGGTATGATCTCTAAAATAATACACTCATTCTCAAATGACTTTATACTGTTTCTCAAGGACCGTGAATCATGTAATGAATTCCCAATGTATGGTGCTTCTCGATACATGAAATATGAATCTAGTCCTATGAAATATGTCTGGTTCTTTCCATTTATTGCAAGGTTTAGGCAACTCTATTGATATGAGAATACTGTAGGACAGTTGACATGGAATGCATATACATGAATTAAAAATTGGAAACATTGTCATGCTAAAGACTCTCCTCAATGTAATATAATTGATCATGAGAATCCTTACTTTAGAGACATGTCCAGAAACCATCATCATATATTATCTATATATGGAGTAAATCCTTTTGGTTTTCAGAACAATAATTGTAGTACATGGCCAGTTATGTTGGTAATTTATAACTAAACTGTGTGGTTATACATGATAAGAAAATACATCATGTTATCTATGCTTATATCAGAATAAGAAAAATCATGTAATGGTATTGATGTTTATGTAGATCCATTGATCTAGGATTGGTAAATTTTATGGGATTTAAGTGTTATGTTTTATGATATATACAAAAATGAATGTTTGTCTTTGATATCCATGTTGTATAAGACGATAAATGACATTCCTTCTTTTGGAAATTTTTCAATATATAGTACTAAATAAACTCAAGGGTGTCCTATTTTAGAACAAGGTACATAGTCAATTATGTTGAAACATTCATTAGAAACAATGTTTCTATGACACCACATATTTCTATCCCGATAGCATAAGTACTGATCTTGGAAAAAATCATTCATTTTAAGATCAAAATAATATAAAACATCGTCCCCTCTAAAAGGTGATCAATTGTTTGAGAATGTAAAATATTTGGACACAACTTTTTGTAATCCATTTTCAAAAAACCTTATTAAAACAGGTTGTAAAAAGAGATTAGTTTTTTTAATTACCATACTGGAATTGTATGAATGTCCAAAATTTTATTGATTTTATGCATGTTGAAAAATATTTATGTAATAGTGTGATCGATACATTGATAAATTCCCTTGAGAAAACAATGGATGTAATTAAGGATAGGTTGGACATTGTTGAGAATAGAATACCAGATGAGTTGGAACCACTGAAGGGAGAAATATGAATATTTCTTACTCATGCCGCTTACACTCCTTCCAAAAAGAAAAGATATCAGTTTTGAAACATCGGGAAAGACATACATGTTCTAGAGGGGTATTCATTAAATATCAAGATCATCCTATCAATGAATTATTTAAATTTGATGGGTTTTCAATTGCATGACTACCATGTTTAGATGCAAGACATAATTCTAATAGCTTTATGTTCCATGTTTTCCCAGAATGTTTGCCATACATTAACAAAGCTCTTTTTCTTCATCAAAGCTATATGCAGAAATGTTATTTACCCAGAGAAGTTTAAAACTATGGAAAGAGAAATTTCTGTCATATTATGGGAATTGGAAATATTCTTCACACCAACATTCACTGATATGATATTTCATTGGATAGTTCACCTTTTTAGAGAGAATAAACTATGTGGTCCTGTATATTATATATGGATGTACCCCATTCAATGGGAGATGATCATTTTGAAAAGGTTTGTCAAAAATCTATGTCGGAAAGAGTGCTATATTATGGAATGATATATTTTTGAGGAATTCATTTAATTCTATACCAAATACCTATCTGGTGTGGAAGGAATTGGCCTACTGAAATCTTTCCACAACGGGAAACTAATGGGTGACTGAATTTCTGGAAGAAATGTTTTCACAAACAATATTACAAATTGGGAACAGGACCACCATTACATTTTTTCAAAATAGTTTTGATTTTAACACATATGTTCAAACCCTTAATGAAATTAATATGCATTTGAATCCATATAGGGATGAAAAATGGACATTAGATACACATAATTGACAGTTTATATTTTGGTTTTAGAACCATATTTTTAAGAAGTCGAAATAGAATCTTGACTCAATTTCAGAACGACTACGATTGCAAGCCAGAGGACCCAGTGTGTATGTATTATCTTAAGATGATTATGTAGTTAAGGGTTATAAATTATATACTAGTGAACATGATGAAGATAATACCATGAAGATTAGTGGGGTTACACTTGTGGATTAAGCGATGCTTGTTTCTGGTGCTATATATAGAAATCCAATTTCGGCGGATATGTCATAATTTGGCATCATCAAAAATATATTGGATTTGGTTTATACGAAATTACAAGGGATGATTTTTCAATGTATGTGGGTTGATAATATGAGTGTTGTAAATATAGATGATTTGGGATTCGTGAATGTTTATTTTTGTAAGTTCGGAGAGAAAGACGAACCATATATAATGGAATCACTGCCAGTACAGATTTTTTATGTTCTAGATCTCGGAAACTAAAACTGGTCAATTGTTCTATTATTTACAAATACAATTGAAGGGTCTGATGGAAACTCAATGGAGGAAGGCCGTTTTATTGGGACATCACAATCATTTCACAGTTATCCCAATGTATAAGGAATTTTTTATGTCAGAGGAGACTATAAAGAACAGATTTACATAGTTGTGGGAGGGGTTAAATATCTTCACCCTTAAGAAAAGGAAGTTCAATAATCTGGTATTTTATTATTGAAATAGACCTTGTGTTACCTTAAATTATTATCTATTCACTATTGAATTTATGTAATCTAAATCAATGGTTTGACCGCATCTAAAGATAATGACTTGTGTACTTGCTGATGCACACAATCCTGAGGAAGAACAGGTCTCTCAACCTACTGCAGCTGGTCCCAGTGCATATGTACAATAGTTTTCTCAACCTCTTACTTCTAGTACTAGTGACAATGATTGAACTACATAAGAACATATTGATGATTCTAAAACTATGTAAATGGTAGGAAATGAAAACCTAGTGGCACAAAATAAACAAGAGCACTATACTTTGACAGTGTTAGCCAAAATCCTTAAGGCAATAGAAAAAGGCATCAAATTTGTGGTTGGGTGGAATAAGAGAGTATCTCATGACCCGTCCTCAGGGCACGTGCAGTAAATACCCCAAGCTCGCCTTCCATAGGCCAGGGTCTAGAGACTAGCACCAAAGGATTAAATACCGAATAAAAGGGAAGGCATTGCCTTTATATAAGAAAACAAACACAACAGAGTACGCAAGATGAAGTAAAAACTAAGAAAACTGAGTATACAAGAAGGTGATGAATAGTAAATGAGACAGAATATAAACCCAACTATAAGTACAGTACAACTGAAAAGAAAGTACAATAGATGAAAAGTAAAGCAACAACCACCGGGTCATCCTCCGGCTATCCCAACTAAGGGTGGGTACAGATGGTCTCCTCGGCTGCTTGGGTCTGGCCGTCCGTTCCGTGTATGTCCATCAAAGTGGTGCACCTCTAGGTACCATACCGCTTTACAAGACTCCACCTCGATCAGGGTTGTCTGTTGTTTGCATCCAACACAATTTAGTGCGGGCATAGCCTGTGTAGGGGTGAGTATATGATACTCAGTATGGACCCCGAGATACTCGAAGCACTCCCAGAATCCACAATGGATATACCACAAAGGAACTATAAATAACTAAAGGTATCAACCAACTCTACTAAGGTATATGACCATACATATACCTAAGTCATCAATTCCAGTTAGTCTCCAACTAACGAGCCCAAGTACAACCCAGTCCACACAGGAACGTACAATCCAGTCCACAAGAAATACACAACCCAATCCATTCAGGAAAGCAAGTCCATCATATCGACGATACTGATAGAATTTCAAGACTCATCTCACACTGGTATACTACTCATGAAGATGGGTGGAGATGATTAGATGTAGCATCTTAATCATCTCCTCTGCCAAAGCTATGTAGGATCCAAGTACAGAAGCTGTCGATGGCGAACCCACGTAGGATCCAAGTATGGTCGTCCTCGCTACCAAACCCATGTAGGATCCAAGTATAGTCCTCCTCGCTTCCGAACCCATGTAGGATTCATGTACAGTCATCATCGTCGTCGCAGTCGCAGCAAGCTCTAGGGTTACCGCACACAACATGCTCGATTCCGGGAGGGTCTGTTCCATGAGCCAAGAGGGTCGATACATCTACTATCATGAAGTACATCCTTGATGTATCACAAAGATCCATCTTGTCAATATGAACTCAACACGATAAACAATGTGTCAATCATATGCCCGATCTGAGAGTTATTCGATTTTCCGTCCTAGGGACCCTGTTGGTTTTTAAGATAAAACAAACCGACCGTACTCTATCGGCGTCCACACTCGAGTGGAGTAACCCAAATGATCCTTCTCACTAAGAGGAATTCAACATGATTGATGATACATCATTCGGATGTCTGGTCCTTATGTTATAAGCATTTCCGCTCCAAGGGCCCGGTTGGATTCGGGTTCGAACCAACCCGGGCATATCCAAAATTCACTGAAACCTCAGGTGTAATATACCGAGACAACCGTCTCGATCCATGTATCCCTACGCAAATGGAGGGGCATGGATCGGAGTTTTGTTTCCCATGATATGGGTGTTTGAATTAACCTCGTCCAAAAATAGGGGGTCTGGGGCCGGTCAGACCCGGCTCAATACCCCCTGGGTCAGCCCGAACCGGGTCCGAGTTCGGCCCGATTGGGCGTGGCCCAGCCCTGCCAGGGTGTCCTGTGGCCCGGCTCGGAAGCAGACCGTGGCTCGGTTGGCGACCGAGCAGGGTGCGAAGGGATCGCGGCCCCCTTTGTTTTGGAAACGGTAGCCCCCTGGTGGGGTCTGCCCTAGGCTGGTCAAATTGGGGGGTGGGGGTTACACACCCCCTACTTCGGGTAACGGCGGGCCTTAATGTCTAGATGGTTGTGAGCCATCGTGGGACTAGCGCGGGTCTCGCCTCCTAGAGTTTCGGGGGCCGGCATGGCCGGCCGCCCCCTACTGGACCGCCACGGCCTATGGTCGCCGCTCTTCCTCGACCGGCACGGAGCGATGGTACCGCGCACCTCCGCCGCGGCCCGCTCCGGTCGCGGTCCCTTCGGCCTCACTGGCACATCATGATGGTGTCACGCACCACCACTGCACCCTGCTCTGACTACGGTCCTCTTCGTTCCCGCGCGGTGCAACGACACCGCACCGCCTTCGCCTCAAACGTCAACATTGATCAACAAAAAAGCGGGGAGGAGAATCAGTCGCATTTGTGCGGCCCGATCTCCTCCTGTTATTTCGATAAAAAGCAGTCTAAGTATACGAGATGCTGAATGATAAAACAAGAACAATTTTAATTCATTAAAATTGAACTTAACCCCTACCATGATGGAAGTTTGTGGTTGTCAAGCGCCGCGAACGTTGGCGTCGTTTCCATCGTCGTCGGTGTCTCCACCCTTGTCACGGAGGAAGAAGAAGATGGAGAAACCGAGCCGCCGAGTCGATGTTCTTCGTCATAGAGTTCGCATTCTTTGACTGGAAGATGAACCGATCTTCCCAAAACTCAAGAGCTCGCTTCCCTTTCTCTTAACACCACAATTTCCATCCAAAATAAAATAAGGCTCTTCCATATTTTATTTACTCTGCCAAGCATTTCAAAATTTTAAAATCAAACACTTAATTAAACTATTTGTTGAGGTTCAATTAATTAATTAAATGTGTGTTGGAAAGAATTTAATTGAGAGAGTGGGGAGAGGAAGGGTCATCCACTTAAAGGAGAAGTTTAACAAGTTAATAGAGTTACAAATTTTACTTGGGGGTTTAGGGGAGTTTTAAGGAATGTGAGGTGGTGGGGCTCGTACGTGCCCCTCCTCACCAATATCATCGCATGGGTAGTTTGGGGCTTGTGGGTCCCTTCCCAACTACCCAATGTTGGATATAAGCACTTGGATAAAGAATGAAAATTGTTCCAAAATTTTTATTCATTTCATTATTAATCCAAAATTTTTAACAACTAATCCCTAGAAAACGCATCTTCGGTAAAGGTCATCTTATGCAATTACCGACACTGCGGTTTTTTCGGTGCCCTCGGATTTCAATTCCGAGCACCGGTTCAAAAGATAGAAAAACCTGCTCGTTCATTCAATGAACGTACCTAATATAATCTTTGGAAATTGATTATGGGCACATCGGGCCACAAAATCTGGTGCCGTCAGAAACCACATAGTTGTAAAATCCCAATGAATATAAGAAAATATTTCCATTAAATTTACGGGTCTTTAAATTACTCCAACCTAAGAGATTTTCGTCCCTGTAAATCTACATCATAAACTAGGGAAACAAATGAGGGTAATGTGCACGCATCTGAGCCTCCCGCTCCCATGTGCTCTCCTGGAGGTTTCCATTCTACCACCTGATGTGCATTAGATGAATCGACCGTCCACATAGGACCTGCTCCGGTCGATCCTCAATCTCCACCGGAACCTCCGCAAATGTCGCCCCATCATCGATGTCGAGCTCCATATTATCATTGATATGTGTCATGTCATGCATGTTTCTTCTCAACTGAGATACGTGGAATACATCATGCACCCGGTGCAACTGAGGTGGAAGAGCCAGGCGATAATCCACCTCGCATATCCTACTGTTAACTTGGAATGGTCCTATGAAGCGTGGAGATAACATTCTGCCCCAGCCAAATCTCTTTAATCCATGTCGAGGTGAGACCCATAAGAAAATGTGGTCGTCATCCTTGAATCTAGTGGTCTCCTCCTTCTATCAGCATAGGAATTATGTCGGCTCTGAGTAGTCCTCATCCACTCCTGGATGATCTGTACCTTCTTTGTCGTGGCCTAGACCATCTCTAGTCCTACAAGTGCTGACTTCCCAGGGTTTGTCTAGCATAGAGGTGATCTGCAAGGTCGGTAGTACAATTCCTGGTATAGAGAAATCCTGATGGTGGAGTGTTAGCTGTTGTTGTACGCAAACTCCACCAAAGGTAAGTGATCCTCCCAGCTGCCACCAATGTCGAGGACACATGCACGAAGTATTTCCTCAATAGTTTGAATGGTACTCTCCGTCTGGCCATCCGTCTATGGGTGAAAGGAGGTGCTCAGGAATAGATGTGTCCCAAATGCCTCCTACAACCCCTTCCAAAGCCGAGAAATTAATCAACCATCTCGATCAAAGACGATAGATGATGGAAAACCATGAAGCCGTACGATCTCCTGAACATACAAGCTTCCCAAGATCTACACTGAGCCTCAGTCTCTAATAGGTAAGAAGTGGGCCGACTTGGTGATTCGGTCAACAATCACCCAGATGGAGTCGTGTCCTCTAGAAGTACGTGGAAGTACCTTCACTAAATCCATAGGTATCCCATACCACATACACTCTGGGACCTCTAAGGGTTGTACCAAGACAGCTGGTACCTGGTGCTCCGACTTCACTTGTTGGAAGGTGATGCATCGTGAAACAAACTCTGCCACAACCTTCTTTATACCCAGCCACTAGTTCTGTCATCTAAGATCCTAGTACATCTTTGATACTCCTGGATGTACCTCTAATGGGGAAGTTTGAAACTCTCTCAGAACCTCCTCATGT
Organism: Viscum album; assembly: GCA_963277665.1. Taxonomy (NCBI): domain Eukaryota; kingdom Viridiplantae; phylum Streptophyta; class Magnoliopsida; order Santalales; family Viscaceae; genus Viscum; species Viscum album. The sequence goes on from OY728150.1 coordinate 1,629,575,894, forward strand.
AATGAATCCAGTACAATGGTACGTCCTCTGAAAACGACGATGTTCACTCCTCCTATAAAAAATCTATTAGGTGCATGTCCTGTGGAAATATGTGAACGTTATGTCTCACAGTCAACATCCCCACGCTGAGCCTCCCTGACCCGCTGAAGTAGTGTAGGAGTGATTGTGAGAGACTATAGAAAGGATACCCCATCTCTATCCAAGAAAGATATCTACAAATCGGCTAACTACCCTATCGCCTTTCCAAGTAGCTGAATGCCTGACCTCCTACTGAGAGCACCAGCTACTATGTTCCCCTTCCCAGAAGTATAGAATATCTCAATTTCATAGTCCTAGTGGAACTCGAGCCATCACCGCTGTCTCAGGTTCAGGTCCTTCTACGAGAAGATGTACCTGAGACTCTGGTGGTCAGAGTAGACTGTAATGTGCTCACCCATCAGATAGTGCTGCCACATCTTCATGGTGAAGACCACTACTACTAACTCCAGGTCATGGGTAGCGTAGTTCTGCTCATGCTGCCTCAACTGTCATGATCCATAGGCGATCACTACCTTCTCCTGCATCAGGACACACCTGAGTCCGGTCCCTGATGCATCGTAGTAAACTATGTACCCTACTCCATCCTCCGGTAGTCTCAAGATGTATGCACTGGTCAAACTCTGTCTCAGCTCCTGGATGATCTTCTGACATATATCTGACCACAATATGTGTTTCCCCTTCTTCATCAAAGATGAAGGCGGTGCTACAACTCTGGAGAAGTCTGGAAAAAATCTCTGATAATACCGACCCAGACCTAAGAAACTCTGCACCTCCGTCACACCCCTGGGTGTCTCCCAAACTAGTAATGCCTCAATCTTCGCTGGATCCACCGCAAATCCCACCTCTCAGATGACGTTCCCCAATATGTAGAACTCTCGAATCGATAACGGACACTTTAAGAGCTTACCATAAAGCTGGTTCTCTTAGAGTGTGTCTCGTACAACCCACAAGTTGTAGGCGTGCTTCTCATCAGTGGTCGAGTAAATCATTATGTATTAGATGAAGACTACGACAAATTGATCAAGGTAAGGCTGAAAGATCATATTCATGAGACTCATGAACACTGTTGGAGCATTGGTTATGTCGAAAGTCATAACCAAAAACTCATAGTGGCCATACCGACACCTTAAGGCCGTCTTCTGCACATCCTCATCTCAAACTATGAGTTGATGATAGCCTGACCTGAGGTATATCTTTGAGAACCATTTTTCTCCCTTGAGCTGATAAAATTGGTCATCAATCCCAAGAATTTGATACTTGTTCTTTATAATCACCTGATTCATGAGACGGTAGTCAACACACAGTTGCAAGCTCCCATCTGCCTTCTAGGAAATCAAAATCATGGATGACCAGGGTGAAACACTGAGTCGGATAAATCCCTTTCCCAACAAGTCCTCCAGTTGTACTCGTAGCTCTCGAAGATCAGCGAGAGCTGTCCAATATGCTGGAGTAGATATCAAGGTTGTCTCGGGGTACAGGTCAATATATAATTCTACCACTCTACGAGGAGGTAGTCCTAGAACATTGTCAAGAAAAATGTCGGCATACTGATCCACCAAAACAATAAAACTCGGACGCTGCACATCAACTGCTCCTAGGATGAGACTACCCAACTGAGGGGTGATCAGTTGTCATCTCCTCTGTGTGAGTCCATCCTGCGCTGCAAAGGCTCCCTTATTCCAGTGAAGGTGAGCCTGCTCCCATCGGTGCGGACACACCGCACATTGCGCCAAATACAATCGATCTAAGCATGGACCATAGATAACCATTCCATGCCCATGATGATGTCGTAAGGCCTCGACAACACTACAAGAAGATTCCACCTGAATCTTCCGCCTCCTAGTGAAATCTCACACTACCGACACCAGTGCGTAACCAACGAGTCTGCTCCCGTAGTATTCTCTAGCCGTAAGGATTGAGCCAACAGCTCCTTCAAAATCTCTATACTCTGAACAAGGTTAGTGGAAATGAGAGAATAACTTGCTCCTATGTATATAAGAACTGTTGAAAGGGCAGAGTTGAAACAGATAGTACCTTGAATCATCTCAGGTGCCCCGTGGTTGTAGGCCTAGACTGCCTGATGTTGAGCCTGCCTCTGCCCGCAAGATCCCTGTGGTTGGGGTGGACCTCCTGGTGGTGGGGGTGGTAGAGCCCCAAAACGTCGTCCACCACCTGCTGCTCGGCTAGATCCTCTACCTCATCCGCATTCTCCATGCGGACCGCCATAGTCGAACCTCTGCCTCTACTTAGGTGGTCCCCTAACCATCTGCTGCTCCTCTACATGGCGGGTCGGGCAGTCAAGATCCATGTGGCCCTGCCCACCAGATGCATAGCACTATCTGCCTCTCGTATGACTGGTCCTGCTACGTGTGCCCCGCACCTCCGTACCAGTATTCTAAGGTCACCCACCTGATGGTCTGGTCCGCTTGGACCTCTGCGACATATGTCTACTACCGGCTGTAGAAGTCTCAGCTACATGCTGCCTTGTTGTAGGTATCATTGTCGGTGTAGGCTCAGCAATAAAGCTCTCCACATGATGGTCTCGCTCCAGTACTCCTGCCTGCGTCGAAATGATGAGGGAGATCATTGTATGTCACGAACCGACCTCGGGGCCCGTGCCGTGACTAACCCAAGCCCGCCTTCCATAGGCCAGGGGCTGGCGACTAGCACCAAGGCATAAAATCCCAGTAAATAGGGAAGGCATTGCCTTATAAGTAACAACCACCACAGAGTCAGCAAGCGGAAAGTAACTACAAAGTGCAGAAAAGTAAAGGGGGCCGGAATACAAGCCCAACTGAAAGTACAACTGAAAAGTAAAGTATAGCAACTGAAGGAAAGGCGGCGGCCTCGTGTCGTCCACTGGCAATCCCACCTGAAGGGTGGGTACAGATAGCCTCCAGGCTCCTCGGGTCCCACATCCGCTCCGAGCACGTCCCGCCCAGTGGTCCACCTCCAGGTATCGTCCTGCTCCACGCCCCAGCCGTGATCAGCGCTGTCCGTCGTCTGCAACCAACACAACAAGGTGCGGGCATAGCCCGTGCAGGGGTGAGTATAAGCTACTCAGTAAGGACCCCGAGACCCCCGAAGGTCTCCCGAAATCCACAAAGGATATAGCACAAAAGAAAGATGCAATCACGAAGTAACATCTGACTCGACTTAGGTATATGCCCATACATATACCTAAGTCCCCAATTCTAGCTCTGCTCACGGGCTCAAGAACAACTCAATCCACGCAGGAAAGCAAGACTCAAATCCACAAGGAGAGTAAACAGTAAATCCACAAAGGATAGTTCAACACAAACCACAAAGGAGAGTAACATAAGATTCAGCTCAACCAGGATTTTCATTTTCGAAACCGTAAATGTTGAAGAGCCCCATCTCTGAAGTGTACAGTGGTCCTGTCACGACTCCGAGGTACTGCTCACTAACCTAAGACTGCTGAAGTACTCCTCCTGTCGAGTACCGCGGGTCTGCTGCCAACTACCGGGTGCTCCGTCCGCTGAGGTTCTGCTGCCAAATACCGAGCGCTCACCCAGATAGCCTACTGAGGTACTCCTGCTGTCGAGTACCGCGGGTTTGCCGCCAACTACCAGGCGCTCCGTCCGCCGTGGGTCTGCTGCCAACTACTGGGCGCTCCGTCCACTGGGCTAGTCGACTCACTCCAAGTCGAGTTGGTCAAGCAGTCGTCAGGTCTCAGTCATCTACACGGTCTCCGTACTCCGCACGCACGTCTCCACCGTCGCGGGTCTGTCGCTACAACCAAGCGCACACACTCCGTAGAGTATCGCGGGTCCGCCGCTACAACCAAGCGCTCCACCGCCAAGGGTCTGCTGCTGCATCCAAGCGCACCACCACTGTCAAGTACCACGGGTCCACCGCTACACCCAAGCGCTCCACCGCTCAAGGTAAAAAGAAGATTCAGCTCACACAGGTTCGGTAGCACTGTTCCACGTAGGATCGCTGAGTGCAGTAGTCGACGCAGTCCACTGAGGATCTCTGCACAGTCGTCGCCGCAGTCCACGAAGGATCTCTGCTCTGCCGTCGTCGCAGTCCAGGGAGGATCTCTGCTCTGTCGTCGTCGCAGTCCACGAAGGATCTCTGCTCTGTCGTCGAAGTCACATCCAGCACTAGGGTTCCCGCACATAGCGAGCTCGTTAGGAGGGTCCTCTCCACGAGCCGAGAGGCTGATACATCAACTGACACGTAGTCCGAAGTTGATGTATCCAAAAGTTCCGTATCGACAACAGGATCTCAACGCAACAGACGGCGCGTCAATCGGACGCCCGGTCTGAGAGTTATTGGCATTTTCGTCCCAGGGGCCCGGTTGGTTTTTAGGGCAAAACCAACCCAACCGTACTCCTCCTGTGTCCGATCCTCGGGCGGAGTATGCCAAAAGTTCCGTCTCACTTAGAGGAAACTACCACAGCTGACGGTACATCGATCGGACGTCCGTAGCTCAAGTTATGAGCGTTTCCGCTCCGAGGGCCCGGTTGGTTTCGTGTACGAACCAACCCGGCCGAACCCAAAGTCTTCCGAAACCTTGAGTGTAATATACCGAAGTGACCGTCTCGATCCAAGGATCGCGTAGCCTTTAACGGTTCGTCAATCGGAGGTCTCAGGCCCAAGATATGGGCAAAAGACCGAAGAAGGCCCGAAACGGGGGTTCTGGGCCCGGGGCGACCCGGCCCGAACCCCCCCCCCCCCCTGGGTCGGCCGGGTCCGGTCCGGCCTGGGCGCGGCCCGGCCGACCGGACCGGCCGGCTCGGCTTCGGCCGAGTGGCCGAAGAAGCCGCCGCGGGTTTGACCCGCGGCTTGGAGGAACGCGGCCCGCGCGGGCCGCGTGCTGGGTGGCCGGACCGCGGACGCGGTCCGGCGGTTCGCCGCCGCCGCGGCTCGGCCTCGGCGGAATTCCCGGCGGCGCGCCGGGCGCCGCCGCCGCCTTCCTCGGGCCGCCGGATTTGCTCCGGTGGCCCGTTTCCTCTCCCGTCTGCGCCGTTGCTCTTCCCGGGGGCCGATCTTCACTGCGGGATCAACGGATCGCCCTTGCCGCACGGTTCGTCGTCGACCGCCAAATCCGCACAAAAGGGAAGATCGACGGAGGGTTGCCGGGTCTTGTTCGTTAGACCCGCACCCTCCACGTTAGTCATAAACAACGGGAGAAAAGAAATAACCAATCAACAATTTTAAATAAATTAAAATTGTTCCGTGATCGGGTTCTTTATTTCAAAAGAATGAACACGGGAAAGAATCATCAAAAAAAATAAACCCCTACCTCGATGTCGCCGTCGGACGTGAGGTCGTCGCGGAAACGCTCGTCACGGAAGGAGGGGATCGTCGCGTCGTCGCGGAAGAGACGTTCGTCGCACCGCGGGAAAAAGCGTCGCGCCGACGATCTCCGGATTTAGAACAAACGGATTTAATTAATTAAATCCATTGTTATTGAAATTAAAAGGGAGAAATAAACGATCTGATTCTCACCTTAGTTGCCGAACGAGGATCGGTCGCGGAAGAAGAGGCGTCGCCGAAGAACGTCGCGGGTAGAGCTCGTCGACGTCGCAGATGACGGTGTGCGTCGTCGAATTCTGGTCGCCGGCGTTCTTCGCGTTCTTCGCGTTCTTCGCGTTCTTCGCGTTCTTCGCGGGGAGGGTGGAGGTTTAGAGGATCTCGCACAACAGGAGGATCCTCCAAAATAGACAAGTTGTCTATTTTATTATTTTTCCAACAAACGCAAAATGCGTAAGTAACGACCCATTAAATTCGTTGAATTAATTCAACAAATGAAACAGCCCATTTAATTCACGAAATAAACCACCCAATTAAATGTTCTGTTAAGAAATAAAGAAAACGCGTCGGTTGACTTTTCAGTTACTTGACGGGTTTTCACGGGTGCGTTACTTAGCGAAAGAAACGGCGGGGCTCGTGCGGGCCCTGCCTTAAAAATATCCTACCAAGAGGGTAGGATAATTCCGGATAGCACCCTATCCGCTTTAACTCAGTTCAAGTGGCTTCCAAGTGACTTCCAAGCAGCTTATGTGAAATAAAATAAAGTTGTCGCACAAATTTTATTTTATTTCTGTCTTAAAGCCCCAAAATTTAAAAACCACGTCTGAGCAAACGCAACTCCGGAAGAGGCCTCTTTAAGCGAAAATCGGCGCTGCGAGTTCATCGGTGCCCTCGGATTTCAATTCCGAGCACCGGAACAAAAGTTAGGAATTCCCGCTCGTTCGTTCACTGATCGTACCCGAGCCAAACTTCGGAAATTAATTCCGGGCACTCCGGGCCTCAGAATCAGGTGCCGTCTGAAACCCCGCTCTTGTAAAATTCTAAAGAAAATTAAGAAAAAATAATTTCCCTTGAATTTTACGGGTCTTTACATTGTAGCCCTAGACTCGTGCCTCAATCCCTGCTCGAAGGTCTAGGCCCGGAAGAATGGGTCTGGTACCATGTCCGTGGAGTAGCGCGAGAGGTCGGTAAATCGCACAGAGTACTAGGCTACATTCATGTTGCCCTTCCGCAGTTGTAGTAACTCCTGGATGCACACCTCACGGAGGGTGGCAGGAACAAACTCTGAGCGAAAGAGGCTCTTGAAGTCCGTCCAAAGTAGGGATGCATCGTCGTGCACCTGGAGCATTAGGCTCTACCATCTACCTACTTCTTGGTGCAAGATACTCACCTCAAGGATCATCATGAGGTCAGTTGGTGTCCCTACTAATATGAAGACTCAGACAACAGCCTCCAGCCAATCTTCGGCTACCTGAGGGTCCATATCTCTGCAGAACCTGGGCGGCCTCTGACACTAAATCTCATGCAGTTCACTCAGGCGATGTGCACTATCAGCTGCTGGGGCTGGTGGCATCTGTGGCATAGCAGGTAGAGGTACTATCGGTGCGTCCGATGTAATGGGGCCCTGCACCGAGTCCTCATCGCTCGGTGGTCTGCCATCTCGCAGAAAGCTTGGAACCCCAGCTGGCTGCCATCATGGGGCCATCCTGAAAAGAAAAAGGTGCTCCATGGTTAATACAATATACCTGGTGAGCTGACACAAAGTAATCAAAAAGAAAACTTTTGAAACTCACATGCAATCTATGTTTTCATGCATTGAGTCAAAAATCAGAAGTCAGGGTCATGTTGTATGGATACCTCAACCGTTGCAGCAAAACTGGAATCTCTGGACGGATAACCACACTCAATAACCTAACACTATTGATTCACATTGAATAAATTATCAGAGTCCTTAGTTTTGCTGTAGATGCGACTCCTCTGATACCAATTTTTCACGACCCGTCCTCAGGGCCCATGCCGTGACTACCCCACGCCTACCTTCTATAGGCCAGGGGATGGCGACTAGTAACAATGGTATAAATCCCAAATAAAAGGGTTGGAATTTCCATAATATAAAAAAACAAACACCATAGAGTATGCAAGATGAAGTAAACACTATGAAAACTGAGTTCAAATGTAAGTGATGCAAAGTAAATGGGCCAGAATACAAACCCAAATGGAAGTAACGTACAACTGAAAGCAATGTACAATAGCTGGAAAGTAAAGAAACAACCACCGGGTCGTCCTAATGTTATCCCACCTGAACGGTGGGTACAGATGGTCTCCTCTGCTCCTCGGTTCCGGCCATCCGTTTCATGTACGTCCCGACTTTTGTTCCACCTCCAGGTACCGTCCCGCTCCACTAGACTCCACCTCGATCCGTGATGTCTGTCATCTCCATCCAGCACAATGTATTGCGGGCATAGCCCGTGCAGGGGTGAGTATACAATACTCAGTAGGGACCCCAAGAATCCCGATGGTCCCCCAGAATCCACATAGGATATATCAAAAAGGAGAGATAAATAACATGAAGTATCAAACAAATCTACTTAGGTATATTCCCACACATATACCTAAGTCATCATTTCCAGTTCGGCTCCAACTCATGAGCCCAAGAATAGCCCAGTCCACATAAGAAAGTACAATCCATTCCATAAGAAAAACACAACCCAATACACACGGGAAAGAAAGTCAATCATATCGATGATACTGATTGAAATTCAAGACTTAACTCACACAGGTATACTACTAATGAAGAGGGGCATTGATGATTAGATGTAGCCTCAGAATCATCTCTTCTACCGAACCAACGTATGATCTAACTACAGAAGTCATCACAGCTGAACCCACATAGGATCCAAGTATAGTAACCCTCGCTGCCGAACCCATGTAGGATCTGAGTACAGTTTTCCTCACTACCGATCCCACGTAGGATCCGACTACAGGCGTCCTCGCTACCAAACCCATGTAGGATCCATGTACAATCATCATCGTTGTCGCAGTCGCAGCCAGCTCTAGAGTTCCCGCGCACAGCTTGCTCGATTCAGGGAGGGTCCAGTCCAGGAGCCAATAGGGTCGACACATCAACTATCTTGAATCCCAGAGTTGATGTATCACAATGTTCTATCTCTTAAATAGGAACTCAATGCGATAGAGTGCGCGTCAATCAGACGCCCGATCTGAGAGTTATTGGATTTTCCGTCTCAGGGGACCTGTTGGGTTTTAAGATCAAACAACCCTACCATACTCTAGCAATGCCCAAACCTTGAGTGGATTAAGAAAATATACCTTCTCACTAAGAGGAATTCAACGTGATTGATGGTAAGTCATTAGGATGTTCGGTCGTTAAGTTATAAGCGTTTCCGCTCAAGGGACTGGTTGGTTTCGGGTTCGAACCAACCCGACCATACCCAAACTTTGCCAAAACCTCATGTGTAATATACTGAAATGACCATATTGATCCATGGATCCGTAAACAACTAGAAGTGTGTTGATCGGAGATCCGTAGCCAAATATATGGGCGTTTGAACAAACGTGGTCCGAAAATTGGGGGTCTGGGCCCGGTCCGGCCCGGCACAATACCCCCTTGTCGGCCTGAACTGGGTCGACCCAACCTGGGTCCGGGACCACCCCGATTGGGCGCGTCCCGGCCCAGTTGGCGCGGATCGGACCGACACGGGTGGCCCGGCCCAGCGCTGGCGGCCCGGCCCGGCACCGTCGGCCCGGCCCGGCGCCGTCGGCCTGGCCTGGCGCGGCCTGCGGCCCGGCTCGAAAGCCGGTCATAGCTCAGCTGTCAGCCGAGCAGGGTAAGAAGGGGGCGTGACCCCCTTTGTTTCAGAAATGGCGTCCCCTTGGTGGGATCCACCCTAGGTAGGTCAAAGGGGGGGGGGAGGGGTGGTTACACACCCTACATGGTTTGGGTAATGGCCGACCTTAATGGTCGGCCGGTAATGAGCCGCTGCGGGACCCGCGAGGGTCCCGACTGCTTGAGCACTGGCGGCCCGCAAAGCCGGCCACCCCCTGCTAGACCACCGCGGCCTAAGGTCGGGTCTTCCTTGACCGGCACCACACAACGGTGTCCCGCCCCTCCGCTGGGGCCCGCTCTGGCCGTTGTCCCTTTGGCCTCACCGGTGCGGCGCAACGGCGCCACGCACCACCGCCGCGGCCCGCTCCCGTCACGGTCCCTTTCGTTCCCGCGTGGTGCAATGAAACCACGCCACCTTCGCCTCAAAAGTCAACGTTGATCAACAAGAATGCGGGGAGGAGAATCAGTCGTGGTTGTGTGGTAGGTTCACCTCCTATTATTTCGATAACAAGCGGCCAAAGTATACGAGATGCACAACGATAAAACAAGCACAATTTTAATTCATTAAAATTGAACTTAACCCCTACCTAGAAGGAAGTTCATGGTTGTCAAGCACTGCAAACGATGACATCGTTTCCGTCATCATCGGTGTCTCCTCCCTTGTCGCAGAGTAAGAAAATGATTGAGAAACTGAGCTGCCGAGTCGACATTCTTCGTCAGAGAGTTGGCGTTCTTCGACAATAAGATGAACCGATTTTCCCAAAACTCATGATACCCCTTCTCTTTCCCTTAACACCACAATTTCTAACCAAAACAAAATATGGTTCTTCCTTATTTTATTTACTCATTCCAAGAATTTCAAATTTTGAAAATAAAACACCGAATTCAATTAATTGTTGAGGTTCACTTAATTAATTAAATGTGTGTTGGCAAGCATTTGATTGAGAGAGTGGGGAGGGGAAAGTTCATCCACTTAAAGGGGAAGTTTAACAATTTAAAAGAGTAGCAAATTTTAAGTGGGGATTTAGAGGTGTTTTAAGGAATGTGAAGGGGTGGGGCTTGTGTGGGCCCCACCTCACCAATATCCTTACATGGGTAGTTAGGGGATTGTGGGTCCCACCCCAACTACCCCATGTAGGATATATCCACTTGGATAAATAATAAAAATTCTTCCACAATTTTTATTCAATTCATTATTAATCCACAATTTTTAGCAACTCCTCCTGAGCAAACAAATCTTTAGTAAAGGTCCTCTTATGAAATTACTGGCGCTGTGGTTTCATCAGTGCCCTTGGGCTTCAATTCTGAGCACCGATTCAAAAGATAGAAAAACCCGCTCGTTCGTTCACTGAACGTACCTGAGCTAATCTTCGGAAATTGATTCCGGGCACACCGGGCCTCGTAATCGATTTCTGTCAGAAACTGCATACTCGTAAAATCCCAAAAAATTTTGGAATCAATTTTCCTTGAAATTTACGGGTCTTTATAGAGTCTATCATGTTAACCACTACAAATCCATCTTTACAAGCTACATTGGAAAGTTCACTCAGTAACGCGTTCCAATTGATTTCCAGTCCTGGAAAAATGTTTTCATCGAGAATAAGAAACTAATATAAGAAGAGATTACAGTAACATTATGATATCATTTAATTAATTTATTAAAATAAAATAAAATACTAAAACATTGACTTACTCTATATAATCCATGATAGAGTGCATTTATAGTAGATACCACACACAAGGAATATCTATTAAGAGTTGTAGGAAGGATTCATGGAGGATTCTACAATATATTAATGAAATATCACCATAAAGATACTAAATGGAAAATAAATCCATACTCACATCATCTTTATTCATAGTTGATATCCCTATGTGTCTGGGATGCATTTAGCATATGTCATGCAGAGATGGATTTTTGGGTACATTGGGTCGAGTAATATGTTGTTTGACGTTTCTTGTATTCATCTCTTTTATTGATAATTTTTTGTTTATGAAACAACACCTGAGATTCAAAAATAAGGCTCTGGAATAAAAACTAGCATACCCCAACTGTAAATCATGGATGAGGTATGCTTCACATGAGAAAAAATTGGTATTTATTTTAAATCTATCGTAATATTTTTATGTTCCACAAAACAACACCATAACAATGTTCCACTATTTATTTGTAGACTGGTGTATCAAAATAGAAATCCACTTCCATCCACACCATTTTCCATAAAAGGATGATCGTGTAAATAAATAGGGGAACTGATTGATGAAAACACCCAAAATGTGTGGGAAAAATGTTTTGGAATTGCATAATATAAATTTCTTTTGCATTAAATCACTATTACATAATAACGGTTACTTGTTGTCAAATATTTTATATCTGACATAGTCATATGAATCAACAAAACCCACACCAGATGCAGCCTTACTATCAGTGGCCTTGAAGCATCCAGAAAAGTATGGTCGTGTCAGAGGTGTGGGTTTTGGGGGGACACACCAAACATATTTTCAGTGAGAAAAACACACAGAGGATTAAACTGAAGAAATTATAAAATGAGAGAAACATTTCTATATTTCATGAAGAATTACAATACTAGAGAGATTTAATACCAAGATTGATGTGGGAAGTAAAAAAATAAGAAACAACTCAAGAACAACCCTTACATAAAGATCATGCCCCATCCCCACCAGTTTTGAGGTGATACATTCCTATAAAAAACTTAACATAGTTGAGTTAATAAATGTTTAAATAATTGTATTTGTAAAATGTGAATCACATAAAAACTGATAACATTTCTGTACTGATATTATACAAGTTGAAAATTAATATGATTTATATATATCAACTCCCACTCATCGCCTTATAGCAAGTTCTATGATGTTCAATATGTAGAATAACATGTTACACAACTGACCACTTCCAACATATCATTTTAGAGTATTGATTAACATATCTACTAAGCTGAACTCCATGGTTCTTATTCCAAATTACATTGAATACATTTATACATCCAAAAATGCTATTTGTACATTCATCACATTGATGTCAATTCTTGTAAAAAACATGTCGATATGGAGGTATCCATTTCCAATTTATTTTTAAAGTTGAAACATTAAAATTTAATTAAAAATGGTCTAAAGTGATGAATGTAATTACATAATGAATAAGGGAATGGGTGAAATGAAAGATCAACTCAAAACTATCTTTAGGATCAACCTATCATTCGAAAAAATATACTAAGATCACATTCACCCCTTTTATTTTATATCCTCATTTAATATTTAAATGATACTGTGGATACAATTTTAATAGATGGAAATACTCACACTATTGATTTGAAAAAAAAAATGTATTTAGGGGAATAATCATATTGCATTATTGCAGAAAAATGAAAATGAAATGCCCAAGTATGAATGGCTAGACACCTCAGTTGTAAATGTATAAATGAGGTATGTTTTTTTGATTTGATTTTACAAAAGCTGATATACTATGACAATGATGACTAAATGCATTAAATATTTATTATAGGTGTATTTATGAAAAAACATTAAGGGGAATTCCAAATGAACAAAAACTTGGACTCATTATCCCTCACATCACCTCTTTAGTAGAAGAAATAAATTCTAATAAAGAGGGTGAATTAATGTTTTACCAACTCAAATCATTTGAAAAAAAATTATGGGTGAAAAAATCTTTTTAATACCACTGATTCAAAGGTAAAATTCTATAATTTAATCATATCAACAATTTTTTCATTTCTCTCATTAATTATTATTATTTTAGGTAGCATTTGATTCTCATTGTATTCAATTTGGATACTACAAATATATTTTTTCTAGATTCAATGAATGGATATCCTACAAACCGACCACACATGATGCCATATGATAATTTTTAATAAACTAGATCCAAAATTTTAGAAACAAATATCTAGTTATATAATTTTTATTTTCTTTTAATGAGGATTTGTTTATGATAGGTCTGGTGTATCAATATCATCTACTTCATGGAAGGAATCCAGGGCCTAAGGGCAAGAGGAACTATAAGATCTATATAAGGAAATTTATCATGGTATATATAATAAGATTGCACAATCCAATATGATTCAAAACAAATTACCTATTTTTATTGATTTTTTTATAGTGTCCTAAAAATAATGGAAAAGAAAACAGTTATTATGTTTGTAAATTTATGAAATAGTTCATATTTTATCAACAAACTTGAATCCCTAAAGAGTTATTTTAGAAAATAATTAATAGTTCAATTTAAAAAATTATTAATTCTTTTTGTATTTTGATTTTTTCATTACTACCATGACTGTTACAAAAAAACATATTCACATGATGATATAGATGTGTTTTGAAATGAATGGGAAACATACCTGATCGTAGATTGTATACAAATAGGATAAAGGTGAATTTTTACTAGTTATGTTACACTTATATGATCACTAATATATCTCATTTTTAAACTTATTGATCATCTATGATCCACCTTTCTTATGTTTCATATCATTTAGTTATGAAGAATGGTTTTAGAAACGATTTTTCTTTCGAGTAATGAATTGTATACGGGGATACACTTATGAACAAGTTCATTATTTTTACATGTTTCCAAAATCACTAGACCTAAACTATTATAGCATGAATAATTTATATTCTGTATTTTGGTCATTTATTCTATTGTATCTACTGATGTAGTGTATAAGAAGAATATTTGTTGTGCATCACTCACAAATTTAATAACAAAACTAAGGATTCTGCACTACTATTGGTTAACAACCACTTAATATATAATCTAATCTCCACTCTTGACCTAGTGTCCCCGTGATTCTCTTATATGACACCATCACTATGATATCATTATTCAAACGGGAATTTTGCTTCTCTTAATACACCCATTTATTTGGTAAATGGGTGTAGGACCAGAAGAAAAAGTGAACAGTAAATGATGATATCATAGATATGTTTTCGGATGAGATCATCATAGGTATGCTAGTTCGGATTTTCAGATCATATGTTACGCTAATCGGTAGATAAATAAAAATAATGATGGGAACAACGAATTATTAGTTTTCTTAGTAGCTTATATTTGGAATAATGAATCCCTTTGGAAATATATAAAGGTAATGTTACGATATAATATCTATATTTTAATGAAAAAATATACAATGAAAAATTTATTTTGTTTTTATTATTCCTTATAGGGGTTTTTTATTTTAAATGATTTTTGTCCATATGGGATGCATTTGTTAGAAGAGCAACAACGCTATGTCTGCTCAATCACAGAGGTAATTTTGATGTTTCCACAATATAATCATTATCCATATAACTGACCTATTCAAAATTGAGAAAATGATTTCCATTATTTTGATACTTTAGGGAGATGATCCAAAAGTCATTTGAAATGTGTAAGAATCAACTCCACCTCAATAGGACACATGATGTGACTAGTATGACCCAAACTGTCTTTATTTTTAAATAGTCATTATTTTTAGTAAAAAGAACAACTGACATTTTGAAAACTGATCAAACACATTCTGATTTTTTTGTTACATTTAGGAAATGATCCATAATTCATTTGTGACTTGAAGGAATTGACCATACATCAATTCAATTCACAATGATACTAGTAGGACCCTTTGATTATCTTTTTAATTAAAATTGGCATTAATTTTATAAAAAAACACAAGTGAAATACTGAAAACCCAAAAAATGAATTCAAATTGTTTTGATACTTTAGGAATATGATACATGAGTCATTTTATACATGTACGAATCAGCCACAACTTAATTCAACCCATAGTGAGACCGGTATGGCTAAAAGTGTCTATTATACAATTAAAATTTATATTTCAGCTCAAAACGTGTCACTCACTAAAAACCTTGAAAAACCAATCCAATTGATTTCATAATTATGGACAATGATTCATATATTCCTTGTTATAGGTATTATCTAGTCTCATATCAAACCAATACATGATGTGACCAGTATGACTCAAAATGTATGTTTCTAGTTTGAAATGACATTTTCTTAAAAAAACACAACTAAAATACTAAAAAATGATAAAGTACATTAATATAGATTTTATAAAATAGGAAAAATATCCATAATTTATTTTAGAAATTTAGGAATTTACCACACCTCAATTCAACGCAGAATGTGACTGGTATGACATAAAGTGTCTCTTTTTATTTGAAATTGACAATTATTTTAGAGAAAAACACAAGTGACGTAATTAAAAATATAAAACACATTCCGATTTTTTTGATAAATAAGTACAATAATCCATGAGTCATTTTTGATGTATAAGAATCAACCATAACTCAATTTAGTTCATGATGTGACATGTATGGCTAAAAGTGTCCATTTTTAGATTAAAATTGACATTTTAGCACAAAAAATGTCAGTCACTAAAAAAAGTCAATTCATTCCAATTTTCTTCATAATTTATGATAAATGTTCATATGTTATATGTTATGTTCATGATGTAGTCTCATATCAAACCATCCCATGATGCGACATGTATGACTTAAAATGCATGTTTCTAGTTTGAAATGACATTTTAGTAAAAAAAATCACTAACATACTAAAAACTGAGAAAACACATTCGGATTGTTTTAATATATTTGTTCAATGATAGATAAGTCATTTGTAACAAGTAGGAATATACCATCCCTCAATTCGATAAACAATGCAACTAGTATAACTAAGTGTCTTTTTATTTAAAATTAACATTAATTTTAAAAAACAGAAGTGACATACTGAAAACTGAGAAAATGAAATCATATTTTTTTGATACTTTAGGAAAATGATCCGTGATTCATTTTTGATGTGTTAAAATAAACCACACATAAATATAATGGGCGGTGTGACTGTTATGGATAAAAGTGTGTGTTATCTATTTAAAATTAATATTTTAGCTCAAAACAATCCACTCACTAAAATACCATTAAAACCACCTCCAATTGCCTTCATAATTTAGGAAAATTATTCATATGTTCTTTTTGACAGGTATAATGCAGTCTCATGTCAAATAAATTCATGATGTGATTGGTATGACTCAAAATGCATGTTTCCTATTTGAAATGGAATTTTAGTAAAAAAAAATCAACTCACACACTACAAACATAGAAAACACATTCAGATTATTTTGATACTTTTGGACAGTTATCCATAAGTCATTTGTAACATGTAAGAATCAACCAAACCATAAATCAACATACAATGTGACTGGAATAGATGAAATATTATTTTTTAATTTTGAAAAAAAACATGTAAAATACCACAAACCGAGAAAACACATTCAAATTTTATTGATACTATAGGAAAATGATATATGAGTCATTAGAAATGGGTATAAATCTACCGAACCTCAATCTGATACACAGTGTATCTGATATAAATCCAAATGTGTCGTTTAAATTTGATATTAATTTTAGTAAAATAACAAGTTACATAATCAAAACCAATAAATACCATTCAGATTTTTTAAAATTAAAAAATGACTTATGACTCATTTGTGATGTGTAGGAATCAACCCCACCTCAATATGACGCACGATGTAACTGGTATAACTCCAAATGTGACTTTTTTAATAAAATTGACATTTTATTAATTTATTCTTTTAATTTAATGTTTATGTTATTTAACTATTGTATTACTAAAATAATATTTTATTTCTCATATAGGTGGATTTTTTTTCTTGAGTTTGGATGCTTTGTTCAGTAACTAATACCATGGAAGACAATTTTTGAGAGGCGATCACATATTCTAATACGTGAAACATCAATGATTTTAACTTTTTTTGGCTAACTATAATTGTATCCATTTAAAACATTGTTTTAAACGTATATGATAGTGTTTATTTCAAATTCCTGATGTCAAGTAAATATATATATCACTATTTGTGAAACTCTTGTGGGCACTATTTTGTTATTTTATGATCTGTTTGTGTGGTAGTGTTTTTTTTTGCAGGTGTTTAGGTGCGGAGTGTGTTGTTAAATAAACAACACATCAATGGAAATAAGGCCATTACCATAGATATTTTGAGCATTGATAAATTTGGCCCTATATTTGGGACATAAAAGAACTGATAAAGTGGGGTACCTTTATCAGCATTTTTATCACAGTTAAAGGGCCCCATTGTCATCACTTTTTTAGCACTGTTAAAGGGGACCCCCCTTATCTTCACAGTGATTAACAGGACTTCTCTAGCGCTTTTAAAAGTGGTTTCTAGAACCTTTGAATACCATATTTCTTATAGTGAAAAGTAATAAAAATACAAAGGAAGATGTAATTACTCTTGTAAGAGAAATAATTGATCACAACCCTAATATGATATATTGATTTCAGAATTATAAAATAATAAACATCATTCCCTCGCTCTCTATCGAAGAGTATAAAAAATATATTTATACATGGTTGATATTTCATGGAGATGTTTTATTAATTATAATTTAATAAATTTATATATATATATACATTAAAAATAACTGTATTTTATATTTTAGAGACCTTGATTTTGATGAAATTCATGAGACTATCATGCTAGTGGAATGTTTATTTTACATGATACATATACTCTCTAGGAATCATAATGAAATTTTTAATTATACAATATATTATTTTGAATTTATTATACTATGATGAATAGTTTGTGATGTGAGGGTATGATGGGATTCAATTACAAATGTTGGAACTTCACTTGTATAGTTGTACTTTTACTATATTTGATGTGAATAAAAATCATGTTATCATACATGATTGAATTTTTAACAAGTATTTTAATCACATGTAATATATTAGAAATCTGGTATTTATAAAAATGAAAAGGCATATTATTCTCAATTATTCAACAGAATTAATATATAGGGTTTCTTAATGAAATATATAATCATTTTCTACATGCCATTGGAAATGAAAATAATTTATATATATTAATTCAATTAGACATTAATGTGAGGGAAACTCTTATTTTTATATTTATGTCATGAAATTCACAAAACAATAACAATTTATATTCCTTGCGAATTATTTTCAGCATATAACAATAGTAATATACTAACATGGGAATCATTTAATCATTCATATTTTAAAATAAATTTTCATTATTTAAAAAAACATTATAGATCCAATCAAACGTGTCCTAATCCTACCTCATTTATAATTTCAAATTCATGTAAATTTTCCTCTTACAATCAAATTATTAATGGCCTTGATTTTTCATATTATTGGTCTGGTTCACTTTATCATAAAATTAATTTACTTATCACTCAAGATTATTTAATTATAATTATGATCAATCTAAGGTATACATACTCTATCCATAAACATGAAACTTATCTGAATCCCTATTTAACAATCAAATGAAAAAACAAGTCTTTTTTAGTGTTAATTATGAAGCTTATTGTGGGTGATTCGTAATGTGAAAATTTTGAATCACTGGAATGGAAATAGAGATTTATTCATAATGAAAACTATATAATATTTAAAAATGTTCTATAAATCATGGATTTCCACCGATCTTCCTCATAAAAAACATTAATCATCACATCAATTTATCCTCTATCTCTATGATTCTAAAATATAACATTTTAAAAAATAATTAAGTTAACATCCCTTATCAAAAAAATTCTTTTTGAGTTGGATACATGAAACCAAAGTAACATTTCAATATAATTTAACATTATATAATACCTCAATACACATCAACAATATACTCTCAATATTATTATCATTAGTTAGGTAGTCACTATTGAAGGAGTTTATCTATTGGTAAACCCCAATGTCATGGGAACCATCTTCAAAATAAATGATGCATCAATAATAAAATTAATAAAAAAATCCCATCAACACAATTAATTACCACAAAATTCAACTTTCTTAATTTGTAAAATGATAAATTTAATAGCATTGAGTTATCGTTGGAAGGATCGCATGGATTTTAGTGTTTATTCTTATAATGAAATTAATGGCACTTACAAGATATAAATGATATTATTTATATGGTAGGTATAATGATTAAATGTGATAATATTTTTTATAAGGACATCCACAATCATTTTATTTGGGTTGAAAAAAAATTTTATTCTAAAATGACTAAATGATAAATTTTCAATCATGATTCATATCATAATAATCTTATAATAAGTTTGGTATAATAAATAATTTATCAAAGGGGTATAAATAATTTCTTAAAAAAAGGTAATTATGTTTTTTTAATAATCTAATGTTATAAATAATAAAAATATTCCATATAAAGGGAAAAATTATATAATTTGAATAATAAAAGGAAAATAATATTTGTAATCACATTTTAAAAAATTTAAAATTTAGTAATCATAATTGCTTTTTAAAAATCCCATATATTCTCTCATCATTAATTAGAAATAATAAAAAATATATTTCATGTAACACAAAAATATTTCTCTTAGTTAATATTGTCTCCTGAAATTATATGTTGAATAAATTAAAAGTTTCCAATGATCCCATCAGCACACTTAAGTTAAATATTATACTGAATATTTTACTAATTTGACAATGAAGTCTGTAAAAATTTGATGGAAGTGAATCAATGTAATAAATAGATAATATAATATTCAAAATAAAGTAATACTTATTTAACATCTCTATTTTATGCAATCCTTATATTAACTAATGTAATTAATTACATTCCATATTGTTGGGGATTTTGGTTGAATAAAAAAACAGAATCTTCACATGATAAATGGGAAAATAATTTATATTATAATTATATTAAAATGTATTATAAAGATAAAATGGTTTTATTCCACTTAAATTATCAAGATATTATAGAAAATATATGTAACAAACTCTAGAAGATAGTAATATATTTATTGTACATGAAAATGTAATAAAATGTATACAATATGCCACCATAAACAAATAGTGAAGTTGGATGACCTATGAAACCGTGTATACTACTCTATCTTTTAACTTTTCTCCTCATAAATCCCATTAATGTGTGAAATTTCAAATAAAATTATAGTGGATGATCTTGAAGTGACTACTCATGAAACTACATGATTTCCTTGAGTTATCCATTTGTTATTTAATGAAATACAATAATAGAAGTTATTAATAATGAATGATCATAAGATGTGTATTGATAGTACTCTCTAGAGAAATAGAAATATATATTGAGTATAAGGTAGTAGTTAACTCATATTCTATAGATGGATGTACTATATGTGAATCCTCAATCACAAGAGCCTTAGATTTTGATCCTACATTTGTTGTTGTTGTCACATTTATAAGTTTGGAAGTGGAATATAATTTATCTATGACCTTTGTGTATGATGTTTTTGTAGTCACCCCATGAAACTTTTTTATTCCAGAAACATTGTTATATGTCTTAGTAGTTTTAATTGTATCCATTTTTAGTTTGGGCTTATACATGTGATCCTCCAATGTCATTGTGTCCTTATATATGAGTCAATCAATAGCTTTGTTTTCTATATAACATAATGTATACATTGGTGGTGTCCGAATATCACCCGCATTCCATTCCACTAAGAAAATAGACTTATCATGTATCAAGTGGAATTATAATCTAGTAACATTGGTTCCCCATGATTTATATATTTTTCGGTATTATGTTATGATGTAATGTATAATTGTTTTGGGATGAGGCCAGTTAATGTAGGAGGTGGATGAATAGGGATTTTTGCAGTTGTTATCTAATGTAGGCATGATCTATAGGGATCACACTTATTTCTACTCATGTAGAGGGTATATATGTGGTGTTTTGGTTAAGGTGTTGAATGAATAAAGTTATAGAATTCTGTACATAAGAGGAATTAGAAAATAAAAATGATGAATCAAAATGATATACTAGAATATGTTTCTAACATATCTATACAAGTTTTAAAATGAAACTAATAGTGTTGATGCTTGTTTTGAAGAGATTTGTCTTACTAATGGTGGAAATTAGAGTTTGGAGATGTTTTTATATTTTTAATTGATTTTTTAAGACTCATATTCATTTTAAAATAAACCATACTCCACAATTCACACATACTAAATTCATTTCTTCTATTTAAATTAAATCTTATATAATCATAGAAAATACAATACCTATATATTTATATGTGAGGAATGAAAATATATGGATCAAATTCACCCATGTGATTCACAGTACCTTTTGTGAAATTTCAATGTCTAATATTACGCATGGTCTTCTTTTATTGTCCCAACAAATAAATATTAAACTATCCCACCATGTAAATATTTCTTAGTATATAAATTTCACCACAAAGTAGAATATCAATATTACTCAAAATGTGTATGGGAACATCCATGTAACACTACAAGATTAGGGATAATTTTGTGTGTAACACTACAAGGTTTTTGAATTATTTTTTATTTAATCTAATAATTTCTATATTTTTCCATTAACGTATAATTTATCTTATCTTGTGTTACTGAAAACAACTTGTTAATCGCGTTCTACATGAAAAACAAGATTAGATGTCAATAAAAACAATGCTATGTTTTAACAAAACCATGATATATTATTCAAATGTGACAATTTTAAAATATCTTTTAAACTTTTTGGAATGAATTGAAATAAATATTTTTTAAAAATTATTGATAATTGTTTTACATAACAAATATAAATTGATAATAATACATAATTTTTATCAATTTCATTATATGTTATAAAAATACTATTAGTTAAGAAAATATTTTATGTCTTATTATGAACAATAATAAAAATAATTTTTGACATGATTTAAAAATAAATTCCATTTTTAACATCAGAATGTCAAAATTATATTACTATGATATTTTTGAATATTTAATGAAAGATTTATTTTTTGATAAATAGTAAAAGTACATGATTTATATTGAAAACATTCTAATCATTTAATTTATTTATAAAGATAAATTATATTATAAATTTTTTTTTCACATTTTCCCAATTATAAATAAATTAAACCAAATTAGTTAATTTGAACCAGTTTTTATTGAATATTATATAAAATATAACATAAATTTGAGTATTTTTCCATTAAAAACATGATTTCTTGTTAAATTTTTGTGATTAAATTTAAATAACATTTTCTATAATATTTGACAAGAATTGGTCCAAATGGATTCCATATTTAGAATAATAAAATATATATTATCTAATAATGTTAAATTTATCTTTGACCAAAATGAACATCGAATGTTGTAAAAATTACAAACAAGAGCCTCATCCAAGTTGATGAGCACTCGATAGGTGCATCGAAGAGACCCAAGATCAAATCGAGGTAGAGGCATATTTCTGGGGTACTGTAGAATTACTGTAGCAGTACTATAGCAGGCACTGTTTGGTACTCTAGCAGCCATAACTATTCATCCATCTGGGCCTTCGGGCCACCGGTTTGGTCCTCAGATCCTGTTAGGCTTTTGGACCACCCAAGGCTTTCAGGATAGTCAATTCTCAAGGACTTCGGGCCACCTTAAGGCATTTGGGCCACCCAAAGGCCATCGGGCCACATGAATGCAGGCCTGAGACACACTACAAAAAGGAGCAGTCCTAGATGAGGATTCAGAGCTGGTGCACTCACCAGAGCAGAGCCAAATGGATTGTCAGAATGAGAGGGTATGGTTGTGCCATCAGTACCAGCCTTTGCGTTCATGAGAATCCGAGCTAGACAGTCATGCACATGTGGAGATCTACTATCAAAATGCAGAAGCTAGGGAGGGGCAGTTCCTTGTAGATAGTTTGGTTAAATTCCCTAAGACCTTCGGGTCATGTAATCCTATAAGCCTATGTGTCAGGTAATCTCTGAGCCTACGGGACATGTAAGGGTTCCCCCTCATCACTTGAAAGGGGGGATATAAAAATTCAATAAAAATGAAGGCCTTCAGGCCATTCAGGAATTGTTGTAAAAATTAAACTACTGGAAATTTATAGTATACCCATGGTTTGAAACCCTTAGTATAGAGCACTAAACCATGGATCTAGAATATAACCTTGTTTTCAAGGATATATGGGAAACCTAGTTGTTAGTGTAGTTGTGAGATATACCCATGGATTGAAATATCTATGTCCACGATTTCCCAACTGGGGGTATATGTGTAATCTGTCATGTCTTCCAATCTATACCCATGGTTTTAAAACCATTGGTATAACTTTAAAAAAATGTTCCCAAGTTTCAAACCCTGGATTTCTAGTTTACCATTCATGTTCTTAACTACAACACCATAATCACATATTGGTATATAAATATATTTTTACTTATATATATTTATCTAAACTAGGTCTATTGGTTCAAAAACCATTTAAATAGGTATAGCTAAAATTTTTTTTCTTAGAAATTTTCCCATCCATAATATTAGAAATCAATACCCATTATTTTAAATAAATGTGTGTATTGTTTTTCAAAAAATAAAACGTATACACATCGTATTTGTAAAACTTTGAGTATAGGTCTCGAAAAAAACCCTATAACCACAGTTTCTAAAACATCATAGGTATAGGTCTTCAAAAAACATATACCCATGGTTCAGCTAGATATATGGGTATAGGTCCCTATAATATCCTTATACCCACAGTTTTTTCTATGTCCATGGGTGTAAGGCTATTTTCCATTAGTGTTAGTCACTACAGTTAATGTAAATGTGAATTTTATGAGGGTTTAAACCAAAACCATAATGGTTGAATTTACCAATTAACTTTTCTATGTACTATTGTATAAAAATATTTTTACCATTAAAAATATATGATTATATAATTGTACATTTTTAAATATTTTAACATTTAATAAATTTTTAATAACTAAATTATTTTTGAAAATACCAATTGTATCTTCTCTGCAACTTATAAAAGACCAACCCATATACTCTGTTATTTACACCTTAAAACCGATTTTATTTATTTAGTTACAACCTATGTAACATACCAACAACACTACCCACCTCTTAGAATAATTATTTTTGATAGAAATCAATTTTAGTAATTCTATTAGTGAAAAACTATAAGGGACACTTGAGGAAGAGGTCACATTATTCAATGATAATTTTTATATTATTTATTCCTCCACCTAAAAAAATTATTTTGTACTATTGTTATATGATATCATAAATATTTTCTATATAATTAGACAATTTTATGTTATTTTCATGAACAAAAACCGTTGAATATTTTATTAAATGGGTAACGAAATAATCGTTCTTGTGTACGATGAACAACGTCATTGTGAATTAATGTCATTTTTTCGCAATACCATCGCATGTAGGTGGAAATAATGATAGATTTATTATTTTTATGTTATATATATATATATATATATGATATATATGATGTTATTATGATTTTGGTTAGGTTATATCACATATAAATTCATATTTTCCATTTTCAGGGAATACGATTACATCGTTCATGTGTACATGAAACTATTACCTCATGAAATGATGTGATTCATTCACGATTTAAAAGGATGATATTAAAGATATGATTAATTAAATTTTTAATAAATGATAAATAAAAATGGTTTTGAGACAGTAATATTATCTATTAATTTTCCATTATTTCAATTAAACAATAAAATGGAAGCAATGTGTACGTGTACGTATGACAAACCATATCCATGAAAATAGTATTTCATTTTCAATCACTAAATTTTAGGGAATCATCAGAATAATTTTATATTGAAAAAACATATATAATGGATTATGTTCTATATTTTTTTAAACCTTGATCAATGTAAAAGGATAATAAAATAACAAGAAAAAACATACATGAAAAAAAAGTAGTTATTGCATGAAACATGATTTTAACATATAATTTTTAACAAATGAGTAAAAAATTATCATAATAAAATCATATATGGTATTATATAAATTAATTAGACAACTAAATAAATTTATAACAAATTATATTAATTTAAAATGTGGTTTGGATGGTTAGGTTGGAATTTAATACCTAAGTTATGGAGATTTATAATCTCTCTTATATTTCTTGGATACACCCAAATTTACCACTTGATTATTTTTTGTGGTCTATATACTTAAAATATAAAAATTTATATGAGTAATCTAATTATTTTATGTATTTTAATGATTATTTTTATGATATAATTTATTTGTAATTATGATTTTAGAAGATTAAATAAGCGATAAGGGATTTCCATCTGACTATTCACTTCTATTATACACGTTCGATATTTCACAAGTATTAATTTTATGTGTTTTATATACTATTAATGAATTTATATTATGAATATTATTATAAAATTATACGGATTTACTTATAAATTTTAAGACCTCTATTTCATTGGGTTCACCGTTATAATGTTTACAAATCGATATAGTATTTTGTGTTAATTTTAATTCATTTGGAAATAAGTTATGATACTCACCTATCATCTTCAATGAAGTGTATATGCTACCCCATTGACATATTATATCATATATAACTGCATTTTAAGGATATTTTTTATTATATTTAATGATTTTATTTCATGGAGCTTACAATTTAATGTTACCAAAGTGGTATGAGTTTTTGGTTTTAATATCATAGTACATAGGGATTGTTTATTATTATTATTAATGTTATGAAAACTTCTGATATATCTCTTAAAAATCATTAATTTATTTTTCCTATTTTTACTTAAAGGTAATACATGTTATCCTTCATTTTACTCGCATTATGCATTCTATAGTTTGATATGATATTTTCATGATAAATCATCTTTTATGTTAAAATATCGTTTTCATCTAAAACAATGTTTTCTAAAAATAATTTCAAAATTGTTTTTAATAAAAATGTCTAATTTAAAAAATTATATTTTCGTTAATAAAATATTTAAATTATTTTTTTAATATATTTCATTATATTTTTTCCAGTTATTTTCAAATAAACATATTTTGGAAGTGTTTTTATTTATTAAAAATAATATTCCAAGAATGGTTATTTTCCTTCAAAAATGTTCCAATTGATATTTATCAAAACGTATACATCTAATATGAAATTATTTGATATAATTCATTATGTTATAGGTATATGGAGAAAGTATAGAACTATTATTTTATGCCATAATGTTTTATGTTGATGATGGAATGATATTTATATATCATATTTCTATTCAAATTATTATAAAATGATAGAACTCTTATGAAAACCACTTATTTTCATAAGTTATGTTGTGATGAAATGATTAAATGATTATGAAAGCCATATCTTCTAAATAGTTTTTGATTGTTTGAAATGTTAAATAAAACCTTTCGTATCAGTGTTTATGATATGATAAATATATTATGATACTGTAGAACATATTTGTATGATTTTCATTATGTGAGGGAGGTATTGTTGTATCTAAGAATGTTAGTCACTTTATAACTTAGAACATTTGAGATATTATAACCAAAGATATTTGGGACCTCTATATCTCTCCATTGGATGGGGTAAACCATTATATCTCACGGGATAATAAATAGGAAACAAGTTGCTAGGATTCATCCAATATGGGAAACATATGTGTGCAGTCCAACCCAAGAAGAAACTATGTCCTTCCCACTATGTGATATAGATGGATCTTGATCTATAATTGGAAATAGGTATGTCTAGATCCTCTATGGACAGAATTTTAAAATTCCACATCCACTTTTTTGAAGGTCATTGTAATTTACCTTGACATAATAATTTATTTTCAATATTCATTATGGTTCTACAATTTTAGGATATGAGATATAAGTTCTTGATTGATTTATGATTATTAAAAATCCTTATATGATATGTTTTTTGAATTGAAAATATTAATACCAGGAATCATTTTTATTATCTATGACAAATTTGTCATTAACACAATATGTTGAGTTCATTATCACATACCCTTATATGTATATCAGGTATTCATTTAATAATAGATTGATATCTCTTAATTTTTCCTTTTTTGATCATCTAGGTTCGACCATTAATATATTTCCTTTACAATGTTATGAACCATTTTATTAATGTAATTGTAATATAAGGGGAGAACTTTATGAAAGCCGTTGAAGATCATCCATGAATTAACATGATTATGTGCCATGTTTCGAATGGATGTAAACTATTATAGTCACTAAGAATGTGGTTGTGTTATTTACAGAATATGCATCTAAAATGTAATAATATACATGTAGGATAATCTTATTTATGTATAGTGGGTATAACAATAATTTTTATCTAACCATTGTAATCGTAGATGAGAAAACCATATCAAGATCCTAAGGGATATTTATAAGTATATTTATTTGGATTTCTATAAGGATAAGTCTAAGGATGTATCAATAAATATGAAATGTCACAGAATTTAGATAAAAGTTAGGGAAATAAATATCTAAAAAATTATATCCATTTCGGGATAATAAAACATGATATGGATATGGTTCTATGGTTACTGGTGGTAATAACTACGAAAAAAGTGAATTTGGGGGGACTTGATCATCAGTCGATGCATGACAATGGGCCTTTCAACAAACCTAGTTTGACATTAATAGGGGATATGATTTAAAAGTTCAAAAAAACATTAGGAACCATCATTCATGATTTAAATATATTATATCTATGAATTACTTAGATTAATCCTAATGGGTTATAGATTGAAAAGAAAATGTCATGATTTATTCAACATATAAATATTTTTTCATTATTTTGTTATTCCCCAATAAGATTAGTTTTTATCAAACTATGATTATAGTTCTTATATATTTCAAAAAATGAAGGAATTATCTTATAATAGAATCTTATAGACAATTTGGTTACAATTAGTAACCTAATTTGATGATGACTGGAGAAAAAGATATTGTGATTATGCCTAATCAGCTGTCAAAATATATGATTAACAATATAAAATTTAGTGAAGTTTATGATTCATAAAAAAGTGGAATATGAATTTATATGAATGTTCACATGGAAATGAAAATATTATAAAGTATATTCAAGTTTATACATGTCAAAATTGTGGGGAAAATATCCTAGAAGAATATCTCAAATTAATGGGAAGATGTTATTTTTGTGGAAAAGAAGTTCATAGTGTGAAAATTTTTCAATGAGTTAAATTTATTCATTGTGGGGAATAAGGTAATTATCAAACTCTATGAAATTAGCTATGAATTAACATATAGAAAAAGGAATTAACTATTCTATCTTAGTCCATAAAGTGGATTTATTGATGTATATATGTATTTGGATTCATGTATTTGGTTGAAAAAATATTTTCCCAATGGTATTTTGGATGTAAGAATATTGAAAGATATATAGATTATATTATTTTCTGGAAGTATATATGTGTCCATTAAGAGTTATGGATCCATCATGGTTTTTTTATTTTAAGGATTATAACAAAATTCATTGTCTTAGACACCCCTTTTGAAGTTTCATGTTAATCCGGTTTACCGTGATTCATGATATTTTAAAGAATCATTTATGGTAATAAAATCTTATTAATTTGTCTATTCTTTATGGGAAACATAATTTAATAAATAGTGAATTTAATTTTTTTTGAAATATGATTAAACATACTTGTAATAATTATAGGTTAAAATGAAATTAATATTGTGGAAATTATTGGTTTTAATTGATCACCTTATAATGTGAGCACACATCATCGCAATAAAAAAGATTTATCTTTGGATAAACCATCCAGAATATACATTCGGGGTGTGGTAATGTTGAATGGGGTACGACATTAAATTATATATGATCAAGATCTAAAAGTTTCCTCAATGTTTTTGGATATGGGTTTAACAAGGTCTAGATACAAATATGAGTTCCAATACTTCATATAATCCTTATATAGATTTTTGATATTGGATAAAGATAAAAACTCTAGTGGATATGACAAGATATTGATTAATGGGTTTAAAAAGTCGTTTGGATCCAAAAAATCCTAAGGATGATTTTTTTTTCAACAATAGCATTCAATTAATATTTTAGATAGATAATTTAGTATCCCTTTGTACAAATATGTGTATAACTCAAGCATAATATAGTAGAGTTGGAGAAAGAAATTAATTGGGACATAAGAATGAATATAAGATGTCACAAAATGTTAGAGTCATCGAACAAAAAAATTTGATGTAAAAAAGTTTTAATGAAATATTATAATAATAATGGTCAATGAGATCTATAATTTTATGTGGGTATGAAGTTCTTTATATGATTTTCTTCATAGAAGAAGGAAGGGAAATGTAATCCCTAAGTATATCCATCCTGTTAAAATACATGATCATATTTGGGTAATAGATTATCATTCAGTGCAGCCACTAAATATATATATGGCATTTGATGTGTTTCATTTGTCACTCTTGAGTACATACCTCATCTATCATACGTATTGAACAAAGATATCATACCACTAGAGCATGATATTTCTTATGAAAAACAATAGGATGAGATTCTTGGTTGAATTGAGAATGTTTTAAAAAATATGACTAGTCACCTAGTTTGTGGTCTGGTGAAAAAACCTTCTTATGTATGATATATGGGAACTTGAGGAAATAATTTAGTGTATACATCCTTAGTATAGAGAATTAAAGTTAGTAATTTTGAGTGTGAAATTCATTTAAAGGTGTTTTTGATTGTAACTCCCTACAATTTTTTGAAGTATGATTTTTAATTAGGTTTAATATTTTATCAGTTTCTCACTAAGGGTAATATTGAGTTTTTATTTAAGTACCTTGAAAAATATTTTATTCTTACTCTACACACAATACAAGGTTTTATTATGTTACCCATGATACATAGTTTTAACAAAACTACGATATATTATTAAAATGCGACGATTATAACCTTGATGTTAAACATAATGGTTAAAATTGTAATAAGTATTTTTCTAAATATTATGTAATATGGGTTCATATAAATTAATCATATTGATAAAATTAATTATTTTTTTGTCATGTTGTTATATATTTAAAAAATTTAATTTTCTCCAAGACATGTTTTTCATGTATTTATTAGAAGTAATAAAATTAATTTTTTTGACATTGTTGTAAAATTTATTTGATTGAAAAAATATTGTTTTAGAAATAAGAATGTCAAAATTATATTGTGGTGATGTTTTTATATTTTTTACAAATGTTTCCTTTTTTTATTAATAGTGAAACTACTGAATTTAAATTGAAAACATTATTTTTTTCTAAATGTTATTATAAAGTTAAATTATATTTTAAATTCAGATTAAAAATAAATAATTAAATAATAAATATATGAAGAAAATTTAGCTAATTTCAATCTATTTCAAATAGAATATTAATATGAAAACATTTCTATCTTTCTTACATTTCTCTTTAAAAAACCCACATTACCATCACATATATTGGATTACATTTTATTTATATTATTTTAATAATGTGAATTTAATTTGAAAGAAATGTATTCAATATTTTTCATAATAATAATTTATATTATATTATAATTTAAACATAATCATTAACCTAAATGAATTATGAATGCAGCAAAAACTAATTACAACTGTTAATGTAAAAATCGGATTACCGTGTGATTAAACTAAATAGATTAGGGTTAAATTTACAAATATAATTGACTAAAAAATATTTTATAGAATTATTGAGGACCATAAATGTAAGTTTTTTTTGTAAATTTCAAACTATTAATCTTGTGACATATGAAATACATAGGATCACTTATAACACCCAAGGATTTTATGCTATTAATCTTTTAAAATTGAACATCATCTACAATTTATGCTTTATAAAACACTATTTATAAATCCTAAATATAGAATTTCTTATGAATTTTGGAATATTAATTTGACTATTAGGAATATAAATATGATTAATATAATAGTAAATGATAATTATAATGTATAAATAAATTATAGGTTTCCTATATATGAATGTATAGAATATTTATGGCAACGAATAAGTAAATACATCTTATCAAAATGATAAATTAATTGTTATTTTTATTAAACATAAATATTTATTTACAGTTTTATAATTAAAATAATGATTTAAAATAAAATAAATTTTTATAAAATATGTTCATAAATTAATATATTTTTTATAATTGTTATATAATTTATTGGGATCCTAATATCTTTTTTAAAGTTTCATAAAAATAGTGATAATTTTAAAATCAAAATTCAATGAGTAAATGTTGATTTTATTTCAAAATTTAATTTCTCATATTTATAAAATAGAATTATAAAATGGAAGACATTTTTTAGATATACATGTCAATAAATTTTTTGGGAGATGTTTTGAGTTTCTCATAAAATAGATGAATCGGTTATGAACAGTGGAATACAATAATTTAAATTATTTAAAATTTTAAGAAAAATACAAGAATTAAAACATCATACATGATATATGAAACCCTTAATCCGAACTAACATGAAATCCTTACAACATTTAACCCAAGGTATAGAAAAATTTCATATTTTTGAGGCAAAATAATAATCAAATGAATATATCATTCAAAAAACACCTCTCTCCTCCACTATAAACACCAAATTTCACCCACAAACTCCTTAAAAATAAATATCCATGAATATTTATTATATACTACCCGTTTACACTCCAAACCACTCCCCACATTCTGCTATAGATGGTACCAAAAAAATTCACTTTCAACATTCCTTAAGGAGGATCTCAAGGAGAAGAATTCAAGGACTAAATCGCTATTTTTCTTTTTATTTTCATTTAATTTGTTTTCATTTTTATACTTAGTACATACATTAATGATTAATATAATATTGTACATATAAATTGGAATGATATTATGATAATGAAATATCAACCATTAGTTATTTTAACCCCTTTTGTTTTCTAAGAATGAAAACATCATCCATGAGGTGTTGATTCACCACCTTCATGGATGATGATTCTTTCCATTTTTAATACCACCTCTATGGTGTGTCATGAAAGAATTTTTTTCCTTAAAAATTATTATTATATGTATATTACATCATATTTAGTGTTTTCGATGTGGTATAGATTCATTATATTGAGTAAAAAATCAAAAACAGTTTGTGATGATCAAAAGAAACCTAATTAATCCAAAGAGTTATGATTAACATTTTATCTAATGAATCATCCTAATATATGTAGAAAAAATAATATACATGAATATTCATTCATATTAAATGTTAATTAATAACATTTAATTTAAATTTAGGATAATTATTTCAATTTCACAAGATCTTTTTAACATTTACAAGTAAACTAATCGTAAAAACAAAGTAAATAAACACTTCCGAATGATAAAACAGAATATTATAACGCATCAAAAAGACCATAAATAATAGAAATAAAATTATAATAAATAAAATAAATATTTAAAATACATAAAATTAAATTATTAATTAATCTAATTTTATTATCTTGGAGGATTAGTGAAAGTATAGAAAGATTTCAATTATAGGGTAATGTATTTTAATTGAATATTTAATTTTCATTCTAGTCATGCTTTCTCTATATTCATCAAAATTTAGTTATTAATTAATTTTATATAAATATTATATTTTCAGTTTATATTTTTTAACATTAAGTATCTAGAATATTTTGTCTTTATTTTATGGGGATATACTTGTTTTATATGGTTTCCCCTTTCAATTCCTCCTGATAATTCAAGCCCAAATAAAGGGAACTTCTAAATTTCTAATCCATTTTCATATAAACAAA
The DNA here is from genome assembly GCA_963277665.1 of Viscum album. NCBI lineage: Eukaryota > Viridiplantae > Streptophyta > Magnoliopsida > Santalales > Viscaceae > Viscum > Viscum album. Next base: position 1,629,608,701 of record OY728150.1, read on the forward strand.
ATAATATATTTTAAGACACCATTAGATTTCTAAAAAAACTATATTTATCATGAACAAGTATATTATATATTTTTCTTGTTTTAGGTATACTGTTAATAATTTTCCACTTTAAAGACTCTTTTATAATTTCTCTAAGACTGCATTATGTCTCTGATTTTAACGATTCTTAAAAACATGTTTTTCATAATTTAAAAAAATTTGTAAATCATTTATGGACAAAAAATTTTCATTTTACATCCCTTTTATTTTTGGTATATTCATATTTAAAATATTAATTTATGAAAAATACATGTTATTTGGATAAAATAAATCTTTTTTCCAAAGATAAAACATATTTCTCTCACAATTTTCTCAATGATTCTAATAGAGTATGTAATTTTTTTTTTAAAAAATATTTATTCCTAATCCTGATTTATTTTATCTCATATGTTCCCATATAACATATTTTACTGAATATTTTGTGTTTACTTATGGGGATGTATTGTCTTGATGTCATTCCGCACATTACTCTAGATGATTTATGAATATGTTTATTATTGGTGAAAATTTGTCGAGATTTCAAATTATATACTAAATATTAATGTATATATTTATTTTATTTTACCCATTTCATATGAAGAGTGAATTTTATATATTAAGTTATGGGTGGGGACCTCTATAGCCCCGTGATGCATTTGTAGGTCATATAAGACAAACTAGATTGGGTCTTAACCTTTTATTTATATTGTCTTGGCTGAATCCATAAACATATGTTTATGATGCTTGGTATTTTGAAACCCCACATTATCATATTATTAATTGATAATCCATGTTATTATTCAACTATATAAATATATATGGTTATGTTTTATTCTCATGTGATTAATACATTATTTTGATAAGCTTTTATTCAATCCATATTATTTTCAAATTCATATTTTCATGTATGGTGTTGTAAGATATTAACCATTTTATATTACTATGTTTATAGCTTCCACTATATTGTATACCCTTACTGGGCATCTGATATGACCCCTTTCTTATGTTTTATTTTCCCCAGGATGAGATTAATTACAATATGAATGGCTTCTAGGGATAATATAATAATTCTTGGATGTTTCCAATGGAGTTGATAAGTTGTTTTTCATTTCATGTAGTAATGTAAAAAATATATTTTTATTTAGATTTCCAATGATACTAAACTCATTTGTCCATAGTAATGTGATTTCCTTGAATATTTTTCTAATGCAATAAAGTTATGTATATAATCTATGAAATTGGGGTCATGGTCTTTATAGTTAGTAATAGAGTATGTTTAATGAAAACCTTGGATAATTTATCTATAACAAAAATTTTAACAAACATAACCCTAAGATAGACTATGGGGGTAAGAATATAATAACATCCAAGAGTTTTGGTAAGGTACATATTCTGTGGGTTTTCCTAGAAATATGTCCCTGTTTTGATACTACAAGTGAACTTTGTTTGGGAACAGATGTACATAGGGGTAAAAACTCTAACAAGGTCGGTCCAGCCTGACTCATCAAAACATGGTAAACAAGAATGATATTTACTGTGAACTAGGTTTTAAAGTCCAGGAAATATTTATAGGATAGCTCAAATTTTCTATAAAAATCATTCTGAAGTATTTAAAAGTAAATATATTTTCAATGAACCCATGTTTTTTATTATGAAATTATCTATGTATAAATTTTTAATTAATGTTAAGTGTAACTAGTTCAAAGTTATGAAACCTAAATAATTATCCAATTCATTGTAATACATTGTTTAGAAATAAATCCTTATGGAAGGAATGTAAGTCATATCAATTCCAGTATTCCATGTTGTGAATACCCTCTTATATAAGATAATGATATTTTAGTAATAGATGAAACTAGAGTAGATAAACATTCAAATATATAAGAAAACTCACTCATGTTATGGAAAATGACCATACATGCTTGGAGAAGCCTGATCCACAACGCAGTGCAATAACAATAGATGACTTTATATGGAAAGAACCTTCATCATTCAATTGGACTAAAAATATATTTATTGATGAGAAATGGAAAACATATTTAGGTAAGATATGTCTCTATTTTGGATGCAATAAATGAGATAATGTTATCATGATATTTAATCATATATTGGGTGATATAGATCAATGGGGATCTGTAATTAAAAATAAATATCTTGTTGAAGAAATTGAATATATGGAATTGAATTATTTTTAGGAAAATTTCATAGAAAAATATTTTCCTACTAAACAATGAGTGGATAGGGAGAGGAAGTTATTAAATATTAAAAAGAATTATATAGAAATAATTTTCATGTGTTATGATAACTTTACAATGTTTTAAAGGCATTTTGTGTATTACATATGCAATCCAATGAGTATGATTAATCTATTATTTGATGGTTTAAATCCATTCCCCTAAAGAGCACTAGTCTTAGAAACTTTTTCATCATATGGATATATATAATCATGAGAAATTAAGGATGAGAAATATTTCTATAGGTTTTTTGACTTCAGTGGAAAACAAGAAAAAAATAGTGAAACTAAACACTCTTGAAAAATAAATAAGGAAAAAGAAAAGAATTTAAGAGTTGATGTTATATCCTGCAGTAAATACATAAGGATATAACATGGAACATACATATTTGTTATGGGAGGTTGTTACAAGTGGGGAAGAAATACCACCAAGATAAGGATTCCAAGGGAATGAATGAAGCTACCAATGTTCAATGCTCAATTGTAATCATATAGTACAAAGTGGAAATTCTATTCCTAATAGTCAGGAAAACCATCCGACAAAAGGACTTAGAAAAAAGTATAGGCTTATGTAGTCACAACAACTATGTTTTATGTTGATAATAATTTTTGGATTGTACTTTAATTTCCTCATATAAAATTTTCTTAAGAATAATTTGATTTTGGAACTCCACATCCCATTATATAATCCAATTATTCATTAAAAATTATATATTTCTAATTTAAATTAACAATGTATTTATCTATAAGGGATCACATTTTAAACAATATAACAGTAATGTTGTTTCATGATATTACTTTTATAACACGTAATCGTGCTCCAATAATAGATTTTATCATCACACATGTGGTATATATTTTGATATAGTCCTTTTATGGACTAGTTTTTGAAATATAATGAAATATTTTATTTCAAATAGATTTATATTATGATTCTTAATGATGAAATTTGATTTAATATAATCTTAAGGGACACCTCACCATCTGAGTAATATCTGGATCCACATCTATAAGCTCTTTTAAATTAATTTCCTATAGAGGAATACAAAAATCAACTAGGTATGTGGAAATAAATATTCAAATTGAAGATGTACCTATTTTGAAAGAAAACATTGATATATTTATAGAGAGATAAGTTGAGTTCTTTATCGATCTAAGTCTTGATGAAAGACCTATATCAAATACTCTTTATTGAATAGAAACCATGGAATTATAATAGATTTAGAAACACCAAGAGTAATTGAGTAATAATGGATTTATTTTCCCTTGTGTTTCTCCTTTAGGACCCCCTATTCCCTTTTTTATGAAAAAATATGGACCCATGAGGGTTTTCATCGACTATAGTGAAATAAATGATATTAAACTATAAAACATGTATAATATCCCTTGCATTGATGATTTATTTAATCAAATTCAAGGAGCTCAATATTTTATGAAGATTGAGATTTGATATATATTATCAATTATGTGTGAGAAAGGGAGATATTCAAAACAATAGTATTCTATACCAGGTATGGACATTTTGAGATAATATTAATTCCATTTGGACTATCTAATGAACACTCTATTGTTATAGACCCAATGAATCATGCTTTCAAGGAATATATTAACGATTTTGTTGTTGAATTTATTAATGAATTCGTTATATATTCCAAATTTATGAGGACCATGAGAACCAATTTCGGGGTTTTTTTGACACATGTAGAATAAGGGAGTCATATGGGATATTTAGGATGCTTGAAATATTCCTTCAATGAGATTCCTTTCTAAGTAATATTGTCTTTATGGATGGAATCTCAGTTGATCTTGTAAAGAAAAACGGTGCTTGATAATGTCCTACACCAACAAACATAACCATTGTATATATTTTCACCTATTTATTAGTTTACTATCAGCATTTTGTTAAGAATTTTTTCATATTAGAAAAACCTCTTAACCAAGAATTCTCATAAAGGGGTTAACTTCATATAGGTAAAAATAATGTGAAGAATGTTTTAAAAAATTGAAGAGAAGATTATTGAATGATCTGATCTTGACTCTAACATCGGGAAATGGTGGATATGTGATTTACATTGACACATCATAGAAAATACAATGTTTTTTACGTATGTATAATAACAGAGTTATTGCCAATACATCAACGTAGTTAAAAATAATTAAAATAATTATCCTAATCGTAATCTTGTTTTATCAGGTATAATATTTTTTGTGAAAATATTTTGACACTATATATATTATGAATGACGTTAGATATATACAGATCACATGATTTGATAATATATTATTCTATAGAAAGAACTCAAAAAAATAAAAAGGGATGTTTTTGGAAACACAAGGATTATGATTGTTCAATACACTACCACCAAAGGATGAAAAAAACATTGTTCGTGCATTGATTAAGAAGGATCATGGAGTTCTAAACAAAATGAGGATTGGAAAGGATATTATTTACATTGATACAAGAATTATAATGGAAGGTGAAATATCACAACTTTTTCAAATGGTTTCCAAAAAATCATTAGTTGTATGGATTAAAAGTTATTTCTCTAATGATGAGAATTCTCAATATAATTTTAATGATGTGAATGATGTGAAATTGGTATAATTTGAATATGAAGATGGAATCCAATAATTTGGGAAGATTATATGTGTTTCTTATTTACATGAGCTAAAAATTTATTGATTGGATGATTCCAATTGACAAAATTTCTCTACACACTTTAATAAGTAGAAAATTTATTTTTATTTGAATGAACATTTCTGGTGTGATGAAATGAAGTGAGAAATTGGTTATTAAGTAAGATGGTGTTTATCCTATTAATAGAGTGAAGCATTAATGACAACATCCTATAGGATTCATGCCTCATATTCATATTACTACATGAATGTGGGATGAAATTAATATTAGTTTTTCACTTTATTTCAAAAAACACTCAAAATAATGATTGAATATTGGTAATTATAGATAGACATAGTAAAATTTCACATTACCTCAGAATAAGGGATCATTTTCCATTGGGGAATATTACACGACTCTATATTATTGATGTTTTAAGAATTCATGGAGGGCATGTAACATACCATTACCATTTTATCAGGTATTCCATTTAACTTCATCGTGGATTCCCCTCCATTGATATTAGGACAATATCTATAGTGGAGAAGTAAGTGATTTTATGGTCTTTCACTATGAACATATCATTTTCCATGATACAGAATTATTTCACACTATGTAACTATTTTACACGATGGGTAATGAGTGTTGGATGTATGTTTTGAAAGGAAATATCTTGATTCAAAATTTTACACATCATGAATGGTGATTACACATCATGCATCGATTGAATGATGTATTTTTAATCCAATAAAATGGGTTTCTCGTTGTATGTTTGGATTGGAAATTTCACTTCGTGAACATGGGATACACTTTGTGAATTTTCCTGCATCAAATTTTTAATATAAATGTTTTGTCATTTTGTTTCATTTCGTTCACAGATTTATCTTCGATCTCATCCTATGTCCATTCAAGAACATATTTTAGAGACTCAAACCCTTCTAGATTGATTTGTTCGATGTCTGATCTCCATTGAGATCATTGTGAGTCTCTCTGAGTTTGTTGTCTTTTTGGTTCCCCATTCCTACTGATTGTAGTATCACATTCATGTCGTATTATCATATTTGTTAACTGGAGACTCTTGTTTCTTCTTGCGCTCTTCCTATATCCATTTTTTGATCTCATTCTAGAGGGATTTTAAACTATTGGTAGTGGTGTTGAGGGAACTTGTCATTGAGGTATGTGTCTTTCATCTCTTCCACCAACCCGCTATATTAAAAATTTAATCAATCTTTATTTTGATTGGATTCTAGGGAATTCGTTGAGGTTTCTGGATTTCATTGTTGGAGGATTCTGTTACAGGTGTGTGTGACCTGAGTTTTGATTTTTGTGGTTCCTTCTCTAGCATATGATTATGGATATTATTGTTTTACATTACAAACTAATTCATATTGAAATTATAATTAATTTTATATGTCTGTTAAAAAAGGTTTTAAAGAAAAATTGTTGTTCAATGGTTATTGATATGAAGAGAAATTGGGTACTTTCAAAGCATTGAAATGGAATTACATAAATGGATTTGAAGTGGTATTTCAGAGAATTGAAATGATATTTGAAATAGACCACAAGGTTTACATTGGGTACATAGGTGGATGGATTACCTTTAGACCATCATCCATTTTTTTATGAATATAAAAGTGGTTTTCCTTGTGGTTTCCTCCATTTCTTATGCCTTTTGTTCATGGAGACCAATATTTACATTTTGGGGGGTTTACTCATGGTGCATACCTCTACATCCTAAGACTATGTTCCAATATCAAAATTTGTACACATGAATGATTTATTATGTTATGAGTAGTCTAAAACTAAGACCTATAGTATTCCATGGTGTTGTGAAACATTTGATTCTGTTTTTTATTTCTTGACTTTCTAAGTTAGCCTTGATAAGAAAGAATATACTTGTAGAAAAAGATTGAAATAATGCGCTTCAAATGATTTAGAAATGGATCTGTTTATCACTATATATAATGATAAATCTTTACAATTTTTCTATAAATATGTTTTACTTCTTATCCTGACATGATTTTACTTGAAATTAGCATATAATAATATTTATACTGAGGATGGTTATGAAATACTTGGGTGGAATACTACTTATCCTATCATCACACACCCTGCACACCACTATGGTGGTGTGTAGACCATTTTTTTTCTTCCAATGTATGTAAAGGAAATGGATAGTTGTGTGGCGGAATGGTTTGTGTCATCTATTTGGTTAACTGATGGTTAGATGGTGAGATTTTATACTTACAATCATTAGAGTAACTTTTTGGTTTTTTTCCTTTGTAGTTGGACTTGTCGTCGAGTTTTAGATACTTTAGTTGTTTTCTAATTATACTACATTCTTATAGTTATGGAATATATATCTTCATCTTATTCATTTATTGTTTCTTATTATATATATATATATATTCCATGTATTTGTTTAGGTTGGGTGAAATTATTCCCTCTTTTGTGTAGTTCAATGCTCGTGTGCTTATCAACAAATCACGGTGATCAGAAATGCCCTTCAGGTATGTAACTGATCGGGTTAGGTGCTGGGTTTGATGGTAACCCATGCCACTTCATTACAGTATGGTATTAGAGGAGGACTGTACTCAATAGTACATGTCTTGGGATAGCAATTAGACTAGAGATTGGATTGTTAGGAATTTAAGAAGTATGTCCAATAAGTTCATGGCCGATTGTTTTTGTAATGAGACTCATGTAGCCATGGGATACTAGGATATGTGTCTCTACTATTGGTTTCTATTTAAAAAATCTCAGTTTTTTTCTTATCGGTTTTCTAGTTTCATCTAGAATTTTTTCTTCTATTTGGCTATACATGTGTTTCGTTGTTTAGTATTATGCCTCCAAGATGTATTACACATGTTCTTATAGAGGATTTAGTTGATTATCATAATGGTTACCCACCTATAGATCATAATCTCATCAAGAATATTGTACGAGAAGTTTGTTCAATCAATTACCCTATTACATGTATTTAAAACACTACTGTTGAGTTAAAACTAATATATGGGGAAAAGGGAGGGAGGGAGATTGTGTGAGTTCATGCATGAGAAGCCACGACACATTAAAAGAACCACTAAACCTCAAGAAGTGGAGGGATAGATTGATAGTATCAATCATGTATTTTAAATCCTAGTGAAAACTGAAAATTTCTAGGTATGTTGTTCAATATTCATCCTTGGGTTTCTGTCAAGTGATGGTGGGATTACATGGTCTAGGATGATAGACATGTGGGATTGAATTAGAAGGGGTTCAGAACCCTCTTATTTCAGATGTATTTTTCAGATTCACTAATGTGGGAGAAGCCTCCGGATGTTTTGTCTTTACAATAGAGAGAGTATTTGGTGTTAGTGTACACAAATTGTTTTACTATGCTTCCCGTTTTCTCTAGAAGTGGTGAAGAATGACCAACTGAATGATAATAAGTACATGTAGGGTTTGAAACCAAATATTAGATCATATGTGTTTATGGTGAACCATTATACCTATGTAGAGATGGTATATAGAGATATGATGGATTAAATGAATATGGTAGGCATGGTTGGTGTTTACAACACTTCACTTTCATCAGGTGGAAGGTCTAGTGGTGCACATGGGAAGAATATGAATTGGTAAGATCAGTGCAGTATTAGTGGAGGAGGGTCCTACAGGGGAGCCTCCTCTGCACTGTCTGTTATAGCTTGTAATGTGCCCATGGATTTCTATGAGATTGGTAATGGTGGATACACAAGTCATTCTTGTCCAATTACTGTGAAGACGTGGAACATTTATGGACACGTTGTTTACTTTTAAAACATATGTTAAGCTATAATTATGCTTCATTACGGTCTGGGTTTGTTGGATCCAAAGTCTATTATGGTGCAATTAGAAACACAATGTACTATTGGGATCCAGCCACAATCCTTAGGAGTGACGATTTATCATGCAGTAGATGTGTATCTAGTAGAATTTCATACAGGTTCAACAAAAGTAAGGGTTACCATCCTTATTTCATCATTAGTAAAAATTTCATTATTTGATACTAGTTCCTCCCAAGCATTCACATCATAATGTTTTTCTGATGTTCATAAACAGTGAACATTACTTTTTTCATTTACAGTGTAGTTAACGACACCTCTTGGAAAGAGGAGAGAGAATGGGTTTTAGGGTTCTTGATCGTTTACTATAGATAATAAAGAGTTTGTCTAGGATTTTTGTGCTATTTATATATATCTATTTATAGTCATCACTGGAATGGATTTGATTGTATCTCATTGATCTTAGTTTGAGTGTTATCATTGACACTTTTCATTTCATGGTACTGATGGGAGCTCTCAAGTGTTTTAGGGGGAGTGGGACCCAACGTTAGGTTGTGCAGGACCTTCCCACCCAGAACTAAAGAGATGGTTGGTTTCTGTCATGTTAAATCCCGATGAAGTTTCTTTTGTTAATGATCTTCCCATTATTGTTCGAGACATTCCTAAAATTTTCCAAAATTATTTCTCCATTATTACTTTAGTGAGAGAGGTAGAGTTTATGATTGATTTAGTTCTTTTTACACAGTTGATATGAATACCTTCTTTATCTTATGGAACCAACAGAGCATAAAGTGATAAATATTCTCTTAGAAGACATATTTGGTAATGATTTCATTTTCCCTATAATTTCTCACAGGAATCCCCAATTCTCATTTCTAAGAAAGTGTATGGTTTACTTTGTTTATGTGTCGACTATAGAATGTTGAACCTAGTGAAGGTTAAGAAAAAATATCCTTTGCCACATGTGGATGATCTATTTGATCAGTTAAATGGGGAAAAGTGGTTTTCAATGATCTTGCTTTGGTCGGGTTATTATTTCTCATTTTTTAGGAGTCAGATATACTACAGATAGCCTTCAGGAATATGTTTAGTGATTATTAATATCTTGTGATACATTTTATTCTGATGAATACTACTGCATTTTTTATGGATATGATGAATTAAATATTATTTCATTATTTTAAAACATTTAGGGTAGTGTTTGTGGATGATATTTGGTTTTATTCAAAAAATAAGTGAGAGCATTAGAACCATCTATGTTTGGTTATGGAATTTTCGATATGTCTCTATTTGTATAGAAATCATTCAAAATGTAGTTTTAGGATTCAAGATATAAAGTTATTAGGGCACACAATTTATGATCATGGATTATCAGTTGATCCAAATAAGGTAATGTTTGTTTTTTCATAGAAGGAACTAAAAAATGTCTTCAAGATATGAAGATACCTTGGTAATGGCGGGTACTACTGATATTTTATCAAATATTTCCCTATGTTGGAATCAACTTGGACTAATATTAAAAGAAAGTGGAGAAATTAACCAGGGATATAATTTTTATGTCTTATTTCGTTGTACTGAAATGTATTATCACATCGGCTCCTATTATGATATTACTAGAGCCTGCTAAGGGTTACATAGTGTTTTATAATGCTTTGATTTCCGGTTTGGGATGTGTGCTTATTCAGGATGACCATGAGATAGCTTATGGATCTTGTCCTTTTTGAATAAATTATAAGAATTATCCCACCAAAAATCTAGATATTGTTGTTGTTTTTCAAGAGCTTAAATCTTGGAAATTATATTTTTTTTGGAAATGGTTTATGGGATTCTCTCATCATAAGAGTCTGAGTTATATATTTCCTCCAAAGGACTAGAATCTCATATCACGAATATGTGAAGAATACCTTCATACATTTGACTTTCATATTTAATACACACTAGGGATGGTAAAAGTCACTACAGATGATCATAGAAGGAAATTACAATCATAGGCAATCTGGGAAATGAAGGAAGAATGAACCCTTATAGGTATTCTCACTCAGTTGCACCTAGATTCTTAGGAAGATCTTTTACACATGGTTTTGAACAGTGTTTAGTTATCATCATCTCTCTTGGAATATCTATCTTACAGAGTCAACAATAAGATGACGAGTTTTATAAGACTAGATTCACCCTTTATTGTGGAAAAAACATTTGTGGTTGGTATCTTTATTTATATATTATGAATCAACATGGGAAAATAAATTTCATCCTTGATTTTGTGAGGAGTTAATTAGAGATTTATTGTAAAATATCTTCTTGGGTTATACATCTAAGAACTACAAAGATGTATTACAACATGATGTGTAAAATTTGGTGGTTGTGTATAACATGTGCCAACGTGAAGTTTGTGTCTCACTATTATAGCTTCCAATGAATAAAGTTACATCATTTGAAACCCTATGGTTTTCATTAGCCACATTTGGTGCTGATATGGAAATGGGAGGTGGTATCCATGGACATTGTTTTCAGACTACCGCAAAATCCCTAAAGTAAAAATTGTATCTGATTGGGTTTTGATTAGTTTATGAAGTCTTATCATTTCATCCCGGTCAAAGTCACCACTAATGTTGATGATCTAGGTAAGATGTATATGCAAGAGATTGTGAGGTTACATGGGAGTAATTATTTTGTCATTATATATGGATCCAATTTATACTTCAAGATTTTGTAGGAGTCTTCAAGAGGCAATGTGAACTCATGTCAATATGAACACAACATACAATCCATAGATAGATGGTCGAATGTAGCACTTAATTCAGACATTGGAATATATAATCTTTTCTCATTTATTGGATTTCAGAGGATCCTGAGATATTCATCTAGGACTAGTTGAGTTTTTTTATACCAATAGTTATTAGTTATCTATCAGAATGGATCCCTTCGAGGTGTTGTATAGTCACCCTTGAATATAACCTCTTTGTTGGTATGAGGTGGGTTAAGTGTCTTTTGTTGGAAAAAAATTCATTTAGGAAATGTCCATAAGTAATATTGATGTATATCAATATCTTGATACAACCCATAGTCAACATAAATGATATGAGAATCAACAATGTTGACCTTGGCATTTTTTTGTAGGTGACTGGGTCTTCATGAATGCGTATCCTCATTTGGGTCACCATTAACATGGGAAATATTGAATGATAGATCATCGATATTATGGAACGTTCAAGGTCACTCAGTGGCTAATAAAAGTTGATTATTTATTTGTATTTATTGTTTAGTTGATAAGTATTCATGGTCTTTTCCATGTATCTCAAATTAGGATGTATCACCATGATCCCACTCACAATCCGATTTGGGTCGAAATTTTTTTACAACCAAATGCTTCTATTTTGAAGGAAAATATTGAGAACATTGACTCTGAGATGAAATTCTTTCTTGGGATGTTTATTTCATTGGCTAGAGTCCTATTGAAACAAGGATCATATTCTCATGAGGCATGGGAATTTGAATCTTTGATTAGGGAGAACTGAACTCATCTTTTTCTGGGGATGGTATATTTCAAAAGACATCATTGGGATGGAAAGTATTAATGTTGGGGAGTTTGTAACATATTTTCTCTATTTTATCAGTTTTTACCTTATCCTATTCATGGATGACCCCTCCCATGATATGGGGAGGATATTTATAATGAATAAGTTATATTTTCTTGTACTTTCACGAAGAAAATTTCATTTTTTCTCATTGGTGAATGATTTCACCTTGTATAATGAGTGTTGGATGTATTTCTTGAATGGAAAGATCAAGCTATGTACTGGTACATTCTGTTAATGGTAATTACACATAGTGTATGATTTAAATATCAGGTTTTTAATATTAGGTGAAGTGGTTTTCAGTATATGTTTGACTTGGAAATTTCATGTCGTGAATAGGGGTTACATATATTGAATCGTCTATTGTCCATTTTTTGAAATATGCATGTGACTATTTTGTTTTTATCCCTTCACCAATTATTCATGGATGTTGATTTAAAGAAGATATAAAAACTTTTATCGAGTCTCAACCCCTTCATGATCAATCCATTCAATGTCTGATCTCAGTTTTGATCAAGTGCATGTATTAGGGTATGTTTATTTATAGTTCCTCATTGAGATTGATCGCGGTAGCACCCTCAGGTTTCGTTATCAGATTCATTATCCTTAGACTCATTTTTATTCATTTCTACATCCTAGATCTACTTTGTGATATCATTATAGAGGCCTTTTCATTCATTGGTCGTGTTGATTTGGGTGTTTGTCTTTGAGGTATGTGTGTTTCCTCTCTTTCATTGAAACCTTGTCTTCTAAATTGAATAAATCTTGATGTGTATTTGATTATAGGGCCTTCATTGATATTTTTAAGTTACATTGTTGGTGTATTATCTTATAGGCATGTGAAAACCTTGTCTTTAGGTTTGTGATTCAATATCTAGCCGATTAATATGGATCTTGTTGTTTTTATTTACAAAATTTTTTTTATTGATGTTGGCACGATTGTTGTGTGTGTGTTGATAAGGGTTTTTATTGAAATATGGGTTTTACCAAGTTGTTGATAAATGGAGAGAAAATGGTTATTTTCAATTTATTGAAATGGAATTTTTTAAATGGTTTCGAAATGGTATTTCAATGCATTGAAATGATTTTTGGAAAGAGCACATGGGTTACCTTGGGTACTTAGGGGGAATGTTTAGCTTAAGGACATAATCCATTGTTTCATGATTATCAATAATGCTTTCCTTGAGGATTTACTCTGTTTCCAAGGACCATTGTTCTAGGGGTCTATATTGATATTTTGGGGGGTTTACACAAGGGTTATTCCTCTAATTCATAGGAATGTGTTCTAGGATCAAAATTTGTACACATGATTGATTGATTGTGGTATGAGTAGTCCCAGTACATTTCCTATTGTATTCCTTAGTGTTGATAAAAAATTGTTTCTATTTTATATTTCATGGATTTCTAATTTATCCTTGATATTCATGTCTATTCTTGTGAAAAATGATATAGAAAATGAGATTTGAAATTGATAAAAAAAATTAGAATTGTGGAAAAGGGAATTGTTTACCATGTTTTTATACAACTAATTTACTACTTGTCATGCCATGTATTTACTTGAAATGATCTTACATGAATTTTTATATAGAGACTGGTTATGTAACACTTGGGTGGGATCCTACTAAACCTATTATATCACACCTTTAACACATCTCTGATGTTTTGTAGACCATGGATTGTCTTCCACTCCATGTAATTGGAAGGTGAAATTGTGAGGTGGAATGTTTTATGTCAGTTGGTTAGGTAACTAGTGGTGATATGTTGGGCGTCCTTGATTTACATAATTTAAAGTTTATGTTTTTTTTCTTTTGAAGTTGGACTTATCTTTGAGTTTTAGCTACTTCCACAGTTTTCTGTCTCAACTATTTTCTTACAGTTAGGTTATATATGAATTCTTCATCTTATTTTGTTGTTTATTGTCATGTATATATATATATATATAAATTCCATGTTATTTTTATGTTTGTAAAAATCATTACCCCTGTTATGGAATATAGATCATGTTCCTGTCACCAACCCATTGGGATCGATAATTCTATTCAGGTATGTGACTGATCAGGACGAGTTCCTGGTTTGAGGGTCACACAGGTGAGGTCATTATATCACCTATTTGAATTGTGTATGATCTTGATCCATGATTAACATCATAATTGTGTAAAATGTATTAAGATGGATTTTCACACTAAGCCTCATTTTTGTACAGATTATCACCCTCAAACTAATGGGAAGTCTGAGAGGACCATTCAAACATTATCATAAATTTTGAGATCATGCTCACTTGAAATTCAAGGTATGTGGGATAAGTACTTACCTTTAGAATTTTATTCATACAATAATAATTTATTTATGTATAATAATGGCATTATATGAAGCATTTTATGGAAAGATATTTCATACACCAACTTCTTTGGGTGATGTTACTAAAAGGAAGCTTGTTGGATTTGGTCTTTTGGTGGAAAAAATAGAAGACGTAAAGATTATTCAAACACATATCAAGAAGCACAATGTAGGAACACGAGCTATTCTGATAATTGAATGAATTATTTTTTTAATTTCAACAGGGATACCATGTTGTCATGAATGTATATCCATGGATGGGTATTATATGATTTGGAAAAACTGTAAAATAAACCCCATAAACATTATTCCTGTTTGAAATAATATAGGGAATTTGATATGTGGATAATATTTTGTACATTAAACCTATCCTTTATAAAGTGCACAACATGTTCCATATATACTTGTTAAGGAATAAAATCTTAGAGTCAATGCATGTTACCATTTTGAATGAAAAAAATTAGAACATAATTTATCTTTATGTGAAAGGTCTATCTACATTCTAGACACTAAAGAATAGGTTTTGAGGAATTAGATGATCGAGATGGTAAAGGAACATTAGAAAAATCATAAAATTAAAGATCCAAAATGGGAACAAGTGGATTTATGATAAACATATACAAAATTATTTTTAAGAGGGGAGATTGTAGATATTTTTTGGAATGTTTTTTGGATAGGAGAATATAAAACCCCACAATTTTATTGTTTTATATATTAATAATTAACATATTCTGTTGTTCATTCTTCATGATAAACCATATTTAAAACTCTAATATAATATTAAATATGAATGCTGGAATAGTAATGTGGGAATTAAGAATATTAATATGACCAACAAAATAATGACTTCACCAACGAAAGTATAAATAAAATTTATATATGTTATTAATGAAAATATTAGATATTTATATCATGGTCTATGTAAAAAATGATTCAAAAATTATAAATTAAGTGTTGGGTTTTCTAGTGAATCATAGTAGCTTTTCACTATTTTATAATTAATATAATGAATTAAATAAAAATAAAATTTCTTAAAATAGATTCAAAAATAAAAATTTTATTTTCTTATAATTATAAGAATATTTCATGTAAAATAAATTATTTTTTCAATGTTTTGTAAAATAGATATTATATCAAAATCGGCATTTTTCATGTAAATTATTATTTTACATAAAAATTTAATTTCACATATTTTGATTTTTTTTCATAAAATAAGGAATTTGTTTCAATTATAAATATTAAAAAATTATTATAGTGAATTTTTAATTTTTTTATAAAATAGTTGAATTATTTATGAAGAGTGAAATTCAAGAATTTATGTTATTTTATATTTTATGAAAAATACGTGAATTAAAAAATCATTCATGATGTAAGAAACTATTATTGAGAAATAAAACGAACTATTTATTGTATATAGTCATAATAATAAAAAGTATTCCTAGTATTGTGAAAAATAATAAAAAATGATTGAAATTTTCAAAAAAAAATCACCTCTATTATAAAAACAACCCCTTACTACCCCTAATCCTCATACATCAAAATCCCTGAAGCTTCTTCTATTATACCCATTTCCTCTGATGAACCTATAAAAAATTCTATTCATTCTAGACTTACAAAACCTACTTTTCAATGATCATTAAGGGGGTTCGCAAGTGGAAGAATTCATGAGGAAAATATCCTTTGGTACTTTTATTTTTTTTCCAATATACATTCATTTCATATTATTTTCTTACCAGTTTTATCCAAAAATGAATGAATATCCACTATCTTATGTATATATTATTTTAATTATGTTAATGGGATATCCGCCGTTAATTAGTTTATCTTCCCATTTTTGTTGTAAAAATGAAAATGTCTTCTGTGAGGTGTCGATTCACCACCTACGTGGGAGATGATTCTTCTACTTTATAATAAAACCTTTAGGATGTTCAAAAGTCTCTTTTTATGGTTAAGTAATATGGTAATATGTATATCTACACATATTTAGTGTTCAAGAACTAGTTTATATAAATGTTATTAATAAATAAAATAAAAAAAGTGTTTCATGATCTAAAAATTGCCAATATAATCAATACTATTATTATTAACATTTTATAAAATGAATCATACCCATATCTGAAAAATGATATTTAAGACCATTTAAACTTATATATGTTCAATAATATCAAATAATTTAAAATCATGATAACTATTCAAATTTTAGATGATCCTTTTTATATGTATACAAGTGAACTAGTCCTGAAAATTAAGGAAACAGACACTTTTGAAAAAAATATTGATTGTTATAAATCAATAAAAAGACCATAAGTGAACTTAATTAAATTATAATAATTCAAAAACATAATTAATATCTTTTACACAAAATTTATAATAAATCTAATTTCATTATCTTTTTTGTTATGTACAGGTGCATAACTCTTTCAAATATAAGGTGAGGTATTCTACCTAAATCACAATTTTTCCTTCGAGTTATGCTTTCTCTCTAGTTAACCCAATGTGGTAATTAATTATTTACACATAAAACTTATAAAATAAATTAATATTTTCTAAATTTTTGTATACAAGTCTATTAATATTAATTTTATGGGGATATACAATTTATATAAGGTTTCCCTTTTCGATTACTCCTGATAAACATGCCCAATTAAAGGGAACCTCTTACTTTTTCATCCATTTTCATGTACACTCCATAATATATTTTAAGATAGAATTATTTATATAAAATAAATCTTTTTCTCAAGAAATAATATCTTAGTTAATTATAGTTTTATGTAAACAATTAAGCCCTGTCTATGTTAATGATTTTTTTTTCGCTAAAACCACATTGAGTTGCTAATTTTTTAATGTATCTTAATAACTACATTACCATATTTTAACATAAGTTAAAAATATTTTATTCCAAAAATATAATTCCATTTTCCAAACATTTACTTTCATCGATATTTAAATTTACAGTATTATTTAATAAAAAATATAGAAGTTTTTCCCAAAAGAACTATTTCTTCCAAAGTATTGGCTATTTATCTGATGATTTTCTTAATGATTCTATTAGAGTACTTAAAAATATTTCAAAAAACTCTATTGAATCTTATAATTTATTGAATTTTATATCAAATTTTTTCAACTATCATATTTCATTTATGTCCTTATGATTTTTTATGGAAATATACATTCTTGATACCATCCACCAAATTAATCAAGATGGTATATGATTAAGTTTATTATTTGAAAGAAGTCATTAAAATTTCATATCTCAGTATCAAAATAAATGTATGTGTTGATTATTTTTCACCCCATTCATATTAAAAATTAATCAACCATAGTAAGTTATTTGTGTGGCCAGCAATAGGCCCTCGATGCATCGATAGGTCTCATGAGACAAAATGTAATAGGTCTGTACACATTTTTGTATGTTATCATGGAAAAATCCTAGATGTAATGTTTATGATGTCAAAAATTATGCATCCACTCAGTATGATAATAGTAATTGATAATCCATGTTATTATATGACTGGTATAATATCCATGGTTATTTTTTCTTCTCTTGTGGTTATGGAATTATTTTGAAAACATTTTATTACTCTGATATAATATTCAGGTTTATGTTTTAATGACAATTTTTGTTAGATATTCACCTTTACTTAATGTTTATATTTTTAGAAACCTATGCATTGTTCACCCTCACACATAATGTTACCTCAATCTTCTTTTATTTTTTATTTTTTACTAGACATGATGAATTATATTATAAATTACTTTCTACGATAATCTGTGATTTTATGGGTGTTTCCAATGGAGTTTTTATGTTTTCTTTCATTTCAAGTTATAATGTATTACTTATTATTGTTTCTAGTTTTCAAATATTATTAACATATGGTCCATCAGGATTAATTTTCTTGTTTATTATTCCAATATATTAACATAAGGCACAATATCCATGATACCACTATCGGTCTCTTTACATCACTGAAATATATTAAATAAATACTATGTGTGTCATCTCCCCACCTATAAAAGGCCGCCAAATATCCTCTAATACTCACCCATTAATACTATATTAGGTCAACCAGTAACTACCCAAATCACATACCAACATCTCTTAGCTTTTCATTAAAGAATTATTTTAGACATAAATCCATAATAGAATGTGATTATGTGAAATCCTAATAAGTATACTTAAAGAAGACACAACATTCATCAATGAGTGATTTTGTTTTATTTATTCATCCGCATCCATACATTCATATTATATCTTGATTAACTAAAATAATAAATATATTCTTCATAATTATATGTTTTTATTTTCATGAAATAACCTAGATACATCTATGCATCTGTCAAATACGTTATGAAATCATCATTTGTGTGTATAAAAACTACAACATCATGAATTGATGTAATTCATTTCACCATTACGACCCATTATGGCTCAATGTATTGAAATATTTATTGAATATAGTTTAATATGTGATATATATATATGATATAAATTTTATTAATGATATTTTATATCACATAAATCCTCATATTTTTCATTTTTTGGAAATTAAATTAAATTATTTGGGTGTACGACAAACTATGACATCACAAACCAATGCAACTTATTCACCATTTAAATGAATTATTATGGATGTTTTTATGGAAAATATGTCATATATATGTCATTAAAATGATTCTATACTGATAATATATATTACTTAATTTTATTTCTTTCAATGAAATAATGAAAAGAGGTCATTATTCATCCAAACGTACAACCTACCATCTCCATTAACAGTGTATTTAATTTTATATCACTATATTTAAGGGATTTATATAAACACATATATAATGAATATATATATATATATATAATGTTTTACATTATTGATAGGATTAAACCATACTCAATGTAGGTGGATCGAGAAATTACATGTTAAAACATAAGTGAATAACAAAGGATTTAATCAACAAAACATGATTTTATCATGGAATTGAAAATAAATACGTAATTAAATTTAATTATAAAATAATATATGGTGTGATATATATGAATATGTATATTTAATATATTTATAACATTTTTATAAATAGAATATAGAAGTTTTTAAGTTATACAATGGAATTCATGACAAAAGGTAATAGGATTTCCAATCTCTGATTTTTCTGAGAGACATGTGAAAATTCACCACTCATTTATTTTGGGTGGTTTATATACTAATAATTTTACCTATGTTATCATAAATACAATTATTTTAATGATATACATATTTATTTGATATTTATTGGTTATTATAGTCCAAAATAATACTAATGTAGAAATAGATTTTCATCTCACTTTTCAATTCTATGAGACACATGCCATATTCACAAACTTTTTCTTATATTTTTTGTATTTAATTCCTATAATGTTATTTTAAGGTTATCACCCTTAAATTTTGGGTATTTTTTATCCAATTTATATCTCTTTTTTAGGGGTTTAATAGGTCAAAATTTCACTAACTGACATGGTATTTGTTTCTTAATTTGCCTCATTTGAGACGTAAATTATATTACAAAGATATCCTTCCATAAAATGTGTATATACTACCCTATTCAAAATTTAATTAATTAATTTAATTATTCTCTTTATACTTAAATGTTACCATTGTGGTAGTAGTATTATTTTACATTCTCTCCATTTATTAGGATTGATAATGAATATTTTTCAAATGATGACATAATATGAGATATCTCTCAATAAAATCATGAATTTTATTCTCATATTAATATTTCATGAGAATAAATGTTATACCTTCATTTTTTTCTCCCTATGTAAACTAGGGATGAAAATAATTGATTATAAAAAATCATCATTTAAGTCAAAAAATGTTTCTCTTTCAAAAAAATATTTTTTATTTAACAAAAACGTTTAATATTTATTTGAAATAAGAAAGGATATTTTCCATATAAAACATTTTAAATGATTTTTTAAAATGATCCTTTTTAATTTTCATTTTAAAAAATGATTTTGCAACAAATGTTTTTAAAAAAAATTGGTTTTCAAACAATGGAAATTTTCCTTAAGAAATGTTATAAGTGATATTTAAAAGTTATTCTTTATATAAGATGACAACCTTTTATATAATTTATGTTTTGCGGGGGATATGAACCAAAAATCCCATTTTTATTGTTAAATATTTGAATGGTTAATATTAAGATGAAACGATATTTCTGAAACGAGTTTCTCGTATATGGGATACATAATGATAGAACTCTTTTGAAAGAAGATTATTTTTTATGGGTTATGCTCTGATGAAATGATCAAATGATTATGAAACATGTCTCTCTTTTATAAATTATGATCTGATGGAATTTTTATGAAATGATTTTTATTTATTGGTTAATGATATGACGATGTTTTTATGATATTGAGGCCCACATAGGTATTATTTTCATTATGTGATGGTGGTTATGTATTAACCAAGGATGGTGGTTATGTTAAATTAAAGGACAACATTTAAATTGTAACTAAAGATTGGTTGGACCCACTTATCCCTCCAATTCATTGGTAAATCATTATATCTCATGATATAAAAATGGGAATCATATTGATTGGATTAATCCACTATGGGAAACATGTGTTTCTTGATCCAACATTGGAAAATTATCTGTCCAAATCCATTATGGGAGACAAGTATTTATTTATCCAAAATAGGAAAAGGTAACTCCATATCCCATTTGAAAGTTGATGATAAGTCATAATCAACTAACTTGATGGTCTTTATAGTTTACCTTTACATATGAAATATTTCCCTATATTTATGATGTTTCCATATTTTTATGACAAAATGCATTTCATCTTGATAGATTTATGATTATTCATAAACCTTATGTGATATATTTTTAGAATTAATATAGTATTCTTCCATGACTAATTTTTATGATCTGTGATTGGTTGGGTATGGACATTATAAGTAATGTTCCTAATTTCATTCTATTATGTTTATCTCATGCAACTATATGGTGATATATTGATCTATATTACTTTTACCATTCCTAATAATTTAATTTCACCCTTTCTATGGTTTTCCTTCCCCTTGTTATGATGAATGGATTTAATGAATGTGTACTAAAGGTGTTGAACTTTATGGGAGATTTGAATATTATATATGAATTAAAAAATTTTCCTTGTTTATGAATTCTCGAATCTATTATCATCTTCAATCATGTGTTTTTTAATGTAATGAATACTCTTTTTCAATAGTTTAATATAATTGTCTGAAGTTCTAGTTTCTCTATGCTGAAAGTGTGTGTGGTTGATTATATGGTTGATAAAATGTATTTTTAGAGTGTAGATTATAGTTTTGGGTGGTGTTAAGGGTATAAGGCTTTTTTTAGGAAAAAACTCAATGAGTTTGAATGATTCTGTCTGGGTGGGTATGAAATTAACTTAACGAGTATTTATATTGATTATTTGGTTGTATTCTAACTTTATGTAACATTTATGTTGGGATTGAGTGGATTTAATATGTATACAAGTGTATGAGAGATGTGGGAGGTAAGAATACTAACACAGTTTTACAGCATGATAATGAAATATTTTAATATATTTTCAAATAATACAATTGTAGGTATAGAGAAACAACATTATATCAGAACACATTTTATAAAATATATGTACAAAAAACTTTTCATCTAGTGATATGTTATCCCAATTCATGAATTGAATCAGTGTTTTTTAATATGCAAATTATGGGTAGGGAAGGGGTGCGGATTGACCCCATGAAAACATGGTACAAATTAGGTCATTGAAACTATTGAGGATTGGAACATTATTAGTGGAAGAAAATGAATATTTATCCATGTGAAGTGATTGAAATTTTCTGGGGGGTTCTTTTAAAGCAATATCTTCAGTAAGATTTTTTCATTAAAAACCAAATTTCTTTTCAAATATTAAAATTATGTTATGTAATTGATCCATATTACATTTTAATATATTGAAGCCTGGTTAAGATTTTTTTTGGCATTAACATAAAACAATAAATTCTAGTTCCTTCATTTACTGTTATACTCTTGAGGATTTTGGAAAGAAATGAGTTCCCTCAAAATAATTTTTCACAAATGGAAACATGATGATATATTATTATTGTTGTAAAAAATGGTTTATTCTATGATAATTTATAATTTTTATATTTTATCATAGTCTTTCAAATAATAAGTTTGTTTCATCATATATCTATTCAAGTTCCTTTTCCTCTACATTGAAGAGGGATTAGTTACTAAAAATTTAATTAGATGTTATTAACTAATATTCTCTGTTGCAAATGTATTTCCTCAAGACATACTTATTTTCAGAAATTTTAATGAATTATAAATGTAAAAAACAAACGAAAACATTCAAAGTCTTTTTGAAATATATCCATTTATATATATTCATATCTCTATATATTTGATTAAATTTTGGTAAAATTATAATATAAGTACGCACTGTAATTGTGTATTCTCAAGATAGTGCTTAAGAAAATATCTATTTAACATAAGGCCTATCTCCTAATTTACTTAAGTAACCACAAAATCATGTGGGAATTACATTATTTAAATAAAATTTCCAAAACATTGAAATTATGTTTACCTAATAATATATAAAAACAATAATTAAACAACATGACCATATCTCTTGAATGTTTTTCAATTCAATGGTTTTTCAATCACAACACTTTAATATTTTCTGCTTATAAATCGTGGTATTATCATATAAATCTACAATGATGTCATTAAGATCATTTATCACCAAATAATACTTTTAATTTTTAATTAACATATTGAATATTTATTTTGATGTAATGGAAATATCCACCATAATGTGGGATTTTGAATTATACATCTATTTAAATGGATATATTTAAAATGTTTTCTTATATGGCCAGTGGATGTATTAAGACCCATGATCGAGTCGTCTTGGACATTATTTCGTGCTCACATTGGCAATATTTTTCCATAAATACATCACCTCGAGGATAAAAATTCTTTTTACCTACTTGTTATACAATTTTATGGTGTACTAATGTTATAAAAAAACATATTTCTCCAATACTCCACTTACCATGTCATTATAGAAATGTGACCATGGATTTTTGTTCAACAACTTTGTTAATCCCAACTGATTTAATATGTCATAATTGATAAATTTAGATACCACTATCTATATATTATCTCAAGACACAACATCCACGACCCGAGAAGTGACTACTACAAGCCCACATACAATAGGCCTGGGGCTAGTGATAAACTCTGTGTAAGCATATCAAAATAATGGGAGGAATTAAACTATGGTACATGTAAACACGCTCAGCCACATATATCTCTATGAAATAGTGTTTAGATAATAATAGTTAAACAAAATTAAATGCATATATATATATATATCCCTGTAACATAATAAAGAATATTTATTGGATGTAAAAAAATAGGAAAATATAAAACAACTAAAAACTAAGAGAGCATAAATTCATCTCAAATAGAGGATACCACTATAAAATGAAACCACCAAAATACCACTCATTCGATTTATCTCTCTATTATCTATCTAAATAATTTCCTCCTAGTAATTCAACAAAAGGCTTGTTGACTTCATAAAAATGGAATTTGTAAGAAAAACTAATGTTGGGTTGAGTATAATAATACCATGTTTGTTCCCCAAAAACCCAAAAATAAAATGGATAGAATGAAATACAATAATCAGCTCGACCCAAGATAGAGGGAACCAAATTAAGTGTGAGAAAAATTCCATATTAACCACTCCTGAGATATTCACAACTAGTAATATTTTCTCTATATGGCGTGTTAATCAATATACATGACATCACCACAAGGAATTCTTGAATAATCTGGATCTTACCACATAAAACTCCATTTCTAGTGAGTTCCTAAAATCATGGAAAACCACATGATTCTACTCAAAACACAATGATAATCCTCTTCTAGAAGAACCCCACTCAATAATCCCTTCCATCCTAGATGAAACTGATCTAAGAGATATGCTCCATTAGAAACAACACTATATGTCCAACTATAGTTCCTAGTAAGAGAGGTCCTGGCACTACTATCTCACACCCCACACAAGATCATTGAAACCCATGAAGAGAGGTATTCAATTAACTAATATAAAAAATATAGGAAGCACCACTCCAAATCATGTACCATGTAAATTATACCGAGAGAGGGAGAGATAGGAGTTCCCCATACATTATCACCAGACAAAATTTTATGGGGTAATAACTCTTAACCATCCTAAAAAACCACAATTTTACATGTATGAAGAGGCCCTCACCTCAAAAAGTTTATGGAGTACAACATCTGAACTAGGTGTCTTGCATGAAAAGTGGAGTGGCCCGATTCTCAAAACAATTCTCTATAGCCTATGAATATCTAACTCCCTTGGAGGACCTAATCCATGAAACTACACAATGATAAGGGAATACCAGTTCAATGATATAGTATCATCACCTTGGGTTTCAGGTTTTAATTTATCTACAGATATGATCATAATGGAGGACCCACAACCTAACTCGGTAGGGGATTACCAACCCCAAAATAGAGGAATCACAGCCTAGTATGAAAGATGATTACCCAATATTCCAAGACATTAGGAAAGGGAAAATCACGCCTTGGTTCTACTAGGGAGTACCAACTAAATGGATATATGACTTGCACCCTCAAACCATAGATGATTATAGACTATCTACACAATGAGTATTGATGGAACTCACCATGATACAATAGGGTAGATTCATCTCTATCTACACAAAGGGTATTGGTGATCTATGATTTGGTAATATAGGGTAGTACTGACCACTGGAAAATGAATCCCTTTATAGAGGACCCAAGATGGCTTTGGGGGAGTCCCATATCCATCATTCTAAGTGGAATGGAAAAATTGTGCCCTAGTATGATAGTGGAGTAACAGTCCCTATTTCTCTCTCCAATAAACCAAATTAATATATTATATCAATAAATAATCACTGAATGGATCATCATACATTTAATGTATCACATTGCAAAACCTCTATGTGAAGGGGATACACACCATGATAGAAGGGTAGAACCACTGCAACATCCTTACAATCTAGGGGACCCACATCCCGTGAAATCAGGGATTTGTACCGACAATGATATCTCAAGTGTTATCCACCCTAATCATTACCCATGATCAAGTATATCAAGTGAAATGTAATGATTTAGTCATTAAATTTCATATCTCTAAATCACCCTAAATTAAACCATCTCATTCTATGTGGAAAACTAATATGGATTTGTTAATTTTAGGCCATAATCCATGCTTCAAATGAGGAGATACTCTAAGAATACATTGCCAGGAAATGTACATAGTGTTTACTAAGTTCCACATGATGTGTGAGAAATCCAATACACTAAGATATATACACTTCTTCACAACTTGGCTCACACAATGGGATTATATTGTTTGGAAAGGTAGTACATGGCATGACTCACCTTACCCATCACCTATCAATTTCTTCATCACATTCCAATATATGACACCTTGTAAATTAAACCATATAGATATATCTTTCCACACAACAATGTAACTTGACATGAAATTTATATACTTTTCCATTATCCACATGTTCTTGGTTCACAACATGCCACATACTGTTGGTACACACTGTGATGTCCCCAAAGGTCATATTCCCTAGATAGGATAAACACATGGAAAGTTCTCATCTGCTACACTTAGTGTGAAAGGGAATTCTAAATAAAAATTCACTAGGTGCCACCAAAAATTAACTGGTTTCTTCCTAAATACACATATTAACTCCCACAGTGTCCTTAGTAGTAATATAATGGATATAAAACCCAAAAAATGCATAAAATGTTCAATCAAGACTTAAAAATAAAAACTATCTACCTGTTGGTGATTCATTGAGGCTTCAGGATTAAAATAACACTTGGTATCGACTGTGGGATGATCCATTTATGATCATCGTTGAAATGGGAATCATCGACACCTCCTCAGATAAGTATGGCCTCAGTTCATTCTTCCCTAATGCTAGAGCATGTCTTCCCCCTTTTATTTTAAATTAATCAATTTTGGGGTATATTAATTTATTTTTAATATACTAATTTCATCAACTCACCCTCTATCATGCCCTCAAATGACAACATGATGGTGAATTGTTTTCACGCCTATGTTAAACACCACTTTTTCAGCATAAAAACGATATCATATTTGTGATCCAAGACTCTCATTATGTGTTATTACACATTCATAAGGAAACAACATGAACGCGATAAAATATATTTAACCATCACACCAAAGAACTTAGAAAACAATAATTCATTATCAAGAATGCTCATTGCTTCAAAAATATTCCTTGAATTACTCCAAATACATTCACAAAAAAATTGAGTCTCAACATTATTCCCACATTAATCTTCATGATCATCAGAATATGAATTACACAGAAGAAGAAGAAAATAAGTTATATCCCCACTAGTACATCCAAACCAATAAGATCATAAAAAGGTTCTCACACTACCTAAAAGCATGCAATGAAGAGAACCAAAAATGAGAAACCAGCTCTAACATCTATGTAAAACCAATTCAACATCATGAAAAAATGGGAATATATATATTCAGTTATGATAGGTGGAAAACAATAAGAACCAATTCATCATTTGAATATAGTTTCTAGTAGTACACTACCTCCATAACCTGAAAAATGTATTGGCATAAACCTATTGTTCTCATCTACCACTAGATGAACTGCACCACACCATCCTTAAGAATATCACATACAAATTCAATCCCAAAGGCAATTATTGTACAACCAAAAAGAATTGTGCATCCCATGTATACACATTGGGTCATACGAGGCTCTCTGTATGATAACATCAAAGTCCACCATAGCTCATGATTATCCAAGGGTGTCGACCGATATGCTAACTCAAATATTAAGTTAGTCCCTCAGTGTTATTCTATGAAAAGAATAAATCTCATTGATGAAGGTAAACAAAAAAAAATCCTTGGTTACATTTCATAATACCCATCACTATAGTAGTAAACTGAAATCTCATAGCACTACATCCCCAGAGTCTATAATATCCAAAACATAAGGAACAAATTTATTTTCCCACACATGTGCTCATCCTAGTTTGGAAAACCAACACTAAAACACACCCTAAACACACAAGTCAAACAATCATGTACACTCTAAAAACTATCCTAATTTATAGTAAATGATGCACCCACATGGTTTTTATGACATAATAATAAAATAACATGGTGGGGGAAGTGTCCCTCTTTCTCATGAGTCCACAACCACATAAAAGACCCCCATAACAGGGCTTTACCAATTCCCCATGTCACCCGGGATAAACCTCAACCATGATGTTTCAAGAATAGTGTACCTAAAAATACTGTCTAATAATTCGACTACTAATGTTTGATAGAAAAAGAGAATACCTCTAATCATCATCGAAATATTTTGTTAATTGGAATCTTTTCCAAGAAGCTGTCTTCACCCAACACTCAAGCTCCAAGAGCTTTCCATGGACCAGATTGGGGTGTTGGTGGAAACATATAGAACATTATGCCACAACCTGTTTCTCTCCCCTATTCACATCCACATCATCGATAATAAAGAACTCTGTTCTCCAGACGCAACATCTCCCAAGGAATTCCACTAACTATATCCTGCTCAATTACATGACATGTCCTAAAATTAAATGCAAGATTTCCCCATCTATCACAAGAACAAGACCACTAATCACATGGATTACCATAACCATGAAGAAACTCATGTGTCACATACCACACTTGTGTGATTATGGGAATGGACATGCCCCTTTTCCCATTATCCTGTTGACTTTCATGTTTTAGTTGCTATTGACTTATTAGCCTCAATATATCCAAAATCATCTCATTTTTCTTGATGCTTATCCAAGAATATCAATATCACTAGATATTTCTCAAACAACACAACATAAGAGGGAAGATACAATGAGACCACATCTATATGGATGTCTCTCTAGGGGACCATCTCAAAGGTCTGTGTTTCCAAAAAATTCATCTCGAAACATATATAAGAAGTATCATGAATGTTGTTTAAACATCACTAGCAACACTTCATTGGTCATTCTACCATAATGAAGTAGTAGAATCTACTTGATACACACTGATATCCACATGGATGGATAAAAAACATACCAAAAGAGCTTCTATAACCCTACCTAGATGAGTGTTTCCTCATCATGGGTCTACATGACTAGACTCAACCACCACCTAACTAATCCCTGCATAATACATACAACATGGAACCCGATATGATTGGGAGATGTACTCACAACTTAAAAAATTAGTATGAATTACCCATTCTATTAATAATATACCTAGGGGTATAGTTTCCCCTGATACTTAGAATTTCTCTACCCATGTAATAGATACATTTAACCAATTGTGTGCATATCCTCAACCTAAACTGCTCGTACAACCTACTGTTTGATGGGTAACAAATCATCTAGAGGAACACCCATATGTACTACCTCATACATATTCCACATCACATAAACCTCATCACTTTGAATATCATTATCAAAATACCACCATGAAACACAATATTGATAGTAATATTATGGCATCCTAAAATAGAAACATGGAATGCTATTAAAAAAGAGTAAAACCAGGGATCTCACTCATGGAAATCGATCCCGCAACCTTGTCCAATATAATGAAAGTACCAAAATTTATGGAGCCCATTGAAAAAATGTACCGAGTCAATAAGTAGGTCATTAGAGTCCTAGTGAATGGATACGTCAACCACCAAACCAAAACTGGAGAAACTAGTTAAAAAGATAACCTTGATGCACATTAACAATGATTCCATAAAACCCAAAAAAAATATCATGTACATTGGCCCAATAGAAAGAACTGATCTGATACCACTATATCATTACTAGACACAATGGGACAACATAGTGACCTCCCCAATCCCGAATACAACAGTACATGGGTTATATACCCACACTGAGTATGAATATAACACACATGGGTGGCCTTATTCGAAGAACCCGTATTCATGGACCCACATACATCCCCATGTAATGACAAAAAATATAATAAAAATGAATAAAATATTTCATGCATAAACCTATACCACAAATATAGAACATTAGTGTAATGAAATTAAAAATTGGAAAAAATTCAAGACCACCAAAAACTCTAAAATCATTCAACCTACTTAGATATAGGGGACCACTATCAAATGAAACATCTATAATACACCTTAGTTTGTCTAGATATTATTGGTCCACCTTCTCTCGGTGCCAATGGTAGTCAGTAAAAAATCATTCCATCTATAAAATACATGAGACGTGTAGGAAAATTCTATTCATGGATTAGAATAACATTACACATTATTCTCACCAAAAACAAAAACATACTAATAGGGATAACTAAAAGGAAAATGAAAACATGACCTAAGCTAGAGGGAACCTATATGAGAGTGGATAAGTAACTCCATCTCAATTAGTCATAATATATACATGACTTGGTAGCTCATATCAACAGAGTGTGACAATAAAGACAGTTTATATCACCAAGAAGTATCCCAGAATCACCCATAT
Source organism: Viscum album (assembly GCA_963277665.1). NCBI lineage: Eukaryota > Viridiplantae > Streptophyta > Magnoliopsida > Santalales > Viscaceae > Viscum > Viscum album. Next base: position 1,629,638,887 of record OY728150.1, read on the forward strand.
ATACTTGTCTCAAACATTATGTCTTATAATGTACTGACATAATGATTAGCCACATGATTCCACTAAGGTCACAGGGTAAACAATGGTCTAGGAGAATCTGACTTAATGAACCATACCATACCAGATGGAATTAATTTTTGAGATACGTTCCAACAATAAAATCTCTCTAGGTCCAAATCTTTTAGGAATCACACAATGTCATATCCCCAATATCTTATCCCCCATGAAAGATCATTGAAACCCAAGTGGAGTTTCCCTCCTATCATCATTAGACACAAATGAGGATGCACTACATCAGACCATGAACCACGTGAGTTCTCCTTATAGAGTGAGGGGTTGGACCCACACCTCACCACTACCTTGCATCAGAGGGAGTGAAAACTCAATTCCAACTAGTGAAATTTCTTTAGTACCCATATGGAGATAAATTGAAATCAATTCATCGTGGGATCACTAAATCCTAACCATGTGTCTTTCATAAACTAGAGGTTTCCACTCCTTGAAATTGTTCTCTATAGCTAAGGGAGATCCAACTCCCATATAGGGCCAACTCTCCCCCACTAATCGAAGATATAGGAGATACACTCAATAGATTGTTGAATCTCACCCTCCGGTTTAGGATGTTCATTCTATACATGTATTTTCACAGGGGTGAACCACACCCCAACACAATAGTGGAGTAAAAACCCTCGAATAGAGGACCCACATTCTACTATAAAAGGGGCGTATAGACTTATATAAAACATCATGTATTTAGACCCCCCATGCTGGTGTGACATGGGAGTGCCAACTCCATGGATAGAGGACCTAAACCGTAACACCATCAATGATTACTGACTCTATCTATAGATAAAGAATGGATGGACTACACTATAATACGACAAGGGAGATCAGTCTCTATCTACATGAATGAAATTGGGGACCAAAACCAAATTATGATAGCAGAGTACCAAAAACCTAAGAATTAATCCATTTATATGTCCCCTCATAGATACCAGAATTAATATATATTCTTATTACATCATTTTAGATGGGTATTTAAATCATTATAAAAATAAATTTCTCTAGATCATAATAATATAGTGTATTTGGATACATAAAAAATATATTCTATCCTAGAGAACAATAATAAAATTTTCTCACAAAGATATTTCCATTTAGTACTTTTATTTAAAAAATTTATTCAGTACTTGGGAAAAAAACATAAGAAATGGGTGAGCTCAGATTCTTAGTAAGGATAAATAAAAGAGATACATATGCATAACATGAGCATATGGGTATAAGAACATGGGATTAACATTTGAATATGATACCCTATATAAAAAATATCATAAGCATGAGTCATGGAATAAATATAGGCAACAAAAAATAGATGAATAAAAATTGAATCATGTGTATACTTCTTTCATGAATAACATAGGGTTAGTATATAGAATTTGTGGTAGACACATTATCAAATTAAATTATTTTAATATAAGTAATGTAATAACTACCAATGCCATCTTAGTAGTATTGGTTCACTCCATATAAAATCTTTATAGTAATGGTGTACTCCTAAGACAATATTTGTAGTCTAGGTTCCCTCATAAGACCATCTTACCAAACAATGTCCTTTACTGAATTTAGTTTACCCCCCCCCCTTTACATCAATATTTATCTCTTGAGATATAAATCACTAACCTATTAATTGGAGGAAGAACTTGATCCCACTGATCTCATAATTTTTTAATACATATGTGTGCCTCTAGATTATTAAAATTTATCATATCATAACCCCTAAAATGAAATGAGTATCATAAAAATGTATTCATATCTGTTCCTATGAAAAGAGTCTAGATTAATTATTTTTTCTATGAAGAAATACATATTAATAAAATTGTAATTCATATTCATATAACCTATTAAATGGAAATGGGTGTCATAAATATATTACCTGTGAAAAAGAAATAGGTTCATAAATATATAACCCATGAAATAGAAATGTATTTCATAGACATATAAACAGTTAGGGAGAAACCAATTTCTTAAACATCATTCCATCAAAATGTAAAACACACAAATAATGATTATGATTAGAATATATTAATTATTTCTCCATAAAGTGATGAGTAATAGAAAAAATTTCACCCATGAAAAAAATAAATTTTAAATAAATTTTTAAAAATTTAATTCAAGAAAATATCATTTCTTCTTTGAAAAAAAATTAAATCATAAAAACTAATGAAAATAATTTTATTTTAAAATAAACCTCGAAACATATAAAATAGTCTTGAATTTTTTTTTAACTTTTTTCAATGTAATCAAATAAAATATGCCTTATTATTTTTGAATACCTCATTGATAGGAAAGTAATAATTAAATCATTATGAAATTTTAAAATTAGTTTTCATTGAAATAATATTATAAATATATAAATAAATCATGAAAATGTTTTCAAAACCCTTTATTTGAAAAGTAATTTTAAAAAATATAAAAAAATATTGAAATTCTTTTTAAAAACCATTTCAATGAATATAAAATTTAATAATTATAAAGAAACCATGAAATTGTTTTTAAACCCATTTCGTTGAAAATATATTTAAATAAAATAATGACATATTTTCAACATTTTAAAACCTATTTTATTAAAATTAACATTGAAAACATATAAAGAATATTTTAAAACATTTTCAAAACAATTTTATTGAAAATAACATGGAATACTTATAAATAAATATTGAAAATGTTTCAAAAACATTTTCAGTGAAAATAAATTGAAAACATATAATAAGTTATTTAATCCATTTTGAAGACAAATTAAACTGAAGAAATTTTTAAAAACCATTTTATAAATCATGGTTTAAAAGAACATATATTTTCAACTGAATATAGAGATAATGTATGCTTTTCTAGAAAACACATTCTTAATTATATTAAATAACAATGAAATTCAAAATTAGGACCAATAAATGAAGATTACATGAATAACCAGAGTAGAATGAATTTTATGAGTGTTCTTAATATATGATACATAATATTTCATTAATGGTGTAATATGCATAAAATATTCTGATAAAAGAGGAGATTGTAACAAAAAACTATTACAACTTTTGTAAAATTGACTCATAGTCCACCTGAGTAAATAATATTACATGAAGCTTAAAAAATCATTAAATTAAGAGATTCATGATATATGATGTCAAAGGGAACTATATACACCCAATATAATTATATTGGTTAATTATAGTGAAGGTATCTCTGGGAAGGAATATTGAGGAAAACCCCACTTTACAGATTTGGTAACTTTTGAATCTAAAAAACCCTGAAAGGGAAGATCATAAAATGGATTTGTAAATACCCAAAGAAATTTATATAATAATCATATAATATATTTATAGAGAGTATACCTATAATATATAATAAAATTAAAGGTGAACCTGGCTTTTGTCTCATGAAAATTAAATGTGATACAAGAAAACCCTTAACATATTTGTCGAATATTATCATACTCATCCAAAAATACAGTTGAATAAATATTATTATATTATAAATCAAACATATAACCTGATAATTATATATAATATCATGAATTATTTTCATTGAATTTATATTAAATTTTTATTAACAATAAAATGTTAATGTTACATTTCTTGTATTATATACTTTGTTTTTCGTATTTGGTTTTACATGTTATTCATGATCCTCATACATAGATTACGATTTAATTATTTCTAGATTGTGAGAAAAATAATATTATATATTAATTATATATATATTTAAAATAATATATGAAATATATAATTACAATTTAAATACATCATTCATGGAGATGGTAGGTCGTATGTGCGCATGAATAGTGTTTCCATTTTTTGTATTTCAAGAAAAAAATATATCAAATATATATAATATACTTATAGTAAAATTATTATTTCATATTTATCATATATTTTCCCAAAACCCATCCTTAATACATTCCATCTAATATGTGAAGGAATCACATAACTCTGAGGAAGCGGTAGGCCACACATCTGTAATGAAGTTGTAGTATTTACGAAAAATGGAATGGTTGATGATATGTTACATATAATAATTAGGTAAGAATATATGCATCATAAATATCATATATACATTATAAAAATATATTTTCCATGGTAATTCCCATCATAGGCGACATGATAATGGAAAAAAATCATTTTTACAGGCGGTAGTATAGCGTACACATGAGTAGTAAGTTCATTACCATTTATGCAGAAGTTTTTTTGAGTGATGGTTGAAAACATAGAATAAAATCAAAAAAAATTATTAGGTTAATTATTATATGACATAATAATTTAATAATAAAATTGTAGGGGCTGGAGAATTAAAATTAAAAAATCGAGCTTGAGGATGGATGTTACCTCTTATTTAAGTATCTTCGTCTAGTTTTCACCAGTAGTATTCCTTTGTTGGATTTTTTCCAAAAGTAATTTTGATATGAATAATGGAGAGATGTTGGGAGGTGATTTTTATTGTGATTGGAGGAGCCAACGTGTCTTGAGAGGTTTCAGTATTTTAGGGAGTGATATCCCTTTTATAGATGTGGTGGAGTGGTATTCTGCAAAATATAAAAAGATATACATGATTGAGACCTCTCCCTAACATCACATGCCACCAATAAATTTTAAAATTAGATCTAATAAAGGTAATTTGTCAAAATATTTGTAGAAAATATCTTTTGTATGTTCATAATGGTCATTTTTTCTCTTTAGATTATAGTTTACCATCATGTAATCTTATTTTGACTTGAATCATTGAAATTAATTTTTTTACTATTACTAATATTTTAGGTAAAAAACTATGTGTATATTGTTAGACGTATAAATTATACTAATTCTAAATATAGAATCAATGACTTTGAATTATATTCATAGAAGCGACATAAATTAATTTAATGTTAATCGTCTAGATGGGATGACAATGTAGATTTTTAATGTAAAAATGTGCAAATGTTTTCTATATATTAAATATCAATCTAAGGTGAAATTGTTTTTAATGGACCAAATTATTTTAAATGATAAAAATTGGATATAATTATACTAAAAAAAATAAAAACATTATTTAAAATTATAAAAAAGTTGATCTAATAGTATATTCGAATTAAAATTCATTTTTTCACTATTTATAAAAAAAAGAATCTTCTCAGAAAAACACACAGAATTCACCCAATGTTAAATTTGATATTTAAATTTTAAAAAAATATTTTTATTTTAAAAATATAATTTAAAAAAGTGTAAAAAAGTATTTAATATGGATTATCCATTAAAAGGTAGTAAAATTTCTTTTTCGAAAAATATATATTTTTATCCATAAAATTTAATTGATTCATATCTTATACCTATAAAATATATTGGATGTGAATCAAAAATATTTATTGAATATTAAATATATAAATCTTGTTTAAAATATTAATTGGTGTTTTTTATTTAATTTTTTTCGATAATGTTGTTTTTATACATAAGAAACTAGTTTTCATTGAAAATAAATTTCATCATTTTCAAATAGTTCTTTCATTAACGTATACTAATTGATTGCAAAATGATTAATTTTATATTCATGATTAAATTGTTTTTTCACAATTAATTTAATCTTATTCAAATAAGTCATTCAAATGGACATTTTGTAAATATAATATATTTTTTATAATATTAATTTTGTTTTGTTGTTAGGACAAAACTCAGCCTTGTGTGTGACCCAAGATATCAAAGGGTCTTGGTATTGCAAGTAGAACAAGAAAAACATTTTGTTTCATGTATAAAAAGCTAATATATGTGTTGAGTTTAGTTAAGGATTAACTAGGTCTTGTGTATAACGAAATCCAATCATAGTACTTTTATATAAAAAACAATATTCAGGGTTGCGTGAAATGAAAAATATCTAAAATATTGAATCAAATCAAAAAAAATATTTTACTAAATCAAGGGCTGTTTCATTTTACCCCATTAAAGTTAATTTTTTCCTCAAATTATTTTTTTAAATTAAATGTTTAATAATTTAAAGTTACTTTAATTGAATGAAACATCACAAAAATAAATAATAAATCATACGTCATAAAAATAATGATGGAACTATAAAGTTTACCAAAAATAATTCATAAATAGGCATCCAAAAAGTTTAACATAGGTGGATAATGAATACATGGACATGGAAGAGAAATTTAACTATCAGGTTCCCATGGATAGTGATAGAGAAATTTATTAGCAGAATGTTAACAATCACAAGGATATAACCAAAAAAGGACTAAAAAAGTCATTAATTTCATAAAAAATGTTGATAACATGAAAAAAAATTTATTTTATAGCACTTCGTTTTCTTATGTTATATAATTTTTATGAAAATATATACAGAGTTGATTTCAGGACAAACATACCCTATACTGTTCCCTGATCATCATCCATATTATATCTTATTCAAATTAATGAAGGTAAATTTTTTATTCATGAAGCATTAGTATATCATGATATCCATAAACAAAATGACATATGATTCCATATTTTTAGGTATAAACACAAAAACGATAGGAAATATTATATGATATACCTAAATGCCCATATAGTGAGATAATCATTTATTCTCAAAAAAATCATCGGATGTTAAACATAAACCATTACATAAATATTAAAAATTTCAACACTTCTTAAAGGTAGATGTCCAAATATTTAGAAATATGGACACAAAATCTATCAAAGATAGATTATTATTAACCCCAATATTTCATAAAGTAGCTATTATTTATAAAATAACTGAGACGTGAATATCATTGTCTTGTAATCTCTTGAAAAATGGTAATAACCTGTATTACCAAAAATAATTTCTGAAAAAATGCTTGTTTCCTAATTGAAATGTTTATTGGAAGATTCTGTAAATCCAAAAATACTGTAAACATCCTTGAAGATAGAAAAGAAAATTATAGAAAAATCATTTATCAATTCTGAGGTAATCATTTATATCAAATTTACTTATTTATATCAAATAATCGTTATCAATATATCATTATAACAACATTAGAAATATATTAATGGTTATATTTACCTTAATCATGCAATTCTTTTGAATATCACCTTTCCAGGTAAATCACTTTTCTAGTCCATTTGTACTCTTCCACATATTATTGTAAATACCCTAAAAAAACATAAACTAAACAATAATTTTATAATACATGAATATCAATACATAAACACTTCAATCCTTCCTTTTTATTGATTGTAATGGAATATTTCATTCATTAGGATATATGTAAATTCTTGTGTCATGGAATTGAGTTGGTTAATTTCCATGTTCTTTACAAATAATACACCTAACATCATAACAATTCATCATATTATGTCACTTTTCCCATATAGATAAAATATTCCCAACCATTTTTGGTATTCCTCAAGGATTTTCATTCCGTCTATTAAACATTTATGACTCTACTTTTCTTTCCAATATTTTAATTACTATGTGAAATTTTATTAAATCCACATTATATTAATTTGATATGAAATGAATAGTAAAAATATTCTAATTGTTAATTACATACCGTGTTAGATGATTCGACATAATGACAATATCTTTCACTACTATCATTATCCAATTTCATTGCTCGTGGTCAGAGAAATTTCAATATGATTCATTTTTAACGTAGATATTTTTGGTTCCCACCATGGAATAAATCCATAAAGCATTGTTTTTGAAAAACATATCATATTAGAGAACCACATAATACTGTAAAATTACTTCTAGGATTTCAAAAATTTTACACCTTCTTTAATCTATGACAACATAGGATTATCCTTAGACATATCACATGACATTTACTTAGAAATACCTATAGTGATATCACTAAAAAATGATCATCCAAGTTTCCTATGACTGACTAAACCATTACATTGATATGAACTATTGTGAGAAATTCTTAAAAGTCATGGATATTAAACCATTTAAGATTATTATTTGACGCATTTCACAAATACATACCCAAAAATTTTAATATTTTAGATTCAGAGTAAAATTGGGAAAAAATGTCTGATTTGGTGAATGATCTTCAATGATTCCCATAAATATCTTCCATTTTATTATATCTACTTAAAACATTCTTCATATCATAGGAAAGGAAACATAAGAAATGGGTGATCTCAGATTCTTATTATAGGTAATCAAAAAGGATACATATTTATAAAATAAGCATAATATTAGGAGGTCATGTATATTGTATGGGTTCACTCATCAAACCATGTTGGTATTCATGGTTCACTCCAATGACAATCAGAATAGCCAAGGTTCACTCCCATGACCATCTTAGCAAAAAAAATCTTTTACTAAGCTGAGATCACTCCCGATTTCATCCATGTCTATCACATGATATATAAATTGTCACCCAGTGCATTGAAGGGATATATAAGTCTAAACTATCTCATAATTAAATATCACATTTATGTACTACTAGATCAAAATAATCATCATAACATAACACATGAAATGAAATGGATGTCATAAACAAGTAATACAACAATAACCTATGTTAAAATATAGATTTCATAATCATTTCATCACAAAATAACCTATGTGAATAATTATATTTAATAATCATATAACCCAAGAAACATTAATGGGACTCATAAATTTATAACCGACAAAATATAAAGTAGTTTCATAATAATATATCCAATAATGGAGTTTCATAAATATATATCCTATGATAGAAAAACATGTTTTATAATAATCATAGAATAAAAACACAAACCGTACAGAGAAATAATATGAATGGAACCAGTAGATCATTTCTCCAAAAAGAAATTATTAACACAAAAATATGTCATTCTAAATGGGAAATATTTTAAGAATATCATTTATAATCATTTATTCGAGAAATTATACATTCTTCTTTGAAAAAAATTGAAAACATAATTCATTTTGAAAAAAAAACTTTTAGAATAATATGAAAACATATAACTGAGTCTAAAAATAATTTAAAAAAATTCCCCTAAAACATATAAGAGATTTTGGAAAAAAATTGAAAATATCTATCTAGGGTAATTTTAAAAAGTTATATTGAAAAAAAAATTGAACCCCTTTTCATTGAAAATATCATTAAAAAAAATAAAGAATGGAGTGTTTTGAAAACCATTTTATTGAAAACATATCATCATGGTTTGAAAACATTATGAGAACCATTTCATTATAGATAACTTTGAAAACTAATAAAGAATTATTGAAAACGTTTTGAAAACTATTTATTCTAAAATAAAAAAGAAAACATATTGTGAAATCTTGAAATGGTTTTGAAGACCTTTTCTTTGAAAGTAACATTGAATAGTAATAAATTACTCAAGAAAAGGTTTTGAAAATAGTTTCATTGAAAATAATGTAAAGAACCAGAAATTTCAAGGAATTTTTTTTCTTAAATTATTTGTAATTTTTCGAGTCTGCGATTTATGACGACACTTGATTCCGAGGCCCAGTGTGCCCAGAATCAATTTCAGAAGTTTTCTTCACGTATGTTCAGTAAACATATATGCTGGTATTTCTATCTTTTGAATTGGTGCTCGGAATTGAAATCTGAGGAGGCCGATTGACTCGCAACGTTGGTATTCGATTAGGAGTACCTTTGCCGCACTTACGTTCAATGCGGGATGAGACTTATTATTTGGGGATTTAGAATAAAATAACTAAAATTTGCGGAACACAATTTTATTTTATATCTAGTATTCATATACCACAAGGGGGAGATTTTTTGTTGGGCCCACAGCCATATATCCTCTCATGAGAGGATATTTGTGAGGTAGGGCCCACACAAACCCCTAACTTATCACATCCCCTTAAACCACACCATGTAACTCCCCTTCATTAATTCTTGACACCAGTTCTCTATTATTAAGGTGGAACCTCTCCCCATCCAACTTATTGATGATGCCAACCATTTAAGTAATAACCTTATTAATTAATTGGAAACTCACTTTTCCTTTAATTGATTTTTCATGGAACTTATTTAAAATGGGAGAGATCAATTTTAATATTTGCTGGAGAAAATATTTTGGAGGGGAACCTCTAGAGAAATAAAAGAACACCATTCTTCTCTCAACGAATAAAATCTCTGGCGAAGAACGCGAAGCCACCAACAAAGCTTCTTCTTCGGGCGCACTCCGACGTCGACGAAATCAACATCCATCCGTGACGCTAGTCTTCCACTACATGTTGATGTGCTCCCCTCATGAATTCTAGGTAGGGGTTTCGTATAATTTATAAGTGAATAAATTATCTCGATTGTGTTGTTTTATTTGGAATAATCTTGGCCATATGATACCACTTAACGCAGAGGGCGTGTGCTGAATGAACATGGCCCGATGACCCTCTGTTGTTCTTGATTTTTAGTTCGCAATGGGAAGCGGCGATGATTGAAGGCGTCGACCGCGCGGTGACCGCGTGTAGAAAAAACACGGCCTGTAACCGCTGGCCGCTCGGATGAAGAAGAATCGGCTGGCTCAGCTGGCCAGACCAAAGAAACAGCGACGCCACAAAGGCGCCGCGCTGCTGAGTACCGTAGCCCGCATTACAAGGGCCACTTCAGCAGCGAACCGTCCGGATCATCGGTCCGCTGAGTGAAGGAACCTTGACACCCGAAGTTTCTGAGTTGCAGGACTGCGGCCCGCCCGAGCGGGCCACTTGTGTCGGGAAGGCTGACCTGCTTCAACTGGCCGATTGAGAGGGTGGCGCCACTCGGCATCACCGGTTTGGGAATGCGGGGGGCAGCCCCTAGAGAGCTTGGCGCCTCCCAGCCGAGATGTGAGGTCAGCCGGCCGAGCCGCGGACTGCAGGGACGCGCCGCGCAGAGCCGTTCCGGGCCACGTTGTGCGGGGACTTGCCCCGCCCCGCTGGGCAAGGCCGCACCCTACCCGGCCGGACCGTGCCCCTTCGGGTTGGGCCGCACGATTCATCGGGCCGGTCTGACCCTCTCTTGGGTCGGACCCACCAAAACCAAGTTGACCTGACCTGCCATCCCACTAGGCTTAACGGGACAGGCCCATTTCCACATGAAGGTGAATAACTCGAAGACCTCGCGCCCGATCAATGGTCCGTAGTCGGAACTGGGACCCTCGTGACATGGCGGTCCTTTTGATATAATCTATGGGTGTTTTAGTCAACTGTGTAAAATGGCCGAGTTTGGTATGAGCATATTTCTAACGGGGCCCCTGGAGTAAAAATGATAAAAACTCTCTGTCTGGGCATCTGATTGACACGCCGTCTATCACATTGGGTTCCTTTTTATGAGACAAATATTTGGGATAAATCAAATCTGGACATCATGAATGTTGATGTATCGACCCCTTGGATCGAGTAGCGGACCCTCACGGAATCGAGCGTGCTGTGTGCAGAAACCCTAGAGCTAGCTGCGACTGCAACGACTAATGTACTAGAATCCTATGTAGGTTAGGCAGAGATGACTACTGTACTATAATCCACTGTGGGTTCGGAAGTGACGACAACTATACTGGAATCCTCCGTGGGTTCGGCAGTGACGACAACTACCGTACAAGAATCCTCCATGGGTTTGGCGATGACGACTACTGTACTAGAATCCTCTGTGGGTTCGACTGCGATGATAATTGTTCTTGTATCCTACATGGGTTTGATAGTTTGGCTTCTGTTCTAGTATCCTACATGGGTCCGACATAGTAGTTGGTCTAGTATCCTATATGGGTCTGACAGCTTAGATGGTCTAGTATCCTACATGGTTCCGACAACATAGATGAATCAGTGACTACGTCTGATCATCTTTATCACATTATGAAAGTTGTACACCTGTGTGAGCAAAGTCTTGAATTTCAATCATTATAATCGATGTGATTAACTTCTTTCCTATGTGGACTCGGTTGTGCTTGGGTTCGGGGGTTGGAGCCAAACTGGGATTGATGACTTAGGTATATGTATGGGAATATACCTAAGTAGAGTTGGTTGATACTTCATGATTGTATCATTTATTTGTGGTTTATCCATCGTGGATTCAGGGAGACCTTCAGGGGTCTCAGGGTCCCTACTGAGTATCATATACTCAGCCCTGCATGGGCTATGCCCGTACTATATTGTGTTGGATGAAGACGACAGATAGAACTGATCGAGGTGGAGGCTTGTGGAGTTGGACGGTACCCAGAGGTGGACAACTTGGCGGGACGTACACGGAGCGGACGACCGGACCCAAGGTGCTGATGAGGCCATCTGTACCCACCCTTCAGGTGGGATTCTCGGAGGACAACTCAGTAGTTTTTGTTTACTTTACTTCTGTTGTACTAGTTTTTCAGTTGTACTGTACTTTCAGTTGGGTTTGTATACTAGCCCATTTAATTTTCAACACTTTATTTTCTACTCAGTTTACTTATTGCATTCTTCAGTTGGGTACTCTATTTTGTATGTTTATTTTTATAAAGGCAATGACTTCCCAGTATAGGTATTTACAACTTTGGTGCTAGTCTCCTGCCCCTGGCCTATGGAATGTGGGATTAGGGTAGTCATGAAACATGCCATGAGGATGGGCCGTGACAATTTGGTATCAGAGGAGTGGGTTCTATCACAGAACATAGGACTCTAATCATTCCTTATTGCAATGAAATAGGGTTAAGATTATTGAGTGTGATTTTTAGTCTAGGGTGTCTAGTGTTGGTACGGCAGCCGACGTATCCATACACCAGGACCCTAACCTCTGATATCCGACTCAATGCATGAAAACACTGATTGCATTTGTGTTTCAAAAGTTTTCTTTGTGATTACATTAATTCAGCTCACCGGGTATACTGTTTTGACTGTGGCACCACTATTTTTTTTCTTCAGGATGGCCCCATGAAGGTAGCCAGCTATAGTTCTGAGTCACGTGCGAGATGGTATCCCACCAGGCGATAAGGACTCGGTGCAGTACCCCAACAAAATGGAGGCACCACCGGTACCACTACCGTTTGGGCCACCAATACCACAAGCCCCAGCATCAGCGAGTGCACGATGCCTGAGTGCATTGGATGAGTTCTAGCGACAGAGGTGTAGATGTGGAAAAAAGTCCATAACTCCTAGAGGAAGTTTCGAAATGGAAAAGCAAAGTCATATTCGGAATCATAGGCCCGGTCCGGAGGCCCGAGAAGTGGTATGCGAAATAAACGAGGGCTGTCACGAAATAAAGATTTGCGCGCAAAGAATTCCTGGTATTTGCGTAATCGAGCTACTGGTGCGTGCAATTTTGCGCGCCTAGGTTCCGTGCAGTAAATCTTTGCGCGCCGATGGTTCCCATCGTGGAAACATTCGCACGCCGCCTGGATTCCACGTTTTCTGATGCCTATAAATAGACGGAGACCCCAGACTGTGTGGGGGTTGAGGAATTTGGATTGGGTCCCATGCGTGGAATTCGACTCCCCCCACACGCAATATGACTTCCATATAATCCCCATTTTCATGCAACCTTTCCCCGGGGATCGCCTTTGCATGCAACTCCACTGGTTTAGGTGAATTTTCCTCTTCCTTAGGGTACTTACCTTGCGCCCGATCGTTGTCCCTTGCACGCAATCCACTTCTATGCACCCATTACCTTGCGCGCAATCACCAATCCATGGAATTGGTCCCATTTCACGCCATCCCAGTGTTTTTCACGCAAACCTTCCTTTTGTGCGCAACACCCAGGACCCCTTTACCTTGACGCCCCTTGGCTGCCTTTCCGCACTGGTACCTGATGTCTTCCCTGCCGAGCATGTGCGCCATGCGTTTTTTTCCTGTACGGCCTTCCAGGCTCGGATGAAGTAACCTCAAGGTCCCTTGGGCGGTGTTTCCCATTGCGTTTCTTTTCCTTATTCTTCTCCACATAAGCATTCTATTGGCTATTGATTCTCCACATAGCCACACTGACGTGGACCCCTCAATGGTTCGCCCTGCAGCCCCCCTTCACTGTGGCCTTGCCGATGCCTTCCCTCCCACAAGGGGTAGAGGGCATTGGGCATGTAATCCCTAGGGGGGTGGAGTGAACCAACCTCGTACAAGCTGCAGGACGTTAAATTGCTAAGCACCTCGTCCTTAACACATGATATTAAACTGTGGCCCGACCCCGTGCTTCGCACGCAGGGTCCCCCCATCTCAAACATTTTTTATGCCTCTCATCTCCACGGGAATAGAATCTTCCTCGCATGGAATGAGATACTCTTTGTCAGAGTGGTGTTTGTCCATGTGGGAAGGGCTGCCTCAGAGCGTAAGCCCCTAGCCTCTCTTACGGAAGGTTTCACCCATGCACCTCCGTACATCCCTCCTACCAAGGCCAGTGGAGTCCCTTTCCCACTATGCTTTGTAGCAACATGGGCCTCCACCCTAGAGTAAGCCCCGGAACCCAGGGCCGCTAACCACTCATAAGCCCCTGTTTCCTCTTTGGGCCACTCCACGTGAAAGCCACATTCTGCTTCTCATGGATGCACCCTTCGCGATGTGATCGTATGGTCCCTGCTGCCTCTCGATTCTCACACCGAGCATGACTCACGTGGGCTTTGAGCGCGCATCGACCATGAAATCCTCCTATGGGCCGCCCCAGAGCGTAAGTACCATACTAGAAAACTACATGGACTATGATCCGTGCTAACGCACGGTACGTAGGAAGCCTCCCCGAGGTTCAAGCCCGCCACCTGGTTGTTCGGACTTCTCCACGTCGTTTCCCCAACCACCATGGGCCGCCTTAGAGCGTAAGCCCCATATCCACCATTTGTCGCCTCTTAGCGTAATCCTCATATCCACCATGGGTCACCTCAGAGCGTAAGCCACATATCCACCAAGGGGCCACCTCAAAGAATAAGCCCCGTATCCACCATGGGCCACATTAGAGCGTAAGCCCCAGATCCCTCATACCGCATGACATTAAACTGTATGCCTTCATCCCATATGATGTTAAACTGTATCTCGTCCCGCATGACGTTAAACTGTATTCCCCCTCTTGGGCCATCTCAGAGCATAATACCCATGCCTCACATCCACGTCTCATCTTGACTTCCCCATTCAAGCCCACGTGCCTTGGGAAGCTCATGCCCTAGCCCAGATATCTCACTTCCTCCAGGCTCCAATCCATGCATCTATTCTCACAGGTCGCCTTTTCAGGTGTCCCACCATATCACAGAACTATGTAGACTTTGATTCCCTGCCATGGGGAAACATAGGAAGCCTCCACGAGGTTCATTCCCATCACTCCATCATCAATCATGATCCTTACCCGGGCCGCCACATTCGGGTGAGATCATGCCACCCCATCCCACTCCATAGTATCCGGGAAGCCGCCCACGTGCTACCCCAACATTGGTGTTCCCCCTTGGGGGTCCTTCAATATGATCAACTCTCAGTGTTTTGATCAGTCCGATCTGTCTCCGCAAGACGTTAAACTCGTGTCATACATCGTGTTAATCATGGGAAGCTAAGGAAAAACTCATATGGTACACATTCCCCGCGTTCGATGTGGGATTCCTCGGGCTTCTGCGCCCTCGAGAAGCCCTGTGATAAGGGACAGAAGACAGACATGCTGATCCCCAGCATTAAGACATGCCAACGACACCCCAACGTGACCATTCTCTTCACCAAAGGTTGCTACCCCGACAAGACCCCTTGGAGCGTCTCGACGGAAGCAATGTAATTTACTAGAGTCCATGTAGATATGGCGCCTGGAACGAGCTAAATGAACCCGTCATAAATCTATAAGGGAGACCGGGATTAGGTGACGAGATTTGAGTAGGAATCCATGGAAGGAAGAACCTACATCCCACAATCCCGGTTTCGATCAAGGAGCAGACGTCCCTAAATAAGGAATGGATGTCGCCTGCCTTTGGAAAGCGGGAATGCGGGGCCACGAGCCGCGCGTCCTCCCATGCATGATGGACGCGCGTGTGCGCGCCCTGGCGTAAAAGCGTCGAAAACAAAAAATGTTGAACCCGACGTGAAGCACATATCCTCAATATGGGGACATGTAGTGTTCGGGATGTCGGAAGATCAACATGTCACCAGGTCCAGATACCTATCCCCGGGAAGTGAAACCTGCCAGGGGTTGAGGTAGTCATGATGTTGTGCACTCCATTCTGTGACGTCGTCAGCGTGGATCCCTCTTGCGGACCACGGAAGATGGAATGATGTTGGGCTATTGGTTGTAGATTTCATTTCCTGTTAGTACTAATGGGATCATCTCCCTGCTTCCAGGAATCAGATCACTACATCCGGAGCACGATCGCCACCTTCCAACCGGCGCAGTGGGAGGGGCAGTACCAACGCGGCTACCCCTCGCAGTCCTCCCTTTTCCACAGCCACTCCAGCTCCAATTTCCACGACTGTCGAGCGCTCTCGCCCCCTATCCCTGTAAGAAATCATCTAGCGAAGGGTGATCAATGACCTGGTTCATAGGTACAACGATGAAGGGATCATCCCCACCAGGGGCCTAGCCCGTTTGGATCTAGAGGTGGTTGCACCTCACTATCGTCGCCACCCCTGAGGGCCACACAGGGAGCCTCCTCTCCCCACTCTGATGTTCATCTTCATCGAGAGCCTATCCCCAGAGAACCATGACATATATGTCCCCTATGCCAATGAGATGGGGGATTTTTGGGTCCGCCTAATCGGAGACCCGTCCCAGGGGTTAACGGTATGAACCCAAGCCAGGCTGCATCGACGTCATCACCCGGCTCCCCAGGCTGAGGACCAGGAAATCATTGTGCCCGCACCACCAGATCCAACCTATCTGACCCGATGCCATCGTCGGGCACGAGCGGAAGAGAATGCCCGTCCTGGGGAACCAACCTCAGAAGCCACAATGGCCCTAGACACTGATAACTCCCGCTACCAGACCCTCGCACACGTTGAGCATGGGCAGTCACATGCATGACTGGGATCGAGGCCCCGACCGCCCTACAGGAAGGTTGGGTCGACTCTCCCAGTCTCAAGCTCATGCAATGGCCACCGTAGACCAATCTGCGGTAGTTCCACCCATCATGAAGGCTCATTCCGTGCCACAGATCTGGAAATCCGAAGTCTTATTCACAACAACCACGCTCAGAGTATGACTCCTTCCAACGCCCACTGCACTGGGTATGAGGTCACTCCCCTTAACGCTGGCTGTGAGTATGGAGCCGTTGCATATCCAGTCGCTCACTCACATGGATGTCCTCCCCATGTCCCTTTCGACATCTGTCCCGGTCCTTCCCACACCCCGGCCTTCAGTCCCGTCTGCCCCAGCACTATTGATGCCAGGGGACTCCTTGACAGAAATCATCCTTACCCTGAGGAGCCAACCAGGGGCAGGAAGGCGATGTGTCATCACCGTTGGAGGAATGTCAGGGGATTCCAGACGGAAATTAGACCGGTCGGTTTCTCAGACTCTGAGGTAGAGTACGACTTGATGGTGGAACCTTCCAACCCACCCTCTGAGTCGAGGGCAGGGATGGGGACGCGGCGCGTCAGTCTCGTACTCCCCAAATGCGAGATCCATATGATTCCCTCCTCCCTCCGAAGGTATATCCAGGAGGACGAGGACTTGGCGTACACCCAGGGGACAAACCCGCAGTTATAACTGGCCTCCCCGAAAGCCCCTTCCACCTCAGTCAGGTAGGGTGGGGTACTTTTTTGGGGACCGACAGATGATTCGCAAGGAGACAAACACTCGGCGAGCACCGACGCTGTGACAAGAGTCCCATTCACTGGCCCATCCTATCGCGACGTGGCAGCCAGGGCACTGAAGCCCTTAGAGGACTACTGAGGGATCGGGGGCCAATCGGCCTATTCACCATATTCCCAGTCAGACAGCCCACCAGCTCGGAGACCTGCCTCGTCGCCATTGCTAGATCCCCGTCCATTCTCGGTTGATGAGCTGGGCCAACTAGGTCCGGACCCCAAACTATAGTCATGGAGCTTCTGGACTATCCTTGCTGTGGGCCACTTCCCCGAGAAGTTTTGGCCTGTTGCAGGATCAGATTTTGATATGCCAGACTCACTCACCCTAGGAGAGTTTGAATGTTTCTGCCAGACTCTTCAACTGACTCACTCTCATTTTCTCCATCATCTAGCGCCTTATCCCGGGAGTCAAGCACATCTCATGGATATCGGTGGGCAGTGCCATCGGGTCAACCTGGAAACACTCCTTGCATTTTGACACCCAGAGTCTCATGGCCACTGAATAGCCCTCCAGCAACAATGCATCCAGAGTTTTCAAGTACTCCGCAAGGTTAGCGAGGAAGCCACCACCCATGTGCACATCCGTAGATGGGGGCAGTACGCTGCCCTTCTTTTCTCTGTGATCCACCGACAGCCCGTTTCACCAGGCAGCCTCAAGGGAATGTTGCCAAAGGCAGTGGCGATCAACATGGATGACCATTTAGATGAGGGAAACGGTGTGGAGCTCCTCGATGGGGACTCACCCCCTGAGGAAAAGCCTCCACTGGACCCGTCTGGGATGATTACTCGCCACCAGAGGATCCTCCTAGGTCTCCCCACACCCACTGAGGCACTGACACTAATCCGAAACATCAGCAAGGGTAAAGAGCATGTCGGGGCTGTCAAGCTCGCCGACCCATCTGCCTCAGTGCAGAAGGCAGAGGAAGACTCCGAGAAGGGCACGCTATGCCAGCAGCTTGCTGAGAAAAATGGGCTGGTTGATGAGCTCTTGGTCGAACGCATTGCAGAGTGGCGGCCGGACTACGGTAATCCTAGGATAGGACAGCAGGGGAAGGAGAACTTATCCCTTTCCATGATTCCCCCGGGCAACCGCAACCATGTCACGTTCGCTGACAGAGGAGAGGCCAGTGCCATGGAAAGAGGGCGCGATATGTCTCGCTGAACCCTCCCAAGCGGCGGGATCACCTGGGGGACCATGCTCGATTTCCTCCCGCTGCCCCGAGAGTCACTCCGCCAGACGCCCCGCGAGCTGCTGAGCCTGACCACCAGATTGGAGAGCCGAACAATGCACTTGTGGTTAGAGATCCTCATCAGGACATGAATCTATGTCCGGATGATCTGATGGAAGTACTCATCGGCTTCCTGGAGGCCCTAGAAACTTGGCAGGTGGAAATCCCATCGGACGGCAGGCCAAACCCAGCATCGGTGGATGATATGCCAGCCCCACAAGGATTTGGGAACCCCATCATCGACCCCTTTAACGGGACCAGAGACCCGACACAACACCTGTCCCACTTCAACTCGAGGTGCGGGCCTATGTTAGGGAATCCGGCGTAGTAGGAGGGTGCCAAGATCCATTGCTTCGTTCAAAAAATGGAAGGACCAGCCTTCGTCGGGTACAGCCAGCTCCCTATGGATTTGTGACTAGTTGGGAGGACCTTCGCCGTCAATTTCTCTACCAGTTCAGTTCCACAACCTCGAAGATGAACATTGCAGACCGCTTCAGGTGCAAACAGAGGCCCGGTGAACAGGTTGCGGACTTCGTCACCCAGTGGAAGGGGCTCATGTACTCCCTTGACATGCCACTAATTCATGAGAAATTACTGAAAATGTGTGTAAGTAACATCAAGGCAGAGCTGTTCCCTTCTCTGATCACTCAGAATTACCCTGGAGGGTTCCGGGATTTCTCGGACAAGGCTCAACACCTCGACGAAGCCCTACAACAGGCCAGTCAGGCACGCCCGCTGCCTCCTGTAATCCCTGCAAGGAGAGCCGCCAGAGCCGTGCCCACTGCTGTAGCCAAGATAGAGGCACCCAGACAGCTAGAGTTTCTACCAGTAAGGCCAGCTTAGCTTCCACATAGGGGTCCACCCCCACGGGCATAGCCTCCGGCCTAGCAGCGGCCACCTCAAAATCGGGAGGCGCCTCCGCATGACGCATCGCCACCATCCAGGTGAGATAATCAGGCTCCGCCTCCTCAGCATGCTCCTCCGGCCCCTGGTCATGGTCAGCCTCCAAGAGACCACTTTTTATATATAAGGAATCAAACTTACTCATTTGACGACGCCCAGGTCCCCGGCTATTTCTCTAGCACCTTGGTGCAGAGGATCGTGCGACTGCCTGAGTGCCGGAAGCCAGAAGAGGCGAGTCTCACCGATCACACTAACTAATGCCCTTATCACCGGATCCTAGGGCACACCATCCAGCGATGCTATGTGTTCAAGGACTGGCTCCAAGAACAGATTGACGACAACATAGTCAAGTTGGGCCCAGCCCCGGCGCAGGTGGCAGGTGTCTTCGTGAGATCATATGGCAGCAGCGACAACGAGGATGAGTGGCAGCAGGTTTCCGACCATGGGTCCCAAAATTATAACGACTAGATGGCCCGTAAGATGGTTTCCTGTTCCCATGGCATCATCCGTGCTCGCCTGAGTAAGCCAGATCCCTCAGAATATGCGAGCACCACATTGGCATCGTCATCCCAGCTTACCTCTTCCCAGAAGAGCATGCTGCGACGCAATAAGAAAGAACACGCCCTGCCAGTGCCGTCATCTTCCCACACGCTTGGCGATTTTATGCCCCCAGAGATTGGGATCCCTCCGTGACTCTGTCTGGTAGTGGATGCCTCCTTGAGTGAAAGCCCATGGTACGCTTCGGTTAACACCGTAGAGTCAGTAAATCCCTTTTTTGGCTCCCAACTATGAGTAATGCCAGGTGGACCTCCCCAATGTCTCCAGTCATCGCCAACGTCAGCGGAGCCATGGCTACGTGAATCGCCAGGGCATTGCAGTCATCTCTTCCAGTCAGGTCGTGCATGCTACTGAGACTAGGCAGTAGGCCCGATACAGAGATCAGCGCATGTGGTCCCCTCACCCGGTGTCGACAGGTTGGCCCCACCACCGTTTGTTTTTCTGGATAAGGCAGGACCACCTCGTCCATTTCACAACCAGCCCTGCCCTACCACTGGCTGACTACAGCCTTTCAGTCCTAACACGGCAGCCACCTCCTAGGCTTCGACTAGTGAACAGCGAGATGTTCCTAGTACCAGTCAGTCACCGGTCCTGCCGGCAGGGCCCGTCATGCCTCCAATCGCAGAGTGGCCTCCTGTAAGCAGAAGCTTGAGTTTGGCTCGAAAGTATGATGTCCTAAAGCATGCTGCCGGAATTTTGGCAAGGCTTTCTATAATTGAGGCCCTTCGAATGTTGTCTGAAATGCGCGAGGTGATCGCCGAGGCTCTAAGGAGCCCCCTCCAGTTCGAGACGGAGGTGGTGGCCGCAGAAGCCTTCCACACCGAGGCGATTGAGGATGACGAATGTCAGGAGGTTATCTCATTCTCCTGTGAAGATGAAGACCCACCCATACAGGGGAAAATTCGCCCACTGTACATCACCAGCTAGTTCAATGGCACGGAAGTTCACCGTTGTCTTGTTGACACGGGTTCTGGGATTAACCACATCCCAACTCGGACACTGCAGAAACTGGGGTTGTTGGAGAATGATTTAACTCCCTCCGACCTCACGATCCAGGGGTATGAAAGGACTGATCAAACTCCACTCGGAAAGATTCGTCTGAAGACCCATATCAGCAACCTAATTGCCAATAGCAAATTCATGGTTGTCTCTCAGGACACTGCCTACAACGGATTGATGGGAAGGTCGTGGGTCCACCTCCACACAATCGTCCCATCCTCGTATCACCAATGCCTCAAATACTCTTTTAAGGGTTGAGTGGGTGTGCTCCAAGGGTATGCGTCTCCTTTTTCCTTTTGTGAAGCCCGTTATTTGGACGCTGATTATTACAAGAGCAAGGACTAGCAGATCCTGGCAGGTGAGGTAGAGCCTTCCACTGTCGCGAGTGGTCCCCGGACAGGTTTGGACGATGCATATCTCTTCCCAATCCATCGGTTGAATTCCACGACCCCCGACATGGGGAAGTGATTTGTTGTTTCGGGTAATGGAGGAAGGTATATTTCTGGGTCCAAGTGACGGAGGGAAATCACCTCGTACCCTTACACCAGCAAGGCTCAGGTGATCCCCGAGCCTCCTACCACTATATGATATCATGATGTTGGGCTCCTGGAAATGGCAGTACGTCATACATGTCTGTTTCGCCGGGCCGGAATCGATTGGCTCTAGCCAATGCGCCACTACTGCTTTGATGTCATAAAGTGTGGCCCCTTTGGCCAAAAGGTCAGATGCGATTGCATAAACCGCCTTTGTCACCATGGTCTCCATAGTATATGGGTCCCCTGATGTGGAAACCTCTACCGCCCAAGCCGGAACCAGCCACCCATCAGTTTCTGGCAGCCCTGAAACCCCCCCCCCCCTCATGGATGATCCTTCCACAAGTGGAGAGGAGCACATGTAAGATGTTCCTCCTGCCTTTGAGGAGGGCATCCCCACCACGGTCGACGAGTTAGTGCAGGTGAACCTCGGTTGAGAGGCGGACCCGAGACCCACATTGGTCAGTGCCGCTATTCCCCCCTGAGGAACGAAAAGTGTACATAGATTTCCTCAGACATCACCATGATGCGTTCGCTTGGAGTTATGACGAGATGCTAGGACTAGATCCCCAGGCAGTCATCCACCACATTGGCCTTCCAGCAAACCACCGAGGGTTCAAGTAGCCTCCCGGAAAGATGAACCCCTCTCATGGTGCCATGGTTGAGGCCGAAGTTGATAATCTCATCAAATCCCACTTCGTCAAAGAAGTCTAGTACCCCAGCTGCATAGCCAACATTGTGCCAGTCAGGAAGAAGAACGAGTAGATTAGGGTTGGTATCGACTTCCGCGATCTCAATCGCCACTGTCCGAAGGATGATTTTCCCCTTCCCATTAAAGAGTTGTTGATTGATTCCACGGTCATGTTTCAAGCCCTTTCCTTCATGGATGGGTACTCCAGGTATAACCAGATCCAGATGGCCCCCGAGGATGAAGAGTTCACTGCCTTCAGGGCCCCTCAGGGTACTTTCTGCTACCAGGTTATGCCCTTCAGCCTAATGAATGTAGGTTCCACTTATCAACGGGCCATGCACCACATATTCAAGCCGATTCTCGGGACACTGGTGGAGTTCTATGTGGACAACCTGGTGGTTAAGTCTCTTTATTTCCAGGACCATCTCAAAGACAGTGAGAAAGTGTTTGGCTTCCTCTGTTCTCACCACTTGAAGATGAACCCATTGAAGTGTTCCTTCGGGGTCACCTTAGGAAAGTTTCTTGGATTCATTTTTAGGTATCGAGGCATTGAGATCGACCCAGACAAGATCAAGGCCATTAGTCAGATTCCTCCCCCGAGTAAAATTCGGGAGCTGAGAGGCCTTCAAGGAAACTTAGCCTATATACACTGATTCATCCCGAATCTGGCCGACAAGTGTAGGCCCTTTTCCCGGATCATGAAGAAGGGCGCCGCCTATGAGTGTGATGAAGAGTGTCAGATCGCTTTTGAGGAAATCAAGCAATATCTGCTTCAACCTCTGGTCTTGATGCCACCCATTTTTGAAAGCCGCTGGTCCTTTATGTGACCTCCCTAGAATGATCCCTCGGTGCACTTCTTGCCCAGAAGAACAACAAGGTAACATAGAATAGCCTATACTACCTCATCCGCATGATCCTCGACGCGGAAATTAAATATTCTCCCATCGAGAAGAGCTGTCTGGCGCTCGTATTTTCCATGCCGAAATTGCGGCACTACATGCCGCACCATGAGGTATAGCTGGTCTCTCAAGTAGACCCATTGAAATACTTCCTGAACCGACCTATGTTGACCGGCCGATTGGCGCGCTGGGCGGTAATCCTCCAGTAGTTTGACATCAGGTTCGTACCTCAGAAAGCTGTCAAAGTACATGCATTGGCATACTTCTTAGATTCCCAACCAACCTCTGTAGACCAACCACTGGATCTAGTCTTTCTTGATGAGTCAATCCTCTCAGTCGATCATGTCATCCCATGCTGGCAGATGCACTTTGACGGTGCCTCCCGGAGCCTCACCTGTAGAAGGTTCAATGATTCTAGGCTTAACAGAGTGGGCCTGGGTATCATCTTCATCACCCTGGAGCAAGCCGTTCTGCCTTATTTGTTTCTGTTGTCAGAAGGCTGCACCAACAATGAGGCAGAGTATCATGCCCTCATTACTAGCCTCGATTTTGATCTCAAGATTGACATACCCCATCTGTATGTAAAGGGGGACTCCAAGCTAGTCATCAAGAAATCCAATGGTGACTATGCCTTCAAAAAGCCGAAACATGTGCCATTGCTGGAGTGCACCTTCCATCTAATGGCTATGTTCCTCTCCCGTCCAGAGCTAGTTCACATTCCCCGGTTGCGGAACAGTCGAGCAGATTCTTTGGCAAGCATGGCCACATCAATTACGGAGCCCGAACAGGATGACCTATCGTCCATGTGGCGCACCGGAGAGTCATTGCTCCTGTTATTCTGGAGGGTGGTCGTGGCCCACGAGTGAACAATCTCACCGCTAGTGCCCCTACGTCAGGATCCTCGGGGGATTCAGGCGCGGTAATCGGGACAGTTCCTGACTAGAGGACACCCTTGGTTGAATATCTCTAGCACGACAATCTTCTGCCAGACCGAGCCAAGCGAGATTGAATCTAACACCACGAACCACAGTTCACCCTTCAGAGTGGTCCCAACCTTGACAAGCTCCTTTACAGGCGCAGATTTGATGGTGTTCTCCTCCGTTGTCTTCAAGGAGTCGAGATCCCACATGTCATGAAAGAAGTGCATGCTGGTTCCTGTGGCGCCCACCAGGCCTGGTCAAAGTTGTCCCACCAGATTCGGAGGCTGGGATACTTCTGGCCCTCTATGATCTGTGACTACATTGAGTATTCCAAGAGGAGTCATGCGTGCCAAGTTCATGATAACATTGTGCATCGGCCACCGGATCCTCTCCATACTACCAAGTATTCTTGGCCCTCTGTAGTCTGGGGGTTGGATGTCGTAAGGCCTTACCCGCTGGCGACAGCCTGCCAGTGCCGGTTCATCTTAACCGCTACGGATTTCTTCTCAAAGTGGGCGGAGGCAATCCCGCTCGGGGAAGTCAAGGACTGTTCTATCGCTGACTTCGTGAGCTCTAATATCTTCTATCGGTTTGGAGTACCTCACGCTATCCTCACGGATAACAGAACCAACTTCCGAGTAGCTGAGCTGAAGTAATTGTACGCTAAGTACAACATTCACCTTATCCACACCTCCCGCTACCACGCGCAGGAAAATAGAAAGATTGAGGCGTTTAACAAAACACTCTCTAACATTCTGCAAAAGATGGTTGGTCAGAATAATAAAAGTTCGCCGGACAAGCTTCCCAATGACCTCTGGGATTATAGGATGACGACTCGTAACTCCACCTAGGTGACTCCGTATTCCCTGGTATACGGAGCTGAGGCCGCCTTGCCCATTGAGATCCAATTTCCCTCATTACGCATGGCAGTGTACAACCAGCACGCACCGGATAGAGTTGCTGAAATCCATCTAGACAAATTGGAAGTGCTGGACAAAAGTAGGCTTCGAGCTATAAATAACTTGGAAAGGTATCAGAGCAGGATGGATCGAGCATTCAATAAGAAAGTTTGCCTCCGCTCATTCCTGCAAGGTGACCTGGTGCTGGCTCTCAGAGCCCCAATGATTCCGGGCAAGAAACCACCCATGTTGGAGCCCAAGTGGGAGGGGAATTTTATTGTCCATAAGGTCTATCCCAAGGGCGCATAATCCCGGGTGACTATGGATGGTGAGCGCATAACTCCTCCCACCAATGCTAGGTTCCTCGAGAAGTACTATACCTAAGCCTTCTTTGGTTCAACATGACCCTAAACATCACCTTGGTCTGAGTTCTAAGACTTGAAACTATGATCCGTATTTCGTCAAACATGACGTTAAACTGTGCTTCTAGAACTATGTATGGCTTGATTCCCATCCCAATGAGATACGTAGGAACACCCAGACATTTCCTCTCGGGTCTAGCCCCAAGAGCACCCAGACCATCCATCTTTGGGTCTAGCTCGAGGTCCGCTAATGCATTGTGTCTGTCTCGCCTTTGGGACCTTGACCACAGGATCGCATGGCATGGTGTGGGATTATTTCCTCATTCACGTCGGGTTTTCATTAGCTGCACCACGCACACCCTATTCTCAGGATTAGCCCTCCTATTTCATGTTCTCCATGAAATTAAAAGGATCCATCTAGAACTACGTGTGTCTTGATTCCCATCTTTATGGGATATGTAGGACCGCCTGAACACTTAGATTTCAGGTCCAACCCCGTCTCCTAGGAGATCCCAGGATCTCCCGGTTGCCTCGGTCTTTTGGCATGCCCTTCCCTCAGGAATCCACCATCTTTTGGCCGCTCTCAGACTGAGACCTTCAACCCTTTCCAATGGTCTGGTAATGTGTTCAGAGTACTCTGGTCTAGGACCTGGATTGTCAGATTCAACATTGATAAGTTTTCATCCACTTGTCATGCTTCGTGTTCCCATTCATTCCGACCCCACCATCCTTCACACCCAGAGCGACCCCCCATGAACAGCCTGGATATAATGCCTAAGGGCTATCCTACCATCATAGGCCAACGCCCCCAAGGGTTTTGGGTGACAAATTGATACAAATACCGTGTTGCTAATATGGTCAGCGGTTGATACTCATTTGTTTTCCGCTACTTCTAGGCTAACCTGACAAGATGATGTGTTGCTAACATGGTCAACAGTAATCCTCAGTCATCACACTGGATTCCTTGGGCCTTGAATGTTGGTTTCATGATTTACATTGTGTTCCGCCCCCACCGTGTCAAGGTGGAATCTCGACACTCCGTGTACTAACCCTCAATACACCCCCACACATCAGACAGACCGAGCTACGTAACAGTGTCTCTTGGGGCTCCTGAAATCTGCGCGCTAGAGTATATGCTTGGGTTTCTTCTCTACAGTTTGCGTGCAGCTTGACCCTCATCCCCATTGGGAATGAGGAGTCACCAAATATTGTGTTTCGGGCCCAGCATAGCTAGGAGCTGGCATCTCCTTCCCCCTGATTGTTGAATCCTCATAGGCCCCTTTGGCCCGAGGCTCCTCTCTCAGAACTGCGTGCGGTGATGGTATGGGATTACACCCTCACCTGCTTCAGGCATGCTTTATCGCATGATGCATTTTGTTGTTGGTCCAAACCACATAACCTTAAGCTGTGCTGTTGGTCCAAACCTTACGACCTTAACCTGTGTTATTGGTCCAAACCTTACGAACTTAAACTGTGTTGTTGGTCCAAACCATACGACCTTAAACTGTGGTGTTGGCCCAAACCATACGACCATAAACGGTGTTTTTGGTCCAAACCATACGACATTAAAATGTGTTGTTGGTCCAAACCTTATGACCTTAAACTGTGTTGTTGGTCCAAACCATATGACCTTAAACTGTGTTGTTGGTCCAAACCATTCTACCATAAACTATGTTGTTGGTCCAAACCATACGACCTCAAACTGTGCTGTTGGTCTAAACCATACGACCTTAAACTGTGTTGTTGGTCCTACCATACGACCTTAAACTGTGATGATATCATCCTGGAAGTATGAAAAAAA
Source organism: Viscum album (assembly GCA_963277665.1). NCBI lineage: Eukaryota > Viridiplantae > Streptophyta > Magnoliopsida > Santalales > Viscaceae > Viscum > Viscum album. The sequence goes on from OY728150.1 coordinate 1,629,666,330, forward strand.
ATGGCACTGCATTGTGATGACCTCACCATGGGGGACATCACGCCAGGTATTGGTCGATTACCATGCCGCTTGTCAATGCATTTTATGGCTTCATTATTGTAGAGAATCCAAGAGTTTCTACCCTAGGTCAGTCACCCCAAAAAAGAAAAACCATTTACCTTCAAGAACAAACAAGACATATCAAATGCCTCTTCTTTTAGTGCGATGGCTAGACCAGCACGACTCCTTCGTCCTTTTCACAGGCGCCATATCATACCATGATGCCCCTCAAGAACTACATATGTCTTGATTCTCATCCTTATGAGATAGGTAAGAGTGCCTGGGAACATCCCCACAGGCCCAACCTAACTTTCCGCGTTCGGTCTCTCGGCCTAAACGCGTCCCCAGGAGCACATATTAAGTAGGTCTTTTCCCCACACTCACGTTGGGTTTTGCAGTCGCCTTACCGTGTGTCTCCCATTCCCCTTCTCCTTCGGTCTAAGTTCTAAGACCTAAAACTAAGATCCTTTGCTTGGATTTCCACGACTCGGTCTCTTTTGTGGGATTGTACGGTGTGGTGTGGGATTATGTCCTCATTCACGTCGGGTTACTCGTCGTGTCGTGCCTATCCCCAGATGAGATGTGTCCCCCATCCCGCACGGTGTTAAACTGTATTTCATCCAACATGACGTCAAATTGTGCTTCTAGAAGTACGTGTGGCTTTATTCTCATCTTAATGAGATACGTAGGAACTCCCAAACAATTCATCTTGGGTCCAGCCCCAGGGATTACCAAACCCCATCCCTCCTTATTGTCGGCCCCTCGGCCTGACTTCATGGGAAGTGGTGTAATCATGACATCCTCCACGAATATTTTTGGGATGCCCCATAGTAGTAATGGGAAGCGGTAGTTCTCTCGCCAGAGAGGTCCTGCCTAAAAATTGGGACGACCTGTGACCTGGTCGGTACGTTCTCCTGATGTGCCTCCGCCACGGTGGCACAATTTCAGGAGTGTTGAATTCTGTTCAAACAAACCACCACTCCACCTTCCACTCATTGTGTGCCCCTTTATTCGGTTCCTCATTCTATTTCATGTCTGACGAGATGCCCTAACAGTATGGATGACAAACCTACGGTCTGCCTACTGTCCTGGGCCAACGTTCTGGAGGACTGGTCGTGTTTGACGGGCCCCCCTAACAGTATGGGTGATAGACTTTGGTCCACCTGCTGCCACAATATGGATGATAGACCATTGGTCCGCCTATTGTAACAACATGGATGATAGACCTATAGTCCGCCAACTGTCCTGGGCCAACGTTCTGGGAAATTGACCGGAAATATTTTAGTTAGACCTCGTGTTGCGATCATGGTCAGTGGTCAGCCCTCATTTATTGTCTCAACTCCAGGCCAACACGATATGGATGCTGTGTTTCTGTCATGGTTAATATTTATCCTCCATCGTCGCACCCCACAGTGTTTCGAATTCAGGTAGCGTGATTTGCCTTTTCTTTCCACCTCCCATTGTTCGGATTTATTTCAATTCCCCCGCCATTGCCCCGCTGGTGTGTCAGAGCGCATTGAGAAGGTGATATATCAATCGGTCTGAGGTCTTCTCCTCTGAAATCCAGGCCCAATTTAGGATTCCCAAGGCTTGGTCAATGCCCCATAGTAGGACGAGATGATGACATGAGTATCCTTTTCTTCTCGCATTGGGTGTAACCCACAAGATCTTAGTGATGGGTTGTAATTCATTTCAGAATTACGGTTGAGCATATTAAACCAAGGGTACTGATGAAAGGATTTGGCCATGTATTGGATTGAGATGGTGAGCAGTACAAGCAAGAGGTTCATGAGATTGCCAAAACAAATACCTTAAGGATCGGCGTGCTGAATTGACCTTTCTAGCGCTGCTACCCCTTGGCTGGTAGCCTCCAGGACCGCTTCTCGCTCCTCGAAGACTCTCTCCTCTTCAGCCGCCACAGAGCGCAGCTCGCCAATCCAAGCTTGTTCCTGCGCCCACTCGGTTTGAAGTACGATCATCTGTTGACTCGCCTCCATCAATTGTTCCTGCGCGTCTGCCAGCTGGGCCTTCAGTTGCTCCACAAGCTCAGAGCATGTTGAAATGAAGGCCTCCTTATCTGCCGCCTGCCCTTCGAGGTGCCAGACCTCCTCTTACGCCCTCAGCAACGCTCGAGCGCTCGCTGATCTTTCTCGTAACTGGGAAATGTCGGTGTGCTGGCTGCTCTCACGTATATTCTTGGCCATGTAATCATGGACCGTCAGGTGAAGGAACTGAGCGTCAGCCCCTCCGGTGCACATGAATCGTAGCCTAGTTTGGAGTGATCCCATCCGCCGCAGCCAATCCGACTGGGACTGTCTGAGAAAGCATCAGATACACATCCACCCTTTGCGCCATGTCATCCGACTCTCATCGGATACCTCTGAGTCCATGTCATCTACCTCCTCAGGGTTAGCGGGTCGGTATGTAGGGAAGGAATCCAGCAGATCGGTAGCAGGATCTGCCTTAGGGATGTCATCGTGAGGAATAGGATCCTCGACGTCCGACGGACATTCCTCTCTCTCCCCAGCAGCGATGATGCCTCCACCAGCCTCCTGCCTCACCTCAAGAATAGCGCCGCTGATGCCAGCTGCCCCCTGCTCACCAATTTCCAGGGTTGACTCAGTGTAGGGAGCTTTTTCTGAATGAGGTGGTATGTCCGCCACTGATCCGCTCACGGACGGCCTAAGCTCCGCAGCCTGATGAGCCTCCAATGTTGAGATCACTGCACAAGTCATACACTAATTAGTTGGGATCTTTTGATAAAAATGCCAGTAGTGAAGCGTGAGACTCACAGGAGTCCAGAGTGTCAGCCTCTAGTGATCCGGCTGCTGCAGGAGCCTCCATGATGGGAGACCCCTCGGCACCTGTTAATTCAATGATGGGTGTCAGATCCCCATCATGTCTCGCCATTTCCTCTCCTCCCTCCTCTGGTGGGGATTCCTATCCAACACTCATCCACTCCTTAGTGAGGCAGAGAGATGGTTTGGAAATTGGAAAGTATAATGGATAAAGAAGAGAAATGAATGAAGATAGATTCAAACCTAGAGTATCTCGGTTATGTCGAGATCAGAGATGACAATATAACCACTCTCTCAGATACTCCCTTGGTAGGTCTCCTCTTGTGACCCCTCATCTTCGGGTTCTCCTTCTTCTTCATCTTCTCCTTTGCCTTTTCCTTCTCTGGTCTCCCCCTCCCCCTCTGACTCCTCGTCGTTGTCACCTTCTCTCAGTGGCATCACTTCCGGATCATGCTCCTGGCCGAGAATCACGTTCACTAGGAATGGCGGATCCACATGCTGACCCCTTTGGCACGCGAATGTGTCCATGGCCGTCAGGTAAGAATGCTACCGATGGAAATTCACTCGGTCGGTAACTCGAATGAGCCCGACCTCTGGCAGCTGGATCCGATTTTGCATGATCTTCTGCCAGATGGCTTCAACACTCAGCGATTGCCACAGGTTCATCCAGGCCAACCACATTTCCAGGAAAATTGCATCTTGGGAAGGTTCGATCAGGTATCTTATCTACTTCCCGGGCAGATCCCAGGCCGCCTCATGGACCCCCCCCCACAGGCAACGAGGTCACGGTGGCACTGTGTGATGTTCCCACTGTTGAAGTCTCGGCCTACGTAGGCCTCGCTGGCTGACTCACCCTTGGTTCCCCTCAATTGGCAGCCCCTTTTGTTCTCCCCCATCGCCTGGTTTCCATGCGAGTAACCTTGAGTTGCCAGACTCGCTTGCGTAAAATCCCCTCCAGGTACGCGATAGTCAAGTGTTCGGCATACTCGGTTCCTAGGCCAACATCAACCCTGGTGGGAGGAAGAGTAATGACATCGCCAGAGCTAAAAGTGGTAAACATCAACCACATCTAGCATAGAACGCAGGGATTCTTCTCCTGGAAGACAGCCGTGAATACCTTCTTCAGCATTCGTTGGAGGCACCCGAACTGCTTGGCGAATCAGGATGGCACGTAAGGCTCGCAGATCACCTTCCCGTCGATCTGAGCCACGAGCACCCCGCCTAGAATGCCCTGGAAATATTCATGCTGTTCCAGAGCGCCTCGCCCATTGTCCACCATCAGGCTGAACGGGGTGGGGAACGGGCTGAAGTGGAAGTTGTTGTGATTGCCGATGCGGATTCTCACGCCCTCCTCGTTGAGTGAAATCAGTGCCAGCCTTGCGATGTTCAGCAAGGACGGTTGCAGGCCATTGCCCGGAGGACGGATGGAATTTGGGAATGTGTACCCACCGAGGTGAGCCACCACCCATCCATGGAATATCTGGAAGGGTCCACATACTCTCTGAGGCGACCCCCTCGTGAGATGCGTCCTAGGATGGAATACAACGTGGCCAGTACGAGGACGCCCAAGTTAAACTGTTTGTTGGCGGCTATGCTGCCCTCCATCACCAGTGTTGCTGGACGGACTCCCATCCTCACTTCCCGCACCAGCAAGAGCCACCCTCTTAGGAAGGCGTCAAGGAACCCAGCATACTGGACATTCGGGTCCTAGGCCTTGATGAAGTGATATCCCCATGATTGGTATTGCCCCACCTCTAGGGTCCTCATGTATGACCCATCCCGGCTCCTCTGATCCGTGGTTGGGCACCGTTTACCCCGTCCCTGCATCTTGATGGCCGGATCATTCTCAAGGAACATGCTGATCCAGCCCTTGTAGGCAATTCCCTTCAGGAAGTGCTTGATCCCCAGCCTCTCTTTGGCCAGCTCCAGCAGATGACACTTCAGCATGGGTGTCTGTGACCTGTCTTCCCAAGTGTTCTTTGGTGGAATGAACTCGTCCTATGGGTAGCCCTCCAGTGGGATACCTCCAATGCAGTGAACATCCCAGAGACTGATGCCAACTTCCCCATGATGAAGGTGGAATGTATTGGTGTCAGGAAACCACCGGGTGAATAGCTCCGACCTGAGCTCAGGGTGACGGTGGAAGTGGAACTGCGATGTCCATAACACCTCGAACAGGCCAATATACCGCAGTTCATCCACGAACTGGTCATAGGTATGGAAAAACCAGAACTCCCAGGTCCACCAGCTGGTGAAGTTACCCCCGGACCACATGTCCCAATCCATCAGCCATCCCTTCGTGTCATTTGTGATGCTCTGACAGAACGTGCTCACGTAGAGGGCCGGAGAATTCTCGGTGACATGCTCATCCCCTATAATGGTCTTGGTCCTCCTGTTCAACACATATAGGTCCATATTTCTGGTTTCCATGGAAGGAAGACCATTGTTGGTTAAGTTGTATTGAGGATGCTCATCCTCCTGGGTTACCCATGACCGTGGTGTGTCCATCTCGAAGCCCAGCAGGGGCACCTCCTCCAGAATGCCGAAATTCCAGAGCGAGAGGTTGTCAGATAGGGGATACGTCTTCTGGGATGGAGTCATATGATTAAACAAGGCTAGGTTAAAGGAAACAATCACCTTGGTGCAATAATCCTCATCGTTCTCCACCATTTAGGTCCTTCTAGCGGCGGCCTCCCCCTCATCAACTCAGTTTGCGGCCATCTCAAATATTTCGGGAGTTGCATGAATCTGGGATGTAGTGCGCAAAATCAGAGAGTGCTAAGCGAAATCTGAAGTGGCGACGTGAAATCCAGGAGTTGAGCGCGCTATCGGCACACTAAGTGCGGAATATCCTGAGTAGGGGTGCAAGGACGGCCAAAATTCAGAAGGAATTCTGCGCTACTAGAGGGTTTTTTACGCACAACTACGGTAGCAATTTTGTGCAAGAGACCTATAAGCCTATCGTGCGGAAAAGCGGGGTTACGGATTTGGGACCCATCACCCCTTTTTATAGGAGAGGCCAGGGTTCGGTGCCACGCAGAAAGTAAATTCGGTGCCGATCCGTCGTTTCGCGCGCCGCATGGGTTGTTTGCGCTCTAAGCGCCTTGGACTAGCTCTGCTCCGACATTTCGGCTTTTCCCTTGGAATCCGACCGTTGTGACCTCTCTCCAATCACATTCTGAGGGGAGACATTTGTAGACGTCGAAAAAAGTCTTTAACTCCTAGAGGAAGTTTTGTAATTGAAAAGTGAAGTCATATTTAGAATCAGAGGTCCGGTCTGGAGGCCCGGGAAGCGGTGTGCGAAATAATGGAGGGCTGGTGCGAAATAAAGATGTTCACACAAAGCATTCCTGGGATTCGCTTAATTGAGCCGCTGGTGCGTGCAATTTTGGGTTCCTGGGTTCCGCGCGGTGAAGCTTTGCGCACCGACGGTTCCCGTCACGGAAACATTCGTGCATTCCCTGGATTCCGCGCCGGCCGATGCCTATAAATAGAAGGCGACCCCCAATGGTATAGGGGTTGAGGAATTCGGATCGCCTCCCGTGCACGCAATTCGACTACACCAGTGTGCAATATGACTTCCAGGTAATCCCCCTTTTCACGCAACCTTCCTATGGGGTTCGCCTTTGCACGCAACTCCACTTGTTTAAGTGAATTTTCCTCCTCCTCCAGGTACTTCCCTTGCGCGCGATCGTTTTCCCTTACGTGTAATCCACTTCTATGCGCGCAATACCTTGCGTGCAATCACTGATCCGCGCCATTGGTCCTATTGCATGCCATCCAGGTGTTTTGCATGCAAACCTTCCTTTTGCGTGCAACACCCAGGACCCCTTTACCTTGACTCCCCTTGGCTGCCTTTCCGCGTCGGCTCCTAATGTCTTCCCTGCCGAGCATGCGCGACATGCGTTGTTTTCCCATACGGCCTTCCAAGCTCGTACGAAGTAACCTCAAGGTCCCTTGGGCAGTGTTTCCCATTGCATTGATTTGCCTTATGCTTCTCCTCATAGGCACGCTAACGGCTATTGCTTCTTCGCATATCAACGCTAACGTGGACCCCTCAATGGTTCGCCCTGCAACCCCCCTTCACTATAGCCTTTCTGATGCCATCCATCCCACAAGGGGTAGAGGGCATTAGGCATGTAACCCCCAGGGGTGTGGAACGAACCCACCTATTCCAAGTTGTAGGACGTTAAACTGCTAAGCACCTCACCCTTAACACATGACGTAAAACTGTGGTCCGACCTCGTGCTTCGCACCAAGGGTCCCCCCAGCTCAGACATTTTTTATGCCACTCGTCTCCACGATAATGGCATCCTCCTCGCATGGAATGAGATCCTCCTTGTCGGATTGGCGTTTGTCCATGAGGGAAGGGCTGCCTCAGAGCGTAATCCCCTAGACCCCCTTACAGAAGGTTGCACCCATGCACCTCCGTACATCCCTCCTGTCAAGGCCAGTGGAGACCCTTCCCACTGTTCTTTGTCGTGCCATGGGCCTCCACCCAAGAGTAAGCCCCGCACCTAGGGCCACTAACCATGCGTAAGCCCCTATTTCCTCTTTGGGCTGCGCCATGCATAAGCCCCATTCCGCTTCTCACGGACACACCCTTCACGACGTGATCGTCTGGTCCTGCTGCCTCTTGTTTCTCATACAGAGCATGACTCACGTGGGATTAGAGCGCACATTGACCATGACATCCTTCTATCGGCCACCCCATAGTGTAAGTCACATACCAATGAACTACATGGAATTTTATCCATGCTAACTCATGGTACATAGGAAGCCTCCCAGAGGTTCAAGCCCACCACCCGGTCGTTCCGACTTCTCCACGTCAGTTCCCCAGCCACCATGGGCCTCCTCAGAGCATAAGCCCCATATCCACCATGTGTCGCCTCAGAGCGTAAGCCCCATATCCACCATGGGTCCCCTTAGAGCGTAACCCCCATATCCACCATGGGTCGCCTCACAGCGTAAGACCCATATCCACCACGGGTCACCTCAGAGCGTAAGCCCCATATCCCTCGTCCCGCATGACGTTAAACAGTATGCACACGTCCTGCATGACGTTAAACTGTATCTCGTCCTGCATGATGTTAAAATATATTCCCCCTCTTGGGCCGTCTCAGAGCATAATTCCCATGCCTCACATCCATGTCTTATCCTGTCTTCCCCCCTCAAGCCCACGTGCCTTGGGAAGCTCATTCCCTAGCCCAGAGGCCTCACTTCCTCCAGACTCCAATCCATGTGTCCATTCTCACGGGTCACCTTTTCAAGTGTCCCACAGTATCACTGAACTACACAGAATTTGATTCCCTACCATGGGGATACGTCGGAAGCCTCCATGAGGTTCAAGCCCATCACTACATCATCCATCCTGATCATTACCCGGGCCACCACATCTCGTTGAGATCATGCCTCCCCATCCCACTCCATTGTATCTGGGAAGCCTCCCATGTGCTGGCCCCAACATCGGTGATCCCCCTAGGGGGTCCTTCAATATGATCCACTCTCAGTTATTCGATCAGTCTGATCCGTCTTCGCAAGACGTTATGCTCGCGACATACCTCGTGTTAAACATGGGAAGCATAGGAAAACCTCAGATGGTACACATTCCCCACATTCGATCTAAGATTCTTCGGGCTTCCGCGCCCTCGTGAAGCCCTATGATAAGGGACAGAAGACAGACATGCTGATCCCTAGCATCAAGACATGCCAACGACACCCCAACATGACCATTCTCCTCAACGAAGGTTGCTGCCCTGACAAAACCCCTTAGAGTGTCTCGGCGGAAGCATCATAATTAACTTGCATCCATGCAGATATTGTGCAAGGAACGAGCATCAAAAAACCATCTTATATCTATAAGGGAGACCCAGAATAGGTGACGAGCTCCGAGGAGGAATCCAAAGGAGGAAGAACCAACATCCCATCATCCCGGTTTCGTTCAATGAGCAGACATCCCTGAATAAAGACCAGATGTCGCCCGCCTTTGGAAAGAGAGAATGCGGGGCCATGAGCCATGCACCCTCCCATGCATGACGGACGCGCACGCGCGCCCCTACGTAAAAGTGTTGGAAACAATAGGCCCTTGAGTTTTTGAGGCGCGACAGATTTTCAGACGCCTAGGTGTTGGATGGAGGTTGTAGCACTTATTTTCCACATAGATGGGACACCCGCGGACTTGATGGTGTACCTAGTGGTTAGACACTTTCCGGGAGAAGCCGAGAGGTGATGGAGCCTAATGCTCCAGTTTTATGATGAGGCGACTCTCACCTGTGGAGACTTCAAAGGTCTTTTCAGGGCAGAGTTTGCACCAGCCACTCTACGCTCTGTGCATGCTCAAGAGCTGCTTCTCTTGCCGTAGGGCTTTCCGAATGTAGCTGAGACATCAGCAGATTGTAGTAGGCAGATGACATAGGGGAAAAAACGGGTTATATCAAAAATAAGACGACCCCAAGATGTGCCATCAGGGGTGTGAGGCACCCGAGTCTGAGTGAGATGATAATCAAGGAGGATCTAATTTTCATGCAGGGAACGGGGTCACATAGGGCGTGACTGTCCGACTCCCTGCACATTTGATCAGCAGGCATTGGAGGAGCCACCGAGATAGAGGAAGTGACATGATCTTGAGAAACAGTTGAGCGGTGGATGAGGATGTGGAGCAGGTCCTTTAGAAGATGGTGAACAGAGTCATCGAGCGCTACTACTACCACCACCCATAGATGGTTTGCCTCGAGCTCCGAGAGTAGGTTTACAGGAGAAGAACTAGCTCCTGGAATAGAGGAATTTGTCCTATAGGATCTTAGCTTTGTTGTTTTTGTTGTTTGTGGTTGTATTGTGTCTTTGTACTATGAGATACAGTAATAAAAGACACTTTTACATGTGATTTTTATCCTTACCATTTCATATGGTTGATACAGAGAGGTTTTGGTTAAAACCATTGACTTGACACTCAAATTTGAGATTCCTACTATAGGAGACCCAGTGACCACTCACTTCTTCCAATAGTGTGACTCGACCCTTAGAGGTGAGAATAATGGTTATATCTCTTGGTTTTGGTGTCGAGGCTTTACAACATCGTCCATGTCATCAAATAGTACTGTTCATGTATGGATTGACTCTATTAGGAAAGGAACGTGGTTCATCCAGGCAATGAGACAAGAATTCTATTTTCAGAAATGGATAAATATTAGCATCTCATGTTGGATGTAATCAGGAAAGGGTGTAGTTGAGTTCTTTAAAAATGTCTAGTCATACCCATAGTTTTTGGAGCGAACTATTTACAGTTTACTCTAATCTCAATTTCTTATGTGTGTCTTCTCATAGAAGGAATTATACCTGAGACAACGATGATGGCTTGAGTTCTTCCACGACCCTGACTTTGAGATAGTCTACACTCCTGAGAAGGGGAACGTTGTAGCAGATGCTCTTGGCTGGATATTGGGCATTCAGCTGCTAGGAGAGGTGATAGAGCAGTTAGTCGCGTTGCAGATATCCTTTTTGGATATTGATGAAGTCTCCTTTCTTCAGTCTATCACAGTCACTCCTCTACGTCTTCAGCGAGTTAGAGAGGAAAAATGATGGGATGTGGACTACAAGACATGACCTGCTCAGATATTCTCAGGGCTGGCACCTGATGGATTTTCTGAAGGTGGGGAGCACATTATCCTCTTCAGGGGACGTACTATGGTAATAGTTTCACTGCATGAGGAAGTGCTGAGGGAGTTCCACACTTCCCCACTAGTGGTGCATCCAAGAGTGGGGAAGATGTACCAGGACCTCAGTCGATAGCATTGGTGGCTGGGTATGAAGAAGGATGTAGCAGAGTTCGTTTCATGATTTCTCACTTGTCAGCAAGTGAAGGTGGGGTACCAGGTACCAGCAGGCTTGGTATAGCCGTTAGAGATCTTGGAGTGGAAGTGGGATGGGATATCCATGGATTTTGTAATGGGGCTTCCACAAACATCCCAAGGACACTACTCTATTTGGGAGACCATATATCGACTCACCATGTCGTCCCTTTTCTTACCGATCAGAGAGCAAGGCTCAGTAGAGAGATTGAGATGCCTCTACATTCATGAGATTATACAGATTCACGGTGTTCCATCGACTATCATCTCTGATTGAAATGCTCGTTTCACTTCTGGATTTGGAAGGGGTTACAAGATGCTTTTGGGATACAAATACGTCTGAGCACATCCTTCCATCAACAGACAGACCGTATGACTGAGAGGACCATTCAGAATCTTGAGAACAAGCTCTGTGCTTGTGTCCTTGACTTTGGTCATGGATGGGAAGATAACCTACACTTGGTGGAGTTTTCATACAACAACAGCTACCACACAACCATCAGAATGGCACCATATGAGGCACTATACTACTGAACCTTCAGATCACCTATATGATGGACTGACTCAGGGGAGTCAGCACTTGTAGGACCAGAGATGGTTCAGGCTACGACGAAGAAGGTGAAGATCATACAGGAGCGGATGAAGACTGCATAGTGCAGACATAAGTCATATGCTGATAGGAGACGGAGACCACTAGAGTTCAAGGATAGTGACCACGTCTTCCTATGGGTCTCACCTCGACGAGGTCTACAGTTATTTGGTCAGGGTGGCAAGTTATCACCGCGTTTCATTGGACCTTTCCAGGTCCTCAGTAGGGTAGGCAAGGTGGCTCACTTCCTGGCCCTTCCACCTCAATTGCACCGGGTGCATGACGTCTTCCACGAATCTCAACTGAGGAGATACATGCATGAACCGACCCATATCATCGATCACAGGGAGCTGGAAATTGATGAGGGGGAAACATTTATGGAGGTCTCGGTGGAGATCGAGGATCAACAAGAGCGGGGCAACATGAATGGTCATTTCCTCTAGTGCGAAATCGCTGGCATCACGGGAACCTCCAAGAGAGCACTTGGACGCGAGAGGCTCATATGTTAGCTCAGTACCCCCATTTTTTTCCTAGAGTGTGTTATAGCTTTATGGTGATGTAAATTACTGAGGTGAGAGTAATGAAAATACCCGGAAATTTCAAGGAAATTTTTTTCTTAAATTCATTGGAATTTTATGAGTCTGCAGTTTATAACGGCACATGATTCTGAGGCCCAGTGTGCCCGGAAATAATTTTTAAAGTTTTGTTTGGGTACATTTAATAAAAATAGGTGCGGGTTTTTCTATCTATTGAACTAGTGCTCGGAATTGAAATATGAGGAAATCGAAAAACTCGCAGCGCCAGTATTCACGTAAATGGACCTTTACCGCAGTTGCGTTCAATGCAGGTCGAGAGTTAATATTTGGGGATTTAGAATAAAATAAATAAAATTTGTGGAACAAAATTTTATTTTATATCTGGTAGTTATATCCTACAAGGGGGTGATTTTTGGTTGGACCCATAAACACAGAACCTCTCATTAGAGGATATTTGTGAGGTGGGGCCCACATGAACCCCTAACTTATCACCTCCCCATAAAATCCCATTTAACTGCCCTTCATTAATTATTGACACCTCTTCTCTTTTATTAAGGTGGAACCTCTCCACCTCCAACCTATTGATGATGCCAAACATTTAATTAATAACGTTATTAATTAATTGGAAACTCACTTTTGAATATATTGGATTTTCATGAAACTTCATTAAAATGGGAGGGATCTATTTTCATATATTCTGGAGTAAATGTTTTGGTGGGGATCCTATGGAGAAATAAAAGAACAAAAATCTTATCTCGATGAAGAATATCTCCAGCGAAGATCGTGAATTCACCAATGACGCTTCTTCTTCGGGCACACTCGGACGTCGACAGAATCGACGTTCTTCTTCCGCGATGCTAGTCTCCCATTACGTTTTGACGTGCTCCACACTTGAATTCGATGTAGGTATTTTTTATGATTTATAAGTGAATATATTATATCGATTGTGTTTTTTTCTTTGAAATAATCTTGGCCATATGACACCGCCTAACGTGGAAGGTTCGGGCCGATCTAACATGGCCCGACAACTCTCCGTTGTTATTTAATTTTAATTCGCAATGAGAAGTGGCGATGATCAAAGGTGGAAACTGCGCGAAGGACGCATGCGGAGGAACCACGTCCCATAACCGCGGGCTGCTCAGCCGATGGTGAACCAGACGGCTAAGCTGGCCGGACCAATGAAACTGTAGCTCCACAAGGGCACTATCTTGTGGAGGACCACAACCCACATTACACGGGCCACATCGGCAGCGAACTGGTCGGCTTGTTGGCTAGTTGGGTGAAGGAGTCGTGGCACCTGAAGGTGCCGCGCAACAGGACGACGACTCGCCTGAGTAGCCCGCTTGCACCGGGAAGGCCGGCCGGCTTGGGTAGACCGGTTGGTATGGAGGCACCGCCGGTATGAGAAAGCGCACCCCCCCCTCGGGCCGCTCGGCCCCTACGTGCCGAGCCGCCCAGCCAGCTGGTCGAGCGACGCCCAGTCGGGCCGCGCCGCGCCGAACTCGACTTGGTCGCGCACACCGGGTTGGGCCGTGCCCTGTTCGGCCGGGCTGAACACATTCGAGCTCGGTCGTGCACCTTGGGCCGAGCCACACGAATCATCGATCTAGTTCGACCCTTTGCCGGGTTGGAACCGCCAAAACAGGGATGACTCGACCCGCCAGCCCACTGTGCTTAACGTGACGGTCCGTTTTCACTTAACGGTGAATAACTCGAAGACTGCGCATATGATTAATGGACCTTCTACAGCACTGGGACCCTCTTGACGTTTCCGTACTTTGGCGATACTCTATGTGAGTTTTAGACATCTTTGGATAACGGCCGGGTTTGGAACGAGCGTATTTCCAACTGGGATCTCAATGATAAAATGAAAATAACTCTCAGACCGGGCGTCCAATTGATGCACCATCTATCGCATTGGGTTTATTTTCATGAGACAGAACATCAGGATACATCAACTCTAGACATCGTGATAGTTGATGTATCGACCCCTTGGCTCGAGGAGCGGACCCTCTCGGAATCGAGCGTGTTGTGTGTGGAAACTCTGGAGGTGGTTGTGACTGCAACGACTACTATATTGGAATCCTCCGTGGGTTCGGTAGCGACGACTACTGTACTAGAATCCTTCGTGGGTTCGGCAGTGATGAAAAATGTACTAAAATCCTTCATGGGTTCATCAGCGATGACAACTCCCGTACTAGAATCCTCTGTGGCTTCATTTTTGACGACTACCGTACTGGAATCCTCTGTGGGTTCAACGGTTATGATTAATGTTCATGTATCCTATGTGGGACCGATAGTTTGGATTCTGTTCTAGTATCTTACATGGGTCAGACAGAGTAGCTGGTCTAGTATCAAATGTGGGTTTGACAGCTTAGCTGGTCTAGTATACTACTTGGGTCTGACAGATTAGATGAATCAGTGACTGTATCTTATCATCTTTATCACTTAACGAAAGTTGTATACCTGTGTGAGCTCTGTCTTCACTTTAAATGATTATTATTGATGTGATTGACTTCTTTCTTGTGTGGACTGGGTTGTGCTTGGGCTCAATATTTGGAGTCAAATAGGTATTGATTACTACGATATATGTACGGGCATATACCTAAGTAGAGTTAGTTGATACTTCGTGATTTTATCTTTTCATTGTGGTTTTTATTTTGGGGATTCTGGGAGACCTTCAGGTGTCTCGGGGTGTCTACTGAGTATTTTATACTAAACCCTGCAAGGGCTATGCCTGCACTACATTTTGTTGGATACAGACGACAGACATCACTGATCGAGGTGGAGGCTTGGGGAGATGGATGATACCCAGAGGTAGACCACTTGGTGGGACGTACACGGAGCGGACAACAGGACCCGGGGGGCTGAGGAGGCCATCTATACCCACCCTTCAGGTGGGATTCCCTGAGTACGACTCAGTAGTTGTTATTTAATTTACTACTGTTTTAATTGTTTTTCAGTTGTACTGTACTTCCTGTTGGGTTTGTATACTGTCCCATTTACATTTCAACAGTTACTTTTGTACTCAGTTTACTTAGTTCTTTCTTCAGTTGCATAATCTATTGTATATGTTTACTTTTATAAAGGAAATTCCTTCTCAATATTGGGATTTACATCTTTGGTGCTAGTTGCCAGCCCCTGGCCTATGGAAGGCGGGTTTGGGGTACTCACGACACCAGCCCCAAGGACGGGTTGTGACAAATAACTTGGAAATTTTATAAAGAAATATTCAAAAATATTTGAAGAAATTTTTCATTTAAAATACTTCTAAACCATTTAAAAATGATTGTAAAAAAATATAAATACGTTTTAAACATAAATAATTTCTGAAAAAAATTTAGAAAACATTTTTTTAAAGGAGACATATTTCCAATAGAATAGAGAGATAATGTCATATTTTAAATATAAAACATTATTAATTATCTTTAGAACCCAAGAGTGGAATAACAATACCAATAAGTGAAGATATAATGAATAATCATAGGATAACAAAATTCAGTAGTGTTCCTCATATATGGCTTATAATATATCAGTAATTATAGAATAATCCTATTTAGTGACGATAAAAAATGAGTTTTTAGAAAAAATATATTACAACCTTATTAACATTTACTCATAATACACATGAGACAATAAAATTAAATAAATCATAAAATATATTTTAATAAGGTAATTCAATATTTAACATGTCAAATGGAATTATATACTACCCACTGAAAAATATTTGTGCATAACATGTCATGTATCTCCAAGAAAGAAAATTTAGTGAAAAATTACTCTAAAAATTTTGTATCTTTTGAACCATGAAACCCAGGAAATAAAATAATCAAATGGAAATTTAAATACCATTAAATTTAATTATATGAATAATATAAAACATTAATGTGTATTATATACAACAGATATATGAAAATAAGAGTTGAACATGCCTTCTCTTTGACAGAAAATTAAACTGAGACAAGAAAACCTTTACCTTTTTGTTGACTCTCATTATACTCTTAAAAACAATTATATAATAAATAAAAAATTTATTATACATAAACCATTGAACAAAATTTATATATCTAATAACATATATTAATTTTTTGGGACTTTATGTTACCTATATAATAACAATTAAATGTTAATGTTACGTTTCATGTAATTTTATCTTTATTTTTCATTTAAATTTTGGCTTGTTATTCTCGACCCTGTTAATTAAATAATGATTAACATATTTACATATTGAAAAACATGAAATAAATATCATTTATATTATTTATATATGTATTTTCAATATATATATATATATACTAATAAAAATGAAATACACAATCCATTGAGACGGTTGGCCGTATTCACACATGATTGATATTTCCATTTTATTTCTATTTTGAAATAAAACAGGTAAATGAATTATATATATAATATAAATATACTATAATAATTATTTAATATTTAGCTTATAATATTACTTAACCCTTTTATAATTGATTCTGTGTAATGTGTGAACGAATCACATCGCTTTGTGGAGGTTAAAGTCTTCTCCTCTAAAAAAGAAGTTATCACATATATGAAAAATTGGAAACCATGAATCTATATTTTATATAACAATTTATAAAGTTTAATAGTGTAAAAAATATCATAAAAATAATATAAAAATATTTTTTACATGATAATACAAACACATTATAGTTGGTATATTTAAAATGAACAACATAGTTTCACAGTCAGTATTCCACCATACGCAAGAGTGATATATTCATACCCTTTGGATGGATGTGTTGGTAAGATTAGGTAAAAATTTATTGTTAAAAAATAAAAATATATTTTGGATAATTAAGTTAATATATAATTATGAAATAATAAGATTTTATGGGGTGGGGAATAAAATAATAAAAAGGATCTCGAGGAAGGATGTTACCTCTTTATTGGGTTACTTCTCTTGGTTTGAATTAAAAGGCCTACTTGAATGGATTTATTCAAAAAATGGAGGGCTAAATGAATAAAATAGTAGAATTTTTAGAATATTTTGGTTGGGTTACTCAGATCCAAAGTGTTTTGAGAGGTCATAAGAAGTATGTGGTGTGAGTACCTCTTTATAAAGGATTAGTGAAATTATTGTAAATATAAAATGATAAACTCAATTGAGATGTATCCCTTACATAATGTGCCGAAAATAATTTTTAAAATAAGAAAAAACTATGTAATTGTGATAAATATGTATATTCATTGAATTTTGGACATGTTTCTAGGTCATTAATCCTTTAATGATTATTCATTTAATCCTTAGGTGATCTTGTTTTTACCTTAATCAATATAATTAATTTTAACTACATTCAAGAATATTTTTGGTAAATTTTTAACCATATTAAGAATTATAAATTATTATGATTCCAATTATTGAATACATTTTTTCAAATTCTATCCAAGTAATCATAAAAAATTATTTTAAATTTAATCTCATATAGGGGACTACAAAGAGGGGTTTAAGAGTATAAATTCTCAAAAAATTTATATTTTTATATCTAAATTTAATGTTAAATTTTCTCCAATGAAATAAATTGGTTTTAATGATATTTTTCTAATTTTACATACAATTATTTTTAAAAAACTATATAACTATATAAATAATTTTAATTGAAAAATAGTTTCAAATTAATATTTATTATTTTTTCACTATTCCACAACTAATAAAACATCTCAGAAATGTACAAATAAACTAATAAAAATTAAATTTTATTAATATAATTTTGAAAATGATTTTATTTAAATGAAAACGATAAAGGTGTAAAAAATTATATTTATAATTGTTTCTCCACTTAAATTCATTGAAATTACGTATTAGAAAAATACATCATTTTATTCCTAAAATTGGATTTGTTATTATCTTATTGTTGAAAAATTGAATAGATGAACATACAAAATAATGATGGAATATACAATATATAAATATTATTTAAAAAATTAATCAAAATCTGTTTTTTAAATTTAATAAGATAAAAAAAAATTCCATAGAAACATTTTCTTCATAGGAAATTAATATAATTATTTTATAATAGTCATTTCATTCACATAAAATAATTTATAACCAACAAATTAATTTTATATACATGAGTAAATCATATTTTCTCAATTTAGTTAATCTTATTCAAAACATCCATTCAAATGTTTAGGTGGAATCTATAATAGCATTTTAATAATAATATTAATAATGTATATTAAATAAGAAAAAACATATCCTTGCGTGTAACACAAGCTATTGAAGGGACTCTGTATTTTATATAATACAAACCAAACATAGTGTTTCATGTACCACAGAATAATATATGTTATTCATTAGGTGTAATATTAACATTTTTTTCTTATAACTCAAGAAAAATATAGTGTGATTATATTAAAAAACCTATAATAAGCATTGTGTTGAATGAAAAATATGAAAAATATTATGTTATTTAGAAAAACATATTTAAAAAATTGGTGTGTTACATTCCATTCCTACTATGGGGGATTTCCATCTCTAATTGTCTAATATGTATGTGAAGCTTGTACCCTTGTATGATAGGCGAGTATCAGTCCTAGCCTGTCTCTCTATTAAAGAAACTAGATCTCCATCATCATTCAAGCATCACTGGAAGGGGAGTCATGATAATTATGAATCACATATCAACCCTGAAATTGGTAGGGTATCCATGACATTATAGTAGGGAGAACCTTTCTACTAGAATAAGAGTTTAGGGGACAGATATCCTAGGTAATCATGGAAGTGTACAATCCTTGACATCTTCATAGTGGTCCACACTGATCACTACCTATGATCATGAAGAACTAGTGAAACGTAATGCTTGAATCATGCCACATGTTATCCCACAACCCACCATAATGTATAAAATTATGATCTAAATGAAAAAATGTCTTGGGTACGTTTCTCAATGGCCTGAATATGAGTCCTGAATAATGAGATATTCTTATAGGATGATCCCATGAAAAGTACCTTATGTGTACTAGGGTCCATATAGTGTGTGACCCCACCAAAACACATTTCAATGTATCATATTTCCCAAATTCAGTATAAAAGTTGTCTTACATAGTGTGTATATGTACTAAAGCTTACGTCTCACCCCACCCAACCCCTGGCTATGTCCTCAAAACGTCTCCATGTTAGAAACCCCAGTTCCATGTCATATCTCCAGGTACTTCCACATGACCATGTCACTAAGCCATAATTCCTTATCTTACCACATATGGAGAACTCCCCATACACTCCATGTATTCATAATTGATTGCATTCCTAGATTTTTAAGAAATAAATGGCATGGGATATTGTAATACACCCCATGTGATCAAAAATTATGAATGTGAATGCCTTACGAGCCACCTGAAACAACACATTTTCCATGGAAAACCACAGATTGACCCCCAATGTGTCATTAATAGAAGAATATGGTAAATAAAACCATAAATGAATTCATAAAAAGGGTATTAAGAGTTATAAATAAAAGGCTCCTACCTCCTGATGAAATGTTGAAGCATCAAGATCTGAAAAATTCTTACGTTCCACTGTATCCTGTTCTGTTTATGATAAGTATTGAAAAGGAATCAATAGAACCACATCACTCATGTTCACCCTTAGTTCAAATTTTTATCAAGGGAGGTTTCAACCTCTCCCATTTTTTTCTTATGATAAATAGTATGTGAATGATATAATTTATTTTGAAAAAACTAATTTCATCAAGTCAGCTATAAAAACACCCACAATTGAGTACATGATGTCGAAAAATATTACGAAGCACCTATGGTTAACACCACTTTCTGAACTCAATCGTGATCAAAAAATTTCAATCCACATATCCTCCTATAATTTATTCAATGTTAAAAAGGAAAAAATTCACACATCATAATAAATATTTAATTACCACGTAGGGCAGCTTTGTGCCCCATAATCCCATGCTGACCTAGTGCTCACCTTTAAAAATATTACATGAAAATTTTAAAAGTCATTAATAAGAATTCTAAATTTAAAATTTTTTACCTATTTCGAAATAAACCCATTTTGAAACATAATCATCACATAAAAGGATAATTATATGGCCAAAATAATCACAGAATGTACCAATGAAGTATATCTCAAAAACCTAAAAAATATCCAAAATCCATTGTTGGGTAATATAGTATCTCATATTAACTTTTAATGTTTCTATTAAGTTAATTATGATCTCATTATAACTTTAAATTCCATTCATTATCATGTTTATTTTTAAAAATAATCACCATTGAAGGATTAAATCAATTTTTCATTCTAGGCCATGGATTAATCCTATCAATGATGAGTGATTAAACTAAAAAATTATCTTTACATAATATTCAGGTATAAATGTAAAAATCCATCGATAATAATATATTTTAAAACATATAGGATCATCAAAAAATAATTTTAAAATTTAATTAATCATTATTTACATTATAAATTAATTAATTTTTGTTATATTGTCATTTTCTTCAAATTAATTGGGATGTTATACAACCATGACATTATTGTGGGATCAGTTTTAGAGAGGTATCATTTTAGTAATTCATCTATAGAATTATCCTCATAAATTACACTAAAATAAGGAATATGTAGTATTGAAATACGATAAATTATAAAATTTTATTTTTCATTGTTATCAATAATATCCATGTTGTAATATTTGTTTAATATTAACCAAAAAGTCAAATATGAAATTAAATATTCCATATTCATTAAAAATATCAATTTGAGATGATATATAGGTGAAGGATACATGGAATTAGTTTAGATAATTCCCATGGTTGAATAATCACAAGATAATTATATAGGCTCTTGATCTATCACATATATCATTTATAGGTCTATTCAACCGTTTCATCTTTATAGTGATTAAATTTATATGGTGACAATTGATATAAAGTTTCTTTAACATAGAGTTATCTCAATAATATCCATCTATAATAAAGATGTATAACTACTTTCTTCTGACCACTATTTTGTACATTCTGGAATTTGAATCAAGCAGAAACCCTCAATAATTTACCATATAAAGGATTTAGAAGACAAGGGATTTACATTTAATCATGTTGGTATTTTAAAATCACCACATGTGGTTTACTGATTCAAAACGTAAAATAACTATTATCGGGTTTTGATGAGTGTATTTTGGTCCTTTACTAGGTTCTTTATGAAATATTTTACGTGGTCCCAAATTCGGGGAACTGACCATGAGCCTTCAATTTTCATTACATTGTTAGGGTTCCCTTGTTTGTTGTTACATTTTTTCAAGAATGAATTCATCTTCTCTATTTGTTTCATAAATAGAAAACATATCAAGTTGAACATACATCTATGATTTTTCCCAACTTTATTTAGCTATAATTTTTGATTAAATTGACATTTCTAAATCACCACCACCACATTTTTAGATTCATAATGATGAAATTGGATTCATTCAGGTCATAAATAATTAAAATGTTATACCCAATTGCAGTAAATGCATTAAAATTGGAAACTTTATATTGTAAAGATTATTTAGTCGTTTTTTTGAACCCCCATCAAATATAAAAATTCATTTTAGGTCAAAAAAGGTGACCCTGAAGGAAAGGCTTCAGACTCCTTTGAACATTTTTGTGTTGTTAATTATATTGAGTAGATAATGTATGGGCCTTATAATTATCACATCCCTCCCACTTTTTTTGACATTATTCATGTGGTTCACAATGTTGAACCTTTTAATAAAGACAAATAGAATATTAATAGCACCGAGTAATCTAATCATGTGATCGTAGAGGATTCAAAATCACCACAAGAGGAGGAGATAAATTTTCCCACTAACTCCCATTATTCTTCTCATGATTAATATTAGAGTGATTTATATATTAAGGATGTATTCTTGATATAATTTTCTTGTAAAGAAAAAATAAAATGGATGTTTTAGATTTTTTTTATTACTTGGAGTACCAAGAACACTTGGAAAGATTGATATTACTCTAGAATTGCAAGAAAAACTGTCACTAGATACCTATAGGCCTGTCATATGGATAAATAAGTCATTCCCTCATCACCCATGTATACCAATGTTACATTCTTAGCTGAATAAATTTAAAATTATTATAAAATTTTTTATGAGGAGGACCCTATGGTGATGGATTACTTTTAGCATAAGAAGAGTTTGGGATAAGATCTAGAATCTTGGATGGATGATCATGATGAAATTGTTTTTTATAAATAAAAATATGGTGATGACTCATAAAACACATACCTTTTATCAAAAACTATAATTTTTATAATGATGTAGAAAGTATTTGGTCAAAATTCTTATTTTAACATCACATACATCTTATGGAAATGGTTCCTATTTTTTCTCTTCATTTATTCAAGTCTCTTTGCATGATTTTCAAGAATGTGTTTTACAATAATTTCCCCGTGTTAAATCATATATTTTTTTTCTAATTCCTCTATATATGTTCAATAGTTTTTCCTTTTATTTGGAATTTAATTTTTTGTGGATGGGAGTTTCTTAGTTTTCTTAGAATATGATATTGTTTGATGTTGGTATCCAAAAATTATCTCTTACACAATGGATTTCCTTGTTTGGTTCTGTATGTTTTTTGAACTAAAAAATAAGAAATCATATTATTTATGTTATCCTTTTGGATATTATAATATTTATTTTATAGAGGATTCTCAATATAATTAGTTAGTACGTGGTTTTTTACTACTTTTCATTGATTAGGTGTAATGGATTCAATTATTATAATTATTTTTTATTGGTATTTCATAGTCTGATTCATATTTTTGATATCATATTTTTTTCTGCTTTGGGTTCACTATTTCCATGTGATTATTTTTTAGCATTTTGGTTTAGTTATTTTTTTCTTCTTGTGATTTATTCCACCTTGAAAATATTCTAACGCTTATTTGATCAAAATTTATGAAGTTTATTTTTTTAATGGGACTTTCTATTCTAGAATATTGATTCATGGATCTATTGAGTTTTCATGAACCTTGATGTTTTTAAGGGTTTACTATTGTAGAGTTCTTGGTTCCATGAGACTTTTTGTGGTTCTTGAATCAATTTTGATAGAGTTTTTCGGAATATTATATTCGTGAAAATTAGATTTAAGGATGTATTTTCTATTAAAAAATGTTGTTTCATTTATATTAACCAATAATGATTTTTTATATTGATACCTTGGACCAAAATAAGAATTTTGTGATTTAATAATTGTTATTATTTACATTGATGTCATACCGTGGGATAGGGGATCAAAAAACTAGTCAAATGTAAATATTTCATTTGGGGATGACACTCCCCAACTACAATCTTCTTGATTTCATTCTCTTTGGATACTTGTTTCAGTTTTTGATCATTTTACTTAGATCAAGAGGGTGATTATTAAATGATACTTAATTGAAGTTATAATGATTAATTTTATTTTAAGATGAATCATAGAATCATTATTGAACAATCTTGAGAGAATAAAGACTGAACTCAAGACTTTGGATAAAAAAATTTATTTTATTTTTCATTATAAAATGAATGCATTTTCATTATTTCGTTTTCAAATGTTTTCTTCTTATTACACCCCATATGTAAACTTTAGATCATATTTTATTTAATATATTTTGTGGGGTATGGGCTAGGTGGATGAACCGTAACATAACTATTTCAAAATTAAAAATCAATGAATGATGAGTAGTGTTTCTCATCATATTGAGATAAAAATATAGCTTATAATTATGTAGATATAAAAATACACAAAAAATAATCCCACTCTCTCTAGTATATTAGATTACAAATATTACTGTGATAGTCTAATGTGTATAATATATTCAATAAATATGGAAATACAAATTAAAGGGTTACTATGATTGTTATTGAGATCCATCCTATGTCAAACAACCTGAAATATCACCTAAACATTTTATCAAAAGAGAACTGCACATCCTATTACAATAGATGAGTTAGGGGAGATAAAAATCAAGAATAATCCATTAAAACTACATGAAAAACAAAATTATCCCAAATTATCTAAATTTTCTTTAACCATCAGGGTTTCAAGAAGATTCTTAATCACATTAATTTATTTATAGATAATTATATATCTCATCAGATGAAATATATTTACTATACAATATTCCATTATTTATTATTAAATATAACTTCTCACATTTATTAAATTACTATATTTCTTCAAAAAAATATTACACCATTTCAAGAATTTATGGAAAAACCAATCATTAATGTCTATGTATTAAAAATTCATATATGAAAAGATTTATGAAATCGAATTGTTTTCTATGAAATTATGATCAATACACAGCTTAAGGTAGTGGATTCATTATATATAATCAATGAAATGATTTTATAGGATAATTTTATATTATCGAATTTAAAGGACTATTATGTGGGAAAATGAGCATTCAATTTGTTTCTAATTATCTTTTTATAGTCAATCTAGATTCATAACCATAAAATTATTTGTCGAAAACAACTATGAATCCTTCTTTATAAATTTGATAAAACTTTTTTTTAATGAATTATTGTTGGATCAACCATTAATTTTATAAAATAAGGAATATTAAAACATTATCCATGAATTTTATCACCTTATAAAAAAACAATTCTTCATTATCAAGGATAACCCCATTTGTGGGTGAAACAATATGATTTAACATTTCATTTAAAATCACTATATTATTATAAATGAAATTTAATATTCTATATTTATTAGATTTTATACATTTTATAAAATTCATACGTTGTTTTAGGACCCAAACCAATTTTTACTATTTCCCATAATAGAGATTCACTATTTCTATAATAGTCTTTTCAAGACAATCTATGATGAATAAATTTTCTAGGTTCCATTTGTGTTTATTTTTTCTCATTGATGTAGTTTTAAAAATATGAAAACCAAATTTTAAATGGAATCATATGAATGATGTTCCATTATAATTAATAAATCATCTTAATACACCTTCTCACTACAGTCTATGATATAAATTTCTATAACTTTTTTGATTAAGCTCATCATAAATTTATTTAATATATTTTCATCTATGAATGTTTGTATACATATTTAGAGGTGATAATGGAATTTCAATCTTCAAGTATATCTCAATTAATAAATCTATTTATTTTATCACTTTTCATATAATCTTATATAACTCATTATATAAAAAACCATTTTTTTAAATGAATGATATCTTTCTATGGGTTTTGGAAATGGTGAAAATTATTTATTGTCAACCCCCATCTTCTTTTATATATAATATCAAAAATTAATTGAAGAAAATAAATATAATTACATTTACTAAGATTAAGTCATGAAAACCAATAGACTAAATGATAGATCAATTTTCTAGATGAATAGAATCTATTAGAGGATATATAATATATAAAGACCTTATAGAACTTGACCGCATATGGTTTATACATAACCAAAAATAAAAATGTATTTACCTATATTACATAGACCTATTGTATATAGAGTGTAAAAAAATACATAATCACAATGTTTCGATGGGTGTTTCCATTGAATTTTAGATGACAACTCTTCTGTAAATGAGATCAGGCCCATATCCTTTAATTTCATTCTGTTGGAAATGAGGTCCCTGAGGATTATTTTTATGGATAATATTTGACAGATTTTTTTGTGAATTTAACATTGATTCATTTAAAAAAAACTATCATGACCGTAATATATTCTATACACCTCAATCCATGGTTTATACCATCCTAATAAAAAATATGTGAATAGGGTGGTTAAACATTGATAGGAAATAAATTGACCTCAAATACCTATTAAATCATCCACTTTTTCCATATTATCCTACTTTTTAGTCATATAACCATTTCATGAAAAACTGTCACCAACACCTTATAAATTAATTATCAAAAACTTTCTCTGTATATGTATCTTTCTATTTCATATGCCTTTTACTCAATAATGGAACATCCTCTGTATACCTTATCAGAATATCATGGATACCTATTACCGAACCATGTGATCTATTTAATAATTTTATAAAAAAATCAACATGTTAAACATGATGTTCAAATGAGGGGATTGGTGGTATGTGTAATAAAATTCATGATGGAACAACCTCTATTTACACTAAAAAATGAATCTCTAGAACATTGAGGTAAACTGTTAATCCCTAAAAAAAATATTATCGAGAGTGGTATTACATGAAATATGAAAAAAACATTATTATAAATTTATCTGTTCTAATCAAGAGAGAAATATTATATAATATATATAAAATGAACTTATTTATAAGGTAATTGATTATAATATGTATAAATTCATTCTATGTGGGTGTTTCATGGAGTCTAATTATTAAATCCCTTTTAATGTTTTTCATTTTCTATTATGGTATGGATACTGTTTGTAAAATTACCATTGAATATTTTTTTCCAAACATAATTTACAGACCCTAGAGGAATCGACAAAAAGACTATGGAATATCACATTTTATGTTGTGTGACCAAAAATATACTTTTATATAACAATTCATAAATATAAATCCATGACAGATTTAAAATGATGAATTATTATATTCTTAAAAAATTCATCATGTATTGTATTGAAAAAAATTCTAATTTTTATCATTATCATTCTAGCATGATCACGGTTAACCTTTTTTAAATTTCTCCTCATCTATTATAATTACATATCATCCTTATTTGGGTTTTAAATCCTCTCAAGAAAACTTTATGAAACATTTATATGCTAATGATAAGTTATGTTAACCTTCCTAAATAATTTCGTGATCCATATTTAGAAAATACACAATAATTTAATCAATTTATGTCCTCATAATGGAAAATATATAATGGTCATGGTTTCAAAGTGCCATTTCCAATATTTTCTCCTTGTCTTGACTATAATATATTTAGTAATTAAGATATTTTATCACAGAAAAATATCTTCTCAAGGAAATATTCAAAACATTTTTTGAAAATATATACATCAGGATTTTATGATCAATGTATATATCACTCCATTAAGCATTCAGATAAAACCACAATAATTTTATTGATAAAATCAACACATCCATCATAAAATTTTATGTCGAGTAATTTTTCAAATTAATTTTAAATTAAAGAGAGGAATAACATATCACTATATAATTCTAAATGTCTATTCATTATAACACATTCATTAATGCATCAATATATTTCAGAAACCCATCCATAATATGAGGTTTTTTTATCATAAGCACACTATCTTAACTTCTCTTTAGCTAGTTTAAATTACTCTCACATTCATCTATAAAAAGATGGATTCAATTATATTAATATTGGTTATTAGATTATATATTGACAAAAAATTTCTCACAAATAAAAAATAATATCCAACTTGTGAAAGAAAACAACACATATTGTTTTTCATTATTGGTTTGGGCCCTTTGTCAGTAACATTAATTAATTTAGAATCGACTAATATTCATTCAATTTTAATTAATTGTACTATGAATGAGAATTTTTATATAAGATACACATAGTTGTAAAATTTTATATACAAATTATCCTTTTTCAGGGTCATTATCACAATATTGAAGTGTTCTTCATACTCTTCATTGTAAATAGATTATAAGAAAATATTATCTTTAAATAGTACCACAATCAGATCAAGGTAATCCAAAAAATACTCTATTACAGAAATAAAGGAATTTAGCTTGTACATTAGTAGTGAATATTTGCATTAAAATAATTGAATAATAAACAAAGCTTTTATGGAATGAGATCATGGATATATATTTCTTTTGGATACTTAGATCATGATATCAATATTGATGATCATTCATTGTGTAATATTGAGATTTATTTAATTGATCAAATTAACCATAAATAAATTTTTTTGTATACTTTTTATTAATAGTGATTTTTTATCTTTTAGATTCTCAAAATAAATATACATCGACCCGTCTTTCTTCATAAAAATAACACAAAATTCACCCCTTAGTGTGAAGAACATGTATAACTCAATTTGTAATATAAATTCTCTTATTGTTTCATCATCATTCCTATAAATAAACCTAGAATAGAATATATATTGTCTTTAAAATAGGTTTAAAATAAATTATGAGTTCTACTAAAAACCCAACATCCTGATTCTGGGGAATAAATGGAATAAATATTATAATTTCATTTAAAAACTATACATTAATAGGTATATCATCAATGTTGAGTTTCTCCCCAAATATATGAGATAATTATCTCCCATTAATTAGTAGTAAAACCCAATTAAATAAGTTAAAGTTGTTGTGGGTTGAGTTTTATTCCCACAATAAGAGATTATTCTAGTTTTATTTAGAATATTGAATGTAATTTCCTTTCCTCAGTAATTGATAATGTATCTATAATGTGAGTCAATAAAAATTCACAAAATTACATTTAGTTAAAACCAATATAGTATTATACAATGTGTGAGAAAACAATTATGAAATTATAATATTAGAGCTAAGAAATAGTCTTGGGATGCGATCATCATATCATTATTATTTTTCAAAGAAAAATAAATATCAAATCCATAGGTGGTTATTTAATACACAAATAAAAGTATTCAGAAAAAAAATATTAGGTTGAAATTAAATTAAATAAAATGTACTATAATATAGATTAAATGAAAAGTTTATATTTCATAGCATCACTTGGAACATCTTCTTTAACTATATTAATTCTATATGATTAGACATCTACCCTTGATTTATTTTATATATGTTTCATTGTTACTTGAGTCACATTTTAATATAATTCCCTATCTCTCATCACATGAAACACATAATAATAGTGGTTTTATAATTTTTCATAGATTCATTATCCAGATGACCATTATATTCATCTATTTAGAAAACTCCCACACAGATCAATAATTTTTCAGTATGCTTCATTCCCTAGATTTTGTATGATCTAAATAACATCATTCCCTTCATCATTTTTGATGTGATACTATTTTAATGGTCCTCATATTTACTCTTCATATATTTATTTACCATGAATAAATAACATATATTATACTCATTATCTATTTTAATTTAACTTGACTCTATATCATTGTATGATGATATCTTTTAAAAATCTTGTTCGCCTCAGAGATATTACATGTACCTATAAAGGAATCAATCGATTTTTTTACATAACATATATATATATATATATTCCACAATATTCTAGGATAATTTTATATTATTTTACTCAGAGTCTTCTACACAATATTCTTCAGTATACATTAAACTGTGTAACTTCTTCTCTATTTCATCTCATTGTTCATGATGTTAGTTTTTCTCAAAGAATATAACATTAAATATTATCCATTCCATGTTTTTTATTTCTTAAAAATCATTAGTAGTGTTGTTCAATAAATATCATTAATTGAATATCCTTTAAAATAATACACATATTGAAAAAAAAATTCCCATTCAATACATTTGAAAATCAAAAATATACTTTTTGTAACAATACACATTGATTAGATAACAATGGATTAGTAGTTTCAATAATATATAGAGGCTTATATCACATTAATAAGTCAAATATCAGAAATTCGTTATTTGGATCAATTGTTTTCTCAATAATGTATTATTTAATTATTATTACCTAAGTCATATGTTATAATATAAAAATTATATTCTTATTTACAATAAAATCTATACTATCATTGATTGAATGAAAACTGCTACATTTATTGTGTATTGTTTCCCTTTATTTAGTTATGCAACATAACTAAATTAAGTAATAAACTGAGTTATCTCAAAATTATATTGGTTATTGGTCCATAAAATAAAAAACCATATAATGGTAATTATACAAAATTAAAACAATATATTATTATAATTATAATGTGTTATTTATTTATTTAAAATCATGGTTCCATGGTTTTTAATAAAAAATTCTTAATTATATATATTATGAGTACCAACTCTTGAAACCACGAGTTAGGGACAAAATTATCACATTGGAATAATATATAATTTATAAAATTAGTGATGATTGAATAGTTTAGTTTTATTTAAGAAAACAATATTCACATACTTCCTATATTACACTGTATTCATAAATAACCCATTGAATTACTTACATTCTATAAGCCCAGAAATAATTCACAATATCTTAGTTAAATTTTTTGAAAAAACTGGAAAACAATTAATATGGATAAATACTAGGATATAGAAATGTATAGTGGTTGGTATAATGTTTAAATATATATTAATGAATATAAAAAGGTAAATAACGAGAGAAAAATTCCATTTATTGAATTAAATTAACAAAAAATTCATCCATGGGTTATATCAACAATATAATATTACGGATAATGATAACTAAATTCAAAAGGATGTAAATGGATCCTTTTTTATTTGATTCACTTTAAAATTATTATTTTTTCAATTCCTTTTTCTAATATATTTTTATCTATTGGTATATAGACACCAAAAACCCATTTAATAAGGCCAACAAACTGACCTTTCTCCTCAGATCTATCAATTTTTCAAGGATCTACGAAATTTGAAGACCCATTCATCATTTATTATAAAATTAATAATTCATATATTATTTTGATAAATTTATTAAAATAAGATATATATTATCAATATATATCCTTATTTATTAATGAATACAATATGTTAATATTTATGTTGTCATTTAAATATACATAATAATATTGCATTGTATTTAGAAATAATATATAGTTTGTGAAACAAGTGTATCCTTGAACAATATAATATGGATGTTTAATATAATTGTTATTAATAATGAATAAATATTACCCATAATGAATGTTTTAATAGAAATTTAATTACCAAAAAATTAATGCATGATAAAATATTACTAACAATTCATAAAAATTTAGGTTTCAAAATAAAATCATAAATTTGGAAGAAAAAATTAAAATAGAATTTAAATAATAAAAAAATATTTTATTGAGGATATATATATAAAACCATCTCAAACATGTAAAATAATCTAAATTTTATAAATGGTTATTGAAATAGAAAAATATGATCAAAACATATATATTTAAAAGAAATATTATATTTCACTATTTTGTATAGAAAGTAAAAATATTAATTTTCCAAAACATTAGAAATATCCTTATAAAATTGAATATATATTAAAAGATAAAATTAAATGTTTTTGATAAATATTTTGATTAAATAAAATATTATATTTTAAAATAATTTAAAAAGTATCAATTTAGAATAATATTATACTACTTAAAAAAGGGAAATATATTGTTCTTTTATTTTAAACATTTTTTATTTTTGATTCATGTAAAATAGAGAAGAAAATTAATAGAAGTCATAGAATCTCATTAAATTTCTATTGGATAAAAATCATATCGATTTAAAATTGATAGAATATAAAACATATTTTAGTAAAAATTAAAGAAATCCTAATTAATAATATTGTTAAATAAATTCGTACCACATTAGTCACATATAAATTTAAATCATGATAAATTGTAAACATGAGTGGAGACATTAATAATAATTAATAAATAGATATCCTATTTAATAAAAACAATTTCATTATATACAACATAGAAAATAATATCTTCACAATAGAAAATTTGTCTCAATAGATTCAAAATTATGAAGAAATCCCTTACCTCAAATTCGACTTTCCTCATAAGTGATTTTATCCTCATGTGTAATAAATTTATATTTTTATAAATAAATTATACATCTACATTAATATATAATAACATATATGATCCCATTATATCATCATATAAATATTTTGTCATTTATCCGTTATCATTGTCATTATTCTAGGTATTTACTACATTATATTTCATTTATGTTATGATTCCATATTTATGGTCCTTATATACGGAGAAATTATCTATCTCAATAAATAGGTATATTAAGATATAAAAACAATATATATTTCTTATATCATATGTCTAGAATCATCGGTGAAAAGAGAAGAAAAAAATAAACCACTCACTTCGTGGTAATGGTAGTCAACACATACACCAAAGTGAAACAGTCATATTTTTAATAGGTAGAAGTGTAATAAATTTTATAATGTTTTATATTATCAGAAAAATAAATTTTTTATAAATATTGTATCTATTATTTAGTTAAATAACAAAAAGTTTCCATGAGATGTGGTGATGGAAATTAAATTACATCAGTTCACTTGGTGGTAGTACACCATACAGATGAGTGATATTATTGGTTCTTATTTGATTGCGTAAGAGATAAATAAATTTTATTCAATCAAAATAATGAAATATAAGTATATAAAAATAATAATTTTATTATATTTTTAATTTTAGGAAATAATTGATAGTGGAAGAAGAAGAATCAAAGTGAAAGTGTTTGGTGAATATGATTACATCATATATAAAGGAGATCCTTTAGATCTCATCTTAAAGGACACATGGATGGTATTGGGGGAATAAATGAACCTATAAATAATGGATATGTTTGTTGTGTTGAGTCTTTTTTGGTTTAGTTGATGTGAGTATATCTATGTGGTATATAGAAAAAACAATATGTGATGTTATTTTATTGTGAATGAAATGAAAATAGTAATAAAAAAGTGAAAAATATATAATTTTTTTTTCATGATCTAGAGATACCATGTTGAAATAATTTATAAAATAATAAATGAATTTTTATAAATTACTTCAATAAATAATATTTTTATCGTTTTGGGTGGTATTTTAGATCATTTTCGTTTTGTCTAACCCTTATATTAACAAATGTAAACCATAACAATTATAACAATATTTTAAATCAGAAAGGGTTATAATTTTAATTAAAAATTAAACATTTTCTTCATAATTGTAAAATGGAAGAAATTATCGACAACTTATGATCCAATATTTTTCGTTCTATGGTTTTTATAATTTTCAAATAATAATATAAAATATTCATTAACCCAAAACATGAATTAATCCATTTTATTAAATATTCTACAAATTTGACATAAATCCCACAAAAAACATGGAATTAAAAAATAATAAATCATTCAATGAATAATACATTGTTATTAATTATAAAATCTTTATTTCACCATAATTTATTGAAAATAAATTAATCTTATTGCATTCAAAATTAGTGACTTCTATTTTCTCACTTCATTCATAGGCACGATAATAATATTTGTATAAAAATTATCATAATTATAAAATCACTAAAAATTTGAAGTAATTTAACGTCATAAAAATAATTTCATTACACTAAAAATAAAATATAATTGTAATTCACTACATATATGTTCCCTATGTGAAAAAATTAGATATATTTAATCTCAAGAGAGTATCATTTTCTTTTATTAGTTAAAATAATATAGTGTTTATTACCAATGGAAAATAGAACAAAAAAATCAAAAATATATAATATGGATATAGTTGAATTAATACAATTTTATTTATTAAAAAATGTTTTGTATATATTTATATGGTCGTATCACGTTCATATTAATATTAAATATTCAACCGTTACAAAGGTTACAAATTCCACTCTAATTACTGCTACTAATGACTGAAAATAATAAAGGACTATTTAAAAAATCCAAACTTCTTGATTCAAAATTTGAGTCAATTTTTTTGATTAAATAATTTAGTGAGATACAAATTAATTTTAATATAAAATCATAAAATTCAATGGGAAATAGTTTCAAGAAATAGTGAATTTGAAGAAAAAATACCAAATAATGTATAATGATGATCCTAATTGAATTAATAAAACCATTAAAAAAATTAAATGGATTTTATATACCAATAATACCAAATAAAAAAAATTGTTCATTTAAATTACATTTCATAAATCAAAAAAATAATTTTATATAAAAAATATTTATTTTTTCTATTAACTGATAAAGTAATATTTTTCAAAACAATGGAAGGATTAAACCATATATAATATTAAAAAGATAATTTATAAATTAATATAAATTTTATGAAATTCATTATCTAATGGTTTATAAAAGTAATAATAATATTTATTCACCAAATTTAACAAAAACAATTTTTGAGGATATCAAAATTTTGAAGTTTAAAATGTATTTATTATAAATTATGGGCTTATTGGATATGATTTAATAACAAAATGAAATTAAATAAAATGTTTTTGAATATTTTTTATATTGTGGTAAAGGTTATTCATGTCTTCTAATCCAATAAAAAAGAGATAACTATAACTTAAAAATATATCAATAGTTTTACATAGATTTTCTAAACCCACTGTTGTATTAGGTAATGCTATCAAACAAATTAAATTTATTCAAAAGAAAATTTATCCTACAATTATGAGGTGTTAGAACCTAATTATTAGTTTTAAAGATGGCTTTCACTACTAATGTCATGTCAGTCGATGGAGTACTACGTTGTACCATAAAAAATAACTACATCATGATTTCATATGAGTATCAAGGATATCTCTGAGAATAAAATTTCATCACAAGGGAGTCTTAATCCATAATTTTCTAACTTCATATCTTCTTAATCACTATGGATCATCATATGAAATGTATATAGGGATTGTGGCTAAATGAAAGGTATGTGATGGCCAAGGAAGTATCCAAAAAATGGGAAGGGCCTTATCTTAATTAAGTATATGACAAAAAAATGGTAGAATATTACTTAGAGTAAAAAAGACCCACACACCATATAAGTGTGTGAATTCTGAACTCTATTTTACACTAGTAAGACACATTAGTTGTCAAGGATAATGAATTATCAAACCCATTTTTAATATAATAGTCTAAATTACCATTAAATTGAGTGATTAATAGCCTCAAAATATAATATGGGGGCCAAAACCCAATTATTAGTGTAGCATCATGTTGATTTAATAACATTTCATCCATGTTTATTTCCATTCTTGTTTAAAATCTGCTACACTATTGAACAATGGATGTTAACAATCCTAAATTTCTTCTTGGTTTGAATTAGATTTTCAAGAGGGGTGTACCAACACATTTTATATATTGAAAAATTCCCTTTATGGAAAAATTTATTTTTAAAATTCTATACCCATGAATTTTTTAATGAAAAATACAATGGTTGGAATGCTATAAAACATGCACTTTTATTATACAATAGATGTCCCTACTCCCCAATAGTTTGGACATATACTATTAACAACTTGTAATTTGGGAATAAATATACATATGTTTCATGATGGAGTACAACTTATTTTTGTCACAAATAGATACAATATATATAATACTACATCCTATGTACTAAAAGAGTTTGGATATATTATGTGTCCATGTAGAGGTACGTGATGTGTATGGTCAATCAGTTCAGTCGGTATGCACTACTAGTAAGCTGAGTTTCATATGGAGATAAGATACATTATTTTTGTTCCTATTGTCCACATTGTGTGGGGAGTGATACCCAACAAATAATGTAAAAACTATACTTTATAATATATGATCTTAGTCCTACAGACAGATGTGTAATTAAAGTACTAGACACAAAATATTGGACTTATATAGAATCACTAACCAACACTACCAGATTGATATATGTAATGGTGGTATTATGAAATTTATATGGGATTATTTAGTCAATATATTCATTAATAAATCATTCATAAATGGGCCATTGACAATGGATTATCCTCTTATAAATTCCAAAATTCCACCATAATCATTTATCCACTACTATTTCCACTCTGATGATCAATATTATTCATCGTTAAAGTGTCGATGACCTTCTATAGATATAAATACACCCAAAAAATATTTTCATGTTTCATTAACACTCCAATATACTACACCACAGTAAAATATAGAGAAACCACTCTATAAATTTCTTCTCTTTAATGCTTCTCATTTATAATGTACTATCATGGAACCAGGGTTCATTTCATTCAACTTCCATGATGAAAATATTTTTGTTTACATTCATTTGATACATGTTTTTCATCTTTATATGTTATCATAAAAACAATGTCCATTATTAATTTAATAGTAAAATATATGAATTAATTAAGAAGGAAATCATGAAAAATATACTTTTTTGTTGCTACTTAATGGTTGATCCACTTTTAATCATCTTTGGATCCAAAAATTACAATGAAAACATATATTTTTACATTTTTTGGGAATAAATATATTTATATAAATTATGGAGACATTTATTCATCAAAAATCAATTAATAATAAATTATATTTGAAATTTTAGAATAAAAATCCTGAATAATAAAGAGAAATTTCAACCAAAAGTGATACCTTATATAAATCCATTGCAAATCAAATATTTTATTTATGCCTTATATTTCAATAATCAACACAATTAAAAACATATTTTTAATCTAATGATGACCATTTCATAATTTCCCTTCAATGGTGTATCACAATGTTCCATAAACATATTTTTAGTGTTTCTTATTATTGTAAGTTAGTATCAACAAAAATAGGCCCAGAAATAAATATTTTAAATAGAAATTAAGTTGAAGATTTTTTTATTAAAATTTTAATACTTTTATATCCATTATTTAACATCTATTACATTATGTTATAGCCTCATTAAAAATTTCCCTTGTTATGACATAGTGACGGGGACATGATTTCCATCAGACGATCAATTTTTTGAAGTTTAAATATCCATGATCAGGTGATAATTATTTATTTAGATAATAAATATTAAAAATACTTTAGAATTTAGTATTCTTCGATATTCACCAAAATGGTATTTCTAGGTACATACTATACGCCAATATAACCATACTCTAAAAGATCATTTTCAATTTTTTATGATAAATTTTCCATTCAATCAATATAATGGAATCTAGATAATGATGTACAGAAAGTGAGCTTATTTCTAACATGAAAAAATCTAATGTCACTACATCATCCAAAATTTAATACTCTTTTTCTAGGAATTAAATAAATTGACATGCTAAAATTTGAGATACAAAAAATATCTTTTTATGATAATAAAATCTTTTTATGTTTCTCTATATATCCTCTACACTTGAGAGATTTTTTTCTAATGGTATTATAACCTCATGGGATGATTTAAAAATTCAAACATCTTGCATATATCAAATATTGGTTCATTAGTAAGGACCCCTCATATAATAGAATTATGAATCTATATTTTATATTTGTTCCACATTAATTTTACATGAGATTACCCTATATACAATAAAAAAAATCAATAGTAATCTCAAAATTTCTAAATTTTACAATAACACTAGAACAACCATGGGATTAAATATTCTTCAGAATCAAATTTATCTGTTATTAATCTCTTACCAAAACATAATATGTAGTATAATATTATAAATATGTACAACATGAACATTATTACACTATTAAATCACCAAATATGAGTTGGATCCTCACATATATTCTTATATATAGACCATGGTAAAATCCATATCCAAAAAAGATTTTTATTATTATTAAAGCTTCAAAAATATTATAGAAAAAAATATTATGAAATAGAATGAACCTTTTAAATCAACATATCACTGTAATATTAATCATTGATGACCCAATCTACAAAAAATTGAAGAATGAATTCTTTATTATTCAAATGAACAATGTTTATTGACTCAGGACCCCTTGATAACCTATAATAATTTGTGCATCCAAAACCCACGCAGTTATAGTAAACACCGTCCACAATATAACAATATATTTTATATGGCTAGAATGTATAAAAGATCTAATTTATATACCAGAAAAATGAATATTCTTTAAAAGGGTTTTATTCTAACCTGATTTCCATTGTGATATTCAATATGATAACCAATGTTGAACCATTATCCATATGGAGATGTGAATGATGTGCTAATGAACATTTAGAAAAATAATTTATTTCATTATCTAGAATCATTAATTCAAGTTAGAAAACTAAATCAACATTACCACCTTGGAAATTTAACCCATAATGATAGAGTGTAGGACCACCACTATGAATAAAAGTTTGGAATCAACTACCTCTCTCAAAATTATCACCCACTTTGAGGGAGATGGATCATATGCCATTTTTTCATCTGTAGTCATAATTTTGGAAAACAAGTGTCTGAAATAATTATTGCTCTCTATCACTATGATTTCATGAAATAAAAAATCTATATTTTATTAAATTATATCCCTTACATCAATACTACATTCCAAATAATTTATAGATAAGTATATAAAAAATATAAAATAGAACAATGAGAATTCAAAATAGAGATTATGCTCAAGTGGTAATACTAGGATTTCCCTTGGGAAACTAATATGCTCCTCGAGGAACAAATAAATAAATAAATATAGTAGATTCATCATAAATGACAATAGGATGAATACATATTTCTACAAAATAAAATTATTTCACTAAGACGTACATGAACATTGAAACATGAATGCAAAATAATGCATACAATAGTTTCATGTTAATGGAAAACCATGAAACACATAATTTAATGAAATTTCACATACCATTATAATCATATTATTTGAATTGTCCACAAAACCCTTATAGCACAATGAAATTTTTACTATATGATAGTTAGGTGATTATGACTTATTGACTGTATAATCTACTCACCAGGCCTATGTGGGTCTTACTCAAAATTGAATGTGATGGTCCCCAAAATTTTTCAACAAATTAAATATTCCAAATAATAGAAATGTGTAATGAGTTAAAACCATGTAAGGTTCCATAGGTTAAGATTATTTCTATTATTCAATCCCATTAAAAATTTATTTATCTACCATAAATATACTTACTTCAGTATGATTGAATGAAATAGGGCTGCCCAAAATAGAAATGTATAGCAAATAAGGTCTATATCATAGCTCCACATAACGTTATTAACTTTGAAAAAAATATTTCAAAAATAATATATTTTTTCTTCACAAATATATTTTGGTTCAATGATTGAATGTCAGAAATTATTCCTCAATCTACATGGGAGGAAACATTAAAATTACCATCTATTATATAGGTAAATGCATAATTCAAACAGAAATCACTCTATTCATAATAGGATATACCCTAAGGTGCTAATATTAGAAAATTATTAAAGAATATTCATTTTCAAACTACTCCTAAAACACAATCTTGATATTTAAAACTATTTCATTGTATGATACTTTTTCAATGATTGTACAATATATCATTTCATGATTAGATAGCATATAGTGACATTTCAATGAAATTATTCTGAATGTCTTTGGAATATTATCATTCCCATTCTAATGTATTTGTTTATATTTTATAGTAATTTTTTATAGGTGATGGAAATATTTTGGATTTCAGCATTATGGGAGTTTTTTAATTTAAAAATAAGTTGAACATTTATCATTTCATATGACATTCTAAAACAACTAATTTTGAATTATTTTCTCATAACTAACGTTTAGATTAAACTTCATGGGGTTTTGTGGGTCCCAAAAATGTACTAAAAAAATCATGATACCTAATATAGGAATTATCACTTTTAAAACATGAAATATTATAATCATTAACGGATAGAACACCATCCCATAAAAGGCCTCAAACTA
This sequence comes from Viscum album, assembly GCA_963277665.1. Taxonomy (NCBI): domain Eukaryota; kingdom Viridiplantae; phylum Streptophyta; class Magnoliopsida; order Santalales; family Viscaceae; genus Viscum; species Viscum album. The sequence continues at coordinate 1,629,705,615 of OY728150.1, forward strand.
CATACATGCCAGAGTGGAATAATTATTTTAAGATAAACACTTATCATTAATGGATCACCATTCAATATTCTTAGTATAATTAAAGGATACTCATATAATCAATTTCCATCCAATCATAATTATTTTCACGAGTTATTAACACCAATTAATACTCTACAACCTGATTATTAATATCATCATGGAATTATGGTATCTTGTAAGGATAAATCCATATAATGTAAACATTATTAAAATAATATCATTTTTGTGATTGTGGGTTAACATATTATTTATAAAAAGTTCTACGCTAAGAATAATGTACAAGGAATCAATATATACTCACATTAAAATGCTATCTCACTATTGATTCTCTAAATTTATGCCTCATCACTCAACAAAACATTGATTGGAGGCTCAAAAATTGTCACAAAAATATCAGAACACAGTATATGATTATAAAATAAATATATTTTGGTGATATACAGTACTATTTAGGATTAAACCATATGTATTACAACACATGTAGATGAACGAACATAAGATATACCTGAGATATCATTACTGAGTGAATTTTGATTCTTGTACCTTACTAACTTAAACCCTTTTATAGTGAAAAATTGACTTAATTAACGATATATAATCAAGTTCGTAATGAAAATATATGATTTTTACCCAACCCATTTTTGGTTTCCTGGTATTTTAGTTGAAATTGAAAACCCTTATCAATGTTTCTTGTATACCCAAAAAATCATCACATGACTACTCACTCCAATATATCTTTATAGGAACCAAAATTTTATGAGAACACAATATCATTAACTAAACCACTAAGACACTACTTAGGCCTATGGTATTCCATGTTTCCACCCCAAGCATGACTATAATTTTCATTTGATAGGAAAATATTTAAAATAATGAATAATCACACATCCGAGACCTTATGCTATATCATCCTTGAAAAAACCAACATCAACGATTCGTAAGATAACCATCACTATAAATAGTCTATATGTAAATCAATAAAATGATTTCAATGCATGAATGAGTTATTAAATGAATTATTTATCACTATATTTGAAAAAAAATAAAGGAAATATACATCTTTAAGGATCTATATATGTTATAAACACGACAAACTTGATACAGACACTTCACTATAAGTAGTCTAAGATCACTCTCTATCCATAGTGGCCACGACCCTAATCACGGACCACCAATCTCCATCAACATACACTAGTAAATTTTTCCAAAAAATGCACATGATTTATAAGTACCATGAACAACATTAAAATATATATTGTCTACACATACCAAACACATGTGGGAATGAAGACTATTAAATTATTAATATAAACATACTTAGTAAGATGACTAAAAATATAAATTAATGATAATGAAATAAGACTGATTGAACAATAGGACAAAATATGGACTTATATGAATAAAAGGAATATAAATATGATATTATAATTGATATGTCATCAATATTGTTGACTCTATAGTGTACATATTATTTCCTCTTTGATGATGATTTCTCATGAGAAACATGGGTTTCCTAGAACACTAAAAGAATTTAATTATTTTTACTTCCATAACCCAACTGAATGTGACAATTCAATGAAGAATAAAGGGGATCTTGAGTTGTTAAAAGGTCTATAATATAGGTATATATTTTCCTTTTCTAAACACCACCGAAAACTAATGTGGGAAAACTACTTGTCAATGATTTATAAATGTTTTAATATGGATTATCGTAAACTATCATTCATATTTACCTCATTTTTTGAAATATATTTTTCAACAAACACATTTCTTATGAATATGTGTTGTCCAAGGCAATACTTACCCCCAATTTTATATAAACCAAATAATTTATATAAATTGACTACTCACAAATTATACAGCTAGGGTCTCACATTTTTGTGAAAAGTATGTATTGGTTAACTGAGAAACCACCCTTCGTAGTGGATATGTTTTCCATCAAATATAGATTATAAGTCTAGGGAATACATTTCTTTGAGGATATAGGACACACACATTTATACACATAGAGATTTCATAAATGTATTTTTGATGGGGCTAAACATGGACCATTCATAGGTAAGGGAGTAAAAACTCAATAACTAATATAGATGGCCCATTATGAATGAATTTCAGGAACCACTAAACTATATTATGAGTATAGGGGACTAGTTAAATATCTCAAGTGTTCCACCTAGTGTGTTCTGAAGCTAGTGGTCACTACTACGATCATCTTTCATACCACACATTTTATATACTATTTTTTGAATCATTATATTGGAAAATAACAGATGTTTACCTTATAATTTTTAAAGGTGAAGTATTATAATGTCCAATGAAAAGGGAGAAACATGATGTGATACTAATGTTCCTAATTCTAATCCCCTTTTCTAATGCTATCAATATTTTCGAGACTGGAAAGGTAAAAACAAAGTACATTATATGGAAATGACTTGTTAATTTTTGATTATTTCATGGTCATATACTATTATTCCGATTTAATATCACTAAAAAACATATACAATATGTATGACAGTATACATTACAAGTAGAAAAAGTAGGGGAACTTGATGTATACTGCTCAATCATGAGTCTGGTAGGTTCTTGTATATATGATATTTCGTGGGGTAGGTAAATAGTATGTACCTCTAATCTACTCACATTGTTATTATCATTAATAAGAAATGTTGGGTAATGTGTGGAAATACACTATGTCTTTTCTATGAACACATGTTATGTGAGGAATAACATCTATCTAGGCATGTAATCTCGGAACATTAAAACTTCGGGTGTTATAATTTTACATAGTATTTATACCTAAAATATAATCTTTATTATAGTACAAACTATCCAAAATTTTATTTGTTATTGACATAGATATACATTACATGTTTTGTGGAAGTATCAAATAATTTATCATGTATTGGACATTTAGATTTATAAATTATTAAAAAACATTCAACTATTGTGAGCTTCACATCAAATCATTCCTAATATTCAACCCTTGCCTCATTCTGCTTCTTATACGCAGTTAGGGGTCATGACCATCCTTTTTTAGATCCCTACAATAATTTATTTGAGTGTCATTATACTCGAAAAACCATTTGTTATTCCCACAATGATCTAATACATATATTAAACTAGGTCCTAACACCACTAAAATACTTTATTCACATTCTGATTGCCATACAATGGGATCACTCATCCATTAATGAAACTACCATGAACAAAACGAATATTAAATTATCAATTATACATTTGTTAGATATCTCATAAAGTATCACAAAACAACCAAAATGGGGAATGTTGATGGTAAAGGTGAAAAAGATGGTGTAAATTTAGATGAATGAATTATTTTAGGGATGATGTGAATATTTTACAATAATTTATTAGTTTTGGAGACTTTAATGGTGAAAAATGGATTGAAATGTAGTTTTCTCTGAAAATATGAATGAATAAAATATGAGGGTTTTAATTATTAAAAAAATTAAATCAACAATAAATTAATTGATATATTTTTAATAATTATCCGAAAAATTTAAACAATATATGGTTTGATGTTTTCCCCATATGAAGAATCACTAACACATCAATTTTTTATCTATGATGAATTTTTTCTTCACTATAACCATTATGAATCTATATTTGATTTGATTTATAATATATCTGTGACTCGCATTAGAGTTTTCTCCCTAAATTCCTCAGACATACTCTCTAGGGTTTCATTATGATTGAAAGAATATATCATTGGGAATAAGTTTTTGAATTCACAACTATGACAATAAATATTCTTAATTGGAATTTATTTAAGTCCACATACCTACTCAACCCAATAAAAAAACTCAAGGACATTATGTTATAACACTATTCAGTAAAATTTCTATGTAGGAAAAATTTACTGGGTAAAAATTCCCAATAAGGAATATTTTTAGCATATTTCAATATTCATTCTTTCAAGGATATTTTTTAATTACATATTATATTTTCCAATTTCATTTAAATATATGATGAATTGAAATTAAAAAAATCATCCTAAGGGTGTACACATTTCAAGGAGATCAATGAAAAAAATATGTCCAAAATTTATTTATTATTGGAAATTTTCCATTATACACATATAGTGTACCCCAATACTCTAGATCATTAAAAATTGATGTGTTGCGATGGAAAAAAATACCTAAGTTATAATATATTCAATATGAATCTTAAAAAATAATTTGTGAGTGTTATAAAATATAGTCTCTATATCATAGATAATGAATAAATGTAATAAATTATAAATATCCATCAACTATAATACACCCCCACTCCCCTTATCTTAATTAACCACACATTATGAAACTATCCTCTCATTAAAGATTGAAAATCCATCCAAAAGAAATATTTCACCATGAAATGGGTGAAAAGATAAAATATTAATCAAAACCAAATGAATTAAAAATATATTCCTAAAAACAAAACAAGATTGAAATAATTTTTATTTTTTCATATAATGAACAATAATATCTTTTACATAAGTTCCTAAGATGAGTGGATGTTGTTGAAATTCATCACACAATTGAAACAATTAAAATGCCTTACATAGTTAAACTAAATAATTGTATCTTAGTGAAATGTAATATTTTATTATTTTATCAATATATAACTTTTAAAAACAATTATGTTCTATCCTTCAGTGACAATTATTTTTGTATAATGTATATTTATAATATCCATAGGGGCTGCCTGTTCTATTGTAAAATTTAGATAATTTAGGATCACTACACTAACTATAATGATTTATAAATTTATTTTAATTTATAATCTATTATGTGGATTGATTATGAAATTATGTAGTATTGGAATGAAGTATAATGTTTTTTTATCTCATGATGTTATCATATATTATTCATATTTGCAGTATGCATAAAATAATCATGGAGAAATCTTGCTATTATTTGAAATTTTGTCATGGTTTTTACTCATATATGATTTTTTTGAAATATGGTTTTCAATATCATCATGAAATAATATTTCCTCAACAACTCTATGTAATACATACATAGTATTTTATTTAATTGAGACAGAAACATAATTTATATTTTTTCCTTGATTTATAAAATTGACAATACATAAACACTGCCACTCTAAAATATATAGGTATTTTGTGTGATTGAATCACAATTTCCTGAATTTAACTAAAACATATACAATGTTCAATACTATATTAATTATTCAATAATTTATAAGATAACAATTATTGAATATTGGTTAATGTAATCATTGACATAAGGGAAAATATTTTTTCATATATATGGTTATTGAATAAGTAAAATATCTAATTAAAGGATCTTAGTATTTTTGTTTTTTATGACGTATTAAAATATATTAATTACTAGTTATTAGTAATGTATAATTATTTTAATGATAAATTAGTTTTTAGCTTCTGCGATTGAATCATGAGAATATTGTTTCTGGTATGTTTCCATTCATACACTCACAACAAAAATAATGATAAATATAAATATGTTTTTTTAATATCAAATTTTCATGTAGATGATATTTTGGTTTAGTACATATATATTCTATATTTATACACCTTAAATCAAGTCATCACATTTATTACGTGAGTGAACTATTTAACAAACACACATCATCTTCATGTCTACAAAATCCCGAACAAAAATTTCTTCTTTTAATTTAATATATCTTTATTTATTGAATATTTTCAATATGATATTTTATATTATTTTCATATAATTAGTTGATAACATTTAGTTAAATGTGTAATTATGTTATATTTATTCCTTTAACATGTGGTTTTCATTTTTTTATACTATACTTCCTTCATTTTACATATAATGTAATTTTTTATTTAAAATTGGAGAATTAGATATAAAAATATTTGTATCAAACTTTTTAAGTGACACCACATACTTTTTTCCATTATTCCAATTAAATTCACTCTTTTTTTCAGTCTTTGGTGTGCATGATATATCAACAAAATATATTTAGATACTTTCTATGTGTAATTGTGGTTGTAACATCATTATCTACTATTTTATAATATTATCTAATTTCCTTGATAAAAATATCAAATTCATATGATTATTACATCAATGAATTAATATATTTAATTGATTTATATTAACTGATTCACCTTATTATTTATATCAAAGTGAATGTAAAATATTTTTCTCATGCATCATATCATTTACTTCAAGAATTATATTGAAATAACCAATCATGTTCATGAATATAGTTTCTTACCTTAAATGTTCCTCCAAATTTGTAATATCAAGAATATTTTTTATGAACCGTAACCATACATCAATGTTATTTTAATCCCTTTATAATTAATATTTTTCTTAATAAAATGATGATCTCTATTATTAATTCTAACCCATTTTTATTTTATTTATCATTACTATACTATTAACAAAATCAATATTTTTATACACTATAGAATTTTTTATTATCCTTTGATTAGTACATAAATCTATGGGATCCTCTTTACTCAGATTATTTATCATATTATTCACCCTCAAAATCACAAGTTGATACTTAATGGTTATATTTAAATGTTCATTTCAATAACGGTTTTATAGTGTTCTTTTCCATTTTATATTTTACCACCATAGTCACCACATTCCACCATGCTTCTCCTGGGTTATATTTTGTGTTAATATATACATAGTCTTATTGATAATTCATAGGGTGACTACAAAAAATGTACCCAATATTGACAAAATTGAATCCCTAATAACAAATTAATAAATTTTAATTTTCACTTATTATTTTATGCATTTGAAGAATAATGACATGCACTCATTATGTTTTTTTGAATACTATTCAACATCATAATCATCTTTACGAAACCGATTTTGTTAAATATGTTTCATAAATATTGAATACATGAGGGAAATAAATTTCTTATATTTTGATTTTTGAATCATTGTGGTACCCCCTTAATATAATTGTCAAATTTTTTATTTTTGGTCTTATCAATGCTAAGATAATATAAGCGATCAACCTATAAATTAGAATAATTTTTTTAATGATTAATTCTAATTGAATCTAGTTTATATAAGTTATATATATTACAAAAATATCACACCAAATTAATGAAATGATAAAACATTATTGTTCCTTAATAAATAATTTATCCATCAACTCATAGTTCACTATCAGAATATAATAAATCATAAAAAAAGTTCTATAACTATAACTCTTTAACATTATTTTCTACTTCGTGCATAGAATGATTCTTTCCCTATATGGAATTTTCTTTGTTGGAATCAATGAACCATTTTATTTTCATACTTATGTGAGATAAGAGTAAAAAATTGTACACACTCCAATTTTCATCTATATTCTCCACTTAATAAAGGGTAATGGGTGCGATATCTTATCCTATATGAACACCATTCTCAAGAATTCCAGGAAAGTGAATGAATTGTGATTGAATAAAATGATAATCAACTCTAATAGGTAATTTTTTTCTCAAATAGATAAACACACTTATTGTTGATTCAATTTGTATTATCCACAAAATATCTCAATCGATAGGTGTTGGAAATAAATTAACTACTATATGTCATTAGGAATGGTTAAAACTATTTATCTAAAGTGAATATAAGGAAACAAAATTGAAGGAGTCCCAAAATATAATTATAATTTTCTTATGTGGGATAATATAGAGAGAAAATATTAAAAATAACATGTCACTATAATACCAATTATTAGAAATGATATATTATGGAAGATAATTTCATAATAACATATGATTTTGTTAGGATATTTTTGGTATCGAATTAAATAAAGAAAAAATTTCACTATAGAAAACCAATATAATAATATTTTTTAGTACAATGAAAAAACAAAGTTACCCCTAAGATAATGGTAATGGGTGAATCATTAGTTAATTGAAATTTATCATATACTTATCTTATGTCCAGTTAAAATAATGATATTAATGAACAAAAACAATGAATCTATTGTAATGAGGAATAGATAAATGTTATTAAAAAAACCTAATTCCGAATTTCATTATATGATGCAATGAATCATTTTATTAAATTTTAAATAGGTATTTCACAATAATTAAGATCCCATATCATACAACATTGTTTCATTACCAACAAAAAATAATGAATATGATGAAAATATATCGTTATGTTCTCAAGTAGTTGAAAGGGAAAAAATCACTAATAATAATTATTATTATACTCATTTATGTTAATTTGTTCTATTGTGGAACTATGTTTGACTCATTATTGTAGCTTTATTCATATCCAACAAACAAAAAAAATCCATCTAAAATACTTCATCGGATAATTGGGAAGTAATCACAAAAAGTTCAAAAAAATATCGTTATTAATCATGGAATTATTTAATTAAATACAAAATCAATACAATTTTTATGATTAGAAAGATTCTTATTTCTTATTCAATATTGTATCCAAAAACTAAATCTATAAAATCATTATCATCATCAAATATTAGAGTATAATTTTCCTCCAATGATCACTTATTTGACTATCACCATAATATAAACATCATCATAATTTGGGTAGAATCATATGCAATGACATTTAATTATGTTCATTTCACTGATCAACAAAAATGGGTGTTTTTATTAGTGAATTTTAAATTATGACATCAATTTAAATAATTATTATTTGAATGGAGGTTTCATAAAACCATTACATTCTAACAAAACCATGATCATTTCAATACCTTATAGAGAGCTTGAATCTCAAACATTTAATATTAAAAATATGATAAACATACATCCCATATGTGTTTTCTTCCAATAAAATTATGTAATGAAATATATTGAACAATTCCAAATTCAACATGGATAACTAATAATCTGATTAAAAACAATGATCACATCCGTGTTCAATACTTTTGAGATCATAATGAATATTTTCCTATGGCGTGTTTATGAAAATTCAGGTCTTCTAATAGAATATAAAAGATATAAATTTCCCTTCATAATATTTTAATATTTTAATATAGTTTATTTAATCCCAATGCCTCATTAGGTAATGTTGTTAAGGAAATTAAAATTTTTAAAGGATTATGTATCGAAAAATTATGTGTTGTTAAAACCAAAATCCTATATTTAACGATGGTTTTCACCACTAATTTAATGTCAGTCAATGGAGTACTACATTATACCATAAAAAATAAATGCATCAAGATTTTAGATGAGTATCGAGGATATTTATACCTTATCCAAGAATAAAATGATATCTAAGGGAGTATTAATCCATAATTTGAAAACCTCACAGATTCTCAATCTATAAGGAGCAACATATGAAATGTATACCGCGATTGTGGATAATTGAAAGGTAAAATATGGCCAAGGTAGTATCCAAAAAATGTGAGGGTCCTAATCCTCTTTGAGTAGATGACAAAAAATATGGTAGAATATTAATTAGCATAAAATGAACCCACACACCATAAAACTGTGTGAATTATGATCTCCATTTTACATTAGGAAGACACATTCTTTGACAAGGATAAAGAATTATCAAAGTCATTTTCCATATAAAGGACCAAATCACCATCTAATTGATTTATTAATAGCCAAAAAATGATTACAGGGACCCACACCGAATTATTATTATACCATCAAGTCAAGTTAATGACATTTTATCCATGTTTATTTCCATTCCAGGTTCAAATCATTTACACCATTGAACAATGCATGTTAAAAAACCAAAATTTCCTCAGGGTTCAAATTATATATTCAATAGTGGGTGTACCAACATGTTTTATATATTAATTTTTTCTCTTTATGGAATAACTGATTGCTAAAATTCTGGAACAAAGAATTATGTATTTAAAAGTACGATGGTTGGAATGTTATAGAACATGTACTTTTATTATCTAAATCATGTTGAAACTCTCCAATAGAGTGGTCGTATACTATTAACAACATGTAATTTTTTGGATCAATATACATATATTTAATGATGGAGTACAATATATTTTAGTCCCAAAATGATACAATATGTATAATACTTCATCCTATGTACTAAAAGAGTTTCGATTTATTATGTGTCACAGAAGAGGTATGTGATGTTTATAGGAAATCGGTTCAGTCGGTATGCAATAATAGTAAGATGAGTTTTTTATGGAGATATGATACATGATTTTTGTTCCTATTACCCACACTGTGTGGGGAATGATACCCAACAAATCATGAACAATCAATACTTTTTAATATATGAATCTTTGTCATACACAAAATGTGTAATTAAAGTACAAGAAAAGAAATATTTGACATATATTGAATAACTAACCTAAACTAAATGAGTGGAACATGCAATGGTGGTCATAATAAATTTACATGTGATTATTTAGTCAATATATCCATTAGAAAATCAGTCATAAATGGGCCATTGACAATGGATTTTCCACTTATAAATCCAAAAATTCAACCATAGGACTTTTCCACTACTATTTCGACTCCAATGATCAATATTCTTATTATTCAATGTGTCTATAACCATACATAGGTAGAAATACACCCAAAAAATATTTTCATGTTTCCTTAACACTTCACTATACAACACCACTTTAATATTTTGAGAAACCACTCTATAAATTCCTTCTCATTTAATGCTTCACATTTATAATGAACCACAATGGGATCATGGTTCCATTCATTCAACATCCTTGAAGAAATATTTTTTGTTCACATTCATTTGATATATGTTTTTCATCTTGATCCATTATCATAAAAACACTACCCAGGATAAATTTAACTAGAAAATGTATGACTAAAATATGAACGAAATAACGAAAAATATAATTTTTGGTGGCTACCCAATGGTGGATCCACTTTTCATCAGATGTGGATCCATAAAATTACAATTACCAAGGATATTATTATAATTATGGGGAATAAATATAATTATAGAAAATTTAGAGACATTTAATCATCAAAAAATCCATTAATATTAAATAATATAAGATATTTTGGAATAATAATCACGAAGAATAATGAATAAATTTAAACAGAATGAGATACCTCATGGAAACCCATTGCTAATCAAATATTTCATTAATGAATTTTATTTCAATAATAAAAAAGATTAAAAATAAATATTTAATCTAATATTTACAATTTCTGTATTTCCCCTCAAAGGGATATCACCATGTTCCATAAAAATATTTTTTACTGTTTTTTATTATTGTAAGCGGTTATCTACAAAAATAGGCCCCAAAATAAATATTTTTAATAGAAATTATGTTGGTGATCATTTTATTAAAATTTCAATACGTTCATATCTGGTACTTAACATATATTACCTTATGTTGTACCCTCATTAAAAAATTACCCAGTCATTAGACCTTGATTGGGACATAACTTCCATTAGACGATCAGTTTTTTGAAGTTTGAATATCCATGATCATGTGATAATTATTTATTTATATACTAAATATTCAAAATGCCTTATAATTTTTTATTCTTGTATATTCACCAAAAATATATTTCTAGGTACACACTATACCACCAGATTACCATACTCTACAAGAGCTTGTGCCATTTTGTTTGGATAAATTTTCAATTTTATCGATATAATGGAATCAAGAAAATATAGTACAAAAAGTGTGAAAATTTTTAACATGGGAAAATCTAGTGTTACTACATCTTCCAAAATTTAATAATCATTGTCTAGGAATTAGTAGAAATAGAAATTTTGAAATTGGAAGATTCCAAAAATATATTTTATATATAATAAAATCTCTTTATGTTTCTATATCAATCCTCTACAGTTAAGAAATTTTCTCTTCTAATGGTATTGTAAACTCATGGGATAATATAAAAATACCCACATCTTGTATATCTAAAATATTGGTCCATTGTTAAGGACCCATCATGTAATATAATTATGAACCTACATTTTATTTTTGTTCTCGAAAAATGTTACTCGAGATTACTCCATATACAATCACAAAAATCAACACTAATCCCTAAATATCTAGATTTTATAATAACACTAGATGAACCATGGGATTAAATATTATTCGGAATTAAGTTTATCTGTTAGACATCTATTATTAACAAAAATTATGTAGTACTATCTTAGAAATATTTTAAAAAAGAACATTCTTATACTATTACACCACCAAATCTGAGTCAAAACACTACATATAAGCCTCTATATCCACCATTCTAAAATCCATATCCAAAATTTTATTTTTTATTATAATTATACCTTTAAAAATATTAAAGATAAATATATTTTGAAATGGTTCGATTCTTTTAAATCAACATATCATTGTACTATAACTCATCTTTGACCTAATATAATAAAATTTGAAGAATATTTTCACGAATATTCAAATGAACATAGATTATTGACTCAATACCTCTTGATAACCTAACATAATTTCTGTATAGAAACCCCGATTTTCTTTAGTAAACATCATCCATAACATAAATACATATTTCTTATGGTTAGAATGCATAAAAGGTCCAATTTATATACAATAGGAAGTAATGTTCTATAATAGGGTTGTATTACCCCCTAATATCCATTGTGATATTCAGTATGAGAACAAATGTAGAACCATATTCCACATGGAGAAGTGGATGACGTTCTCTTGAACATTTGGAAAAGTATTTTGTTTCATTATCTAGAAACATTAATTCATGTTAGAAATCTAAATCAACATTACCCCTATGGGAATTTTTCCCATAATGATAGATTGTAGAATAACCACTATCTATAATAGTTTAGAAATAACTCCCTCTCCCAAAAATATCACCAACTTTTAGGGTGGTGGATCATGTGACCTTTTGTCAACTACTGTCATAATTTTCGAAAACTAGTGTCGGAGATAATTATAGTTCTCTATCACTAAAATTTCATGAAATTCACAAACCATATTTGTTTAATTTCTATCTTGTACATCAAGACAACAATCATAAAAATTTGTAGATACGTACATGAAAAATATAAAATGGAATAATGAGAATTCACAATAGAGATCATTCTCATGTTATAATTCTAGAAAAACCCTTTGGAAACTAATATGTTATTCCAAGAACTAATAAATAAATAAATACAGTAAATTAATCTTATATATGAATAGAGGGAATATATATTTCTACACAATAGAAAAAAACTAATTTCACCTAGATATACATGAACACTAAAACATGAATGCAAAATGATGTAGGCAATAGTTTCATGTAAAGGGAAAACCTTGAATCACCTAATTTAATGAAATTTCAAATACCATTATAATCTTGTTATTTGAATTATCCACAAAAACTTAGAGAAAAATGAAATTTTTACTATCTGATAGTTATGTAATTATGACTTATTGATTGTATAATATATTCACCACACCTATGTGGGTATCACTGAAAACTAAATGTAAAGGTCTACAAAATTTTTCAACATACTAAATCTTCCAAATTTTTGAAGTGTGTAATTAATTAAAACCATTAATGGTTACATAGGTTCATTTTATTTCCATTATAGGATCCCACTATAAATTTATTTCTCTTCCATGAATTTACTTACTTCATTAGGAGTGAAAGAAATAGGGATTCCCTAAAAGGAAATGTATAATGGATATGGTCTTTATAGGGGCTCTACAAAAAGTACAAAACATAGAAAAAATAGTTTAATAATAAAATATTGTTTCCTCACAAATATGATTTCGGGTCTACGATTGGACATCAGAAATTAGGCCTCAATCTACCCAGGGGGAATATAAAACACAACATATATTACATAAGAAAATGTATTACTGTGACAAAAATACCTATATTCATAATAGGATATACCCAAAAGTGGTAATATTGGAATCAGTTAAAAGGATCCTCATTTTAAAACTACTCTTAAAGAAAAATCATGTTAATTGAATTTAATTATTTTTATGATACGTTTTCAATGATAGTACTGTATGTCATTTCATTATTATACGGAATATAGTGATATGTCCATGAACTAACTTATAATGTCTTTGGAATACTATCTATCCCATTCTAATGTAGTTGGTGAGTATATTATAGAAATTTATAATAGGATAAGACAAGATTTATGATCTCAGCATTAGGGGAGTTTTCTAATATAAAAATACGTGAAACATTTTCACTTTATCTGATATTCCCAAACAACTGATATTGAATGTATAGGTTAAACATCATGCATTTTGTGGGTCTCAACATGTACTTACAAACAATCATGCTACTCAATGTATGATTCCTCAACCCTGAAACATGAAATGTTCTCATCATAAAAAGATAGAACACCATTCAATACTATGCCACAAACTCCATACATGCTAGAGTAGAATAATTTTTTTTTATTATGATCAACACTTCTCATTAATTTATAACCATTACAAATTGTTTTAGAATTAAATGACACTCATTGATAAATTTCTATCCAATCCAAATGAGTTTCATGAGTTATTAAGAATACCTAAAACTATAAAACATGATTATTAATATCATCTATGAATTATGGAATCATGTAAGGATAAATTCATATAATGTTAAAATCATAAATATTATATCATTTTTTTGATTGTGAGATAAAATATTATATATATGGTGTTCTACATTATGAATAATGTACATGGAATCTATATCTACATAGATAAAAATGGAATCTCATAATGAAGTTTCCAAATTTATGCCTCATCACTAAGTATACCTTTGATTGGAGGCTCAAAAATTATCCCAATACTATCACAACATAGTATATGAATATAAGCTGAATATAGATTGGTGAAATACATTAGTCTTTCAGATGAAACCATATGGATTAAAACAAATATTAATGAACTAACATAGGATATACATTAAGTATCATCAATGAGAATTATATTATTCTTGTACCATACAAACATAAATCCCTTAATTTTGACAAATTAACTTAATTAACAATATATAATAAAGTTTTTAATCAATATGTATGATTTTCACCCAAATTTTTTTGGTTTCCTTGTATGTAAGATGAAATTAAAAACCATTATTAATGAATCATGTATACCCAAAAAATAATCACATGTCTACTCCCTCCAATATATATTTATTGGACCCAAAATTTTATTAGAACCCAATAACATTAACTAACCCACTAGGACACTACCTAGGCCTATGGTATTCCTTGTGTTCCACCCCACACCTGACATTAATTTTAATTAGAGAGGAAAATTTGTCAAATAATGAATAATCACACATCTGAGACCTTATGATGTATCATCCTTGAAAAAACAAAAATCACCAATTCATAAGATAACCAGGACTATAAATAGTATGTATGTAAATAAATAAAATGATTTCAAATCATCAATGAGTTATTAAATGATTTATATATCATTATATTGGAAAAAACATAAGAAATTTACATCTTTAATGTTCAATATATGTTATAAATAAGAAAAAATTGATACACACACATGATTATAAGTAGTCTTAGATCACTCTCTTTCCAAAGTGGCCAAAACCCTTATCAGGAAACACCAATCTCCATCAAGACACACTAAGAAATTTTTCCAAAAAATACACATGATTCATGAGTACCATGACCAACATAGAAATATATATTATCTAAACATACCACACACATGTGGGAATGAAGACCATTCAATTATTATTATAAACATACTCATCATGAGGCCTAAAAATATAAATTAATGATAATGAAATAAGTCTGATTGAACAGTAGAATAAAAGTGGAACTTAGAAGTATAAATGGAATAAAAATATGTGGTTATAATAAATATCTCATAAATTTTGTGGACATCATAGTCAATATATGATTTCTTCTTAGAAGATGATTTCTCTTGAGAAACATGGGTTTTGTAGAACACCAAGAGGATTAAATTTTTATAAATTGTATAACCCAATTGAAATTGAAAACTCAATGAAATCTAAAGGGGATCTTGAGTTGTTTAAAGGTATATAATATATGTATAATTTTTCTCCTAAACACCACCCTAAACTAATGTGGGAAACCGACTTGTCAATGATTTAAAAATGTTTAAATATGGTTTATCGTAAACTAACATTCAAATTTAACACATTTTTTTGGAAATAAATAATGGTAAAAAACACATTTATTATGAATATGTGTTATTCAAGTGAATATTAAACCCCAATTTTTTATGAACTAAAAAATTTAAATAAACAGACTACTCATAAATTCTACCGCCAAGGTGTCAAATCTTTGTGAAACATATGTATTAATTAATAGAGAAACCACACTTGGTAGTGGACATATTCTCTATAAAATATAGAATATAAGTCTAGTGATCACCTTTCATTGAGGATAGAGGACCCACACCGTTGTAAACATAGAGAGTTTATAAAATTTTTTTATGTGGGTGAACCTTGACTATTCACTGTTGAGGGTGTAAAAACTCAATTCCTAATATAGAGGTCCCATTCTGTGAGAATTTCGGGAACTACTAAACTCTATATATAGTGTTGGAGACTAGTTAAATATACAAAGTTTACCACCTAGTGAGTTCTGAAGATTTTGGTCACTATTATAATCATGTTACGTACAACACATTATATATACAATTTTTTTGAATCATTATATTGAAAAATAACCAATGTTCCACTTCTAATGTTGAAGGTTGATGTATTGTAATGTTTTTTTAAAGATGAAAAAACATGATGTGATACTAATGTTCCTAATTACAACACTCTTTTCTGAAGATATCAATATTACCATGACTGGAAATGTAAAAACAAAGTACTTTATTTGGACATTGCTTGTAATTCCTTGATGATTTCATGGTCATGTACTTCTATTAATATTTAATATCATTAACAAACATATACAATGTGTTTGATAGTATACATTACATGTTTTAAAATAATGGGTACTTTATTTATACTTCTCAATCAGATGTCTTGTTATTTATTTAATATGTGATATTTCTAAGAGAAGGTAAATAGTAGGTACATAAAATCTACTCACTTTGTGAGTATCATTAACAAGAAAGGATATGTAATGTGTGGACATACACTATGATTGTTCTATAAACACACGTCATGTGAGGAATGACATCCATCTGTGCATGTAATCTCAGAACATGAAAACTTAGGGTATTATACTTTTACATGTTATATATACCTCAAATATATTCATTATTCTAGATAATAAAATAATAAATTATTTGTTTTTGGTATAGATATACATGACATTGTTCATGGATGTATCTTCTAATTGATCCTGTATTGGACCTATAAATTTATAATTTTTTTAAAAAGATACGTCCACTATTGGATTCAGTTAAAATCATTCCTAAAATTCAACAATTGGCCCCTTCATCTTCTTCTACTCCTCTAGGGATCAACCCCATATTTTTTGATATCCAAACCATCATTTTTTGGAGTATTATTCAACTCAAAAAAACATTTTTTATTCCCACATGGATCTAATACAAAGATTCAACTTGATTCTAAATCCACAACAGTACTTTTATTATATTCTGAATGCCTTACAATGAGATCACTCATCACTCAATGAAACTACCATGATCAAATTGGATATTATATTATCAATTATCCATTTGTTTGATATCTCATAATGTATCAAAAAACAACCAAAATGGTGAAGGTTGTCGGTGAAACTAAAAAAAGAATATGTAAATTTGGATGAATGAATTCTTCAGTCGATGATGTGAATAATTGACAATAATTCAATATCATTGGATCCTATAATGGTAAAAAATGGATTGAAATGTCTTTTTCTCTGGTAATATGAATAAATATTCTATGAGACTTTGAATTTTTACTAAATTAAATCTAAAAAAAAATTAATACATTTTTATTAATTATCTAAAAAATTAAAACAAAATATGGTTTGATGATTTTCTCCACATGGAGAATCACTATCACATCATATTTTTATCAATGATGAATATTTTTCTCACCATAACCATTATGAATATATAATTTATTTTATTTCGATTATTTTAGTGACTCACATTAAAGTTTTATCCCTAAATTCTTCTAATATACTCTCGAGGCTTCGGTTATGGTTGGAAAAATATATCCTTGGGAATCGGTTTTTGAATTCACAACTATGATAAGAAATATTCATAATAGACATTTTATTTTTTTCCAAATACCAACTCAAACCAATCAAAATACTCTAGGACATTATGTTATAACACTATTTATTAAAATTTCTTATTTAGAATAATTTAACTATGTAAAAATTTCCATAATATAATATTTTTAGGATATTTCAATATTCATTATTTCAAGGATATTTTTTTTTAATATATTGGTTAATTTCATGAAAATATTTGGTGAAAAAAATTCAAAAACTCAACCTAGGGGTATACACATTACTCTGAAATCAATAGAAACAATATAATATGTCTAAAGTTCAATTATTATTGGAAATTTTCTATTATAACCAATATTGTTCTTCAAGACCTAGGATCATAAAAAATTGATATGTTATGATAGTGAAAAAATATGTAGGTCAGAATATATTCATTATGACTCATAAAAAATATTTTGTGAGTATTGTAAACTATAGTCTCTATATCATAAATAATGAAGAAATGTAATACATAATAAAAATCCATCAACAATAATGCTTACCCACTCACTTTATCTTAATTTACCATACATTAAATGAAATCCTATCATTGAAGAAAGAAAATCCATCCAAAATAAATATTTCACCATGAAATGGGTGAATTATTAAAGTATGAATGAAAACCAAATAAATCATAAAATATATGCGTAGAAAAAATACTAATGAAAAATATTTTTATTTTCTCTATAAAGAACAATAATAACATTTACAAAAGTCTCCTAAGAAGAGTTGATGTTGTTGAAATTCATCATGAAATATTATAAATTTGAAATCCTAAAATATTTAAACTAAATAATATCATCTTAGTAAAATGTAATCTAACATATTTTGATCAATGTATCAATTTTAAAAACGATTATGTTTTCTCCATCAGTGACATTTATTTTTGTAAAATTTATAATTCTAAAATCCAAATGGTTTTCCTCTTCCATTGTGAAATTTATATATTTTAGGATTACAATACTATCAATAATGATTTATAAGTTTATTTGAATTTTTAATCAGTCATGTGAATTGATAATGAAATTTTGTAGTGTCGGAATAATGTGTAATGTTTTCTTTCTAATGATGTTATCATATACTATTCATGTTTGCTGTATGCTTAAAATAATCATGCAGAAAGAATTATATTATTTGACTTTTTATCATTTTTTACTCATATATGATATTTTGGAAATATGGGTTTCATAATCATCATAAAATAACATTTCTTTAAAAATTCCATGTAATACATACATAGTATTTTTTTTATGTGAGATAGATTATTTATTTTAGTTTATTCCTTAATTTATAAAATTGATATTACTTAAACACCTCCATAATAAAAAATATAGGTATTTAGTGTGATTGCATCATTATTTAATTAATTTAACTAAAACATATACAATGTTCTATACCATATTAATTATACAATAATTTATAATAAAAAAATTACTGATTATTTAGTGATTTAATCATTGAAACCATTGAAAATGTTTATTCATATATATGGTTATTGGGAATGTAAAATCTCCTATTAAGGGAACTTGTTTTTAATTTTATGAATTATTAATATTTATAAATATCTAGTGATTAGTAATGTTGATTTATATTAATGATTCATTAGTTTTTAGCAGCTCTGATTGAATTATGTGAATATTGTTTTTGGTATGTTTCCATTCCGACACTCACAAAAAAAATAATGATAAATATCAATATATTTTTATAATATAACATTTTCCCATCACTGAATTTTTGTTTAGTACTTATATATTATAAAGATATACACCTGAAATCATGTCATCAAATTAATTTAGTGAGAGAAATATTTTACAAACAGACATTAGTTTAGTGTCTACAAATTTGAGAAAAAAATACCATCCTTCAAATTGAAATATCCTCCTTGATTGATTTGTTCTACCAAAATATGTAAATTTAAATTCTTTTTATCTAATGAATTGATAAATTTTCTTTAATTTGGTAATTATGTTAAATTTATTCCTTTGACTTTTAGATTTCCTTTTTTTATACTCTATAACCTTCATTTAACAAATGAAGTATTTTTTAAATTAGAATAGAATAATTAGATATAAAAATATCTGTATCCAACATTTTATGTTAACCCAAATACTTATTTACATTATTTCAATTAAATTAACTATTTTATTTTTCAATCTTTTGTGTGAATGATATATCAATAAAATATATTAAGATAATTTCCATCTGTATTTGTGGTTGTAACATCTTTCTTTACTATTTTATAATATTCTCTAATCTCCATGATAAAAATATTTAATTCATATGGTTATTCCGTAAATGAATTGATAGATTTAATTAATTTATCTTAACTGATTCACCTTATTATTTATTTCATAGTGAATGTAAAATATTGATCTTAGGAATCATATCATTTCCATAAATAAAAATATTGAAATAACAAGTCAAGTTCATGAATATAGTTTCATACCTTGAATGTTCCTTTATATTTGATGTTTCAAGAATATTTCATTATGAACCATTACCATACATCAATGTTATTTTAATCCATTCAGAATTTATATTTTTTAATAAAATGATGATATCTATTCTTAATTAGAACTCCTTTTTATTTTCTTTATCATTATTATAATATTAACAAAATAAATATTTTTATGCACTAGAGGATTTTTTTTATCCTTTGATTAATACATAAATCTATTGGATCCTCTTTCCTCAGATAATTTATCATATTATTCACTCTCAAAATCACTAGTTGATACATACTGTTTATATTTAATTGTTCACATAAATAATGGATTTATGGTGTTACATTCCATTTTTTAGTTTCCCACCATAGTAACCACATTCCACTTTGCTTCTCCTTGGTGATATTTTGTTTTAACAATCTACATAGTCCTATTGATACTTCTTAGGCTGACATTTAAAAATTTATGCAATATTGAGTAAATTAAAACTCTAATAACATGTTTTTAAATTTTTGATACCAATTATCTTTATATGATTTTTCAGAGTAACAATATAGACTCATTATATTTCTTCATGTAATATTCAACCCTTAAATCATCTTTATGAAACCTATTTTGTTAAATATTTTTTCATAAATTTGGAATAAATGTGGGAAATAAATTATTTATATTTCGAAATTTTAATCATGGTGGCACACCCATTAATTTAATTTTAAAATTAAATATTTTTGGTCTTGTCATTGTTTAGATAATTTAATTGATTAACCTATAAATCAAAGTGCTTTTTTCAATGATTTATTCTAATATAATAAATTTTACAAAAGATATATATATTATAAAAATATTACTACAAATTCCTGAAATGATGAAACATTAGCTTTCATGAATAAATAATTTCTCCATCAACTAATTGTTCACTAAAATAATATCATAAAAACATACATGAATTTTCTATAATGATCAAACTATAACCTTATTTTATACTTCATGAATATAATGATTATTTCCCAATATGAATTGTTTGGAAGAAATTAACAATATTATATTCATATTAGTGTGAGATATGAGTATCAAATTGTACACAATCCAATTGTCATCAATATTCTCCACTTATTAAAGTACAATGGGTGTAATAACATTCCCTACATGAACACCATTCTCAAGGATTTCAAGAAAGTGAAAGAATTACGATTGAATAAAAAATCAAGTCCTCTAATAGATAACTTTTCTCAAACAGATAAACACTTCTATTGTTGATTCAATTTTTATTCTCTACAAAATATTTCGATCATTAGGTCTAAGAAATCAATAAAAAACACTATGTCATTGGAAATGTTTATAAGAATTTATTTACAGAGAATATAATGAAATATCATTGAATGGATACCCCACTCTAATTATAATTTTCATGTGTGAGATACTTTAGAGTGAACATATTAAGAATAGAATGCTGCTCTAATACCAATTATTTAGAAAACATATATTTTGGATGAAAAATTCAAAAAAACATATGACTTTGATATGATTTGTTTGGTATAAAAAATAGACAAAATATACACTATATGATCTCAATACAATGATTTTTTTAGTACCATGAAAAATATAGTCAACCCCGAGATAATGGTTATGGGTGAATCATTAGTTAAATAAAAATTTTCAAATAGTTTTCCTGTGTCCAGTTGAAATAATGAGAATAATAAACAAAAACTACGAAATCATTGTAATTAGGAATAAATAAATGGTATATAAAAAGATTAAACAAAATTTAATTATAAATTTTAATGAATATTTTTCATTCATTGTTCAATATGCAGTTCACAATAGTTATGATCCCATATCAACCACCATTGATTCATTAATAACCAAAAATAAAGGATATAAAGAAAACATATAGTTATTATCTCAAGTAGATGAAAGGAAAAAATTAAAAATAATAATATTAATCATCATTCATATTAATTTTTCTCATGTGTAACTATGTTTGAATAATTATTTTAGCTTTATTCATATCTACAAAACATAACAAATTATTTCTAAATTACTCCATGGGATATGTAGGAATCTATCTCAAAATTTTCCAACATATATAAATGTTAATCATGTCATTAATTAATTAAATACTAAATCTATATAAATATTATCTTTTAAAGATAAAAATTTCTTATTAATTATTGTATCCCAAAAACACATATATATAATCAATATCTTACTCAAATATCAGAGGATAATTTTCCTCTAATGATCACATGTTTGAGTATCACCATAATATGAACATCACCATAATTTGGGGACAATAAAATTAAATGTGTTTTATTTATGTTCATTTAATTGATCAACAACCATGGGGTTTTTACTAGAGAATTTTAAAATATGAATTCAAATTAAAAAATTATTATTTGATTGGTGGTTTCATAAAAAAATGTCATTCTAACAAAAGAATGATCATTTCAACACCTCATAGAGACCCTGAATATCAAACCTATAATATAAAAAAATTATGACCATACATACCATATGTGTTTTCTTCCCAATAAATATTGCAATGAAATATATTTAAACATTCAAAATTCAACATGGATAACAAATAAATTGATTGAAAACAATAAGCACATTCGTTTTCAATATTTTTGAGTTTGTAATGAATACATTCATATGATATTAACCTTGTATTTTTTAAATACCACCATGAAATGTTTTGTGATTTCATCATATTAATTAATTTCATTTCATTATATTAAATTATTTTTTATTATATATGAATAAATAATAACAATAAATAAAAAGTAAAACCATCTTCAAATATTAAAAATAATCATCTCAGTAAACTATTCACAATGTGATCATAGTTTGAGAGCAATATAAACACCAATAAATAAAATAAAATAGTGTTTTTAGTGTTTTTAAACCCTCATGGAGAAAATAAATAATTTATTAGAAAATTTTATAATGTGATTTTCACATATTAATAGTTTTTACTTCACTTCATGATGAACCATAAATATATATGTCATAGTTAATCCATATTCAATAAATTATTTATTTAGTTGATTATGTATTTATAAAATATATACTCAATTTCTATTAAGACATCCTCATATATGAAGATTAACAAGATATGTTTTATATTAACCATGTTATGTTTTCAATTTTTTCAAAAATATGATAAAAAGCATTTCTTATTGATTTCAATATTTTGACCATTGCAATTTTATTTTGGTCTCAATGCTTATTGGGAGTTGTTTTAGAGAACCATGTTATGTTATTTAGTCTCCTTAATCATGGTAGTTAAATTACAAGGTTCAATATAACACACAATAAAACAAATAAATTTTATCATGGTCTTATATATGTATCCTGAATTTAATTAAAGTGTTACATAATATAATTTATAAAGAATACATCATATAAAAATATTAAAAAATATCAAGTCAATAAAATTTTTGAATTTAATTAATTACAAAACTATAATAATTTACATATTTTTACTTCCAAAAAATGATAATTTATTCGTCATACACATATTATTTCTAACATAATTTAATATATTATATAATTTATCTTATAAATATTTCATAAGAATGAACCATTGTGTGTTTAAAATATGTATTAAAGGTATGTTTACTCCTGCCAGAATATATTAATTTCAATTATATCAATAAAAAATACATACGAAATAATTTCATTAGCATGTCAATGGTAAAAAAAATATAAAATATGTTTCATAAAGTATTACATATAACCAACAGAAAAAATACATATTTTGATACAAATATAAAATTCTACTATGGATTATGATACCATATTGAGTAATATTTGAGATAGAAATTCATCTATTGATGTTGAAAAATATTATGTTTTGTAAGGTCTCATTCAAATTTCAAGGGTTTCCATAATCCCACCATATATTATTTTCACTTTACATATAAAAATTTCTTCACTATACTAATATGAGTCCTTTTAAAAATCTCACTAGATATTAATCATTTATCCATAAAAAATAATTCTTTATAATGTGGTCATTAATAAACCATTTTTATTACATGAAAACATGAATATGAACATTTTATATTCTTCTAAAATTATGAAATTTTATATATATCCAATGATGCCTATTTTTAATCATGAAATATCATATATTGGTTATTTATTTATTTGAATATTTTATATATTTATTAACATATATCCACCCCTTTGTGGGAAATAATTTTAAACTATTTAACCAGAAACAAATCCCACATATTCGGTCTTTTTTCAGAAAATGTAACTAAATTTAAAAGGGATAAATTATATAAACTACTCATAAGTATTTTTAGGATATATGATCTAAAAATACAAAGATTAGTTTGAAAACATACATAGATAGAAGTTTTATGAAGAAATCCATAACTAATTACATTATGGGACTATACTCAATGTTGAGTTCAAAAAATAGCACCATGAAATTAATAAAAAGGAATTTGATAAAAAATTTCATCAATATCAAATGTAGAAATATATAATATGATAAATTTATTTCACTATAACGGAAACACTTGATCACTAGAGGAAATGAATATTTAATTTTCATCTAATTATTTTATGATTATAACTATATAATTTGAGTCACTTATTTTAATTCCACATGAGAATCACTATCCTAAAAAAATATGTGTATGGGAGGGTCATACGATGTCTACCGCGCCTTCTTTTATAGAATAGATTACCAATTATTTATAAGGTCCTAATTCATTCAAAGGGGAGTCTATGATGACAAGTCTATGTCAGACACACAATAGAAAATAAATATTCCATTCATCTATTCAGACCATGATATTATTTAAAAATATATTATTATTATTCCATAAGTTATGAACCAAACAGAATAAAACAATCATAAAAAACTGATAACCCACAAGACTAATCCCATATAAAATCAAAAAAATCAAAAAAAAAAATAGATTTTATATCTTTCCCCAAACCACATCCAATTCATTTTCCCCATGTACCCTTATAGTTTGTCAATCGTGATTTATGACACACTCCATACCAAACCTAAATGTGGCAATACCTTCTATACATGAAATAAATTTTCTCGTGTGGTTTTTGAGAAATATTTCTTTGTACAGTTACACTAAATCCCCATGTATACCCCACCATTTATGGGTATAGATAAGGATGGAAATAATGTAACCTTATAACCAAAAATTTATTATATTAACAAGGGTACCATAACTCTTTATATATGAGGTCATCATTCTATAATCCAAACCCGATGATACATGATCATAACATCTTTTAGGACATATTAAAATCCACCTCACACCACCATCACACTTGTATCCATCATGTAATTTGGGGCCCACCAGGACACCAAGATGCCTAGCACGATCTCCTTTGGACTGCATTAGAATCCCATCAATAACATACTTCATCAAAAACCATACCTATCCCACACTATATCACTAAGTCTTGGTGTTTTCCAAATAATAATCACACTACCAAATGAAACATGGTATGGTGATTCATCCGAATCTCAACCCACTAATTCATCAATCAAGGTGTGGTATATCATCAATGTCCTACATCATCCGAGGACCTATCCACCCCACCTGGGAATCCCACTCCCTTCCCAAAAGAAAATTCATGGAAGGGTCCAATTATATAATGATATCCTTATAATGAAATGTCTATTTTTCTTGAACAAGAGGAATTTTACACACTGTGGATAGTCCAACCAACACTATCTCACTCAAGTTGAGGATGGGACATTGGATCTTCTCCATGTAAATAGCCTATCACAATCATATGAGAACACAAACATATATATATATTAAATAAAAAAAGGAGAAAAACACATCACACAACTCAACATATGATAACATGGAACATGTCTCTCGAGGCATGACCCCTCAAATCAAATCACTACTAATCTCACTCATCAAGTCTTCCATTGGGTCCTCCAAAACCATCATAGTCTCTAATCATTTATAACATCTATCAACTATCACTCCTTAGTATAATACCAACCCTAGAATAATTATGACCTAGAAATCAATGACCAGTCAAAATTCACTAAAACCTATAATAAATCATGGTCTGTCTACCTATGGATGATCATAACCTACCCACCTCCAAATCTCTTTGAATCCCAAAGACATGTTCTGAAAATTTCATGTGACCAGCACCAGAATCTAATCTAAAATTTAAAAATTGAGATCTCTCAACCATATAACATTATAAATTCTATCTCAATCACACCTCATGTATTATCTAAAGAATCATCTAACCCAAAATGATCATTAAGTCTCAATATACCATCAATAGTGGGTGTCTCATTTTGTATTAGTTGAACTGTCACATAAACCAACTCTATGATTCCTATGCATCTTATAACTACACCAAAATCCCTATTGAAATTATACTAGGATTTCAATGTCATATATCAAAACAGTACACTGAACTAAGGAATCCCTTCCACTCATTTTTTACCTTTTACCGATAGATATAAAATTGTCAGATTGTCCCATGTTATCCACTTGAAAAGTAGTATATATTTGATTAATCTCTTGATCAATGATAGAATACCCAATATCATCCACATGCATCCATGAAAAAAACATTCATAAATATAATATGAAATTATAGTAAATGTAACACCAACATCATTTAATAGATATCATCCAATACACGCTTTGTTATTCCTCACTCAAGAATGTCCATGCCTCATCCAAGACCATTACAGGATTCTAGCTCTGGGCATCACCGCTGCACAAATATATCTCGAAACCATAATAATTATTTCTCCAATATTAAATATGAATGAATTTCCCATAAAATTGGTGAAATTTCCTCATGGCCTAAAGGAATCCTAACAAACAATATATCCCATATTTATGAAAATTTTGGTATAGAGAATAATTCCATAAAAAGAAGGAAGGAAAAAGAGAAACAAACCTAATACCACCATCAAATTGTAATAAAATCCATAAATAATCATTAGGGATTCAATAAAGTAATAATAGGGAGTGTTCATAAAAAACTTATAAGTATGCCTGATTAAACTTTAAATGAATATGTATCCAATGAATTAATTCATTTTCTACCTCCGCATAAAAAAATTTGCTAGGGCCCCACTGTTGTATATCCCCAAGGGTTATAGTGCAAAGTGACTCCATAGAATCCAAATATGATTTAGATGGGGGATCCATTCGATAGTATTCATATGGTTTCCCTTAGAGTTCCACCCCCCATAGTGCAATACGTTGGAGTTATGTAATGGACCTCCCCATTATGACACACTATAGTTTTCCCTCCTTATATAAAAATTTTCAAACCACCAAGTTGAAATATCATTAATAAACCCACATTAATACTAAAAAATATACAATCTAAGATCTACAATGAATAATTCTTAGATTCTATTTTGGAAAAAATATTATTTTTCCCTTTTATAGTTGTGTATCCACCCAAAATTGGGAATAATGCATAGCAATAAGAGTTTTCCCCTAAAATTGCATTTCCCCTCAAAGTTACACCACAGTTCAGCCACCCTAACAACACCTCCATGGTATAAGCCTAGGCTTGCATCATGGACTCACTGGAAAAATCATCTATAGACGTGTATTCTCACCCCAGAAGCATAACCCCTCACAAATACATTGTGGCCTACCACGAAATGATCCACCAAACATTATCCACCTTTCCTATGTCACAACAGTTCTTACAACCAAACTATTTGTTTTATGGTCACCTATGAGTTGTTTCTTTTCTTACCTGATCAGAAAAACACAAATACATGCCCTGTTCCACACACAAAAACAAATTTCTGATATGTATCAACATTAAAATTCATTATCTGAATCACAATCCTTAAAATGAACTCCTTCCAAGATGGAAATATTAAATCACATTGTAAAATTTAATGGTGAAATCCAATTTGGTGTTACACTATATTATATAAAACATTTAGGTTTCATGGTGTTATATAATTATTATCCAATGTATTCCATGAAACATATCTATCATAAATAGATGGTTCTTCCATAATGTATACTTTATATATCATTCATTACCTTCTAATCTACATCGTTAGATATATAAATAAAAATATGTTCATCATAACATATGCATTATAAATGATTTCCTTTTATATATCATAATATTCTTTTCATTGATGTATGTTGTGATTCCATTGTATTTATTTTTATAAATTTACATAATATATTAACATAATAAAGGATATGGTTTCGATTTAACAAATTATACTATCCAGTGAGTTAATCTTATGAACACTTTTTGATCTAATATTTTTCTGAATATAATATTTTAAAATTTATTACCAATGTATATAAGGGAAAAAATAAATTATGAACCCTATATCCTAAATAATAGCAATAAATTAAGAGTATAATTATCTTAGAAAATAGTATATAAAACTTATTTATGATTTTTTGATCATAAAATGATAAATTTATAAATCGGGGAAGTGAATTGGTGTATGTGATTCAATTAACAATCCTATCCAATGTAATTAATCAAAATTTAGAAGGAACACCTCTCAAACTCAAAAATATTTCCATGCATCTAAAGTGGAAAAATAAATTTTTATAGGTTTCAAAATAATTGCGATACATATAATTATAATATAGTGAATATGTATTTAATTTATTAAGTTCACAATTTTTTACTTAATATATCTTTTATTTATGCAGAATCTCTAGGTTTATATACCAAAAAAATATATTTCATCACTTTTAATAACGTATAATGCTCACCGATCCTCAAAGAAAAAATATATGGATCATAATACATATCTATTATGATTACATCATTTATGGGGTTGCAATTATTACTCCCCTTAATCCATGTTAATAAACCCATTACTCATATTATGAAATAATTTCTTGGAAAATCAAATAATTCTATTTTTTTATAATATATCTATAATTGCAGAATTATTTTATTCCCATGTTCCTTATTCAACATTTATAGTGAAGGAAATGCATAAAAAAAAATTACCATATTGGATATTCCTTAATATTTTGGTAATTTTGATAATGTAATTCATCAAAAACATATCTTCAATTTTGAGTAAATAATCCATAATTTAGGGCACATAATCACTAAATATAAGGAAGCATTAAATTATGGATATTTTTTGAATAAAATATATTTTTTCCTGATCATGAAACTTATGACATAAAGAAAAAGTTGAATTAAAAACCCAAATTCATGCTACTTTGAATCTTAAAATAAAAAAGTCAAGATGTCCATCATTATGGTGCAATTCATTTATCATTATAATTTTCTACGTCATTCACCTAAAAGAAAAAAAATACATCAAGCATATTTTGACTAATAATAAATGATTTTGGATTTATTTATATCATGGAATAATTACAATAACAGAAATATTTAGAGAAAATCATGAACAAAAGATTAAAATTACTACCTTCATGTGGTGTATCAATGATTCAATAATCTAAAAAACGATTTCATGCGAGCCAAGACCAACTTCGGGAATTATATTTAATTTTTAATCATGATAAAATTTTATAAAACATGATGATATCAATTAAACTCCACATATTTAAAAATATATATACTTCCCCAAAAAAATATATAAAATATGAGAACTACCCCTTAGCTTATAATATATAACAAAATCATCTGTCTTTAAATCATGGGAAACATCTTTACCTTGGTCATTAATCCTTAGGGGAACATATTTTAATATTAACTTGAGGTGGATATGAATCAAAAACAATTAAATCAAGATAAGTATCATAACATTATATATATATGAAATTAAATAGTGGAGTGGGGGTCCCTTCTCTAAACATTCCAATTATATATATTTTTGTTGATTGTAATATCCAAAGAACACATTTCATAAATTTACTTATGCAGTGTATTTTTTATGTATTCTATTACATGAAATTTTTCAGATGTACACCAAAAAATTATTTAAACATTTTATAAATTCTCCCTGATTATGTGATAAAATATTTAAATTTATTTTTTCCTTGAGTTATGAAAATATATTTTAGTTTGATTAATAGAACTATTATTTTCCCATCTGATGGAATAAATATTTAATATCAACTATCAAATCCAAAGAATTTTCCTTAATTCATTTACATTTAGAAAATATATTAATAGATGAAATAAATTTAACTTATGAAATTTTCATCCAAATTTAGTATTTCATATTACATAAATAAGATATAAATAATTTTCAATTATATAATGTAATATTCAACCATGAAATATAATAATACATTCATCTGACCAAATATACATTTGTAAATAACAATAGATCCTACTATAAAACTGCAGTATAAAATATTTGAAAATCCTCTATAGATTTTATATAATAAATCATCCCTTTAATTTCATAGTTGGTGATTTTTTTTCTATTATTTTTTTACAGACAATAAAATAAGGGTCATATAAGATATCAGGTCTTATGGAAATAAATAAATTATTATCCTAATGATTTTTCAATATTTTTTTAATTAAACTCTTCCATCACCATCCCCTGAAAACATCTTATAATAAATTACTAGGGATTTCAAAACCATGGAATATTACACCTAAAATATTATGATAACCTTTAATTCATATTTTTATCAGGGAAATAAAATCTCCATACCTTCTTTGTGTGACCTAAAAACTACGGAAAACATTTTTTCTCTTAAATATGAAATCTAGAACCTTATCCTCATAGTTTCTTTAGGATTCCATCATTTTACCAAATTATGTTCATCAAATATTATTTGATAAATATTAATAACCGTTAGATTAATCTGATTATTATGTTTTTTGATATATATATTTTAATTAAGTCCACTTATTGGAAATCAAATCCTTTTCCAATATTGATTTGACCTAGAATAATAATCCATTGATTATTGATTTATCCTCTACAAAGTGTCCTTTAATTTTGGAAATGAATTTTTGATGATGAATAAAACAATATGGTTGATAAATGTATACATATTCCTAAAGATAACCATTAAAGTATCGGGATTTAACAAAAAATTTAAATAACATGATTATGATCTGTATTGAAATAGAAAAGAAATGTTTTATAATATCTATACATAAATGTCGAGAATAATAATAGTATTTATAAATCCACTCAATTTTTGGAAACTCTTTTCTCACGAACTATTCCTTGTTCTTAATATCTATACTGACTCCATTCAATTTTTTTAAATTACCAACATATTTTTTATAACATTTATCCATTTAAACATTAAAAATAATTCATCATTATTCTTATTAATTTTTAAGATCATCATATATTAAATTAATATATTTTGTACCCTTAGAAGCCTCATTATATTTAGCTACCACTAGTTGTTTAATAGTGTATAATTTTATAGTGTATTTATCGTTCTATTTTATCGAAGAGCAGGCTGGTCCCCAACCTTGATTTATTAATTGGATTCAATTATAAGCTTCAATTTATTTTTATATAATAAATCTAAATAATTACATACACTATAATATGACTCATAATAGTCATTATAATACCATTTTTGCATTCATATATACTGATTTCCTAATTACTTTTCAAAAATATCAAATCCCATGTAAGAATTGTTTTCCATAATAGTTGTATCCAAATATTCAATTAATTATATCCATTTTTGGTATAACATGTGTATAATTTTCCTATATTTTTTTACAAAAAATATACCTAAATATTAATGTTTTTTAAATATCTAATCATTTTCATTATTGAGAATAAATCACTTTCTTCAAAAAAGTGAAAAAATTCATTATTTCAATATTCTATTATATCAATTTGTAATGTGTCCACTAGAATTGTTTATAAAAAAAATTCTTTCTTGAAACAGAAGCTAATTATAATTTTATTGTTTAAAAAAATTATTTGGTAAATCATTCTCAATGAGAATCATCATTTATATTTTTTTAATGTCTTGTTCCTCCACTCAATGAATGTATTTGTTTTAAAAGTGATAACCACAATGACTTATATCATAAACATATTATTCATTGGATAATGATACACTTTATTTATTCTGAATGAATTCCCAATATCATTTCAAAATGACATAAATTTTTCCCATTGTTCATCTCCTCTAATATCTAATACTATATAATACATTTTATCACATCAAATTTGATATAGTTTTTTATTAACCTTGCCATTCTGTTATAATAAACTATGTAATGGACATGGATTCATTTTCAATCCATGGATTACAGTTATCATAAACATCTCACGTCAACATTAAAAATTTCACAAAACTTAATGGAATTAAATTTTTCAAATAGTATTTATTATGAAAAATATTTAAATTTTAACATATATAACAGTTTTATGTGTTATCACTTGAATTTTTCTTGTATATTATTAGATCCAGCATTATTCACTAATTAATATAAATATTATTTTCTAAATTTTCTAAAACATCTACAATATAACATGTGTATATATTCATTGGTATATAAATACATGAATTTCTCTCCATTAATGTGGTATAGATACACCTTAGTTACCTTCCAATGCATTACAGTTTTACCATCTCTTCAATTGAAATTTCTATAATTCTTTATGAAATTGATTATATGACTGATGTAATTTAATAGAACCATTAATAGAATTTTTTTCCAGGTCCTTAATATATAAATAAATGTATTTATTTAATTTTCTAACTCTGAATTTCTATAATTTTGAACCCATAATCATCAACCCATTAAAATTACCACACTAATTTCTCCCCCTTCATACTTCATTCGCATATCAGGATTATCATGTCCTAAAATATATTAGGTGATTATAATATATATAATTATATATTCGTAAAAAAAATTTAAATTCAAACAATCTATGAAATTTTCAATATATGATCAACTTTTCATAATCTATGACAACTGCTTCACATTGTCTTGCGATGATCATATTTTTTTTTCATATATGGACATGAAGGATCGTTTTAATATTTATGTGTCACAAATTAATTTTTAATTCTCATGTAACATATTGATGTTATTAGAATTTAATTATTTCCTAAATGATTTATATGATTCCAATCCATTATATTCATGGTGGAAAATTAATATCATTTTTTTCATTACCATCACACACAAACCAACTATTCAAAATAAAAAATGTAAAAGAATGTATTCCCTATTATTTTTTTTCTCTAATTCCAATGTATTTAACTCTTTTACAAAACAAATATTTTGATCATATTATCGATATTGACAATAATAACATTTTATATTGTGTAACTTCTAAAGTGTATATTTTAACGATCTATTATCATGTATGGTCTTTATTAACACATATATTAGCCAAAATTTTAGGTTTCAGTATATGAGGTTTAAAATCAACAATAATAACTTTTTCATTATAGTCAAACTCCACTTTATGTTGTCATATATTCTTGTAACGTAATATTTTGGTATAATATTCCAGAATCTAATACAAATCTATAATATTTAGATCTACATTATTCATAGTCTCTATATTTTATTTTCATGACATCCTAGTATGATTAAATATATTTTTATGATCATCATTTTTTATGATCACCTAAAAAACTATAATCCAGGATATAAACATTAGAAAATTATTTCATGCAAAATATTTTTGAGGAGATTTTTTATTTAATATTTTTCATTAATTTTATATATTTACCTAATAACATTATTCAATTTTTTGGATACCTATAATTTTTTATCATGTTCAAAATTTAACTAAAATTATTTCCTTATATTTCATAAGTCTATAGTTCCAAATAACGAACATCATTATTGGACTTTTTTAACCCCTCCAAGAACTATTTTATTCATCTAATTCTAAAATATCACATTGAGATTCACTATTTCCCTAAAATTTCTATTTCCATAACCTTTCCCTCAAATGGTTGGGTTTCAATGATTTCTATAAGGAATTATTCATTTAGATTCTTTCAATCATTATCTACTTTCACTTCCATCTTCAACATGTTTGAATCCTCTTATGATAGTTGGATTTTATTTTTGAATAATTTTTTATTTTAATTTATCATTAATTTATCAACATATAATGATTTCTTAATGAATTATTCTTCATTATAATATTTTTATGACATCCAATGACACCATGAAATGTGGTTCACATTTATTACAAATCAATCGAATGTAAGTGAATTATTTTATTTTTATTTTATATTTTATATTTTTCAATATTTTATTATGAGAAAAGAATAATATCATCCATCAAACTATCATTGTTATTATCCTCCAATTTAAGTTTATTCATTCTATTTAATGACACTTCATGATAGTAATCTATCATAAATGGAATCTCTATCATTATGCCTCATATCATATAAAAGAAAAGTGTTATAAAGATGATCCAATGTATCTAACATTAGAATAATGTCTTATTGAATGGGTTATGTCTGAATTAATTATAGTTATAATTTTCTTAAAGATCCTAATTTTGGTTTTGATATCATTTGTGGATTTTTAAGTCCACATATTATATCTATGAAAATGTAGTATAGATCAGTTAATACATCAATGATGTTTTACTGGTGTATCAAAAAATACTCATACATGTTCAACTATAATTGATATTTATCTTAACATTACATAGTATGGTCATTATAGATAACATATATTTTTTCCTGATGTGTCATGTAAGGATTTACACAACATTATATTCTTATAGATTAATCCAGAATAAAATTCATCGAATGAGCTAAATTATTTCATGTAAGCATTAAAGAACCATCCATCATAATTAGATAATTTTTCACATTCCATATATATCTAGGTACTATATATGTAAGCTAAATAATTTTCCTGTTATGAATTATATAAAACAACATTGCAAATTATTCCATCCATAATTATAAATTATTTCCATAGACGATTGAAATCCACTTACAGTTAATGGTTAATTTAAATATTTTATATGGAGACATTTATGGATTAAAAAACAGCTCAAATTCTAATTTGTTGTCCCATATATATTAAATATGTTGATTGGGGGTGTGATGATGAACCTAATTATTTGAAAGTCATTAAAACTCAATCTTTTATGATAATTTCCAATTATATGTTATAAAAAATCCTCTATATTAATTCAATTATATTATAATAAAATATAATTAACAACATCAACAATTTTGAACTGTCTCACCCACATTATGATGTGACCAATTAGAATAAATATATAATTTTCCAATGGACCAAATTTATTAGATTAACGAATTATCTAATTATAATTTAGGGCAATATCACTTACCCTTTATATGTTTATCACTCACGAAATAGATACCTCGATACTATAAAATTTCCAGAGTTATCACAACTCCTCCATTATCAATGTGATTATAAAAATTACCCTTATAGTATTACATAATCTAGAATCTATATTACATCATTAAGTTTTTATTCCATAAAAAATATTTAATTCTATCATTTTTTATATAGCATCCCTATTATGCATTTAGAGAGAATTATATTTTATAAATGTTCAAGAAATCATTAATTTTACATATTGATAGATATTAATTATTTCATTATTGTAATTTTATAATATTCGAAAACATACCCAAAATTTTGTGTCAAATGTAATTATTTTGAGTGACAAAAAATTCTAAATATATGAGAAATTGAAATTGGAGATATTATTCTTGAGTTGAAAAATTATTGTGTGATCACCATAATCATGTAAACACTCATTCCATTTCTCAAAATATATTTTTTAAAAACTACCAATATTGATTTTCCTATAGAATTAATGAATCATTAATGTAGATACCCCATTATCCTCTATGTTTCTTAGATTAGAAATCAATATAAACATTATGGTGAAATAATATTAAATCTTCATGAATAATCCACCACTTTAAAATATTTTTTCCACGACCCATAACCCATCAACTGTAGGATCACCTAAACCCTACTCCTTTGATTCATGGAAAATTTTGATCTCTTTATTGGGAATAAAATTCAATATTGACAATTTCCACATGAAACATCTCATTGTGTTGTTAATTATCTTAACTTAATAATCCTTTGTTTTGAGTTATTATTATATAACCTTGAATTAATTTGAGATAGGCTCTATATTTAACATCAAAAAGACTATTATTGTTTTTCTTCATTTTTCATGGTGTACTGACTCATCCGTCCATTAAAACAAAATTGGATTTAAAACCCCACTATATCATGGTTTCTTCTTTGGTTGTAAATCAATAATCCACTCTTAGAAACCTATAAATACAATTTTTGACCGTTATTAAATTATCTCATTAGTGTGATAAATAAATTCAACATGAAACACACACAACTATATGACATGTTATGTTTCATTTTTTTCCATCCTTTAAACAAAACATCTCTATATTCCTTGAGGATCATAAAATTATAAATATATAATTAATTTTTGAAATCATTAATTTTTTTAGGTATACACATAAAAAATGTTAATAATCCACGTATTAACATTACTCAAGATAATATTTTCTAAAAATGAGTCACATATACAACTAAGAAAAATTATATCTCTCTGAACATTTACATCCGGAAATATTTGTTCATTTGGATTCCAACAACCTAATAAGTGTAATGACCCACACTAAAAATAGTAAATTGAACTAGAATATGTTAGATATAACTTGATTATAATATATGTAAATTATGATTTATTTAATCTAAAATGAAATTATGGTTTATCTTTGTTCCATGTAAAATCAAATAATGTATTTTAACAAAAAAAATATACATTTAATTTTATAAAATTAATGATTCCTAGTAGGGGTGAAATTTGGATTTAAGATGATGGATTTGATAAACCATCACAACCATAACCCATAATTTACCCTTCTCATCCCCTTAAACATAATTCCTTAATTTAGTGTTTCTAATTTATGAATTTGTGTTTAAATTCACTTAAATAGAAAAATCACACAACTTTTGGAGGTATTTCATATGAATGTGATAGTAATGTCCCAAGGTGAATGGAATCCTTCAATGGTAAACTATTTAAATAGAGCATATTTTTCCATTTATTTATTAGTGGAATTCAATAAAATAAATTTGTATGTATTTTATAATATAAAATAAGTAAATTTTGAATTTTTTTATAGTTTAGTAGTGGGATTTTTTGTCGTCCTTATAATTTAATTGTTTATAGTTTTTAGGGTTTAAAAATACATAGTTTCCTATCCCCATTTATAAAAAATATTGAGTCTTATTTATAAATTATAATTTTAAATTAAGTACCCATTTTTTGAGAATTAATGTTTTAGTGTATTGGGTGATTAAGATTTTAGGGGACACGAATCATTAATAGGATAAAAATATTTAATGAGGTAGGTAATCATTAATTTTAATACATTAATATATGTTTCCAGGTGTATTTAGGGTTATATAAAGGAGAAATAAAGTGCAATTAATCTAAATGACGGATAACATAGAAGAAGAGTTATGAAAAAAATACTGATTAGGGTACTAATTGATTATATTCTAGTTGTACATGAAGTTTAATGACTCTAAAATGTGATAAGACATGGTTTCTATAATGGTAGGAGTATAGGGATAGAATCCAAAGATGATAGATGAATCAAGTTTCTTTGTGTTTTCCAATTAAATGGTTTGTGGAATAATAACTAGATTAGTCCACTATATGTGTATCATGTTTTTGTTTTGTCATAAAAAATATGGTAATTAGTGTTTTCAATAAGGGTAAATTTTTTTTGAGAAAGTAATATAGAAAGAGTATTGTGGGGGACTAATATGATTGTGAAATGAGTTAAAAAAATGGTAATTATGGGTAAATTATCATATGAGAAGTCCACTTGGGATGTTTTGGGATTATATGAATACATGATATTCCATATAGAAATGTTCATCATGTACAAATATATTTTTTTGTTATTAATTTTTTATAGAAATTATTTAAGTGGAATGATATGAATGTGATTGTTAAACTAACATACTTGGGTTATCATTGTGATATCTAGATGATATTTATATTCCAATAGCATAAACTCAAGGATTTAAATTATTTTATATGTGTATTTCTCTGAAAATGGATAAATGATGAAAACTATGGGGGGAGAATAAGATTGGTAACATTTATTTTATAATGATAAATGGTTTAAGATATTCTATCATTTGTTTAATAAGGGCTGCCAAATATAAATATTATATAGAATAGGAAGAATGTGTTCTATTGGGTTAGTCAACTATTAGATTATTGATGCTTTTTATATATGAATAGGATTTTTGTTAATCCTGTTATTCTTTTATATTTTTATACACTATGTTATATGAGTTATAGATGTCCATGATAGAACCGCTATTAAAGAGTTTAGAGTCTCAAAGATATATGTATTCTTTCTATCATTTAATTACAAATTTTGTGGTATGTTTATTTATCAAACTGCTATTATAATGATAAAAAAATTATCTTTATGAGAATCTAGTTCATGTTGGTTGTGTCTCCAACATATTATTCGATAGAGTGTATACAAGATGATAATTATCATTAAAATTTTATTGATATTTTTTTCTAGTATATTGAAAAAATTATTTAGATATTTACATATAAATAATTAGTTGTATACTAATCTCATACATGGTGGAAGGATGATTGCATAAACTGGGGGTATTTTTATCCATTTATTCAATATAGGATTATGTTTTCATGGTGTTTTATTTCCCATTGATTTGATACATGATTTTGTGGACATAGAATGTAGTGACCCTAACTGTATATATACAAATATGTAGACTACTACCACAACATATTCATAATATACAAGTAAACAAACCATAAACGATGGATAAGTTTATTATTATTCATGAAATAATTTCATACTCCATTCCTAATTTATATTGGAATACACAAATTACAGCACAATTTATTTATTTAGATAAAAACTTTACTACATCTTCTATATCCTTGTAGACAAGTCATAGTAAATATTATAAAATACAAGAGAAAGAATCAAAATAAGTTTGAGCTATAATTATTAACAAGTTATAAGTATAATAAGAAGAAATAATGAATATATAAGAATAATAAAAATGGAAAGATAATAAATTGAACACACAAGATATGTGATAAATAATATGAGATGTAAGTGTGTAAAATATATGTCAAGGTATAAAACTGTAAAATAATTTCATGTAATCAATAAACTAAGAATTAAACATACGCATTCAATTATTAAGAGTGAAAATATCATGGATAATAATATTTAAATAAAAATAAAAAAATATGTAATTATTGGATTCAATGTTTACCAGATAAATGGTACCTTTACCATCAAAATGATTCATATGATGATATAGAATACCATTTTTAATACCAATCATGAGAAAGGTTAGAACATTCCGGGTTAAAAACATGAAGGGTTTGTGTCAATGGGATTTTATCCGATGAGACTATTGATGTAAAGAGGGGCTTACATTAAGTGGCCCCAAACACATTTCATAATTTTCCAAATAATTCTTATAATAACTAATAAATATGTTTAACTAATAAGTAATTTACCTTTTCAAATATCCACATTTTGTAAGGGATACATAATTATTGATCTTTCCCTCGTTAATCAAATAACAATCAAAATAAAACCCATATGATAAAATGTAATATGGTTCTTGAAATTAAAATATTCATTACCAAATAATATTTATAGATACGATAAATTTAATATGAAAGAAAAAATGATTATAATAGAGTTATTATTTCATGAGAATGTCAATAATCACAAGAGATATTTAGATTTGATAATAACATCAACCAATTGGTAATTTTCAAGTAAAACACTTTTTGTTAAGATAATTAAAATTTAAACTATAAAAACAATTAATAAACAATTAATAATGGTATTACATGTTAAATAGGAATTATATAAACTCCATAATAGTGTCTTTGTGAATATAAATAGTTAATTCTCGATGAAATGTAAATTGAGATGATATCCATTACCTCACACTATCCTTTTTGGTATTACTTTATTTTACCTCTTATAATGTTGTTTTAAACATATTTTTATCTTATTATAGAACTGTATTAATATTAATTATATAATTTCTAATCCTTTTATTGGATATTATTACATATTTATTAATAATCATTTGTTACTTTCATCATTCTTGATAATATCTTTCATTATTTTTGGAGTGTATTTTGACTTTTTATTTTTTGTTCTAATTATATAGGTCCTAAATCAATAATCTATTTAATATAATACAATCTATAATTATCAAATATATTAAATATGTAGTTATTTAAAGTAATACATAAAATTTAGTGATAGGAAATGAAATGTAGATTTTTTGGATACGATAGGACATACATACACAAGAAATATGCTTCAATTTTATTATCATATTAAAGAAATTTAATTGATATATTTGTATATTATCATTAAAGATTCATATTTATGTTATATATATCACATATTTCAATTAAACCCATCCTTAGTCTATTCTATGTAATGTGTTAATGAATCTCATCGTGTATTGTCCTGTGTGTTTTTGATCTGGTTAAAAACATGAAGGTTTTTGAACTTTTTCATTGTAACGAAGGGTTTCTATTAAAACCAATATTTATGATGATTTTTTTTGAGTTGAGTTCTTTTTAACAAGTTTATATCTGGATTGGGTAAATGATTGGGGACTTCATGGATGCCTAGATGGGTTTTAGGAGCACCAGACCAGGGAGGGACGTTCGTACGGGCTGTGCGCAGTTAGTGAAACCATGTAGGTCAGAAGTGTATGAAAAACCATGTGTCTTGTAGTAGATGCATGGCCTGTGCAAATTCTATCAGACCATGCGAGTCAAAAAATATAGTTTACCTAGACTTCTGTTTTGGGTTAAATTATTTAATTAAATTTTAGGTTAATAAGAGATTTAATTAATTGTTGTGAAATGGAATTTTTATTTAATTTAATTCAAGTATAAGTGAAATTTAATTAATTAATACCAAATGAGGAGTTCATATAATTTTTTTGAGATGATATGATTTTATTAAATTAAGATGAATTGGTGATTTTTTGTAACACCCGAGATTTTTATGTTTAATATTTTGTTTTTATGCTATATATATATCATCAAAGGAATCATTCACTACACACTAGCTTGGCTTACTTTACACGCAATCGCGACCTTCCTTGATAGCTTGCATTGTACGCAATACCGAGTTTCACTAAATGATGATATGCTATATTATAG
Organism: Viscum album; assembly: GCA_963277665.1. Classification (NCBI taxonomy): domain Eukaryota; kingdom Viridiplantae; phylum Streptophyta; class Magnoliopsida; order Santalales; family Viscaceae; genus Viscum; species Viscum album. Next base: position 1,629,747,356 of record OY728150.1, read on the forward strand.
CTATTATGAATAATAATAACCACTTTTTGAAATTTTATAAATTTTATCTTTCAAAATGGACTTCATTTTAGGATTCGGAATACCGAAATTAGCCTAGGGTAAAATTTTGGTATTTTTCTGAAAACTTTCAATTTTTGATGAATAGTGAAACCACTAAGTGGTAGGTTAAAAACTGAATTTTGCACAAAACATAATATTACTGCTTCAGTGAATGGAATTTCGAAAATACGACATACACGGTTGATATCAGTAAGTAAAATGTGGTTCAATGAAATAAAAATAATTTTTTGGTAAATAGTAACTTTTTACTTTTTTACAGCTGTTAATAGTACAAAGGGTAAATAAGGGTAAATATGATATTACTATTACCCTAACACATGTCCTAATTCTATTGGATAAGTTTAATTCGACCAAAAACAAACTTAGGAATAAAATATGCCCATTTAGGCCCACTTGGATTAGATTAGGACATTTATTATTAATTTATTTAAAGAAGGGTTAAAATAGTTAAAATCAAAGCTTAATAAGTAAATCATTTTTAATATGGGGTTATACATAAGATAAATTAGACTATAAATATTCATTAGAAAGAAAAAAATATTTCTTACATAATGGTATTTTATTTATAATTTTTAGACATTAAATAATTTAATTTATTTATGACACAATGATGATTCAGTAATTATCTTATTAATGAAATATTGACATAATTGATGTTATAAACACCAAAATAAATGTAATTTGATAATTTTTATAAATCCCACTTAATTTATAGGTTACTATGATATATTAGGGTTGATTTAATCAACTTGGTTCTAACATATAATTCTGTTATGACTTTCACAAAAATCATATATCAAATAGTGTCAAAATTGACACAAAATAGTTTTTCAATCAAATATTATATTATTAATTGTTATTTTATACCTAAAAATCTGAGGTTCGGCCGAATGACTTAGATAAAGATATATATATTAATAAAAAACAACTTGGGGTTTGTTTCTCATGTTATAGTAAGTGTATTAACCATATAGTGTAAGAAAACAAAAATACACGGTAAAAGTTAAATTATTTAACTTAGAGTTAAATCTAATTGATAAGGTTAAAATAATACCCTAAACTTGTCTAAATCCTATTGGTTGATAGGATTTCGACCCATCCCCACTTTAGCTTCGAAATAAGACCCTTTGGAACCATTATAAACCGATTTTGACTTTAATACAAAATAATATTTTGAGATATTCCTAAGGTGCCCCTCTCCTCTCTTATAAAAGGACACCTCCTCCCCCTCCTCCTCACACCAATTTGATCACTCAAGCTCCGCCAACCCCTGCCAAAATCCCTTCTCCACTTCCCTAGAAGAATCCTAGTGGTCCTGGTCTTCTTTAAAGACAAATCTTAGTCCCCTAAGTGGAGGATTCAAAGAGGCGTTTCAAAGAAGAGGTAATATCCATTACCGATCTTTTCAAGTTCTTTCTTCTTCAACTTCTTCTTTTTTATTTGTTTCATGATAAAGTAATAACATCAGTATTACATAAATACTGATATGTTATTATAAATATGAAACAACCCTAATTCACCTTCTAGCCATCCTACAGAAAAATGAAATCATCACGCGTGCGTACGTACAGAATACCATCTCCACGCCGTGGTGTAATCTATTTTACACAACCACCTTACTTGGATGAGTATAATGGTGTAAATAATGACTATATATGAATATTAAAAAGTGATATTGATTCTGAAATAGTATACATACACTCCAATACAATTCCATGATCATAGGAACGATATCATCACTCGTGCGTACGTACGGGATACCGTCTCCACGATGTGATGCGACTCATTCTACATGATCATAATTACATAGTAATTATATAAATGAATTTAATGAATAAATATGATATATGTTAAACTAATACCATTATTTATATAAGGTATCTATAACCTTAAAATAAGAATGAGAATTTATTCGGCAAAACACGCATAAGAACAAAAGGCAATAAAGACCCGAGTAACAAGTAACAATGAAATATTACTAATAAGAATCTAAGAATATGACCCTATATGATATGATATCAATATTTATGATTCTGGAATAAGTCAATAACATTATTTAAACCATTATACTGGAGCTTCGGACACGTACAAAGAAAATCGGACCTAAGGTAAGGGAAAATATCACAATCTCATTTTTATCTGAGATTGTTTTTACTTTGGCATTTACTGGGGTGTATTTTATCATCGAAATCCATGTTCCCTAAATATGTAATATTGTTTCCATCCAATTACAATAGTTTAAATACAATTTTACCCTTTAGTGAGTTTTTAGTAAAGAATATGAAAGGAATCTTTTGTCATTTTTTGTACGAGGTACTTTTTGACTTTTCTGACAAAAGTACGAGAAGAATGTTTTTTTAACTTATACGGCATGAATGGATTTTTAAAACATTATTTCCAAGAAGCTTCCTTTACAAGTTTTCAAGTTTATTTTTAATCAACTTATTTTATTTTAAAGTCGTATGACATGTTATGAAAGGAAAAATGATTTTGAAGTAGAAAGGATATTTTCCTCAAGAATGGAGTTCAAGTGTTTTATCAAAATTATTTTCCATCTATGATAATAAAGGGTTCTGTTTTTATACCTACTATTACATTGATTTGATCATGTTGTGATGGAATTATTTTTATGAATTCCGTTATCTTGTATGAATTGTTTTATGATGTCATGATGTTTAAGATTTCCATTTTTATTACATGGGTTATTCAATGATGTATGATTTATGATTTTGTGGCACACATAAGAATGGTATCATTATGAGATGGGTGGGACCTATATCTCCCTCCAATGCATTGGGTAAAAATTTTATATCTCATGAGATAGACATGTCTGGAATGGAAGGTTATTTCGGTTCAGTGATACAGGACTGAAACGAGGAGTGAACTCGGTTCAGAAATGGACTTTGTCCGCTAAGATAGTCTTGGCAATGAGTCATGACTAACAAGAAATGATTTTCCATGATTATGTGTGCATGCCACAAGGTTTCTAGTTTTATGTTATGATTATGGGGATCTCATTTTCACTTCTATGATTTATTCCATGTTAAGATATTATGATCTCTTTTGCAGGTTATGATTTTCAAAAAGATATGATATGATTTTTATTTCCATTATTTTCCCTTGCTGAGCATTTGAGCTCACCCTTTTATGTTTTCTTTTCCCTGAGTCAGGAAGATGGATATTAAGTAGAATATGCTAAAAGGTACCCTAGATATGATTAAATAAATGGGAGACACTGTAGAAGATTTATGAACCAGTTGTTTATGTTTACCAGTTTCTAAAGACACTATACCTATACGGTCCTTTGTGGTTTTGTCATATGTTGTAATAAGTGTGCTTCAATTTTGAAGTATTAACAATGTATGTAAAGTATGGGTCGTTATAGTTGGTATCAGAGGAAATGTATAGTCAACCATTGGAAACTAGGATGTGAAATCCGTAGTAAGAACCCTAAGCATAAGTCTAAGCATAAAACACAATCTTAGTGTTTTAGAAATAGCCATGAATAACCTAGGATAAGACCTTAAGTTTGAAATTTTATTCTTGATTATGTGGTTTTCATATTATAATTAGTATTTCTCACACTATTCTTCTTGGTTTTAGTCAATGGCTGGAACCCGAAGGAACCGTGTTAATGCGGAATGCGATGGGAAATGAAATGATTGTCACCCAGAGCAACCAAACGATATGGGAGCTGGAATGGAAAATCTTGTAGCCATGCTCACACAACATTCTCAAGATATGAATCATGCAGAACTTCCAAACGAGCAAAGGAAGGAGCAACATTATGTTGATTCCTTCATGAGGCAGCATCCACCTTCTTTCAGTGGGTCTACTGATCCATTAGTTGCTGAACAATGGATTAGTACTACTGAAAAGATATTTCCAGTTCTTCAATGTTCTCAACATGATAAAGTCATCCTAACAGTGTATCTTTTGGAATGAGATGCTAATAAATGGTTGAATCTTATTAAGAATATGAGGAAAAGGGATGAAGTTGAGTCCATGGAATGGGACGAGTTCAAGAACTTATTTTTCAATAAGTACTTCCCTCGTATTCTCTGAACTAAGATGGATAAAGAGTTTATTGAACTGAAGCAAAGGGATGATAAATCTGTTGGTACCTATGAAGCAAATTTTACAGGACTTGAAAGGTACACTTCTGGTATTATTATCCAACCTGAGAGTAAGATCGATCGATTCTTTAGTGGCTTAAAACCAAGTCTTCGAAGGGTGTTATCCATAAGGGACTTCAATAGCTACGAGGAAATCGTTTGATGTGATCTCAAAGTTGAGATGGATATTGGAGTAACCCATCAGTCATATGGGTTTGATAAGAAGAGGAAAATGGAATTCAAATGAAAATGTAAAGAGCACACTGAAAAGAAGATGAGCTTTCCCTTATGCTCAAAGTTTGGAAAGAAACATGGAGGGAGTTGTCTTAAAGGGACAAGTAAATGTTTCAAATGTGGAAAGGAAGGTCATCAGGCATTTGAATGCCACGATAATGGGAAGAAGATGTCTAATGATGCAAACAAAGGAAGGGGTACACAGAATGAACCAACTACACTTCAATGTTTCAAGTGCAAGGAGATGGGGCATTATGCCAATCAATGCCCAAATCCAAGGGTTGATGATGATGGTCGACGTCAACAAACTCTAAAGGTTAAAGACAAAGGAAAGTCACATGCAATTTCTATCAGCGATGTGGAGTACGATAACGATGTGGTGAAAGGTACACTTACCATCCACTCTAATGTAGAAAATGTTTTATTTGTTTCTGGATCCACCCACTCTTTTATTTCTGAAGAATTCTCTAAGGGTATCACCGTATTACCTAAACAATTAGATGTTGAGTTAGCTGTGACAACACCTAATGGAAAATCAATCGCATCAAAAGTTTATAATTCTTCTCTGATCGAAGTTTGTGGGAAAGTGCTTCCTGCAAATCTGGTGATCCTACCTTTAGTGGAATTTGATGTGATTCTTGGCATGGATTGGCTTTCTTTATAAGGAGCTCATATCAATTGCCAAAAAAGGGAAGTCATATTTCATATTCCAGTTCAATCTATGATCATCTATCAATGCAAGGATAAACATAACCTTCCAGTGGAAATTTCATCCATTTTATGGGTATTGATTCCACTAAATGAAGGTTATTTATCTCAAATGGTTGGTGAGAAACTCCCGATTAAGAATATTCCCATCGTACGGGAGTTTGATGATGTCTTTCCGAAGGAATTACCGGGTATTCCACCAAATCGTGAAGTTGAGTTTTCAATAGAACTCATACCGGGTGCTTTTCCTATTTCAAAGACACCTTATAGAATTTCCCCAATTGAGTTGTAGGAATTGAAGAAGAAACTCCAAGAGAATCTTGATAAGGGATTCATACGACCTAGTGCGTCACCTTGGGGAGCACCTATTCTGTTTGTTAAGAAGAAAGATGGATCGATGAGACTCTGCATTGATTATCGAGAACTTAACAAGATCACTATCAAGAACAAATATCCTCTCCCACGCATTGATGACTTATTTGACCAACTACGCAGAGCTCAATACTTTTCCAAGATTGATCTTCTTTTAGCGTATCATCAATTAAGGGTCAAAAGGGAGGATATACCAAAGACAACTTTCCGTACAATGTATGGACACTATGAATTTATAGTGATGCCATTTGGTCTTACTAATGCCCCTGCTATCTTCATGGATCTAATGAATAGAGTCTTTAGAGACTATCTTGACCAATTGGTGGTAGTCTTTATAGACGATATTCTTTTCTATTCAAAGAGCAATGAAGAGCATGAAGATCACTTGAGAATTATATTGAAGACCCTGAGAAAGGAGAAGCTTTATGCCAAATTTACCAAGTGTGAATTTTGGCTTCAAAAAGTTAAATTTTTGGGTCACATAATCTCAAAAGAGGGGATATCTGTGGATCCAGCAAAAACAGAGGTTATCGAAATATGGTCGGGACCAACAACAGTAACTGAGATCCGAAGTTTTCTTGGTTTTGCTGGATATTATCGACGTTTTGTAAAATATTTTTCACGATTATCTAATCCACTCACCATGTTGACTCGGAAAGGAGTTAAGTTTGTTCGGATAGAGGAATGTGAAGAGAATTTCAAGGAGTTGAAAAGAAGGTTATCCAGTGCACTTGTGCTCACACTGCCTTGTAGTGGATAAAGGTTTGTGATGTACATTGATGCATCCAAGAAGGGATTGGGGTGTGTTCTTATGAAAAATGATATGGTGATAGCTTATGCCTCACGATAGTTGAAAATAGATGAGCAAAATTACCCAACACATGATTTGGAGTTAGCTGCGGTAATCTCTGTAATAATGATTTGGAGGCATTACCTTTATGGTGAAAGGTGTGATATTTATACTGATCATAAAAGTTTAAAGTATATTTTCCCACAAAAGGAGCTGAATATGCGTCAGAGAAGATGGTTGGAGCTGATTAAGGATTATGACTGCTCAATCCATTACCACCCTGGGAAAGCAAACAAGGTGGCAGATGCATTATGTCGACAAGACCATGCTAGTTTATCCATGATGAGGATCACAAAAAATCCAATATTTATGGATTTACAAAGGATGGATCTTGGAATTATAATGGAAGGGGAAAAATCTTATCTTTCTCAAATGAATGTTCAACCATCTATACATGTGAAGATTAAAGAGGCACAAAAAGAAGATGTCGAGTTACAAAAGAAGGTGAGAAATGTTCCTGAATTCAACCTTGATTGTGATGGGATAATTAAGTTCAGGAATCGGGTTTGTGTTCCTCCCATCCCCGAATTAAAGAAGGAGTTGCTGGATGTGGCTCATAGTTCTTCATTCTCTATTCATACTGGAAGCACGAAGATGTATAGAGACCTGAAAGAGTACTTCTAGTGGCATGGCATGAAAAGAGATGTTGCTGAATATGTCTCTCGATGCGTGGTTTGTCAACAAGTTAAAGTTGAGAGACAGAAGTCTAAGGGGATGTTACAACCATTACCCATACCCAAATGGAAATGGGAAAACATCACTATGGACTTTGTCACAGGACTTCCTAAAACATCCAAAGGCAATAATGCTATCTGGGTCATAGTTGATAGTCTTACAAAGTCTGCACACTTCATTGATATTAGAGAGGATTTCTCTCTAGATTAGCTTGCCAGGATATATGTAAAGGAAGTGGTAAGATTGCATGGAGTACCACTTTCTATTATATCTGATCGGGATCTGAGATTTACCTCGAAGTTCTGGCGAAGTCTTCAGCATACTCTGGATACAGAGTTGAGTTTCAGCACTTCTTATCATCCTCAGACAGACGGTCAGTCTGGGAGAACAATTCAAACCCTAGAAGATATGTTGAGATCTTGCTCTATGGATTCCAAAGGAGGTTGGGATCAACACCTACCTTTGGTGGAATTTTCTTATAATAATAACTTTCACTCCAGTATTCATATATCTCCTTATGATGCTCTCTATGGAAAGAAATTCAGGACTCCAACTTGCTGGGAAGAAGTTGGGGAAAGAAAGCTATTAGGACCTGATCTCGTTGATGAAATGGCAGAAAAGGTCAGATCTATTCAACAACACATAAGAGCAGCTCAGAGTCGATAGAAAAGTTATGCCGACAACCGAAGAAAAGACCTAGAGTTTGAAGTGGGTGATAATGTGCTCTTACAAATATCTCCCTGGAAGAGGGTTATGAGATTTGGAAAGAAGGGGAAGTTGAGCCCTAGATATATCGGTCCTTTCGAAATACTGGATCGTGTTGGAAAGGTAGCTTACTGATTGGCGCTTCCACTGAATCTCTCTCAAGTTCATAATGTGTTCCATGTATCTCTCCTGAGAAAGTACATACCTGATCCTTCACATGTACTCAGCTCAGAAGTTGTACCGCTGGAGCAAGATCTTTCTTATAAAGAACAACTGATAACGATTCTGGATCATAGAGAAAAAGTCCTACGAATCAAGACCACTCGATTGGTGAATGTTTTATGGAGGAACCACCAACTTGAAGAAGATACATGGGAGCTTGAGGATATGAAGAGGGAGAAGTATCCTCATCTGTTTGTTACAAAGTGACGAATTTCGAGGGCGAAATTCTTTATATGGGGGGTAGAATGTAAAACCCGAGATTTTTATGAGTAATATTTTGTTTTTATGTTATATATATATCATCAAAGGAATCATTCACTACACACTAGCTTGGCTTACTTTACACGCAATCGCGACCTTCCTCGATAGCTTGCGTTTTACGCAATACCGAGTTTCACTAAATGACGATATGCTATATTATAGCCATTATGAATAGTAATAACCACTTTTTGAAATTTTATAAATTTTATCTTTTAAAATGGACTTCATTTTTGGATTTGGAATACCGAAATTAGCCTAGGGTGAAATTTTGGTATTTTTCTGAAAACTTTCAATTTTTGATGAATAGTGAAACCACTAAGTGGTAGGTTAAAAACTGATTTTTGCATAAAACTTAATTTTACCGCTTCTGTGAATGGAATTTCGAAAATACGACAGACACGGTTGATATCATTAAGTAAAATTTGGTTCAATGAAATAAAAATAATTTTTTGGTGAATAGTAACTTTTTACTTTTTTACCGCGGTTAATAGTAAATAAGGTAAATAAGGGCAAATATGATATTACTATTACCCTAACACATGTCCTAATTATATTGGATAAGTTTAATTTGACCAAAAAAAAACTTAGGAATAAAATATGACCATTTAGGCCCACTTGGATTAGATTAGGACATTTATTATTAATTTATTTAAAGAAGGGTTAAAATAGTTAAAATCAATGTTTAATAACTAATTCATTTTTAATATGGGGATATACATAAGATATATTCGAATATAAATATTCATTAGAAAGATAAAAAGATTTCCTACATAATGGTATTTTATTTATAATTTTTAGACATTAAATAATTTAATTTATTTATGACACAATGATGATGTAGTAATTATCTGATTAATGAAATATTGACATAATTGATGTTATAAACACCAAAATAAATGTAATTTGAGACTTTTTATGAATCCCACTAATTTTTTAGGTTACTATGATATATTAGGGTTGATTTAATCAACTTTGTTCGAACATATAATTCTGTTATGACTTTCAAAAAAATCATATATCAAATAGTGTCAAAATTGACACAAAATAGTTTTTAAATCAAATATTATATTATTAATTGTTATTTTATACCTAAAAATCTATGGTTCGGCCAAATGATTTAGATACGGATATATATATTAATAATAAACAACTTGGGGTTCGTTTGTCATGTTATAGTAAGTGTATTAACCATATAGTGTATGAAAACAAAAAGACACGGTAAAAGTTAAATTATTTAACTTAGAGTTAAATCTAATTTATAAGGTTACAATAATAACCTAAACTTGTCTAAATCCTATTGGTTGATAGGATTTCGACCCATCCCTACTTTAGCTTCGATATAAGCTCCTTTGGAACCATTATAAACCGATTTTGACTTTAATATAAAATAATATTTTGAGATATTCCTAAGGTGCCCCTCTCCTCTCTTATAAAAGGACACCTCCTCCCCCTCCTCCTCACACCAATTTGAGCACTCAAGATCGGCCATCCCCTACCAAAATCCCTTCTCCACTCCCCTCGAATAATCCTATGGGTCCTGGTCTTCTTCAAAGACCAATCTTAGTTCCCTAAGTGGAGGATTCAAAGAGGCGTTTCAAAGAAGAGGTAATATCCATTACCGATCTTTTCAATTTCTTTCTTCTTCAACTTCTTCTTCTTTAGTTGTTTCATAATAAAGTAATAACATCAGTATTACTTAAATACTGATATGTTATTATAAATATGTAACAACCCTAATTCACCTTCTATCCATCCTACGGAAAAATGAAATCACCGCGCGTGCGTACGTACGGAATACCGTCTCCAGGCCGTGGTGTAATCTATTTTCCACCACCACCTTACTTGGATGGGTATAATGGTGTAAATAATGACTATATATGACTATTAAAAAGAGATATTGATTCAGAAATAGAATACATACACTCGAATACAATTCCACGATCATAGGAACGATATCATCACTCGTGCGTACGTACGGGATACCGTCTCCACGATGTGATGCGACTCGTTCTACATGATCATCATTACATAGTAATTATATAAATTAATTGAATGAATAAATATGATATATGTTACACTAATACCATTCTGGATATAAGTTATCTATAACCTTAATTGAATAATAAGAATTTATTCGGCAAAACACGCATAAGAACAAAAGGCAATAAAGACCCGAGTAACAAGTAACAATGAAATATTACTAATAAGAAGCTAAGAATATGTCCCTATATGATATCTTATCAATATGTATGATTCTGGAATAAGTCAATAACATTATTTAAACCATTATACAGGAGTTTCAGACACGTACAAAGCAAATCGGACCTACGGTAATGGAAAATATCACAATCTCATTTTTATCCGAGATTGTTTTTACTTTGGCATTTACTGGGGTGTATTTTATCATCCACATCCATGTTGCCTAAATATGTAATATTGTTTCCGTCCACTTACAATAGTTTAAATCCAATTTTACCCTTCGGTGAGTTTTTAGTAAATAATATTAAAGGAATCTTTTGTCGTTTTTCGTCCGAGGTATTTTTTGACTTTTCCGAAAAAAGTACGAGAAGAATGTTTTTTTAACTTATACGGCATGAATGGATTTTTAAAACATTATTTCAAAGAAGCTTCCTTTACAAGTTTTCATGTTTATTTTTAATCAACTTATTTTATTTTAAAGTCGTATGACATGTTATGAAAGGAAAAATGTTTTTGAAGTAGAAAGGATATTTTCCTCAAGAATGGAGTTCAAGTGTTTTATCAAAATTATTTTCCATCTAAGATAATAAAGGGTTCTGTTTTTATCCCTATTATTACATTGATTTGATCATGTTGTGATGGAATTATTTTTATGAATTACTTTATCTTGTATGAATTGTTTTATGATGTCATGATGTTTAAGATTCCCATTTTTATTACATGGGTTATGCAATGATGTATGATTTATGATTTTTTGGCACACATAAGAATGATATCATTATGAGATGGGTGTGAACTATATCTCCCTCCAATTAATTGGGTAAATATTTTATATCTCATGAGATATACATGGCTGGAACAGAAGGTTATTTCGGTTCAGTGATACAGGACTGAAATGAGGAGTGAACTCGGTTCAGAAATGGACTTTGTCGGCTAAGATAGTCTTGGAAATGAGTTATGACTAACAAGAAATGATTTTCCATGATTATGTGTGCATGACACAAGGTTTCAAGTTTTATGTTATGATTATGGGGATCTCATTTTCACTTCTATGATTTATTCCATGTCAAGATATTATGATCTCTTTTGCAGGTTATGATTTTCAAAAAGATATGATATGATTTTTATTTCCTTTATTTTCCCTTGCCGAGAATTTGAGCTCACCCTTTTATGTTTTCTTTTCCCCAGGTCAGGAAGATGGATATTAAGTAGAATGTGCTAAAAGGGACCCTAGATATGATGAAATAAATGGGAGACACTGTAAAATATTTATGTACCAGTTGTTTATGTTTCCCAGTTTCTAAAGACACTATACCTATACGGTCCTTTGTGGTTTTGTCATATGTTGTAATAAGTGTGCTTCAATTTTGAAGTATTAACAATGTATGTAATGTATGGGTCGTTATATTTGGTATCAGAGGAAAGGTATAGTCAACCATTGGAAACTAGGATGTTAAATCCTTAGTAAGAACCCTAAGGATAAGTCTAAGCATAGAACACAATCTTAGTGTTTTAGAAATGGCCATGAATAACCTAGGATAAGACCTTAAGTGTGATATTTTATTCTTGATTATGTGTTTTTCCTATTATAATTAGTATTTCTCAGACTATTCTTCTTGGTTTTAGTCAATGGTTGGAACCCGAAGGAACCGTGTTAATGTGGAATGTGATGGGAAATGCAAGGATTGTCCCCCTGAGCAACCAAACGATATGGGAGCTGGAATGCAAAATCTTATAGCCATGATCACACAACTTTCTCAAGCTATGAATCATGGAGGAATTCCAAACGAGAAAAGGAAGGAGCAACATTCTGTTGAATCCTTCATGAGGCAGCGTCCACCTTCGTTCAGCGGGTCTACTGATCCATTAGTTGCTGAACAATGGATTAGTACTACTGAAAAGATATTTTCAGTTCTTCAATGTTCTGAACATGATAAAGTCATCCTAGCAGTGTATCTTTTGGAAGGAGATGCTAATCAATGGTGGAATATTATTAAGAATACAAGGTAAATGGATGAAGTTGAGTCCATGGAATGGGACGAGTTCAAGAACATAATTTTCAATAAGTACTTCCCTCGTATTCTCCGAACAAAGATGGAGAAAGAGTGTCTTGAATTGAAGAAAATGGATGATGAATCTGTTGGTACCTATGAAGAAAATTTTAAAAGACTTGCAAGGTACGCTACTGGTATTATTATCCAACCTGAGAGTAAGATCGATCGATTCTTTAGTGGCTTAAAACCAAGTCTTCGAAGGGCGTTAGCCATAAGGGACTTCAATAGCTACGAGGAAATCGTTCGATGTGCTCTCAAATTCGAGATGGAGATTGGAGTAACCCATCAGTCATATGGGTTTGATAAGAAGCGGAAAATGGAATTCAAAGGAAAATCTAAAGAGCACACTGAAAAGAAGATGAGATTTCCCTTATTCTCAAAGTGTGGAAAGAAACATGGAGGGAGTTTTCTTAAAGGGACACGTAAATGTTTCAAATGTGGAAAGGAAGGTCATCAGGCATTTGAATGCCGCGATAATGGGAAGAATATGTCTAATGATGAAAACAAAGGAAGGGATACACAGAATTAACCTACTACACTTCAATGATTCAAGTGCAAGGAGATGGGGCATTATGCCAATCAATGACCAAATCCAAGGGTTGATGATGATGGTCGACGTCAACAAACTCTTAAGGTTAAAGAAAAAGGAAAGTCACAAGCAATTTATATCAGCGATGTGGAGTACGATAACGATGTGGTGAAAGGTACACTTACCATCCACACTAAAGTAGCAAATGTTTTATTTGATTCTGGATCCACCCACTCTTTTATTTCTGAAGAATTTTCTAAGGGTATCACCGTATTACATCAACAATTAGATGTTGAGTTAGCTGTGACAACACCTAATGGCACATCAATCGCATCAAAAGTTTATAATTCTTCTCCGATCGAAGTTTGTGGGAAAGTGCTTCCTGCAAATCTGGTGATCCTACCTTTAGTGGAATTCGATGTGATTCTTGGCATGGATTGGCTTTCTTTACACAGAGCTCATATCAATTGCCAAAAAAGGGAAGTCACATTTCATATTCCAGATCAATCTATGATCGTCTTTCAATTTAAGGATGAACATAACCATCCAGTGGAAATTTCTTCCATTTTATGGGTATTGATTCCACTATATGAAGGTTATTTATCTCAAATGGTTGGTGAGAAACTCCCGATTAAGAATATGCCCATCGTACGGGAGTATGATGATGTCTTTCCGAAGGAATTACCGGGTATTCCACCAAATCGTGAAGTTGAGTTTTCAATAGAACTCATACCGGGTGCTTTTCCTATTTCAAAGACACCTTATAGAATTGCCCCAATTGAGTTGTAGGAATTGAAGAAGCAACTCCAAGAGAATCTTGATAAGGGATTCATACGACCTAGTGCGTCACCTTGGGGAGCACCTATTCTGTTTGTTAAGAAGAAAGATGGATCAATGAGACTCTGCATTGATTATCGAGAACTTAACAAGATCACTATCAAGAACAAATATCCTCTCCCACGCATTGATGACTTATTTGACCAACTACGCGGAGCTCAATACTTTTCCATGATTGATCTTCTTTTAGGGTATCATCAATTAAGGGTCAAAAGGGAGGATATACCAAAGACGGATTTCCGTAGAATGTATGGACACTATGAATTTATAGTGATGCCATTTGGTCTTACTAATGCCCCTTCTATCTTCATGGATCTAATGAATAGAGTCTTTAGAGACTATCTTGACCAATTTGTGGTAGTCTTTATAGACGATATTCTTGTCTATTCAAAGAGCAATGAAGAGCATGAAGATCACTTGAGAATTATATTGAAGACCCTGAGAAAGGAGAAGATTTATGCCAAATTTACCAAGTGTGAATTTTGGCTTCAAAAAGTAACATTTTTGGGTCACATAATCTCAAAAGAGGGGATATCTGTGGATCCAGCAAAAACAGAGGTTATCGAAATATGGTCGGGACCAACAACAGTAACTGAGATCCGAAGTTTTCATGGTTTTGCTGGATATTATCGACGTTTTGTAAAATATTTTTCACGATTATCTAATCCACTCCCCATGTTGACTCAGAAAGGAGTTAAGTTTGTTCGGATAGAGGAATGTGAAGAGAATTTCAAGGAGTTGAAAAGAAGGTTATCCAGTGCACTTGTGCTCACACTGCCTTGTAGTGGAGAAAGGTTTGTGATCTACATTGATGCATCCAAGAAGGGATTGGGGTGTGTTCTTATGAAAAATGATATGGTGATAGCTTATGCCTCACGACAGTTGAAAATACATGAGCAAAATTACCCAACACATGATTTGGTGTTAGCTGCGGTAATCTTTGCAATAATGATTTGGAGGCATTACCTTTATGGTGAAAGGTGTGATATTTATACTGATCATAAAAGATTAAAGTATATTTTCCCACAAAAGGAGCTGAATATGCGTCAGAGAAGATGGTTGGAGCTGATTAAGGATTATGACTGCTCAATCCATTACCACCCTGGGAAAGCAAACAAGGTGGCAGATGCATTATGTCGACAAGACCATGCTAGTTTATCCATGATGAGGATCACAAAAAATCCAATATTTATGGATTTACAAAGGATGGATCTTGGAATTATAATGGAAGGGGAAAAATCTTATCTTTCTCAAATGAATGTTCAACCATCTATACATGTGAAGATTAAAGAGGCACAAAAAGAAGATGTCGAGTTACAAAAGAAGGTGAGAAATGTTCCTGAATTCAACCTTGATTGTGATGGGATAATTAAGTTCAGGAATCGGGTATGTGTTCCTCCCATCCCCAAATTAAAGAAGGAGCTGCTGGATGTGGCTCATAGTTCTTCATTCTCTATTCATCCTGGAAGAACGAAGATGTATAGAGACCTGAAAGAGTACTTCTAGTGGGATTGCATGAAAAGAGATGTTGCTGAATATGTCTCTCGATGCGTGGTTTGTCAACATGTTAATGTTGATAGATAGAAGTCTAAGGGGATGTTACAACCATTACCCATACCCAAATGGAAATGGGAAAACATCACTATGGACTTTGTCACATGACTTCCTAAAACATCCAAAGGCAATAATGCTATCTGGGTCATAGTTGATAGTCTTACAAAGTCTGCACACTTCATTGATATTAGAGAGGATTTCTCTCTAGATCACCGTGCAAGGATATATGTAAAGGAAGTGGTAAGATTGCATGGAGTACCACTTTCTATTATATCTGATCGAGATCCGAGATTTACCTCGAAGTTCTGGCGAAGTCTTCAGCATACTCTAGATATAGAGTTGAGTTTCAGCACTTCTTATCATCCTCAGACAGACGGTCAGTCTGGGAGAACAATTCAAAACCTAGAAGATATGTTGAGATCTTGCTCTATGGATTCCAAAGGAGGTTGGGATCAACACCTACCTTTGGTGGAATTTTCTTATAATAATAACTTTCACTCCAGTATTCATATATCTCCTTATGATGCTCTCTATGGAAATAAATGCAGGACTCCAACTTGCTGGGAAGAAGTTGGGGAAAGAAAGCTATTAGGACCTGATCTCGTTGATGAAATGGCAGAAAAGGTCAGATCTATTCAACAACACATAAGAGCAGCTCAGAGTCGATAGAAAGGTTATGCCGACAACCGAAGAAAAGACCTAGAGTTTGAAGTGGGTGATAATGTGTTCTTACGAATATCTCCCTGGAAGAGGGTTATGAGATTTGGAAAGAAGGGGAAGTTGATCCCTAGATATATCGGTCCTTTCGAAATACTGGATCGTGTTGGAAAGGTAGCTTACTGATTGGTGCTTCCACCGAATCTCTCTCAAGTTCACGATGTGTTCCATGTATCTCTCCTGAGAAAGTACATACCTGATCCTTCACATGTACTCAGCTCAGAAGTTGTACCGCTGGAACAAGATCTTTCTTATAAAGAACAACTGATAACGATTCTGGATCATAGAGAAAAAGTCCTACGAATCAAGACCACTCGATTGGTGAAAGTTTTATGGAGGAACCACCAACTTGAAGAAGATACATGGGAGCTTGAGGATATGACGAGGGAGAAGTATTCTCATCTGTTTGTTACAAAGTGACGAATTTCGAGGGCGAAATTCTTTATATGGGGGGTAGAATGTAACACCCGAGATTTTTATGAGTAATATTTTGTTTTTATGTTATATATATATCATCAAAGGAATCATTCACTACACACTAGCTTGGCTTACTTTACATGCAATCACGACCTTCCTCGATAGCTTGCGTTTTACGCAATACCGAGTTTCACTAAATGATGATATGCTATATTATAGCCATTATGAATAGTAATAACCACTTTTTGAAATTTTATAAATTTTTTCTTTTAAAATGGACTTCATTTTTGTATTCGGAATACCGAAATTAGCCTAGGGTGAAATTTTGGTATTTTTCTGAAAACTTTCAATTTTTGATGAATAGTGAAACCACCAAGTGATAGGTTAAAAACTGAATTTTGCATAAAACCTAATTTTACCGCTTCTGTGAATGGAATTTCGAAAATCCGACAGACACAGTTGATATCATTATGTAAAATTTGGTTCAATGAAATAAAAATAATTTTTTGGTGAATAGTAACTTTTTACTTTTTTACCGCGGTTAATAGTAAATAGGGTAAATAAGGGTAAATATGATATTACTATTACCCTAACACATGTCCTAATTCTATTGGATAAGTTTAATTTGACCAAAAACAAACTTAGGAATTAAATATGACCATTTAGGCCCACTTGGATTAGATTAGGACATTTATTATTAATTTATTTAAAGAAGGGTTAAAATAGTTAAAATCAAAGTTTAATAACTAAATCATTTTTAATATGGGGATAAACATAAGATATATTCGAATATAAATATTCATTATAAAGATAAAAAGATTTCCTACATAATGGTATTTTATTTATAATTTTTAGACATTAAATAATTTAATTTATTTATGACACAATGATGATGCAGTAATTATCTGATTAATGAAATATTGACATAATTGATGTTATAAACACCAAAATAAAGGTAATTTGAGACTTTTTCTGAATCCCACTAATTTTTTAGGTTACTATGATATATTAGGGTTGATTTAATCAATTTTTTTCGAACATATTATTCTGTTATGACTTTCAAAAAAATCATATATCAAATAGTGTCAAAATTGACACAAAATAGTTTTTAAATCAAATATTATATTATTAATTGTTATTTTATACCTAAAAATCTATGGTTTGGCCAAATGACTTAGATACGGATATATATATTACTAATAAACAACTTGGGGTTCGTTTGGCATGTTATAGTAAGTGTATTAACCATATATTGTATGAAAACAAAAAGACACGGTAAAAGTTAAATTATTTAACTTAGAGTTAAATATAATTTATAAGGTTAAAATAATAACCTAAACTTGTCTAAATCCTATTGGTTGATAGGATTTAGACCCATCCCTACTTTAGCTTCGATATAAGCTCCTTTGGAACCATTATTAACCGATTTTGACTTTAATATAAAATAATATTTTGAGATATTCCTAAGGTGCCCCTCTCCTCTCTTATAAAAGGACACCTCCTCCCCCTCCTCCTCACACCAATTTGAGCACTCAAGATCGGCCATCCCCTGCCAAAATCCCTTCTCCACTCCCCTAGAATAATCCTATGGGTCCTGGTCTTCTTCAAAGACCAATCTTAGTTACCTAAGTCGAGGATTCAAAGAGGCGTTTCAAAGAAGAGGTAATATCCATTACCGATCTTTTCAATTTCTTTCTTCTTCAACTTCTTCTTCTTTAGTTGTTTCATAATAAAGTAATAACATCAGTATTACTTAAATACTGATATGTTATTATAAATATGAAACAACCCTAATTCACCTTCTATCCATCCTACGGAAAAATGAAATCACCGCGCGTGCGTACGTACGGAATACCGTCTCCAGGCCGTGGTGTAATCTATTTTCCACCACCACCTTACTTGGATGGGTATAATGGTGTAAATAATGACTATATATGACTATTAAAAAGTGATATTGATTCAGAAATAGTATACATACACTCCAATACAATTCCACGATCATAGGAACGATATCATCACTCGTGCGTACGTACGGGATACCGTCTCTACGATGTGATGCGACTCGTTCTACATGATCATCATTACATAGTAATTATATAAATTAATTGAATGAATGAATATGATATATGTTAAACTAATACCATTCTGGATATAAGGTATCTATAACCTTAATTGAATAATAAGAATTTATTCGGCAAAACATGCATAAGATCAAAAGGCAATAAAGACCCGAGTAACAAGTAACAATGAAATATTACTAATCAGAAGCTAAGAATATGTCCCTATATGATATCATATCAATATGTATGATTCTGGAATAAGTCAATAACATTATTTAAACCATTATACAGGAGTTTCGGACACGTACAAAGCAAATCGGACCTACGGTAAGGGAAAATATCACAATCTCATTTTTATCCGAGATTGTTTTTACGTTGGCATTTACTGGGGTGTATTTTATCATCCACATCCATGTTCCCTAAATATGTAATATTGTTTCCATCCACTTACAATAGTTTAAATCCAATTTTACCCTTCGGTGAGTTTTTAGTAAAGAATATGAAAGGAATCTTTTGTCGTTTTTCGTACGAGGTAATTTTTGACTTTTCCGACAAAAGTATGAGAAGAATGTTTTTTTAACTTATACGAAATGAATGGATTTTTAAAACATTATTTCCAAGAAGCTTCCTTTACAAGTTTTCATGTTTATTTTTAATCAACTTATTTTATTTTAAAGTCGTATGACATGTTATGAAAGAAAAAATGTTTTTGAAGTAGAAAGGATATTTTCCTCAAGAATGGAGTTCAAGTGTTTTATCAAAATTATTTTCCATATAAGATAATAAAGGGTTCTGTTTTTATCCCTATTATTACATTGATTTGATCATGTTGTGATGGAATTATTTTTATGAATTCCTTTATCTTGTATGAATTGTTTTATGATGTCATGATGTTTAAGATTCCCATTTTTATTACATGGGTTATGCAATGATGTAAGATTTATGATTTTTTGGCACACATAAGAATGATATCATTATGAGATGGGTGTGAACTATATCTCCCTCCAATGAATTGGGTAAAGATTTTATATCTCATGAGATATACATGGCTGGAACAGAAGGTTATTTCGGTTCAGTGATACAGCACTGAAACGAGGAGTGAACTCGGTTCAGAAATGGACTTTGTCGGCTAAGATAGTCTTGGAAATGAGTTATGACTAACAAGAAATGATTTTCCATGATTATGTGTGCATGACACAAGGTTTCAAGTTTTATGTTATGATTATGGGGATCTCATTTTCACTTCTATGATTTATTCCATGTCAAGATATTATGATCTCTTTTGCAGGTTATGATTTTCAAAAAGATATGATATGATTTTTATTTCCTTTATTTTCCCTTGCTGAGAATTTGAGCTCACCCTTTTATGTTTTCTTTTCCCCAGGTCAGGAAGATGGATATTAAGTAGAATATGCTAAACGGGACCCTAGATATGATGAAATAAATGGGAGACACTGTAGAATATTTATGAACCAGTTGTTTATGTTTCCCAATTTCTAAAGACACTATACCTATACGGTCCTCTGTGGTTTTGTCATATGTTGTAATAAGTGTGATTCAATTTTGAAGTATTAACAATGTATGTAATGTATGGGTCGTTATAGTTGGTATCAGAGGAAAGGTATAGTCAACCATTGGAAACTAGGATGTGAAATCCTTAGTAAGAACCCTAAGGATAAGTCTAAGCATAGAACACAATTTTAGTGTTTTAGAAATGGCCATGAATAACCTAGGATAAGACCTTAAGTGTGAAATTTTATTCTTGATTATGTGTTTTTCCTATTATAATTAGTATTTCTCAGACTATTCTTCTTGGTTTTAGTTAATGGCTGGAACCCGAAGGAACCGTGTTAATGCGGAATGCGATGGGCAATGCAATGATTGTCCCCCTGAGAAACCAAACGATATGGGAGCTGGAATGAAAAATCTTATAGCCATGCTCACACAAATTTCTCAAGCTATGAATCATGCAGGACTTCCAAACGAGAAAAGGAAGGAGCAACATTCTGTTGAATCCTTCATGAGGCAGCGTCCACCTTCTTTCAGCGGGTCTACTGATCCATTAGTTGCTGAACAATGGATTAGTACTACTGAAAAGATATTTTCAGTTCTTCAATGTTCTGAACATGATAAAGTCATCCTAGCAGTGTATCTTTTGGAAGGAGATGCTAATCAATGTTGGAATCTTATTAAGAATACGAGGCAAAGGGATGAAGTTGAGTCCATGGAATGGGACGAGTTCAAGAACATAATTTTCAATAAGTACTTCCCTCGTATTCTCCGAACAATGATGGAGAAAGAGTTTCTTGAATTGAAGCAAATGGATGATGAATATGTTGGTACCTATGAAGCAAATTTTAAAAGACTTGCAAGGTACGCTTCTGGTATTATTATCCAACCTGAGAGTAAGATCGATCGATTCTTTAGTGGCTTAAAACCAAGTCTTCGAAGGGCGTTAGCCGTAAGGGACTTCAATAGCTACGAGGAAATCGTTTGATGTGCTCTCAAATTCGAGATGGAGATTTGAGTAACCCATCAGTCATATGGGTTTGATAAGAAGCGGAAAATGGAATTCAAAGGAAAATCTAAAGAGCACACTAAAAAGAAGATGAGCTTTCCCTTATTCTCAAAGTGTGGAAAGAAACATGGAGGGAGTTTTCTTAAAGGGACAAGTAAATGTTTCAAATGTGGAAAAGAAGGTCATCAGGCATTTGAATGCCGCGATAATGGGAAGAAGATGTCTAATGATGAAAACAAAGGAAGGGATACACAGAATGAACCTACTACACTTCAATGATTCAAGTGGAAGGAGATGGGGCATTATGCCAATCAATGACCAAATCCAAGGTTTGATGATGATGGTCGACGTAAACAAACTCTTAAGGTTAAAGACAATGGAAAGTCACATGCAATTTATATCAGCGATGTGGAGTACGATAACGATGTGGTGAAAGGTACACTTTCCATCCACACTAAAGTAGCAAATGTTTTATTTGATTCTGGATCCACCCACTCTTTTATTTCTGAAGAATTTTCTAAGGGTATCACCGTATTACCTCAACAATTAGATGTTGAGTTAGCTGTGACAACACCTTATGGCACATCAATCACATCAAAAGTTTATAATTCTTCTCCGATCGAAGTTTGTGGGAAAGTGCTTCCTGCAAATCTGGTGATCCTACCTTTAGTGGAATTCGATGTGATTCTTGGCATGGATTGGATTTCTTTACACAGAGCTCATATCAATTGCCAAAAAAGGGAAGTCACATTTCATATTCCAGATCAATCTATGATCGTCTATCAATTTAAGGATGAACATAACCATCCTGTGGAAATTTCTTCCATTTTATGGGTATTGATTCCACTATATGAAGGTTATTTATCTCAAATGGTTGGTGAGAAACTCCCTATTAAGAATATTCCCATCGTATGGGAGTTTGATGATGTCTTTCCGAAGGAATTACTGGGTCTTCCACCAAATCGTGAAGTTGAGTTTTCAATAGAACTCCTACCGGGTGCTTTGCCTATTTCAAAGACACCTTATAGAATGGCCCCAATTGAGTTGCAGGAATTGAAGAAGCAACTCCAAGAGAATCTTGATAAGGGATTCATATGCCCTAGTGCATCACCTTGGGGAGCACCTATTCTATTTGTTAGGAAGAAAGTTGGATCAATGAGACTCTGCATTGATTATCGAGAACTTAACAAGATCACTATCAAGAACAAATATCCTCTCCCACGCATTGATGAATTATTTGACCAACTAAGAAGAGATCAATAATTTTCCAAGATTGATCTTCGTTTCGGGTATCATCAATTAAGGGTCAAAATGGAGGATATACCAAAGACGGCTTTCCGTACAAGGTATGGACACTATGAATTTATAGTGATGCCGTTTGGTCTTACTAATGCCCCTGCTATCTTCATGGATCTAATGAATAGAGTCTTTAGAGACTATCTTGACCAATTTGTGGTAGTCTTTATAGATGATATTCTTGTCTATTCAAAGAGTAAAGAAGAGCAAGAAGATCACTTGAGAATTATATTGAAGACCCTGAGAAAGGATAAGCTTTATGCCAAATTTACCAAGTGTGAATTTTGGCTTCAAAAAGTTTCATTTTTGGGTCACATAATCTCAAAAGTGGGGATATCTATGGATCCAGCAAAAATAGAGGTTATCGAAATATGGTCGAGACCAATAACAGTAACTGAGATCCGAAGTTTTCTTGGTTTTGCTGGATATTATCGATGTTTTGTAAAAGATTTTTCACGATTATCTAATCCACTCACCAAGTTGACTCGGAAAGGAGTTAAGTTTGTTTGGACAGAGGAATGTGAAGAGAATTTCAAGGAGTTGAAAAGAAGGTTATCCAGTGCAGCTGTGCTCACACTGCCTTGTAGTGGAGAAAGGTTTGTGATCTACAGTTATGCATCCAAGAAGGGATTGGGGTGTGTTCTTATGAAAATTGATATGGTGATATCTTATGCCTCACGACAGTTGAAAATACATGAGCAAAATTACCCAACACATGATTTGGAGTTAGCTGCGGTAATCTTTGCATTAAAGATTTGGAGGCATTACCTTTATGGTGAAAGGTGTGATATTTATACTGATCATAAAAGTTTAAAGTATATTTTCCCACAAAAGGAGCTGAATATGCGTCAGAGAAGATGGTTGGAGCTGATTAAGGATTATGGTTGCTCAATCCATTACCACCCTGGGAAAGCAAACAAGGTGGCAGATGCATTAAGTCGACAAGACCATGCTAGTTTATCCATGATGAGATCACAAAAAATCCAATATTTATGGATTTACAAAGGATGGATCTTGGAATTATAATGGAAGGGGAAAAATATTATCTTTCTCAAATGAATGTTCAACCATCTATACAAGTGAAAATTAAAGAGGCACAGAACGAAGATGTCGAGTTACAAAAGAAGGTGAGAAATGTTCCTAAATTCATCCTTGATTGTGATGGGATAATAAAGTTCAGGAATCGGGTTTGTGTTCCTCCCATCCCCGAATTAAAGAAGGAGCTGCTGGATGAGGCTCATAGTTCTTCATTCTCTATTCATCCTGGACGCACGAAGATGTATAGAGACCTGAAAGAGTACTTCTGGTGGGATGGCATGAAAAGAGATGTTGCTGAATATGTCTCTCGATGCGTGGTTTGTCAACAAGTTAAAGCTGAGAGACAGAAGTCTACGGGGATGTTACAACCATTACCCATACCCGAATGGAAATGGGAAAACATCACTATGGACTTTGTCACAAGACTTCCTAAAACATCCAAAGGCAATAATGATATCTGGGTCATAGTTGGTCGTCTTACAAAGTATGCACTCTTCATTGCTATTAGAGATGATTTCTCTCTAGATCAGCTTTCCAGGATATATGTAAAGGAAGTGGTAAAATTTCATGGAGTACCACTTTCTATTATATCTGATCGGTATCCGAGATTTACCTCAATGTTCTGGCAAAGTCTTCAGCATACTCTGGATACAGAGTTGAGTTTCACCACTGCTTATCATCCTCAGATAGATGGTCAGTCTGAGAGAACAATTCAAACCCTAGAAGATATGTTGAGATCGTGCTCTATGGATTCCAAAGAAGGTTGGGATCAACACCTACCTTTGGTTGAATTTTCTTCTAAAAATAGCTTTCACTCCAGTATTCAGATGGCTCTTTATGAAGCTCTTTATGGAAAGAAATGCCGGACTCCAACTTGCTGGGATGAAGTTGGGGAAAGAAAGCTATTAGGACCTGATCTCGTTGATGAAATGGAAGAAAAGGTCAGATCTATTCAACAACACATAAGAGCAGCTCAGAGTCGATAGAAAAGTTATGCGGACAACCGAAGAAAAGACCTAGAGTTTGAAGTGGGTGATAAAGTGTTCTTACGAATATCTCCCTGGAAGAGGGTTATGAGATTTGGAAAGAAGGGGAAGTTGAGCCCTTGATATATCGGTCCTTTCGAAATACTGGATCGTGTTGGAAAGGTAGCTTACCGATTGGCGCTTCCACCGAATCTCTCTCAAGATCACGATGTGTTCCATGTATCTCTCCTGAAAAAGTACATACCTGATCCTTCACATGTACTCAGCTCAGAAGTTATACCGCTGGAGCAAGATCTTTCTTATGATGAACAACCGATAATGATTCTGGATCATAGTGAAAAAGTCCTACGAAACAAGACCACTCGACTGGTGAAAGTTTTATGGAGGAACCACCAACTTGAAGAAGCTACATGGGAGCTTGTGGATATGGTGAGGGAGAGGTATCCTCATCTATTTGTTACGAAGTGACGAATTTCGAGGGCGAAATTCATTATAAGGGGGGTAGAATGTAACACCCGAGATTTTTATGACTAATATTTTGTTTTTATGTTATATATATATCATCAAAGGAATCTTTCACTACACACTAGCTTGTCTTACTTTACACGCAATCACAACCTTCCTCAATAGCTTGCGTTTTACACAATACCGAGTTTCACTAAACGACGATATGCTATATTATAGCCATTATGAATAGTAATAACCAATTTTTGAAATTTTAAAAATTTTATCTTTTAAAATGGACTTCATTTTTGGATTCGGAATACCGAAATTAGACTAGGGTGAAATTTTGGTATTTTTCTGAAAACATTCAATTTTTGATGAATAGTGAAACCACTATGTGGTAGGTTAAAAACTGAATTTTGCATAAAACTTAATTTTACCGCTTCTATGAATGGAATTCTGAAAATCCAACAGACATGGTTGATATCATTAAGTAAAATGTGTTTCAATGAAATAAAAATAATTTTTTGGTGAATAGTAACTTTTTAAATTTTTACCGCGGTTAATAGTAAATAGGGTAAATAAGGGTAAATATGATATTACTATTACCCTAACACATGTCCTAATTCTATTGGATAAGTTTTATTCTACCAAAAACAAACTTAGGAATAAAATATGACCATTTAGGCCCACTTGGATTAGATTAGGACATTTATTATCAATTTATTTAAAGAAGGGTTAAAATAGTTAAAATAAAAAGTTTAATAAGTAAATGATTTTTAATATGGGGTTATACATAAGATATATTCGAATATAAATATTAATTAGAAATATAAAAAGATTTCCTAAATAATGGTATTTTATTTATAATTTTTAGACATTAAATAATTTAATTTATTTTTGACACAATGATGATGCAGTAATTATTTTATTAATGAAATATTGACATAATTGATGTTATAAACACCAAAATAAATGTAATTTTAGACTTTTTATGAATCCCACTTATTTTCTAGGTTACTATGATATATTAGGGTTAATTTAATAAACTTGTTTCGAACATATAATTCTGTTATGACTTTCAAAAAAATCATATATCAAATAGTGTCAGAATTGACACAAAATAGTTTTTAAATAAAATATTATATTATTAATTGTTATTTTATACCTAAAAATCTATGGTTCCGCCAAATGACATAGATACGGATATATATATTACTAATAAACAACTTGGGGTTCGTTTGGAATGTTATAGTAAGTGTATTAACCATATAGTGTAAGAGAACAAAAAGACACGGTAAAAGTTAAATTATTTAACTTAGAGTTAAATATAATTGATAAGGTTAAAATAATAACCTAAACTTGTCTAAATCCTATTGGTTGATAGGATTTAGACCCATCCTTACTTTATCTTCGAAATAAGACCCTTTGGAACCATTATAAACCGATTTTGACTTTAATATAAAATAATATTTTGAGATATTCCTAAGGTGCCCCTCTCCTCTCTTATAAAAGGACACCTACTCCCCCTCCTCCTCACACCAATTTGAGCACTCAAGATAGGCCATCCCCTGCCAAAATCCATTCTCCACTCCACTAGAATAATCCTAGAGGTCCTGGTCTTCTTTAAAGGCCAATCTTAGTTCCCTAAGTGGAGGATTCAAAGAGGCGTTTCAAAGAAGAGGTAATATCCATTACCGATCTTTTCAATTTCTTTATTCTTCAACTTATTCTTCTTTAGTTGTTTCATGATAAAGTAATAACATCAGTATTAATTAAATACTGATATGTTATTATAAATATGAAACAACCCTAATTCACCTTCTATCCATCCTACGGAAAAATGAACTCACCGCGCATTCGTACGTACGGAATACCATCTCCACGCCGTGGTGTAATCTATTTTCCACCACCACCATACTTGGATGGGTATAATGGTGTAAATAATGACTATATATGACTATTAAAAATTTATATTGATTATTAAATAGTATACATACACTCTAATACAATTCCACGATCATAGGAACGATATCATCACTCCTGCGTCCGTACGGGATACCGTCTCCACCATGTGATGCGACTCGTTCTACATGATCATCATTACATAGTAATTATATAAATGAATTGAATGAATAAATATGATATATGTTACAATAATAACATTCTGGATATAATGTATCTATAACCTTTAAAGAATAATAATAATTTATTCGGCAAAACACGCATAAGAACAAAAGGCAATAAAAACCCGAGTAACAAGTAACAATGAAATATTACTAATAAGAAGCTATGAATATGCCCCTATATGATATCATATCAATATGTATGCTTCTGGAATAAGTCAATAACATTATTTAAACCATTATACAGGATCTTCGGACACGTACAAAGCAAATCGGACCTAAGGTAAGGGAAAATATCACAATCTCATTTTTATCCGAGATTGTTTTTACTTTGACATTTACTGGGGTGTATTTTATCATCCACATCCATGTTCCCTAAATATGTAATATTGTTTCCATCCACTTACAATAGTTTAAATCCAATTTTACCCTTCGGTGAGTTTTTAGTAAAGAATATGAAAGGAATCTTTTGTTGTTTTTCGAACGAGGTACTTTTTGACTTTTCAGACAAAAGTACGAGAAGAATGTTTTTTTAACTTATACGGCATGAATTGATTTTTAAAACATTATTTCCAAGAAGATTACTTTACAAGTTTTCATGTTTATTTTTAATCAACTTCTTTTTTTTAACGTCGTATGACATGTTATGAAAGTAAAAATGTTTTTGAAGTAGAAAGGATATTTTCCTCAAGAATGGAGTTCAAGTGTTTTATCAAAATTATATTCCATCTAAGATAATAAAGGGTTCTGTTTTTATCCCTATTATTACATTGATTTGATCATGTTGTGATAGAATTATTTTTATGAATTTCTTTTATCTTTTATGAATTGTTTTATGATGTCATGATGTTTAAGATTCCCATTTGTATTACATGGGTTATGCAGTGATGTATGATTTATGATTTTGTGGCACACATAAGAATGATATCATTATGAGATGGGTGGGACCTATATCTCCCTCCAATTAATTGGGTAAATATTTTATATCTCATGAGATAGACATGGCTGGAACATAAGGTTATTTCGGTTTAGTGATACAGGACTGAAACGAGGAGTGAAATCGGTTCAGAAATGGACTTTGTCTGCTAAGATAGTCTTGGAAATGAGTTATGACTAACAAGAAATGATTTTCCATGATTATGTGTGCATGCCAAAAGGGTTCATGTTTTATGTTATGATTATGGGGATCTCATTTTCACTTTTATGATCTATTCCATGTTAAAATATTATGATCTCTTTTGCAGGTTATGATTTTCAAAAAGATATGATATAATTTTTATTTCCTTTATTTGCCCTTTCTGAGCATTTGAGCTCACCCTTTTATGTTTTCTTTTCCCCAGGTCAGGAAGATGGATATTAAGTAGAATATGCTAAAAGGGACCCTAGATATGATGAAATAAATGGGAGACACTGTAGAAGATTTATGAACCAGTTGTTTATGTTTCCCAGTTTCTAAAGACACTATACCCATACGGTCCTTTGTGGTTTTTTCATATGTTGTAATAAGTGTGCTTCAATTTTGATGTATTAACAATTTATGTAAAGTATGGGTCGTTATATTTTTAATAAATTAATTTTAGTTGAAAGGATTTTAATTAAATTGTGTATTTAAATTGAGAGTTGGGGTTTATCAAATAGGTACAACAAATTATGTATTTAAATAGGGAGTTAGGGGTTATCTAAGATGTCTGTTAATTAATTTATAATAACAATAATGTTACTATTATTATTATTATTGTTATTATATAAATCCTGATATTAAATTTTTGGATTTAATTTTATATTCGAGTGAGATGAGTTGAGGTAGGCGAACCCCAATATACTCTAATTTGAAGCGTGACCCACCTTTTCCCCCATGGTTGAGGCACACAACCCCTATCTCATAGATCCTCTATAAGTTCCTAATTCATTCAGTTCGTTCATGAAAATTTTTCACCTTGGAAAGGTGAGTCCTTCTCCATGTCATTAATTGTTTGCATCAGTTGTGATTTAATTTTGTGTTTTTAGATTGGTAATTGAGATAGTTAATCGAGTTATGAATTATCAAATATAAAATATGTTAAGTTGAGATAATTAATTGTTAATTAATTATATTATTCAGAATTGTTATTGATATAATTAATCGGGGGATTAATTATGAGATATTAAATTGGCTATGTTGAGATAATTAATTTTGAATTAATTATTATATTTGAGAATTTTAATTGGGATAATTAATATGGGGATTAATTATAAGAAATTAAATTGGATAAGATGATATAATTAATTGTGAATGAATTATATTCTTTGAGAATTGTAATTTGGATAATTAATTAATGGATTAATTATGAGATACTAAATTGGATAAGTTGAGTTAATTAATTGGGGATTAATTCTGCATTTTCAGATTTGTATTTGAATTAATTATTTTAGGGATTAATTAAGATATATAAAACTAGAAAAATTTTGATATTTAATTGAGAATAAAGTAAGTACTTGAGAATTGAAACTATGATAATTAATTGGGGGATTATTTATGAGATAATAAATTGGCTTGGTTGAGATAATTAATTGTGAATTAATAATGTAATTTTAGAACTTTATTTGAGATAATTAATCATGGGATTAACTATGTGATATAAAATTTGGCTAAGATGAGATAATTAATTGGGAATTTATTTGCTGCCTTTGATATTATGATCTAGATATTTAATTTTCGAATTGAATATAGAACATTTAGATTTATAATGAGATAATTAGTACTAGATAATTAATTGTGAGAATTGAAACGTGTTTTTTTTCAATTAATTGAATAATTAATTAATGGTATTTGTGTACCCAATTAATTTTTGAGTAAACTAATGGAATTCAGTATATAAAATGATATTAATAGTAGGTCCATACCACATGTTTTCAAGTTGAATATGAATCCCATGTTAATATTTTAATTTTAAAACTTAATATTTTTCTCCTTATGTATATATTTGAATATTCTTGCTTATATGAAATTGAAATGGGATAAATAAATGCATTAGTCATTAAATGCTTCATGCATTATATGTTTTGAATAGTTAGTACTTGTATAGATAGGGGATCCATGGGACCATGACAACCCTTGGGGATAAAGAATATATATAATTATTTGAAGATTCATTAATGACCTTGAGAGCTCTTGGAGTTGATCCAGTGGATTAACCTTGTTCACTACATCAGGGAATTGATTTCTGTGTGTTACAACCTGAACAATCCAACATCATATTCCAAAAGAGCATGAGATCCTGGGGTAAAAATACAGTGTGAGATTCCCTGTTGAATTTCAGGATACTATGAGATGTCTTAGTGTTTGGACCGGAGGGAAGACTGTGAGTGCTTACCGTACTAATTAATGTCTTTGTATTATATATTTGCCACACAAAATTATTATCCAGGGTATATATCCACTTGCTGTTGGTATTCACATGGTTCAAATATGAGGATTCGTAGAATAGCTAACTGTTTATATATATACACACACTATTACTATATATATAATTGACTTGATTATACATAGGAGTCCTGGGATAAAGCTTGTATCGATGTTTGGTGTCCCTTAGAAACTGTGAGGGGATGTAGGTTATTTATTCAATTATTTTATTTCTTCGATATACATGCACACGATTTATTTTTATTTCATTATCTAGATTGGGATAGACACCCGAGGTCCAGACATATTGAGATTTATAACTCAGATCCTATGCGGGCCACCATAACAATGGGGTACTTGAGTAGACTCTACTTGTTTACAGGAACATGAAAATTATTAGTTTGTGTTTTCTTGTACATAAGAGTTAGGAGAAAAGTACTAAGGAATAGCTAAATATGACCATGAAGATCACCCATAAGTATTTGGCCCATTTCATTTTTTTCATTTTCTAAGTTGTAATGAATTTAGATTTATTTACTATTTTTGGTTATGTACCACCAGGACATGCATAAATTATATAAACTAGTGTTATCCATTTTCATTACTGAGTTGATATTATAATTGACTTCCAATGTATTAGTTATTTCTTTATAATAATTTCTTTGTTATCATATACTTATACATTGTCATACTCTTCTTTTGTTATTTCTTTAAAATATAGTGAAAACTATAATGTGAGGGTTTAGTCTCTACCCTGACTATCTTTATAGCCTAGCTGTTTGTTGGAAGCCTCTATCACATAGGGAGGTGCATTTGATGTCATATGGAGACAGGACCGACTACCGGTTTGTTGGTAAGCCAAGCCAGGCTGTTACAATATGGTATCAAATGGTTAGTTTTCTTTTCAATTTCCTTTGTTTTCCTATTATTGGCTATAGAAAAGATAATAGGAAAGTGTTGACCCTTGATTAATAGTAATTTAGGGGACAGATCACTCCATTTATGGGAAATGACCATATTTCTAGGGCTGGGAATCGATGTTAATGCTATTTTCTATTATAGTTCATATGATATCACCTTGGGTGATTGATATATATTCTATTAATTATGGATTTTGAGAATTTTGAAACATTTCATCTGACTGATATGGAAATAAAGTTACATTACATGAATCATCTTAGGTTCATATAGATTCATATGTCATGTACAGAACATTCCATATAGTCACATTAGTAGGACACCTTATATTTTTGATTGTGTACCTTGAGAGAAATTCCATGTTTCTAACTGCATATGCATATCTGATTGTTTAACATGTTTAGATGATTATATTCAATGATTCCTAGGTCATTAGCACGTTTTTCATTTTTTACATGCTTTTTTATTATATAATGTGGTTGTGTTACTGATTATGATAACATGCTAAAGATGTTTTGATGTGTAAACGGATTAAAAATTAGAAAATGTATTTCCTAAATTTTGGGTGAGAACTATTTTCAGTTGTATGGGGAACATGAACCTTATAACAATAAAATAGTAACCCATGTATTCAAACCATAGAAAAAGGGATACTATAGTTAAAACATTAAATTGAATTTTAATTGATTAAATTAAATCCAAATGTCTACTATAAAGCATAAGAGTGCTTTTTGGATTGGTATATGACCACTCATATCCCTTGATGTTTTTCTTTTGGAAGAACATGGATTGAATAAATTCGACCCTCAAAGGTCACCTTCCGATTTGAAAAAAAATAGATTCTAAATTTCCTGTTTATGATGAATTGAAACATAATGTTAAATTTTTATAAATTTTGTTTGATATAGATTTATTGTTTTTCCAATGGGGAATTGATCGAAGACCTAGTACCATGTTCTAAAATAGTACATTGGGGTTTGCTAATAATTCATTCAAATGTTGAGTACATTGAAATGTATTAATGGAAGGACTAAAATTAAAATTGTCTTAGGAGATTAGTGTTTTAAATTTTTTGTGACCAAGATATAGGGTTGGCGCATATGAATCGTAAGGGACTAGCCTATGGTAGGTAGTACCCCAAAAACATTAGATTCCTTGTTTCCACAGTGAGATTTTTGATATTGGATCCATATTTGCGTTACTATCCCTAGTAGGATTTATGGGTTTCGAAGAATGACAATGTTGTTTAGATGGGTGGTCACAGTATTTAGACTCTTGATGTGGGAATAATCAATTTGGAATGATTTGTTCCATAGGTTATACATGCCTCTAGCATGATAAGCTCTTAAAGACATCCTGGGGTTAACATGGAGTAGAGTGCTTGGGCCATTAAGGCCAGTTCATCCTACTACTTGGAAATAATTTTTGGGACATTGGTGTTTTGATGCGCTTGTTAGTTATTGTTATGGCTTCCATGTTAAATAATAACACAGTGATCGTGGTTCATGGAATGTCACACATGTGTTAAATTGTTTCGAAACTAGTGATCTTATTAGCAACTAGTCTTTTCATCGATAACATTGACACTCCTATGGGGAATAGTGTATCATCAGTTCTAGTGTAACTATCTATATTTTATTGGTGGAATGACTTAGATGAGATTGGGGGTGTGGGAAAACCCTTGCAAACACTGTTAGATTGGAAGAATTTCTGTGCTATGATTTGAAAGAACATGAATGCATTGGGTGGTAAAGGCATTGAGAATTGGATGATGACACATCAATTGGTGAATCTAATATTATTGAATGGTTTCAGACAATAATATTTCAAGTAAACGTTTCTTGGATACCTTTTTTTACTATTAGTGTAATCATTTTATTGATACAAGTGTGTCCCCTATCTAGACCTGATCCTGGAGGTACCAAGAGTGTGTCGGTCTTACTTCATGTTAATGTTTTAAAATCCTTGTGGCTTGATTAGTAGTTATTATTTGGGTTGTCCTCAAGATGCATGGTTCATTGGGTTACACCTTTATTCCAGCTATGACAAAACATTTTTAAAGTAGCATTAGGATGGATTGACATGAGAATTTCATCAGAGGTCGAATAAGGACTATAGTGAACATGTGGTTGGTGATTTTTTCATTTTAATGGCTTGTTGGTTGATGAAGTGTGAATGTGAGTTTGGGTTTGGTGGTGTATTTCAAGGAAGGAATGAAAATATAGTTTTAGTAGTTTGATTAAAATTTGACTGTAATGGCCTCATATTTTAGAGGGTTCACCTTATTGAGGAAATCTTATGAAAAGAATCACTAAAATTCTTAATATGTAACCTTGAAATTCTAGTAGTATAAGAGAGGTGATTGAGTTTGATAGTTAAATTCTAATAGTATAGGTAGAAATCACCAAAGGGTGGATGGTTAAAGAAACAATGATGCGATAATTTCTCAAGTCCTGCAGTCTCAGTTAAATGTGGCTTCAATGTCTTAGATGGATTTTGAGATTTGGATCAATTTTCTAAAATCATAAGTATTTGGGCATGTGAAATGGTTAATGGTGTGTTTGGATGTTGGAAATGCAACGCGACTGTTTAAACGAGACTTCATGACCTTGGTGGAGAGGTTGATGTTGTATTAATTTTGATGGACTCTCAGGGAAATATGTTTTTAAGGTGGGTAGATTGTATAGTCTCGTGTTTTTTTTAACTAGGTAAAATGATGAATGTATTTGAAATTTTTCATTGATGTGAATGATCAATTTAAAATACAACATTCGGGAAGAAGTTTCATGAGTTAGGATATTTTAAATGTGTCTATATTAAGATTGGGAAAATTCTCTAGGATTTATCGGATTGTTGGGTGTGTTTTGGGTGAATAAGGCCATGCAATGTCATTCGAGCGGGATGTGCATGGTTAGTAAAACATTATTGGTCTATCATTCCAGATAAAAAGGGTTTCCAGTAGCGAACACATGGTCTATAGATGGCCGGTTAGAACATGTGAGTTAAACCATGTGGTTTACCTAGTTTTGTGTTTATGGTTAAATTAGTTAAATAAATTCCAAAATAAAAAGCTATTTTATAAAATTTTGTGAAATATGGGTTTTTTAAATTATATTCAAGGTTAAGAGAAATTTAATAAATTTATTTGAAATGAGGGATTAATTTAATTAAAAATGAGGTTGATATAATTTAATTACATTAAATTTAATTGGGGAAATTTATTAAATTATCTTTGGTTGAAAGGATTTTAATGAAATGATTTGTTAAATTGGGGAGTTGGGGTTTATCAAAGAGGTTTAATATATTATGTGTTTAAATAGGGGTTGGATTTTATCTAAGAGGTTCCTTAATTTAATGATAATAATAATAATAATAATAATAAATTTGAGATTATTATTATTATTTTATAAATGCTTATAACAAAATTTGGGATTTAATTAATAATTTGACGAATATGAGATGAGGGAGGCTCACCCCAATCTTCTCATACATGAAGCATGCCTCCCCTTTTCTCCCAAGGTTGGGGGCCCCACCCAAATTTTCTAGCTCCTCTTTGTGATATGGATTCATCTGATTCATTCAAAAAATTTATCCATATTCATGAGTTAATTCCCTCTCCATGCATTTCATTGTTTGCATTGGCAGTTTCGACTCTCTGTCACCCGCAACGCATCCATGGTGAAACACCCATGGGTGGCGCACCACCCATCTTTCCAACTCCTCCAAGAATTTCTATATCCTTTTGATTCCATCAAAAATGTTTTTCATCTTAGTGAGGTGAGACATTCACCATGTGTTACATTGTTCACATCTATTGTTTCATCTATTCATCGCATGATCTCCATTAGGGTGAAACCAAGTATTTATGTTTTCTACAGTTTATTGTTTTCTTCCAGTTCGAGGTGGTGTGGAAGATTTCTCGGGACCTTTTGGTTTGTATTCTGATGAACTCAATCAATGGTGAAGTGGTGCGGCTCAATTCAGTTCACCACCATCATTTTCAGTTAAGGATATATACCCTTTACTTGGTTTCACAACTCTGAAATTAGGTGCTTTTGGTTAATTTGTGTTGCAGTTAATTAGTTAGATTTGATTTAGTCATCACGACACATATCTTGGGAGCCTATTTTTGTTATAAGGTGTGGCGATAAATTCCAAATGATTTTTCTCTTTTTTGACGATAGGGTATGTGAGAAGACATTGATTTAAGTTAGAAAGAATGGGATTGGATAATTCCATGAGGAATGGTCCTCATCATTTCTTAATTAATATAATGCAATAGTCATTTTATTACTATTTTTGGGAAATTTGACTCCATATTCTAAATGAATTGTTTATTCTTATAAAATCATTTATTAGAATAAAGAATAAGATTTTTGTAATCTAACCCTTTTGATGGAGGTTTAATTCCTTCAAGATACAAATAATGATTGGAATGCTATGTTCATTTAGCTTTCTGATATGTGTTTTTCTATTGATTTCCTTAAAAGTTGATGCACTTCGGTTATGTGGTAATTAGGAGTATTAAGTAGGATAAGTTGAGATAATTTATTATGAATAAATGACTAGGATGTATTGAGATAATTAATTGTGAATTAATTATGTTCTTTCAGAAATATAATAGATTTAATTAATTGAGGCATTAATTATGAGATATTATATTGTCTAATAAAATATAATTAATTGTGAATTAATTTTTTTTCTTTGTTATTGAGATAATTAATCGGAGAATTAATTATGAGATATAAAATTAGCTATGTTGATATAATTAAATGTGAAATAATTATTTTATTAAGAGTTTAAATTGAGATAATTAATTTGTAGATTAATAATGTGATACTAAATTGGAAAATTTATGATAATTAATTGTGATTTAATAATGTGATTTGAGAATTATAATTGACATAATTAATTAGGGGATTGACTATAATATATTAAACTGGTTATGTTGAGATAATTAATTGTTAATTAATTATGTTCTTTGAGAATTTTAATTGAGATAATTAATCTAGGTATTAATTATGTGATATAAAATTCGCTATGTTGAAATAATTAATTGTGAATTAATTTTGTGTCTTGATATTTTAATTGAGAAAATTAATTTGGGGATTAATTATTAGATATAAAATTGGATTATTAGAGATAATCAATTTTGAATTAATTATGTGCTTGATAATTGTAATGGAGATAAATACCCAGGGGATTAATCATAATTTATTAAATTGGAAAAGTATATATAATTAATTGAAAATTTATTTTGTTCTCTGTGAATTATAATTTAGGTAATTTATTAGGGGATTAATTATGAGATATAAAATTTGGCTAAGTTGAGATAATTAATTGTGAATTAATTTTGGACCTTTAATATTATGATATAGGTATTTAATTATGTAAATTAAATGTGGGGTGTCATGATTTATAATGATATAATTAATTCTAGAAAACAAATAATTTTATATGAATTGTTTTTTTGAGTATTTAATTGTTTAATTACCTTATGGGATTTGTGTAGATAGTTTATTGTTGAGTTAACTAATGGAATTGAGTATGACCAATGAGATGAATGTGAGGTTGTTTCCTAATGTTTTTAGTAGAATGTGAATCCCATGTTAATATTTTAATTAAGATACTTAATATGGATTTCAATAAGTATAAAAGAGAATATGCTTGGTTAATTTTAATTGAAATGGGATAATGAAATTCATGAGGGGTTAAATACTTCATGCATTCTATGTTGTGAATGGTTACGTCTTGTATAGGATGGGGAGATAAGGGGCCTTGAAATCCCTTGGGGAGAAATAAAATTTTAGTATTTGGTAATGAGCCTCCATAGAATGTGAATGATATTTGATTTGAGCCAGTGGATAGACTGTGGGATCTTTTCATGGTGATGGATGTCACTATTTTATGTCTTTATCTAACCAACATAATTTTCCAATGGATTGGTTGATCTTGGGGTAGGAATACAGTGTAATATTCATATTTATCGCCATGATACCATGATATATGTTGGAATATAGACCAGGTATAATACCGTGAACCCTTCCCCTGTTGATGAATGTTTGTTCATTGTGTCTTGGTACAGCTAGAAATAATATATAGGGTATATATTCATTTCGTGTTGGTATGCTCTTGGTACATATAGAAGGATGATAATAATATGTATTTGTTAATATATATATATATATATATACAACATTGCAATGAGGAGACATGTCATTCATGGGTTGAAGCAGTCATCTCCGCCAGGTGTCCCTTAGAAACATAGAATTTTTGTTGTTTATTTAAAAAACTAAGTTATTGTTTGATATACATGAAGATTGTATAATTTTATTATATTCTCTAGATTGAGCTAGACACCGGTGGTTCCAGCCTACAGAGATTTATATCTCACACCCTATTCGAGAAGT
Source organism: Viscum album (assembly GCA_963277665.1). NCBI lineage: Eukaryota > Viridiplantae > Streptophyta > Magnoliopsida > Santalales > Viscaceae > Viscum > Viscum album. Next base: position 1,629,785,043 of record OY728150.1, read on the forward strand.
TATTGCATCGGGGCACCAGAGTATACTCTACTTGTTTATAAAACCCTATATATTTCTTTTTCCTTTTTTATTGTACCTGGGAGTTATGATCAAATGACTGAGAGGGAGTATAGGATTCTCATGGAGATGTTCCTTGGGGATTTGGGTCTTGTCAATTTTTTTGTATTGAGATGTAAAGCATGCTGATATGTTTAGTTCTTTCAGATATGTACCACCCTAACTTGAATTTATTATATAAACATGAATTGTCCATTTTATTTATTTATTTGATATTATAATTGAAATTTTCTGCATTAGATATTTCTTTATAGTACTTCCACTATTATCAACTATTTATATATTATTATTCTACTATAAAACCTCTGATATGAGGGTCTAGTATTCTTAATGACATCCCTTTAACCCTCATAATTTGTTGGAATCCCTTAAAGTACGGAGAGGCACACTTGAGGTAATGTGGTGACTTTTATGACAACTTGTTTGATAGAATGATAGTTTGGGATGTTACACATCGCTTCTCGAAGTGGTAGTCATCCTTACACACAAATCACGATATTGTATTCAATCAGAATGGAATTAATTAATGTATGAGTAATATAATAATTACAGAAAATTAAATTTGTTATAAATATCATTTATATCTTATATAAAATGGAAATAGTTCATTATTCCCCTTTTTTAATGGGTTTTATGGAAGAATAAATGACATCAGTTCACGTGGCGACAATCCACCATACACATGATTGATGATTGTGTATTATATCTGATGGAATATTTTGATGTTGTTGGTTGTAACCATAAAAATATATCTCACAATATTTTTGATGGAAAGGATATTATTCAAGAATGATATAATAAAAATTGAAGGTGGTAGATAAAAAGGTAAAAGATAACTATTTTTAGAAAACCATTTTATCCTCTTTTGGTATTCTCCATAGTTTGTTATAATTAATTATTAATTTGTATTTATGAAAAATAAATATAGTCTAGGATGAGTTTAGGTTATATTATGAGGGAATTTTGTAGGGTTTGGATAAGCCAAATGTCTTGGCAAGTTTGAATAATTGAGGGGAGTGAGTTCCTATTTATATTAGAAGAGTAGAGACATTCTGGTAAATACCATGAAGTAGAAACTTTTAGGAGGTCTAACATACCTAATGCACCTAAAATAATAAACCATTGTACATCCAAGCTGGTTTATGGTAAAAATATGGAATGAAAATGTGTTTTATAGAATTTTATATATCATTTCCCCTTATTTTTAATGTGTAGTCCCTTGATTAGAATTAATTTTTTCTTTTTCACAAATCATTTTGTTCAAAAATTTATTTTTAACTTATTATAAATTATAAATTATTCTATTTAAAAAGTCAAATCATTGATGAATTAGATATTAATTTATAATTAATCCAACATATGTGTCGAGAAAATGGTATATTAAAAAGAAATTGTTAAAAATTTACAATTTTTTATTTCTAAATTGAATATAAAAATATTTCAAAGGAAAAAATGGATTAATATATGAATAATTGAAATATTTTACTATTAATCCCAATTTTAAATATAATTAAAAATAAAAATTTATATAGTTTAAATGTAAATTTTCAATCAAAATTCCATATTTTTCACTATTCATTGAAAATAAATAAATTTCTTAGAAAAATATAAAAAATTCACCATAATATAATTTTTACATACCAATTTGATAAATAAAGTTAATTTTTATAAAAAATAATATAAATTCGAAAATTTATTTTTTTAAAAAGTTCACTAATAAAATGTATAAAATGCATTTGGAAACATGCAAGTCTTTATGGATAAAATATTATTTTTTATTAAATTATTGGTGTTAAATATATTAGATGAATAAATTTTTTTAATGAATATATAGTATATAAATTTCATTATGATAACATATTAAGAGTAATTATTATAATTTATTTTGATAAATGTATTATTCCATATAATCAATAGTATATTTATAAAATTTTTTTCCTTATTATCAATTAGATTTTATATACTGTAAAAATCAGTCTTAAGTCCAGTGAATGTTATCAAAGGAAGTTATTTTTTTGTGAAACACAATATATCTCTACAATTGTTTAATTGAATGCTCTTTAATATATTAAATTTATTAAAATGATTAAGATTTTTGTGAATTTTTGTGATAATATATTCCATTATATGATTGGTTTTTTATGTCATATAGAATACGAAAAAAAATAATTCATTTAGAAATTTGGGGGTGTTAATTCTACGAACCATAAATAAATTCTCTATATTAAAACATTATTTTAGTTATAACATGTTTTAGTTTTGGGAATATCTTAATTGAAAACCCAAAATCATAAATGTTTTAATAAAATTTCAACTTAATAAGAGAGAAAGAAATGTTGAAAATTAATATGGAATAATCACATAACTCAGATTATAGTTATTATAGAAAAGTCCATAAATTAAAAATTGGACATTGAAGATAAAAATAACAATAAAATAATGACAAAGAGTGATAGATAACTTCTTCCTAAGAATAATAATGACCATAAATCCATAAAAAGGAGGCGTTAAAAGGGTCACTGATATCATATTGAATTGCGATAATAGGAAAAAAAATTTGTTTCAAGAACCTTTTCCTGGAGATTAGGAATTAATTCACTCTCTATTAATAAATATATATATACATACATAAAACACTTATATTTAATAACTACATTCATGTCCTTTAGTTGTTCCTTGATCAATCTATACTTTATCTCTTAACACAGGTTGCATCACATGGTTATGAAATACCATATTATCTATAACATTTTCCAAAGATCAATATTGACCAATTCATAATTTCTTAACCTTATTTACCTTTTGAAATATCATGATCCAAAACATTGTAATGTTAAAAAAATTCAAAATGAACTTCTCATTATTCTAAAAAACATTAAGTGGTTCTAAATTTTCAAATACAAGACATGTGAATACATTTATATAGTATTCCATTGAAACATGGTAATAACCTGAATTAACATAAAAACTTATTGAAAGAATTATTGATTCCTTAATAATTTGTTAACTTTTATATCATTGGATATGTTATTTCAATCCAATAATGCAATAAACTATATTAGTAATGGAATTTAATACTTTTTAAACAAATCATTAATCATTTCAAAGGGAGTAATTACTCTCCAATTTACATTATATTTAAAAATAATCCCTTTATCACTACATCATTGTCTCAACATATAGATAATATTAAGGGTTATATTTCTTGAAATCATTTGTTTTCTCAAATTTTCATGTTTTTATTGAATCAATATTCATATTCATATGTACCATTCAATGTATGATTTAAAATATATAATGAAATATAACTGTAGTAAAATCCTTCTATATAAAATGATTCTAAGAATAAGAACATGTTTGATAATACACTAAAATTTAATAATTCTTTAATATCAAAATGATCACATTATACATTCCTCTTCTTTTGTATCAATATCATAATCCTGACACTAGCCATCTAAAATAATCTAAGGTATATTCCCTTGACCCGTTTGGAATTCAATTTCCTTTCCCCTTATATCCTTACAGTTGAGTCAATAATGATTGGAAAATTTATTCTCTTCCTTAAAATAATGATCATGGTGACATTCTTCTAAAAAAAATGCAGTATCCACTCCAGTTTACTAATATATAATTTTGGTTTTATCCCGAATTATCACATCTGTGAAATTCATTTTTTCCCTTATTCCCATTATCCATATATTCCACTATTATTATCTTCGTCAAAAGATTTATTTTAAAGACCTAATTCATGGTTAATAACTTCTATATCTTGGAAAGAGCTGTTATTATATCCTCAAATGATGATAATGTTATTAATTCAACATCACTAGAATGGATTGTCATAACCAACAAAAATACATTATAATTAATACTCATTGGATCATGTACATTGGTGAGGTTCACACTTTTTCAAGTATCCATTTATAAATAGATACATATACTATATTAGATCTTATAATTATAAGAAATAAATGTTTATCCCAAAACTAGTGAAATAATTACTGTAAAATTTTAAGTTTACGTATCTCTAATCACATTATAAATACAATTATTTCTTTGTGGTTTTCTTAAATACTTTTCAATGAATTCTATCATATTTTTTTATTCTCAAATATATGTTTCCCTAAAAATAGTTCACATGGTTTATACAAAATAATTTTTGTTATAAACTACAGTGACCCTGACCCAGATTCTTAGTGTTTTAGCCTACAATAATTACAAAGTCAGAATAATGAAGTAATTAAATAACCAAGGATAAATAAATATAGTTGTATTATTAAACTAGATATATTAACTAATATTACATTACATTTGTATAATAAAAATAAAAAATATTTTCATTTAATCCAAAAATAAATTTATTCCTTCTATTTTATCCCTAAATATGAGGAATAGTAAACTTTATGTAATCCTAAGGAAAATAAACAAAATAAGGAAGATATTAATTTCTCAATATGGGTTAAGTACATCAGAGGAAATAATGAATTGATGAGAATAATCAAACGATATTGTTAAATAAAAAACATGAAATGGAATTACTAAACTGATAAATAAGTGCATAAATTGTATTGAAAGGTAATGGATTGAAAAAACATATCATTTAATCAAAAAATTGGGAATAAAATGCATCCATAGATTTTTTCATTATGAAAATTTCATCAGTAATAATATCTAATTCTAATTGATGTATTGAATTATTTATTGGGAACAATGATTTCAATTTACATTTCATGTATACCAAAAATAAATTTGACAATATGGTTTAGCATATTACTTTTAATATCTTTCACAAGACTGTGCAGAACATGCTAGGTTACTAACTCAAGGATTTTGTAGGAAACTGATTTTATCGTATAAGACTATTGATACCTTGAGTGGATTACATTAAATGATCCTAATCCCGTGTTATACAAATAAATATAATTCCAAATATATCTAATTAATTGATTTAACTAATAAAAACTTCCACAATAAATATACATATTTAGTAAAGAATGTAGTTTTTTTAATATATTCCATAATAAATGAACTAAAATTATATGGAAACATTTTATGTAAAAATGGTATATAGTTTAATAAATAACCATATATATTACCCAATAATATAGTTATTTAAAAGAAAAGTACATTCTAATGAAAATAGATTATAAAAATGTATTTTTTTCAAGTGATTGTAAACTATCAGAAAAATGTGATATTTTATAAATAAAATTACCACTTGTAATAATCCTATCAAATCCACTAAGAAGAGATTATTGAAATTTAAACATAAAATCACATGAATAATTATGTATTCATGATGTTACATGTTAAATAAGGTGTATATATATCACATAGAAGTTAATTGGTGCATAATAAAAAATAAATCTCCAGTGAATGTAAATTAAGATGAAATCCCTTAGGTCACGCTTTACTTTTGGTCATGTTTTTTATAACCTCCTTCAAATTGTTTTTAAAAATTTTATGAAATTATTAACTAACTATATTAATATTTATTATATCATATATGATCCTTTTATATTGTATTATTACCCAAATATTTGTAATATTTCTTTATTTTCATTGTTTTGGGTAATGACCTGCTTTACTTTTCGAATATGTTTTGATTTATATTTTTTGTTCCTTTTAATTCTATCATGATTTAATCATAGAAAGATTATGAAACAATATTTTAATATCATATAAAATTTTTATATATTTATTTATATTTATCTATAATTTTTTTGATGGGAAATGAAATGCACCATTCAGGGAGATGATAGACCATACCTACGTATGACCATACATATGCATGATCAATGTTTCCAATTTATTGTAATATTAAAATAAATTTATGTGATATATATGTATATTTTCATTAAGGTATCATATTTATGTTATATATATTACAAATTTTTGTTAAATCTATCCTTAATACGTTTTATGTAACATTTATAGAAATCACATTTCTTTGTGAGCTCGTAGTCTTCCATACATTCAAAGGACATTATCATATGAAAAAAAATTAAAAAAATGAATTTATGTTTTATATAATAATTATATAATACTAAAAATGTTATAAATATCATTTATATGATATATATACCCTATGAATCAATCATTATTCTAAAACATCAAAGGTTGTAATTGATGATTGAACATCATAGGTTCGTAAAGCATTTGTCCATTATACACGTGTAAGACCATTGTGTATCTCATTAAATGGAATTTAGTGAAGTTTTACATCATTACCCATAATCTAAAAACATATTTTTAAACTTAATATACAAATTTATTATAAAATTTTAATATAATATTAATTTAATGAGTTGATGAAGAAAATAAAATTAAAATACTTATATAAAAGCACCAATAATTCATAGGACAACCTTTTTAGGATTACACTAATCCTATCAAAATTTGTATTTTTTTCTAATATACATCTTCTAGGATGTGTTTAGTGAACGTCGGGATTAAATTACGCTGGTATAGGATCCTAAAAAATGGTTGAGATGTGTGAATAAGTGGGGGGGGGGGGTAAATTCCCATGTATATTTGATTAGGGGTTACATTCTTGTAAATATGAAAACATAAACTCTATTGGGCAGTATTCTATATCTCACGTTCCTCAAATAATGATCCATATTTATTAAAAGGTGTTATAGGGCTAAAATATGGCCTAAAATAGATGTTGGATGTGTTTATATGTCATTTTCCCCTTATGTTTATAGTTTATACCCATGATAAATGTTTTTTTTCTCTCAATCACCATAATTAATTCAACTATTCTCACTGATAATTTTTGACAAAAATTACATAGACCATATTATAAAATATCTATTATTATGATTCGGAATATGGAATACATTTTTCCAAATTCAAATCATTTAAGTAAAATAAATTAATTTACAATACAAACTATAGACGTGTTGAGAAATTGTGGTTGTAATGTGAAAATGTCCGAAATTTTACAATGTTTTAATATATGAATTCAAAATAATAATGATTAAAACTAACAAAATTGAGTTAATATATTTATATGTGAACTATTTTTTATTTTAAACCAATTATACATGTAAATTAAAATTATAAATTTTTTTAGATTACATGTTTGTTTTTATTTAAAATCCTTTATTTGTCACTATTTATCAAAAAAATTACATTTCTTAGAAGAATACTAAAATAATCCTTAATATAATTATTACATTAAAATTTAATAAAATTAGTTTATTTTTTAAAATAATATTTATAAATTATTTACATGTAATTTTAAATTAAATTTTCCACTAAAATATAGAGAAAAATATTTTTGAAAAATACATCTCTTTGATTTTAAAATTGAATTTTTCTTATATTATGCCTAATAAATATTTAGAATAAATGTAAATAATTTTTAATTAATATATAATTTATTAATTTATTTCTTCTCATCAAATAATAGTAAATAATTTAATTTATTAAGATAAAATTCTATTGACACATAAAATTTGTTCTATATATAAATATTTTTTTATGTTCAATACGTTTTTTTATTTATTTATAATTGTTTTTTATGCAATAAATTAAAAAAATATTCATATGTAAGTAAATATTATGAATAAAATCATATTTAATGGCTTATTTAACACCCAAATATCTTATAGTATGACTCTTAAAATTTTCTGTCTTCAATATTTTCTACCTCATGCAACACTGTGTTTAAAACAAATATATAATATTAATTATGATGGTAGGCATTGTAATGTGACCATTAGAATTAGTAAAATGATAAATAGAGTATTAAAATCAACTATGAAAGTTTAAATAAAATTTGGGTATCTTATAATTGAAAATATATTATATATATATCGTAAAATAAGTAAATAAATTTTTTAAAAACAACATACTTGGTGATTATATTTTTTGGGAATAATAACTATTTATTTTCAATTTTCTAATTATAATAATGAATTAAAATAATATATATTTTCATAAAATAGATGTAGAAAACAATAATTTTTTATATTTTAATTATAAGATAATTTTATGATACAATAAATAATTTTTCCATATGTCATAAAATTGGTTATAATTCAAAAATCATTATTTTTCAAATAAATTAATGTTTTAATTAAAAAAATAAATTTATCATATTTATAAAAAAACTAAATCAACCAAAGGGGTATATTTTTAATTTTACTCGTTTAAATTTATTTTAGATAATTTTTTGGTTTTATAAAATAGTTTAATTTATTGTGAATAGTAAAATACAGTAAATTTTTATTTAATATTTTAGCTAAATAGTTGAATTATTTGTCCATGGATGATATATGTATGATATAATAACCCATTTTATTGAACTAACATGAATTATTTACTATATTTAGTCCCAACAATAATCACTATTCATAGTGTTAATCCAAAATAAAAAACCATTTAATTAAATAATCAAAAAACACCACTCTTCATTATTGTAAATACCACTCTTATCCACCCATTCTAGTCACACCAAATAAATCTATAAATCTTTTTAAATTTAATTCCAATACCTCTCCAAAATATCTACCCATGTTTAGGTCTTTCTATTCTCACCATAAATAGCATTTCAATGTTCTTTAAGAAGGTTCTCAGGGAGAGGGATCCAATAGGTAAAACCCCTTTTCATTATTTTAGTTTTATTTCAATTTTTTTATTTTCCATACATAATACTTCCAAAAAAGGTTGATAAATCAATTATACTATATATAATTTAATTTTACTCTGATATTTTGATATCCACCATCAATTCTCTTCTCATCCCCATTTATGTCAGAAAAGGAAAACACTGTACGTGAGGTTATGATTTACCACCTTCGTGGATTATGAGTTTTCATATTTCAATTCTGTTATCAAGGACAATATGAAAACTATTTTAATAGTTAAAATATACATTAATATATATAATAAAAATTAGTTATTTTTTAATCCTTTATATATACACAATATTATTCAAAAGAAAAAACTAGTTTGTGATGATCGAAAAATGACATAATAATAAAAATAGTTTTCATTTATAAGTTATCTAATAAATAATCCACATATCTATAGACCAAATAATATGTAAGAAAAGTTTATATTTTTTATCAGCATTAAAAATATATAACCTCAATTATGGACAATTATTCCCATTTTTCTTGAACTCTCATACATGTATTCTAGTGAACCAATCCTGAAAACCTGGGAAACAAACACTCCCCAATGATGAAATTAAATAAAATTACTCATTAGAAAGGAAATAAATAAACCTAATGAAATAATAATAATGAAAATAAATTTGGAATATGGTATGAATTAAATGATTAGTGAATCTAAATTCATTATAAGTTACAACAAGTGCTATTGTAGAACACTTTCAGACATAAGGTAAGGGATTCACTCCGAAAATCCATTTCTCATTTAGGTTACACTTTCAATATCATTACCAAAAATTAATAACTATTTATTACTATATAATTATTATAAATTAAGATTATATGTTCCAAAACCATGTATCCAAATTATTTCATTCTTATTTGATGGGAAGAAAATGAATGTTTAAGGTTCCATTCTCAATCCATCATGATAAACAAGCTCGACATACAAGAACAACCAAGTTTCCTAACCATTTTAATATCCCCACAGTAATTTATTACAGGACACCAATATTTTTATAAAATAATTATTTTAATCATTGATATCTACCTTATCTCTTTTATGGTATTATGCAAAAAAATTAGTCCTTTTTTATCCATAAAGACTATTATATTTTCCATTAAACTGCACATCACTGGGGAATTCCTAATGTTTCTTAAAAACTATTTTTACCTAAACTATACATTATTTACAACTCTTAACAATTTTATTATCCTGCAATTTGTTTTATAGGATTTACATTCTTACAATCAAATTTTAAGAAAAATAAAAATTTAATTTCCAAAAGAACTATTATTTCAAAATGTAATAACGGTTTTATCCTGAATCAACCCAAGATAGGGCTCGAGCCGCAACTGCCCCAGGCATGACTCCCTAGGATAGGTTGTAGAGATAATCACCAAAGGAATATATATACAATAGGAGACCATTTCTTAATCTACTTTTACAGATGCACTCACAAACATATCGATGCAATAGTGATGAGATAGAAAAAGATGGAAATTGAAAATCCATGCATACAACAATCCAAAAAATGTGAAAAATAGATGTACTTGAATAATAGAGAATAAAAAAACATGACCACTATATAAAAGTAAAAAAATATTCCAAAATTCGCTGATGTATGGGATCTCAGTTGAATGTAACTTTGAGAATGCACTTTGGCCCAGCTCTTGTAAACTCTTCGGTCAGTCTAGCTCATTAAGCTCCAGCTTCCTCAAGTCCTACATGGACTATATCGAATTGAAGTTGATATGAATAATACACAATACATGTGCAGTGAATGCATGTGCATGGGGGAGTATAATAATACTTAGGTGGTTCCACAAAAATCCACAAAGAAAAATGGATCATCTAAAATGTGGTAGGCCACTGTACCTTTACATATGGATTTCTAATAAGGGGGAAACTCCTTATCGAATCATCATAAATTGTACTTGTCTTTTTAGCTATGTCCATGAAGCCCAAGGAATGTGTACAGAAAAATCCGGTCCAACAGATCAAACCTGAGGATGATAAAACCTCTTCCAAGAATAGGGGCTCAATATAGTTAGTAGATGAATTACACATCAAATCTTTTCTGAACATAACAGAATATCGATCTCATTAAACCATGAAAAACTAAACCTATAATATTCGTGGAATACCCTGCATGTCTTCACTTACCATGGAAGGATATTATCAAAAGCTATAGTGTTGGAAAAGAATTTGTATGTAAACTCATTCCACTATGGATGTCAACCCCTATCGTGGAAACTCATCAATGTCTCCCAGACATCACAAATATATACTCATATCGAACTCTAATTAATATTAGGTTCCGACCCCATAGATAGGATTGGATTTTTCTCAGGGACCTAAATGTAAGAAAAAACCCATACAAACACACTCCACGAGATTACCCATCCCAGATAGAACCAGTCAGAGATACATAATCCATCGATAACAACTCTACCATTCCTAAAGGTACATCTTGGAGAAAATGTCCCATCAATAACAACCTACATGTTCCTTCTTTGGTTCATATAACTAGATATTCTTCCATTGCATACCTATTCTTTTCAAAAGGATAAATAACTACATGTGTAGACGCCTGATCCTCACTACTACCCACAATTGAGGGGGCAATACTCTATATTATGCATCATGTGAATTTTCTATAATGAGAGGGAATATATGGACATGCACCTCACCACAACCCTATAGTTGACGGTGTACTATATAAACAAAATACCAAAAACCCTCTATCACTACAATATGGAGAGTCCTGAGCCTCATTTTATCAAGAGATAATTAACTTCCCACAAGGTATTATGCATATAATGTTTAGGGGCCCACTCCTTTGAACCATACACCATAGTCGAGGGAGTTAAATCTAAAATGGATGTCCCACACCTGCTATTATGTAGAGTCTTTAGAGAACTACTCTGTAGGATAGTACCCAAACCCTAAAATGTTAGGGAATAAATACTCAAAGGATAAAGGACACACACCCTAACGTAATATGGGAGTAATTGACTATGGATAGAGGACAAACACCCTAGTTATGACATCAGAGTACCAACTGTTCCAGATTGTTTACTATGGGGGACTCCCACCAAAGAATGACATATAACAACCCTGCTATTTGTTACATACTTAAACATGATATATTACATAAAACCATTAGTTAACAAAACATTGTAGATAATTATATATAGTGACTTTGGGGCCTAGTAACATTACATAACAACATAAAACATAGAACAAAACATCTTATTGAAAACATCCTTTACTTGAAAACTAAATTCCCTCGTACTTAGCATTGCTTGGGATAACATGAGGACATTCATAAGAAAAGTGTGATATATAAGGCAAATTAAGGGAGTAAAAATTGTATAACATGAATAATACAATAAATGTTAGGAAATATGAATATCAATGGATCATAAAAGAAACAAAGACATAATTTCATTATACAACATGATTATTATAACATGGAAATGAGGCAGGAACACTTAACATGGAATTAGCATGAGACAAGGCTAATTGCACATAGATCATGAGTAAAAACTCATTTAAATATTCATTAGCATTTGTAAATCATCATTTCACATGAATTATCATGAGTAAATCCCCATTTAACTTCACATATCATGATAATAATCTTTACCTAATACATTGGAGCTCTATCAGGGTGAACCCTTCTAAATCATTTTAAATTCATGAATAAGTGTACCACAAGATCATACAACATAGATTAATTACACATCATAATTAATTATATTGTAATCTAATATGTAATTTATATATGAAACTCTTCCTTAAGTAAGTAAATGTGAAAAAATATGAATACCCTATATAGGGAACTGGGAATGGTATTCACTACATGATGATTTTGGATTGGAAAATGGTAGTGCAATTTCTACATCGTAACAGTGTGACAGAAGACTTCATAAAAAAGGATGATGAGATAGAAAAGGGTGTACCATAGTATATTAATGAAATTTATATTAATGGGGTCATATATATATACTTGTCCCAACATATGTAATGGAATTTGGTTTCATGGTAGAATATAATTTCATGAATTTAAATGACGAGAGAGACATTCCTTATAGAATTTGACAATGTAACTGTCACATACATGACCTATTTTGAAGTTAAATTTCATTTATTTTCCTTTAATTATTTGTTTTGGATGGTTTCCAAAGGTTTTATGGAGAAATAGATGAGTTTTCATGAATTGGGCCAAACGTGAGCCCAATTCTAGATTTAAAAATAAATTTTGTTTCCATTATAACTTTTTTATTTTTTAATATTTTTCCTTAATTCCAATTCTTATATGGTCTCCTCTGTCCTATTAACACCAAAATATAAATGTGGAGACTTTATAAATCCATAATCATGGTGGATATGGGTTTTTATTTAAGATATTGGGCCTGCCCGAAGGCCCATTTCCTGCATTAAAAATTCATTTTAAATTTTTTATATCTACTCACTATTTGCGTTTTTTCGGTGATTTCACCTCCCACTCTACCCTAAGAAACCCAGGCGCACTCCCATTGCCTACCCCCCCTCCTTGGAGCTCTCTGAAATCGCGAATTAGGGATGATCTTCATAGGGTGTCTCAAATCGGCCAGAATTGAAGAGGTAACTTCATCCCTTATTAACTCTTTCAATTATTACTCTTTTCCATCCATTACAATTCCCAAATTACCTTCTATATCTTGTTAGAAAAATCCCTGAATTTTGGCTGTTTTAAATTTCAGAAACTATTGTTTTTGTAGTGATTAATTCAGGATACTTCAAGTAGGGGAGTCTATTTCTTTCCACTTTCAAATTGCTTAGGGTTTCTTCCCTAATTCTTGAATTATAAAAATTCCAAAAGTTAGGGTTCGTGAATAGCTTCTACATTACTGTATTTTGGGAGAAATATTGAGGTTTTAGGTCTCTTTTAACTTCCTTGAGGTGCGGCGGTCATGCGGTTGATGTTTCGCCCCAATATTTGAGGGTTTCGACACATTCGGTAGGTGATTCCGTGGATAACCATTTAATGATGAGTTATTTTGCTTGATTAAATAATTTTACATGTTATTTATGTGATTTGAATTATGAGAAAACCGTTTTTGGTAGCAATAGTAAAGCATTTGTTTTTAAAGTTACATTTTTTCTTGAAGTGTGTATTTTTCATATGTATTTTATGTGTTATCTTTTGTGGTAGTTTTGTAAAATGTAGAAGTGGTTTATTAGTTGTTAAAAGGGGATTCCAATTATGGTTTGCAATGATATAGTTCCATGTGGGCCTATAAAGGGGGTGTATTTGAATGGTTATATTTGTATAACCTTATTATACTCCTTGAAAGTGTTTTATGGATTTGTGTGTTCTCATGGGTATCTTTTGTTATATTATTCAAGGTGATTATATAACATTTTAAAGTGGATTATTACATGTTGATTGGGCTGACAATTCTGTTTTTGTAGGGTCTTGGTGTGCTTTTGGCTTAAAAAGAGGTTTTTAAAATGGATTTTATGTGCAAAGTTTGGGTATACTCTTTGTAATTGTTTTATGAAAGTTTTGAATGGTTTATTGGGTTGTGTAATAGGTGAAACTATATCAGAAAACTATTTTTGTAGGAGTATATTTTTAAAAGGTCCATTTCGTTTGTGTAAATGTTGTTATGTGATATGTATCATCCTGGAAATATTTTATTAAATTGTTTGAAGGAGATATTGAGGAGTGAAAGTGATGTGAAAGTGATGTGGATTGTTTTGTGTGAGTGTGATGTGAAAAATTGAATTTTTTGATTATGAAAGAAGTGTTATATTCCATGTTTGTGGGCTGTTATATGAGTTTAAATATCTTATAATTGTTTTATAAATTTTTTAATGGTTTTGTGGAAGTGTTGAAGAAATGTGAAACGTGTTGTGGGCTATTTTGGTGTGATTCGGATTTCATAATCATTTTGAATGAAAAATGGATTTTTGTGACTTGTGTGGTATAAATATGGGATTTTTGGTAAATTTGTGATGTCGAAATGATATTTTCATGTTCATTGTATATTTCATGACTTGTTTAACTTGTTTGAGCACAAGGGGAAAACCCGGGTATCTAGGTGGGTGGACGTGTACTAGTATGCTAGTGAATTCGTGGGGTTTGGCCTCAGTTTCACGTAGCAAGATTGACGCTTACAACTGTAACTAAACTATGATGATGTTGATTGGGGACAACTAGGTTATGGGTATGTTCCCTACTACAGGCTCGTGCACGATAATGGTTATTTGTGATGGTTAATCTCACCGAGATACGAGGTACCTGGGACCCACAGCTAGCTAGTGCCTAGGGGTTACTTCCTATTTCTTGTGCTCGTTATTTACTTTGTACATACCATCGGAATATGGTATAGTTGGCTGGAAAATTCAGTAGTGTTGACAATATTTTTAAAAGTGTTGATTCTTAATGATAGCCCACTTGAAAACTGTTTCTATTCAAAGTTGCATCTTTTAGAAATTTTAACTAGATTTTCATGTTTTTGAAAACTTGCATGCTTTTCGTATTTAAATGTTTATCACGTGGAATATCTTAGTGGTGGTATCCTACTGGTAATTGGATCACATCCTACTTACACCCTTGGGTGTAAGTAGACATGGTTATTTTTTGTTGTCGCAGGTTGGGAACAGTTTTTTTGTTCCAGTGGTTCAGGTTCCTAGCAGGTCCTTGGTGGTGAAGTCTTGTGGAGGTGGCTTGAGGGCGGTGCCCCTTGCCATGAGGGTTCTTGGGCTGTCCTTATTTGGATTTATACCTTTGGTATAGACCTTTTGAGTTGTTTTAAGCCATGTAATTCAGTTATGAATTTTTGTAAAAGATTGTTTGGTTTGAAAAATCCAGATTTGTTTCATTGGATTCTTTTGTTGTTTTATGTTTATAAGCTCAGGTAAATAGTTCCCAATTTTCATTTTATGATACCTGGGTACTTTTGGAAGCATGTGGGGATCGGGAACGCCCTTCGGGTCTTGCCATGGACCGGGTCGGGTGCCGATTTTAAAGGTGACCAGATTCGGTTCGTGACAAAATGGTATCAAAGGAGGTTCAGGTTAACTCTTTGGGTCAAGTTATTTGGGGAAGAGTCAGGATAGACTAGAGTTAGGATTTTTGGGACATGGAATTCTAGTTATGGGAAGTGTGCCTGATCACCACACCTCATAATGGGATTTAAGTTTCCAAGAGAAGTTGGGATTTATCTATGTCCTTCGGTTTTCCTGGTTCTATGATGATTAAGGGAAATGAAAAGAGAATTGGGTTAATGGTCCTAGTGAGCTCGCAAGGCCTGGAAAGACATGTGGAGCAAAGGATATTCCCTAGAACACTCTCTGTGACAGTGAAGTGATTGGAATATGGCTGCCAACCATATTTCAAAGTCACCCACTGAAACTAGTTTCCTATTGCACTGTTTTGTGCTTAGGTTTTGAAACCGTAGCACTTTGATTTTAAGAAGTGTAAAGTTTTTGTGAAATGATTTTCAAATAAAGAGGGAATGGTTTAGTTTATGAAATGGTGGAACTTAATTTTCAGAATTTTTTTGAAATGTAAAATGGTGTGCTTACACCTCTTTGAAAGCAGGAACTATATTGAAGTTGGTTTTGAAAAGTGTTTCCAATAGAGTTTTCTAAACAATCATAGTGTGTTTCAATGGGATGAGATGTTTTTAAATTGATGTGAATATCTTGAAAGTGAGTTATTTTCTAAATTTTTGTGACTTTCTGAAATTTTTTGTAAGATGTGAGTTGGGATTTTGATCTCATGGTTAGCAGTTATGAGAAAAAAGGATGTGTTGGTTGACTGTTTTGGTTTTGAAAAGTGGAAATAATTTTTGTTTTAACCATTGGTATTTCCATTAGAAATCACATGCATGGGGTTATATGGGATGATGGATGGTTGATGGCACGACTGTATGAGTGTCGGGATGGATATGAGGAGGGTGTCTGGTGTGGCACAAAAACATGCTTGTGTGAGGCCCAGGGGGTACCATTGGTGGATATGCTTACTTCTAAACTGTTTGTTCTCAAAGAATTACTTTTACAGAAAAACACGATGTCTTGATGAATATTTTTGTATGGTTTGTATTATGGGTTTTTGAAAATGTTGATTTTGTGGGATGTTTTGATTCCAAGAACCCCTTCTGTTTGAACTGTGTTTTTGGTTTGTGTTTGGTCGGTAAGCTGTGTTGTAGGGACGGTTAGTGGTCTATTTTGAAAAATGTTTTGGGATGCCTTTACGATAGTTCCATTAATGTGTTTGGAGCTGGTTTATGGCTTGTTTTGACCAATAGACCAGATTGGTTGTGTCCTCGGGTTCTCTTATTGGATAAGGTATGCCCCCATTAAGGGTTAATGCACAATTGAAGTGCAACCCATATTGTTTCACCATTGGAAAATCCTCTAGTTGATCAATATAAGGAATATTTTATCGATCATTGTGGATTGTGTCTACACCCATTTATTTCATTGATTTGTGGATCCTCTTGTAGTGGTATAGTGCTTGTGGAAGGTTGATAGAGACCTTAGTTTCTTAAGTTTCCTGATTCATCGATAGTGGAAGTGTTCTTTCGTTGTTAGTGTGGGTGAGTATTTGGATAGTGTCTAAGAGGAACTCTCGGTCCTTCATAGTCTCTTCGAAGAAGGAGTTCATGTTAAACTACTAGTGTGGGAAATCTGGTCATGAGAGGTTATTATGGACACTTTTTAGAATTGTGTGTTGTTTTCGGATGTTGTACAAGTTCCCTCTCTATTCATTGATTATATTAGTCGCAATGGTCATGTTCGGTGATTCCTCGTGATGTCATGTGCTCGATTGACTGTAAAGGTGAAAGTTGGGCAATCATCTGAGAGTCTCTATTATGTTGGTAGAATGTCTCCCTTGAAAAAAACATAAAAAAATATTCCATTTTAGAGGAAGGTGAGTTTAAGTGTTCCTTACTTCTATTGTTTCTCACCCGAACAAACAAGGTGTGATGTGTGTACATCTTCTAATCCCTTGTTTCAGTGAAATATCGATTTAGGGTAAAGTGAGTTTGGAATGTGTTATGTCTTGGAAAAAACTTATCGGGGGGATTGTGGTATAGTTGTTGTTTGCAATGAAAGAAGAATTATCATTCAGGTGGCTTCCAAAGCCTAACTGTGAGGCCGAAGATGCTTCAATATTTTGAGCTCCAGCCATAGGTCCCGGAGAGAAGCTAGCGCATAGTCAGGGGAAACCCCAGTGTCATTAAAACCCTTGTGCAATGTCCTAGCCTCAATATGAAATATAAGAAGAGTTTAAACCTATGGTGTCATCATATTTCTTCTGTTGTTCCCATTCAATGGAAATAGGTGGAGGTCTTGTACCCATGTCATCGCCCAATGTTATTCCCTCCCACTTTGGTTTCCATTGAGTCTTTATAGAAAGGTATGATGTTTAGCTAGACAGGTTGACCACACGGTTTGCACTTGGTTAGTAGTGACCATGTCCAAAAAAAACATGTTGATAGAATAATCTCTACTGTTAGTTCACGGTTTCCAAAACCGTGCAGACTAACCATGTGGTCATCCCAACACTTTATATTTTGGGGTCTTTCTGTACAGGCCCATGCTGGTCGATTAAGATTGTTGGTTCTTATGGTGGGGAGCCTATTTTTTCCCCCGTACCAAAAACATAGACTTATCCATGGTCAAGGATTGGTGGTAGGTAGTCTCATTCAGATCTATCAAGCTACCCAAAACTTCCTTGTGTAACCATTGAGATTGGAGAGTGCCCAATGGTTTAGTTATATCAAGGAATGTTTAACCTTGTTCGATGTTGTTGTTCATTTGAGTGAATTGCTTGAGTCTTGTTCGGATTGTGTTTGAGGAGTTTTCCTTTGGGATAAAGCCTGAATGTGATTGATTGTTTCAGGAAAGTGGTGTATGATTTTTTTGTGAATTATTCCTTCCATAATTGATCAATGGAGGTTTTTTGGCCTTTCGGGGCGAAACCTGGAAAGGGAGTACATCTTGGTTTATCAGTTCGGTTTGGCTTTCATATCTGGCCTTTTTGTATCTTTCTGAGGACGGAAAGTTATCATGGTAGGGATAATTGTCACATACATGACTTATTTTGAAGTTAAATTTCATTTATTTTCCTTTCATTATTTGTTTTGGATGGTTTCCAAAGGTTTTATGGAGAAATAGATGACTTTTCATGAATTGGGCCAAACGTGAGCCCAATTCCAGATTTAAAAATAAATTTTGTTTCCTTTATAAAATTTTCATTTTTTAATATTTTTCCTTCATTCCAATTCCTAAATGGTCTCCTCTGACCTATTAACACCAAAATATAAATTTGGAGCCTTTATAAATCCATAATCATGGTGGATATGGGTTTTTATTTAAGATATTGGTCCTGCCCGAAGGCCCATTTCCTACATTAAAAATAAATTTTAAATTTTTTTTATCTCCTTCACTATTTGCGTTGTTTCGGTGATTCCACCTCCCACTCGACCCTATGAAACCCAGGCGCACTCCCATTGCCTTCCCCCCTCCTTGGAGCTCTTTGAAATCACGAATTAGGGATGATCTTCATAGGGTGTCTCAAATCGGCCAGAATTGAAGAGGTAACTTCATCCGTTCTTAACTCTCTCAATTCTTACTCCTTCCCCTCCATTCCAATTCCCAAATTACCTCATATATCTTGTTCGAAGAATCCCTGAATTTGGGCTGTTTTCAATTTTAGAAAATATTGTTTTTGGAGTGATTAATTCAGGATACTTCAAGTAGGTGAGTCTATTTCTTTCCTCTTTCAAATTGCTTAGGGTTTCTTCCCTAATTATTGAATTATAAAAATTCCAGAAGTTAGGGTTCGTGCATAGGTTCTAAATTACTGTATTTTGGGTGAAATATTGAGGTTTTAGGTTTCTTTTAACTTCCTTGAGGTGCGGCGGTCATGTGGTTGATGTTTCGCCCCAATATTTGAGGGTTTTGACACATTCGGTAGGTGATTCCGTGGATAACCATTTAATGATGAGTTAGTTTTATTGATTAAATAATTTTACATCTTTTTTATGTGCTGTGCATTATGAGAAAACATTTTTTGGTTGAAATAGTAAAGCATTTGTTTTTAAAGTTACATTTTTTCTTGAAGTGTGTATTTTTCAAATGTATTTCAAGTGTTATCTTTTGTGGTAGTTTTGTAAAATGTAGAAGTGGATTATTAGTTGTTGAAAGGGGATGTCAATTATGGTTGGGCAATGATATAGTTCCATGTGGGCCTAAAAGGGGGTGTATTTGAATGGTTTTATTTGAATAACCTTGTTATACTCCTTGAAAGTGTTTTATTGATTTCTGTGTTCTCATGGGTATCTTTTGTGATATTATTCAAGGTGATTATATAACATTTGATATTGGATTATTACATGTTGATTGGGCTGCCAATTCTGTTTTGGTAGGGTCTTGGTGTGCTTTTGGTTTAAAAATAGGTTTTTAAAATGGATTTTATGTGCAAAGTTTGGGTATACTCTTTGTAATTGTTTTATGAAAGTTTTGAATGGTTTATTAGGTTGTGTAATAGGTGAAACTATATCATCAAACTTTTTTGGTAGGAGTATATTTTTAAAAGGTCCATTTGATTTGTGAAAATGTTGTTATGTGATATGTATCATCCTGGAAATATTTTATTAAATTGTTTGAAGGAGATATTGAGGAGTGAAAGTGATGTGAAAGTGATGTGGAGTGTTTTGTGTGAGTGTGATGTGAAAATTTGATTTTTTTTATTATCAAAGAAGTGTTATATTCCATGTTTGTGGGCTGTTATATGAGCTTAAATATCTTATAATTGTTTTATAAAATTGTTTAATGGTTTTGTGGAAGTGTTGAAGAAATGTGAAACGTGTTGTGGGCTATTTCAGTGTGATTCGGATTTCAAAATCATTTTGAATGAAAAATTGATTTTTATGACTTGTGTGGTATACATATGGGATTTTTGGTGAATTTGTGATGTGGAAATGATATTTTCGTGTTCAATGTATATTTCTTAACTTGTTGAACTTATTTGAGCACAAGGGGAAAACCCGGGTATCTAGGTGGGTGGACGTGTACTAGAATGCTAGTGAATCCGTGGGGTTTGGCCTTAGTTTCACTTAGAAAGATTGATGCTTATAACTCTAACTAAATTATGATGATGTTGATTGGGGACCACTAGGTTATGGGTATGTTCCCTACTAGTGGCTCGTGCACGAGAATGGATATTTGTGATGGTTACTCTCACCGAGATACGAGGTACCTGGGACCCACATCTAGCTAGTGCCTAGGGTTTACTTCCTATTTCTTGTGCTCATTATTTACTTTGTACTTACCGTCGGCATACGGTATAGTTGGCTGGAAAATTCAGTAGTGTTGAAATTATTTTTAAAAGTGTTGATTCTTAATGATAGCCCACTTGAAAACTGTTTTTATTCAAAGTTTCATCTTTTAGAAATTGTAACTAGATTTTCATGTTTTTGAAAACTTTCATGCTTTTTGTCTTTAAATGTTTATCACATGGAATATCTTAGTGGTGGTATCCTACTGGGCATTGGATCACACCCTAATTACACCCTTGGGTGTAAGTAGACATGGTTTTTTTTTGTCGCAGGTTGGGTATAGTTTTTTTGTTTCAGTGGTTCGGGTTCCTAGCAGGTCCTTGGTGGTGAAGACTTGTGGAGGTGGCTTGAGGGCGGTGCCCCTTGCCATGAGGGTTCTTGGGCTGTCCTTATTTGGATTTGTACCTTTGGTATATACCTTTTGAGTTGTTTTAATCCATGTAATTCAGTTCTGAATTTTTGTAAAAGATTGTTTGGTTTGAAAAATACAGATTTGTTTCATTGGATTCTTTTGTTGTTTTATCTTAATAAACTTGGGTAAATCGTTCCCAATTTTCATTTTATGATTCCCGGGAACTTGTGCCAGCCCGTGGGGATCATGAACGCCCTTCGGCTCTTGCCATGGACCGGGTCGGGTGCTGATTTTAAAGGCGACTAGATTCGTTTCGTGACAGTAACAGTATACATGGATGTAATTAATGAGTGATAAAAGGGGTACATAATCATTCAAAAATATAGAGGGAAATATGGGGGATCTATGAAATCATACCCCAACATTTTTAATTGAGAAAAAGGGTATAAAAATATTGGGAAACATGGATAAAATGTGAAATGAAGGAATCCCTTACTTTGAAGCGTGATCCAAAAGGCATGGGAGAGGATCGAGAGAGGGTTATTGGGAACATGAGATGCTTTATGATGATTCTAGAAATAGTAGGGAATATTTTTTATGAACTTCAAAGGCTTTGAGTGAAGATTAAGTGGGAGCATGGGTGGGTTTATATAGGAAATGAGAGGGAATCATTTATTATTTAGGTTTAGGACACTACACATTGATCTTCTTAAAATTATAGGGTTTCTTATGTGGGGGTGATTCACACTCTCAAGGAAGACAATATGAAAGGATAAAATGATTTATAGGCTTTGTAGGGTCCATTGAGGATTCGTAAAACAAATCAAATAAATCTAAAATCACATTGTTTCACTATAAAACATATATTTACCGAAAATATCATTTATAGTATTTCATTTCATCACTATTGGGTATTTATGATGTCAAAAAACACGTTTTAAATTTAAACGATATATAATTTTTACCCAAAAATTCATTTCTCTCAGAAAATTATGAACAATTTCTTTTTGGATAATTTTGACACCATGATTAACAAAAATAATATTCATTTTATCTAATTAATTTACTAAATATATTAATATTCACTTATAAAATAAGAACCAACATTTATAAAAAAATCATGGGTTTTGACAAAAACAACATTCAAACCTTAATAAAAATTTCGATTGTATTCATAAAATAATATGATTATTTAAACATAATACAAATTTATTTAATAAAATTTTATAAAAATATTATTTGATTAAATAATCCATTAATTTGTCAAAATATATTCCTTATTTGAATATTTACTAAAAATACTATTTGTCCTTAAAAAACTATTTTCAAAGTTACAATAATAAGATCGATATATATTATTTATTATATACAAGAGTAATGCACATAATCATAGTGATAGGGTATTGTTACAAAACCCCTTATAAAAATCTAATAATACCGAAGGGTAAGGTGTGAGATGGTGATAGACACTTGCGGTGGCTCAGATAACATCACTCTGGTGGTAATCTCAATCAATATCAACATCTCCCATATACGGTTCGATTCGACCTTAACATGTTGAAGCTTAGCTTGGGATTGGTCAACATCATGGCCCAATGACTCCACCTCATTTCCAATATATGACAAGTTGGATTCATATGGGTAAAGTCTAATTTATGTGGCCATCGCTTCCTATGTCTGAGTAAAATATATTTGATAAAGCCCTATATTTATACTAATCATGTGATCACTGTTCAACGACTATATTAGCAACTGTCAAAATTTGTTACATTATTTGTAAAATGAAAAAAATAAAACCAAGGGTGTATTTGTTTTATATTACCATTTATTATTATAAGTCATGTAATTAGACTAAGAGAAATTTTCATTGATAAATGTTCGGGTCCTTAAAGGAAATGTAAGTAAAGACTCTTCCATATCAATTATTATGGGGGTCCCCTACCCAAGAAAGACACCCGAGTATAAACCCAGGCCTATTGGACCTGCTCCCTGGTATGATAGGGGAGTACCAACTCTACCGGAACAACACACAAGGTGGACCCACACCCTGTAATGATCGAGTAGTACATAATCAAAGGATATAGGACCCACACCCTATCCCTATACGGGAGTCCAAAATCTTCTCATCTGTCATATCTTATAGACCCACGACATGACATATAAAGAGAGTACCAATTACACCAATAGAGTAGTTTCACATAGATCTAATTGGGGAGTACATAATCTATTTGGAAAACTAGTATAGAAGGCATGTTCCACGATACGGCTAAGGAGAACTATCAAACTCTATGAACATCTTGTGGAACAGATACCCTAATCCATAATGTGGGTAAGAAACACTGGAAGAAAACCCCAGATGTAAAATAACTCGCAACCTTGATGTGGGGAGTCCCATATCTACCAAATTAGATATGTTAGGGAAACCTACACATTGATTCCACACTATCATCAAGAATATCAATTATATCTAACATCATTCAAGTGACTCAATTTGGGGCATAAAACATTTCATACATTACATAGTAACACCTTTATAGGGAGGTAACCCATTTCCTATTTTGATAGTAGAACAGTATATCGCCCATATAAACAATTCAGGGGAACTAAATTCTAAATCTAGAGGGAGGGGTGTGAAACCTAAAGTTAGCATAATGACTCATCTTGATCACTACACAATATTTACACCACTACACAATAATATTGATAATAACATGAAACCATATATCTCATAGTACAAAACAAAGTCCACTATTACTTTCTACAAGGGAAAGAACTCCAGATAGGCTACAAAGAAGCTTGAATATTTGTCCATGAGAAGTAGATATGAAATGAGGATCATCTCACTAAGATACCAAATGAGTAAATGTCTTGCACTGGGGAATAGGCAGAGGGTGGTCCCACCTGAGCACCTGACCGAGTATCCTTCCTACACATATTTACTACCCAAGAAGGGGGTACATAGTTTGTATAGAGATTTCAAGAAATGTTTTTCATTAAATGGACACTATCCATGTAGTTTTTCTAGTGTCTGTGTACCTTACCAAGTTTCCATATACTTTTTCCTTGTGGTTGTACATGACATATTGGTTTCAATTGGTTTCCCAAATAATTTTCCACCAATTCCTTGGATATATTTTTATATGTCAATAGTTAATGATGAGAGGAAAACTAATGTGCTTGTCCTTCTTAGGGAAAAAGGTCGATTTTCTTGATTAACAATGGGGAACTGATGATGATTCAGGTTCCATAATGGAATGTGAAATATGTTTTTTCTCATAGTATATTAGGATTGTATAGTCTTGGATGATAAAATTTACATATGTAATGTTTTCTATACTTATGATTTTTTGAAACATATATGAAATTATCTTTTTTTCTAATTTATATACGATTATTTCTCACATTTATAGTTTATTCTAATATTAATAATAATATTTAATGTACTTGATATTGTTTACAATCAATTTTAAATTGGTTATGATCCTTTGTCAGTTTTAATTTGGATCTGAAACGAGTATTCCCTTAGTGTTTATTCATATGATCATCAATTGATATATTCCATGTTTCCCCTAACAGATCATCAAAATTCACCATTTCATATGTTTACTTTCCCATTTCAAGAATAATTTATTATGTATGATATGTATATAAATTTTAATAAGTTGGAGTATTTTAATGGGAGTGGTTGATGATCATTCATGGAACATGATTATTTGGTAACTAGCATCTAAATATACTACACCTTTATGATCTTTATTTCACGAAAAATTTATTATGTAGGATATGTATATAAAGTTTAATAAGTGGGAGTATTTTAATCTTGGTATGGAACTCAAATAAGTCATAATAAATCTATATTGGATGTAAAATGTAATGAATTTCCAATAGTGAAACTATATTTCATTTGAGTTGTAATGAAAATATCATTCCTATACACAAAAAATTATCTTATCCTATGAATCATAGTAAAATAAAAAATTTGAAAAGGAGGGAACAAATATATTTAGAGATCATTATGAGTAACCAATTACCTTATTTTAGTGGTTGTACTAGTTCAGTAATTAAGGAATTTAATATCAACACTATAGAGAAACTATTTTTTGGATCATCAGTGTTCAAAACCTAAAAAAAACATTTTGTCTATGTATACATTGAAAGATGACATGTATCAATGGTGTACTATTTTAATGATTATGATGAAATAAGATGAAATGTTTTCTATGGAGATGGATTATTAGTAGTGATTAACTTGTAATATGTACTTTCACTGTTTTATTTTTTGAAAAGGGGAAGAAATTCTTTGAGATAACAGAAATGGATGATCAATTTGTTGGTAATTTTGTGGAACCCTTTACTAGAAATTACATTGTATGGTTTAATTATTACAATATAACATGATATTAATGTTTATAGATTCATTAGTGATTTAGAACCTAGTATCCAAATCATATTACCTCTTAGTTTATTCAATAGTTTGAGTAAATTATTCCATGTTCTATCACGGTGGATATTGATATTGGAGTTAAACATAAATTGAATGGTTTTATAAGAAATGATAGTTTAAATTAAATGGAAAATCTATAAATGGAGTATAAAAGATGTTGAATATTACATTATGCTCAATTTGATGAAGGAAACATAGATGAAATTGTATTAAAGGGACTACTATGATTTATTAATGTGGAAAAGATTCCTTTGACCAGATGAATACTAATGTTATTGGAAGAAGTTAGCTAATAATATGAAAATAGAAAGGGATCAAAAATATAAACCAGACAACCCACAATGTTTTAGATGCATTGAGTATAGAAATTATGATAATCTATTCCACAATCAATGGTATAGTGAAGATGGAACGAAAATAAAACTTTGAAGACAAAGGATAATGGATGACCTTATGCAACCACAACTGTTGAAGTAAAGTGTAGAATTATACTCCACTCCAAAGATTGGAATTTAATATATTATTTTTATGAAGGATCCCTATTTGAATTTTGTTCTGTATCCTTTTTGAAAATTAATGTCTTTAAATGCATATTTTATATCACTATAAATATATACTAGAATAAGAAAATCACTATGGATATTATGAATCAATATAATTTCATCTAGCAGTTCAAGTATAAACCCTAAAATCTAATGGATGTTATTATAATCTATGATAGGATCATATTTTCATAATAAAGGGTGAATTATCTATTGTTATTATTATATATTCTTCTATGCATGATAATCATAAAATTTATGTATACCACAATTGGTTTATGATGTTAGCGTAGATAATATGTTCAATGTCCTAGATATCCCATTTTTGGTTTAATGTGATGTAATTTCATCATGGTTAAGGACATTTGGGTACATATTAATTAAAATGAAACCACTGGATTTTGTTTATCTTTTATTTAAAAATTTATTTTATGAGGAATTCCATTAAATTTTTGTGATACTGTTTTAAATGTATTGGTGGCCTTTTGTGTTCATATTAACTTTTTTGTGAAGATAATTACATATTAAAGAAATATGAGAACATTATTGGAAATAAATCTTTATATATATGAAAAAAATGATATCCCTTATATCAAGAGACAACCCATGGCACCTAGAAAATCCATGGGGGATTGAATCTATATTTAAGGGAGACAATGGTGTGTTTCCTTACACGAGAATTCATGAATGGGGATTTTTGTTGGGATAAAATGCATAGAGATATATCTATGTATGTATCTCTATACATATTTTGTCACCATGGTAATGCTAAGACCCATAATTATAAGGGATTATTTCATCCATTGCCCATACCAGAATGAAAATGTGAATTTATCACCAACATTTGTTTCATCGAAAACCTGAAAATATCTAAACAGAAAAATGAAATATACATTTTAGTCGATTTAATTTCAAAGTTCTCACATGTCATTACTCTCATATTAGAATTATCTCTTGATAATCTCACTATAATAAACATTATGGAAGAAGTAAGGTTACTTGGAGATACATATTTTATTTTATCATATTGGTATTTGAGTACTTCCACTATATTCTAGTGAATTATTCAGCAAGACCTTGATACACTATTTATTATCAACATTGTGCATCACCCAATGAAATTTGGTCGTCCTGAAAAAAGAAATCAAACCCAATAAGATATTAAGGGATATTTTTAAATGGACTTCAAACTATTTTGGGATCAACAACATCCCCTATATGATCTATCATACAATAATTAATTTCAATCGATCATTTAGATGGATCCTTATGAAGCCCTATATAGAAAGAACTATATATATTCTATGTAATGGGATGATGTTGAAGAAATAAATTTATTTGGATCATATAATCCTAATTAATTATAGATAATGTAATCTCAATTTAGTAACAAATATGAAAATCACAATGTTAGCTGAATGGATATGTTGACAAAGGATGGAGTGATATGGAAGTTGCCGTTAGTAACAATGGTTTCTAAGTATTTTTCCACTTAAGAAGGTAATTAGATTATGAAATAAGGTAATAATATTCTATAAGTTCAATGAACCTATTGAAGATTTTTATCATGTGAGGACAATATGTTATTTCTCGGTACTTCCAATGAACCTCTCTCAGGTTTAGGATGTGTTCATTGTATCTCTTATAAGGAATAATATAACTAGTCTATAACATGTAATATATATAAGGGATACATAGATAGACATGGATGTTTCATATGAGGAATAAATATATGAGATTCTGTATCATAGATAGAAGTTACTATGAAAAAAGATGACTCACCAGAATAATGATAAGTTGTTAAACCATAAATTTGTTGAAGATATCTAGAAATATGGTTAAATATTGAAAAATATTAATCCTAATTTTTCTGAGTACAGGTGAAAATTTTATATGGATTAATTCATGTTTTAGAGGGGTACATAGTTACACCACTATTTTTTATGAAATATATTTTTCATAATAAAATCGATGTTTTATAGCTTACATTACAAACAACCTTTTGTATAAATGAACTATAATATACTATTAATATTATTATATAATGATGACCATTAGAATATAGATATTAAAATTGGTGGAATTAATAGGAATAAATAAATTTACAAAATTATGTATAATGTTTTTATTTAGAGAAATCAAATTAACAAAAGTACGTACATTTTTATTAATGACATTATTTGTTGGAAAAATTTTATTTTCTCAAAAAATGTTTTTATTTATTATTGTGAAAAAATAATTAAATAATTTTTCCACTTTTTTTGAATTTAATTTATATATAGTCAATAATTTTTTAATATTTATGTTCTAATTACATATTAAATCATTTTTCATAATTTATAAAAAAGGTATAAATTCTATCGAATAGTTAAAAATAATGAATTTTATAAAGAATGATATTTTCATTCAAAAACTTTTCAATGATACACTATAATTTTTATTGTTTTAAAATTAAAATAAAAATAATTTATTTATTATTAACAAAATTTATGTCATTATAACTATGTTAATTTTATTTTTTAATATTAAATCATTTTATTCTTATGATTTTTTTCTCTTTTGAAAACCACTTTTTCATTGTGTATGTCTATATTTTATTAAAATAAATTATTATAAAACATTGATTTGAAATTTAAAATGTATATTCCATAATTTTAATTATTATTATTAATATATAATATTTTCTATTTTTTTCCCATAATAATTTTTTGAAATAATATAAATTTATTAGTACAAGTTAGGTTAAAATGGGGTTTTGTAGGTTATATACACATGTGTTAAAAAATTGAAATAACCATAGGATATTTATTTTATAAATTGTATTTAATATCTGTTATATATGGGTGAAAAGTATCAATAAATGATAATTTTCATTTTATTCTTAAATGATAAACAACTAGGGTAAAAAATGAGTGCATAGTTACCACACTGGAAAAGAAAACTTTAAGAGAGTATACATAGATATTAAGGAACATCATTTTTATAACATGTGTATTTTTTTGGTTGGGTTTTGGGTCAAAAATATAATCCCCAAAATACTTTATTTCCAAAATATAGATGAACAAATAGTGAATGTGACTTCCCATTATTGAATACTTTTCGGTATTTGCACAAATTCTACTCCTCACTTATAAAAGTGATCATCATCTCCACAATTAATTAAACCTTATAATCCATTTTTATCAATAAAATCCTTCCATAATATCCTTAATATATCCCTACAAATGGTTTATTGATTCATATTTTCTAAAAGGACCAATATAAGGTTCATAAATATTTGATTTAAAGGATGTTTTTCTAATCAAGGGTTTTTTCTACACTATTATTTTCATTATAATGCTAATCTTACCCCCAGTCATTTGCATACTAATAATGAATATATAAATACACAAGAAACAACCATATATTAAGATATTATTATACATTATTATAAACATATATCAATATCATCTTCCATTTATTGAGAAATGAATCAATTGATATTCTATTTGGAGGACTGCTGACACACAAACTGATGTAAACAATTTTCAATAAAAACCTCCTATATATGAATATAATGAAAGATTTAACATTATTATATTATATTTATAGAATAATTATTCATTTAAAATTTTAATATTGTATAATAATTTTTAATTTTCAATCTGCCAAAATATAATAACATAACACTTGTTTATGGAAGACTACCTTCTCACAAAGCAATATAATTAGTTGTTCACTTAATATCTTCATGGAAGATAAAAATGAAATGTTATATGTAAATATGTGATATATATGACACAAAAATTTTAATTAAAAATGATATATTATATATAATTTTTTTGATCCGTCCATTGATTAAATGGTAACATTGCTCATGTTTATATACAGTCTACAGTCTCCATGAATGTTATAATTCATTTTTTATATCTACCATTGATGGATTACAATAAATAAATAAATAATGGTTAAATATTATATTATATCATTGTTAAAATTATTAATATGATGGATTCATTAACAAATTATGAGGTCTTAATATATTAATAAAAACATACATGGATAAATAAGTAGTTATTTTCTAAAATGTTATTTTTAAATAGAATTATAAAAATCTATGTAATAAAAGGTCATTTGAAAATTATATTTTGAATAATATATATAATTATGGTTATATAATATTATATTAATAAAATTATATTTACTATACATTATTTTATAATGTGTACGAAAGAAGTTGTGACAATAGTTATGTTATTTATAGTCTCTCTTTTATTCGGGGGATAAATATAACTTGTTCACCAATAATTTCTTTTTTTTGGTGTATATACATCCCAATTATCTTTTTATATCATTAATATACATATTTTAATGAAGCATAATGTTTCATTTGATGTTATTATTTTATGGTTCTTCTGATTCAAATCGTTCCAATGTGATAAGGGAATTTTATCTTAAATTTTATTCTTGGGGACATATGTTATGTTTTGAACCTATATTCTTTTATGAGGTTCATATAAATACCCACTTGCATTTAGAATAATTAGTTTCATTATTCCAATTATATTTTAAATTTAGTTTAATCTAATATGATCATTGATAATATGTTTCAGATTTCACCAAATCTGCTAAGGATTTTTCTATCACTTTTATTTTTATGGGACACTCTCCATATAAACAACTTGTTTTTTGTGTGTGTTGTATATAATACCCATGATTGGATTTTGTAAATAATCTCAATAAATTATTATATATAATTATATATAAGGTTTTTTTCATTCATGGGTCCAATAATTCAAATGATACCAATGTGGTAATTTGTTATGTTACTATAACATTATTTATCAGGATTGGTTGTGATTAAGTTTCACATAATGAAATATTATGATATATCTCTAAATGAAATCATTATTTTAATTATCCTAGTGGAATTTAATTAAAATAACTATATGCATATATTTTTGTATCTTTATGAACTCATGATTTGAAAAAAAATGTATTACTCAAAACAAAAACATTGTATTCTCTTCGATAAAAACCTTTTTTCCACATTCATAATTTCTAAAAATGAATTAGGGAATGTTTTAATAGTTATAAAATTAATAATAAATTAAATATTAACAATGGATGGTTATATTAACCAATAATTTTAACCTAATATTAGTTTCAACTCCCAAAGTAATCTATATAAGGATTTTTATAGAAAATTTGAAAGGAATCGCAATTTTTACAAGTAAAACATGAATGATAATCTCAAAAATTATGAACTATCAATTATTTGAATCATCTATTATAGTGTTTCAATTATTTTCATTAGATAAATGATTTTCATAATATTTTTAATAAATATAGCTTTTAAATAAATGATATAAAATGGAATAGATATTTAATCAATAAATTATTATTATGATTTTTATGGAATTTATCTTCATCATTAATAAAACACAGTGGTGTTTCTTAAATATTTATGGGGATATGATCCAATGGTTTTATCATTTTTATTTCATTGGATATTTTATGCTTATTAAAGTTAAAAAATGTTTATGGAACCCACTTATTTTCCATTTATTATGATATGATAAATTGATGAAATTTTTATGTATCCCACCAATGCATTGGGTGAATATTTATTTGATAGGTGGAGCCAATGTATCCCACCAATTTGTTGGGTAAATTTTTATATATCACAAGATAATGATGGGAAACAACATGGTGTGATTTATCTTATATGGATGAAATGTTAGTGTCATTGATGCACTATTGGAAAATGGGAATGATTTATAATCCATTTTTGTATACAAAACAAGTGTATATTGTTTTTCCATTTTGACATCATGGTCATGGGTGATAAACTTGTCCTAAATTTTTTTATTTATTCTTATTATGATAACTCACATATATGAAATAAAATTATCATTCATGATTAATTTATGATTATTTATCACACTTATGGGGAATGTATTATGGAATGATAATGATTTATACAATGGTACATGATTAGGATCATTGATATATATGTAATGATTTTTTTTATACATGATATAATGGCCTTATGATTATCTTACAATTTTATATGATCATCTATTGACAGCATAAAAGTTTAAACATACTCAGAATCAAAGCTAACACTTAAATATGTTCTACCTATGTGATGATAAATGGATTATGGAGGGAATGTTTTTGAAGGGTACTAAATGGGAGGATATTTATGGGCAGTGTTAATGTTCATTCATGAATTTATATGTATTGGTAACAATTATCGAATGATAGTAATACTTTATAATCATTGATCATGTATTTATGAAATATATTTAATATTAATATAATAATATGAAATACCATTTTATGAAAATCCAATTTTTTATAGTCATTACCATAAAATTGAATGGTGAATGAGATAAAATGGAGTAATGGATGATACAAAATGAGTAGTGGGGATTTTAATGTATAATTATTGTTTCAATAGTTTTTGTTTCGTTATATTCTATATGTAATCCTCAAGGAGAAAACATGAATTTTATTGTTCCCACATATCATTGCAATTTGTGAAGACTCCCATGGATAATATTTTTACAGTGATTGGACATAACTATGGTGACATGATAATTGATATGAGAATATACCATGGGAAAAACATCAAAAATATATTTCACATTCCAAGGATAATTATTGAAAATTTGATCTACCAAAAATTTGAGAGAAACTATAATTTAAAAGTGGAAAATTTAACTAATGTTGACATATTCTATTCCCTAGTCTATGTGAGAGGAAAATTAAAACTAATGTGTAGTTTTTAAAGTAAACATAGTCATGTTCCACAATGATAGAAAATCAAAAAGTTGTTTTGTTGAGTGTTTTTCATTGAAAATGGAATGATTTAAGTAATGGTTAATATAATTTTTATTGATTGATTTAAGAAAAGTTATTTATATGATGGAAAAACTGGTTAAAATTAAGTCATTGGGTGTATAATTTTTTATAGAAACCAGATCTCATTCCATTGAGCATCATAATATATATGGATATATTTTTTATTAAAAGTGGTGAAATTATTTTGAATTAATGTTTTATTTCCCTGATATAATTTTGATAATTTTAAATAATACAACCTTTATTGAGTAAAGAATTTGGTAATTGTTTTTACGTATAAAGAGAATTATATAGTTGGCAGCCGGTGAAACCAGCATGATGTTGGTAGGAAGTGATGCATGCATGATGTAGAGATAATGCAGGAATACAGTGACATAGGCATGTTACTGTCCTGAGAATTCAGTGGGCCTTTATGTCTTTATGTGGTTCTTTTAGCCATGTAATGGTCTTTTTAACCACTAGGTATTTAGGCCATGTAATGGAAAAATAAGGGTTGAAAGATGGGCTATCCGGGGGGGGGGGGTATGGCCTACCATTCAAACCATTGTGTGTGTGTTTAATATAATTGTACCCTATACAACTAAAATATATATGGTTGAATGGATGATCCAAATTCTAAAAGAATATGAGGATGGGTAGAAGAGATCTAATGAATTATTAATGTTTTTTATTTATTACAATTAATTAGAATTGACGATCATATTCCTACTCCATTTCATGTTCATAATTACAATATGATATGAATTTGGGTATATGGATTGTAATTTTGATTTTCCAACTACATTCTATATGATAATATGACCAAGTGATCTAGGTTGGAATCCTTATGTCTTGTGTGTTATTTCTCACTTGATATATTTTTATTTAATAAATTTTTATGATTCAGTCATACTATATGTTGATGGAACAATTATTTTGGTTTTTTTGAATCTCCCAACTGGACCTATTACTAACTATGAAAATACGTTGTTTTTATTTCATGTTTGTATATTTCATGTTTTTATTGATGAATGTATCATTTAAATTATAGTATTACTATCTTGAATATAAGTATTATTTTTTATAGTGACATGTATTTATCAATTATATCTATTGATATCATTTAAATATTCAATTAAAAGGGATTACTTAGGTTATAATGGAATTTAGTTTATCTTAGAAGGATAAGATGCTTCCATATAATCATCTTCATAGATTTAATATCTTTTCTATCACCATGAATGGTGTTAATTTTCGTTATTTTTTTATAATCCAGACTTTTTTAGGTAAATATTTACTAATGAAAATAGGATATGTAAATATTTTGTTATTAAATTTCCAATAAATTATGCTATTATGATAATTCATTAGTATAATTTTGTAGATTTAAATTTATAGAAATGTCAAATGATATATATGACGTAGAAAAGTAGGTGAAAGAGTCATCGATACAAACTAATTGAGTGAAATTAGATGATATTAAATGGGGGAATATGTGTTAGAGGAAGAGTTATATATTATTCTAAAGTAAATTGTGATATTGATTCCTGGATATATAAAAAATATTGATATTATTATATGGTGAATAAGGTTACGAGAATTATCCCAAATTATTTTTGTAATTATTCCTTCCCTATTGGACCACGACATTGATTTTTTGAATATTTATAAACCCAAAATAATAATGTTTCCCTACTATAAACAACGGAGTAGTAAATCAATTCCACTCTATATTAAAATTCATGAATTAATTTTTATATTGTTATATTCACTATGAGTAAATTAATAGAATTTTTAATAAGATTAGATATAAATATATTCATAATAATTTCATTATTTATACTTATTATTTGTAATAAAAATTATATTTTGGTTATTTTGTTATTTTTTTAAAAAAAATTATCTTTATTTTTGGAAACAGTGTATTAAAATACATTAAGGGAAAATTATTGGATATTTGTACAAATATTTATTTTTCATTGATTAGTGAAAAGTATTGATTATTTTAAAAAGATTCAGTATTATCATTTTATAATGTAATTTGAATGTTACAATTTATGTTAATGAAAAATTATTCTACTTTAATTATATATTACCTAATGAAATACATTGGAATCATCACTATAGATTCTTTTGGAATAAGTTCATTTTTAGGATTAAAAATTTATGCCTAAAAACAATTTTTCATTTCATTTTATGAATTTATATTAAAATTTATTTTAGAAACTTATTGAAAATGAATATTGAATACTTTTTTACATATGCAAAATCCCCAGTTTTATATTTGGAAAATAGTTAACTTTTATTTGTGGTAATTATGAATAGAAACCAGTTTAAATATTTACCACCAAGGTTAGCTTAAATCTATTAATTATTGTTAAAATTATTATAATAAAAATTAAAAAAAATCCCTAAAACATTTAATAATATAATTTTATAATTTTTTTATCTTGAATGTATATTTCTTTATAATGTTTCATTTTTTTTCACATTCCATTGATAATGAAAATAATATTATTTTATGTAATGAATATAGAAAAACTATCACAATCCTTTATTTAATATCAAAAAATGTTTTTTTATTGATAAAAAGTTGTAGTGATTAATTATAAATGGTTATTAGAAATATAAATGATTATTTTGATCATGGAAAATTATTTTTAAATATAATTTATTTATTATTTTTAAAAAATTCTTATGGATAGCAAACATTGATCTTTTTCAAATATTTTAAATATAAATTAAATAAAATTTATAATTCAAAAATTAGTGTTTTTGGGTGAGTTAGTATGTTACAATGATTTTTTGATATATATAACAAATTAAATATTTTCAAAATTCTATACTCCAATTTCTTTACATACTAGATGCCATTAACATCAACTGCTATAAATAGTGCTGAAATGACTATAATGGTATTTTATGTAAAATAATATTGTATTTATTGATATTTAATTCATAAAAAAATATTAACATTGGTGATGGTCATATTATATGGTCTTTAATATCATCCATATTCCACTAATGTGTCCCTGTTCTTGTTATTGTATTTTTTTTTATCCGTAATGACTAAAAAATGTTGATATCATTGTGATAATAAAAAGGATTGCTGAAGACATAAAAAAGGTACAAGTGTAATGAAATGAACAAAATTTATCTAAAAGTTACTCCCATCATCGTTTATGTTATTTGGTTATAATAATATCAATCATTAGTTGAATAAGGATTAAGACAGAGGGGTTGTTCAGGGAGAAGGTATATCCATACTGACCTAATTATCATTTATTTATTTTTTACCTTCTTCAAATAATAATTATCAATGCATAAATAATATCTTATTTTCATTACATATATTTTAATTAAATTATTATTATGCTAAAATCAGCATTAATCTCATTTTTAAACATTGTGAAATGAAAAAAATGCATGTATACATGTGTTGATTACCATCTCCATGAAGGGATGAATTTCATTTTTCATCCCACCTAAAAAATATAGTTACATTTGTTGATTTCATTAATATATATGATATAAATTTTAGAAATATCACTCAGATATGTTATTATATTACAGTATTGGAATTTTCCTAT
This sequence comes from Viscum album, assembly GCA_963277665.1. Lineage (NCBI taxonomy): Eukaryota > Viridiplantae > Streptophyta > Magnoliopsida > Santalales > Viscaceae > Viscum > Viscum album. The sequence continues at coordinate 1,629,821,837 of OY728150.1, forward strand.
TTAAGACCATCAATTTGCAATGTGTTCCCATCACAAAAACACTTTTGTGACGGGGACCCGTAGAAAACAACCTGTTGAAGAAAATGGCGTCAAAACTTGTATTTTTTGTGATGGGCTCATGACAAAAAATATTACTTGCAACATGAAGTGGTCCCATAGAAAAAATATCTCCAACTAAATACCTTATATATTCAAGAACTTATTGCGACATTCACGTCACAAAATTTATTTGCAACAGGACGAGGGCCTGTCACAAATAGCCTTATGTAATAAACCTGTTACAATGGGCCGTTTCAAAAAAGATTTATAAATACATATATATATATATATAATCTATTTGCGACGGGACCCTGTGGCAAAAGGCCCCTTCGAAAATGCTTAATAAAATAAAAAATAAGGATATAAGTATGATTAATGAAAAAAATAATATTAACATTTTTAAAATAATAAATAAATTAAAAATATTAAAATTATCAATATTTGCAAAAAAATTGAAGAAAATCATAAATGATGATGATTATTTTTATTATTATAAACAAACATTAAAAAATATAATACTAATAATAAATAAAAAAATATTAAAAATATTAAAAAATTAAAAAAATATAAATTATGCAATATTTTCACAAATATAAAAGATAAACACTATAAATAATTCTAATAAAAAAATGATCAATTCAAATGATTTTAACAGAACAAAAAAATATTATAGGGGGATAGTCTTCTGGAGGAGATGGATGTACTGGAGGAGATGGATGTACTGGAAGAGATATTGGATGAAACTCTGTCTCTAAACAATGAATCATATGGAGCTTGTACTCCTTCTTCTCGTGCAGCTGCCCCTGCCATCGAGGCATGTCCTCCTCATGCTACTGACGCATCTCTTCTTAATGGTTCTGTAAACTCTGAATAAGCTTAGTTTGAGCTTGAAACTGCTCATGTTATTGTGAGCCAGAAGTTGATTCCACTCCAGGATCTCCTCTTGAGCTGGACATGATATCGTAGTAATGCCATAATAAGTCACAGGAGTCAAATGAGAGTTAATACCATCTAATTAGCCATTTTGAAGGCATACTAGGTCACCAGCATCCATGTGGCCTCCTCGAAATGGTGGGAACTAGTTTTATTAGCCCTCTTTTCCTGACTGTCAGCCTGTGTCTGAGTGGTCGCAGCCTCATATATCTCATTCAATTTCAATTTGAAATTAAAATAGTGAAAATAGTATACGCTATTAATTTTAAAACTGAAAAAGAAATAATACTGACCACAATCTAATGCCTGCAATAACCTCTAATCTCTCCAGTAGCTAGATCACTGTAAATCCTCTGATAAACATCATACTACATAATATTAGGGTGCTCTACAGTCTATATGAATATAAAATAAACTGTTTATATTTAATTTTAAATAAAATATTTAAAAAATATACTTACCAGATGCTCTCTATACGTACAGAATGTATGGATACCTGCTCGATGTGTCACCTCATATATCCCATGGTTTTACGGCCTAGCGAAGATCTCCTATGAGATTCCCCACTCAACTAGTGTGAACATAGTAATACCAAATGAATGATGAAATGTACTCTGGTCGGTGGTCTCTACATGACTCATCCAATAATGTCACTGGTTTCTTAATGGTGATCCTTCTCAAATTGTGCAAAAAGTAACAGAAACGCTCACACATAGACACCTCTCATGGCTCATGGATAGCACCAGAAATACTATTATAAATTGGACACCATAAAATCTAAAAATAATTTATAATATCCTGTTATTAATGAAATTAATTTCCAAATAAATATTATTTATTTATGTACAAGACAATGATTGAACATTACAAGACGCACATCAACCAAATCTGTTCCCTTGTGATCCATTGCTGAGAAAAGTAATTGTGAATGATATCACTCCCATGTACAACTATTACATGTGAAAAACAGTGAAAGAATAAAAAATAATCAAACAATTAGTATTTAATTAAATTAATGAAAGTTAACTAAAATACATAGGTCACCATACATTTGCGTTCATAGATCGAAACCATGATGTGGATGTTGCTCGGGGATAGGGTTAAGAATCATCAGTCCTGCAAAAACACACCCCATCCGCGTACCCCCTGAACCGCTAGTAGGATGAGGGTCAGATGATCCCAAATCCTCTTTATCCAATGGTAGCCCAGCCTCCTTCAACTCACGAAATAGACCAGGGTCCATCTGAAACACAAAATGATATTTTTTTATCACATAGTGGAAAATAAAAATTACATATTGATATATATTAGATACAATTATAACCAATATTTAACTATGTCAATGTTCACCTTCTTCATCATCATCATATCTAACGATGTTAATGTCTTCATATTCATTATCGGTGTCATCAATATCCATAAGAGTTTTAGTTTCATCATCGTTTTCCATTTTAAATTCATTTGTAACGTCATTAACATCATCATCAACATTGATTCTTGATTATGGGGTTTCATCATCGATATTCAGGTCTCTTTGTAAAAAATAATGATTTTGAGTAGTCTCAGGAAAAATTTCAATTTCTAGTACTTCATCGGAACCTCATTCAGTTTGAGTAAACCAATTTTCCCAAGATTTCATTTTTATTATGCTCCACCAATCCCTCAGGTATCCTAAAGTTGCACATTACTTTGTGTAATATATTTTATGTGCATGTTGAAATGGTAAAAATGGTATATTTACTAGAAGAATACTTTTATATTTAATACATACGATTCCATGTGTCAGATTAACACACAAGCCTCTCTCAATATCCAACCACTTACATGTAAACTTAGTTATGTAATTTTTCCATAGGTAACAAAGTTCAATAATTTCATCCAGTATGTTGTAAATGTCATATTTAGTTCCTATATAATGTGATACTCTTAAGAAAACTCCACACTTAATTATTTTTTGGATTCCCTAAATTCATGTGTATGAATTCAAAAACCATTCACCACGTAAGAATTATAACATTTAACCATTTTGGATGATGGGTTACAAAATATACACAATCCCTTATCAATTTTATTAACATGTTGAGAAAAATTAAATTTTGTAAAAAATTATCAATATAATAAATAATAAACTAAATTGATATATTAAACCAACAATAATTTCTTTTACCAATTTCTGAAACCATTGAAAAAACAATTCGGTATTCTTCAAGAGCAGCTGCTGTAATTTGTGGAAGATGCTTCTTGATATGATTATCATATATCCAACAAATAAAATAAGTTTACACACTATTACTCATAATATAGAATAAGTTATATAAGCACTCACAGTACAAATGATGTTATTTTTTCATAGTTGACAAGAACATATGTATGTGCTTTGTGATGTTCATCATCTCAAAGACATCGTTCATGAACTCCACTAAATCCAAGATCTGGATAATTAAAAACTAATAATTGATGGTCCATTTCATCATCAACATTCCCCTCATTCTACCCCATTCATTATTTTTTTCAGGGTATTCTGATTCAAAATAATGATAGCATAAAAAAGGAATTTTATCTTGAAAATAAGAATAAACAATTGAGCCATCAACTGATTCTTTCTTACACACTTTTTTATTCAATTTTTGCATGCATCTCTCAAATGGGTACATCAATAAAAACTGTATCAGACCTCCCCATTTAGCATCATGTTGATAATGTAATACCAGATGTTCCATTAAGTCTAAATAAAGTCTGTGGGAAGATTTTTTCCATTTTACATATATTGAAAACAAAATATTCTATTGGTCTACATAGTGCATCATAGTCCGTTGTCACCACAGAAATGTCTTGAAAAAATATGAAATTTCTGTTATCGAAACCCAAATCAAATAATCCAACAAACATATTAATCCAATTGGAATAAGTATTTCCATTATAAAATGATAATCATGACTTTTAAATTCTTTAATATGACTATTCTAAACACATATGACCAAATTGGTAGCATATCCATATAAAATAATCAAAACTACAATCCACTGACAAAATGATAAAAGACTTTCTTTGGAAAATGTGTAAACTTATTTTGGGTTCATTATCATATGTGTTCTAACATTTTGATACAATCAATTTCTAGTCATCTACAAATTTGCGCAATATCTAAAGGTGCCATTATATTATTTTTTGTCTTATTTGGTGTATCCAAAACTATATGAAATAAATTATCAAAACATTTTTTCTAAATATACAAGACATACAAAATGTGGCGGACCAACAAATCAGACTAATATGTAAGATCCAAAAAATTCTTCCTGTTATCCAATAACGTTCTTTCCGAAAGCCATGAGTTTTTTATTGGTTTATTGTTGGAAAAAATGTGATTGGAGGTAATAAAAATAAAACAGATTTTAACACTTTACCTGAGATCATTTTTTTACATTTATCCCTTTCAAATTGTGCATTTTCTAAAATGATATTTGTTCCTTCGAAAAGGATGATCTGTTAGAATAAATCTACAATGAAAATCAGAATAGAAAGGTTTTTTTCATTGATGAGAATATTGTCTTCATTGTATTTCATACAAAAAGATCATGATTTCAGACAACTTGTACTACAGCTCTATAACATTCCATCTGTCGGGAAGTCACTAATAATCCACATTAATGGAGCTTTTAAAATAAAATTTTGTTTCGTAGAGAAATCACATGTACTAATACCATTACTCAGTAAATAATTTAAGTCATAAAACAATGGATTCAAATAAACATCAATATTTTTTTGAATATCAATAGATTAATAAGGATAAAAGTATATAGGGATTGTTCATCAACATCCATGAAGGTAAATTGTATTGAGTTATAAATATAGGCCAACATGAATACTGAATACCATAAGAACCTAACAGATAGAAACTGTTACTAGAAAGCCCCAATCACTTGTTTCAGGATTCAATTGAAAAAGGTGGATGCGGTGAGTCAAAATGATTCCATGAATCACCATTAGTAGGATGATTCAATATTTTATTGGTTGAAGTCATGGTTTTGTGCCATGACATTATTGACGTTATGTTCTGAGAAACAAATAAACACTGTAACGAGGGTGTAAGGGATAAATTTCTAAACTTTTTTAAAGTAATCGATCCAGTCTTCCCTAGTTGAGCATCTTTTTATCTCTATTTTACACATGTGGGACAAATGTCCAATGACTCATTTTCATCAAAATATTAGATGTAATCATTTTTATATACATGAAACGTCTGATAACTAAGGCCCAGATTACGAATAGGTCTTTTCCTCTCATATTAATTTGCAGGAAACACATTTCCTTCATGTAACAATGTTTTAACCATAGAAAATATCAGATAAAAACACTTGTTTGACCTTGCATTGTCATATTTAATAGCCATAACTTTAAACCTCTTTTAATTTTCTTATCATGCAATCAACATATAATGCATCCTCAACAAACCTCAACAACTCATAAGATTCGGATAGTGCCAACTCAGGAGCTAAATGAATATCATCCAGAGTATCAGTTTTTTGAACATATGGACCATTAACATCATGTATAGAATTTTGAAACCATGATGGATCTATAATCAGGTTATTAGTATCATCTCTGGAACTTTGTTCACCATGTTGATACCAAAAAAACATAATCGGGTGGAAAACCAAACAGCAAGAGAAGTCCCCCAACCATGTGAAATGTGTAAAACATTCCAAGATCACTTTTTTACAAGGAAACTTCATAGATCATTCTGAAAAGAATTATTTTTTTGATTATCCAAATGATAAGAAAGCCTCTACACCCACAATATATTCCAGATTTAAACCAGAACCATTTAGATTTCTCCACTAATTTATTCAAGAGAGATCATTTAATAATGAATGTTGTCTCCTTCCATGTTCTATAATTTCCTACAGAATATAAAATCATTACTATTTTTGAATAATTTTAAAATAAAAAAAATATCCAAAAAATAAGAAAATAATTACTACCACTTATTAATAATTACCATTTATTACAGGTGTCACAATTTCTAGTGGATTAAATGCTACTATTTTGTCCGACAGCTCATTTACATGTGACATTATCACACTGAAATCACAATGATGAATCTTCTCGAAGGTACACTTTTTCATTGTCTTTCATATGAGAATGTATAAGCGCACCCCCAAGAAGATTCTTCATTTGTGATTTTAGTTTGAGAAAGATGCATGTAAATGAGGCATCAGACAAAAGAGTCCCATTTTCGTCAATGAATCTTCTTTTTACAGCTGTCACTGACTCAAGACAATATGAAAAATGGGATCCTATGAATTTATATTCAAACTTATGTATAAGATATTGGATATGCCTACATTAAAGCATATCTTTCATAATGTTTTCAGTCTATGACAGTAGAAAGGAGAAGAGTAATCGAGCAAAAAGTGTGTCATTAATACAATAGAAATTATGCCAAGATATTAAAATTTATTAAATTTTAATTTATTCCCAATTATTTAAAATTATTCTTCATTATTCTTAATTCTTTTTAATTATTCCTAATTATTCGAAATTATTCATAATTATTCTAAATTATTACTAATTATTTATAATTATTGATAATTAATTCTAATTATTACTAATTGTAACTAAGTATTACAAATTATAGAAAATTATAACCCATTGTTAAGAATTAATACTAATTAATACTATTTATTACACTTTATTACTATTTATGACAATTTATTACTATTTATTATAAATTATTCATAATTATAACACATTATTTCTAGTTATTACTAATTATTAATATTGATAACTAATGATTACTAATGATTACAATTGGTTACCAATGATTACTAATGATTATTAATGATTATTAATGAATACCAATGATTACTAATGATTACTAATGATTACTAATGATCACTAATGATTACAATTGATTACTAATGATTACTAATTATATCTAATTAATAATTATTATTAATAATTATTACTAATTATTAATATTTATTACAATTTATTGCTATTTCTTAATATTGTTTACTATTTTTGACTATTTATTACTATTTATTAATATTTATTACTAATTATTACTAATTATTACTAATTATTAATAATTAATACTAATTATTACTAATTATTACTAATTATTAATTATTACTACTGATTATAACAAATTGTTACGAACTATTACCAATTATTACAAATTATTATAAATTATTACTAATTATTACTAATTATTACTAATTATTACTATTTATTACTATTTCTAACTATTTGTTACTATTCATTATTATTTATTACTATTTATTAATAATTATTACCAATTATTAAAATTTTTATGAATTTTTACTAATTAATACTATTTAGAACTATTTATTACTATTAATTAATTATTATTACTAATGATTACTAATTTGAACTAATTATTACTAATTATTACTAATTATTACTAATTATTGATAATTATTTAAGTTATTACTAATTATTACTAATTATTACAAATTATAACTAACTAATACTAATTATTACAAATTATTACTAGTTAATACTAATTATTACTGATTATTACTAATTATTTCTATTTATTATTATTTATTAGTATTTATTATTATTTATTACTATTATTTACTATTTCTTAGTATTTATAATTAATTATTTCTTATTATTACTACTTTTTAATAATTATTATTAATTATTACTAATTAGTACTAATTTTTCTTAATTATTCATAATTAATATTAATTATTAATAATTATTAATGATTATTACTAATTATTACTAATTAGTAATAATTATTATTGATAATAAATAATTATTACTAATTGTTAGTAATTATTACAAATTATTACTAATTATAACAAATAATTAATATATATTACTAATTTTAGTATTTATTTCTAATTATCAATGATTATTAATATTTATTACTATTTATTGCTAATTATTTCAATTTATTAGTATTTATTGTTATTTATTTCTATTAATTAGTATTTTTTACTAATTATGACTATTTATTAGTATTAATTAGTATTAATTTGTATTTACAAGTATTTATTACTATTTATTAGTATTTATTACTATTTAATAGAATTTTAACTATTTATTAGTATTTATTACCATTTATTAGTATTTATTAGTTTTTTTTACATTTTATTAGTATTTATTACTATTTAACAATATTTAATAGTATTTATTACTATTTATTACTATTTATTAGTATTTATTGGTATTTATTAGTATTTATTTCTAATTATTAATAATTAATACTATTAATTTCTAATTGAATATATTTATTACTATTTATTTTTAATTGTGACTAATTAGTGTTAATTACTATTAATTACTGACAAATACAACAACTAATTACTAATTACCACTATTTATATACATTACTAATTATCATTAATAATTACTAATTATTAATTATTAATAATTACCAAGAATTAGTACTAATAATTTAATTATATTAATACAAATAAATAATAATGACCAAACAATTTAAATCTATCTTAACTACAACTAATCAACAGTAATTAAAATTAATATAATGAAATGATTAAAATACTAAATAAATTTAAAAAAATACTTTTAAACTTGATCTGTTATAAATATATATGGGTTCACAACTTCTTCATAAAAAACTATCTATAAAAAATTCTCACTCTAAAATTAGTTTACAGAAGCAGAGGAAGAAGGAATTGAGGAGGAGTGAAAAAAAAAGTGGATGGGGGGTGTATATATTGGTTAGTTTAGTTGCGACAAGTCTATTTGAGATGGGATTCCAATCAAAAATAGTTCTTTAATCAACATGGCCCGTCACAAATATCTTTGGCCGCATTAATTATGGTCGACGATTAAAATATTATTTGTGATGGGGCCCATTGCAAATGGTAACCTGTCGGCACACTATTTGCAATTTGATGTCGTCCCATGGCAAATAGGTTTTAACCACTGCCGGTTATTTGCGTGAGATATGTCGCCAATACCCTCCAAGGGAAGAACTAGTTGGGAAGGGGGATCCCCCATCTCAACTAGTTATTGCCGTCTACTAGTATTTTTGACAAGCGGTGCATACCTGTCACAAATACCATTTCACACGGATTGGCACATTTTGCATGCAAAACCACGCCAATGTTTTTATGACAGGGTGCCTATTCTCATCATGAATAAGAGGTTATTTGCGACATGTTTATTGTCTCGTCGCGAATAACCTCTTAGAAGGATTATTTGTGAAGATACGTATTCCCGTCGTAACTGACCCATCGCAAAAACTGTTTTTTTTCATTGTGTTATCCTATTTCTAACATTTCTTTCCCTTAAATATTGATAACATCGTTCATGTATACATATGAACTACCACTTGTCTTATATGAGGATATTCAATTTCCACCTATTCAATTAAGGTATTATTATAAAATTTTATTTAATACATTAAAATGATAAAAATATAATTATCATGTTTATGTAAATTATGTAAAAATTTATTCTTTTATCATGGTGATACTACCGTGTCTATTTTGGGATAATAAGATCAATGACCCTAGAACATCAAAATTAAACCAAATTGATTATGTCACAAATTTTTTTTTTCATAAATGATGAAAAATTTGAAGTCATATTTTAAATATAATTACACAATTTAGTAATTAATTATTTCACAAATACAAATTTATTATATATGATTTATGTAATGTACAATCCTCGAAAATATTTAATATTCAAAAAAAATTATTATAAATCATCATTTTAGGTTTCCAATCTTTCTTTTTTTAATCCGCACAGATTCCCTTTTTACTTTTTCTTAGAAATTAATTGCTATAATTCAATGGTTGATAAAATTCATTTGGATAAAAAAATTTATTTCTATATAATGTTACAATATGAAAACATTTTCATTTACCCTGGTGTAAATGAATTATTTTCATTAACATATATGTCTTTGAAAAAATTTATTCACATATTTATTATTCATTTATCTGAATCTTATATTTTATTTTAGATGTTTAATTATTAAAAAAAGTATTTTTCAATTTTTTTTGGAATTTTTATTTTTTCAGATTTTTAAAATTTTCATATTTGTGAAAGCAATGATATATTTATCCTTATTTATATAAGAAAATAGAATGTACATTCCTCTCAAATCATTATCTCTATAAGGCCCCAATATAAAAAATTACATAATCATAAGATCATTGAATAAATTCGCTTTAATTCACATTGAGAATATTTTTAGGTTTAGAGTGTTTTGGAATTAGGCCATAACAATTACAATACATCTCAAATATTAGATAGTAGATACTTCTAAATTATCAAATTTTATCACAATAATAAAACTCATTAATTAAAACAAGAATTCTATTCTTGATAAAAAATATTCTGGAATTATTCCTTTCTCATACCCTTCCTAATACCCTGTGAAAAACATTTCAAAAACATGGGATGAGCATAAAAATCCCAGTACGGGATATAAAATAAGGAAAGAAACCATTAGTCCATGAATGAAAAAAATCATTGAAATCATACTTTTTAATCGTAAAAAATGATTTATTTTTCATTCCTCATGAAATCATATGATTTAGGAATAAAACATTGAAATCATAAATTATAAACGTAGCTTTTGGTAACCATAACATTCTTACATTGATTCTTTCACGACTGCATAGGGAGTTAATTTTGGAATATCCATCATAGTATATTCCCTAAATATCTTAGTAGAAACATTAATGTTTACCTATTTCACATTACCCAATGCATTATAGGGATATCATGGCCTCACCGACCCTTGGTTTATCACAGAACCACATATATACTTAAACAATTCCAATGATCCATAACATATTCATAACACATAAAACAAGAATAAAGGAAAGGTAACATTTGAAAATAGTAATCACAATATATCATTTAAATATATTGAAATAAAAAATGCATTCAAAAAACCCATTTCATTTACGAAATATGTGAAATGGTATATGGCATTTATTTTCCTTTTAAAAACATTACATCTAGTTAAGGAAGCCAAATATCAAATAATTCTCGTGGTGGAAGAAATGTCTTTGTCACCGTGTATGTCAAAAAGAATCATTCCCTTAGTCATTTAACAGAATTATTTGTAAAAAAAGATTTCTTTTTGAAGACCATTGAATGAAATTAAAAGAAAAATGGTATAATTATACAACATATAAAAAAACGTCATGTATAAACCAAAATATGTCTCAATGAAAGCAGATTGATACGAATCCTCTTAAAAAGATCTTATCATTGGAATAAGGATAAATCAATGACATAACTATGTGTAAAAAATATAGATACAATAAATATAAGTTTATATTCATTGTAAAACAATCATAGTCCATTCACACATATTATTGTAAAAAAATCAGATGACATGGATATTTAAATCAATGAATGGAGATAGAGTTAACATTTCTTATATAATGTTCTTATAAATGATGTAAGAAATTATCAATGGGATGATTATGTGTAGAAATAGTATATATGAAAAAATAGATGTGGAAATTACAAAATAAATAAATTAATAGTGATTCCACACAGAATCATGGCATAATATAATCGACGAATTAGGCGTAAAACCCAATGAGTGGAAATTGATTTTATAAATTACCTGAAAAAGATAATTTTGTTAATAAAATACATTGATTATGTATATTACCTATAAATACACATAAATATAGTATAAATAAAATATAGGACATCAAATTTCTTTTCCTACATATTCTTATCATGGCATAATCATGAAGTAAATGAATAACCCAATGAACAGAAATTGGTTTAAGAAGTTCCCTTATGAAAATTTTTCAGCCTAACAGCATCACATAAAAATTAAGAAAATTTGTTGATGGGAGGGAAAATAGTCTCTCATCACTTGAAAATAAAATTTACAAAAATAAGGATATACAATAACATATCTCAACATATGAAAAATGGAATTAAAAGACAGAACATAAAATAAGTCTTCGACTAGAAGAGGAGGGTGGTAAGTTCCAATACATTGTGTCTGACTTGTCTCTTTAATTATTTATATTCATGAATAATAAAATTAGGTTAATTTATATTACATTAAAAACCTTCTTTCGTTAATTTATTCATTTAATATTAATTATCATCACGTTATAAAAATTACTTAATTATTTAAGTTCATATCGGTTGTTTTTTCGATGTTCAGTACTTGAGTCGAAAATGAACTTGTTTTCATGTAAGTTGTCCTTGTTGTAAAAATCCCATCATCCACAAAATATTATTAATGATTTAAGTATCATATATATCTGGTATAAATGTGTATTTAGAATATTCCATAGCATTTGGTGATAAGAAATAAAATGCATTGTTCATTGAGATTGTAAGTCATACGTAAACATGAACGCAACTTTCATTTCCTTTTGATATTTAAACAAGTAAAAAATAAATGATACATATGTATATTATAATTATATTATAATACTATTATTCATATAATTTAAATAATTTCATTACCTCCATCCTTTATATGTTCAATGTATGACACGAATGAGTCATATCACTTCAAGGGGGCGGTAGTCAGCACTTCCTCAAATTAAATTATTGTATTTACAAATTAGAGAAAAAATAATGGTATTATATTAATGAAAAATACAGAAGCATAGATTAAACATAAATATCATAAATATCATATATAAATATAATCCCATTATAATGTCCACCATGATAGGTGGTAGGAGAAAATTGAATAATCATCGTTTTGTGTGGCAGCCATTTGTCGTCCAAAGAAACTGTATGTCCATACCCATTAGATGTAGAAGTGTTTAAGTGTAGTTAAATTAAGTCTCATAAAAACATACTATTTTATTTCGGATACTGGTGTTTTTATCTAAAAAATAAATTATAATATCATAGGGAGTGGAGAACATAAATTAAATAAATGAATTTTAGAGAAGACGTCACCTCTAAATTCGGTAGCATCTTTTGATTTGAGCCAAAAGGATTTCTTGAATTTCCATATTCCCAATTATAGGCTTCTAGGAAGAATTTAGGTATGTTTGGTGGTTATTTTTTTAGTATTTGGACTATGAATAAGGATTGATAGGTTTGATATATGTGGGTAAAGGTGGTGGCATTTTATAAGAGTGAGGAGGGGCACTTAAGGAAGGTATTGAAATATTATTTTATTATAAATTGTTTTTTAGTTTCAATTGATTCCCATCACATTTATTAAAAATATAAGATTGTTTTGGGGTAAAATAATTTCACCCAATAGGTTTTAGACAATTTTAGAACCCAAAATTAAACATATATTTTAGTGTTAACACTTAGTTAAAAACATTAATTCTTACCTAGTCATCTTGCATGTTCATAATATATGGTAACTATATTTTCTGTAAAATTAAAAGAAAACAAAAATTGGATTATTAATTAAATTTTTATCATTATATAAGTCATTTGTATGAATATAATATTTTTTGGACTATTATATCATTTAATAAAATAGTATTTATTTTAAAAACACATTTATGTCAATTTTGACACTATAAAGTAATTGATTTATGTTTAAGTTTGAATAACATGGATACTTTAAAACAATGAAATTAAATAAAAATTAATATTCCAATATCATTAAAAATATTTGTGTATAGATTCAAAATAATTAAATTACACTTATTTTACTATTTATAATATCCTTTATTTGAATCATTCATTTATAAGGTAATCACTACATCATCATTGTGTCATAAATAAATTTACTTATATAATGTATAAAATTTATAAATAAAATATCATGATGTATTAAATCTTTTTATAATTATAATGAATATTTATTGTCAAATAAAACAGTTATATTACCCTATATTAATTTTTTTGGTAAAAGACAATTTTTTTTGTTATATTTCTATTTACATTAAATTAATTATTATAAGAAGTCATTTTCACGTCCTAGAGTCTCCATGGGGTCCACAAATCTACCAAAAGATTCTCGTTGTCAGAAATATCTCATATAATATTTTTGGGACATGTGTTACTGTAGATTAATATGATTATAATATTATTTATTTACCCATATTTATCAAATTTACCCTATAACCACGTTAAATGAAATAATAACTGAATTTATTATTCATAATGACAAAAAATTAAAGGTACATATTTACGAAAATATTGACCTTCTGAAAAAAAATATAGAATCCATTTTTCCAAATTCCAATGTCATGTTTTATAGAAATTAATTTAAAATTATTTCCCATTTTCCAAACCATTAAACATGTTTTTAAGATGTTAAAACTACCAAAATATTGACCTCTATTTATGCCTAATTAAAAAATTAAATTAATTCCAATGAAAATAATTGGATTAAATGATAAAAATATATTACATTTATAATTTAAAACAATTAAATAATATAATTTATCCATATAAATTGTCTTGATGGAAAAATTTTTATTCAATTTAAATTTATCATATTTTAATTATCCATAAAAACATGATAATTATTAGAAAAATGTCCAAAATTAATCGAATTTAACTTCTGATTTCCCAATTCAAAAGGCGAAGACTACTTTGTCAAATATAACATATAATGTTTACAAAAAGTAAATTTGAAAAGGGATCTCCATCCAAAGGTGGTAAACCGACATTTTTATCAAAAATCTTCTTTTTTTGAAAAATTGAATTTGTTCATATAATATCTAGAAAACATATAACATAAATCTATAATATTAAACTGATTATATAACATATAATTTAATTAAATTAAAATCCATATCGGGTGGTATTATTTTATAAATAAAACTATTCTCTTATTAAAATGGTCTTTATATACACACCTCTTTAATATTCAATTTGTTTTTATTCTATGTTCTAAAAAACATATAAACCAAGTATTCATTATTTAGAAATGTGTAAACTAAATTTTCATTATTTACATAAAACTATTCATTCCCACCATATAACATCTAGGCAATAAAACCTATTATAATAATAATATTTTATTATTTTTTTGGTATAACTCAATGTTTTGTGCAATGTATGATTTCAGAGAAACTCGTAGTTTTGTATTGATAATTTTTTCAGAAAAAGTGTCTGATTTAATGTAAAATTAATATCTTAATGAAACTATTAATTGAAATGAAAAATGTGTTATTCTATAAACACCTGTGTTGTTACATCATTACCCCTTTTGGAGACTGTGTCCTTACAATATTAAAATTGGGCTCATAAACTTCATTAAAATTCTCACAATGGAAAAAATAATCAATAAAAAATCACTTTAAAAGAAATAAGGATAAGTAAATTGATCATCCATGATAACACATACTAGGAATCCATGTAATAAAACATGTATATGATGGAAAAACTAACAATAATGTTCTTATGGAGTGTGATATATAACATGGTCAAGAGAATGTTATCTACCAAAAACCATACACTTATAATGGGTTAAACAGTCTTCAATCACTTATTAGGAAAACTAAACAGGTAAAATTTCTATTTTAGGTTACTTGTAATAAATTTTAGGAATTTATTTATGAGTTTTACTAAGAACATAAAGAAATATACTTACTTTTATAGTAAAGTTTATTCCTTTAATTAATTTCTAAAAAAACACATATTCTCTCCAAACCATGAGTATTGATGACGAATTTGTCACAACTAAAGTGTTAATAAATAATATTATAGAAGCAAATAATCCTCACAATATTAACTTTCTATTCATCCAACCATGAATTATTACCCAAAACCAAAATTGTTAGAAAAAGATCTGATAATCCTCAAAAAGGATAATCCTTTATAAAAAGGAATTCTACTTTTAATCTCCAAAATTCAACAAATAATACACCAATGTTCAAAAAATCCCATTCAATAAAAATATTTTCTTAAAATTTTTCAATGTAATCCAAACTGAGTTTAAAAATGAAAAATATCACAATGATTTGATCACCTAGTCTTCCACCATAAATCATACCATTTGTCTCTAAATAACATTTACTACTCATAAAGTATCATAATTAAAAGTAATCAACCTAATCACATATTCTCTATGATAGGTTAATCATTTCCATAAATAACCCAAGTCTCCATTGGTCCACAATAAAAACATAGATTATTACAAAATAATATTCTAACCATTACTTCACAGCGAAATCATATAGTATTCTATTTTACATAGGCATATAATGTTCCAAAATCAGTGAACATATTCCAAAATATCATTATCCCTTAATACCCAAATCAATTTCTTACAATGAGGATATAAATTTTGTAAAACATAAGTTCCCTAATTCACCTTATTCTAGATCAATAAAATCATTTAACTAAAATTTATAAGTCATACTTATTAGTGACATCACATTGGGTAGTGGTAGGAGATAAATCACAGTTGCACTTTAGTTGTGGTTTTGACACCCACAACTTTGTCCGACATTATGGGTTGTCACACAATCTTCCTGTCGTCCTCCATCCAAAACTGTATTATTCTAATAACATTACGAAAATGAGATAAAATCCTAAAAATAACCATATCATGTTTTAACCTCAAAGGTTGTTTCCTACCTGAAATTTTTCATCCCATATTATAATGACATCAACAACTTAATTCATTATGTATTATATATATTGGAATTTTTTATTTCACGTCCATATGATAAAATAAATCTATTACCAAAATAATGAACATTTTACCTTGCTCATGGTGTCCAGCTGCTTTCATCATCATCTTTTTCACTTTGGTAGAAGGACCATGCATTGAAAAAACGATCTTTAGATTCATCGAAATCATTTGCATCCTTTACCCAAGTATTCATTCTACAAATTAGGTTATATGGGTGTTCACATAAAAATAGATTCATAATATAATCATGTATGACATATAACATAAATACATATAATAAAACATAATTTTTATAAAACATTCGGATCAAGTATGAGATGAAACATTAAATAAATGGTCATTTTAAAATAGCATAAGTATGTGCTGAAAGACTATATTTTACAATCAAAGAAAAATAGGTTACAAAAGAGCCATCTTATTTAATGCCTTTCTCAAAATCATAATATGCTCCCAAATATTGTGATACGGTAAACTATTTGAAGATAAATTGATAATATATACCTTCATAGAAAATATTAGAATATTTAGATATTGGGATTTTATTAAATACAACCCATGATCTTCAACAATATCACGATATAATGGAGGAGTTTTATATCTCAAACAACTGCTCTCATGTGAGTTGTTTGTTAGAAAATGTTTCCCAATCATCCCAAAATTACTTTGTTACAATTATTGCACAAAAGTCATGAAGAAGGGATAAGAATGTTATTTGAGGTCAACCTCCATCCATTTATACCTGACATTCCATGATCAGAAATGTTATAAAATATTAATTTAACTAAAGTAATAGACATATATAATATCTATGTATTTGCGAAAAACATCTAATCCCTAATGTGTTCTAATCATTTCCATTTATAAAAACTAAAAGGCCCCAATCGTAAACACTACATAATCTTGATACCAGCCAATAATTTGACTTTTACACATTGAAGATATATTTAGGTTTAGAGTTTTAGGTTATTATTCCACCACAAATACATTTCATCTCAAAAATTACAATTTAGACACTTATACTCAATAATACTTTTTCACAATAATAAAACTACTTAATTAAAACAAGAATTACATTCATGATAATAATATTCTTGAATTATTGCATTATCTTACCCTTCCCAATAACCTATGAAAAACATTTCGAAAACACGAGATAAGCATAAAAATCTTAGTAAATGATATAAAATAAGGAAATAAAACATTAGTCCATGAATATATATCAATCAAAAAAATCATACGTTTCAATCATATATCATAATGTCAATAACATATCTCTAGAAATAAAAATATTTATAAATAACACATTGAAGTAATAAATCATAAAGGTAACTTGTGGAATTACAAACAAACTTACATTGTAGATTTCACAACTACATAGGGAGTTACATTTGGAATATCGATCACTGTATATTCCCTAAATCTATTGGGATAAACATTAACATTTACCTCTGTCATGTTATCAGATTCATTGGAGAGCTATCCCAGGATCACCCGCTCTGGGTTTATCACAGAAAAAACCCATATACTTAATATATTTACATGATCCATAACATCTTAATAGCACAAAAAATAAGCATAATGGAAAGATAACATTTCCAAATTGCAATCATAATATATCATTTCAAGATATTGACATAATCTATGATTTCTCAAAACCATATTTAATACCAAAGTACGTAAAAAGGATATATGGTATTTATATTCATTTTAAAAACATTGCGGCTTTTTAAGGAATCCTATTATCAAATAATGCTTGTGGTGGGAGAAATGTCATTGTCATCGTGTACATTAAAAGGAAACATTACATTTATCGTTTAGTAAATTTCTCCACAAAAAAGATTACTTTTGAAAATCGTCGAATGAAATTAGAAAAAACAAAATAATTATACACTGTATAAATAAAGGTTATGTATAAACCGAAATATTCCGCAATGAATGGAGATTGAGAATAATTCCATTACAATGATCGTATCATTTGTTTAATGATAAAAAAATGACATAAATCTATGTGAAAATGATAAATACACTAAATATAAGTGGATATTCATTGTAAAGGAATCATATTCCATTCACACATATTCTTGTAAAATCAAAACCAATGGCTTGTATATTTAACTAAATGAATGAAGATTGAGTTAAAATTTCCCTTACAAAGTTCATATTTTAGATGTTCCCTTATGAAAATTCCATAGCATCACAGCATTACATAAAAATTGTTAAAATGATTTGATGAGAGGTACAAGGGTATCTCATAAAATATACATAAAATGGAAATCAATATGGATATACAAGAACATATCCCAAAATAATAAAAAGTAAATTAGAAGACATTACATTAAAAAAGTCTTTGACTCGATGTGGAGGATGAAAGGTTCCCATTTATTGAGTCCAACTTGTCTCGTTAATTATTTATATTCCTAAATAATAAACATAGGTTACTTTCTACATAATTCATCAAATTATTTAATATTATTATCCATATTATATTACTTATTATCATGTTATAAAAATTAATTATTTATTTATGTTCATATTAGTCGTTTTGTCGATATACGCTACCAGAACCGAAAATGAACTTGTTTTTTATGTAAATTGTCCATGTAGTCAAAATTACATCACCACATAAATATTATTAATTATTTAATTATCATATATATCTTGTATATATGTTTATTTAGATAATTTTATAACATTTATAGATAAGAAATGAAATGCATTGTTCATTCAGATGGTAAGTCGTGCGTACACATGAACACTACATTCATTTATTTTTCATATTTTAACGAATGAAAACTGAATGATAAGTATATATATTATAAATATAGTATAATATTATTTTTTATATATGTTAACAAATTTATTATTTCCAAACTTTATACTTTCTATGTAGGGCATGAACAAGTCATATCACTTTGATGGGGCGGTAGTCCACACTTCCTCAAATCAAATTATCGTATTTCAAAATTATGAAAATCATAAACATATTAAGTAAATGAAAAATAAATAGTCATATTGAAAATAAAAATACAATATATATCATATCTAAATAATTTTCAATCATTATGGACACCATGATAGGTGGTAGGATAAAATCAAATAATCAGAATTTTGTGAGGAAGTAGTTCACTGTCCACAAAACAGTATGTTCATACATATTAGATGGAGGTGTGTGTAAGTGTAATTAAAATACTTATTAAAAAATTATCATTTAATATTTAGAATTAATGTTTTGTTATGAAAAAAATTAATAAAAAGTGAATTGGAAGTGGATAAGTAAAATAATAGAATATAACTTGAGAGAATACGTTACCCCTAAATCAGCTAACATTTTTTGATTTGAGCCAAAAGATTTTCTTAAATTTACATAATCCCATGTTAAGTCATATATGAAGAATTTAAGGATTTTTTAACCTTATTTGGGGAGATTTTGGATGATCATGGGGGCTTGATAGGTGTGATTAATGTGTGTAGAGATGATGCCCTTTTTTAAGAGGGAGGAGGGAAACATTTGGAAGGTATTGAAATATTATTTTACTATAAATTGATTTTCAGTTTACAAATGGTCCCAAAATAATTTATTTCAATTATAATATGCTTTTCTGTCTAAAAATTTCAACCAATAGGTTTTTGACAATTTAATGTCCCAAATGTAACCTTACCTTTTAGCTTTAACATGTAGTTAAAAACATTTACTCTTACCATGTCATCTTGTATTTTCATAATATATGGTAACTATATTTAATATAAAATTATAACAGAACCATAATGGGATAAGTAATTAAAATTTTGAAATTATATAAGTAATATTGTATAATATTATATTTTTTGGTGTATTATATCATTTAATAAGATAATAATTTTTAAAAATGCTTTTCTGTCAATTTTGACATTGTCAAGTAATTGATTTTAGTTAAAGTCATAGACTAATGATTACTTCGAACCAAATGAGTCAAATAAAATATAATATGTAAATATAATCCAAAACATTCGTCGATAGAATAAAAATAATCCATTTACATTTATTTCAATTTTTATTATATAATTTATTTGAATCTTTCATTAATAAGGTAATCTATCCATCATCATTGTGTCATAAATAAATTTACTTATTTAATGTATAAATATTATAAATAAAATACCATGATTTAGAAAATAATTTCATATTTCTAATTAATATTTATTGAAAAATATATCTTTTATATAACCCCATATTTAATTTTTTTAATAAGAGATATATTTTTATGTTATAATTCTCATTAGTTTAAATTAATTATTAGAAAATGGCATTTTCACATCCAGGTGGATCCATGAGGTCCCCAAATAGACCCAATTATGCCCATGGACGGTCATAACACATATTATATTCTTATAAAATGTGTTAGGATAGTTAAATATAATTATAATATTATTTGTAACACTCAGTTACCAGATTTACCCTTTAACCATGATAAATAAAATAATTACGAATGTTACTCTTTATAATGCCCACAAATAAAACGTACCTATTTACAAAATTTGGAACTAATAATTACAAATATGGAATACATTTTTCCAAATTCAAAACACAGAATTTTAAAAAATTAATTTAAAATTAATTCTCGTTGTTAATACCAAAAAACAAGTTTTTATGATGTAAAAATAAACAAAAGATTGACATATATTTGTGTCCAATTATAATTTGAAATTAATTCAAATGACCATACCAGAATGAAATTAAAGAAATTTATTTTATTTTTAATTTATAAAATTTAAATAATATGATTTAATATTATCAATTATCTTGATGGAAAAATTTGTTTATAATTAAAATTTATTATATTTTTACTATTTATCAAAATACGATAGTTATCAGATCAATATAAAAAATTTCATCCAAATTAAAATTTGATATCCAAATTATAAATAAGAATTGTTCTATTTATAAATAAAACAAATAAAGGTCTAAAAACTATATTTAAAAAAGAATCACCATCAAAAGGCAGTAAAATTGCATTTTTTGAAAAATATTACTTTTATCCGAAAAATTGAGTTTGTTCTTATACAATATCTAGAAAAGATATATGATGAATTTAAAACAATGAATACAATATATAACATATTTTTTTAATTAAAAAAATTCATAATGTTTTATAATATTTTTATAAACAAAATTATTCTTTTTTGAAAAAGGCATTCAGAAATACACATCTGTTATTTTAAATAAGTTTATGTTTCTATTCCAAAAAATTAGGTAA
The DNA here is from genome assembly GCA_963277665.1 of Viscum album. Lineage (NCBI taxonomy): Eukaryota > Viridiplantae > Streptophyta > Magnoliopsida > Santalales > Viscaceae > Viscum > Viscum album. Next base: position 1,629,843,620 of record OY728150.1, read on the forward strand.
CCAATAAATAATTATTTAAACATGTGTCGACCATGTTTTAATAATTTATATCATAATATTAATTCCCACCATACAATGACATGGAATTAACAACAGTAATAATATTATTATTGTATTATTTTTTTGATATCTCTCAATGTTTTGTGCAACGTATGATTTCAGAAAACTCGTCATTTCGTGTCAAGTATGCTATCAGAAAAGGTGTCACCTATAACATTAAATTAATATCATATTCATAAATATTAATATAAATTAAATTTTTTAATTTTCAAATACATGGGTCATTACAATATTAGATTGATAGGAAATCGAACTCAGTAGTCAGTTAGAGTGATTACTCAGTTGATAAAGTATAAAAATTATGGTTCCATCCATGCTACATTAAAACCATATTTAGAACAATATAATATTTAAGTAGTTTATAATTTTATGAAACAAACCCTCAATTATTCTTCATATCCTTATATCAGGATATAAATGATGAATTGATAAATTTACTAGAAAATATATTATAATTCATGGGATATTCTGAATGAAAAACGGTAACACGTTATATATATCATTTGGAAGGTGAATATGATAAATGGTGTTCAATAGTTTAGAATAATATTGATATGTATAAGTTATTGATTTTATATAATATAAAAAATTAATCAATATTTCCTTGCTGAAATAATAATCGAAGGTAGTTCGACTCGGAATTGAGAAACAATTTATGGAATTGAGAAAAATGGATGAGGATTAAGTAGCTAAACATGAAGAAATTTTTTAAGAATCCACCAGTTACCATTGAATTTTATTCAATATAGTTGAAGTAAAATTAATATATATTATTCCATATTGTAGCCAATATTATGAAGTGTATTTTACTCATGATAATTTAAAAACATTGGAAAAAATATTACACTGTGATGAGAAATTGGAGATGGAGTTCTCTATCATTTTTGTTCCTCTTAGTGACGACATTAAGAAGTATACATGGAAAATTGAAATGAAAAATTAGTAATCTCAAAATATTTTTGTATTAACCAAAAATGAAAAAATTTAATTATATATCATTTAATTAATTTGTTGAAATGATATCAAATGTATTTTTAGTATGTTTAATTTGGTCATTAGGTACGTCACCTCAAAGAAGATAGACCTAAACAATCAAATAATGTGGTAATATATTCTCATTCAATGATTGATTTTTTTTAAATTGTTATGAGGTTTGTAATTATACTCATATGTTACTATGTTTTTTATACAAGGTTTAAACCATTAAGATTGAAAACAAATTGTACAAAAAAATCATTTTCTAAAACTACAGTTGATATTAGGTCATCTAATTATGTGGTGTCAGGTATGTTACATGTTCATTTGAGTTATTAAAACTCCATTTTTTTACATTATTACATTAATTTCTTTAAATTTTTTATAAATTTTCAAGATAATTTGAAAATTTAAGTTACACCTAATCGTAATTTATAGTATGTATTTATTTTTAGATAGACAAAAACATAAATGAAAAAAAATCATTAAAAAAATTTATTAGTAACTAAATTATCAAATATTTTAACTTCTATTTTTTAAATTATGTTAACTCATAAAAATTATCTTATAAAAATTATTTTTTGGAGTTTTTTTTATTTTTTCCTTGTTTTTTATTTTTTCAGAGAGTTTTTAAAAATGCATAATTTTTAAATACCATCATTTATTTAAATTTTATAATGTAATTTATAATTCACAATAAATATATTAAAGATATTAATGAGATATATAATACATTTTGTTTATAATTAATAAATTAATATCAGTTGAATTATTTATTTTCACAATTTTCATGTGAGTTTTTATTCTTTAAAAATAATTTTTTCATAAAAACTATATTATGTTAGATTTTACATTAAAATTCATTTTTTCCAAATCTATAAATTTTTTTCTGAAAAATGGATAGAATATTTAGAATCAATAGGTTTTAATTTGGTATGTATATCTCTTTTAATTTTACATCTTATGTATACTAATAGTTTCAAACATATGTTACATTGATGATGGTAAAATGGGTAAAATACGGGTAAAAAAATGAATTAAGGCCTCTAAAAAAACAAAAAAAAAACCATAATTTCAATGTATGGGAGTAATTCTACCATTTTAATCCAAAATTTTAATATTCTTCAATACACTTCCATTTTCCGTTGATAATGTCTTTTATACTAATTTAAGTAGTGAATATTACAAAATGACGCAATCTTATCTTTTATATCCATAATTTATTACATAAATATAAAAGGGGTATAACATTGGTTCTAAATGTTTATTATATATTTTGAATTATTTTTTAATCAATCTCATTTATATATTTTTTTAGTAGATAACTTTTTTTCTTAAATGCATGATCATCAATGACATAGTGCTTATACAAAGAGTAGAACAATAATTTATAATATTTTTAAAACTGTAAATGTAATATTAAATTAATGTTTTGTATTTATATATTAATTATATAAATATATAACATACTATTCATGTTTTAAATGTTCATATTAGAATATTATTTCTCTCTTTATGTTTTCAATTTCAAATTATAAGATTAATTTCTAAGAAGATATAATATATAATTATTGGAAAATAATATTTTATAAAATTGTTTAATGATTATCAAAATATTTCAGTAGGTCCATCTGGGTGATTACTGGAAACAAATATTAATTTTTCCCATTAGAACCAATTTTAATGTTAAATGTTAAATTTTAAACATTCAACGTTGAGAAATTTACTACCTTTTTTCGTTTAAAATCATTAACGATGGGGTTTAACCAAATTGTACGGGTGTAATCAACCAAAAAACATTCGTGAAACCCATTTGTTAGATTTATATAGAATAACTCCTTATAATTATCAAATATGAGTCATTTAAGATCCATTATCCCTGGAAACATTATAAATAATATTTTAATATTTTGAAAAAATAAAATATTACAACTCACGTCATTTATAAAAGGGAATCCATCCACTCACCTAATCACACCTCCTGATCAACTAATCTCAATAAAACCAAACAATTATCTTTTCCAATAAGCATTATACACATTTTTTTGATTTTTTTTCATCCCAAATGACCAACCCTAAGGTCCTTAAAAATAGATCCAATGGAGTCCTCTTAAGGATATGGAAATCTCTTTAACCATACTCTTTTATTCTCACACACTATTTTACCCCCATCAATTATTTCTTGAGAATTACAGTACATTGACAACTATATAAACCATATTTTTGACCTTATTATAACTTTTTCATCACATATGTATGTCTCCTTCTCTATCAATTGGGATGTGAATATAACTCTCATGAATACATGTAGATTACCCCATCTACATAGGGATAAAATTGAATTTACCTCACCAACTTTTATGGCTGGTAATTTTGATGGATTGAATTTTTATACATGATATTTATCACGTAATTAATCTTCTATAGTTGTAATTTGATATGTATCTTCTTACTTCCAAATCCATTGGGAAAGGATTATGCCGCTCATGTATAAGTTTTTAATGAAAACTTGACGAAGTAGTGTGATTCATTTTTCATTTCCAATTTTCTTTATTGTTAGAAAATTTAGATATTATTAATATATATTATATGTGTGATATTATAATTATTATTTAATGGTGAAACATTATTTAATTTCCTTTCGTTCCAAATGAAACATTCTGATAATAGTATTCATGTCTACATATGTACTATAGTCTCCATAGAAAGTGAAATTCATTTATATATATATATCATTATCTGATGATTCCAAATATATATATAATTACTAAATAATATATATATAATTATCATTATCAAAATAAACTTGATGATGTAACACTATGAAATATAGATGTACAAAAACTAATGAGAGAATACTTACCAGAAAAACAAAATATTTAACAAACATAAATGATTATTTACAGGTAATATTTGTAAGAACCCAACCTTAAACATTACATAATGTTGAATTAAATGAATAATTCACATTGAGGATCTTTTCAAATTTAGAGTTTTAGAGAGTTAAGCCATTACTATTACACTTCATTTCAAAAATTACAAAGTAGACACATCAACTTAGTTTCCATGTTTTTTTCACAAACTAAAAACTCTTGAAAAAAAGTGTCATGTCTAGTTTCATGTTTTAAACAAGAAGACTTTTCCTTGATGCCGTCATTGACCCTATTCCACTTTATGTCCTGTGAAAAATTTCAGAAACATGGGATGATCATAAAGAGCTAAGTAAGGGTTATAAAACAAGGAAATAAAATGTTAGTTCATCAATACAAACATAACATATGATCTTTAACATATATCATGAAATCGTAATATTTAATTAGTAAACACAAATCATAAAGGTAACTTGTGGCATCCATGTCATACATAACTTGTAGCTTTCACAGCTACGTAGAGAGTTAGATTTGGAAAACCCATCACAGTATATTCCCTAAATCTCTTCGGAGAAACATTCACGTTACCTCCGTCAAATTACCCAATGAATTGGAGAGCTATCTCAGGCTCACCTGCCCAAGGTTTATCATGAAACCACTCATATACATAAATAATTCCCATGAACCATAACAAAATCTTAACACATAACATAAGAATTAAAGGAATGATAACACTCCCAAAATAAATAAATAAATATAATTTCAAGATATTGAAATAATAAATCAATTCCCAAAATCATTTTCAATACCAAATATATGTAAAATTGTATTTGGTATTTAATTTTCTTTTGAAGATGTTACAATTTATTAAGGAATCCAAATGATCAACGAATACTCGCAGTGGCAGAATAATCGTTGTCACCACCATCTTTATAAAAAAATTACATTTTTTGTCGTTTAGTAAAATGCTTCTTAGAGAAAATATTCCCTATTAATGAAATGAATATTCAAAATGGTTTTATACAATGTATAAAATAAATTTGTGTATAAATTAAAAGATTCATCAATGAAAATAGATTGAGATGATGTCCCTTACCTCATGTCCGACTCGACTTAATCATTCTTTAATCTCCTGAATAATAAACTAAATATAGTTTCAACTTTCATAAAAACATTTTTCAAGTTTATAATTCCTTTTATATCACTTATTACCATGTTATAAACATTATGTAATCATTTTAGTTAATAATGTATGTTTTGTCGATATTTGGTACTTGAGTAAAAAATGAACACTTTATCTTTACAAGTTGTCCATGTGGTCAAAATTCCATTATATCCAGAATTATAATCATTATTTAGATATCATATATATCATATATATCCAATATATATATATTTATAACATTACATATCATTTGGAGGTATGAAATGAAATGCACCGTTCATGGAGACGGTAAACAGTACGTACGCATGCACACTACTTTCATTTCTATTTATTAATTTATTTGAATTAAAACATAATTATACATAGGTATATTATAATTCCAATATAATATCATATATTATATCATTAACTCTTTCCTTTATACTTCCCACATATGGCATTAAAGAGTCATATCACTTTGAGGGGGCGGTAGTCCGCACTTCCTCAATTTAAATTATTCCATTTACCCATCATGGAAACCATAAAATATTGCTATAAAATAAAAATACAAAAGAATTAAGAAATTATAAACATAATATATATCATATGTAAATATAGTGTCATATTAATGGCCACCATGAGAGGCGGTAGGGGATAATTGAACAATCATCGTTTCGTGAGGTGTCATTTTTCCATCCATATAAACCCTATGTTTTTCACCCATTAGATAGAGGTGTGTGTTTGTGAAGTTCGATTTGTTCTCATAACATCATACTAGTATATTGAGGAAATTATTTTTGTTATAAAATAAAGGAATAAAAAGCATTTATGGTTTGGAGAATTAAAATAAATGAATATAATTGAAGAGAAACTATTACCTTTAATGTTGGTAACTCCCTTTGGTTTGAACCGAAAGGAACTCTTGAAGTTCCTTCTGCCTAAGGTAAGGCTTATTAGAAGGAGGGGGAAGTTTGGAGAATAATTGGGAAGAGGATGGATGATAAAATTGGCTTGAGAGGTGTGAGTAACTGGTTAGAAGTGGGGAATTTTTGTAAGTGAGAGGAGGGGAACTCAAGGAGAGTGTAAAAATATTATTTTATTATATATTGATCTTCGGTTTCTAAAGATCAAAAAATAATTAAAGTCGAAGATAATATGACTTATGCACAGTATAAAATCATCCAATAATAATTTTATAGGTTGAGGATTTTATTTTAGTCTTTATAATTTATTTATTTAAATCATTTATAAATGAGGTAAACAATACATAATTAGTGTGTCATATATAATTTAATTGATTTGATGTCTAAAAATTATAAAAAAATAACCATGATGTAGTAAATATTTTTTATATTACTAATGAATACTTATAGTCGAATATATCAATTATATAACCCCACATGGATTTTTTTTATCAAAACAATACATGTTTATGATATTTTTATTTTTACATTAAAAACAGTTATTAATACCATTATCTTACACAAGTGGAATAAAAGGCCAAATGTCTCACACAATGATTTTATTAGTATTAAATTACTCATAAAATATGTTTAGTACATATGTTAGGTTAATTTTATATTAATTTATTATTATTTTTACCTTGAAATAACCTATTTTTCTTTAACTGCAGTAAATAAAAGTCAAAAGTTACTATTCACCATAAAATTAATTTCATCGTATTGAACCAAATTATACATACTAATTACAACCATGAATATCATATTTTCAAAATTTAGTTCACAGAAGTGGTAAAATTTATTTTAAATAAAAACGTCAGTTTTATTGACTACTACTAAGTGGTTTCACTATTCATCAAAAAAGGTTGTTTTTTCAGAAAACATAAATAAAATTAATCCTAAGATAAATATTATATTATAAGTTAAAATATTGTGTCCATTTTACCAAATTATAATCATAGTAGTTTCATTAATTAATTCAAAATTAATTACCGTTAAAATAAATAGCTTGTTTTTAAGAAACAATATCTATCAAAAGATTGACACTTGTTTATATCCAATTTCGAAGTAATATTAATTCCAATAACCAACATATTATTAAGTGGTAAAAATATAATCTATTTAAACTTTAAAACCAATTAAAAGGATAATCTATCCATTTAAATAAATTAGATTAAATGGTTGTTTTGAATTAAAATACATTATTTTTCACTATTCATCAAAAAATGAACTTTATCAGAAAAAAATGAAAAATTTACCCAAAGTAAATTCTGATTTCATGATTCTAAAGAATATTTTTATTTTTTCAAATAGAAAATATAAATGTGAGAAAAACTAGATTTAAAAAGGGTTCTCTCTCAAAATGCGTAAAATGTACCTTCTATAGAATATTAGCGTATTTATGCTTAAAATTGGTTTCATTTACATTGAAAGCCAGTAAAATTTATTTTCTAAATGTAAAAACATTTACCAAACATGTGTAATCATATTTTAGTTAGTTCTATTTAATCACTATAATACAACAGCTAGGTGTTAACTACCATTTAAAATAATAATATTAAATTATTAGTGTGGAACGTAAAATTTCAAAGAAACCCGTTTTTGCGTTTCAGGTATGCCATCAATCATATTGTCCCCTTTAATGTAAAATTTATATTTAATTCACCAACATTAATAAATATGAAAATGTCATATTTCTCTATATATCTTGGATATAACAATATTACTAACAAATGTGTATTGAATTTTTATAAGTGGATTGTATATGTTATTATTATTATATATGGTAAAATAATAGAATCATAATTAACATAAATTTATAATATTTGAGTCCAAATGTACAAAAAATAATACTCTAACTTGTTTTAAGGATCTATTTTACAATCACATACTTATTTGCGATTAATTATTTATGTTTATACATTAAAAATATTATATTATGATCAATATTAAATCAGATGAATTTTAATCCCCTATAGTTGTTTCTATTGTTTTCAATTATTACATCTATTTTCATATTATAGGTCACTAAATTGGGGAAAAGATTGATGTTATGGAAAACTGATTCGATCTTCTTATTCTGCCAGGAAGATTTTTATTCCATGTAAATATTTTCAATTATATGTATTCACGATTTTTAAAATCTATAATTATTGTTTAAATTAATTTCCCCGTGTTTTACAATATATATGTTTTTTTAAAATAACTAATTTTCATTTTATGATAAACATATTTTTATTAATGAAAATATTTCTTTTAACAAATATGGAATTAAAGAAATTTCATTCTTTTAAGACCATATAATAAGTTAAAGCTTCCATTAAAAGCTCACATGGTTCTTTTCAGTAAAATTGATCTTTATAATATTATGGAAATTATTTGATTTAAATATAAATGATTACAAAATAAAATGTGTGTTTCCCTCACTAAATAATCTAATGATATTTTTAATGTACATTCATCTATTTAAAAGTTATTTAGTGAATATTATAAATTAATAGGGATAAATATTTTTGTACCATCCACCATGTTACTTTTTGTAGATTTTGATCAATTAATATTTATTTATTTTGGAAAGTATTAAAATTTATTATGATAGATTTATAATACAAATGTTTAAGTATGTTACGTATTTAATTATAATTCCAAAATTTTTTTTGATGAATGAGTTGTGATTAGTTTTTGATTGATTGGTCAGTCATATTCCCAAGATTTATCTGTATTTCACAATGGACAAACTAGTTTTGGAATTTTGTGTATTCCATAATTATTCATATATGATTTATTTGAACAAGACCTTGATAGTAATAAAATGACATATGAAAATATCCTTCCAATCATTATGATACTTGTTATTTCAATCCATGTAATTATTGATATTCTTATTTTATAAATGGATTTATTCTCCTTTTTATGTCATTGGTTATTTGGAATGGTGGCTAATTGATTACATCAACAATATTTTTCATGTTATTTTTATTATATGATAACATATGTTTCTTTTTTCATTTCCCATGCATTTGAGTGCACTAATAATTATGTTCTCCACTATCCATGCGACCAATAAGGACTCTACGAATGGTGTAAAAGATTTGTTGTATGAAATAATTATTCTCTCATATGAATTATCCAAAAATATTTCATTTTATTGATATAAGGTAAGAATAATATATTTACATAGTCTCCCAAGAAAACATAACTTTTTATTCCATTGGGATGTTAGATGTTACAATTATTTCAATGTAGTAATATAAGCATAGTCATGTGAAACTTGTTTTAGGTTGTTACATTTGGAATCAAATCAAGTTTATTAGAAACCATGTTATTTAGATATTTGAAAAAATAGATTAAGAAGTATAACCCATTGCACTACCTTGAGTATATGTCCAGTTAAATGTAAATATCAATAATTTTTAGCTAGTTAAATATGTTTTGGTTTTCTTATAAGTATAATTCAATTAGATGTATTCTTTTAACACATGTCTATTTGTTTAATAAACCCCAAAAGAGATGGTTAAGTATATATTTTACATCACTATTTTTCATAATGAGTGTTCCCTTACAGTACAAATGGTTTGATAGTAATGGGGGATGTCTCGGGGTTAATTCACAATTTAAATATAATCCTTAAAAAATATTTTTTTATAACATCAGAATATTCCCACTAATACTAATCTTGTTAAACTAATAATATTTTTGAATTAGTTTTTATTCTATGTAAACCTAAAAATTTTCAGAATAATACATCTTGGTTTATAATTTTATAATATAATACAATGTATGAAATCATTTTAAAATGGTGCCTACTAGATATAATGGATGTCATATTATTTAACATAATATATATAAGGATTTCCATCCTGGACAACACATTAAATTGAGATATTTATTTAGGAGTGGATCATGAGTAAAAATAAATATAATTATTTCAGGATAAGTAACTTAGATTATGACTAATATACCATTCTATTTTGTCCCCTATAATGTTATTGATTATTACTTGTTTACTAATTTTACAAATCAATTTTTTTTCCTATCACCAAAAAAAATATTTTTTATACATAATTTCTTAGGTAAACAAACACTTAAAAATAATTTTCATTAAATGTTTATAGTAGCTTCATGCTTTGATGAAAACCTAAAACTGCTATGACTTTATCTAAGAAACCAGTTATCCACCAAGATGATATTTAATAATTGGACATAGATGATACTTTCTATTATGGGAAAGAAGATCATTATAGATTGATATATCTTTTCATTGTATTCTCCCATCGTAATCTAAAATATATGAGATTATGAGGACATACGCTTTAATATGATATCTACATTGATATACATCATTTTATTTTACTATAAGCGTTCGTGTTTATTTTTCATGAGAATTTATGATTATCATTAATGGACATAATGAATCATTTTCTTTTTAATATTGATTAATGGCATGATGAAAATTTTCTCATGGAAAATTTTAATAAGTCAGGTGAGTAAAGTATAATATAAAATTAATAAACTATTTTGATAAAGGACTTGCCACATTTTAAATTAAAAAAAATATGATTTCTCAGGCCCTTTGATTAGAATATAACCTTTAACATTAATCATAGAAATGATGTTCGGTGTGAATGTTCATTTCTAGAAAGTCAACGAAAGAGACATCAAACTTATCGGTTGATGGAAATGCCATCAAATTGTATTTAAAATATATATATCAAGATTAATGTATTATATTTCCTGGAACACAATAAAATGAGGTTATCAATTTTCACAATGTTAACTTACTACCCTACGGATTCCATGGCAGGATTATAGATAGTAACCCTAGACATAATTTTGTTAATAACAGTGAATCAATGAAGGGGGGATTCTGGGTCACACACTATGTGCATCCACAATCTTAGTTAGACTGTATTATTGAATTTAATGTGTTAAAATAAATAATATTTATTATTTTTTGGTTTATCATTATTATTTATTCAAAAATTATTGAAAATTATATTTTGTTTTTATATTAATAATAAATAATTAATTCAATTTTTTGGAATATTATATTTATTATATTTTCAAAGAACAATAAATGAGCAATAATTTTTGAAATAGTCATCATTTGAGGATTTTTGGATATTGAAAAAGGGAGGGGTACCAAAATCGATGTCCAGATTAGAAATAATATAAATGATATTTATTTCTATTATTCTTGATTTAATCATTGAAAGAGTTTAATAATACTATTTATATTATTACTATTGCACATGGGTTCAAATAAGTATTTCTGAATTTCGAATGGGTGTGGTGTTCTAATTTCTAACAATATACCTATGATAATAAATAACAAATGATATCTCTTTACAAATACATTTTTTTCTTAATATATTGAGTGATACTCTATCATGAAAATTTTAGAGAGAATTATTTCAAGATTCATCCCCTCTCATCATTTCTCGGGATAATGAGATAACATCAAGACTTCTTCCTCTCTTGAGAATAATTCAACTTTGATCAACCATAGAGAACTTATGTGATATGGATCAATTATTCTATCACCTAGTGATTATATATAAGCATTTATATTATATGGTGAAATATTGGGTCACTTATATTACAATTAAAGACATTGATCTAATTGTAAAATGATGATATTACTAGATCTTATCAACAATATCATCAAAAAATTATAATTACATGATATGGTAACTCTATTTCTTCGTGAAATATTTTCAAAAATTTCATGTGAAAATCTATGTCTTCTTGTTATATCATTTTATTCTTGTTATATAATATACTATTTTTATTGTAAATGATGTTTTAATCATGTAATGAGACAATTAAACAAGATTAATGACTACACAACTAGATGTCAATTCTATTATAGAATATATCCTCTACTCCTGGAACATAAAATATTTATCAGTGTGGTCAGATATTAAATTTATAATTTTTTACTATTCATTGACAGATTGCATGAATTTGTATTTTCTTGAACATAAAATGATTCAATTAAATATATTATATCTTCTGTTTATCTCATTTTTCTTTCTCAAAACCACAACCTATATAATAATTTAAAATTTAAAATTGAGAAGCATTTGAATCACACCATATACAGGTTCCATAGGTTCTCCATGGAAAAAAATAGAATAAATGGATTATATATTCATTATATACATCATGATCATTTTTTCACATCTATATCTTTCCCTATATTGTCAGATCCAACCAAATCATATCTTTCATCATAATAGACCTAATATGTTTGTATATTTGGAAGGGATGGAACATTAAAAAAAGAACTTCATTTTTTTTAAATGATATAGATGAAATTTAGTTCCGTTTTTTTTTCATTTTCAAGTACATAATGTGGTAAAAGCATTATGTGCATTAGATACATAACATGGGAAAACAAATGATGTAAAAAAAGAGGTGATACATAATGTATGATGGAATACACACTGTGTACCTTTATATTTTTCACTGTATAGAGCACAACTATACCCAAAGAAAATATAATGAAAAAAATGTAAAAGATAGACACATGCTCTATACTTTTGAATACAAATTGTTCTTTTTAAGGAATATGTTCATAATTACTAGCTAAAACCTAAAGTAAATAGATAATTAAAAATTTGTTGATTAAGTGTTATCAATGCCTTTCATTCAACAGTATATTCTATGTAATATATTTAAAAATTATTTATTAAATTAATATTTGTGATAAAAATTTAGGAATAGAGGATGTTTCCATTGTGTATCATTTTATAAAATATCAATTTTAAACAAATAGTTTTTTTATTAAAATTATAGTTGATGGTGAGTAATGGATTTTTGGAGGGAGTTAAGATAAATTATTTTAATTAGATTAATTCATGTAATTATATATCAATTATAGAATTTTTCAATGAAATTATTAAACGGTTTGAATATTCAATCAAGTTTCTTGATGTGTATATGATCATGATATCGACAAAAACTTGTATTTGATTGTTTTATTTTAATATATATTTGTTAAATTATTATAAATGTCCTGATAGTAATTCCATAGAACTTATTATGTATGGGAGTGTGTGGATATTGTTTCATTTATATAAAACCCATTTATCAAATACAATTGATCATGTCGCCTAAGTGATAATAAAATATTATTTATGTATAGAACTCTTATATGAGAGGAACCCACATGATTCAAGTCACCGAGGAGAAACCTATCGAGTTGATAAATAAGGTCCACTCTACTATACAAAAACATGAATGATGTTATGATAAAAAATATTCCCTTTACAGTTGAGGGTTATTTTATCACCATATTCATAAACTACCAATAATAAAATCTCACAAACATTCAACATATTTTGAATTTATATTAAATTTATTGTCAATTATTTATGTTTTTTAATGTTTTAGGATCAAAATATCAATGAGTTAGCAAGCATGATTGTTGGAAGAAAATATTATTGGATTATGTTTAATAGTTATATCATACATAGTTAATCACATACCTAAAATCTATTAAATTTTATCAACTCATATAAAAGAATAAAATGGGATTTAAAAATAATTATAAAAATACCTAAAATTGATGCATTATGTATACTTATCCATCACTACTAAAGTTAAAATCAACCTCATAGTTTAATGTATTTTACCGAACCATGTATGGGTTCTTTTAATTACCAAGGAAATTTTAGCATGATATTTGGGGATGATTTCACATATCCTACATCACGATTTGTATAGAAATGGAGTATATGGTGTAAATAAGAGGAAATGGTTGATGAAATAATAAAAATGAATTCAGGAATAGAAAATTCACTCAATGTATTGTAGAACTATGAGTCAATGTAGTAGGAATGTTACACATATGTAAAAAACATAGAATATATCTTCAAGCATATGTTGATAATATGTGATGGGGAATATAGATCTTTTCTACTTTAATATAATGCAAAAAATAAAATTTTAAATACATGGTGATGGATATTGGGATTTAAAACCCACTAAGAGAATAATAATAATTTAATTAATCCTAGATTTATTAATGTATTTTTGTAATAAAAACACATACTAATTATATTTTAATAATTTATATATGTGGATTATGAAACAAATTCAATAATAACACTATGATTAATACCATGGAATTATAACAATGTCATCGGTGGAAATTTCATTGAATAGTTTAGTCACATAGACATTATACTTATCCATGAAATTAAATAATACCTAACAGAAGCCCGATTTCATGAGTTCATTTCCATATTTGATAATGAGAATGCATTATCTAAATATTTTAATGATGACAATGATGTTATTGATGTACAAAAATTCATATTACCCACCATGTATAATGACTGTCTAATGGAATATGAGGATATGTATGTGTATGGAAACAAGAAAAACCATAAGAATTTATATCATCAGAAGGATAGATCATAGAAAAATAGGATATCTATGATTAACTATTAAAAATAATTCACAGGGATTCAATATTATATAATAAACATTTAGTTAATATGATTTCATATATTGATTTATTAGACATATTGGGTTTTATTATTCTTGATGAGCTACGAATAGATCTCAGTGATTCCTCATTACCTCAAATAGATCATGTTTTAATGTGAATAAATATATGATAAATAGAGAGATTAATATTTTATAAGTTCTTAAACATATTTTATATTTTTATAAATGTTGAGTCAATAAGGTTTTCCTTACGTCTTTTCCATTCCTTCTTGTTCTGAAAATCACAAACACCTTATACTTAAGTAAATATTATTTTTACCCCCATAAGGAAAATTTACTTCTTTAAGGAAATTTACCCAAAACTAGTTTTTCATATATATAGAAATATTATTATTAAATTAAAAAACCGGATACATACCCAAAATCCCGGAGCCATATAATGGAAAGATTTGGTGAATTCTGTTTTTAGGATCTGAATTCTGGATGTGATCTGTAATGTAGTTCTAATCCGAATTCTGGACTCCGAACTCTTTAGTAGTTTGACTCCGAACTCTTTAGTAGTTCGACTCCGAACTCTGAAGATGTTCGACTCTGAACTCTTAAGCAGTTCAACTCCGGACTCTTAAGTAGTTTGACTACGAACGCTTTAGTAGTTCGACTTCGAACTCTGAAGAAGTTCGACTCTGAAATTTTAAGCAGTTTGACTCCAAACTCTTAAGAAGTTCGACTCCGAACTCTGCAAGTTCAGATTCCGATCTCCGGTGAAACCAGACTCCGAATTCCTATAAAACAGAATAAAAATATTTCTTAACATATAATATGAACATTATTTATGTTAGACTTCTAACTTTTTGACTTTCTTACACTCCGAAATATTTATTAGCTTTTAATTACATATGCTTCATTCCAAAACGATGTCGTATATTCAGTTATACATAGTTCGTTATAAAACGATGTCATCTACTCTATTTCTAATTAACCATTGGTTGAGTTACATGTGTACATGTCCCTATGAATTTCATGGAAAATATGACTGTTGTAAGAGGGAGTCGACTATTAGATATTTTCTTATAAAAAGGAGCTCATTTTAAAGGGCTCAATCAATGAAAAAAAGTTTATCGACCTAGAGAACACACGTTGTTAAGTTGATTTCTAGAGAGAGAAGCATTTCATGCCTTGTGCATACTAAACTGCTCATTCAGATTGCTTTGTGTGACACCGTATGTTGGTGATTACATTTGAGGACTTATGGGGATATGAAGATAGAGGTTTCGACTACCTTGAAGTTCGAGGGCTTCCTTGCTGAGGAAGAAAGAGGATCCGACTAACATGAAGTTGAGGGCTTGCGAGGATAGCAAGACAGAGATTCTGATCTTCGTATCGAGGGCTTATCCTGGGGTGTGTAAGATAGACTTTCTTGAAAGTATAAATCAAGAGACCTTTATCCAAGGTTACTGTATACCCTTCCGTTTAGGTTAAAAGAGTTATTATTTTTTCCGCTGCAAACTGTATTGTAAGGATAATATAATCTTCTTATACTTCCTTATACATGTACTGTGATTAGTTTATATTCAATACGCTTTATGGTAGAATCTTATATTGTAAACCTTGGTTTCAATACTCTAGTTGCTAATTAGAGGTGTTGTGAATTTCCTTAGTTTAACTTTGTTAAACCTAGATTTTCCTTGTCTAAGGAAAACATTGTTATCCATAACAAACATTAAAGGTTCCAAAAGAATTTTTAAATGGTAAAATTCACCCCCCACTCTTGTATTTTGAGCATCTACATTGTTATTTAGATCCTAAAATTGGTATCAGAGCAAGGTCTCTGAAATTCTCGTACTCACATATAAGTTTTTCTTGCTCAATTATCGTTTTGAACTTTACCATTCTGAAATTTATCATTCCAAACATTGTCATTCCAAACATTATCATTCTGAACATTGTCATTCCGAACATTGTGGATACAAATGTTTTCTAATAAGTAGTTTGGTTTCCCAAGTTGATTTAGTATGGCAGTAATAAATGTTGGTACTATAGACAATCTAAATACTATAAGACCACCAATCTTTGATGGTAATGACTATGAGTACTGGAGAGATCGAATGAAGAATTTTTTTATCAACACTGGAGTGGACAATTTTGTTATGCGTACTGGTGATTATAAAATTCCTGATAAGGAAGTTAGAACTTTCACTAACCAGGAAAAGCAGGAGTATCAACTCAATTATAAGGTACGCAATACTTTACTGTGTTCAATGAATAGAAATATATATAGCCAAATTTCTTCTTGTGAATCAGCAAATTGTATCTGGAAGAAGTTAGAAGTTACACACTTTGGAACTTCTAAAGTAATTGAAACTAGGAGAGCTATACTTAGAGGTGAATACCATGGTTTCAATTTTCCGTATGGTGAACCAATCTGAAAAGTTAAACAGATATTTATGACTATAGTCAATAGATTATAGTCTATGGGAGAAAAGGGTTAGATGATGAAGCCTCTGTAGATAAGATAATTGATATTATGCCCAATGAGTGGGAATCAAAGAGAACAACTCTAGATGAGAACAGGAAGGTCACTCAAATTTCTCTTGATGAGCTATTCAGAACTCTTATACAACACGAAACCAGAATGAAGAGAGATGATGACAACATCAAAAAGAAAAATGGGAATGGTACGGTTGCTTTTACAACTACATAAAATAATATGAAAGCTAAGACTCCTTAGAGAGTAACCAGATCCAAGATGAAGAAGGTGGTTGTTCAATCAGATTCTAGTGAAAGTGAAATCTCAGAAAATGAGTTAGCAAATCTTTCTCGAAGGATGAACAATATAGCCGGCCATAGAAATTTCCAATCCAAGTATAAGAAAAAGGAAAGGAAAGAAAGGAAGGATGGAGAAGTTACATGTTATGAATGCAAGAGAGCTGGACATATTAGACCATATTTCCCTCTACTCGGAAAGAAATAAAGGAAAGAAAGGAATTCTGAATGGAGCAGGAATAAGTATTAAAAAAACCAATGCTAAGAAAGTTCTAAAAGAAAATGACACCTAGAGTGCCAGTGGTGGTGACTCTTCAGATGAATCATCTGATTATGAATCTTCAGGAAAAGAAGAATCTTGGTCTTATAGCTAGATTACCTATTGACAGTCATTGTTTTATGGCTATGGTATGAAATGCTGAATCATTGACCAATGTATCTTTAAATTCTAATGATAGTTACTATTTTAACTCCTTAGATGAAGAATCCTCCTTGATGAAAAAAATACTTCACCTGCCTATGAAAAAGTTTCTATGTTTGGTGATCTTCTTGAGATTGAGAACTCTAAAGTCAATAAGAAACTTGATAAGGAAAACTGTAGGAATTCTATCGTTACTAAAGAGATATCAGATCATTCTAATGATGTTGATAAGAAAAATGCTGATTTTATAAGTATTTCGAAAAATCTTGAAGAAGTGTGTTCTGAGAGGAACAAGATTTCTAAAGACTTAGAAAAAGTAATTTCTATGAAAAATGTTTTTGAGCCTAGATCTAGTTCTCAATCTAAATATTTTGAAGATAAAAACTTGGTTATAAAATTCAAGTCTGAAATAATTTCCTTAAAGAAGTGTTTATCAAACATTACCCATGGTAAGGAAAATTTTGATAAAATTTATTCTCAAATACGACCTTTAAGAAACAGATCTGGATTTGGTTATACCCATACAAAACCAATTTTTAGTAATAACTACTTTGTTCCACAAAGTGCCCCATTATGTACTAAGTGTCAATATGATGGTCACTGGGCAATGAATTTTTCTTTAAATAAAACCCAATCTCTAGGTTTTCATAAAGCCTATTTTTCTAATAATGTGTGGGTTCCTAAAATTTTGTTGTCTGGAAATTCTGAATCCAAGAAAGTTTAGATTCTGAAAGTCTAATTCTTTTAATGTTTTCAGGAAGATAGAGGCAGTACCAACAAAAATACATTGTACATGGATAGTGGATGTTCCCAGCACATGACTGGTAACAAAATTTATTTTTAAAAGATTATCAAAACGAAAGGAGTAAAGGTAACTTTCATAGATAATGCACAGGGAGAAATTGTTGGTATTGGTAATACTGTTCTTCTAGGAAAAACATTGATTTCAAATGTTTTATTTGTTAAGGGTCTTAATAAAAACCTCATTAGCATAAGTCAGTTATGTGATGAAGGGTACCTTGTGAGTTTTAGGAATGATATGTGCTTAGTACACAATTCCAATGAAGAATTTGTTCTCTCAGCCAATAGGCAAGAGAATGTTTACACTTTGAACTTAGAAGACCAAAGGAGCCAAGATTTACCTTTCCTATGTGCAATGGAAGATCATTCCTGGCTATGGAATAGAATACTAGGCCACTATAACCTTAGAAACTTATGTAAACTCTCTAAGAAGAAACTAGTTAAGGATCTACTGGAGCTTATATTTGATTCTTCCAAAGTTTGTGATCCTTTTCAATATAGAAAGCAATTTAAATCTAGTTTTATGTATATTGGTGAATTTTCAACGACTGATACATTACAGTTAGTGGACATGGATCTTTTCGGTACAACACAAACTGGAAGTATTGGAGGTAAATACTATGTGTTTGTTATAGTTGATGATTACACCAGATTTACTTGGGTCTATTTTCTAGCAAAGAAGTCTGAAGCTTTTTCTAATTTCAAAATTTTTAGATCACAAGTTAAAAATGAGATAAATCTTCTACTAAAAACTATTCATAGTGATCATGTAGGAGAATTTCAAAATTCTGATTTTGAAACTTTTTATAGTAGAAAAGGTATTACTCACAATTTTGCAGCACCAGGAACTCCTCAAAAAAATGGTGTATTTGAGAGAAGAAATAGAATTCTTCAAGAGATAACTAGAACCATGTTAAGTGAATATTATATAGCTAGAAATTTCTGGGATGAAGTTGTAAGTACTTCTTATTATACTATAAATCGAGTTTTGATTATACCTTTTCTTAATAAAACACCTTATGAGTTTTGGAATGGTAGAAAACCAAGACTATCCTGCTTCAAGGTTTTTTTTGCAAAGTATTCATTCTGAATACTAAAGATAACATACATAAATTTGCACCAATATCTGATGAAGGAATTTTCTTAGGTTATTCCACAACTTCTAAGTCTTATAGAGTTTTTAATAATAATACTTTTACTGTTGAAGAAACAATGAATATAAAATTTGATGAGTCTGATCCTTTTGTTTTTAAAATATCCCAACCTACATCCTCATATGTGTTTTCAAAAACTGATTTCAACCCTTGATAGAAGATCCTTCTGATAAAGAAAATTTTCAATAAGATACTTCTGAAATATTTACCCCAGAAGACTTTCTACCCTGTGTTGATGAACATGTTTTACAAAAACCAAATCAGGTGTTTCTTAAGAATCATCCCAGTGATAGTATCATTGGTGATGTAAATAAACCTGTAAAGACTAGAAATTCCTTATGAAATGAAGTAGAACATATAGCATTTCTTTCCCAATTAGAACCAAAAAGCACTGATGAAGCTTTAGGTGATGATGATTGGATCAAAACCATGCAAGATGAACTAAATGAATTTGAGAGGAATAAAGTCTAGAACTTGGTTAAAAGACCTAAGGAAACTTCTATTATTGTAGTAAAATGGGTTTTCAGAAACAAATGTGATGAAAATGGAGTCATAGTAAGAAATAAATCTAGACTCATTGCTAAAGGCTATAATCAGCAAGAGGGAATAGACTATGATGAAACATATGCCCCAGTAGAAAGACTTGAATCTATTCGCATTCTACATGCCTTTGGAGCATTCATTAATTTTAAACTTTTTCAAATGGATGTGAAATGTTCTTTTCTTAACGGTTCTGTTCAAGAGGATGTTTTTGTTGAACAACCTCATGGTTTTGAAGATACAAAACATCCTGATCATGTTTTTAGACTTACCGAAGATTTTTATGGTCTTAAACAAGCCCCACGAGCATGGTATGATAGACTCATAGGATTTTTGCATCAAAACAACTATGTTAAGGGAAATGCATATCCAACCCTTTTTATAAAGAAGGACAAGGAAAATTTTTTGATTGTTCAAATTTTTGTTGATGACATTATATTTGGTTCATCTCAGCAATCTTTAACTGATCCTTTTGCAAGTATAATGAAGTCTCAGTTTGAAATGAGTATGATTTGTGAGTTAACTTTTTCCCATGGTTTTCAAATTTCTCAAAAACGAGAAATAACATATATATCTCAGCATATGTATATTAAAGATCTTCTTAAAAAGTATGGTTATGACAACACTAAGAGTATAAGTACTCCCATTAGTACCTCAAACTCTTTAGATCTTGATGAAGATGGGAAACCAGTAGATCAACCATCTTTTAGAGATATGATAGGAAGTCTATTTTACTTAACAGCTAGTCGACTAGACATAATGTTTTTTGTATACTCATGTGCAAGATATCAATCCAATCCTAAGGAATCTCACTTAAAGGCAGTGAAAATAATTTTTTGCTACCTAAAGGGAACCTTGGATCTAGGATTATTTTATTCTTATGGAAATGATTTTGTTCTAAAAAGATTTTCTAATGCTGACTTTGGTGGATGTAGAATGGATAGAAAAAGTACATCCGGAACTTGTCATTTCATAAGAGATTCATTAGTTTCTTGGTCCTGCAAAAAGAAACATTCTGTAGCAGTTTCAACTGTTAAAGCTGAATATGTAGCAGTTGGAAGTTGTTGTGCGCAAGTGTTGTGGATGCAACAGACACTCATAGACTATGGCCTGAGTTTCACTAAGACTCAAATATTGTGTGATAACACAAGTTCCATTGCCCTAATTAAGAACCCCACACATCACTCTCGTGCGAAGCACATAGATATTAGGAATCACTTTTTTAATGATCACACACTGAAAGGAGATATAATTCTTCAGTTTATCGGAACCCAAGATCAACTTGCTGATATTTTCAAAAAATCATTACCCTCCCATAGATTTGAATACATTAAACAAAAGTTAGAAATGATAAATGTACGGTATTCATTCTTCATTAACTTCTTGTTGAACAATTCTACTAATAGTTATAAACTCTTATTTATAGGGGGAGTACATTTGATTGTTAGTGTAACTAAATTTTTTTAAAATCCTTTCTAAGATGAACTTCCGGAATAAAAATTTCTGAAACTAAAATTTCCAGAATGGGAATTAACAGAACTAAAATTTTCAGGACTGAAATTCATAGAATGAGAACTTCCAGAATGGAAGTATTTGTACTGAGAACATTTAGAATGGAAATCATTGTACTGAAAACATTCGGAATGGAATTTTCGTACTGATAAGTTTCAGAATGGATATTTTCAGACTGGGGTTTTCGTAACGAGGTTTTCATACTGGAACTTTCGTAATTATTTTTTTTCATCAAGAAGAATATTTCTAATTTCGAACAATATTTCTTGTTAATCTGTAAGTTATGATTTTATTACTTATAGTTTTGTAATAAAATTTTTCTTACTGGTATTTTTCATTGTTTTTAATTATTTGGATTCTAGTTTTTCCTCAAATACGAATGTTTTATTTAAAAACCTCAAAAGATCGGAGTCAAGTTCTTCTAGCGGGATTGTTCTCAACTGTTAGATCAGATCAATGTTTTTTCAACCGTCAGATGGATTTTGGAAGACCAACAGTCAAATTCTTTGCCTATATAAAGGGGACCCCGAGACTCATCCCACATCAGTTTTCCAAGCTTTTGCATCTTGAGGCTCTGCTGATCTTCTTAAGGTTGGTTCCGAACATTGTGAAGCTGATCCGAATCTTACAGATTACTTTACTCTGAATGTCTGTTGAAGGAACTTCTCAAGATATGTCAACTGTGAAACCTATCTCAAAGTGGTTAGTTTTCAGGGAATGATTAGTTCACCTGGATGTTTATAATCTTGATTGTCTTATTTCAACAAATATTAGACTGAATGGAGTGGAAGATGTCTGCCTAGAAAAGTCAGATAAATAGGATCCGATTTATACTGATTTGTTGATAGAGTTTTATGAGTCTGTTTCCTTCCAGATAGAAGATGGCAGAGAGAGGTTTTCTTTCAAGTCATATGGTAAGACATATAAGCATTCTGACACTAAGGCCACGACCCTATTTGGTTAACATATGAAGGAGAAGCTGAATTTTTCTCTCAAAAACTTCCTGATGTCCAAGGGAGTTTCAATAAGGAGAATGCACTGAAGTGTCTTGGCCTTAAGGATGATTCAACAATTAAGATTGCTCACTTCACTCCAAACAATAGAATCCTTCAACTATGGGTGTTAGGTTTTCTAGTTCCAAGAAGAGGTGATAAAGACAATCTGAAGAAGAGTTATATCTATGTCTTAGACTTTTTGGTAAATCTAAGAAAGATAAATATGATAAAGCATGTCTTGGTTATGATCAAGAATATCAAAGAAGGAAATTTTAGAGCTTATAATATCATGTTTCCTGGCTTATTATCTAAGTTGATAGTTTGATGCTTAGAATCCATCAAGGATGCCTAAAAATCAATGATCGGGAATTGCAAGATCATGCTTGTCAGTGATGATACTCTTAGGAGGATGAATATGGGATTTTCCAGTGAATTCGGAGAATTTTACCCCCTATCTGTGGAGGAGTTTGAAGAAGCTCAAAAAGATACACAATCTCTGGAACCATCAAAAAGCAAAGGAAGAAGAGAAAGTCTAAGGAAGTGGTTTCTTATGAAGATATTCATCAGGATAAGGAAACTCAATCTGCTCCCCCAAGCTGAAGAAGCAGAAAACATATACGGATGAAGTAGCAGCCAAGTGGAGGGAAGATAAAGAAATGAGGAAGGAAGGGGATCCTCAATTTGTACTGGACCCTGCCGAGCCTAAAGCCTTAAAGGAAAAAGCTGTTAAGGAGCTAGAGATACAAGCAAAGGAATAGAAAATGAGAGAGAAGATGTATGAAGCTGAAGTGGTGCGATCTTTGCTGAAAGATACAGAGTTGGCTTCCGAAATGCTTCCAGTTCCGGAATCTTTTGGTGTTTAACCTTCTTTACCAGAAACTCTAGCTAAGAACAATGTCACTCCGGAAAAGGCCAAGGGTAATGTAATAGTTGTAGAAGCTGATAAAGAAGTTGCTGAAGTAGTAGAGGAAGAAGAAGAAGAAGAGGAGAGTGATGATCTGGATACCTTGATCAAGAAAGTACAAGACTACAAAGATAAGGATGAATCCACAAAGTTAGTTACTCCAGGTAAGGGAGATGAGGAAGCTAGCATGAAACATCAAGAAGAAGAAGAAAATGTGTTGTATGATGAAGAAGAATTCTATGAGAGGAATTTTCTTGAGGGAGGTCAAGAAAAACAGAAATCAGCTGAAGACCAGATCATTCAAGTTTCTGAATCCGAGGAAGTATCTCCTAATGTGGAACACATTCCGAAATCTGATAAGGGGAAGAAATCTCTCATGGAGACACCTTTAAAAGATCTCATCTTGAGGAAAGAGGTTGGTGGTACCTCTAGAAGGAAGTTGTTGCCAGTTGAAGAAGAGTAAAGAGAAATTTCTGATTTGGAATCATCATCTCACGGGCATGATTTTGTGGTTTAGTCTCTGAGAAATTTGGTAGACACAATTCCGATTCTTCCAACAATAGATTCTAGGTGCCAGATGCTGCAATAAACTATGAATCAGAAATCGGATTCTTTATCCATGGTCATGGATAAGTTTGTGAAGTTGGAAGCTGAACAGAAAAGTTTTCTAATCGATTATGATATATATACAATGTCTTGCAGTAAGGTAAGAAAGTGGTTTAAGAGAGTTAAAGAAGACTTTACTGTGTATGATAATTTTCAGAATGACATGAAAGAAGCTTTTGACACAGCAGATAAAAAGGTTAAGAATCTTGAAGATGAGATGATTATTGAGCAGAGTACCCAGAGTCAACAAGTAAATGAACTGAATGACAAGGCAAACTCTCTTGCTCGAAATCTTATTAATGATAGAAATCTCTAGATTGAGCATGATAAAAAAGTGGTTCAGAAAGATTAGTTGTTAAAGTTGAAGAAACAAGCCTTGGAGGCTTAGGTAGAGGCTTTAAAATCTCAAGAAGAAAAGGTAAAATCCTTGGAGAGGCAATGGGAGGAAGATCAAAGAGACTTAAAGAAAATCAAAGCCTTGTTAAAGAAGCTCATTCCAAAGGAAAAGGAAGACAAATGAACCCACTCCGATCTTTTTTTGTAAATGTCTTTCCTTGTAAATTTTTTCCCAACTCTAATAAAATAGTTATCTGGTTGGTTGTATCTTGTTATATACTAATGTTTTAGGTACCATACATTGTTTTCCATTCCCTTTAATTCATTTTGAAAATCACAAAGGGGGAGAAGGGAAAAAAAACTACTCCTAAGGAGGATAAAGGCAAAATTTCTAAGAGAAATATCCTTAATGAATGGTGGAGTTTCCCACTATGAAGTTTTTCATTCTTACAATAATGAAAAATCCACTATGGAAACTCATAATACAATCCTTAGAGTTTCAATGCCTAAGGGGGAGTTAGTTGTATTAACTTTTATCCGTGAACAAAGGGTGATAAGTTTTAATTTTCAAAGTCTTATGAAAATTTTCAAAATCCTTATATGCTTTTTCTAAAGGATGTTTGTTCTTTCCATAAAGGGGGAGATTGTTGAGTCAATAAGGTTTTCCTTATGACTTTTCCATTCCTTCTTGTTTTGAAAATCAAAAAAACCTTATACTTTTGTAAATATTATTTTTACCCCCATAAGGAAAATTTACTTCTTTAAGGAAATTTACCCTAACCTAGTTCTTCTTATACATAGCAATATTATTCTTAAATTCAAAAACCAAATTCATACCCAAAATCCTGGAGCCATATAATGGAAATATTTGGTGTATTCTATTTTTAGGATCTAAATTCTGGATGTGATCTGTAATGTAGTTCTAATCCGAATTCTAGACTCCAAACTCTTTAGTAGTTCGACTCCGAACTCTTTAGCTGTTCGACTCCGAACTCTTAATTAGTTCGAATCTGAACTCTTTAGTACTTCGACTCTGAACTCTGAAGAAGTTTGACTCCGAACTCTTAAGCATTTAAACTCCGAACTCTTAAGTAGTTTGACTCCAAACTCTTTAGTAGTTCGACTCCGAACTCTAAAGAAGTTCGACTCCAAACTTTTAAGCATTTTGACTCCGAACTCTTAAGAAGTTCGACTCTGAACTCTGCATGTTCAGATTCCGATCTCTGGTGAAACCAGACACCGAATTCCTATAAAACAGAATCCGAATATTTATTAACATAGACTCTGAACATTATTTTGGTTAGACTCTGAACTTTTTAACTTACTTATACTCCAAAATTTTGATTATATTTTACTTACATATTCTTTATTCCAAAATGATGTCGTACATTAAGTTATACATAGTTTGTTATAAAACGATGTCATCTATTCTGTTTCTAATTAACTGTTGGTTGAGTTACACGTGTATAGGTCTCTCCGAATTTCATGGAAAATATAACCGTTAGAAGAGGGAGCTGGCCGTTGGAATGTTTCCTATAAATAGGAGCTCATTTGAAAGAGCTCAATCAATGAAACAAGTTGATCGATCTAGAGAACACACATTGTTAAGGTGATTTCTAGAGAGAGAAGATTTTCATTCCTTGTGCGTACTAAACTACTCGTTCAAATTGCTTCATGGGACACCAGATGTTGGTGATTACATTCGAGGACTTACGGGGATAGGAAGACAGAGGTGCCGACTACCTTGAAGTTCGAGGGCTTCCTTGATGAGGAAGACAGAGGTTCCAACTACCTTGAAGTTGAGGGCTTGTGGGGATAGCAAGAAAGAGATTCCTATCTTCATATCGAGGGATTATCCTGGTGTGGGTAAGACAGAATTTCTTGAATTTATAAATCAAGAGACCTTTATCCAAGGTTGTTGGATACCCTTCTCTTTGGGTTAAAAGAGTTATTGTTTGTTTTCGCTGTATATTGTATTGTAAATATAGTATAATATTCTTATACTTCCTTATACTTGTACTCTGATTAGTTTAGATTCTATATTCTTTAAGGTAGAATTTTATATTCTAAACATCGGTTTCAATTCTCTAGTTGGTAATTAGTGGTGTTGTGAATTTGCTTAATTTAACTTTGTTAAACCTAGATTTTCCTTGTCTAAGGAAAACATCATTATACATAGCCATGTTTAATGGTTCCAAAGGAATTTTTATAGTGTACAATTCACCCCCTCTTGTATTTTGAGCATCTACATTGTTATTTCGATCCTAAAATAAATACATAAGGAAGGAAAAAAAATGTGTTCTTTTGGGGAATACAATGAAGAAGAAGAAGTAAAGGGGGGTGAAATATCATTACATTTCTAAAGATCTTGAGAATCAACTCTCATGGAAGATGATGATCGAGAGGCATAGAATAGAATAAGATGTCTTATGTTTTTAATATGGAATGATGGGAAAATATAATATGAAGAACATCAAGTCAAATATGAATTTTGATTTTTCACGCATTTTTAATTGTGTATAATGATTCTATATCTTCATGTTTAGTATTAAATACTTCTCAAGGTTCTAAATGTTTTATATAAACTCAAAATACATATATATTTATTAATATTATTTGAGAATAGATGTATCTATGGGATGTTACTAGAGTGATTCTAACTGCTCTATCCCGTATAGTCAACCATACTGTAATACTGAAAATATTGATTTTGGTTCTAACAAACATTTTCGTGTTTCTAGTGTTATCAAAGAAATTATCTCTATTTCTTATTTAAATACTGAGGTACTTTTTAATTTTTTAAAAAATAGTTTTTACTTATATAATTATAAGATATATAATGGTATGAAAAAATTTAATCACAGTCTTTATGTATATATTACGAAATAAAAATATTGGAAATTGATAACAAAACCAGCATGCATAACTCATAGAATATAATGTTATGGAATGTTCATATTGGTCGTGTAAATGTTTAGAGTTTGAAAAATATCTATAATGATGCATACTATGACTCTTTTATGATTAATACACATGCAATATTCCATAATTGTTTACATGGTAATATAGCTAATCTATCATTAAGTGGTCTAGGTGAGAGGGTTAGGGAGATTCTATAGTTGGTTCACACTAATTTATGTGGTCCTTTTCATGTATCTGATAGAGTTTTAGACTCATACTTTTTTAAATTTAATGATGACTTGAGTATGTATGGTTATATCCATATAATGAAGAATAAGCATGAACCCTTTTAAAAATGAAAATATTTCAATAATGAGTTTTAGAATCATCTTGGTGAAAATATATTGGAAATATTAATTATTTAATGTTTGTGAGTTTCTTATCTAAGAATTTATCAACATTATACTAGGGTATAAGATTTTATATAAAATAACTCATCATTATAATTTGTATTGGAATAGTGTTAGTAAATTAAGGAACCAATCCTTTTTGAACATGTTAAGGGAAATGATTAGTCATTCAAACCATCAATTATCAATTAGCGGAGATGAATTACAAAATATTATTATACTTACTAAACTGGGTTCCAGATATAGGAACAAATTATATTACCATGGAGCTAGAGTCTAGGAATAAACTTGGTTTTTTTTATTTTCATTATTGGGAAAGTGAAGAGTTCGTTAGGGAATGATAAAGATACAAACTAGAACCATAGGAAAAAAGTTTACCTTTATAGGATATACCAAGGAAATAAGGGGTTAGTAGCTATATTACCCTTCATACAAGAATGTAATTGTTCTGTGGTAGGCTATGTTTCATGAAAGGTATCAAATCCACTTGGAGAATAATGAGTGAATTAGTGAAATTTTTGGAGTTGATTCTCACGATACTAAAGAGTGAGTACGGTAATTTATTCCACTTTTCCCCATTGAATATGATGATCCTAAAAGAAAATTATTTCCTAAGAAAGATATTGATATTTGAGATAAAATGAGATGTGGTTATTTTGATACCACTTATAGTTACTCTTTCCCAGTATAAAATTAAGATAGTATTTGTTATAAAGAGTTAGTATTGTTCTTAGAATCATAATGATTGAAAAAATCCATAAATTTTAAGAGTAATTTAATGTATCAAACCCATGTTTGGGTTCTTATCAACATTATGGATTATGTAAAAAAATTATTTTTAAATATATATATAATATAAATATTGACATAAAACATACTATAAATACATATACAGTAAATCTAGTGGCTAAATTATTTAGATAGCATCATGTGATTTACAATATGAAATAATTTTCCTCAGTTTCTATGTATAAATCCACTAAAAAAATTCCATATCAACTCATCAAGATAATGATATTTCTAAATTTTGATGTAAAAAATAAATTCCGTAATATGATCTTTTAGGAATATTTGTATATGACACTACCAGAACAGTCTGTAACACTACAATATTATAATAGGATATGGAAGTCATAGAGATCCAATTATGGATTAATGCATGCATCGTTCTCAAGGAACATCCAATTTGGTGAAATGAAAAAATAATTTTCTTTTATTATTATTGAATGTTAGCCATGTGATTATGAGAGGTTCAACATTATAAATTTTTTAATAGTATTATATGCTTGGGGAATATTAAGAATTGTAAATGTAATACTATATTTATAATATGGTAAGGAATAGTTGAACAGGTGATTATATATGAAGGAATTAGGTGAAGTAACTTATATTATACTAATCCAGATCATAAGTTATTGATCAATGTTGTTAGTTGGAATACATAAAGTTATATACATTTACTAAATATTGATGAGTTTTAGTAGGGAATAATATAGCGGGGTATCTATTGCGATGTTAAAAGGTATATGTCATTTCAAGAAAAAATTTACTCAAACATAAGAGGAAATATAGAGAATGAGCAAGAACACATAAAGATTATTGTTTTTAGATTGATAATTCTGATATAAAGTCAATGTCAAGATATGATTTTTATCAATATAGGAGATATGATAAATAAGAGTTCACTGATTCTAGTTGTCCAAAATTCAATAATAGATTTGGATTACGTTGTTGCTTCCAATGTTTTAAGAGAAGTAGTTTGGATTCGTAAATTATTATATATCATGATATATTTTCTTTGTAGAATGGATTATATATCACATTACTTTGATAACAATATAGGTGTGGATATCTCAAAAGGGAAAAGTTTAAAATACCGAATAAATCAAACACACCATATGTGTCATCACATGGTGGATTTTTCTCTACTACGTGACGTTTTTGTGAAGAGTATATCCAAAGTGGAAAAAATGGGGGACTACTTTACCAAGGAATTATATGAGTAGAATAGTGTGTATCATGTGAAATCTAATGGATTGAAATAATATTTCAGTTGACTGTAATGAATTAATATTTTTTTACTATTATTTCCCTAGAATTTAATTAGACCAAAATTTTAAGTTTTTTATAACAAATAATTATTCAAATACCATCATGATTGTTCTTTTACATAATACGTCCAGGTAAAAATTTCATTCGAATATATGTCACGGTAAAATATCATAGAAGTTCTCTGACATGATGAAAACAAATATATTCTATATCATTTTTAATGAACCTAATTTTGTGGCAAGATAATATTTTCATATAAGACATATATTATATTGGCTACTAGGGGTAAGAAGATCATTATTTTCCAAGACACCATATCTAGATGTTTTCTCTTAATAATCTAAAAAATATGAGATTATGAGAATATAACACACAAAAGGAAATAAACATTTCCATGTGACATTAAATATTCATATGTATAGGAAAATATATTGATCATTAGAATTTATTATTATCATTAATGGATATCATGACAAGAGTTATTTGATGTATCGATAAAATTTATGATGACATATTCTAATAGAAATTTAGCATATGATGGGTGTAACATGAGTGATATTTCATTAACAGATAATGCATGAGTGGATTAATTCATATATCCCCAGATAAAATGTGATATCTAAATACTTCGATTGGAATGGATCTAACTTTATAAATTAATTGACATAATTTTTTATGGGTGATTTCATTTATAAAAATTTAATGAATGATAAATTATGAATATAGGTTGATCCCCTTGTTATATAACCAAAATGATTAGAGTTATCCCAATAAATGGAGTATATTACTTCATAAATATTAATAGGGTGTTAGGATTTTTTGTTGTTGTAACACCCCAAACTTCTACGGTACGCTTCTCTTTGAATAATGTGATAGCGTGTGTTGTACGCAACACCGAGTTCTAACACACCAAAACTAATCAAACTAGCCGTTATGAATAGTAATACCTACTTTTTGAAATTATATATATTTTATATTTGAAAATGGACTTCATTTTTGGATTCGGAATATCGAATTTATCCTAAGGTGAAATTTTGGTACATTTCGGATAACTTTCATATTTTGATGAATAGTGAAAATTACTAAATTTTAATTAAAAACAACTTTTTTAATCAAAATAATTAATAGTGATAAATTGTGAATTTGAGTGGTTTTAAAGTATATTTAGAATATATTTTTACCATTTAATATAATGTTGGTCATTGGACATAATTTTACAATTAAACTGAACATAAACAAGTGTCAATCTTTTGATAGTTATTACCTCTTAAAAACACGCTTTTTGTTTTGACAGCGGGAATTAATTTTAAATTAATTTCTGCCACTTTTGTGTTTTGAATTTAGAAAAATGGATTCCATATTTTGAATCAGGATGTCCAAATTTTGTAAATAGGTAACTTTTAT
Source organism: Viscum album (assembly GCA_963277665.1). Lineage (NCBI taxonomy): Eukaryota > Viridiplantae > Streptophyta > Magnoliopsida > Santalales > Viscaceae > Viscum > Viscum album. The sequence goes on from OY728150.1 coordinate 1,629,874,887, forward strand.
TTTTAGACATTTTGAATAATTACTGTGGTAAATATTTTATTTACCATGGTTAAGGGTAAATCCGGTAAATAAGGGTTAAAAAATAATATTATAATAATACAAAATTACCCTAAAACGTGTCCTAACCTTATTGGTGGACACATAACCGACCATGAGAATCCTTTGGTCAATTTGGGGACCCCTTGGAGCCACTTGTATGTGGTAGGGACACTTTATATTAATAAAGTTAAAATTAAAATAAAAATGGCCTAAGCTTACATCTTTTAGAAGAACAATTTTTACATAGGGTTATACATGTTGGATTTTCGATTATAAATATTCATTAGAAAGATAAAAAGATTTCCTACATAAAGATAGTTTATTTATTATTTTTAGACATCAAATAAATTAAATTATTAATGACACAAAAATTATGCAATGTTTACCTCATTAATAAATCATTTAAATAAATAAGATTATAATGATTAAAATATTATCTAAAACCTGTCCAATTCTTATTGGTTGATGTTATTTAGAATATGAGTAATCTTATCTTCGACCTCAATGATTTTTGGACCATTATAAACCGAATATAATTATATTATAAAGTAATACTTTCACTCTTTCCTAAAGAGCCCCTCTTCTCCCTTATAAAAGGAGACCACTTATACTCATTCCTCACACCTCTCAAGCCACTTGGCTCGTCCAAACTCTGCCCAAATAATCTCCCCACATCCCTCTCCTCCTCCTTGAAGCTTCCCCTTAGGCAGAAAGCATTTCAAGAAGTCCTTTGGTTCCAACCAAAGTGAGTTACCTAAATTAAAGGTAACGATTTCTCTTAAATTATTTTCATTTATTTTGCTTCTCCAACCCCCAAACTCTTTTTATTTCCTTTATTTTGTAACAACACCAGTATCCTCAATATACTAGGATGTTGTTATAAGAAGGATTCAAACTACACATACACACAACTCCATCTAATGGATGATGAACATAATGTTTCTGTGGATGGCAAACTAACGCCTCACGAAACGATGATTGTTCAAATACATCTTACCGCCTCTCATGGTGGCCATTATGATGGCACTGTAATTAAATATGATATTAATGATATATATTTTATATATAAGCTTCTGTAATTCCATTTTATGTCATACCATTATTCGTTTCATGTTGTATATACATACGATAATTTCATTTGAGGAAGTGCGGACTACCGCCCCCTTAAAACGATATGACTCGTTCATACCACACATGGAACGTATAAAGGATGGTGTTAATGAACTTAAGTAACATATATAAAATATTATATTATACTGGAATAGTAATATACCTATGTATCATTTGGATTCAATTCTTTTAAAATAAAAATTAAATGGAAGTAGCGTTCGTGCGTACGTACGGACTACCGTCTCCACGAACGCGGTGAGATCCATCCTCCATCGTATCCATTCAAGTCTTATTATCATTTTAGGGTTAAAAATAATGTTAATATCATTCTGATTATGAATAAGATTTAATCTATCCATTACAAACATGTCTTACGTAACCAAACATTTAAGAAGAACGAATCGATTATCACCTGAAACGACGATAATAATAAGATATTATTAATAAAGCAATGTTAAAAGATCATATATGATATCATATTAATGTATATGATTCTTGTATAATTTAATAACAATTATTTCACCATTATACAGGAGGTTAACCGACCCCAAAAAATGAAAAGTACAAGGTAAGGGTTATTTCACAATCTCTTCATTATCCAAGGTTATTTATATGTAATAATCTACTGGGATCTCTTTATCATTCACATCCATGTTTTCTTAAAAATGTATTTCAAAACATTTTTATTATTTACAAGAATATGGTTTAAAGTCATTTATACCCTTGTTTGACTTTTTATAAGAGGAATCTTTCCGTCGTTTTTAAAACAAGGTCCTTTTAACCTTTTCGACAGAATTAAGGTAAGAATGTTTTTTTTAACTTATACGGCGGGTGCGGTTATTTTACACCGTTATAAAATCTTCAAAGCTTTCCTTACAAGCTTATAATATTATTTTCAATGAAAATGTTTTATTTCATATGGCTCTCAAATGATTTCAAAAATAGAAAGAGATATTTCTCTAAAAAGTGTTTTGATTTCATCTATGTCAACATCCTTTGATGGATTTTACGCTTATTTGAAGTTGATTTATTATGATACAAAACTTCTATATTGTATTGAAGGTTTTGTGATATGTTTGACTGTGGATGTGTTATTTTTATACCATTCATAGTTTATGGTGAAGTTATTGACATTTCGTATGCTAGTTTTAATACGAATGTTTATGTTATGTTTAAACCTTTTCATATGGGAATGCATTGGACTTAATAAATGACGGGTGGAGCCCGCTATAGCTCCTCGATGCATCGGTAGGTCTCATGAGACAAACTAGTGTCTTGGCACAAGGCCTTGACAAAATCTTATTTGTAGTCTTGGCACGAGGCCTTGGCTAAGTGGTTATGATAGTCTGGCATTATGCATTCCAACATTATGAAAGTGGTTATTGATTTTTTCATGTGATTATTCGATTAGTAGAATATCCATGTGAATAAGTAAATGGCATTTTTTCATTTTATTTATGCCATACCATGTTGAAAGTTCATATTTAAAAGGATTTTGTTTTAGTTATACATTGCCTTAAATGTTTATTCTTATTTATGAAAGTTTCCACTATATTGTTATCCTTACTGGGCATTTGAGCTCACCCCTTTTCTATGTTTTATTTTTCCCAGGAAGTGAAGAAGTAAATTATGAATGACCTGCAGGGATATTATGTGGGGATATGAGTGTGGATTATGGAGACATTATGTTATTGTAGTAGTTTTTCATTTTATGATGTAATGTAAAACTTATGAATATATCTAGTGTTTCTAAGGCTACTAAACCAATCGGTCTTTCGAGATTTGATCTTTCTTGTGATCATGCCAATGTTATGTAATAATGCACCGACTCTGGGTAACTGGGGTCGGGGCGTTACAGTTGGTATCAGAGGAAGTTTAGTACAAACCTTGGAAGCTAGATTTAGATAAACTCTGATTAGAGCACGTAGACCTAAGATGAACTTTGAGGATTAGTATAGAAGAACTTCCTAGAATTTTGGTATTGGAGAGATTTTGTGAGTTTTCCGAGCAATACATCCCTGTCTGGATACGAGCAAGTAGAGGCGGCTCTGGCACAGATGTACCTAGGGGTAAAACCTGAAAAGACCGCTTTGAGCTAGACTCAAACGGGAACTGGTGCACGACAACGGGCCTTGCTGCACTCTTGGTTATGACACTCCCGGAGGATATGCTTAGGATAAATCTCATTTTCTTTACAAATCATTTTGAAGGGATTATGAGTATATACATCCTCAAAGAAAACATTATTATGATTATGGATTATATCCATAAATAGTTCAATTTATGTTAAGTGTTTTATAAGTATGGGATTATGTATTTTGATTCATAAACTGATCTAGTTTATGACATTGTTTAGAAATGGCGCCTAGTGGAAGAAATGGAAACTGTATCAATGCACGCACTCCATGTAGGGATTGCCCTCCTGCTCAAGATAATTATAGTGGGGCTGGTGATGCAACTGGTGCTGATCAGCTAATCACCATACTGGGACAACTTACTCAGGTTATGAATAATAACCTTACCCGTATGGAGCACCCTGATCCGCAGCGTGGAGGATCAATGTTAGATCGATTCATGAGGCAACAACCACCAACGTTCAATGGGAATACAAATCCCTTAGTAGCTGAGCAATGGATATTTTCCCTAGAGAAAATATTTCAGGCTTTGGGGAGCAGTGAAAGGGAAAAAGTTATCATGGCAGTTTACCGCCTCACTCGAGATGCTGATCAATGGTGGTCATTGATTCAGAACATGAAGGAAGATGATGAAGTATCAAATATGGAATGGAGGGAGTTCAAAGATCTGTTTTTAGAAAAATACTTCCCTCGCGACCATCGAGCAGATATGGAAAAGCAATTTCTGAGTCTGAGACAGAAGGAGGATGAGAATGTCACAAAGTATGAGGCTAACTTTACAAGGTTAGCGAGGTATGCTGGAGATTATATTCGCAACCCAAGAAGTAAGATTGATCGTTTCTTTTATGGGTTAAAACCATATCTCCGTCGAGCATTAGTCTCACAATCCTTTTCATCGTACGAAGACATTGTCTCATGTGCTATCAAGACCGAAAAGGAATTCTCTAAGTCTTATGACTTTAAAGCAAAGCAAGAGAAGAAGAGACCTGCTGATCAATCTGGGAATTGAAATAAGGGGAAGAAAGGAAAGGTTGAATATCCATCATGTGGTAAATGTGGGAAGAAACACCCCGGTACTTTCTTGAAGGGAATGGGAGTCTGTTACAAGTGTGGTGAAAAAGGCCACCAAGATCATGATTGCAAGGGGAAGAAGGAAGCTACCAACGTTCAATGCTACAATTTCAGGGAGATGGGGCATTATGCAAATGCAAGCCCTAAGCGTCAGGAGAACTTACCTCAGAAAATGCCAAGGGATCAAGGCCAGGCTTATGCTATCACTACTGCTGAGGTAGAAGCTCCGAAAGACGTGGTGGCAGGTAATTTAATGGTTTCCTCAAGTTTAGAAAATGCATTATTTGATTCTGGATCATCACATTGTTTCATATCTTCCCAGTTTGCTAAGAAAATTAGATATTTCCTATTTGATTTAATAAGGGAGTTGTCAGTTAAAACTCCTAAGGGAAGTATCGTTGCAACAAAGTTTTGTGAATCAGTCCCCATTAGAGCACATAAATTTTCTTTATCTGCTGATCTCATCGTCATACCTATGATTGAGTTTGATATAATCCTCGGTATGGACTGGCATTCGGACTATGATGTGAAGATTTATTGTAAGAAGAAAGAGGTTACGATTCATGATGATAATGATAAGGAACACCTTATTTTTAGAGCAGAATCGTCACCACCTAATTCTTATTTAGATCCACCCTCAATAGCTCAACTAAATTCAATTATTGGGGAGGAAGAGAATGAAATAACTACGGGTGAGGAAAGGAATGTTCAAATAGAGGATGTACCTGTTGTGAAAGAATTTGTAGATGTATTTCCAGAAGATTTACCTGGACATCCTCCAGAACGAGAAGTTGAGTTTTCCATTGATTTGATTCCCGGATCAAGGCCTATATTGAAGACCCCTTATAGAATGGCCACTGTAGAGTTAGTCGAACTAAAGAAACAACTAGAGGAATTGAGTAATAAGGGATTTATTCGCCCTAGTGTTTCTCCATGGGGAGCCCCTGTTATTTTTGTTAAAAAGAAAGATGGATCTATGAGGTTATGTATCGACTACAGGGAGATCAATGCTATAACGATAAAGAACAAGTATCCCCTACCTCGTATTGATGATTTATTTGACCAACTGCATGGAGCTCAATACTTTTCAAAGATTGACCTTCGATCTGGATACCATCAGTTGTGTGTGAAGAAGGAAGACATTCCGAAGACAGCATTTCGAACCAGGTACGGGCATTACGAGTTTACTGTAATGCCGTTTGGATTGACTAATGCACCCTCTGTATTCATGGATCTGATGAATAGAGTTTTCAAGGAGTATCTCGATGAATTTGTGGTGGTATTTATTGATGATATCTTGGTATACTCCAAAACCTACGAAGATCATGAAAATCACTTGCGCATTATCTTGAAGACTCTGAGGAGGAATGAATTATATGGGAAGTTTAGCAAGTGTGAATTCTGGCTTCAGGAGATTTCTTTTCTTGGCCATATTGTCTCTAAAGATGGAATCTCTGTTGATCCTTCTAAGACCAAGGCAATCCAAGAATGGCCAGCACCTACGAGTATAACTGAGGTACGTAGTTTTATTGGTTTGGTAGGTTATTATCGACGTTTCGTCCAGAATTTTTCCCGATTGGCTAACCCATTAACGAAGCTCACACGTAAAGGGGTTAAATTTGTTTGGAAAAAAGAGTGTGAAGAATGTTTCGAAGAACTGAAGAGAAGATTAGTCAATGCTCCTATATTGACTCTACCATCGGGGAATGATGGGTTCGTTATTTATAGTGATGCATCGAAGAAAGGACTTGGCTGTGTCCTTATGCAGAATGATAGAGTTATTCCCTATGCATCACGACAGTTGAAAATTCATGAAAAAAACTATCCTACTCATGATCTCGAGTTAGCAGCAGTGATCTTTGCTTTGAAGATATGGAGGCACTACCTCTATGGTGAAAAATGTGAGATTTATACTGATCACAAGAGTTTGAAGTATATTTTCTCACAAAAAGAACTCAACATGAGGAAAAGGAGATGGCTTGAATTGCTCAAGGATTATGATTGTACGATACACTACCACCCAGGGAAGGCAAACAAGGTGGCAGATGCTTTGAGTAGAAAAGACCATGGAGTTTTGAACAATATGAGAATTGAAAGGGATCCAATTTTTATGGATATAGTGAAGATGGACATGGGAATAACCAGGGAAGGTGAAACATCAATGATTTTTCAAATGGTTGCCAAACCATCTTTAATAGAAAGGATTAAGAGTTCTCAGACCGATGATGAAGAATTCCAAAAGAAGATTAAAGCTGTGAATGATGGGAGATTGAGAGACTTTGTGTATGAAGATGGAATTTTGAAATTCGGGAAGAGACTTTGTGTTCCCAATATACCTGATCTAAAAAGGGAATTACTGGATGATGCTCATAGTTCCAATTTCTCTATACACCCTGGGAGCACCAAAATGTATAGAGATTTGAAGGAACATTTTTTGTGGGACAACATGAAGAGGGAGATTGCTGATTTTGTGTCAAGATGTATGGTTTGTCAACAAGTGAAAGCTGGAAGGCAACATCCTGGAGGAGTCATGCAACCTCTTCCCATACCGGAGTGGAAATGGGACAATGTTACGATGGACTTCGTCATGGGGCTACCAAGGACTCCTAGAAGGAACGATGCAATATGGGTTATTGTTGATCGTCTTACCAAGTCAGCACATTTTCCTGCTATAAGAGAAGATCTACCCCTGGAACGTCTAGCAAGACTATATATTAATGAAGTTGTGAGACTTCATGGAGTACCCCTATCGATTGTTTCTGATCGTGATCCCCGTTTTACTTCATGATTCTGGAAATGTCTTCAGAAATCCCTGGATACTGAACTACATTTGAGCACTGCATACCACCCTCAGACAGACGGACAATCAGAACGGACTATTCCAACATTAGAAGACATGTTGATATCTTGCCCACTTGACTTTCAGGGTATGTGGGATCAATATTTACCTCTGGTAGAATTTTCCTATAACAATAGCTCCCATTCGAGTATTCAGATGGAACCATATGAAGCGTTATATGGAAAGAGATGTCATACACCAACCTGTTGGGATGACGTTGGTGAAAGAAAACTTGTAGGCCCAGAACTGGTGGAGGAAACGGTGGAAAAGGTGAATGTAATCCAAAATCACATCAAAGCAGCTCAAAGTAGGCAGAAGAGCTATGCCGATAATCAAAGGAAGGATTTGAAATTTCAAGTCGGTGATCATGTTTTCCTGAAGGTATATTCGTGGAAGGGAGTCATACGTTTTGGTAAGAAAGGTAAATTGAGTCCCAGGTAAATCGGACCTTTCGAAATTCTAGAACGAATTGGGGTTGTAGCTTACCGATTGGCAATGCCGCCAAGTCTCTCCAAAGTTCACGATGTGTTCCACGTATCTCTATTGAGGAAATACATGCCTGATCCGACGCATGTACTCAACTATGAGGAATTAGAACTGGAACCCGATCTGTCTTATTGCGAAGAGCCCGTCAAGATTCTTGATACGAGAGAACAAGTGCTGAGAAACCGGACGACGCGTCTGGTAAAAGTTTTGTAGAGAAACCATAAGATGGAAGAGGCAACGTGGGAACCCGAGGAATTTATGATGAAGAACCACCCAAGTCTTTTTATGCAGTAATACCCTAGAAATTGCGAGGACGCAATTATTTGAAGAATGGGAGAATGTAACACCCCAAGCTTCTACGGTACGCTTCTCTTTGAATAATGTGATAGCGTGTGTTGTACGCAACACCGAGTTCTAACACACCATAACTAATCAAACTAGCCGTTATGAATAGTAATACCTACTTTTTGAAATTATATATATTTTATATTTTAAAATGGACTTCATTTTTGGATTCGGAATATCGAATTTAGCCTAAGGTGAAATTTTGGTACATTTCGGATAACTTTCATATTTTGATGAATAGTGAAAATTACTAAATTTTAATTAAAAACAAATTTTTTAATCAAAATAATTAATAGTGATAAATTGTGAATTTGAGTGGTTTTAAAGTATATTTAGAATATATTTTTACCATTTAATATAATGTTGGTCATTGGACATAATTTTACAATTAAACCGAACATAAACAAGAGTCAATCTTTTGATAGTTATTACCTCTTAAAAACACGCTTTTTGTTTTGACAGCGGGAATAAATTTTAAATTAATTTCTGCCACTTCTGTGTTTTGAATTTAGAAAAATGGATTCCATATTTGGAATCAGGATGTCCAAATTGTGTAAATAGGTAACTTTTATTTTTAGACATTTTGAATAATTACTGTGGTAAATATTTTATTTACCATGGTTAAGGGTAAATCCGGTAAATAAGGGTTAAAAAATAATATTATAATAATACAAAATTACCCTAAAACGTATCCTAACCTTATTGGTGGACACATACCCGACCATGAGAATCCTTGGGTCAATTTGGGGACCCCTTGGAGCCACTTTTATGTGGTAGAGACACTTTATATTAATAAAGTTAAAATAAAAATAAAAATGGCATAAGCTTACATCTTTTAGAAGAACAATTTTTACATAGGGTTATACATGTTGGATTTTCGATTATAAATATTCATTATAAAGCTAAAATGATTTCCTACATAATGATATTTTATTTATAATTTTTAGACATCAAATAAATTAAATTATTAATGACACAATAATGATTCAATGTTTACCTCATTAATAAATCATTTAAATAAATAAGATTAAAATGATTAAAATATTATCTAAAACCTGTCCAATTCTTATTTGTTGATGTTATTTAGAATATGAGTCATCTTATCTTCGACCTAAATGATTTTTGGACCATTATAAACCGAATATAATTATATTATAAAGTAATACTTTCACACTTTCCTAAAGAGCCCCTCTTCTCCCTTATAAAAGGAGACCACTTCTACTCATTCCTCACTCCTCTCAAGACACTTGACTCGTCCAAACTCTGCCCAACTAAGCTCCCCACATCCCTCTCCTCCTCCATGAAGCTTCCCCTTAGGCATAAAGCATTTCAAGAAGTCCTTTGGTTCCAACCAAAGTGAGTTACCTAAATTAAAGGTAACGATTTCTCTTAAATTATTTTCATTTATTTTGCTTCTCCAACCCCCAAAATCTTTTTATTTCTTTTCTTTTGTAACAACAACAGTATCCTAAATATAATAGGATGTTGTTATAAGAAGGATTCAAACTACACATACACACAACTCCATCTAATGGATGATGAACATAATTTTTCTGTGGATGGCAAACTAACGCCTCACGAAACGATGATTGTTCAAATACATCTTACCGCCTCTCATGGTGGCCATTATGATGGCACTGTAATTAAATATGATATTAATGATATATATTTTATATATAAGCTTCTGTAATTCCATTTTATTTCATACCATTATTCGTTTCATGTTGTATATACATACGATAATTTCATTTGAGGAAGTGCGGACTACCGCCCCCTTAAAACGATATGACTCATTCATACCACACATGGAACGTATAAAGGATGGTGTTAATGAACTTAAGTAACATATATAAAATATTATATTATACTGGAATAGTAATATACCTATGTATCATTTGGATTCAATTCTTTTAAAATAAAAATTAAATGGAAGTAGCGTTCGTGCGTACGTACGGACTACCGTCTCCACGAACGTGGTGAGATCCATCCTCCATCGTATCCATTCAAGTATTATTCTCATTTTAGGGTTAAAAATAATGTTAATATCATTCTTATTATTAATAAGATTTAATCTATCCATTACAAACATGTCTTACGTAACCAAACATTTAAGAAGAACGAATCGATTATCACCTGAAACGACGATAATACTAAGATATTATTAATAAAGCAATGTTAAAAGATCATATATGATATAATATTAATGTATATGATTATTTTATAATTTAATAACAATTATTTCACCATTATACAGGAGGTTAACCAACCACAACAAAGGAAAAGTACAAGGTAAGGGTTATTTCACAATCTCTTCATTATCCGAGGTTGTTTATAAGTAATAATCTACTGGGATCTCTTTAACATCCACATCCATGTTTTCTTAAAAATGTATTTCAAAACATTTTTATTATTTACAAGAATATGGGTTAAAGTCATTTATACCCTTTTTTTACTTTTTATAAGAGGAATCTTTCCGTCGTTTTCAAAACAAGGTCCTTTTAACCTTTTCGACAGAATTAAGGTAAGAATGTTTTTTTAACTTATACGGTGGGTGCGGTTATTTTACGCCATTATAAAATCTTCAAAGCTTTCCTTACAAGCTTATAATATTATTTTCAAAGAAAATGTTTTATTTCATATGGATCTCAAATGATTTCAAAAATAGAAAGAGATATTTCCCTAAAAAGTGTTTTGATTTCATCTATGTCAACATCCTTTGATGGATTTTACGCTTATTTGAAGTTGATTTATTATGATACAAAACTTCTATATTGTATTGAAGGTTTTGTGATATGTTTGACTGTGGATGTGTTATTTTTGTACCATTCATAGTTTATGGTGAAGTTATTGACATTTTGTATGCTAGTTTTAATAAGAATGTTTATGTTATGTTTAAACCTTTTCATATGGGAATGCATTGGACTTAATAAGTGACGGGTGGAGCCCGCTATAGCTCCTCGATGCATCGGTAGGTCTCATGAGACAAACTAGTGTCTTGGCACAAGGCCTTGAAAAAAACTTATTTGTATTCTTGGCACGAGGCCTTGGCTAAGTGGTTATGATAGTCTGGCATTATGCATTCCAACATTATGAAAGTGGTTATTGATTTTTGCATGTGATTATTCGATTAGTAGAATATCCATGTGAATAAGTAAATGGCATTTTTTCATTTTATTTATGCCATACCATGTTGAAAGTTCATATTTATAAGGATTTTGTTTTAGTTATACATTGCCTTAAATGTTTATTCTGATTTATGAAAGTTTCCGCTATATTGTTATCCTTACTGGGCATTTGAGCTCACCCCTTTTCTATGTTTTATTTTTCCCAGGAAGTGAAGAAGTAAATTATGAATGACCTGCAGGGATATTATGTGGGGATATGAGTGTGGATTATGGAGACATTATGTTATTTTAGTAGTTTTTCATTTTATGATGTAATGTAAAACTTATGAATATATCTAGTGTTTCCAAGGATACTAAACCAATCGGTCTTTCGATATTTGATCTTTCTTGTGATCATGCCAATGTTATGTAATAATGCACCGACTCTGGGTAACTGGGGTCGGGGCGTTACAGTTGTGTTGAATTTTTTTCTATGGTTAATGTGTCATGTTTTTAGAAACCGTTATTTGTAATTAGGTGTTAATGTATAATTCCATTGAGTAGGAGGTCAAAAGTGTCACACAATTAGTTTATACACAATCTTGTTAAGATTTGTTTATTGAATTTAATTATTTATAATTAATAATTATTAATATATTTTTTTATCTATAAAATTTAATAAAAAGTTACTTGAAATAATATGGGACATTAATAATATCAATAGATTTATAGTTTAATTTTTTTTATATATAATTTTTTTTATTTCTATCATATAATGATGTAGTGATTTTAATTTATTAAATATTCATTTTTTTAGGATTAGTGAAAATCAATGGGGGAAAGAAAACCAAGTCTAATGGTCTATTGGAAAATGTTGTGATTGATATTTATTTTTATTTATAATAAATTAAATTTTCAATTTATCAATTATAATAATTATTTGACTATTGCTCTAAAAGGTGTCAACTAATAATTATGAAATTTGGAATTGTTTATGATTTTAATTTTTCCAAACTAAAAGATCATATAACAAATATCTTTTATATATTATTTCAAAAACAACTTCGATTACATAATTGATAATTTAAGAATCTATAAAGCCTTAGAAATAGATAAAATGAACTAGAATAATTTTTCCACTCCACTTTCTTGCCAATGAAATAAAAATTTGAGTTGTTCCCCTAATGAAAATAGTTTTTCTTCCAAAAAAAAAATGACAAATTTAAGTGAAGAGGAAAAAATATTATATGACCTTCTAATTATATCAAGGAGTTAAAAGTGTTTGGTTTAATATAGATCATTGATAGAGGGATTGTTTATGTTGATAATGTAGCATAAAGATTGTATGAAAATATATTTTTGACATTAGCATCAATTAAAATATAATTACTAGTTGAGGTAATTCCAAATCTCCACAAAAATAAAAATAAAAAAAGTGAACGTTATTCTATTTTTGATCTAAAATTATAATGTCGTCTTGTAATCTACTATTTTTGATGGAAATAGAATTTGGGTCATGTAAAAAAAATTACACTTGATTTGTGACTAAAATTTGAGTATTTCAATTCATTAAAAGATGAGACTGCTACATGAAGAACCATTATAACAATGCTCAAAAATAGTGTCTTTTTAATCTAGGACATTATAAAATAATGGATCACCACTTATTTTATCATGAAAATACATCATTAAATGATACTAACAACAATTTTTATATAAGAAATGGATAAATATATTAGATTATTGTTTTTTATTTTATTGAAAAGAAAAAAAGTTAATGTTTGTTTACTACATCGTGTGGGACAAAGATTAAGGGTGGTCATTGATTCAATACACTGAGGATGAGGGGAAAAAATAATACATGATGGGGATGAATTTTTAAGTAATATTCCAAAAAACTATTTTCTTAAGGGTAATGACTTATATATAAGGACAATTCCTTTTTCAACATTACAAAAGATATAAATGTTTTTCTAAGAAAGAAGACATCATTACAACGATTTGTATGCATGAAAAACCCTATATACGAAATCCAAAGAGTAAAATACTATATATATTTATTGTTATAATTCCAATACTTTGAAGTTAACTAGTCTCTAGAACTGTCTCATCACAATTAGACATTTTATTATGATATATCAAGACAATAAAAGAATTATTACTTTTTTATAAATTGAAAAAAATTAATGATTAGAAGAGGGAGGTTGAGAACATTTAAAAAGGAAAAACACCAAAAGTAAATAACCAAACTATGTAATATAAAACATTTAATAATTGATGAATGAACGAAAATGTAACACTCTTGATAGGAATATTAGTTTTCAACAAATGTGGATTGAACAACCAACATCATTATGATTTCAAGGGAAGGAAAGAAGTTACCAATGTTTAATGATTCAACTATAAGGATATGTGGAATTATACCTATGACTAGATCACGAATCCATGAAATATTCCTAAAAATATTCCAAGAGAAATAAACGAATACTGTACAGTCAATATAGGTGAGGTTGATGTTTAGTAAAATGAATTATATTGTACATTGTACTTCAACTTATATTTGGAAAATAAAATATTCGATTCTAGATCATCACACCCATTTATATCTTATATTTTTTCTAGTAACATTAGATATTTACCTCTGACATTTAGAAAGTAATTTTAAATTAATACTTATTTAGTAAATATTTATATAACTAGTATATTCCAGTATATTTATATTATGATAGATACAAATACAATATTTTCAAAATGGATCATTATACCTATAGTTAACCTTGAAATAATCATTATTTTGGATTGTATATTATATTATATTAATATAAATTTATTTTAGAGAAATTGATATTCGAATTATTGATAATGGTATATAGTCCCTCATCATTAGGTGAAATAATACATTATATAAATCACATCATGGTCTACCTATTATAGATCTATAATGAAACAACACTATCCCTTTTGGACTACAGTTGGTGGTTACATTATTACCATGAAATTGATATAATTAGTCACACCACCAAGGATCAGTCAGTTTGGTAGTTTTGATCAACTAGATAAAAATATATTTCCCTTAACACATTTCTAATTAATCATATAACATAAAAAAAAATATATATATTTTCACTTATTCATAAATTTCATCTTCAAAACATGAGGAAAAAAATAAAATGGTGTTCTAAAACGATCAGTAAGGGTTGTGATAAACAACAATAAATGAAGAAAAGTCAATATGAAATAGAAATTACGAAAAGTTCAATATTATAAAAAAAGCATGCTATCATTACACAGATAATTAAAATGAATCCATATATTTTTTTTAATAGTGAAAACCTCATAGAATATAAAAACTAAAAATAGAATAAAAAAATTATTAGTTATTTGATGCCTTGTAACTGGAACATGAACCATTATACCATCAATATGTTTTATATTTGTGGTTAAAAAATTGTCTAATTCTTTTTGGAATCAAATGTGATGGTTTTGTCACCAACATCTATTTCCCATAAGATATATCGATGCATCAAGAATCTATCTATAACTGATCCCTACACATCTCTACAAGTCCAATAAATTCTTCATACATAGATTCATTTTAGAATACAAATAGAACAACGTATATAAAAATTTTATATATGAGAGAAAGAAACATTGTCCCAGAAATATCGATATTTAATGATATTTTCAATGAATGATTATAATTAAAAAAATAGACATATACATAAACCACATATAAGGAAAAGGTGGAGAATTAGGAATAACTAAAGGAAATATCATAATAGTTTCCCAGAAAAATAAATAAAAATATTTTTTGGACATTAATACGGGAACATAACCATATATCATGATTAATGATATCCAACTAAGTTGAAAGCATATAAATGTTTTTTAAGAAACATTAGAAAAGATCTTATTTAGTTCGGTTTAAGAGATAATATTTAAGAGTCTTTAAAATGAAAAAATTCTTCATTTATTTCATAAAACTGGAAATGAATTTGTATTTTTCTCATGTAAAAAATATTCGTTTTAGTAAAATATTAGTGGTAGAAAACAGATTAAAAATTTTACATGAAAATCGGAATAAATCTAAATGTTCTCATAAATATTGATTGTTTATTAGGAGGAATTGAAAAAAGAACTTAATTAATCATGTATTTACCCATAAATGAAGGAATAATATAGATAATTAAATATGGTTGTAACATACACATAAAATACATGATGATTGAATAAAAATAATTATGAATTAAATTATGGTAGATATATAGAAAGAATATCACGAATGAAAAATGGAGGTTCAGGGAGAACCACATACATTATGTCTAAAAGCATTCTACACATTCACATAACATCTTAAATAATGATATTATATACCTTAATAATTTAATTCATAACTACATAAACAATAATTTTATTTATTATAATTTTATTATGTAAATTTATAACCTTTTTGATGTGTTATAAGATTCAACTTTATCTTTTGGGAGTGTTCATTTCCATGTTTTCATTATTAGTTCACTAGTATACATGTATGAATGTTCATGTAAAATTGGATTAGTTTTCATAAATTGAAAATAAATTTTATTAATGCAATTAATAAATATTAAATCTTATTATATTTCAATTATTTCAATTTTTGGGGATTATGCATTAGATAAAATGTTATCCATGATCATTATTTTATTTTAGATAATTTTGGATTACAAAAAAATAGTTTTATTATATTAAATAATATTATATTTTTAGTTGTTCTGATTCATTATTTAACTTAAAATATTTATATGATAATATTATTTATTAATAATAGTGTTTTCTAACCATCTTTGAAGGTTTAATGGAAAAGTAAAATGTATCATCCATTATGGTGGTAAATAGGTACATAACAAATGATGATATAATTTTTACACGATAAAATTCGAATGTTTTGCATATACTTTTTCAAAATTCATATTTGGATATATATGGTGATAGTAGGAAAATACATGAAATGAATTTGAAAGAAATTTAAAGAGCGAAACTCCTTAAGGTAACAAAACGAAGGTAAAAGTAACACAATGGAAACACCATAAAGTTAAAAGACATAGCTCATACAAGGTATGTAACTTATGTAAAAAAGTACAAATGATTAGTCATCAACCTAGATCATTTTCTTTAATCGAGTGGCTTTGTTGCACACTCAAAAAAGATTGATAGATGATCACCCTCATATTATCACTTTGAATTGATCCACATGGGATTGATATATATTTACCAACATTGGATCTCATAGCACTGACCCCCACATGATCTATGGATGGTGACCCACATAGATACAATGTTCTTTCTTCACATTACATCCATCCACTAGATTCCACCTCATAGACCGCTTGGTTCATAGAGAACCTCTTCTCAATCCAACAATATTATTTTTAATTTAGTCCCAAAAATTAATTCTCATGGTACCCCCCATCATAGGGGTCCCAATGTGGTAGACGATGCATCAATTGGACGCCTGGTCTATGAGATATGGGCACTTTCGTAAAAAGGGACTTGTTGGATTCATGTATGATCCTACTGAGGTTGCATGTCAAATTGTATCAAAATTCTCTTAGAGTATCTTCAAAGGACCTCCTTGTAACAAGTGTCCTTATGCCCTAGATGTGACATCGATCAGACGCAGGGTCTGTTAGTTACACCCCTTTCTGTGAAACGGGGGTAAACAAACCTTGGTCCAGCCCAGCTCTGTCAGGCCCACCAGAATATGCCAAATGGACCGCTTCCCAAAAGAGTTTACAACGCCTATAATGACATGTCAAATGGAGACACAGTTCATAATTTACAAGTGTTTCTTAATTCGGGTACCAGATGGGTCTGGACCCAGTCTGACTCGGTCAGACCGGCCCGATGCAATGGGTCCCAGGGTTTACATGCCCCCGCTCGGGTCTGGCCCATTGGGTTTAGCCTGGTTCGGTTCGCAGGACTAGGCTGTTGTTAGCCCAGCCCACTAGTACTGGCCTGCTAGGCCGTGGGTCCGGCCCAACGCACTGGCACTCCGGCCCACTCCTGGCTCGGTCTGCCTGAAGGCAGACTGCCTCCCTCGCTAGCACTGAGGTTGCAGGTCCATTTTTCCCAACAGGGGGGGGGGCCTTAGCCCCCACCGAATTTAAATAGTCATCCATATGTCCGACTTAGTATCACCGACGTAGCATAGCTATGTCAAACCTTTCTACAGTGACATGCAGCCGATTCCTCCTCCATCTCTTATGGGAACAACCATTGTCCCTCCCAGCTAGTTCGGGTCGGTCACCCTTGTCCTCCACATTGCGTGATGGTGTGCCGCTCTCCACTGCACGCAGCCAGTCAATGTGGGTCTCCTCTATCCCCCACCGGTCACTTCTGCCATGGTGCATTGGTCGTTTCTTTCTCGGTCCACCGAACGAGCTCTTGTGGTCCTTTTTTTGAGTTTGTTGGCCACTACGTGTCACTCAGGTCACTGTTGCCGCTGTGCGGGCAACTATTTCTCATTTCCGTCTGGTTGGAAAATTGTCCCTCACGGTTCACATCAAGAACTAAGTGGAAGATTGACTGGGCCTTGTTCATTTGGCTCATGCCCTCTTTGATACATGCTATCAATTGGGAGAGTGAATAATTCAACAAAGACAACTTCCAAATAAACCCCCTACCTAAAAGAGACGATCATTGATGAAAATCGACAGAACTCCATCCTAATTGTCATCAGTTCGTGTTCTTGCGGAACTCATCACCGCTTGCTGGGAACCGATCTCTTCCTCTATGTGTATAGAATCTTAGTACTTTGTTAGAGTTTCGTTGATTGGTGATGTCATGCCAACACCCCTACCCAAGCTCCATATAAATAAGACGGGGAAGTGGTGGGTAATGCAATTGGGAATTAATGAGGTTTATTTAATTAATGGACAACCTAAATTCCCAATGGTGTGGTTTCAAGAATTGAGAGTCTAGACATTTAATGGATTGACATGTCATCAGTCCTACCAATCCCGATCATCCGTTGGAGAATAGAAATATAAAATAACAACACGGTTGTAATTTTATTATTCATTAAAAAGTCAAAAATCTATCTTTTTCTCCTGACCAACTATGGTCGAAGGGAAGCTTCTCATAAGTGAATTCCAGTGATACAAATTCCATGGTTCCTTTATATTTTTAATATGATCACCGATTTAAGAGAAAGTACACGTAGCTCGGAATATTACTGAACGTAACTTAAAAAAAGTTCAATAAATTATTAACATTCACCCTTGAACCGCACCGGTCAAGGTTAGGCTCTGCCATAAGGGAACTCACCCCAATGAACTCCACATTACTGTTGGATTTTAAATCTGAGTTAAAATTTAGATGTTATGGATTTTTACAATAATGTAATTTTTAATAAATTATTTTTTTACGGTAAAAAACTAACTTCTACTACAGGCCCTTACCAGCCAATGTTAAGGTCTTCCTAACGAAATCATACCCCCACGAGTTTAGTGGTGGACACATATTTTCAATCATAGTCACCATGTCTGAGTTATATGAATTTGAAAAATCAAATAACATTATTATATTATGTTATTTACAATTATTCCATTTTTGTGTTTTCTCACCAGAGGTCTGCGACAACTAAATTAATGTCACGCCAAGGGTAAACCCGCTATTCAGAATGAAACGGTGACCTCAGAATTTTGATCCGGGAAAACATTTACGAGTTATTGAAATTTTTAGGGAATAAACTCATTCAAACTATTTTAAATTTGAAAATTTTATATGGATCATTCCCATCACTCTGGTCCACATAATCACACGTTGTGAGATTTTGCAGTCTTGAAATAATTCCATACAATTAACACAAATTATTACAGATGTTCATGGATATTAAATTCTCTCCACCTTAGGGATTTTTGACCTTGATATCCAAAACAATGGAAAATCATAAAAATGAGGGTACTGAGCACGAATCTGAGACTCCCACTCCCATTTTCTCTCCTGAAGGTTCATGTCATTATATAAAACTCTCTCTATAGGGATTTAAAATCCCCGAAGTACTCGGTATTTTTGATCCTCTGTCACCACCGAGAACTCTATAAAAGTCACCCCATCATCAAATTATAACACGCTATAGTTGATAAAGTATGATGAATCATGCATGCATCCCCTCAACTGCGACACATGGAAAAAATTATGCACCTGGTGCATCTATGGGGGAAGATAGAGATGGTAGTCCACTTATCCCACATTGCTAATAATCAAAAAAGGTCTGATGACCCTCAGTGATAGATTATTGCCCCGACCAAACCTCTTCAATCCTCATCAGGGTGATTCCCAATGGAAAACACGGTCTCCCTATTTGGTTTCTAAGGCTATTTGTCTCCTGTCGGCATAAGACTTCTGCTGGATTTGTCTAGTCTTTACTTGCGGATAAGTAATGTATTGTGATACAAACACTACCACTGGTTCTTTGATCCCAGGCCATTAGTTCTGACTTCAGTGGTCCTGGTACATCTTCTCCACTTCAAGATGTACCGTTAAAGGGGATGTATCGAACTCCCATAACAGTTCCTCTTGAGGCATCACATGTACCATGGTGCATCCTCTGAAGAGAACGACATGCTCCCCACCTTCAGAAAATAATTCATGAGTTCGTCTTGAGGATATCTAAACATGTTGGGCCCCATGGTCAACATCCCCAAGATGTGCCTTCCAAAATCACTAAACAATTGGGAGGTGATAGTCATATACTAGAGGTAAGCTGCTCCATCATTATCTAAAATGGATATCTGTAGCATGACTAGCTGCTCTGACGCCTCAGTCAGTAGATGTAGACCAGACCTCCTGCTGAGGTCGTTTTCTTCCGCATTCCCCTTCCTAGGACTATAGAATATCTCAAAGTCATAGTCCTAGAGAACTATAGACATCATCATTGTCATATTTTTAGGTCCTTCTATGAGAAGATATATATGAAACACTTATGATCAGAGTAAATAGTAAATCAGTCAATCATCAAGTTATACCACCACATCTTCAAAGCAAATATCACTAATGATAACTGTAGGTAATTGGTAGAGTAGTTATACACATGCTGTCTCAACTTCCATGAGCCATAGGTGATCACTGCTCACTACTATATCAGGAAACAACCTAGTATAGTCTCTGATGCGTCGTAGTATTTTATATACCCAATGTCATCTCCTGGTGGCCTCAAGATGGAGGCACTCGTCAGTCATTGTCTAATCACATGAATGATCTGCTGATAGTTCCCCGTCCACATGAGAGGCCACCCATTCATCATCAAACCTAAAATGGGTGCCACTACCCTGGAGAAGTCAGGTACAAATATCTCATAGTACACATCCAAAGTAGAAGTCCCTCTCCCATTGGGAAGGTAATCCTATAAAATTCTTCTATAAAGATGTCCCCACACTCTACCACTATAGTTGGGAACTAAAAACTCAAAACTGCTACTACCACAAGGGTAATGTTGGATTACTCTAGAGTGATCGTATGCACCATCATATGCATGCGTTTATCTAGTGCTTCATGGGAATCCTTTTTAACCGAACTAGGAAAACCCCATTCTTACATTGTAGATAAATTTCATCATTTTTTCCTAAAACACTCAATCTGAGTATGAACTGTGGATTTCATGTCCATAAAAAAACTTTCATCATAAGGCCTCGACGCAGCCACCATGATGTTCCAACCAAAACTGTCACCTCATGTTTCAGATCACACTGTCGACATAAGTGTTATTATAAAGTCTCCTCCCAAAGGTATCTTTAGATGTTAGGGTCAAGACATTGGTTTAAATAAAAACTCTAGGTTATGAACAAAATATGTGGTTAGAAAAAATTATTGGTACCTATGTCTAGTAATAAAATATATAGTAGTAAACATAGACCATACCTTGAATCATTCCTGGATCCCTTGGTTCATACTCCTTTACCGTATGCATCTAACTCCTTCTCATGTCTTCTATCACCTTGAGCTTGGTGGGGACCTCATAGTGGTGATGGTTGTAACATGATAAAATGTATACCACATAATAATGTTTCCCCAGCACCACTTCAACGCATTCAGCACTGCAAATTCAACTGTCTCTATCACTTCCTCTTCCATAAACATTTTATATATCCATGCCTCCACGACTGGAATCAGTTTCCTTCTTTCTCACTGCTAACATTTATGGGCTGTATCCATTCTACCAAAGAAAATTCAACAAAAAGGGTTCTCTCTAGCACCCTAACATATGTAGGAATACATAGACTAACAGTGCTGGCTCGGAAATCCCTAAACACACCTCCCTCAAGGGTCCTAGTCTGGAAGCACTAATCGCACTGAATTCATCAAGTACCTAGGATAGTCGTTACGCTTCAATGAATACTCAGGAACAAACATGTCATCCTACCGATGCTGTAGAAGCTTCTGGGAACACTCACTCTTTATATTTTTATGGAAATGTCCCCTTTTATAAGTAAGGTTATCATGCTAGTCACCAAAAAAGCCACCACTTCACAAGATCAGGGTAATATAAAACATGTCATCATCTTACTGATTAACATAAAAGTCTCTCTACCAAGACCACCATCAGATCGAATGGTGCCCTAGCTAGATGGAAATTGGGCCACATCCTCATGATATTCCTTATCCACATTTGATTCGGGCTCGCCACCAAACTCGAGGGGTATCTGATGCTGAAACAAATTTAAGGCACTAAGACTACATGTGTCCTCTACTGGTACTACAATTTTTAATTGTTGACCAACAGACAGTGATTTAGATGGCACACTGCCCAAAGGTTCCATATCTGGAAATGATTCATGTACCAAAGCCTCATCACCATGTATACCATCCTCATGGTCACAGACTAATACTGACTAGTAGCTAGGATCACTATCTGATCTGCTGGTGTCCCCACTAGGAAGAAAACTCTAGACAAAGCCTCCAACCAGTCCACAGCTGCCTGGGGATCTATCTTGTCTCAAAATCTTGGAAGCGTCCACCACTGTAAATCGTGCATTGAGTTTAGTTGGCATGCATGGTTCAATGGTATCATCTATTGTTGTTCCACACAAAATCACTTGGTGGTGATCCACACAAGATTGATCATTGAAAATCCAAACAAGGACTCTAGAATTCTAATCGACACATGGTCACTCAGTTGTCCATCATCGTGGACTCTCTAAGTATTTCTAGATGGAAGTATAAGTGGCATCATCCTGATAAGTAATAGGTGCTCCATGGTCATTATGTTATACCTAGGGATCTGACTCCAGAAAAACCAAGTAAAAACATTTCCAAAACACACACATTTAGTGTTTTCATGCACTGAGTCAGAAATCAGAATTGAGGGTCCTGGTGCATGGATACATCGGTCACCGCACAAACACTAGACTACCTAAATAGAAATCCACACTAAAAACACATAAAAATATTACTCCATTCAAAATATTAGTTTCCTATTTCTTTAGTTGAATTGGATCCTCTGATACAACTTTGTCATTACCCGTCCCCCCGATGGCTCATGTCGTGACTACCCCAAGCATGCCTTTCAAATTCTAGGGATTGCAAATAAGAAAAATAGGTGTAACCATATAATGGGAAGGCATTGACTTTAAACCTGTATAGACACACAATTACATAGCACAACAAGAAGAAACCATGAAGTAAACTGCTATAGTAAAAAGTGTGCTGAAAGTAATGGGGACTGAAATACAATCCCAACTGAAAAGTACAAGTACAACTGAAAAGAGAAAACATCTCCTGGATTTTCCACTGAGGATCAAACCTTATGGGTATGTAAAGATCAATATTAGTAGTCATTGTGTCACGTCACTTCCAATTTTCCACCTCTATGATCTATCTAACCATGGCTCCCTCAGCCTCGATCAACGTAGTCTGTTGTCTGCATAAAACACAGTATGGTACGGACATTGCTCGTGCAATGGTGAGCATAAAAATACTCAGCAGGGACCCTGAGACCCACGAAGGTCTCCTAGAGGTTCACAAAGTAATATCAACAAAGAAAGACCTCACTCACAAAGCAAAAATCAGTCATCAACACTACATAGGTATATGCCCAGACATATACCTAATTTATCAAAATATATTCCTCTCATACATGAGGAAACATAAGGCTCAAACCTTTAGTAAATTAGAACAATTGATCCATGATGGAAGAATAATACAAAGAAAACACCACAAAGGTAAAAGAACCACAAAGACTACTCCACGAATGTAACCCCACAAAGGTAATAGTACCTCAAAGGTAACACCATGAAGATAACTCTATGAAGTTAAAATTACCAAAAATGTAACACCAAGAAGGTAAAAGTAAATAGAAGGTAACACCACGAAGGTAAGAGACTCAGATTAAACTATGTATATAACATAAGTACTGAAGTAAAAATGATTAGTCGTACAACTTGAGCATCTTATTTTGTTGAGAGGCTCTGTAGTTGACCAACCCAAGATAGGTAGATGCTTACCCACATAGGATTTCTGGGCTCTAACTCACACACGATCGATAAAATCCTAACCCAAACATGATCTCAAAGCCCTGACACACACAGGATCGATAGATGCTGACCCATATAGGAAAAATGTTTAATATTCATGTTACAATAAGCCACTAGATTCCCGCTCATAGCCTGAATGGTTCTGGAAGAACAGTTCCTCAAGCCATCAGTTGTATTTCAATGAGTACTATGTCCACCAAAAATCATACCCGTGGGACCACCATGTCATAGGGTTCCCAATGTTATAGATGACGTGTTAATCAGATGCATGATCCGTGATTTATGGAACATTTGTAAAAATGGCCCGGTTGGATTCAAGTCTGATCCAAACCTTGTTTACCATCAAACTTCATCAAAAATCACTTATAGTACCTATATAGAACCACCTTGTCACTAGGGTATTTATTCCACAGACGGTGCGTCGATCAGATGACAGGTCTATTAGGTACAATCCTTTAAGTGAAATGTGGGTGATTGAACCATGGACCAACTCGACTGAGTCGGGACCACCATAATAGGGAAAAGGTACCACTTCCAAAATGGGACCCATCACCACTAACCGTGTGTTGAATAGACACACATTTTTTTAGTTATGAACATTTCTTCATTTGGTACCTGATGGGTCTAGGCTCGGTCCAACTCGGCCATATCGTTTTGACATGGTCAGCCCGACCTGACTCGGTCAGACCGGCCTGACGTAACAAGTCCAAAAGTCTACCTGGTCCCGCTCAGGTCTAGCCCGTCAGGGATGGACCCGTTCGGTTCATGGGCCCGGGCCACGGTTGGCCCTGCCCATCAGGTGGGGCTCAGCCCACCCGCACTGGCATACTAGGCTACGGGTTTAGACTGACCTTCTCAGTCGGCCCGCTACCAGCTAGGTCCGCTAGAAGGCGGACCACATCCATCACTGGCCCTATGGTTCTGGGGCCTTGTCACCAAATTTGTGGGGAACTAACCCATCGCATTTAAATGGTATGCTTTTTAGCTGATCGAATTCATCTAACATGCTGCGCCCTCATGTCGTGGGCCGCTGGCCACTGCCGCATCATCCGGCGTGCCCTTGCCCCACGCGGCCGGCTCAGGTCGGCCGTCGTGATGCGCAACAACTCCCCACTCTATACAACCCATGGGCGGTCACTACATGTCTCCTCCATCCACTGATGACATTATGCTCTTGTAGTTTCATCCGTAGGCTACCCGATGCACTTTGATGGTCCGTTTTTGATGTGGATAGTGCCTACTAGGCTCTCGGGTCACCATCGCCATTGTGTGACCCTCTATTCCACATTATCGTCGATTTGGAAAAATGGTCTCCCTCAGTTCTCATCAATAATGAAGTGGTGAATAGTCCAAGCCATTTTATTTTGGCAAGTTCCCTTAGCATTACATGCTAACAAGTGTGAGAGATAATAATACAACAATGAAAACTACAAAATAAACCCCCTACCTAGAAGAGACGTTCATCGAAGATTATTGATGGAACTCATTAATTGTTGTCATTAGTTCTTGTTTTGGTGGAGCTCTTCACCACTCACTGGGAACCGGTCTCATCCTCCAAGTGGTTGGCATCGTGGCACATTACCAGAGCTTCATTGCTTGGAGAATCCATGCCAACACCCCTCCCCCAGCTCCATATAAATAGAATGGGGAAGAGGTTGTTAACACCATTATGAATTTATGAGGTACATTTTATTATTGTACCACATAAATTTTCAATGGTTCAGTTTCAAAATTGGAGAGTCACACCCCTTAATGGATTGACATGTCATTGGTCCCTCCAATGCCGCTCATCTTTTGGAGAAATGAAAGAAAAAATAAGAATAAAATTGTTAATATATTGCTCATTAAAAAGTTAAAAAAACAATCTTTTTCTCCCTACCAACAATGTTCAATGTGAAACTTCTCTTATGTGTATCTCAGCACTGTAAATTCAACGATTCCCTCCTATTTTTAATCTGAGAACCGGTTCAAAATATAGAAAATTACGCCTCTACATTTATTTAACATACCTTTAAAATGTTCAATAAATTATTAACATTCACTGTCAACTCACACCAGTCAAGGATAGAAGCTTCCTAAGGGGAACATGCCCCCACAAACTCAATTGTAATCTCATATTTTCAATCATAGTTACCATTTAGATGTTATGTATTTTAACAATAAAATAATTATTTTTAACTTTTTTTATTTACATTCAAAAACCAACTTCCATTGTTGGCCTACACTGGCCAATGTTTGGGTCAGCCTAAATAAATAATACCCTCATGAGTTCAGTGGTGGTCTAAGATTTTTAATCTGAGTCACCTTTCATGAGTTATAATAATTTGAAAAAAATATCTTTATTAAGTTGTTTTATTTATGTTTATTCCATTTTCTGGTATTCTTATTGGATTCCTCTGATGACTAAAAAAAGTCGCACCTAATGTAAACCCACAATCCTAAATGCAACGGTGCACTCATAGTTTTTATCTGGGAACCCGTATAAGAGTTATTATACTTTTCTAGTAAAAACACTCATGTGTACTATTTTAATCATAACAATTTTTGAAGGATCATTCCGGGATTTCGAGGCCTCGGAATCATGTGCCATTAGATTTCACGGTCTTCAAATAATTCCATAATTAAAACAATTATATAGAAATTATGGTTCTATTACCAACATGAAATCCAATAATTATGAATTTCTTTAATTTAGATTCAGTAATTATAAATCCATGTTATTTTACATTGAGATATCTATAGAATGATTTACTTTTTAGTTCATTGATTAAAAGGATTCTGTTTCAGTTTCTTACCATTCTGTATTTATTATTCATTATCTAGTTTTTTTAAATGAAGGTGTTTTTAGTTATTACATTGAAATATATTTTTATACACCTCCTTCTTTATTTATTGATTATATGACAAGTAGATTTCATTATATACTGTGTCATAATTATTTTTCACTTTTATTCATTATTTCTCCCTCTATAATTTTTCCTTACTGAGAATTTGGGATCACTTTTATTATGTTTCTCTCCCGAGGAATCTAAAATGTGTACTATGATTGATATGAATTAATATACTAGATGGAATATAGTTATCCTAAATGTTATTTATCTAGAAATAAGTGAAATTTTTATGTTTAAATTAGTGTCTTAATTTTAAATAGAATAACCATTTATGTATCTGGATTAGAAAGACTATTAAATTGATTAGTCATTCAGGGATTGATTCATTGTAATCATGCCAATGTAAATTGTAGCAGAGACCGAAACTAGGATATCTGGGATTTTGATTCAACAATTTGTATCAATAGATTCTTTGAACAAAAATTAAGAACTGGATATAGGAAAATAATGATTATTTAACCTAAATCTATGGTATATTTTTAGGTTAAGTATATAAGAACATCATTGAATTTTATTAAGGTAGAGATTATTTGTTTCTTCAAATCAATACATCCATTTTTTATACTAAATGTGGTTGTGGTTCTGGTATAGATATAACTAGGAGTAATTACTCTAACATGGTGTTCCAATCCCAACTCGGCATTACCTGATACACAAAAATGGGAATTAATGCACACATGGTTTGACACTCTTTGTGGATATCCTTAGGATAATTCACATTTTCATTACAAACCATTATAACTAATTTGAATAGATAATGAAAATTAATGGACTAGGATATATAAAACATGTTTTGGATTTTAGATACAATTTCATGATTATAAATCCTAAAAATTATTTGATGTATATAACATAAATCAATAAAGGATTTCTTCTGAAATAAATGGATTAAATAGTTATATATTCAAGGTTTATTGAAAATCATAGTTAAGAGTCTATTTAATTGTTAAATTTCAATGATGTCCATATGATTTAATTTGGAAGTTTTATTAATATGGTTTTAGAATATGACAACCTATATGTTGGTTGACAACCTCTCATGTATTGAAATACCACTGTACTTGAACCCTTAACCGAAGGATGTTAATGGTTTCACGCCAACAACAGAGCTACGGAAAGTCCTTGTTAATTTTTTTATAATTTTATGTTATAAATTTTGATGAATAAATTTTAATGAAGTATGAGTATTATCAATTTTTGAGGAATCAAGATTAATATAAAAACATTATTTTTTTGTAATATTTTTAATGAAGAAAAATTTTACTGGTCACTCTTTTATTGGCCTTACGTTCCTTTTAAATTTTCTTTCAGTTATCCAGGAATAAAAAAATTCATTGTTGGTGATTAGTTTCAGTGGGTAAAGGGTTGAATTATAATTTGATAATAACATAACCAAAACATTGTATTTTTTCATATGAAATTTAATCCTATCGAGAAAGAATATTTTGTTATATTCTTTTTCAGTAAATGAATTAGCCATCATTTGTAAAATGAGTTAAACTAAAATAGTGTTCAAATAACATAATTTCTATTGAAAATATGGCCTTATAAATAATCATACATATATATAATTGAGTCCCGAAACATTATATTAATAATAAACTTGCTTTTTATTGATTACCTCAATCACACCCTATAAATATTTACTATTTCTATCTATGTATGTATTTTCACATTCCACTAAAGGTCTCATACATAGAGTCCTACTTACGTGGTAGTCCATGTGACCTTGTACTTCTCATCCAATATTATCTAGAGGATGTTTTTTGAACCATCTGCATGTTTTCATATTTAAATAGAGTATATTACAAAATATTTTACTGAGATCAAATTTAAATAGTGATGATGCAATTTAATTAATGTGGGGGGGAATGTAAAACCCCAAAATTCCAAAGTACAACATTGTTTTAGATAATGTGTATGACATAAATCACCACGAATGTAAGTGATGATAATATCCAGATACTCTATATAATAATTAATATTTAAAATTGATTCAATATATTTCATGGCATGAAAAACTAATTAACTATGTGTTACATGCAAAAGTGACCCTCTTTGATGGCTTCTGTTAAACACAAGATCGAGTCTTACCGAAAAATAATATATTATTAAAATATTCTTATTTTATATAAAATGATACAAAATAGTAATTAGGAATATTATTTACTAATGTATGAAAATATATTACTTACCTAAGTAATTCAATGATTTAAAATTAATTAAAAATGAATATTACAAAAAAATGAATATAAAAGGAACATTTTTATAAAAAAACAATTTTCATTACCACAATGATATTTTACCATAATAAATTAAATAAATTAAAATTACTAAGTGATATTAATATAATATATATATATATATATATTATACTCAATAAAATATTTTTTATATTCATCAAATATATTTGATTAGTATAAATTAAAAACAACCCATATTTTCAACATAAAAACCTCTTTTATAAAAGAAAATTTACCTCATTTTAATGTTGAACCCATTAAAAATTTTAATTTTTATAATATAATATATAAAATAATTCAAAATAATGATTCTAATTGAAATTGAAGCGTAATAATTATGTTAGGGTGAATTTTTCATATTTATCAGAAAACATTTTATTTTTTAATGAATAGTTCAAAATAATGAATTTTAGTTCGAAATGGAATTATCTTATAATTTATTTATATGGATAATTTATAATTTTAGTTGGTTTTAAAGTTTAATTATAGATTGTATTTTCCTACTATTAAAATATATTTTATTTGATTCAATTTCACTTTGAAATTTATTAAAAAACATTTCATAGTTTCAGAGTGTTTTACATTAAAAACATATATTGTATTCTCATTTGAATGTTTAAACTGAAAATAATTTGCTCTAGTTATGGGAATAGAATAATAAAAAATGGTTTCCATATTTTTTATTATAATATTTATTATTATATAATAATACAAACTTCAAATTTAACCAACAATTTTAAGAAAATTATTTAAAATTAATTACAACTATTAAGGTAATATTTAGCTTAATAAAGGGGTAAAAATTTAATTTAAGGTCCCAAATGACCTTTCCACAGGTCCAACATCCATTGGATAGCCATAATATGGCCAATAAAGATCCATTATTTAATTTTTTTGGTTTTATAATATTATTTTTGGGGAATAATATAGATACACCTAACATCATTTCAAAAATACCATGTGAGTCTATTTCCAACCCTATTAAAGGCCACCACCTCTCCCCAATCCTCACACCTATCAAAAAACATAGGATTGGAAAAAATATTATGTAGCTTCAAAAAATAATTCTCCAATACCATTAACCATAACTCACATAATAAATACTTCCATGTATGCCTTTTGCAACAAACAAAAATATGTTCCCTGAATAAGAGGTAACATCTTCTCTTAAGATCATTATTTACATTTCCATGCTATAACCTAAAATCTCATTATTGCATTCTTATATAACTAAACCATTATTCTAAATATACTAGTATATTTTTATTTATAGTTTAAGACATATAATTACACATAGCTCTATTTAATGGGTAACAAACATACTATTTCTATGAAAGGGGAACCACTTCCTTAGGAAATGATGATTGTTCACTTTCCATTACCAAAAAACATGGTGTCATTTATGATGGAATATACAGTCATATATGGTATATATGATATATATAACAGATTAATCTTCCTTAATTTTTATTTAGAACATACCATAATGATTTCCACATTTTGTAAATACGATTATTCTATTTAAGGATGTGTGGACTACCACCCCCTCAAAGTGTCATGAAATGTTCATGCCACAAATAGATCACATAAAGGCTGGTTTTAATAAAATTATGTACCATATAGAACATGGATATAACACTTTAATTATAATATTAATGTATATAAATATCATTTACTTTTTATTCTTTTAAAATATTACAATTAAATGATGGTACCGTTCATGCGTACATAAGTACTACCGTCTTGATGGATAGTGCATTTAGTTTCTTATATCCCATCATTATTGATTATAACAAATACATATATACATTATATATATGGTATTAAAATCTTGGTAAAAATTTCAGATATTATGATACCATGATATATTTATTTATAACCACAAATAGTATGTTATAACATATTTGATAAACTAAAAAATTAAAAGCCGAAATTGGTAATATAATGAAATTTTATTAAAAAATTGTTATAACATATTATAAGATGTTAATATATGATAAAATAAATGTTAATATGATTCTGTAATAAGTTAGTAACATTTATCAACCCTCCATACATGATATTAAATGGCATTCACCTAAATGGAAACACTTGGTATATTGTTTTCATCTCAATTTATATTCCATTGGGACATGATTATTTTTATACACCAAGTTTATTTTATATGGTGTATATATTTCCTTTAACATGCTATATCATGAATTCATTTATTCTCATGATATTACATCATTAATGATTTTTCAATAGTATTCCCATTCATAGAATTTATATTCCAATTGTATAACAAATCATTTCTTTTTTTCTTTCATCTGTTGATTCATAACCATTTTCAAGTATTAGTATAAATTTTCCACTCTATTTGGCTAAAAATGTTTTTGAAAATGATTTTTAATATAACCCCACTTTATTTATCTCTTTATTCGGAGAACCAATTTCTTTTAAAAAAAATTATTTATTAAAAAAAATTCAACAAATATTTTAAAATTATTTTTTAAATACCACTTTATCCTTTTTCTATTTTACTAACATTTTGGATGGTGTCATCTTATCTCATTGATGAGAATTTATTTTTCAAATGTTTTTTCCAATGAAAAGAGAATTCTATCTTACCTCATATGACTAGTATATAATTACTCATTGTAATTTAATTTGAGAATCTGTTTCATTTTTTAATTGTTACAATATAATGAAATTGTTTTGAAAATTGTTTTTTAAAGATAATGTTTTTAAAATGGTTTAACAAATTCTCCTAAATAATACATTTGAAAGTTATTTTTAGGTTATTTATATTCATTAAAAACAACAACAAATAATTTTTACCCCACTTAGGATTTATTATTTTTATACCATCTTAATTCATACTATATATAGATTATATTTGATGTGGACAAGGATAATATTCCCATTGAATTCATCGAATCATTTTTTATTCCCTATGAAATATTCAATTTCATATGATCACTATGAATATAATTTCCCCTCCTTATCCATATCTTTTATTATGGATATTTCTATTTCCTATACTATATAATATATTAAATATGATATTTACTTTGAAATTTATTTGATTAATTGGGGAGTAATTTATAAATCCATATTTACCTTTCAATATAGTTATTTTATAATGATCTATTGATAAATAGATTATTTTATAGATGAGGAATATTTTTGACTTGTAAGACATTGGTTAGAGACTGTTTAAGGTAATCTCTATGGGTTGGGGACTAGTTAATGAAATCCTCTCGATGCATCAATAGTCTTATGAGATGAATTTGTTTCACAAATTAGACAGGTTTCTATCCAATATGATAAAATATCTTGTGAATGGTATTGATAAAAAAAATTCAATGTACCAATTAAAAATGGAGTCTGTTTGTTTCATTTCCATCATATAGTTTCAGATATTACTTATCCATTAGATTTTGTATCGACATATCT
Organism: Viscum album; assembly: GCA_963277665.1. NCBI lineage: Eukaryota > Viridiplantae > Streptophyta > Magnoliopsida > Santalales > Viscaceae > Viscum > Viscum album. The sequence goes on from OY728150.1 coordinate 1,629,907,100, forward strand.
ATAGATAAATTTAATTTTTAGTTCATGAATAAAATTTCATGGGTTTTAGTTTCATACCAATCCATATTTTTTCCTTTTATATTTATTTGAATGAAATATATTTCACGTTATTACCTTTGTTATATTTTTTATGTGGTTCCTTATTCTATTGATTATATGACATGTGAGTTTAGTTATTTACCATGTATTTGTTATTATTCTTATTGATTTATTATTTTTCATAGTATATTTTTCTCTTACTGAGAATTTGAGCTCACCACTGTTATTTTTATTTACCTACGAACTCAATAATAATATTATGAATGATATGCATGAATATACTATATTGAATAATGTTATCCTCGAATTTATTAATTTTGAAAGAAGGGAAATCTTTATGATTTAATTAGAAATTTAATTTTAATACGAGACAAAGTTATGTATTTATTTTACCTTGATTTATAAAATGATATGTCCTTTAGGTCTTGTTCATTTATATCATGCATAAGTAATTTTTTGTATTCACTATGTCTAGGATATCCATGTTTAGGTCGACATAGAGACACTCTTTTGTGACTAAATATGTGAGATTTTTTTGTCCATAAGTTTATGTTACACTTATCCTTATAAAGATAAAGACTCCACATCATTGGTGTGAAGATCAGATTACCCAGTTGCAAAATCAGGGTTTAGGAAGTTGTTCTCATGTCAATTTAGTTAGTGGGAAGCATATTTTATCACTATTTAATTTTTCATAAGTACACAACCTAGTCCTTTTTTGAAAAAATCACATTATATCACAAATACTTCCCCCGTAGTGGGTATTATGAGAAAATATGTAGTTATTATACTCCTTTTTCAACCTTTAGAGATATTTTATTTTTAATCATTATTGAAAAAAACCAATCCATTATGAGTTATATTGATCAATGGGATTCACAATCACTAGAATTTTATAGGAATTATTTAGAGTACTGAGATAATTAGTGTAAACTATGAATACTAATCATAAATATTTGTATGGTACATCCTTATACTATATTTGTCTTGTAGGGATCCAAATATATCCATATGATGTTTATTACTATCCATGAGAATGTTAATTTACCCATTTATTTCTTCCATAAAGCATATATCACATGTAAATTTTCCTTTCATAGGGTATTCAGAACAATATCAAATTACAATTAATATTCTTCAATAATTTTGATGTGGGTATAAATATTATCAATAATGACTAAAACAATTAATGGAGGTAACCCCTAAAACCTCAATCCATTTTGTTCATTAAGATAGATTCATAATTAGTTACTCTGAATGGAATAATTATGAACTAGTAGATAGAATATGCACCCAATATCATGAATTCTAATATTTTTATTTCTTTTTTCCATATTCATTTTCATAAAATTAAATTTCAAATGAAAATTTATTATATTAACAATGATTTATAAAAATTCAATGATTAACCAATGAATATCCCCCACAAGTGTATGGCCATTTTTGTAGTCTTTAGATTCATTTTAGTGCATTATATTTTGGTTGAGTTAGTACCGAATGTGATATCATTAATGTTATTATAGAAAGGAATATTATTCCATTAATACAACGAAATAGAAAAATCAATAGAGGGAATTGTTTCTTTTGAAAACCATTCCTTATATAATTTAAAATTGTTTTGGATGTTTTCTATGGTTAATCACATCCTTATCATTTTCAATATGAATTTTCATTGTTATATCCAAAATATACAGAACATAGTATTATAGAAACTATGAAAACAAATATAATTTATACAATTTATCATAAATCATTGATAAAAAATTATTATTTTCTAAACTCTACAAAATTATCATAAATTATATTGATCTTCTAATACTTCAATGGATAACCTGGTATTGTACATGAAAAATGGGAATTATATAAAACAAGTAAAAGAATAATAATATTATAACATGATTAAAGAAAAACATTTAAATTAATTTGAATATCAATGTGATATAAAAGTGCGAGATTCATCAACATGAAAATAATTGAATGATTTATAATGATAACATAATGGAAACATAGGGATGTGGAAAAAACTTAAATCATGATATCAAAATCATAAGTTAAGAATAACCATTTGTACATTGTATTATAATGGTCTTAGGCTAACAACCCATTAACCGTACATGTATCACATGATGTAAAAAAATTATCCATTATGTTAGATGTATATATACTTTTGGGCCTACACATCGTAGTAATAAAACATAAATTCATTTCTATGTAACATAGATTATAAAACATATAAAATAATTCAAACAAATTCAATTCCAAAATTATGTAGGTTGGGATACATATAATGATATCTCTAATACATTATCATTAAATGGATATCTTAAAATCTTCCATTCTTAAGAAACACGATTTTTCACAGATCAATGTCCTAATATTTATTTATATTTAATTAATGTATTATCCTATTCAATGACACCTACAATGGATTTTCAATTTCATAATTTTTTATACATTATTATTTAATTTATAATAGTATGATCATTAAATGAAATATTAATTTTTAACCCATATTTATTATAATGGGTATATATTTTTAGGTCTCATGTATGTTAAAATTTAAGATAAAATGGGGGGGTTATGAGTTATAAAACCCTAAAATTAATTTTTTAATTCCTATATCTCATTTTCCGTTATTTATGGTGCATGGTAAATGATGTAGGAATTCAATGATATTGTTATTGAAAAATAATAAAATGGAGACTATGTATGGTTCATGGAATGTAAGCCTCACACACTATGTTATGATGTTCCATTTGTGAGCCTTGATAAATTATTGAGATAGTATTATTCATGTTTTTTCCATATTACTATTCATAACTGTGTTATGATTTTTTTCAAATTTATCTACATTAAGTTGTTATCATGTTCATAATAATTTACTTAATGATATAAAAAACTCATTAAAATTATTAAATGTTCTTAGGGTATATTTTATGTAATAGTGATATTAAAATATCATTTAGTATTGAATGAACCACTGAATTTCAATTAATAATGATCAACATTCATCCTATTTACGTCACCTTAATATTCATTATAACAGGTACTTTTCAATGATGTATTCCCACAACTGAACAATAGAATTAAAGAGATTATGATCATCTATTAACGGGTATATGATGAATGATTGAAATGTAATATATGTCCATTTCATTGTTTGATTATCTATTATGTACCAATTTCCTAGATATAATAAAATTTGGTTTGGAAAGATTGTTTTAATGTCATGTGATGTGTTAATAAATTTATTTCCAAAAAAATTTCATGAATCATTATTCTTTAAGATGTATTTTATTTGATCAAATTTAATATCATGAGACATATGGAATTTGGGATTTGGATATTCTTTACCTATTAGTAATAAAAACTGGATATTAGATAATGCTACTACCTAAATTTTAAAAACCATATGAAATAGTTAATGTTTGATGAAAAATATTTTATCCATAAAAAACATGTAATTATCTTATGAATAAAGAAAATATAAGATGTATAAATTTGATTTCATGTAAAACTGGGATATAACAACTTGATTACCCATGTTTTATGTATTATAGATTCTTTGGAAAATGAAATTCTTCTAATTCTGTGAAAAAGAATCCTAGAACCCATTGTATCTCTCACAGGAATCTATTATACCTCTTATAAAATTATGATATCTATAGGATTCCATATTTTTTGTATGAGATTCAAAGGGATATCCACTTGGACTATGGTATCATTCAATAACATTCCCCCTTATATCATCCTTTATAATCCACCACTATCATCCTTCTATTTTTGTCCTAAACCATTTGGAACCCTCACTTCCATCATTGAAAATTTTAATTAATAAAATTATATTATCGAACACTCTAAAAATTACTTCTATCATTGAATTTTTATAATAAAAGTAACATTTTTTTTATACATTATACAAAAATATGTACATTAATTTTCATTAAAAATGTTATTTTAGGGAACCAACTCAAACACAATGCCTCATCAAAACTAGTAATCTAGAGAATATGGATGAAAGTTTTCTATAACATAAATCTCACTCATATTTTTAGTTATGTATTTAGTCAATAACAAAACCAAGTTACCATAAGTGGACACTTTGGCAGCTACCAAATTATATATTAAAATCACTCATCAGATAATTGTCTAATAATATGGGCACAATGATTCATTAGATTTATTAGATGTCAAGATATAAAATTAATTTATAAATAATTAGGACCATCAGTAATTATAATTTTTGAAATTATTAATTTTCTAAGAAAATATAATTTATATTTCACCCCTTCATTGTATCATGGTTTCCATAATAAAATTTGAATATATCCACTATAAAACTCACTAACCATATATATATATTTTTAAAATTTTCATAATTAAAATTGAATAAGTTTAATTTTTATAGTGTAACATGCCTACTATATATATTTTACCCATTATATAATTATTTTATTATGGCTAAACAAACCTCATTTTGAAAATATTATTCAATTTAAAGAAATAAAAAATAACTCTTGGATTAATCTTTGTCTTATTTGTTCAACAAAATATCAGTTAATGCATATTTACTTAGACCAATAAACCTCAAAGATTTATCTTTATAGATCATTATTCCTAGTATATATTCTATGTCACCTAAATTACATAAGAGGATATATTTATTTTAGAATGTATTCTTTCAAAATGAATTGTGTATGTTTTATCATAATATCTTTTAATTAACATATCTAATTATTAAGACCACATCTCTTCTAATATTCTTTCATAGAATCATAATTCAATATCATTTACTATGAAACGATCATTTTAAATATCTTCATATAAAAAGTGAATAAATTACTTGAATCATGTATCTATCGATATAATGGTCTTTACCTCTTTCATATCTCAGTTGGTAATAGTTTTTTATATTCACTTCTGTCTATTTCATGTAGAAAACAAGCACAAAAAATTAATTTTATGGAGTGTGGTTTTAAAACATACAATAAATATCTTATAAATGTACAATGAATCTCTTTGAATGTTTAACTCAAATGTATTTCAAAATTAAGACTTATGACATGGTTTCATCATAATATATTCCATAAAATTGACTAATATCAGTGGATATAAATAATAAAAATTAAGTATTATCATTTCCACCCAGGTCAACCTACTTATTGAATACCCATTATAATACAATATAATGAAATAATCTAATATATAAAATATTCATAAAGATGATTTGGGTTCTAGGATGATTTCTTAAATTAATATTTATTTTAATTTGGATTTTTTTAACTATTTATTTCTATCAAAAAATATAAGGGATTTATATTATAATTGAATAAATTTCCCCATTAAATGTAAAAATTTACACAATATCTCTCATGTTTACTAAAAACATTTTTCAATTAATAGTTCATTTGTATCATTTAAATTAATATTTAAGATTATGTAAATGTAGAGACTATTATGAGTCATGGTAAATGAATCCAAAAAAATAACTAACACTAATAAGAAATAATTTTACTAAGAGAGATGATATAGAAATATTCTATAGATGATATAACAGTAATGGATTAGAGTGACATTTTTACATGCACTTAAAAACTCATAATTTGTATGAAACTATTTTTTATATATTTAGATATAAAATCATGATATAAAATATTTACATAGTACCAGAAAATGGAATGAAAAAAATTCTTTAAATAATGAGTATACCAAAAGATGGATCCTCCACATATTTTAGGTTAAAACATTGTTTATCATTTTCATGTGGACTTTTACTATAAGTAAAATGTTGATAAATTCTATTTTATTGATTCTCCATTATATATTTGGTTAATTGAAAAGTCATTTTAAATTATCATTTGTTTCCAAACTAACTATTTTTTATTTTCATTTCCCTTCATTGAATTCAAAAAAATTACGTAATAATTTTTTTTATTGTAGTCATTATTTATATGGGTAATATTATAGAAGAGCCTCTCAAATGTATTTTAAATTTTATTAATTTTTTTATCAATGTAACATTATAAAATATGTGTTATTAATAAAATAATGGTATGTGTAGATAAATCAAATTCATCATGAATTATAACTACGAGAATAATTATATAGTCTGAAATATCTAAATTAAATATGGAAATATTGGATTCCTCCTTCCAACATACATATTAATAGTGGATTGAAAATATTATTACATTATTCCATTTTAATATACTTGTATAATTTTTTGATCTTCCAAAATAGGGTATAAATAATCCTCATTCTTTGTATTATTTTATAAATTTCATGGTATTAATGATAATAATAATTTAATAAACCTTGAATTGATCATCCATGTTCTGAAATTTTTAATCCATTTTATGTTCATTGCCTCAAAGTGGAAAATCATCATGTAATTGGGAATCTAATGCCTATTGTTTTCTCTCTATGGGAAACATGGTGCTCAAATTCCAATATAAATCTAGGAAATTCATCCTAGTAAGAATACATTCTATTTATATAGTATATTGAATTGATATATTACTTGTCATGTTATATTCTAATCCTTATTTTTATAATATTATTAATTATTTTTTTATCATTATCCACATTATGAATTAAAAATTATAATTAAATAATTATTTATTCTTCCTATTATATTTACAAAATGTTAGTAGCCACCATTATTGGATTATTAATATCTAGTTACTATGACATTCTAATGATCATAATTTGTAATTTTGTTTATTTTAGTAATCATTGTATGGATATTGTCACTCAACATTATTTACATTGGGTTTACTCTATTAAACTACATTAACGCGTAGGTGTATAATATAATGACTGGATTGGAAAATACTTAAATCATATACATAGAAATAAAAAAATAATTTCCTCCATATTATTATTAGAAGACACTATATACAAATATTTATACTAATTGGATCAATTTATCACTGTCATTATATATCATTAATATTTTTTAAATTTCTTATACTAGTCCACATAGTCTTCATTATTTAATGTAAATTCTAATTTAAATTAATGATATTTTGTATTCAATTAATATTTTATATAAACAGTTTATAAATATTTTTTTAATAATATATCCATTTTTAAAGAAGCATTGTTAATAAATATTCTTTATCTATTCTTTAAAAAATTACCATATAAAATGAAATAAATATTTTATACAATAATTCATTTTAGATAAAAATGTATTTTTTAATAATCAAAATGATTTTGTAAATTAATTTTAAACCATTAATAGATAAATTTAAATTTGATTGACGATTTACTAATCTAATGCTTTTTAGAAGAAATCATATATTTTTTTTGAAGAAACATTAGATATCCTCTATCATTTAATTATTATTTAGTTTTTGAAATGACATAAACATTATAATTAAACTACTATATAATGTAATAATTCTATCATTTATAATGTCAGTAATAAAAAAATGGGAATCATTTATGATAGATTACAAAAAATAGTCATTGACACCAAAAATTGTATATTTTTAATTAAAGTAGTGATGATTCATAGATAATCAGTTTTTATTAAATTAAAATTTTAATAAGAAATTTATAATATAATTAAAATAAAATAAAATTCAACTCAACTCATAACTAGTCTTCTTAAATTAATATAATTCAATAGGACATTTAATTATAACATAAAAAATTATAAATTTACCTTGTTTATAATATTTAAATAAATTAAAACTAAAAAATTTATTTTGATGATTCTAATTATTCAAATTTAGTCCTATAAAATCATAATTATATTTTAAAAAATGTATTTTTTAATTAACCATATTTTCACACATGAAAAATTTGAAAATTCATATGGTTCATTACATACATTGTGAATCCATTGTTAAATATTTTTACTCATTCATGATACAATACAAATTTTTTAATATTCATTTAATGGATATAGACACACAATATAGATTCATAAGATAAATAAATAATTCCATTATAAGATGTTATCATATATATTATGGAATATTAATTTTTCATACACACTTCCCATTATTTAATAATCACAAAAAATAAAAAATAATTTTTTCATTATTTTAATATGTATTTACTTTTAAAATTTTCAATTTAATATAAAATAATAAATTGTGAAACTCTTACTCAAAATTTTATACCAAGAATGATTTTTTTTGAATTATTATAATTAAAACATAAATTAAAATCATTGTAACATTGAAAATTATTTTTAAACTATTATTTAGATTAAAAGAAATTTAATAAGATTATTGATAGAATTAGTTTATGAAATTATAGGTAACATTCAGTTCGCAATATTTCCATAACATAGACAATTTGGGGTATCATGTAACACATCATGGTTATAATTGAGAAAGAGACACCTCACACTGAAAACTATTTGTAAGACATTGTAGTTTATTATGATCCAGTTTTTTGGGACATCTCACAAATTTAGATTCATCAATGACCCTTAATCACATAATATTTCATATAACATTCATTGAACTACTGAATATAAAATTTGTGATCACTATGTCCATATAAATAATTGTAGAAAATTTATTTTAATCAATGCGAAAATTTATTTCAATCAATGGGAAAGCAAAATCCCCATAAAATAATTGTATGAGTGAAATATTATATTTTATATTTAATTACTTCATTACCACTAATTAAAATCCCGAAAAATTACACCTCAACCTTTTAATATATGATTCCACAACACAAATAATCCAAAATAGGGAATATATCAAACTTTCAGCATTTTAAATTTCTATTAGAGGGCGTATCATTATAATTATCCTTCTTGGATATCCCATTTTTAAAAAATATCAATGTAAAATTTAAATGTATTTGGTGCGTCGACACATAAAAATATTATGTAGTAAATAACCTATAAAACTAATGTATTGATACAACATGATACATATTAAATATATAATTAAATAATATGCCAGTTCTCGATATTTTTAGAAATAAAAATACCAATTTAAAACATAAATATTTCCATGGAATTATGTTGTTTTATATCATGATGAAAATAAATCATTTCGCAATGTTAGAACATTTAAATATCATTGATTTTATCATGATGTGTTTTATAAAAGTGAATCATGATGTTTTTATTATGTAATAATCTATACCAGGTGCCTTATTAGATCATATGTGATCCACTTCAATTCCCCATACTTATTTGGAAAATGATTAAGAATTTCAACTCTTTATAAATTATTTATTCTAGTGGGTTACCAAAATCAAAATATTCATCATGTGATGATCTAAAAATGTGACGTATTAAGCACTACTTAGGATAACTTGATGAGAATTTAATTGGAGTGAAAATACAAATAATTATATCAATGATTCTAGGGTCATGTTTTTTGTAGAGGATTGTCAGTTGACTATATCATGAATAACGATAAATTTTCATTGTTTTGTAATGGATATGTATTAAATCATGTGATAAAAAATTGTATTATTGTGTAAGGTGAAAAAATTATAAAAATTATGTTTAGTAATATCCCATTACAAATAGATAGTCATAATAAGATCAGGATATGAATTTTCAACCATAATTGTAGGATATTTTGAATATAGGTAGAACATTACCCCAATAATAAATTAAATAATATTGGGACAAAATGAATAATAATAAAGGTACAAATAAAAATAATTATTTTTCAGTTTTAACCACACGGTAGGATGGAGCAAGAATTTTTAATTTAGAACAGAAATCATGGATGGGGTCATTGTATTCATGTGTAGTAACCTATAATTTAGTAAGTAGGTTTTTATGATTTTGGATATTTGGAATCTTAGTTAGTATACCAAATCACAAAATAGTTTTAAGTTCCTTATTGAAAGTAATCATTTTAGTGGAACAGTGGAAATATTATCTTGTCATACCTTCATATAATTAACCTCCTCGTATTTTCTAGAAGGAGGAGTATGATGTAAACATGGTGGAGACTAAATTTTGTTCATTTTAGTACATCATCGTGAGTCTTATGAGTAAACATCAACTAAGGTGTAGTTTCAAGAGACTCTAAAATTATTTATTCTGAGGTTTTAAATTATTCCACAAATATTTATCTTTTTGGATACCCCCATGGTTCATGAATTAAACAAATAGTGTTTAAGATTACACACTAATATAATGGATGGATTTTATTAGGAAATAATTGTAGATATTTTTTCATGTCCATGTGATGTTAAAAGGAAAGTAGGTATTGTTAGAACGCAAATATAGTGTGTGATTTATAGTACACAATGTGTAAAATTACATATTATGTAAACCATTATATAGATCAAAGATATGTTTCGGTACCTCTAATTCGGGTGGATTAGTGATACTTTTTTCTTCTAATCTCTATTTTCAACATTGAACACTATAACTGTTAGAGTCTTGATTCTATGTTATTAATATCTCTCCACCATTATTAATGAAATATATGATGAAAAAAACGAACATGATTTTTTATGTGGTTTGAACTCATTGTGATATCATAATCCTTTCCATATTAGACTAATGGATGTTTCCAAAATATTATAATTAAAAATAATAATTTATGTTTTACAAACCCATGTAATTTTTGTATAAGGATTGATCTTTAATTATCCACTTTTATAAAAAACTGACCTCAATACCCCCTTGGACTAGTTCTTGAACCGACATTTCAAATACTCAAAGGTATTTCTCGACAACCATGGGCTGGGGAATATTATATGGGAATTAAAAAAACCTGAGGGATCAATTAGACCCAGAGAGAGGCTAAAACATGTCATATATATATAAAGAGAAAACATCAGAAAGATAAATATATTCTAGAATTGAAACAAACAAGTGGAATCCAAAAAATTGGTATAAGACCAAATATCAAAGTATTAGTCTTGTGAAAATATAATACCAAAAATGTACAATAACTAGTCCATGTGATAGTGTGGTAAGTCTCCCCCCATCTCCCCACCAACTACGCAATTCAGCTGATAGAAATACTTGATGCCTCAATGTGGCCACGATCATTTCCCAGCATCGAAATACATTACCTTGTTTATGAACCATAGATTAGGAATGCAGTGTGTGATTTATAAGAATCATAAGGGATTCATCCAAGTCTTTAATATTAATTATCTGAAAATTAATACAATAAATCTAATTATTGAACGTAACATGGTTTGAAAATTGTTTAAAATGTTTTATATTCAATGCATCAACAAATAGTTTAATTTCCTCAATTTCCACATTTACAAAAAATTATGTTTGATTAATATGAAATAATTTAAATTATATATATCTCAACTTATATATAATTTCATAAAAGGAAAATAACTTATCATTTTTAATATCAAATCTATTGATGTACAATAACAACAAAATTAAAACCAAAAGATTAAGACCAAATTTTCCAACAATAATGGCTAACATCACAATAAGGAACAGATTAGATTATGATAGCATGTAAATTACTCTTAAAAATATTTATTCTCGTATGAATCAATGTATAGAACATATGGATTAAGTCTATAGTGTATAAGAACATGCTGGTAAGTGAACCTCCCAACATATCTGACAATTAGGTCGAACAATAGACCTAGATATTATAGAAAATACACTTGGTTATAAATTATGATAATGGATGAAACCTATTGAAAATCCTTCCACATATATAATGAAGTATTCTCATATGATCTACCTTCCAAATCAATTCTTCAAACCAATTTATCAAACCATTATTTTAAACTATTTGACTAAACCATTTCAAAATGTTTAAAAAAATTCCTTTTACCAAAACTAGGGAATCCAATCATTTATAGAAACCTAGATCCACAGACACAAATAATCATTAATATCATTCGATTTAATTCAATAAAACAATTTATTAAATACACGGGAAATAAATTTCACAAACATAGGCTAAGGATATAACCCCCTTCTTCATAACTTAGGGTCGCACAAACCCATAACCAAACCCACAACAAAAGAACTCAACAACATCAACGGAGGCCCTTGAGATATTATAAACATTTTAGATTTGATTAAATTGATGATATTTTAAGAGGAGAAGAGGAATAAATAAAAACCTAATAAAATAACACCAACTGCTCCAGGTCTGAAGATGGATGAATTCCCAAGATCAATATCTCACAATTGATCTATAAATAATCTAAACGAAATATCACTATGTAACCAGTGATATGATAACACAAGAAAAATGGAACAAACATGATCAATGAAATGAATAAATAAAAATAATTACCCACCAAAAGAGATAAATAGCAACATCAACAGTGATCAATTTCTGAACAAGTCAATTAGGGTCAAACAGAGACACCAAAAATCATTGGATAAGCCTTATTAGTGGAGAGATAAAGGATATTTGGAATAATGAAATAAAATTTCATTCAAGAGGAATCCTAAAATTTATGTCTATAAAATTCTTATTTTGTGTTATCCCATCAACAATTCAGAAATCCCTAATACTTGGATACCTCAAAAAACCCATATCCTTTTTATTAAAAACAGAGTTTTTGACATTTCATAACACAAGACATTTACATCGCATGTAAACCATTCACCATGTGAACCAAAGACATGGTATCAACCATACTAAGAATACAAATTTTTTACTCCAATTTCATGATGTTTAATTCTCATGTATACTGTTAAAAATGAATTTTATTACATGAAAACCCAAAAAACATCAAGAGTCCTCAGAATCTAGGGATAACCCCACAAAAAAATTTACACATTTGTATCTAATATCCAGTAATTCAAAAAAAATACCTTATCTTAAATTAATTCATTTTACACAAAAAATGATATCCATTATTATAATTATAATTAAGTACACAATACGAGAGGAAAATAAGTAATGGAAATATAATTTCCTAAAATTATATATTATGATGTTACACACTCTCCAAAAAAATACATTCCATCCCTAGAATGTCATGTCCATGAAAGAAGTCTTGTAAAATTTAAGGCCAATTCCATCTCATCAATATCAAATTCTTCCATGTCTAATAAGAATCTGACCAATTCCTCTACATCACTCTAACCAACTAAATCAATATCATATGATATACATTCACTTGATAGTCAATGATTTCAACATTCAATTCAACAAATGGAACATATGGATCTAATTCAATCTCTTCACAACCCAGAATGTGATAGGATTCTGTATCATATTTCCTGAACAATGTGGAAGAGATCATAAATTCCATCCAACTGAGCCAACAATAAAAACAAAAAGGGAATCTTTTAAATCTTTTCAAAGACATAAAATGCTCCCACATATCTCATAGATAGAATTGCCTATTTTTAAATATAACGGTGTTCCAATAAAGGATAAACATTCAAGAAAACCTGATCACCAATGAAACACTCCAAATTATGACTCCAATAATATGAAGAATACTTTTACAAACCCTATGTTGAAACCTGAAGCTGATGTATAACATGAATCGTTGTAGGAGCCTCCTAAACAAATCTTGTTCCAACCAAATAAGCTTCCCCCACCTCCACTCTACAAGGAGGTTACCTACATGGATGACCATATGAATCTAGAAAATATTACATTATAAATGTTTTCAGAGGACTATTTTCATTTTAAATCTCAAATAGTCATAGTTTTTTATCAAAATATCCAATAAATTTAATGGAATAAGTGTAAATAATATCCTACCAAACCTAAATAGCATGATCTATATAATCATAAGTTCATGGATGGTATGTTGTAATCAATATGACTTCATTCCATATCTTCTCCTAGAGAATTATCCAAAATCATGACATAAACCAAGTACCCCTTTTTGAAAAAATTGATAAGGAACCCCATGTAACCTCACAATTTCTTGCACCTACTGATACTCAGATCATAAAAATTTTCAGTTTGCATTATCAGACTGAAATTATATTATTTTCTAAATCTATCAATCAGTTCCAAGATAACATTATATCCTAGATTATTCCATTGTAATCATATAAATAATCCTTGTATACGTCATCCCATTTCCAAAACATCCCTATATGTGACTGAAGAAACCCAAAATGTTTTAGATGATCTAACTTAATCTACTGGAATGTGTAATAGTGGGACACATAATCAAGAATAGAATGATTAGTAATTTTCCTATAGAATCATTGTCCTGTATCATTATACATTTTCATAGTTCATATAATAATGGTCTATGAAGAAATATGATTATTGAACAAAACCAATCTCCTCACAGATTATATGATGAAAACTAAATCCCCAAAGATGAGAATACCATCTGAAGAGAGATAGAAGCCCAAATTATTCTCCCCACCATATAAGGGTTCTCAAATTCTTATCAAATAGAAATATTAATATTTAAATTGTGTAATAAAATCATGGTGAGATGGAAATAAAAGAACATTTTTGGTAACTATTCCTGAAACATGCTGTTGAGAATCCAAATGACTCTGAAATAAATTCCCCACTAGTTTCCACTCATCCATGGATTCCACAATAGCTTGTAATTTTAACTTCCTGATAAGAGGTTCTAAAATGTCCTTAATGTTCTTCTTGGTGTAAGTGATATTATTGTCAAATGTATAAATATATTTCAACTATCATTTCTATATATGATTCAAGTTATTCAATGAAAGGATATTACCAAAACTCTATTAGATAGAAAATACTATAAACCATTCCCCAAAACAATAATTCATCAATCACATTAGCATATGAATAACTACAGAAAGATATATATATGTTTTCGGGAAATTTGTATCATGGATTTTATTATGATGTAAATCATAATCCACCATAAGATGATCCTTACTGAAAAGGAAACAAAAACTAGTTCTATAATAATTACAGAAAACTACATACCCCTTACCAGGCTCATGTAAGATCAATGTAGATGATAATGTATAAATTAATTTCATTTTTCCAAAGGTATAATAATACATATAATATGAATTGATTTTCAATCCATTCATGGTAAAATAAATGAAAGGTGTTGTCATCTTGTAGAAATCACCAATGAACCTTTGAAATTAATCAGTAGGACTGAGGATTCTCTGAATCTCAAAGTCCATTTCTTGGATCCCACCATGAAAAGTCAGTTTTTACATTCACATGGTCAAATTATATTCAATTCTCATGTATAATATTTCCTAACAATTTCACTACATTAATAAAAAACATGAATTCTGACATATTTCCATAAAAATGGTGACTTCTTTGGAATTTGAAATCAAAACACTAATGGTGATCATGCACAAGATGGAATATTGAGTGAACCAAAATTTCATTTATGAATACTACCATAGAAGTATCGAGATACTAATAGAATATTTGGTTCATCAATGACATGAAAACATCAAGATAATTAGTCAGAAAAAAATAAATTACATGATATTCATAATGGCTATACATTCTCCTAAAGGCCATATTTGGTATATGAAACTCAAAAAACCAATGTTTATGGTAACCTAATAGATGATATATCTTTAAAATAGTTTTACCCCAATTAATATTTCAAAAAAAAATTAAAATTATTATAAGGATACTTTCCCTAAAATGTTACCTTGTTCAACATATGATAATTGACTCACAATTAGAGTAAGGGATCTTCCATTTTTGTAGATAACACTAGACATTTTGAAGGAGAAACCCTATGATGAACAAAACCATTTTTCCCTAGTTCATTCAAATGAATATTTAGAACCTTCAGAAATTCTAGTGATGTATGATAAGATGGTTTCAATATTGGTTTCATCCCTACCATACAGTCAATTGAAAACTCTACCTCTTACTCCATAGATTTCCTGATAAAATCATCTCAAGAAACATTAGGAAAACACCAAAAAATAATGAGAACATCAGTAAAAGATGAATCATAATTGTTCTCATATACAACCACCTAAAAAACTCATGTGATCTGGGCAGGAAGGCTCTTCATAACCAAATATCAAATCCCACTCTGAAAAAAAAATTTGAGTTACAATAAGACATAAGAAAATAAGTCACAGAAATGATTACAATCATCCTTAGAAAGATGATTAAAAATCTCTAATGATGGTGTTAAAAAACTGATTGAGAAAAGGATTATCCTAGACTGAATAAGAATTCTCTACTGACAACACACCGGAAGGTCACTACAAACCTTTCTCTTTGATATAAATAATAAGTGTCACTGACTATAGAAAAAATTAAAATGAATAATATATATTTTTTAATAATATTAATAAAACATATAGATATAAATAAGTTGGATACACTAGTATAAAAAAAATCAATCGCTAATGCGGATGTAATAAATACAGTGCCTCAAACTGTTAGTTGAACCACATTATCCACCAATGGAATATCATATATTGCATGATGGTTCTTGGCTATTAATGCTTGTGGAAAGATCCCAATAATATTTGCAAAACCTGACTATAGTATAGTAGCCTTTTAGATGTTGATCCATAACAATACTAAGGAGTAGATATTTCCAGACCAAAATGTTGAAGATGATAATATCATCCAAAACTATTACACATCATTACAGGTAAAAAAATAACGTCATATGTGAATGAACATTCCACACAGATAACAAGTCTATCGAACACTACTTACTACATCAAGAAGTTCCAGAGAGGCCTACTATGGATAACAACTAAAATCACTCCTAAAATGATCCTGACACTATCTCTTTTTCCTAAAAATCCATATCATCTTCTACTGTGTAGAATATTATGTGATGAATAACAAAATATTCTTATCTTATCCAACTATTACATCATATAACTATCCATTGTCTCTGCATAGGTCAAAAGCATCGGCATAAATACCTTCAGCCTGATATCTTTTCCCAAACCATATAAGTATATTTGATCTTTCAGTTTGTCATTATTCATAACATATGGTGAAAAATTATCTAAATAGATACATTGGGCTATTAAAATATTGAATTCTCTATATACTACAATAAATGGAACTCTAGATAAATTTCTATTATCAACCACTTTAGAAAAAATTTATTTATGTGAAGGGTCTAGAAACCCTTCCACTCAAAGCCCACTTGCATATAAGCAAGTATGATGGATTCTCACTACATCTTATAGGGACCCTAGAGTTGAATCACAACACATGACACCGGGATACTCTCAGGAGAATCCGTGAAGATTATTATATTATCGATCATTTTCATCAAGTCCTCCTCTACTCGAGGTTCATTTGTACCTTTAAAGGATAGTAGATTCTTACGAAATAACTGCCATGATAGATCAATTTTTCTTACATTCAATGCATGTAATTCAAAAACATAATTCATATATTATTGAACATTATGACAAAAAAATGAACTAATTTCATGATTTCTTCAATATAGTTATGGTACATCAGAGAATTACCTTGAGGAGAATTAGTAACACCATATTGAGGAACATAAATATCATGTCCCAGTGGCATACTACTACACACTGAAAGAAAATATATGATTATATAATAGAAAAAAAATTCAGTTCAAATTATTAAACTCATATGAAAGAATTAATATTATGAACAATAACTTAGAATAAGAGATACATATCACAACATTCCATGTTAATATTTTTCTCATCACAATAAAATCTTGTCATGAACTCTTTAAAATATTATATTCTTGTCCTGACAGTCCTCTCTATAATCTACCAAACATCCCAAGAAAATGAATCTTGACGATAGACCTCCTTTGATGGAAATATATATATTAAACTGATGTAAATACCATCCCAAACTGGTTCCCAATCAGGCTTGTTACATAACTGATGGGTGTCCGTGATCCGCATGGGTTGATGGATAGAGGAAAAACATAATAAATAACCATATAGAATGCTTTCAACCCACAAAATATAATGAAAATACATATATATTTATAAAGGGACAATTATAGACCGATAATTGTATTCAATAATTGAAACCAAAGAGTGAAAAAAACAACTTGATAGAAGAAAAAATTTAAATTTACATGTTCAAGAATAATAGAATACCAGAATTGGAAGAGAAACTAATGAATGTGACAGATAGTGTACACCCCCACTATCTCACCACCAGCTACGAAAACAAAAATAAAAGAAAACCCCACTACCTCACTGTGGTGCCTTGCCTCTCCCAATATCGAAAGACCTAACCAATTCTACCCCAAATTAGGGTTTATAAAGAGTGTGAAATAACAAGATCAGCTGGGCTCCACCTGGGTGTTCCATATCATGATTATTAACATCAATACAATCATTATTAACTTTAAAGAAAATTAGAAATTATAATTTTTTAACTATTTGTATATTTTAAAGATGGAAATAGACTTTAATTTCCCCTCATTCCTCATTTAAAAATAATGAAACTAAATCAATTTCAAATAAATTTATATCAATATTTCTTTGAAGATATACCAATTCAATAAAAATAAATTATGTTATAATTTTTCATATCAATTTTATTTTAGTTCCACTAAAAGTATAATTAAAATCAGAAGCCCAAATCATCAATGAATCTTGAGACACAACATTAAAAGGATCACACTTGTTCAGGATAACATAGAAACCCATACCTAATACATAAAATCATGTACACATACTGAAACTATATATATTTGTTCTAGAGTTCATTGGAACATGCTAAAAGCTGAACCTCCAAACAGTTCTATCAAGTCCCTATAACAGTATGATAAGAGAGCATAAGAAAGCCCCATGAGATAACTACCCGAAAATGGAGGAGAAATATTACCAAAACTGCTACCTAATTACCAAAGACTATATATGTAATTTTTTTCAAATTAATTCATCAAACATTGTATTGAAAACCATTTCTTAAATCAATTTCAAAACACATTGAATCCAGTTTACCATTTACCAAAAATAGGGAAAATTTATATTTTATAAAAACCCATTCCCATCATACAAAATAATCATTCATATGATGTTTTTTTAAAAAACAATTTACCAAATAGAAGAGGAATTTATTTCACCGAAATAGGATACAGATAGAACTACCAACATTGAAACACGAGTTCGCACATGGCCATAGAAGAAGCAATTTCAAAATGATAGAATGATGAAAAATGAGTCTCTCGAACTGATCTAAATTTTTTGGAATAGCTTTAGTTGATGATAATGATTAGTGTATAATAGGAATTAATACATAACTCAAAAATCAACACCAATAACACTAAAAAAAATAATTTAAATGGAACCATATTAAGATATCAAAATGAATCTAGTGATAAATAAAAGAAAACTTCACTACAGATCAAAAAATATTATACTACAACCCAAAAGTGCTACCACAATAATATCAAAGAAGAATTATAAATAATTAAATTACTATAGAGATTAAATTTTAATTAAATGGTGTTTAATAAATGAGTATATTAATTTTTATTGAATTGAGACACCAAAAATTAACCAAGAATCCTTGTTGGTTGAGAGCCAGATGTGGAAAAAAATAATGGGCTAAAATTTCTTCCCATAGAACATACCATTGTTACCAGATCCGTGGACATCTCTAAACCTGATCATGTTGAAATATCCCAAGAGAAGTCTCATGTCGAGACTCCCAAATCAGAACCTGCTAATGATCCTCAAGAAATGCCTCAATTAGCAGTTTCCAGTACTGTTCTGTACTACTTCTCGCCACTTTTTGATGAACATGGTATTCAGGAATGGATCAAGCATATGGATAGACAACATGAGATTGCTCATCAAGAGCTTCAATAAGGTAAGATTTCAACTGAGCAATATATATCTTTTAAAAGATCCATCTCTACTGAAAAATCAATGATGAACAGCAAATCAACATGAAGCTGGCCTGGATGTTTCTATTGTCTGGAATATCAAAGGTAGTTTAGAAAGATCCTGTTTTCTTTTGGTATTTTTGATGCTTCTTTCTTGGTTTTACTCTGCTGGATATCTTGCTCTTGAATTCTGATTTTTATGAGAGACTTTTTTTTCTAGTTTTCTTGAGATTCATTATATTGGAATGTTGCTGATTTTTTGGAGTTTGTGTCTCTAGATTATTTCAGGGTAGTCTTGTATGAGGATTCAGTTTGAGGTATTTTAATGGCCTAGTCTTGTGTCTTACATATCCGTATATTTATCAGTTGATTTGGATCCTGAGTCTTTTTGTTTTCTGTATCCTTCTACAAAGGTCAGCGCTTTTTCTCGATCTGGATGAAATGGTTTGGATTATTTGAATCTGCTCAGTTATCTTTTTCTCTTTCTTGGAACTGGTTCTGAACTGGTCAGTGGATTTCTGAATGGGTATGAGATGAGATGGATATTGGTTTCAAATCAATATAGATTTCTATTTTGAATCAGTTTGCAGTCTTTTCTGCTTTTCTTTATTGCTCAACATCTGATCTGCCAGAACCTACTCTAAAGTAGAACTGAATTTTTGGAATTCTACTCCGTTTTTTAGTTGGTTTCTTCTATTTTTCCATGCTTGGAATTCTTCTGCTCTGTCTGTTTCAGGAATTGTAGGCGGTCCGCATATTTGAAAAGTTCAGTCTGGAAGCGCTTGGATTCTAATATAGAGCCTCAAATGGAAGAATCACAGCTGTGATCACATACTAAACACCTGAAATTTTTCTCTGGACACAAAATCTCTGGTTCCTGCCATGAAGGAGAAGTTCACTTCTCCTTAGAATACTGATGTCAAGACATTGGTTCACACTGGATGAAGATTTGGGTGACAGAAATGATGAAGATGATCTGAAGATGGGTGATGTCAATGATGGTTCTGAAGATGATGATGAGGACGACTCTGAGGAGGAAGACTCAGATGACAACGAAGATGCACTGAAGAAGGTGGAAGCAGGAAAGAGGGCCCTTGGGGAGCCTATTTTTATTTGTCTTTTACTTGTATACTATTTAATTTCCCACTGGTGTAAATTCTCTACACCTCGAATCTTTACTGCATACATCTTGTTTTTAATAAATTCATTTGGGCGACATGAACAGGGTAACCAGTTCATGTCATCAACCTATTTATAAAAACATTACATGGTTTGTAAATCATTTACTATGTGTACTTGATTCATGGAATCCACCCTTAAGAACATATAGTCTTTCACTCACATTACACAGAATTTTATTCTATTATAGACTACAAGAACTATAAATTGTGACCCTAAACCCTATAAACCATTTTATGTCTACTAAAATTGGTGAGAATCCTAAAAAACATTCATGATTTTCAGTCAGAACTCCATTAATTCAACAAGAATACATCCCAAATATTTAAGTCATTTAACACCATCAAACTCACTCCATCCCCTAGAATCCCAAGTTTACCCAGCTGAAGAGGAAACCACGTAAATATAATCTAATTAATTGATAGAAAGAAACATGATATTACTACTTCTTTATAATGAATTATGAGTTTTGTTTAGTTAGGAAAAAATTCTCTTCAAAACATTTTACATTCACCCTGGGATTAATAAAATACTAAATGAGATTCAAGATACTAATGTTTTTTCATCAAATTGTTCACCTTCAAGTGGAATTAAAATATTAACTATATTAATATGAATGATGTAGTAATTGATTGAAATCCCTCCCATTAGCTGAAAATGAACAAATCATGCAAGAGTACATGTACACATGGGATGACATTATTCCTCCCAAACAAAAAATTGATGGTGAGATGGGTTTTTTTCAGCATTCCTATCTCATTGGAAAATAATTTTATAACACCATCAAATTTTCCCAAATTAAATATATATTAAATTATAATATTATTTACAATTATTTATTTTTTATTTTACTGATTTATTAAATTGAAATGATTTATCCATAATGATTTAGGGAAACTAACATGATACTCAGCTACATAAGTAATCTATAATGAATAGTTTTTTGGACCAAGAAATACAATTTCAAATTTTAAATTCTAAATCCTAGAAATTCAACCATGAATGCTTTCATTTAATCTCATTTGAAAATCCCAATAAAATAATTTTGAATACCAAGGTATTTCCATAATTAAATTCCACAAAAAAATTATTTATTAATCCCATAAAAATATGTTTCTTAGTGGATTCATTGAACTCTACAACATTGACCTCCAAATATATGGGTAGACAATATCTCATCTTCCATTGATATATATTGATTCAAGGTATACATGATCTTTATTTTTCATCATTGATGTACAAATGAAGAAGCATTCTCTTGTATAATATTCTTCATAATATAAAATACTTTAAAAACATTTATATTTTCTCATAGTAGATTTTATAAAAATTATATATGTATAGACCATCCTATTATATAGTTGTTAAGGGTTCATCTACATATACCAATGAAGGGACAATAATTAATTTACTAAATTAATAAATGAAAATTCACGAGGTTTGATCATGAATGACATGTTTCGATGTATATAAATAAAATTTATAACCATATAACTATATATATTGACCATGAGGTAAGGTATGTGACTGCATATATTGACCCCATGTAAAAATAACTAAAAATATAAATTGATTGTAAGTCAGCAATGAAACCCTATGGATAAAAAAATTAAAACAACAAATATGATAGATTAACCATAAGCCTGAAATGTGACCACATAGATTGACCACATGTAAATAGCATTTTTAATTAAAAATATTTTCTATACCAGTCTTGAAATTCCCAAAATTTGTATCACCCCAAGCTTCCACGGTACGATTTTATTTGAATAATACAACAGCTCTCGCAATACGCAACTTCGAGTTCTAGCACACCACGACTAATAAAACTAGTTGTTATGAATATTAATACCCATGTTTTTAAATTTTATAAAATTTATTTTTCAAACCTGACTTCATTTTTGGATTCATAATATCAAAATTAGCTTAGGGTGAATTTTTTGTATTTTTTTTAAAACATTCAATTTTTGATTAATAGTGAAAAACATTGCGTTATTGTCGAAAATAAAATGTTATTTAAGTAAGATTTATTTTTATTTAATTAAATTTTATTGTCAAAATAGATACATAATACCTATATTATTCCAATGTAATTCATTGAAATCATTTTATAATAAAAAATTTTATTTAAATTTTTATTGAACTTTTCATCTAGGAACATTTGAAAATTTTCATAAAATGTAATTTTACAGATTTTTTGAATTGAATTTAAAAAAATCCAAGATATTAAATTGATATCAGTAAGTAAAATGTGGTTCAGTATTATGAAAACAATTTATTTGTGAATATAAACCTTTTTGGATTTTATTTACCACGGTTAAAAGTAAATAGTGTAATTGAAGGTAAAAATTATATTATAATTACCCTAACACATTTCCTAATTATATTGGATAAGTTTCTTTCGACCAAAATCAACCTTAGGAATAAAATATATCCCTTTTGGTCCACCTGTATTAGATTAGAATATTTATTATTATTTTATTTAAATAAGAGTTAAAAGTGTTAAATTCAATGTTTTATAACTAAACGATTTTTAATAACTCCCTTACGTTATACATACTTTGATGTTATTATAAATATGGTAAAAACATACTCATTATTATATCCATCCTATTAATGAAGAATTCACCATATGTGCATACATACATCTTACAGTCTCCATGTCATGGTTTAGTTTGTTATTCAACACTTCATTATATGGATGGGTATAATAATGAATATAATTGATGTAAATAACAAATATAACATGTTATTGATTCTTTATATATGATATACCATCCAATTAAATATGATTTCACCATCAACAAAATGGTATTGTCTCTTGTGAGTACGTATGAATTATCGTCTCCATGAATACAATATGATTCATTCCCCATTATAACCATAAAATAATATTATTAATTTTATGATTAAAAATAATGTTTAATAACATAATATAATTCTAGATTGGAATCAAATACATCCAATCTAACAAAAACATGACTTACAAAATAAAACAAATAATGTAAAACAAATCAGTTAACATCTAAAACAATGATACTACTTAAATATTATTAACAAAGAAATATTACAAGATAATATATGATATCATATATTTGTGTGTGGTTATTTTATAATTTAATAACATTTATTTGACTATTATAAAAGAGGTTAATATACCCCTACTCTAGGAAAATTACATTTTAGGGGTTAATTATACAATCTCTTTATTATCTGTGGTTGTTTATACCTGAGAAACTACTATGACCTCTTTATCATCCACATGATAGATTCTTAAAAATATATTTCAAACCACTTTTACTATGTCCTAGTATATGGTTTAATGTCATTTATACCCATTTTTGACTCTATATAATATGTTTTGATAGGAATCATTCTGTCATTTTCCAAATAGGGTACTTTATGACATTTTCAACGAATTTAGGTAAGAATGTTTTTTAACTTATACAGTGGGTACTTCTATTTTCTGTCATTATAAGACCTTCAAAGAATACCTTAAAAGTTTATAAGAATGTTTTCAAAATAAATGTCTTATTTTATAATTACGTGACTTTTAAATGATTTAAAAATAGAATTTTATATTTCTCTCAAATAGTTATAATTTCATCTATGTCAACAGTATTTGATAGATTTTACACTTGTTTGATGTTGATTTATTATTATTCGATCTTCCATATTGTATTAATGGTTTTTTTATATGTTTTAAAATTGATGTATTATTTTTATACCAGTCATGGTTTATGATTAATGTTTTAACATTTCATATTCTTGTTTTAATACAAATGTTTATGTTATGTTTGAAACATTTCATATAATGAATGAATTGGACTTAGTAAGTGATAGTTGGAGACTAAATTAGCTCCTTGATGCATCAAAAGGTCCCATGAGACAAACTAGTGTCTTGGAAAAAGGCCTTGAATAATCTAATTTGGTGTCTTGGCAAGAGGCCTTGATGATGTAGTTATGAAGTCCGACATTATGCATTCCATCATTATGAAATTAGCTATTGATATTAAATGTGACTATTCGACAAGTATATTATCAATATGAATAAGTAAATTTAATTCTTTGATTTATCTTTTTTATATTATTCTAAATTTTATTCTTAAATGGATTTTGTTTTTGTTTTATACATTTCCATAAATGTTTACGTCTATTTGTGATATTTTCTGCTACATTGTTATCCTTACTGAGCAATTGAGCTCACCCTGTTCTTATTTTTTTACAGGATGTGAAAAAGAATGTTTTTTTTAACCTGCAAGGATAGGCCAAGGATATTAGTGTGTTCTAAAGTTGACACAATGCTGTTTTTTATTTCATTATGTAATGTAAAACTTATGTTTGTATCTAGTAGTACCAAGTCTACTAAACTAATCGATTTTAGATATATGATGTCTTGTGATAATGCCAATGTTACGTAATAATGCACTGACTCAGGGTAACTAGGGTTAGGGCGTTAAAGTTGGTATCATAGGATGTTTAGTATAAACCATGGAGGCTATATTTAGAAAAAATCTAATTAGAGGTCATTACTTTATGATAGACTATAATGATTATTATAGAAGAACAACTTGTAATTTTGGTAATGTAGATATTTTTCATGTTTTTAATGAAATAAATCTATATATGGATATGAGTATGTAGAGGCATCTCAGGCACAGTTGTAACTATGTGTGAATACTATGAAACGGAGTTTTGGCCTTTATCTATGGTAACCTGGTACATGATAATGGGTCTTCATTCACTCTTGGTTTCGACGCTCCAATGGGATATGCTTAGGATAATTCATATTTTCTTTACAAACCATTATGATGGATTTATTAGTAAATACTTCTTCAAAGGAAATATTTTTATTATTATTTGATTATATCCATAAATTGTTCAATTTATGTTGAGTGTTTTAAAAGATTGGAGTTATGTATTGTTATTCATAAACTAATATAGTGTATGACACTATTTTGAAATGGAACCTAGTGCATGGAATGAAAACCATATCAACACATGTAATCCAGGTAGAGATTTTCCTCCTACTCAAGTTAATTATAGTGGAGCTAGTGATGCGACTTGTGATGATCAACTTATCACCATATTGGGACAACTCACTAAGGTAATGAATAATAACCTTACCCATACAGAATACCCTGATCCACAACATCAAGAATTGATGTCAAACCGATTCTTGAGGCAAAACCACCAACATTCAATGGGGCTATAAATACACTTTTAGCTGAACAGTGCATATGATCTATAGAGAAAATATTTCATGCTTGGGAATGTAGAGAAAGGGAAGAAGATGTCATCGTATTTTATCACCTCACAAATGATACAGATCAATAGTGGTCATTAATTCAAAACACAAAGGAAAATGAAGAAGTACCAAATATGATATAGATGGGGTTTAAAGATATTTTTATAGAAAATTACTTTTCTCGTGACCATCATGTAGATACGGAAAGGCAATCTCTAAGTCAGAGGAAAAAGGTGGATGAGAATATGGAAAATTATGAGGCTAACATTACAAGGTTAGCCTGGCATGCTGCAGATTATTTACGTAACCTAAGGACTAAGATTGATTGATTCATTGATGTGTTAAAACCAATCTCCCTCGAGTATTAGTCTCACAATCCATCTCATCATTCAATGATATTGCCTCATGTGGTATCAAGACAAAAAAGAATCTACTAAGTCTCATGACATTAAAGAAAAGCAAGAGAAGAATCTATCTATTGAACACTCTAGAAATGGAAATAAGGGGAAGAATGGAATATTTTAATTTCCATCGTGTAGTAAATGTGGGAAAAAACACCCTGGTACTTGCTTGAAGGGAATGAGAGTTTGTTAAAAGTGTGGTGAAAAATGTCACCAGGCTCGTGATTGGATGGGAAAAAAGAGGTTGTCATTGTGTAATGCTACAATTATAGATAAATGGGACATTATTCAAATGAATTTCCTAAGCCCCAAGGAAACATACTCTAAAAATGCCAATGAATAAAGGCCAAGCTTATGTGATCACTACTACTAAGGTTGACGCTCTGAATAATGTAGTGGAAGGTAATTTAATATTTTCCTCAAATTTAGAAAAATATTTGTTTGATTTTGTATCATCACATAATTTCATATCATCCTAGTTTTCTAATAAAATTAGATATTATCGGTTGGAATTAACAAGCGATTTTCCGCCAAAACTCTTACGGGAAGTATCATTTTGACAATGTTTTTTCAAAAGGTTACCATTATGGAATATAAACGTCCTTTATATAATAATATTATTGTCTTACCCATGATTTAATTTGATATAATAAATGGTATAGATTGTCTTTGGGGATCTGATGTGAAAATTTACTGTATGAAGCATGAGGTTACAATTTTCCTTGATGGTAAAAGTGACTTATCTTTAGAGAAGAAACATCAAAATAAGATTCTTGTCAAGAATGACCCCTAATTTCTCTACAAAATTCAATTATTGGGGAGGAAGAGAGTGAAATAACTATTGTTGATGAATGTAATGTTCAAATATACGATGTACATATTCTTCAAGAATATTTTGGTGTGTTTCTAAAGGATTTACCTAGACATCCTCTAAAATGTGAAATTGAGTTTTCCATTGATTTAATTCCTAGTTCAAGGCCCGTATCTAAGACCCCTTATAGGATGGTCACTGTAGAATTAGTGGAACTAAAGAAACCACTAGAATAATTGAGTAATAAAGGACTTATTCACCCTAGTGTTTTTCTATGGGGATCCCTCAATCTTTTTTTCAAGAAGAAAGATGCATCTATGAGGTTGTGCATTGACTATAGGGAGATCAATACCATAACAATAATGAACAAGTATCTCGTACCTCTCATTGATGATTTGTTTGATCAACGTCAAGGTGCTCAATATTTTTTCAATGATTGACCTTTGATCTTGATATCATCACTAGTTTGTAAATAAGGAACACATTCGGAAGAAAACAGTTCATACCAGGTATGGGCATTACAATTTTGCAACAATTCCATTTGGACTAACCAATGCACCCTCTGTCTTCATGGATATAATGAATAGAGTTTTCATGGAATATCTTGATGGATTTATAGAGGTATTTATTGATGATACCATAGTATACACCAAAATCTAGGAAGATCCTGAAAATATATGGAACACTATTCTAAAGACTCATTGAAGATATGAATTATCTCTGAAGTTTAGAAAATGGAATTCTGGCTTCAAGAGATTTCATTTCCTGGCCATATTGTCAATAAGGATATAATATCTGTTGATCCTTCTAGGACAAGAGCAACACAAGAATGTTCAGAATCGATGATTAGAACTGTGGTACCCAATATTATTGGTTTTGTAGGTTATTAACAGTGTTTCATCCAGAATTTTTCCTGATTGTCTTACCCATTAACCAAGATGACATATAAAGGGGTTAAATTTGTTTGGAAAAAATAGTGTGAATAATGTTCACAAGAACTGAAGGTAGGATTAGTCAATGGTCTTACATTGACTATACCATCGAGGAATGATGGATTTTCTATTTATAGTGATTCTTCAAAGAAATTAATTGTTTGTGTCCTTATTTAGAATTATAATGTTATTTCCTATTCATCACAACATCCAAAAATTCATGAAAAAAATATCCCACTCCTGATCATGAGTTAGGAGATATAATGATTCCTTTGATGATATGGAAACACTATCTCTATGTTATGAACTGTGAGATATATACTAATCACAAGAGTTTGAAATATATTTTATCAAAAAAGAAGCACAACATGAGGCAATGATGAAGACTTGAACAACACAAATATTATGATTGCAGAATACACTACCACCCGAGGAAGTAAAATAATGTGGAAAATTATTTGAACAAAAAGTATCATGGAGTTTGAACATGATGAGAGATGAAGAGGATCATATGTTATTTGATCTACTAAAGATGGATATGGGAATAATCATGGAAGGTGAAACATCAATAATTTTTCAAATAGTTTCCAAACCATCATTATTAGAAAATATAAAATGTTTATAGACTCATGATGTGGAGTTTCAAAAGAAAATTGATGATGTAAATGATTGGTGATTGATTGACTTCGTATATGAATATGTAATTTAGAAATTTGGGAAGAGACGTCGATTTCCTAACCAAATTGATATAAAAATAATAATTTTAGGATCAGGATCACAGATCCAGTTTCTATGTACACCCTCGTTGTACTGTGATTTAGTTAGATTTGAAAGAACATTTTTTGTGGGACAAAATGAAGAAAGAGATTGCTGATTATGTGTCAAGATATATTTTTTTATGAATATGTGAATGTTGGAATACAACATCCTAGAGGATTCATGAAACCTCTTCCCATACCTAAGTGGAAATGGGATGATATTATGATTTTCTTTGTCATTAAGATAACAAAGACTCCTTGAAGGAATGATGCAATATGGGTCATTTTTGTACATCATTCTATTTCATCACATTTTTTTGATATAATAAAATATTTACAACTTGAAATTTTTGAAAGACTATTTATTAATGAAGTTTTAAGACTTCATGGTGTACCCCAGCCAATTTTTTCGGATCGTGAACCCTGTTTCACATCATGATTCTGGAAATGTCTTCAAAAATCCCTAGATACTGAACTTCATTTGAGCACTGCCTACCACCCTCAAACTGATGAACAATCATAATGGACTATTAAAACCTTATAAGACATGTTGAGACCATGATCATTTGACTTTCAAGGTATGTGGGACTAGTATTTACTTTTGGTAAAATTTTCCTATAACAATAGCTTCCATTCAAGTATTCAGATGGCACTATATGATGTGTTATATGAAAAAATATTCCATACACCTACTCGATGGAGATCATTTTTTTGAAGGTATCTCCATCGAAGGGTGTTATAAGATTCCGAAAAAATGTTAAATTGAGTCCCATGTACAACGTACCTTTCAAATTTCTAGAATGAATTGGATTTGTATCTTATCGTTTGGTAATCCCGCCATGTCTCTCCAATGTTCATGATGTGTTCTACGTATCTCTGTTGAGAAAATACATGCCTGACCCAACGCATGTACTCACCCTTGAATAATAAAAACTGGAGCCCAATATGTCTAATTGTGAAGAGAATATCAAGATTCTTGATACCAGAGAACAAGTTTTGAGAAACCGGATGACCTGCCTAGTAAATGATCTTTGGAGAAACCATCAGATTGAAGAGGGAATGTGGGAACCAGAGGAACTTATGATGAATAACCACTCAAATATTTTTATGTAGTAGTATTCTACAAATTTTTATGATGAAATTATTTTATGGAGGGATTAATTTAACAACCTATTAATCCACGATAAGATTTCCTTTGAATAATAGAATATCTTGTGTTGTACAAAACTTCGAGTTCTAACACACCATGACTAATAAAAATAGTCGTTATGAAAAGTAATACCAACTTTATAAAATTATATAAATTATATTTTCCAAAATAGACTTCTTTTTTGGATTTGAAATATCAAAAATATCTTAGGATGAATTTTTTGTTTTTTCTAAAAACATTCATTTTTTGATGAATAGTGAAAAACTCAACGTTGTTGTCTAAAATAGACTTTTATTTAAATAAAATTTTTTTATTTAAATTTATTTTAAATTAAAAATAGATATATAATACATTTATTATTCTAATTTAATTCATTGAAATCATTTTATATTAATATTACATATATATAATTATATTTTAATTTTTACCATCTTTTACACACCTTCTGGGAAAATTTGAAAATTTTCATAAAACATAATTTTATAGCTTATGTGAATTGGATTTATTAAATCCTAGAGACACTATTAATATTAGTAAGTAAAATGGGGTTCAATATGATGAAATTAATTTTTAGTGAATAGTAACTTTTGGATTTTATTTACCACGGTTAAAAGTAAATAAGGAAACTAAAGGTTAAAGAGATATTAAAATCAACCTAATAGATGTCCTAATACAATTGGATAATTTTACTTCAAGAAATATCATCCTCATGACTAAAATATGATCCTTTGGATCCATTTGTATTTGATTTGAACATTTATTAATATTTTAATTGAAGAAGAGTTAAAAGTGTTAAATTCAAAGATTAATAACCAACCCATTTTTAATATAGGGTTATACATAAGGTAAATAAGACTATAAAAATTCATTTGAAATATAAAATGATAGCATACATAATGTTATTTTATTTATAGTTTTTAGACATTAAATAATTAAATTTTTTAATGACACTTTAATGATGCAGTAATCACCTTATTATTAAAAGATTAAAATTATTGATATTATAAATATTAATATATTTTAAAATTGATACTTTTGATGTAATTCATGAATTTTATAGGTTAATATGACATGTTAGGTGTGATTCAATAATTTGTTTTTGATGTAATTATGTTTTTATGAATTTCACAAAATCAAAATACGAAATAGAGTAAGAAATTACATAAATGAGTTTTTTAAAACGAAATACTATATTATCAATAGATCTCATATTACTAAAAATTAAAAGTTATTCCAATGTACTTAGATAAGGTTAGATATATCAATAACTAACACTTGGTTTTTATTGTCTTTTTATATCATGATTATTAACTATTTATTATAATAATGAAAGAATACATGGTAATAATAAGACTATTTAACTAATAGTTAAATCTATGTGATAAGGTTAATATGGTGGCCTAAATATGTCCAAATAATATTGGTTGAGATGTTTTAGATCCATACCCACATATACTCTATATTAATTCTTTTTGGATCCACTATAAATTGAGTATGACTGTAAAAGAAATCTTTTGAAGTTTTTTCAACAGTGACCCCCACATATCTTATAAAATTGTACATTAACTTATCTCAAAATCACACCTCCAATGCCATTTTTCTCATCCAAAACATACACAAATATCCTCCCAAATATACTGACTTCAACTTAGAGTCCTTAATTTGATTAGAATCTTGCCTAAGGAGCCCTTTAGATCAAATCAAAATGAAGCACCTGAAGAAGTGATAATTAATTCATTAACTCTTTCAATGTTATTTTGTTCTTCCACATCCTATTTATTTTTTGTTTCCATAAAAAATAATTTAACTTATACATAAAATGATTTTATTATAAATATGGTATGACCATATTCATTATTCTACCCATTTTATGAATGAAAAGGTCAATATACATGCGTACATATGACTTACCGTCTCCACATCGTGGTGTAGTTTGTTATTCAATACTTCATTATTTAGATTGGTATAATAATGAGTATAATTGATTTAATTAATAAAAATAACATGTTAATGATTCTGAATATTTTATATATCATCCAAAAACATAATATTACACCATTAATAGAATGGTATTGTAGCTTTTGCATAGAAATGGATTACCATCTCCACGAACGTGAAAAGATTCATTCCCCATTGTAACCATTCAAAAATAATTTAGATATTAATATTAAAAATATAGTTTATGAACATAATATGATTCTGGATTGGAATCAAATATATCATATCCATAACTAACATGACTTATGTAATGAAACATATTGTGTAAAAATAATTAGTTAACACACAAAACAATGATACTATTGAAATATTATTCATAATGAAATATTTGAAGATTATATATGATAACATATTTATGTATGTGGTTACTGTATAATTTATTAAAATTATTTAACTATTATACATGAGTTTAACTTACCCTCTATCAAGGAAAAGCAAAAGGTAAGGGTTAATTTTACAATCTCTTTATTATCCGAAGTTGTTTATACTAGAGTATCTATTTAGACCTCTTTATCATCCACATCTGTGTTTCTTAAAAATGTATTTTTTTTAAAAAAATTACTATTTCTTATAATATGGTTTAATTTAATTTATACTATTTTTTGAATTTTTATAAAATATTTTGAATGGAATCTTTCTATTTTTTTCCAAATATGGTAATTTATGACCTTTTCGACAAATTATGGTAAAAATGTTATTTAACTTATACAGCGGGTCCAACTATTTTTTGTCGTTATTACACATTTGAAGAATACCATTAATGTTTGTAAGAATATTTTAAAAATAAAGGTTTTCATTTATAATAACTTGTATTTTAAATTATTTCAAAATATAAACAGAAATTTCTCTCAAATAGTTTTGGTTTCATCTATGTCAACATCTGTTGATGGATTTTACATTTGTTTGAACATGATTTGTTATGATACAATCATCCATATTCTATTAATTTTTTTGTGATATGTTTGACTGTAGATGTGTTATTTTTATACAACTCATGGTTTATGGATAAAATATTAACATTTCATATGCTAGTTTTAATATTAATGTTTATCTTATATTTCATCCTTTTCATATGAGGAATACATTGGACATAGTAAGTGATGGGTGGAGCCTAATATAGCTCCTTGATGCATTGGTAGATCTCATGAGACAAACTAGTTTCTTGGCACAAGGCCTGGACAAAATCATATTTCTTGTATTGGATGAAGGCATTGACTATGTGGTTATGATGTTTTTCAGTATGCATTCCATCATTATGAAACTATCTATTGACATTACATATGATTATTTAACTTGTATAATATCCATGTGAATAAGTAAATTGAATTATTTGATTTATCTTTTCCATATTATGCTAATTTTTATGTATAAAAGGCTTTTGTTTTAGTAATATACATTTCTTTAAATGCTTATGCTTATTTTTGATAGTGTTCGCTATATTGTTATCCTTAATGATGATCTGAGCTCAACCCTTTATTATGTTTTATATTTCCTAGGGTGTGAAGAAGTATATTATGATAAACCTGTAGGGATAGGATGAAGATATGAGTGTGTTAAAAAGGGGAATTTTTTTTGATTCATGTCGTAATGTAAAACTTATGTATTTATCTAATAATTCCATGTATACTAAACTAATTGGTCGTTAAAGACTTTATCTTTTGTGATCATGTCAATGTTATGTTATACTGCACCGACTCTGGGTAACTAGGGTCAGGGCGTTACAAAATTCATCCCTATTAATATATTCCCCATAAAACCCTCTTTATCACTTTTATAGTAACTTAAAAAAACTTAATAAATTCGATGATGGATCCTCAAAATATAATTTCACACTCATAAAAAATGTTGACATCAAATGAATAGTAATGAACACTTAATTAACTCCAAGGGTACTTCATGTGGTTAAAAATCATTTTTATGTTTTGAAACATTTTAGAATTCATGATGCTCTAAAATAGTAAATTATTTATTTGAGAGTGTGTATACTATTATTTTAAATAGTATTAGCTTATATGTATGGTGTTTAAATCTATTTAAATTATAAATCATGTAATTAAAATTATAATCTATTGAATTTTAAATTACATGGATGTCACTTTTTTCATGACATTAATGTGGGGATTGAGGTGTGTCATTCTCAAAATACATATATTCTAAAGTCTTTAATAAATATTCAATTTTTTTTACATGTATTAAATTTTTTAAAAATATTGTGAATCACTATTACCATCATTTAAAAGTCTATTTAATAAATTAATGTATACTATAGATATTTCATTGCACATTCAAATATTGATTTCCATTATGGTATATGACTTATAACTATATAAAATAATTGTTTATAATTTTATATCTACCATGGATTGATGGAGTGAAATATAAAATTATGTATTAAGATAACTAATAGGTTCTTCAATCAATAAACATCATGAAATTTATTTTCTCGACACAATTAAAACACACCATGTCTATATATATAGTCACTGTTTTTATATATTCATATAAAATATATGATGTTATTATTTTTAATATATCTGTAATAATATAATTATAAGTTATAAATATATATAAATATATTTCAAGATAGTTTACATGATTTTTTTTAAATAACATAATTCATGTATTATTTGAATTAGTATATGAAGTATCATGTAATGTATATCAACAAAAACAATTTTTTTATTTAATTATAATGTTTAAATAGTACATGATATATGATATGATAAAAAACTGAAGAATATATATATTAATTGGTTATCATTTATAAATTATTATTATATTTTGTTGTATTGATACGTTATGATAAGAGAAACAATAATTTTTATATATACTTGGAGTAAATAGTTTTTTGACATGAATTTTATTATTTCTTAAACAAATCATGTTTTAATGGGTTATTTAAAAGAGATCACTACATCTTAGTTTGTTATCCTTTTAAAAAAATAAAATGATTCGAAAAAAACGTAAGGTAAATTACAATAAAAAATTATGAATCCACAATAAACACATAATCCATGATTTTCTATACATTAATTTGTCTTTGATAACAAGCATGGTGATGGTTCATTGAATTTAAGGTAGAAGATAATTTTGTTTTATCATTGGTGGTGTTTAAGAAAATTGTGAATGGATGAAAAGAGTATAGTGTTCCTCCACCTATGAACCAAAATGTGTGAGAGAACAGGAATATTATATCAATCACTAACTAGGAGAAGATAAATGGTGATATGGGATTAGATATAGTGGTATTTTATCAAATACAATGATAATGGGAAAAATTGTGTGATGATAAGTTCAAGGATTTAAATTGTGTAACATATAAATAGGAATCAAAATTTGTGTTAGTACCCAAGAAGAACACAGTCACAATTTATGAACAATGGAAGGATGAATATGAGGTAAAATCTATTAAAAATATAAAAGAAGAGGATAATCATTTTTGGAAATGAGAAATTTATTTAATATATGAGTATTATCATGTTTTTGTTTTCTAACAGACATTGAATAAAAATGCCTAAATTTTGGTTTTCTTCTCAAAAAAATTTTCTACCTGGTGTCGTAGAAGAGATGACAAAGTGTCTCAAAAGATAAGAATAAAATTTAATGATCACTAAATCCAGATCATTTTAACATATTTTGTTGATTAAATTTAAAGATACAAAGATGTGGTTTCAACCTTGAAGACATTAATCAAAATGATTTGATGTAAAGTAATTTACATCTTTTATTTCAATGTATTCAGTTTTAGGATTTTAAATTTTAATATATTATTCGATATATATTAAATCAACCATATTTTGTATATTAATAATTAATAAATTTCATCATCTCAGTTGGTTATTTTGATAGAATTTTTCTGTAATAAAGGAAGGAAAACAATAAAAAGGTATTATAAGTGAAAATTAATTTGAAGATCTAAATTTTATTAGGAATGATTGTTTGAAATTAATTATCTAAATTTCCAATCACTATATTTTGTTGTACAATTATTTTCATGTCAATGAATTTTTATGATATGAATACAATATTTTCTACAATTTTTATCTAGGATGGAAATTTTTTTTAGGATTATATTCATTAAATGTTTTAGATATCATCTTAGATAATATTAATTATGTAATATGAGGGTGAATGTGAAGGGATTCATTTCATGGTATTGGATTTAGGAACAATGATTTCTAGAGATTATTTAAATTTTGTAGGTGAGATACCACTTTTTTGAATTTAATGTTTGATGATAATTTTGATTTATTTTTTATTATCTTAAATTTTACTAGTGATTTTCTATATTTTATTTTTTTTACATTACTATGAGGGTTTTAAAAATCTTCATATTATTTATTATACATTTTCTTTTGAAATATATTTTAAGAATGTAAATTATTGGATCATTTAATAATATATTTTCAATTAATTTCATAAAATATGTTAGAGTAAGATGATTAAGGAATTACTAATTTGACAAATTTATTACATTGAAACATAACTTTATATTTGTAGATTATTTTAAACACATAAAATAAATTATTTTTAATGGTAGTAAATTTAAATTATATTGGTATTAATCGTTACCACCACAGACTTCGTATTTTTTGAAAATTTACTTTTCATTATGCGTGGGGATTATTTTGTATAGTGCTAATTGGAAGAGTTAATTGACTGAGTTTCATTGTGAATTAATCTCTACCATATAAAAACAATAATATATGGAAATAAATTATAAAAAACATTAAAAAATCATATAAAATTAAATATAATGATTGAAAAAATGAATTACTTTTAAAATAATACGGTATGCCTAATTTTCATTAATTTTTTGAATTTCGATCCTTTGATTTTGGAAATGTGTTTATTTAGTGCTATTATTTTTGTAGGATGATTTTTTTATCTTTATTTGTTATAGTACATTTTTCATTAATGTTTAAACTCAATTTTAAGCCGTTAGTTATTAAATGAAAATTACCCACCAACCCTCAACCACATTGTTATTTGATAATTTTAGGGAACTCTAATTATAAATGATAATGTTTTTTATTAGAATGTGTTATTTTTTATTATTTCTAGGCCTACACTTATAATTCATGAAATCAATGTATATGTATTACTCTATTAAAATGTAATTTATTAAGAGAGAATGATTTTTCATGTTAGATAGATCACAAGTGGAATGCATACTAATAATAAATTTGATGATGTGAGTCACATATATGGTAAAAATCATCTTTTCCTAAGTGAAATAAGAAATAATATCTAGTTAATATTTTTTAAATTTTTTCAGTATAAAAGATATCATTAATAAGCAATTTGAATTATTATTAATTTATAGAAAATTTTAATTCTTTTTAATATAATGTTAAAACTTTTGTGGGATTGGTATTAAATTTATTGATTTAGAAATTGTATACTCAAGGATAGGAAAGAGTTTATATTTGGGTGAATTATATATATATAATTCATTCATAATTTTGAAATTATATTTCTATGGATTTAAATTTTAATATCACATTATTAAATTAAAGATTAAAGTGTTTTTTCTATAAATTCTTATATCTATATTTTGATAAAATGTGGGGTATTATGAAATATAAAAAGAAACTGAAAATAAAACTTGGATGAAAATTATTATAGAATCAATTATAAACCACTATAGCATGGAAGCCCACCCAATAGGAAGTGAAAATAATACTGATGGTGGGTAATAACTATAGTGGTGGTGTGGGTTAAAGTCCCACCTTTTGTCATATATACATAATGAATTAGAATTGGGTAATATTTTATGGAGGAACTATAATAGTATCTTGTTGGTAAACAACCATGTCTAAAATTACCAACCAAAAATGGTCAAAGGAAAAATAAATTATATATCAGTTTTGATGGTAGAGAATTTTCCATATAAAATAATAAATTAACATTACATAATACTGGGAACACCATTGTTTTTTGGTTGTGTTTTTTTCTTCACTGATAGAGGCTGTAGTGGTCCAAGAAATGGTTATTCAAAAGATTTAGATTATAGTAAATAAATCCTCAACCCCTATAAGAGGTTCATGAAATACCTAAAAAATTGGAGTTTAAACAAACATGATTTGGGAATGATATAGAATGGTGACTTCAATGATGATTTTGGACACATATGTGTAACTCAATGTGAGGATCCATATATAATATGGAAACCATTATATAATTTTTTTGAAGATAAATTTTCCCTATAACATATATTGTTAGAACATGAGGGTTGGATTTCATGGGAATCATTGGTACTGCATTAGGACGAGAAAAATTGATGGTTGGTGGTTAGAGATATGGTAAAGTTGGATTGAGAAAATAAATGATCAATAACTATTATGTGTCATCATGTCATAGAAAAAATTTTATAATGACAGAGGAATCACATACACAATGATGTAAATATTCCTCATCACATGTCTTATTGAATTATATGTTTTATAGATATGGTTAATTATATTAGATTGAAAAGGTTTTTTAATGGTGTTAAATAAATTTTTCTTGTGGTTCCCATGAAAGATTTGTTATCGATTGTATTGTTGGTATCATGGTGATTGATGACTCTGTGATCATTAGATTATAGAATTTTTTAGGGTTATATTTATGTTATCCTGGTGTGTTTCATGCTATTAAATTTTGTAAAAATATATACAGTGGATGGGTATTAGTGTTCACACCATTGAAAAGATTATGACATGGTGAAATTGGTATATATAGAACAGATTCCACATTGGACATCTCCTATCTATATAATTTTATGGAATAAATAATGTGGATATTTTACAGAGGGGTATCACTCAGATATTGGATCCCATTTTCAATGTGTTTTAGTTGGACTTCTAGGGATATTGATTTGGGGACACACAAAAAAGATGCCTATTATAGTTATTATGTATTAATAAATGTTACATCTACATTATAAGAAATTAAATTTTCTCAACTATATTTACTATTACAGATCAGGTGGAATTTTGTAGGATTATGATGTTAGTAGGCTTATGATTATATTTTCTGAATTATCTTTACTATTTGATTTACATGTAAAAATTTGGGTTTTTTATGCATGAGAGTTTTGACCAAGGAAAAGGACCACTTTTAGTCAATTATTATAACTACATAACAATGCCTCATTTTTTATGATTATTAAATTCCTAAACATCTATTAATAAGAACATGTTCCATCCATCATCAACAGTTTATTCATGAAAATAATATATTCTCTATTTATTTTAGCATGTAATTCTTGAATCTCAATTAAGTTTATCTAATGAAAAGTGTCATTCTCTCTATGGGTTAAACAATGATATTATCAAGGGTTCTTCTATGATTTATTAGATTTAGTAATTATTTTTTCGGATTATAAATTTTTAAACATGATTAATCTCAATAATTAATAAAACCCAACAGGGTTTTAATTAATATGATTAATATCACATAAATATTGATAAAATTTAACAAAAAAACATATATAACTTTATGATATTGTATTTTGATAGATATAATCAATGTAAATAACATCTATTTTGAAATATATGTCCTTCTAATTATAAATCTAAACAATATTTATTGATCAAATAACATAATTTTGTAAAATGTGTTCACTTCATATAAAAATTCATACATTTTTTAATATTTAATTCCTTTTTAGAAATTTGGTTTATAAGTGAATGTTTTATTTGAATCAAAAATATAGTGGGATTTTAGTTACAAAGATAGGATGTGTCAATCCATATGACTAGTTATGACATCATGGTCTTGAATTTGTATTAGACATCGTACATGGGAATGTCTTTTGAATTAAATGTGTTGTAATTTCATTAGATTTAGTTAACTCATGATTTATGAAAAGAGATATTTTACAATGGGATATCATTTTCTATATCTCAAACATTGTCATGATGTAAATATCAAAGGGACAATACAAATGGTAATATTTTGGATTAGATCAAATCATTATAATTTCTAATTTGAGTAGATAAAATGTTGTTCTTTGTATCTCTATCTTAGTTTAAGAATATTATAAAATTCATGATCATTTAAAATTTTAAAAAGTGACATTAATGTCACACATTATATAACAGTAATTATAATTTATAGAATAATTTGATTTATTCAAGTGTAAATATTACATTTATTATATATATATAATAATAATTATATTTTAATAATATGAAAATTGTAATTATTTTTAAAAAAAAATTATTATTAATGGTGAATTATAATAAAAATAAATAGATATTTATATTTATAAAATTAAAACATGAATAAAATGAAAAATTCAAAATGTAATTTGGGATTGGTCATTGTGTAAAAATAATTCTAGGCCTATTACATTTGAAAATTTTGTACTTCAATATTTTGATTCCTTTTAAGAACCTCATAGGATGATTTACCAAATATCATATCTCATTAATGTATCTTAAAAGGTGTATTGGACGTAAGACACATTTGAGGATTTATATTGCTCCAAAATGATAATTGGAGGATAGTTTTTATACCATATTTGTATTGAAATTAGTTTGGCTTCCTCAGTGGAATGGAATACCATGATTTCTATAAATAAGATAGTGGTGGGGTGTTTGATTTCTGTTCGATGTGAGAATGAAAGCTAGTTCATAATTTTAACTATTGATCCCCATTAAAAATTGTTTCATAGTTTTTTTTATCTGATGTGCATTATTTTAATTTACCTTGTGTCAATCCCACAATCTCTAATAGAGTGCTAACTAGATTGAAATTTATCAGATATGAATCTGACAATGGTTTTGGTTATTATAGTTGTTAGTGGATACAACTAGATAAAAGTAATGATTAATTTATGTATAATATAATTATTCATTACATATTTAAAAAGTTATTTTTTATGGTTTTATTATTTTTTTCATATAAATTATAAAATGACAGTGAATTTTTTTTATAATAAAATATAAAAAGAGTGTCATCCAAGTCAGTAGAAGCCAACATTATGTGTGCATACAGTAAGATTTTTTTTCTAAATTAAAATGGATGGAATGAATTATTTAAAAAATTATAAATTTAAAATATCATTTTTATTATAATATTATATATATATATTAAATTTAATATCATCATCATTTATTGTAATTTTAAATTAGAAATTTTAATTTAATAGGTCCTACAAGAAGATTTATTATTATTTAGAGAAAAATTTATTTTTCAATGGTTCTTGTGTGGTGTCTCAAATACATGATGAATTTGTTATCCATGAAAAGAGAATACATTTGATAAATAAAATTTAATATAATTTAATGTGTTTTTATAGTTATATCTATTGATGGATTTCAAAATTTGTTGAAAAGAACATAAATAGAAAAAAATCAAGCCTACTATCTTTTTTATGATTAAAACCCATGAATGTAAATACATTATCAACACACATTGTCATTATTTAAAATATTTTAAATAATTATATTGTTATATATTAAATTTATCATCCAAATTAAAACTAAAATTAGATATATATTAATTTAATAAATGAAACAATTGAAGTGATGTAAAAATTATTTCTTGGAATAGATGTAAAAATTATCAGGTATCCAAAATATTCCACTCAGTCTACATTGTTTTCATTAAATGTCATTTTATATTTAAATTTTTAATTAAATAATTTAATATATTGATATATTGATATAAGAACATATATAAACCCCAAAAGATATGTAAATTACTATACACACACACCAAGAGAAAATAATGAACACAAACCTACAAATACAAATATTTAAAAATATAAATTAATATATAGAATAACATTATGTGTAAATTTATATATATTTATAATGAATAGAAATTTATATTTATAATAATGTAATATGTATATGTATAAATTAAAAATAATGGTTTTTCACTTATGTGGTTGTTGTTTATTATCATTTTCTTTTCCATTCATTTATATTAATTCACACATGTGAATATATCTGAGTTCAAGTAACGGTCTATGTCATTAGGGATCTAGTAATTATTCAATTCAGATTGAATGTGGGAGTTTTATTATGAACAAATTAAAACATTTGAATTTGTTTCTATGTATGTTGTCTCATTTATAATTTTTTTATTTATCAATTAAATGAAATATTATGAATAAAATTAATATATTTTTTAAAGGAATATCAGGGTATCATGGGATGTTTGGGAGCTCATGATTTATAAAAGTGGTATAACCTATTGATTAGAAATAAATGTGTAATATGTTTTTAGGGTGGATGGTATAGTTCACCTGAGGATTATTTTAAAAAATGAGGTATTCATTAGGACCCATGTGATACCAAGTAGAACTATTAAAAGTACCATGTAAGGATAATGTCACCCTAGTGATTTTATGTTGATTTTTTTTAATTTTTTTCGTTTTCCCTTTTGGGGTTTCGTAGAGTTTTAGGAGAAAATTAGATAATTTTCTTAAACATAATGTAGTAGATGTTTGGGGAACCATTTTTTAATGCCTTCACCCTTTCCCATGTAAACGTGTGACCAAGAAGTGTTTTGGGGAAAATGATTATAGCTTATTTAGCCCAAATTTTGTAAACCATGTGGGATAAAAGTGATATATTTCATACATGGATTGTAAGGAGAGCACAGTTTCCACACAATTTGGAAAAATATGCCGGAAAACAATTCAACCAATCCACGTCATTAAAAATTGGATTTCTATGTTTCTCTCCCACAATTTTTTAACATTATACTCCAATTTACTCTCTCTTTTAGATACTTAAACCTTGGTTCCTCCCAACCCATAGACCTCTTCCTCATTTGGATCTATAATTTATTGAAAAATTTGTTATCATTCCTTCATGATTTCTCATGTGTGTTCTCTCCTCACTTCATTTCTTCCTATTTCCTGAGGCTTCGTCTCTCCATAATGACTCTTTGGGTTTGATCATTATTTTTTATGTTTAATCATTATTTTATTGGGTTAGGATGAGGTGAAATTGAGGTTTATCTCCATTTTTTAGAGGACTCATCACCAATTGTAGGTGATTCCATGCTATAAATTATTTAATTATTTTAATATGATTTTATGAATGTTTAGATATGTTTATTGTGTTGGATGTGTCATGAAAAGTGTGTTTTTGAATGGATTTAGGATTCATTGGTGTTAACAAAAAGTTTCCTCAAAGGAAATGAGCAATGTTCTATGTGTCAATGGTGTGAATTATATGATTAAATTTTTATTGGTTTGTTTTTGTTTTGAAAATATATTTATGGTTTGGAAATTGTGTTTTTACTTATGTAACGAATTTTTTGGCTTGTTTATATATGTAATTGATATTATAGGTGATGTGTAGAATGTAAGTGAGAATAAATATAACCCCAGGATACTTAATGGATGTACTTGGACAGTTAAACTAGTGATTGAGAAGTGTAATTTCTCAGTTTCACTTATCTAGATATAAATATACTACACTAACAAAAATATCTTGACTGGATACCACTGTAATTATCGATATAACCCTCTCTAGTGGTTCATGTATGAGGACGTTGGTCGGTGTGGTTACTATTCCATGTTCCACTGAGATACATTGTTCTGAGATATCCACCTAATATAGATC
This sequence comes from Viscum album, assembly GCA_963277665.1. NCBI lineage: Eukaryota > Viridiplantae > Streptophyta > Magnoliopsida > Santalales > Viscaceae > Viscum > Viscum album. The sequence goes on from OY728150.1 coordinate 1,629,950,902, forward strand.
CAATAAGATTTTCCCATCACTTAGTTCTCCCTGGTAATATCACACTTACCTTTTACACATGGTACACCGTATCTGTTATGTTAAAATAAATCATGTTCTCTTTTAAAAAAACCATCAAAAGTTAAGAGTTTTATTTTATAAAACATGAATTCTCATTAAAAATTTAATATCTATTGCATAGAATCCCTTTTATACGTGACAACCAGCTGGGATTTTTCTCAGTATCTACTTACTCAATTGGGTATAAGTATAAATGGTTATGTTGGATATAGGAAAAAAATTTTTTGGAGTTGGTGATTTGGGATGATAATCATCTTCCATTGTAGGTGTTATAATGTTTCCATGAGGGAGATACTCCTCTTATCATTTGGTGGTGTGGAATAGTGTCTTATTCTATTTATTAGTAGAAATTTTATTTATATTGTTTAAAAAATATAAAATTGAATATGAATACTAAAATGCCGAGTATGGTGTTGTTTATTTAGTTTTGGGTTATTCATTATAGTTGGTTGTTATGATTATTTACAAGGGTGAAATAATTTCCAAGTTGGATTGTGATACCCAGGAACATGTAGGATTCCCATGGGGATCAAGAATTCCTTATATACCATGACATGGGCTGGGTTAGGGTGTTCGGTTTAATGGAATCCCATCTTGGTATGTGAAAAATGGAATATGAGACGGTTATACTCTTTTTGTGTTGACTTATGTAGGATAAGTTGGGAAATATTAGAGATAATTTTGTCAAGGCCTATGATTCTTGTTGCAAGTATTGTGATTGGCTTGGACTCATCAAGGAAGATATTGAGTACCCATGGGATGCTGGGATTTTTTATTGACTTCTTATCAAGGAGATATATTGAATTTGCAAACAATATATAGTCATTGGGTGAGGGTGGAGTGTTTGGGGTTGTTATGTTATTGTGATGGACTCTATCTATATGGGTTTATAGAATGTTGGTGATTGTTTTTATTGATTAAAATTTCCAAAAACAACTTTATTTACGATATTCATTGTGGTTTTTTGTTCTTGTAGTAACATTCACCCCTAGATTCTTCCAATGTAGTAGGGGAAGAGGATGGAGAGAGTTCTCCATCACTAATTGATCTGATAATAGTAGAAAATATGATCCATGCTTTCAAGATTTAGGACTGCAATCAGATTCTTGTCCTACTAAAATTAGAGTAGCTAAAACAAGTTTTCTAAATGACAAAGCTCAATGGTTCGTTAAGAACAAGCCTCCTAATTTAAAAGGTTCCCCAGAAAATCCGAATGTGGAAGAATTTCTATAAGACATAGAACATTAGTTTTAGTACCTAGATACTCCTAAGGATGTTTGGGTGAAATGAACACATTCTTTCAACATGGCCCTAGTTAGAGTATGAAGGAATCAGTGGTACAAACTATAAGACTTGATCAAATTAACTGGAAACTCTTTAAGGTTTTCATCAATTATGATTATTGTCTTGAGGTATTGGCATATCCCATATCCTTGGAGTATATGGATCTTATTCAAGGGGACCAATCAGTAATTAATTATACCAATCACTTGGTGATCCAGATTGGTACACATTAATAATCTTTTCAAATGAGAAGATGAATTCTTAGAGATTCAAGAGTGGGATACATCAAGAAAACTTTTGAAATGTATTTATATTCAAGTTTAAGACCTACACTAATGTTGTAGACCATTTATTTATAGTGGAAATTTATTTCAAGGTAATGTATGGTTCCTCTATAGTTATATCAATAATGTGTAGTGGACGTTCATTTAAGAAGAAGAGGAGGCGGGATGATCATAGAATGAAGGGAGGTGGATTCTCAGACCATCCTTCTTGACTATCATTTTCAATGGTTTCAGATGTTGGATAATTTTTTTGAAATTAGTGTGTGAATTCAGGGAACATGCATTCGACATTCCCATCCCCAACAATGCCATCGATGTGGAGTAAATGGAAAAATTATTCTTTTTTTATAGTGACATGACCATATTTATGTGGTGAAGGATCTCTAGATTCTAGAGGGATGTAAACCACGTCAGATTCATCCTAGATGGTGGTATCTCGGTTTGGTGGTCATGATGGGAGGAGAGGATCTGCTTCTATTCATGGTGTGTTGAGAGCAAATTCACACATTAGTGGTTGTTCTCAGATACACGTAGAGACCCCACATCTCTAGGTTGCAGACCAAACACCGGTGGAACTGAATGTAGGGACTTAGATACTTTGAGTTACTATTTTTATTTAATTATATTTGTGTTATTTTTTATATAGATTCCTATGTTTAATTTATCTCTTCCCATCTTGTTAATTAGTTGAAATTTACAACAGATCTCATGTCATATGTGATGGAGTTACTAATGTATTTGGGTATGAAGAAAGTACAGGGTCTCAGGTTTACATCTTGTTAATTCACAGTGATAGGAGTGGAGATGGAATGTTATTTCTTAGTCTTGGATATGTAACTCTTTGATGTAATCCTCATAATGGATTGGATGGTTCTATTTTTGGAACATATCAGTTACTATAGGTTTAATATGAGTTATGTGGCACCTAAGTATGTTATACAGGGTTTTCATGGAGAGCATGATCCTCGTTCAATTCATATCGGACCTCGAATTCCATATTTGGGCCACCTTGTTTTTTTGTTATTGTTGTTTATTTTGGAGGATTATGGAGCTATTTTTTGGGGTAGAATATAAATTTAGGTGGATTAGTTCTAAAATGTATTTTCTATTGACATTTTAGTCTTTCCTCCAGAGAAGGATATGAAATTATCTATTGATTTGTTTCTGATAACATTGTGGATATCTCTTCCTTCATATCATATGGATCCCAACATATTGATGAAATTAAAAGTATAACTGATGTATTTTGAAAAAAAGCATTCATTTGTCTGATCATATCTCCTTTGGATACCCTATACTTGTTTAAGGAGATGGTCGATGGATATATCTAGTTGTGTATTGATTACCAAAAGTTGAACAAGGTAACCATCAATAAAAAGTACCCTTTTCCCCAAATTGGAGAATTTTTTGAATTATTAAATGAGGAAATGTGGTTTTCTATAATACATTTGCATTCTAGTTACCACCATGTCATGGTGAAAGAGGAAGAAGTCCTAAAAATATTGTTTCAAAGAATGAACAACCATTTTGATTACATAGACACACATTTCAGACTGAATAATTCTCTGGTGATCTTCACGGAACTTATCAACATGGTGCTCTACAAGTATCTAGACTATTTTTATTTATTTTTTTGTATTCTTGGATGAAATTTTAGTTCATTTAGAGTCTTTATATGAGCATGACGTGCATTTATGAATCATTTTGGGCACTCTTCAGCACCATAAGCATTATGCCAAATTAAGAATTTGTACCTTGTATATTTAAGAGGTAATTTTTATAGTCCATTTAATCTCATAAAAAGGGGTTTTAGTGTTTCTTGAGAATATTAGTGCAGTTATTATGTGGGATAAATTGAGGATTGTGTTTGAGATCAAGATATTTTCGGCTTAGTAGGTTATTACCTACAATTATTTTAAGATTTCTCTCCTCCTACATCACCCATGAATTATCTTACATAGAAAGGTGTGATGTTTGAATGGAGCCTATAGATTCTAGAATCCAACGAAGAGATAAATTGGCAGTTTAGTACCACACATCTTTTGATCTAACGTAAATATAGAAAATGAATATGTAGCTTATTGCATTGAATTAGGTATGGGTAATGGTTGTGTTCTTGTGAACATTGACCATGTGGTCTCATATGGATATTGACAACTCCAACCACATAAAAATAAAATATTGACCCATGACCTGATGTTATCAGTGGTGATGAATTCCCTAATGAAATGGCATCACTAACTCTTTGAAGAGACATTTGTGGTTTATTTAGATAAAAAAAGGTTGACATATATTTTATCCCAACAAGATTTAAACATAAGTAAATGTTGTTTGGTAGAATATTTGTTGGGATTTGAATTCAATTCAGTTTATACTCTAGTAAAATGTAATATTTTGGATGATTCTTTTAATGGAAAAGTTCCATTAAATGCTATGATTAATACTAGTGATGAGTGGACCCTGATGGTGTTTTTTTGGCATATGAACTTGAGATTGAAGTGTATTGTAGGGGTGTTCCATTATCTATAGTTCAGAGAGCTCCTTTAATTCTAGAGATAATTCAGCATTAGTAGACTGGTGGGGAGGTTTACCAGTAGTATATGCAGTTTCATCATGGGGGGGGACACAATTCAATTTTTTGTTGTCTCTTGAAGGAACCTTTTCCTCTTACAGGCTTCTTTGTGGTGATTTTTTTATTATGTTAAGTTATTATGCATGAAAGCCACTAGCCATTGTGGGTTATTCATCCTATTGGTATCAAATTTATTAATATACTCATCCGCAGTTATGGTGGGTATATATAAGGTGGTATATATTTGAATTCATCTCGTGGTGTCACACATTCTAGTAGGTGAAAGAAAAGAACTAAAGGCCCTTATATTGGCTTCATCCGATAGGCATTCCTATCAAAGAGTGGGATAATTTCCCCATGGAAATAATTATTCGCATGACTCGTGCACTCCATGGGAAGAATTACTTATGTTTAGTGATCGATCATCAGTCCAAATCATCTAACATTATGTCTATAAGGAATTCAGACAATGTGGATGACTTAGGACATTTCTTTGTCTGGGAAATAGTGAAGCGTCATGGTGGGCCGTCAGAAATAATTTTTTTTTCAGGGACCCCCATTTAACAACATGGTATTGTGAAGGTCTTTGCATGGATTTTGGTTCACAAATGAAGTTATGCATGATATACCGTCCTCAAACAAATGGTAAGATGAAGCAGTAAAAAATTCATAGTAAACATACTCCGAGCATGTTTCCTATATTTTGGTGGGTCATGGAATATCCTTAGGGATTTGATATATTCATATTTTATGATAGCTAAAAATATGTGATCTAAATGTTACCCTTTTAAGAACTCAATGGTCAACCTTGTAAGTATTGTTTTTTGAAGGGTTGGGGTAGGCGAGACCATGTTGTTGGGACCGAGCACAGTTCCAAACACATCTCAGAATGTCAAGTTAATCAAGTAGTATTTATTGAAGTTATAGAGTCAGTATAAATATTATTCCAAATATATATTCTTAGATAATTTATTTTCTATGGGATACCAAGTGTTCTTTAATGTGGCACCTCACTTGGGTCATCACCATTTTGAATCCCATAGAAATCAAGTGCTGAGGAATGTCAGACCCTTCGAGAACTTCAATTGGGTTAGAATGTAGGGAATTATATTGGATGTGACCTCATAGTTGACCTGAACTCACAACATATTACATGTTTTTCAATTGAAAATGAAGAACACTGATATGTCTCATGTTCTGAATTTTGATGAATTGAATGTAGTTCATAATTTTTCTAGGTTCCAGTGACCAGTAATGGTTTGGATTTTGATAAAAATACATATAAGGGTATATCATTCCCATTTTTCCATTTTATTTGGAATAATGGATATGATGATATTGAGATGTAGGAGAAGAAGTTATTTTTTGAGTAATAATATCCATTTTTATTCTCTGATGAAACATTGAGTTTAATTTCCGGGGACAAAATGTTTTCTTAGTGGCGAGAATTTTGACATCTGTAATTTTATTTTGAGGTATTTTCTTATTTATTTATAGAATAGATTTTTCCTTATAGGTTTCCTTTAGTTTCTGAAGAAAATAAGAAAATTTTTATAAACAATACGTATCACATAGTTGGCACTTGGTTCTTCATATTGGGAACACATTCCTAGATAACTGTTCACCCTAGTGGAATTTTTGGATTGAGGCTTATCACATGGTTTATAAACAGTGAGGGCTAACTGTGTGGTATGTCCTTCTTAGATATGAATGGCATCATGGTTTTTGTATGGTTTGTATGAGCTTGTGGGAAATTTTTTTTCCTATGTAGGTCATTAAAAACTAGATTTTTTAGTTTCTCATTCCTCGATTTTTAATCCTAAACACCCATTATTCAATCTCTTTAGGATTCATCACCCTAGGAGCCTCTCCCCAGCCGTATTCCACCTTTGGATATTCAATTTTTTATTCTATTTGGTTTGGTTTATTAATGATTTCTCATGTAAGTACCCACCTCTCTTGGTTTCCTCATGATTACTAGAGTTCCTTATCTTCCCTATAGAGGTTTCTTTTGTCCAGCTGGTTGGATGAACTTTTTAGGGATGAATATTGATTTTTAATGTTTGATCATAATTTTTTATGATTTATCTAGCCTTTATAGGGTTTAGTTGAGGTGAATTTTAGATTTATCATATATTTCTTGAAGTTTCTTCACACAAGGTTGGTGATTCTATGCATAAATATTATTTAATGATTATGACAAGTTTTCTAGAGTGTTTTAATATGTTACATGCAATGGATGTATTCTATGAAATGAGGTCATGAAATGAATCAAGGTTCTTTGGTGTTGAAAAATGTCACTTCACACAAATGACCGATGTTCTATATGGAAATTGTGTGAATTCTAATTTTAAAGGTCTTTGGTGTGTTTTGGGTTTCAAAAAAAATCTATATGGAAATGGTCTCATAACTTTTGGGATGAATTGTTTGGCTAGTGTAGATGTGAAAGTGATGTCATATATGATGTTTAGAATGTAACTGGGCCCAATGGGAACCATAAATGACTAAGTGGATGGTCTAGGACCAGTACAGTAGTGATTCAAAAGTGGAAAGTCCTAATTTCACTTAGATATATCGACATTAAAAAAACTAAATAATATATATGATTGGAAACCACATAATTTTTTGATGTAATCCACTCTAGTGGCTCATGCACAAGGAAAGTGTTCATGAAAATGAGTTTCAATTATTTTCATACTTAATTTGTATTTATTCATATATTCAATTACATTAAAACCACAATGGGGTTTTAAATGGGCACATGATCCCTCATCTATCTATCAACACATTCACACACACTTATTTGGACTCCTCATCCACATATTAAAGCAGCATCTATTGATGGATCCCAAAATTTGTTTTCATTTCATAGGAAGGTAAAATCTATTTTATCCACTATAATTTCTCTCTCTATAAATCATTATTTCAATATCATTTCCATTTTTCTAATCTATGTTGGTTGTGTGTTTTGAATTTTTATTTCACCATGACAAGTGAAAATCACCATTAATCGATATAATTTGACATTATTTTAATAAATGGATAACTATTTAATTGTTTTTAATTTTCTTTTATAGATATTTTTATGAAATGTGATTTATTTCCAAATTTTTTAAATATTATTTTATGTTGTAATAAAATGGGAATATTTTTTTATTGTTTTTTTTTTGGAATTTAGTGTACTTGGATTTTTTATGCATTATAGATGTAATCAACCTGGTATTTCCTAATGAATTGGTCATATTTAAATTTAATATTGGTGTTTTTAGGATTATATAATATTGTAAATTTAATTAATGGGACTAAGGTTTTTTGGGTATTTTAATGACATTTTGGGAGGTTATTGGACAAATAAAACGAAATAGAGGATAAAGTATGTGGCTCTAAATGTTGAGATAATATCATGGATATTTTTATACAATTATATTAAATATCAACCAAAAAAATTATAAAGTAAACATATTACGTTTTGGAATTATAAAAGGGTAATTTTTAAGGGTATTTTATATATAATTTACATGGGTTTCATTGAGTTTTATTTGAAAAAAGTGAATGGTTCTTTTTTATTGATTCTCCATCAACTACCCATTGTATATTTTTTTCATAATGATTAGTTTTAGAAACATATTTTCCAATCCAGTTAAAGTTTTTTATGAAAAAAGATATTTTACGACTATTTTTATGAATAATTCTTTTAATGTATTTAGTTATCCACAAATCACATTAAATGATAAATAAATTACAGAAAAATGTTATTTTTCAATGACTAATTTGATTGAATAAAATGTTATGTTCAATATAATATAAAATGTTTTTAAGAATTATTTAGATCATATGATTTAAATGTTCCATGAATAGGAAAAAAATTATTCTTATTTAAGACATTTATAGTAATTTTTTAAATAAAGGTTTATGTTTTATGTTCCTAAATTCTCTATGTATATACAATTTTCCTTTTTAATAGAATTCTTGGGTATGGTGATTTTATTGTGTTTTAAGATTCACAATTGATGATGTTACATATTTTCTATGGATGTAACTCATTAAAAATTTTACCTACATGATTTATATGTTTATTATTACAACATATCCTTGGTGAATATCTAGAATCATTATAGACATTATAACTCTTATAGTTTAAAAGAGAAGTTTTGATATGACATGTAAGCATTTTTTAAATCTTATTACAATATAAATAATGAAAATCATTATGTGTAGCAAAAATTATAATCTTCAATAAAATATTAGATATTGTTTTGGTTTTATATCACATTTAAAAATATTAAATTTTTTCAATAAAAAACGTTTTTTTAAACAGCATTTCATCATTTAAATTCTTTTCATGTTTCATATAAAATAAAAAAAATACTTTTTTTTGGAAAATGTTTTATGATAAAAAATTTAACTTGATTTCTACCATTTTCTCAAAAAAAGTGATTGTGTTAATTTATTTTTTAATTATTTAAATAAAAATTTTAAAAGATAAAGAATATAAATGTAAACTATTTATTTCTATGGTCTAAATTTTTTTCTTATCTATCTCACCACTGTAAGATTGATTTGTTATTTATGAATATTTTTTATGATTTTTGGAAATTTAATCAAAATTCTATAAACTAGTGATTGTTTAATAAATTATGTATTTAATTATTTTATGTGTTTATGATTCATTGGTTCAATTTCATAGTTCCACCATGTCATTATTTGTTATTATATGTCGATTGTCTACTAAATTTATAGACATGAGGTAATTGTTTTTTCAATAATCATACATATGAAAATGTATTTCTCATGGACATCCATAGTATGTTGTTATCATTATTTTAATATATTCACTTATGAACAAATACCACATTTAGTAACAATATTTCTACTACTGGTGTATAATAATAATTTTTTTAGAGTTTTATTCTTCTATATAAGTGAACAAGTGATTATTATGTGGTATATTGAATTATTTTAATATATTATAAATCAATATTTTTTTATATTTATATATAAATATATAAATTAGATTCTCCTAATATTGGAAAATAGGTTCCATTGAATGGTATAGTCTATGATACCCATACTCGTATCTTATTCCATCTCATCCCTTGAAATAGTCCCTAAATATCTATACATTATATATAATTCCATTTCACCTCAAGAAGGGTGTCACATGAGGACTACATTTTTGGTGGCTCCAAAAGATAGTTATTAGGTATTATCTACCTAATTTATCATATATTTCTTGTGATGAACTCCATATATATTTATCATTGTGAAAACCATCATGGTATAGTGATTTATTAGTTATAGTAGATAATCGTAAATAAATTGAACATATTTTTTCGTATATTTAAAAATATCATACCATAAATTTGATTCTCAATATGTATATAATTTATTAAATATTTCCATTTTTATTCTTACTTATTCCATTTTATTTTGAAAAAATTAAATAATGGTATACTAAATATATAAATGTTTACATTAGGATTGGAATCGCTGTTGAAGATTAAAAATCACTCACATCATTTCAGTCACAAGGAGGTCCATGAATAATTTTTAAATGTTTTAGTAGAAATAAATTTCCAATGATGGTTATGTAACAACTGGGCCCTATTCACATCACAAATAACCCGCCTTAACATGGCCATCAGGTCCTAGCAAACCAAGTACCACCATTTGCCCTGTAGATACATGTTCCCCACACTGGGGCCCACCCACGTGGTTGAACGGTTCATTTGAATAAAAACTGTCCCCATTGGCCAACAAATGTCCTTTCCATTATACAATATTCCATTTCACGTCAAGAAGGGTGTTACAGCAGTACTACATATTTTGTGGATCCCATAGGTAGTTATCAGGTGTTATATACCTATTTTTTAATGAATTTGAAGTGCTAAACTCCATATAAATTTATCATTGTGTAAACCATCCTGGTATAGTGATTTATTAACTATAGTAGATAATAATATATAGATTCCATATATTATTTCATATATTTATTGATATCATACCATAAATAGGATTCCCAATATTTATATAATTGATTAAATATTTCAATTTATATTCTATTTTATTCCATTTTATGTTGAAAAATGTAAATAATGGTACACTAAATATATATATGTTTACACTTGGAATGGAAACTCAGTTGGAGATGCAATATAACTCACATCATTTCAGTTAAAAACAAGTACATGAATAATTTTTATATATTTCAGTAGAAATAAATTTCCAATGATGGTTATGTAACAACTGGGCCCTAGTGATATCACAGACACCCCTCCTTAACATGGTCGTCAGGTCTTGGCCCCCCAGGTACCACTAGTTGCCCCATGGACACGTGGTCCTGACCCTGGGGCACACCCATGTGACCGAACAATTCATCTGACTTATAAATGTCCCCACAGATCAACACATGTATTTTCCAGCGTGTTTTGTGGCCACTCACACACACCCTAGGAAACATCCCAGAAGGTCACCCATCCGGATCAATACTCCAGGTCAAGCACACTTAACTATGTAGTTCTAATTAGGCAAACTCCTGAATAAGAAGACGTAACTTGTTTACATGATTCATATAATTTGTCCATTTAACCCATATTCATTCTAGTGTTTTAAAATCTATCCTCTTTTATAGAACAAAATCATCTGTGTGGGCCCTACATCTCAACCTAGGTAGTGTGATGCACATAATGATGGGTACCACCTCATATACCAAATGTAATAGCTGGGCCCCAGTGACAGAACAGACACCCCACCTTAACATGGTCGTCGGGTCCTGGCCCACCATGTACCACAAGATTCCCTGCAGAGACATGCCCCCCCCCCCCTAGGGCCCACCCACGTGCCCGAATGGGTCATCTGACTAATGACTGTCCCCACAAGCGAACACATGTCCTTTCTAGTGTGTTTTTTTCTCAATCACACACACCCTGGGAATCTTCCCAGAAGATCTACCATCCTGATTACTACTCCAGGCCAAGAACACTTAACTGCAGAGTTCAAATAAGTGAGGATTCCAAAAAGGAATTTGAACCTTGTTGACATTAGTAATATCATATAGTCATTTATCCTTTTATCATTATGAGGTGTTACAATAATTTAATGTCCTTATGTTTCCATATAATTGTTTTTAATTATATGGGATTATTTTGAGACCACGAAATCTGACGGGCATGATTCTGAGGCCCGCAGTGCTCGGAATGATCCATCAAAGTTTTTTCAAACATTAAATAGAGAGTGTAAGTAGTGCTCATAAAAAAGTATAATAACTCTTAAACAGTTTCCCAAATTTGAAACATGCGGGTACCGTTGTGCTCAGGATGGCGTGTTTACCCTAGGCACGACTTCTGGTTTGTCAGCGTGGGACTCCTATGAGAAAACTAGAAAATGGCATAACAATAAATTAAATAATTAAATAAAATTATTATAGTTTTCAGATTTTTATACTCATGAATGGTAACTCAGATTAAACAACTCGAGACCACCGCTGAACTCGTGAGAGTATGCTCCCATTAAGAAGATACTAACATTGGCCAGCGTGGGCCACCAATGAAAGTTAGTTTTTGGATGTAAATAAAATAATGAAGGGGAACATTTTTTGTTGTAAATTCCATAATGTCTTAATGGTAACTCAGATCAGATATAATAGATTACAGTTGGGTTTTCTGGGGAATGTTTCACTTAGGTTGAGCCTAACCTCGCTCGACATGGGTCGACGGTGAGAGTTATTAATTTACTGAACATTTTTTCGGGTATGTTTAGTAAATGCTCCAGCGCCGTTTTCTAACTTTTGAACCTTTGGTCAGATTAAACAAACAAGGGCACTATTGAATACATAGCACCTGGATTCACTTAAGGGAGGCTTCAATTCGACCACAATAGGTCTGGAGAAAAAGATAGTTATTGGAAATTTTTAATAGAATATATAAATTAACATTATTATTTTAATTTAATTCTATTCGTTCAACGGAAAAGCGGTAAGATGGGACCGAAATAGTTTCATGCCAATAAATGGCTTGAACCTCCAATATATGAGACACCAATGTTGGGGGAAATTTAGAAAAATCCTACTTAATTAGAGACCATTAAATTCTAGGATCATTTCTTAACCTCCCCCTCTTCTATGTATATAGAAGATGGGGGGGTACCACCACCTCTTCACCATGAAAATAAGTGTTGAAGGAGTTACCCCACACCAGACCCTTAAAAAATAGAGCCAGCCCAGCGGGAGGTGACATGCAACACCAAACCACAAAACGAAAGGTGACATAGGAGTGGCGTCCTTGGGAACCGTTTGTGGGGACGAATAACGACAACCCACCTTCAATCACGTACGTTCTCCAATGTTATTTCGAGTTAGGGATTATTTTCGTTTTTTCATTTTTGATTCCCACTTCCCCTTTCTTGAAATTATACAAAGAACATGGGTTTACCGTCAAACAGTTTGACCTACGGGGCATTCGTCTTTGAAGGAGGTTATTGCTAGGAATCTTTTGGGTTAATCTTGTTATTTAATTTAGTTTTTTATTAAACCCTTAACCCCCTGTCATGTTACAAGATAATGCAGAGAGTGATATCCTAACGAACCCGGTCTGAACCCTCTGCTATCATTACATTATCATTTTCCCTCCTTATAAGATCATGAGAATGTCGACTCACACCGTTAGAGGAGGGATGTGGCTCATTATCCGTGATGAACGATGGAGGTGGGAGGCATGAAGGCCAACCGTGGGGAGGAAGGTGGTGTCACCGTCAAGCCTCTAGTGAATGGAAGCCACAACCAAAGTCATGGGGGAGGATGAACCTGCCTCTGGTAGGTTTCGTGGTGACCGAGCGGCATGCACGTGGCGTTGCAGCTTCGCGAACTAAACGTCCTTCGGGTTGTTTGGGAATCCGCGAGACCGGGGGTTACACCCCCAGCGTCGGACCGAACCAGGCCTCCCCCCTCAAACTGGGTCACCGCCCTCCCACCGGGCCGCCACCCTCAGAGCGGGCCGCCAGCCTCGTAGCGGGATGTCACCCTCAGACCAGGTCACCACCCCGACCCTATGTCGTCGCCCTCGTACCGGGCCGCCAACCTTGGATCGGGTCGTCACCCTCCCCCTAGGCTTCCTCCATCAGAACGGACCACCTCCATAGGACCGGGCCACCGCCATAACATCTGGCCTCCACCATCAGAGTAGACCGCCACCCTTGCAGCGGGCTGCCACTCTCGTAGTAGGCTACCACCACCACAAGGGGCTGCTGCACTCGGAGTTGGGCTAATGCCCGATTAGCGTTCCGCCTCCCTTGAATCGGTCCGCCACCCTCGAACCTGGCCGCCGCCCTTGAGCCAGGTCAATGCCCTCGCTACATGGATGTTGTCTTTATGTCAGACCACTACTCTCGGAGCGGGCCGCCGCCATCAAACCGGGAACCACCCTGGCCCCGGGCCGACGCCCTCAGTGTGTGTCACCGCCCTCAGAACGGGTGGTCTCCCTCTCACTGGACCGCCTTCCTTAGTGTAGGGATGTTCCCCTTGGACCGGGTCAGCACCCTCAGACTGGGCCTCCACCCTTGTTCCTGGTCGCTGCCCTCCCAGCCGGGCTGCCGCCCCCTAGTGGGGCTATCGTATTCGAGGCAGGTCACCACCCTTGAGCCGAGACAACTCCATCGGAGCTGGGCTGCCACCCTCAGAGTCAGCCTCCACCATTGGACAGTGCATTCACCCAAGATTCCTACCACCTCAGTGGGCAGTTTCCCCTAGATTGGGTCACCCCCCTAGCAGGCCTCCACCCCATGCAAGCCCCCGCCCCAAACAGGTCGGGCCGCCCCTTTGTGGGCCACCCAATTCGGGACGAGCCAACCTTGCGGTCCTCCCCTCTTGTGGGCCGGACTAGACATCGGGCCAGATGGTCTTGTCCACCTCAGCCCCGCCCAGAATGGGTCGGGCTGGAACAGGGACCAGTCGGGCCCAAAAAAACTCAAAGGGGCTTATCTTGAGGACCAAACGCCCATTTTATGAACCGTCTGTGGTGATAGGACCCTTAGGGACATAAAATCCTTTTTCTTTTCTCCTTTAGAGTTTCTGAGAAACTTTCAGTTCGGCTGAGTGGGATCGCACCTGAATCCAATCCGGCCCTCGGCACTAAAATGCCAATAACGCACAGACTGGGCATCTGACTAAAGAACAATCTATTGCCATGGAACCCTTATGACATGGAGGATCATCGGGTTACTTCTTTGTGAGACTTCGTGCTGGTTGAGATATTACTGATGTCTTAGGGTGTGGTTCGGTCAAGCGCAATACGTTCGGAACCCTGCCACTGGTTGAGACCTGACGACTGCTGAATTTTTGATACGTAGTAACTCAACGGCCATGGTACACAATGGTGATGCATACGTTAGCTGACCATGATGGGAGTGGGTGGTTTTTTGTGACCTGGTGGGTGATGATGGGGAGAAACCACGATACGGGAGGAGAGGAGTACCTTAGTAGGCCGCATTGGGGGGGGACTCTGTGTGACCCAACAGACCCACAGTCTTCGATGAGGATCATTACATTAGAAGTTAAAGGATAGTGGTAAGCACCTTTTGGTGACGTCGTAGGCCCAATATAATCTATAGGGGAGGAGTTCTCCTGTAGTTGAGGCATTCGATTTTGTGACCAGGGATGTTAATTGGTACTACCCCTAGAATAAATCCTGGTGTGAGATGTCTTTACTTTTTCCTTGTGATTGAGGTTATGCTATGTGGTACTTTACATTTTTGGTACTTTTCCATTATGGTGTTATCCTGTGATTTTTTCATTGTGGAATTCTAGGAGACCGTTAGGGTGTCGGGGTCCCTACTGAGTATCGTTATACTCACCCCTACACAGGCTTTGCCCGCACCTTGTTCTGCCTTGTGTAGATGACATACAACATTGATCAAGGCTGAGGGAATCTAGACTGGATGGTGCTTGGAGGTGGACATTCGGCATGACGTAATGTGGAGGAGACTGGTTCCAGTTGTTCTTGTATTCCGACCTCATTACTTTTTGTACACTTTTACTACAATAGTTTACTTCATCGTTCTTCTTGTTGTGTTCTCAGACAATGTGATTGTACAGGTTAAAGTCACCACCTTCCCATTTTAGGGATTATGCATTTCGTTTCTAGTCACTAGCCCATGTCCTATGGAAGGCGGGCTTAGTATAGTCACGGCATGGGCCCCGGGGGACGAGTTGTGACAAAGTGGTATCAGAGGAGTTTGGTTCTACCAAAAAACAATGACTCTGATCTCAACTATGTGGTAATAGTGATATGTGTTTTGAGTGTGAATTTCAGTTTGGGGAGTCCAGTGTCGGTACAGTGGCTGATATATCCATACATTAGGACACTAAATTCATATTTCCAAATCAGCACATAAAAGCACCGAATGCATGTGTTTTTGAAATATTTATCATTGGATTTAATTGCAGTCAGATCAACAGGTATAACATAATGACAGTAGTGCATCTGTTCCTTAGTAGGATGCTGCCCTGAAGATAGCCACCTTGGTTTCCTGAGAGAGTATGCAATGACGACCCACTGAGCGATGATGCCTTAGTGTAGGGACCTCATACTTTGTTAGCACCTTCGGGTTGTGTACCTGCAGCACCACTAACCGTTGGGGAGAAATTTCCACCAAACCACGAGTAGAGGGTGCACACTGACTGGGTGCATTGCATGAGTTTCAGAAGTTGAGGCCTCTGAGGTTCTGAGGTGAGACAGACCTGCAGGCGGTTGAGGATTGGATGGAGGCTGTGGCTAGAGTTTTCTTCGTAGTTGAGGCACCAGTTGAGACGATGATAATAATATATTCTAGTATTTTCCAGTGAGTCACAATGAGGATGGTCCACATAGTGACGTGGCTTCAGTACATGGACCATTGCATGAGATAGTACCTTTGTAGAGACCCGAAGCCTAACGTACATGGACATTACATTACATTTGCGGAATACATAGTACATAACAAAAACACACACACAAGGATCGTAATAGTTTTGTGTCTTTGGAAACTCGGAATATAATCTTCTAATCCTGGTGAAAGATCTTCAATATCTCCCATAAAGATCACCACTTTTTATACCTAAAACCTTTCTTTATATCCTGGGGAAAAGAAAACATAAAAGGGTGATCTCAAATGCTCAGTAAGGGTAAACAAAAGAAATATCAATCACATCATATACATAAGCACATAACCTTTGGAAATGTTAACCTGTAAAAGAGATCATAATTTCATAACCTGGGATAACTCATGGAAGTGAAATGTAATCACAATAATCATAACATAAAACATTAAACTTTTTTTTCATACACACATTGTCATAGAGAATCATTTCTTGTTAGTCAAGACTCATTGCCAAGACTATCTTAGTGGACAAAGTCACTTTCTGAACTGAGTCACCCTCGTTTCAGTCTTGTTTCACTGAACCGGTATAACCTACCATTCCAGCCATGTCTATCTCATGAGATATAAAATATTTACCCAATGCATTGGAGGGAGATATAGGTCTCACCCATCTCATAATGATACCATTATTATGTGTTCCACAAAATCCTAAACCATACATCATTGCATAACCCATGTAATAAAAATGGGAATCTTAAACATCATGACAGCATAAAACAATTCATATACGATAAAGGAATTCATAAAAATAAATCCATCACAACATAATAAAATCAATGTAATAATAGGGATAAAAACAGAACCCTTTATTATCTTAGATGGAAAATAATTTTGATAAAACACATGAACTCCATTCTTGAGGAAAATATCCTTTCAACTTCAAAAATACTTTTCATTTTTTAACATGTCATACAATTCTAAACTAAAAGAATTTGATTAAAAATAAATTTGAAAACAAGTAAAGGATGCTTCTTGGAAATAATGTTTTAAAAATCCATTCATTCCGTAAAGTAAAAAAAACATTTTTCGTACTTTTGTCGGAAAAGTCAAAAAGTACCTCGTACGAAAAATGACAAAAGATTCCTTTCTTATCTTTTACTAAAAATTCAACGAAGGGTAAAATTGGATTTAAACAATTTTAGGTGGATGGAAATAATATTTCATATTGGGAAAACTTGGATGTGGATGATAAAATACACCCCAGTAAATGCCAAAGTAAAAACAATCTCGGATAAAAATGAGATTGTGATATTTTCCCTTACCTTAGGTCCGACTTGCTTTGTACGCGTCCGAACCGCCTGTATAATGATATAAATCATGTTATTTACTTATTCCAGAATCATATTCATTGTTATTATATCATATATGGTCCACTAATGACTTTATATTACCCGTTCTTTTGTAAATTCATGTTAAAGAAGCGTTTTGGGTAAAATCGTATCATTTATCGTAGGTGTTTGGACTTGTTGTTCTTGACATTTATATTACTTATATCATGATTTACTTACATACAAAATATAAAGTGTGATTTTTATATCATATATATTCAGTATATATATATATATATATAATAGATAGATAAATGAAATGAAACACACCGTTCATGGAGACGGTAGTCCGTACGTACGCATGAACGCTGCTTTCATTTCCTTATTGTCTTGAATGGAAGTAAGTAAATGACATATATATATATGAATAAATCCAGTAGATTTACCATTTCATATATTCCATTATTATTCATTATATATACTTTATAATCATTCTGGATTGGTTATCATGGATAATGAGTCTCATCGCGTCGTGGAGACGGTAGTCCGTACGTACCCACGAGCGATGATATAGTTCCCATGGTCGTGGAATTGTGTTGAAGTGTATGTATACTATTTCAGTATCAATATCACTTTATAATAATTATATATAGTTACTCATTACACCATTATACCCATCCTATTAAGGTGGTGGCGGAAAATAGATTACACCACGGCGTGGAGACGGTATTCCGTACGTACGCACGCGCGGTGATTTCATTTTCTGTAGGATGGATAGATGGTTAAATAGGGTTGTTTCATAATTATAATAACATATCAGTATATGAGTGATACTGATGTAATTACTTCATAATGAAACAACTAAATAAGAAGAAGTTGAAGAAGAAAGAAATTGGAAATGATCGGTAATGGATATTACCTCTTCTTTGAAGTGCTTCTTTGAGACCTCCTTTTAGGGCACTCAAATTGGTCTTTTAAGAAGACCATGACCTCTATGATGATACTAGGGACGTGGAGAAGAGATTTTTGAAGGGTTTGGCTGAGCGTGAAAGCTCAAATTGGAGTGAGGAGGTGAGGGATGAGGTGCCCTTTTATAAGGGAGGAGAGGGGCACCTTTGGAATAACTAAAGATATTATTTTATTATAAAGCCAAATTCGGTTTTAAATAGCTCCAAATCGATTTATTTCGAAGATAAGGTGGGGATGGGTCGCAATACTCTCATACAATAGTATTTATACAAGTTTAGGTTATTAATTTAACCTTATCAATTAGATTTAACTCTAAGTTAAATAATTTAACTTTTACCGTGTCTTTTTGTTTTCTTACACTATATGGTTAATAAACATACCATAACAAGCCAAAAATACCCCAAGTTGTTTATTATTAATATATATATCCTTATCTAAGTAATTTGGCCGAACATTAGATATTTAGGAATTAAATAACAATTCATAATATAATATTTGTTTTAAAAACTAATTTATGTCAATTTTGACACTATTTGGTACATGATTTTTATGAAATTCCTAACAGAATGATAAGTTCGAACCAAGTTACTTATCTCAACAATAACATGTCATAGTTACCTATAAAATTAGTGTATGTCATAAAAAGACTCAAATTACATTTATTTGGGCATTTATAACATCAATTATGTTAATATTTTCTTAAAACGGTAATTACTGCATCATCGTTGTGTCATAAATAAATTAAATTATTTAAAGTATAAAAATTACAAATAAAATACCATTATGTTGGAAATCGTTTTATCTTTCCAATTAATATTTATAGTCGAAATTATATTATGTATAACCCTATATTAAATTTTTTTTAGTAAATAAACTTTGATTTTAACTCTTTTAACTCTTCTTTGAATTAAATAATAATAAATGTTATAATCTAATCCAAGTGGGCCTAAATGGTAATATTTTACACTTAAGGTTGTTTTTGGTCGAGATACACTTGTCCAATAGGATTAGTACATGTGTTAGGGTAATATTAATATCATTTTTATCCTTAATTACCCTATTTAGTTCTAACCGTGGTAAATAAAAGTAAAAAGTTACTATTCACCAAAAATTATTTTCATCTCATTGAACCACATTTTACTTACTGACATCAACCGTGTCTCTCGGATTTTTGAAATTCCATTCACAGAAGCAGTAAAATTACAATTTATGACAAAATTAATTTTTTTTAACTACCGCTTAGTAGTTTCACTATTCATCAAAAATTGATGTTTTTCAGAAAAATGCCAAAATTTCACCCTAAGCTATAATTGATATTCCGAATTTAAAAATGATTTCTATTTTACAAAATTCCCAACATATAAGTTGAATTAATTAATTTTGTAATTAATTTCCGCTGTCACAACAAATAGCGTGTTTTTAAGAGATAATAACTATCAAAAGATTAACACTTGTTTATGTCTGGTGTAAATGTGAAATTACATCCAATGACCAAAATTGTATTGAATTGTAAAAGTATATTCTAAATATACTTTAAAACCACTCAAATTAATAATTTATCACTATTAATTATTTCGATTAAAAAAGTTGTTTTTTATTATAATTTAGTAATTTTCACTATTCATCAAAATATGAAAGTTATCCGAAAAGTACCAAAATTTCACCTTAGGCTAAATTCGATACTCCGAATCCAAAAATGAACTCCATTTTGAGAGCTAAAATATCTGAAATTTTAAAAGGTGGTTATTACTATTCTTAACGGCTAGTTTTAATAATATTTTAATAGCATATCATTGTTTAGTGAAACTCAGTATTATGTACTGCACACGCTATCGAGGAAGGTCGTGATTGCGTGTAACGCAAGGAAATTCAAGGATTTGTGTTGTGCAATCTCCTTTTTGTGTAGCGTACAAAAGAAGACATTAATAAAATTAAAAATAATATTTTTCATAAAATCTCGGGCTGTTACATTCTACCCACCTTAAAATGAATTTCCCCCTCAAAATTCGTCTGGGTTATAAATAGTTTACTACTCGAAAGTTTGTTTAATAGAAATCCACATCGTAAAAAGGGAATACCAAAACCAATCTTTAAAAACAAACGTATGAAACATAACGGTTACCCAAATAAACTAATCACTGGGTTTCCACATAGGTGAAAATATGGATATGGAAGAGAAATCTAACCGTCATGTTCTGATGGAGAGTGGTAGGGAACATGGCTATGGAAAAGCCAGTAATCACAAATCAATAGATTTGTGATGATATAAGGTACCATCTAATTCATTACATATAAGATCACTAGGACAACATTTTTGTTTTTCAAGATCGTTTCCCTAAAGTTGAAGAATTTGAATTAGAATAAATACTTACTTTATTTTGGTACAATCTCACTGTTTTTTGTGCCTTGAACAACTTCCACTTCATCTCTTAAATAAATGAAGTTGAATTTGTTATTCGTTATGTGTTAGCAGATCATGTGATAGAATGACGGGTCATTCCATCTGTCTCAAAAAAAAAGGTTAGAAAAAGTTATTAAATATACATAAGTCATTCTATAGCTAAAATGGACTTATACATCATATATCATAATGCTTAATATAATAAAACTAGTTTCTACTAAACAGGGACTTCCTGTAGGCCAGTGGTAGGCGATAAAGGCCAGTTGCACTTCGGTTGTGGTTTTGATTCCCACAGCCTTGTCCGACGCGATGGGCTGTCGCCTGTCCTGCAGGTTGTCCTTTTTCTAAAGCTATATTACTATAACATCCCATCAATAATATCGAAAAACTTTTTATCCTAACTTATGTCCAACATAATCCATTCTAATATTTAGGCTTATTCAAAATACTTCGGTCCAAACTCATAGTATAAAGAAAATGATTACATGAAATGTCACAGAATAATCATGTGAGTGCCATCATTTACCTCCCATATATCATAAGATATATCTTGTTGGTCAAATTAAAAACATGTGAATACCTTAATCATGTATTCTCTTGAAGAATGAATACCCATTGAACTTTAGTGAAAACATGAATGCAGTTAAAAGTTATCACCTTCCACATACCAAAATCCTCAAAATTCTATATACTCAAACCATGATATCACTTAGTCCTTATATCAATCATGAGCTCATGAATACTGTTAAACATTTCATTTTCTCGTTTTCCCTTCATTATGCGCATATCATCTTATTTCCAAAAATATCTCAATCACTTTGAATACCACATTAGACAAACACATAAATATTCCAATACTTTATGATACCACATTATTTTGGAATCCCATTACATAAACACTTAATCATTCCACCACATCGTTGTCATATTCAACATCGCCAATAGTGATCGCATGTGACATCCCTTTGTCCTTTTCCTTCAGTGGTTGCTCATGTTGATCATCACTAACCCTTGGATTAGGGCATTTATTAGCATAATGCCCCATTTCCTTGCACTTGAAGCATTGAAGTGTTGGTGGTGCGTTCTCTACAGTCTTTGCTTTATTCACATCATTAGAAACCCTTTTTCCATTACTTTGACACTCAGCTGCTCGATGACCTTATTTTCCACACTTAAAAGATTTTCTAGTCCCTTTAAGACAATCTCCATCATGCTTCTTTCCACACTTTGAGCATAAGGAAACATTCATCTTCTTTTCACCATTATTCTGAGATTTCACCTTGAACTCCATCTTTCGTTTCTTGTCAAAACCATGAGATGGATATGTAACACAAACTTCCATTTCTACCTTGATAGCACAACGCACAATTTCTTCATAGCTACTGATGTCTTTTATAGATAATTCCCTTCGAAGACATGGTTTTAAGCCACTGAAAAATCGATCAACTTTACTTTCAGGTTGGATGATAATGCCAGATGCATACCTTGCAAGTCTTGTAAAATTCGCTTCGTATATACCAATAGATTAATCATCCTTTTGCTTTAGTTCAAGAAACTCCTTCTCCATCTATGTTCGAAGAATATGAGGGAATTACTTATTGAAAAATAAGTTCTTGAACTCGTCCCATTCCATGGACTCAATTTCATCTCTTTGCCTCATATTCTTGATAAGATTCCACCAATGATCAGCTTCACCTTCCAAACGATATACTGCTAAGATGACTTTATCATGTTCAGAACATTGAAGAACTGAAAATAACATTTCAGTGGTACTGATCCATTGTTCAGCAACAAGTGGATCAAAAGACCCACTGAAAGAAGGTGGAAGTTGCCTCATGAAGGACTCAATAGAATATTGTTCCCTTCTCTGCTCATTTGGATGTCCAGAATGATTCATAGCTTTTGTAAGTATAGCAATAAGATTTTGCACTCCATCTCCCACAACATTTATTTGTTCAAGAGGACAATCATTGCATTGTCCATTTCATTGATCAACACGGTTCCTTCGGGTTCCATCCATCGTCTAAAACACCAAAAAGAATAGTGTAAGAGGCAAAAAACATGATAGGGAAAACAACATAATAAAGGGGGAGTACCTTCAATATCTAACATCTTAGGTTTAATTCTATGATCGTTAGCGTAATTCTATTACTATAACCTATACGTATACATAACCTTAGGGACATCCCTAGACATACCTTAGAAATATCTCTAGGGATCTCACTAACGTTTTTGCATCCTAGTTTCCAAAGGTTGACTAAACATTTCCGCTGATACCAACTGTAGAGACCCGAAGCCCTACGTACATGGACATTACATTACATTTGCGGAATACTATGTACATAAAAAAAACACACACACAAGGATCTTAATAGTTTTGTGTCTTTGGAAACTCGGAATATAATCTTCTAATCCTGGTGAAAGATCTTCAACATCTCCCATAAAGATCTTCCTTTTGTTTATACCTAAAACCTTTCTTTATATCCTGGGGAAAAGAAAACATAAAAGGGTGAGCTCAAATGCTCAGTAAGGGTAAACAAAAGAAATAACAATCACATCATATACATAAGCACATAACTTTTGGAAATCTTAACATGTAAAAGAGATCATAATTTCATAACCTAGGATAACTCATGGCAGTGAAATGTAATCACAATAATCATAACATAAAACATTAAACTTTGTGGAATACACACATAATCATAGAGAATCATTTCTTGTTAGTCAAGACTCATTGCCAAGACAATTTTAGTGGACAAAGTCCCTTTCTGAACCGAGTCACCCTCGTTTCAGTCCTGTTTCACAGAACTGATATAACCTACCATTCCATCCATGTCTATCTCATGAGATATAAAATCTTTACCCAATGCATTGGAGGGAGATATAGGTCCCACCCATCTCATAATGATACCATTCTTATGTGTGCCACAAAATCATAAACCATACATCATTGCATAACCCATGTAATAAAAATGGGAATCTTAAATATCATGACATCATAAAACAAATCATATACGATAAAGGAATTCATAAAAATAATTCCATCACAACATAATAAAATCAATGTAATAATAGGGATAAAAACAGAACCCTTAATTATCTTAGATGGTAAATAATTTTGATAAAACACTTGAACTCCATTCTTGAGGAAAGTATCCTTTCTACTTCAAAAATACTTTTCTTTTTTTAACATGTCATACAATTCTAAACTAAAAGAAGTTGATTAAAAATAAACATGAAAACATTTAAAGGAAGCTTCTTGGAAATAATGTTTTAAAAATCCTTTCATGCCGTATAAGTTAAAAAAACATTCTTCATACTTTTGTCGGAAAAGTCAAAAAGTACCTCGTACGAAAAACGACAAAAGATTCCTTTCCTATATTTTACTAAAAATTCACCAAAGGGTAAAATTGGATTTAAACAATTGTAGGTGGATGGAAATAATATTACATATTGTGGAAACATGGATGTGGATGTTAAAATACACCCCAGTATATGCCAAAGTAAAAACAATCTCGGATAAAAATGAGATTGTGATATTTTCCTTTACCTTAGGTCCAACTTGCTTTGTACGTGTCCGAACCTCCTGTATGATGATTTAAATCATGTTATTGAATTATTACAGAATCATATTCATTGTTATTATATCATATATGGTCCACTTATGACTTTATATTACCCGTTCTTTTGTAAATTCATGTTAAAGAAGCGTTTTGGGTAAAATCGTTTCATTTATCGTAGGTGTTTGGACTTGTTGTTCTTGACATTATTGTTACTTATATCATGATTTAATTACTTCCAGAATATAAATTATGATTTATATATCATATATATTCAGTATATATATATATATATATAATATATAGATAAATGAAATGAAACGCACCGTTCATGGAGACGGTAGTCCGTACGTACGCATGAACGCTGCTTTCCTTTCCTTATTGTCTTGAATGGAAGTAAGTAGATGACATATATATATATACATAAATCCAGTAGATTTAACATGTCATATATTCCATTATTATTCATTATATATAGTTTATAATCATTCTGGAATGGTTAACAAGGATAATGAATCTCATCGCGTCGTGGAGACGGTAGTCCGTACGTACGCACGAGCGATGATATCGTTCCCATGGTCATGGAATTGTGTTGAAGTGTATGTATACTATTTCAGTATCAATATCACTTTATAATAATCATATATAGTTACTCATTACACCATTATACCCATCCAATTAAGGTGGTGGCGGAAAATAGATTACACCACGGCGTGGAGACGGTATTCCGTACGTACGCACGCGCGGTGATTTCATTTTCCGTAGGATGGATAGATGGTTAAATAGGGTTGTTTCATACTTATAATAACATATTAGTGTATGAGTGATACTGATGTTATTACTTCATAATGAAACAACTAAATAAGAAGAAGTTGAAGAAGAAAGAAATTGGAAAGGATCGGTAATGGATATTACCTCTTCTTTGAAGTGCTTCTTTGAGACCTCCTTTTAGGGCACTAAAATTGTTCTTTTAAGAAAATCAGGATCTCTAGTATGATACTAGGTAAGTGTAGAAGAGATTTTTTCAGGATTGGTCCGAGCTTTAATGCTCAAATTGGTGTGAGGAGGAGAGGGAGGAGGTGCCCTTTTATAAGGGAGGAGAGGGGCACCTTTGGAATAACTAAAAATATTATTTTATTATAAAGCCAAATTCAGTTTTAAATAGCTCCAAATTGATTTATTTCAAAGCTAAGGTGGTTATGGGTCGAAATACTCTCATCCAATAGGATTTAGACAAGTTTAGGTTATTATTTTAACGTTATAAATTATATTTAACTCTAAGTTAAATAATTTAACTTTTACCGTGTCTTTTTGTTTTCTTACACTATATGGTTAATAAACGTACCATAACAAGCCAAACGAACCCAAAGTTGTTTATTATTAATATATATATCATTATATAAGTCATTTGGCCGAACATTATATTTTTAGGAATTAAATAACAATTGATAATATAATATTTGTTTTAAAAACTAATTTATGTCAATTTTGACACTATTTGGTACATGATTTTTATGAAATTCCTAAAAGAATGATAAGTTCGAACCAAGTTACTTAAATCCACAATAACATGTCATATTAACCGAGAAAATTAGTGTAAGTCATAAAAAGTCTAAAATTAAATTTATTTGGGCATTTATAACATCAATTATGTTAATATTTTCTTCAAAAGGTAATTACTGCATCATCGTTGTGTCATAAATAAATTAAATTATTTAAAGTATAAATATTACAAATAAAATACCATTATGTGGGAAATCTTTTTATCTTTCTAAATAATATATATAGTAGAAATTATATTATGTATAACCCTATATTAAAAATTGTTTAGTAAATAAACTTTGATTTTAACTCTTTTAACTCTTCTTTGAATTAAATAATAATAAATGTCCTAATCCAATCCAAGTGGGCCTAAATGGTAATATTTTACACTTAAGGTTGTTTTTGGTCGAGATACACTTGTCAAATAGGATTAGTACATGTGTTAGGGTAATATTAATATCATTTTAACCCTTAATTACCCTATTTACTTTTAACCGTGGTAAATAAAAGTAAAAAGTTACTATTCACCAAAAATTATTTTCATCTCATTGAACCACATTTTACTTACTTACATCAACCGTATCTCTTGGATTTTTGAAATTCCATTCATAGATGCAGTAAAATTACGATTTATGAAAAAATTAATTTTTTTAACTACCACTTAGTAGTTTCACTCTTCATCAAAAATTGAAGTTTTTCCGAAAAATGCCAAAATTTCACCCTAAGCTATAATTGATATTCTTAATTCAAAAATTATTTCTATTTTGAAATATTCCCAAAATATAAGTTGAATTAATTATAATTAATTTCCGCTGTCACAACAAATAGCGTGTTTTTAAGAGATAATAACTATCAAAAGATTAACACTTGTTTATGTCTGGTGTAAATGTGAAATTACATCCAATGACCAACATTTTATTGAATTGTGAAAATATATTCTAAATATAATTTAAAACCACTCAAATTAATAATTTATCACTATTAATTATTTCGATCAAAAAAGTTGTTTTTAATTATAATTTAGTAATTTTCACTATTCATCAAAATATGAAAGTTATCCGAAAAGTACCAAAATTTCACTTCAGGCTAAATTTGATACTCTAAATCCAAAAATGATGTCCATTTTGAGAGCTAAAATTTCTGAAATTTTAAAAGGTGGTTATTACTATTCTTAACGGCTAGTTTTAATAATATTTTAATAGCATATCATTGTTTTGTGAAACTCAGTGTTACGTACTACACACGCTATCGAGGAAGGTCGCGATTGCGTGTAATTCAAGGCAAGTCAAGGATGTGTGTTGTGTAAGCTCCTTTTGGTGTAGCGTACAACAAAAGACATTAATAAAATTAAAAATAATATTTTTCATAAAATCTCGGGCTGTTACAACCTTTGTTTTGTGTGTCAGCTATATCACTGCCTATTTTTCAGTGGTTACAATCGACAATACCTATAGAGGACACATGTAGTCTTAGTGCCATGCATGAGTTTATATACCAGATATCCCTCATGTTCCTAGGTGATCTCGATCTATTAAAGGCAACATTCTATTATATGGATGTCATGGTTGTGATCCTTCTATGGGGCTTAGTAGGACGATCACAGGGTTTAGGTTACCATGATATTGCAAAGAAGTGACTTTTCTATATAGAATCTTGAGAAATGTTCTCATAGAAGGGGGTATATTGCAATAATGATCTAAGGGATGAGATTTACCTAGAGCTTCTACAACTTCAACAAGATGACATGTCAGTAGCTGAGTATTCATCTAGGTGAACTGGCCATTCCTAGTATATGATGAATAAGACATGGTCAGTGATTCGAGGCTCGGACATCATAGCGAGGTGTGTATGAGGAAATTCGAGCCAGAACAATCCCTATAGTAAGTCAAACCTATGTAAGGGTTCTTGGGAGAACCATTATGGTTGAATTTTCTTTGTCTGAGCGGATACTGTCAGTGAATGTTAATAGTGGGAATGTAGAAAACTGACGTTAGTCTCAGAGACTTGGGCATGTAAAATTCTTTGTGAAGAGGAACTAATAGGGACAAATGAATCTTCAGGGCATCCGATGTGGAAGTGGATTTAAGAGATCAACATGTGGTGGCATACATTTCAACAAGCTATGACCACCACCTCAATGTGGTACCCACTAGGCTCACACAGTTGGAGGACAGGCCAAGGGAGTAGCTACATGTGGTCAAGGAGTGTGAACCAAGGACTCTAGGAATGATTAGAGGTATGGTCTCTATCTACTACTAGATTCTATATCAATATAAATAGTTACCAATCATCCCTTCACTCCACGAATATTTTCTAAGAACTATATTTTCTAGTTAAACAATTGACTTGACCCTCACATCTGAAGATACCATAAAGAGGAGACTTGATAATCACACTTACACCGATGGTGTGATCTAACCCTTGAGGTGAGTGTTTTAGTGGGAGCCTCTTGGTGGCCATGTCGAGGCCTTACTAAGATAGTTTGGGTATATAATTGGCATCCATAGTTCATACTCATATTGAAAAAATGAGGAAAAAATGTTGTGGATTATCTACAACATGGGAATGGGGTTTTCCTTGGTCAGTAAAAAAAGAAAACCCTAGCTGCATAGGGTAAACTCATGCATAGGAGGTGTAGTCAGTCACACTTGAGTCGGCCAGTCATACCCTTGTGGAATTAGGAGTTTTGGGGTTTCAGTTCCCAATAAGAGTGGAAGAGTGTGGTGTAATGTTTTCAAAAGATGTTTCCAGGGTTACCTTGGCGAAGAGAGAGGGACTTATTCTTTGGCTGGGTACTATGGTAGTTTTTAACTACATTTTTCTACAGTTGTATCACCCTTTTCAACGTTGACAAAGAAGTAGAAACCTTTCATATGGATGGAGAGATTCCAACAGTGTTTATAGGAACTAAGGAAGGGATTGACGAGTTCCCCATATTGAGGGTACCGGAAGAGGGAGTTTATGAAGTCTAATGTGACACATTAGGGATTGGGATTGGATGTGTCTCAATGAATGAGTGATAAGTGATCGCTTATGGTTCACCAAAGTTGAGATAATATCAACAGAACTATGTTACCCATGACCTGTAGTTAGTAGGAGTGGTCTTTTCCTTTAAGATGTGAAGACATTACATGATGGAATAACATTTTACAGTCTACTCTAATCAGAAGAGTCTCAGGTTTATCTTCTCACAGAAGGACCTGAACATGAGATGTTGTAAATTACTAGAGTACATCCAGTACTATGACCTTGAGATAGTCTATAATCCTATGAAGGGGGAACATGGTTGTAGATTCAGTCAACAGGAGGCCCGGTCTACAACTATTGTTTGATGTGTCAAAACATCTAGTAACAATGCGGATATCCTTAATGGATAAAGATGGATCAGCTACCTACAGTCTATGATTTTCACTCCTGCACCCATTCATTGAGTCAGGGATGCATTGCTTGAGATGTTGACAGAAAGGCCCGATGTGCTCAAATATCCTCAGGGTAGTCATTGAACGATTTTTTTAAGGTGGGAACATGTATACATTTCCAGAAGACGCACAATGGTGCCAATGATTCTTCGGGAGAAGTTTTTGAGGGAGATCCATACATCCCCTTTTATCAGTACATCCTCAGGCAATGAATTTGTATCCAGACCTCTGATGAGAGTACTGGTTGCCGAGGATGAAGGATGTAGTGGTAGAGTTTGTATCACGATGCCTCACTTTTCAACAAGTGAATAGTGCACAGAGCTATCCTGACCGTTGTTCTAGAGAGGGAGATCCTTGGAGTTCAATGAGGGAGACCATTTATTCCAATAGAGAATTGGCAGATCAATCATGTTATCACCAAGGTTTGTCAATCTATTTCAGAGACTTCATAGGATAAGAGATGTGGCATACCACTTGGTACATCCACTATAGTTGGAGAGGGTGCACGACTTCATCCACATATCCCAGTTGAGAAGATACGTGCATGACCCATATCACATCATCGACCATGGAGAGCTAGAATTAGATGATGGGGCGACATTTACGGAGGTTACATTACAGGTTGATGATCAACAAAAGTGACTTTTTCATTGGAGATCGATACCTTTGGGGTGCGTTTTCTAAAAGCACAAAAACCTCCAAGAGAGAACATGGGAGTGGGAGGCTCATATTTGGGCCCAGTAACACCATTTTTTTCCTTAGTCTGTATCTTGGAATTTGGGGATGAAAATCCCTAATGTGGGTAGAATGTAATGTTCCAAAGTTTTTGTACATTTTTTAATTATATGGGATTATTTCAAGACTGATAAATTTAACAGCGCGTGATTCTAAGACCCAGAGTGCCCAAAATGATTTGTTGAAATATTAATAACCTTTAAATAGTTTGTGTAATAAGATTTCATGAAAAATCATTATAACATTTAAAAGGATGCCCGGATTAGAAATCTGAAGGTACTATTGCACTCAGGATTACAATTTTAAAATATGAGTGACATAATTTTACTCAGCGCGGGCATCCTGTGACAAATCCAAAAAATGGCATAACCATAAATAAAATAATTAAATGAAATCATTTTATTTTTCAAATAATAATAACTGAAGAACGATAACT
This sequence comes from Viscum album, assembly GCA_963277665.1. NCBI lineage: Eukaryota > Viridiplantae > Streptophyta > Magnoliopsida > Santalales > Viscaceae > Viscum > Viscum album. The sequence goes on from OY728150.1 coordinate 1,629,981,342, forward strand.
CAGATTAAAAATCCAAATCCACTACCTTAATAATAATAGTATTCTTCCTTTAGAGAGATACTTACATTGGTCGGCGCTGGCCACCAGTGAAAGTTGATTTTTTGCTGTAAATAAAATAATTAAGTGAAAATTATTTTATTGTAAAATCCTTAACATCTAAATGGTAACTCATTTTGGAAATACAAGAGTACCATTGGGTTCGCTAGGGTGTTTTTCACATAGAAATAGCCTATCCTTGATAGACAATGGTCGAGGGGGACTGTAAATATTATACTGAGCTTTTTTTCAGGTACGTTCAGTAAATGCGTGAGCAACATTTTCTAACATTAAAACATTGTTGAGATTAAAAATCTGAGGGCACCATTGAATCCGCATCGCCAAGATTATCTTTACGGAATCTTCATTTCGACTGCAGTAGGTCCAATTAAAAGATAACTTTTTGGAACTTTTTAACATAATAAATAAGATATCATTATTATTTTTATTCAATTCCTCTAACGGACATGCGGTATGATTTTTACAGCGATGCGTCAAGACAATAAATGGATTGACCCTCTAATCTATGTAACATAATCGTTGGGGGAAATTATAAAGATTCTTAATTAATGATCCACCATTAAATTCCTATGTTGTTAACTACCATTCCTCTCTTCTATATATATGGAGCTTGGGGTGGTACCGTCAGATCTTCTCCAAGAAACAATGTGTTGTAGGAGTGCCAAACTCTGGACCATTAGAATACGAAGCTAAACCAGCGAGAGGTGATGGGTGACACTCAAACACAAACCGGAAGACGACGTACAACTAGAATCATTAGGAACCGGTTTTGGGGACGAATAATTCCAGACCAACTTCAAGCGCAGATGCTCTCCAATGATATTTCAAGTTCGGGGGTTATTTTCATTTGTGCGTTTTTTATTCGCTCACCCCATTCTAGAAATTATATGAAGAACATGGGTGAACCGACTAATGGGTTAACCCATGATTCATTCGTTATTGAGGGAGGATATTTCCGAGAATTTTGTGGGGTTAATATTGTTTTTTAATTCAAGTGTTTATTGAACCCTTAACCCCCCCTGGTGATATGAGATAATGTGGAAGCTGCATGCCTAATGAACCTGTCCAGGACCATCAGTTATCGTTGCTAAATCCTTGCACCTTCTTGGATGACCGTGAGAATGTCGACGTACACAGCAAGAGGAGGGCCACGAGTCATCAGCCACGGTGAACAGAGGAGGTGGTTGACACTATGGCTGGACTCATGGATGAAGGTGGTACAACCGCCACATGACTAGTGAATGGAAGTCGAAGCTGAATATGTGGAGGAGGCCAAACCCACCTCAGGTGGGTTCTATGGTGCCCGAGCGGTGCCCATGCGGCGCCATTGCTTCGCCAACATAATCGCTTCCTGGCTTTTCTAGAATTAGATAGATCGGGGGGTTACACCCCCCATGTTGGACAGAATCAGGCCACCGCCCTCACATCGGGCTTCCCCCTCAGTGTGGCCCACCGCCCCTAGGCCGGTTCTCTGCCCTTGCATCGGGTCGCTACACTTGGACCAGAAAACCGCACTCAGATCGGCCCACCGCCCTCGCACCGAGTTGCTTCCCTCGGAGTGGGCTCCCATCCTCAAAGGGGGTGAACACCCTCGCACCAGGCCACCACATCTAACCGGGCCACTTCCCTCGCACCGGGCCACCACCCTCACATTGGGCTACCGTGTCGCTGCCCTCCCACCGGGCCGCCACCCTCGAAGTTGGGCGACCGCCCTCAGAATGGGGTGCCGCCCTCGGAGCGGGCTGCTGCCACTAGACCGGGCCTCCGCCCTCTAGCTCAGCCTCCTACCTCATATCCAGGATTCCTCAATCAAGGCTTGTCCCTTGGGTCCCATGTCGTAAATACCCCAGGCCCACCTTCCATAGGCCAAGGGCTGCTGACTATCACCAAAGGCGTAAATCCCTATAACTGGGAAGGCATTGCCTTTATAAAATGTAAAATCACACAACAAGAGAATAAGAAGAAGAAAACACCATGTAAAGCAGTATAACAAGTGTGATAAATGTACAATGGGGCCCAAAATTCAAGCCCAACAGAAAGGTACAACTACATCTTAAAGAAAAGTACAATAGAAAAGACAACATCTAAATGGTGAAGCAGCTCCTGGATTGCCCTCTGGTTTCCTACCCGAAGGGTAGATACAGATGTCCTCCTCAGCACTTTGTATCTATCAGTTTTCTTTGTGTGCTGTCACACTGAGTGTCCAGCTCTGGGTACTGTTCATCCCTCATACTCTCTACCTCGGTCAGCATTGTCTGTCGTCTGCATCGAACACAACAAGATGTGGGCATAGCCCGTGCAGGGGTGAGTATAATGATACTCCGTAGGGACCCCGAAACCCTCAAGGTCTCACAAAATCCAACAAGGATTAACCACAAAGAAATATCTCAATAGATAATCTTTACATAGGTGTATTCCCATATATATACCTGTGTTATCAACTAACCCATCTCAATCATGAGAAAAAGACAATGGTCATTGACTTAGCTTAAACCACGATTTTGTTCATGATGTCGAAACCACCCCTGCTGGAGAACTAATACTCTATTGAAAAAAGTAGTCCTATAGTGACTCTGAGGTGCTACTCACTAACCTTAGACTACTGAGGTACTCCTCCTGTCGAGTACTGCTGGTCTGTCTCCCCAACAAAGTAGCGCTTCTCACCATGGGTCTGCCGCCCCAACACAGTAGCGCATCCCCCTGGTACTCCTTCTATCGAGTACCATGGGTCTTCTACCCCAACACAGTAGCGCTCCTCCATCAGGGGTATATCTCCCCAACACAGTAACTCTCCCCACTGGGCTAGTCAAGTCACTCTGAATCGAATCGGACTAGAAGTCATTAGGTCTCATCCTGCTACAAGGTCTATGTACTCCATACGCTCATCTCTAGGAGGATCCACTCCACGAGCTATGGGTCGATACTTCCAAGATTCATTTAATCTCACGTGGAAGTGTCTCATGGACTACATTTTCATAAGGGTCTCAACACAACAGACGACGCGTCAATCTGATGACCGGTCTGTGAGTTATTAGCATTTCCGTTTGAGGGGCCCGGTTGGATTTTGGGTACAATACAACCCGACCATACTCTAACTACATCCAAACCTCAATTGGAATATTAAAAAAGAACTGTCTCATCAAAATAAATTCAACATAGTTGACGGAACGCCAATCAGACGTATGGTCCTTATGTTATAAGTGTTTCCGCTCCGAGGGCCCGATTGAAATTACACTCGTTCCAAACTCGGCCATCTTCCAAAGTCATCCAAAACAAAATTAGTGTATCTCATAGGACCTCCTCTTCGTAAGGGTCCCAGTGTCGGAGACGGTTCATCAATTGGATGTACATTCATGAAGATATTCGCATTTAAGCGTACGGGCCCGGCCCCTTATGCCAAGTGGGCAGGCGGGTCGGTCCGACCTGGTTCGGTGGGTCCAACTGGGCATGGGGTGTCAGTCCGGCCTATGGTAACTCGACCCGGTCTAGTGACAGGTGTTCCTGGCATGAAGGCAGGTGTGACATGGCTCGCACATGTGGGCCGCAGTTCGTCTGACGAGGCGCCCTCCCGACTCCACAGAATTCCTCTGCCCCGCCGGCCGACGGGTCGGCCGGTTCTTCGGCCGAAGCGGCCAGCAGAACGTGGGATGCAGTTTCTTCCGTATAGCCAGCATGATGGTTCCAGCTTCCTCCATCGCAGCCTGATTTTCCACAACTTTTCTTTGCGTGGAGACGTCGGCCCTTGCGCCACCGGCCTCTTCTGCGTTCTGCCTCCGGTCGCCGATTCCAAAAATAATCAAGATCCAGCGAAGGGTCATCGAGCCGTGTTTGTTCGGCCCGCGCCCTCTATGTTATGCGATAGCAATAGGCCATGTCAAACAATGATATTCAACAATGAACGAGTCAAAATTTTAATCCATTAAAATTGAACATAATCCCCATAACTCGATAATTGACTTCGCACGTCGGGCGTCACGGAAGACGACATTGCGGGGAAAGGATTCGTAGACGACGTTGACGTGTGTCCAAGGAGGAAGTGGTGTATCCACACTATTTTCGGAGAAGAGGAAGGAATTCACATTGTCGTTCTTCATGGATTCATCATTCTACGTCGGAGAGGCGTCGTTCTTCAAGGAAGGATGGTGTTCTTCAACAAAAAAGGAACTCTCTTCTTCTTTTACACTAGTGCTCTCTCAAATATCCTCCCAACACAACGTGTGCCAAAATAAAATAATAGCTATGGATATTATTTTATTAACACGTTCAATTAAAAATTCAAATCACTTGATTAATTAATTTAAGATGTTGAATTCATTAATTATGTTGTGTTGGAAAACAGTAAAGAGAGAGGGAGGGAGAAGAAGAGTTCTCTTTCAATAAGGGTAGTTGTCAAAAAATTAAATATATGGGGGTTTAAGTGTGTTTAGAGAAGATGAAAGGATGGTGATCGTGTGGGCCCCACCTCAAAAATATCCACACATGAGAAGTTAGGCAGTTGTGGGTCCCACCCTTAACTCCCCTTTGTAGGATATAACTACCATAGATATAAATAAAATTCTATACTACCAATTTTATTAATTTTATTCAAAATTCCCAAAAAATTACTTTCAACCCACATAAAATGCAACTGCGGTAAAGATCCCCTTAATCGAATACCAGCGCTATGAGTTCATCGGTACCCTCAGATTTCAATTCCAAGCACCGGTTCAAATGTTAGAAAAACTCACTCGTTCGTTCACTGAACGTACCCGAGCTAGTCTTCAGAAATTGATTCCGGGCACACCGGGACTCGGAATCAAGTGACGTCAGAAGCTACATACTCGTTAAATTCCAAAGAATTGTTAAAAAAATTACTTGAAAATTTTGGGTCTTTACATTACTCCAAACACAGTGATTTACATCCCTATAAAGATACAACACTAACCAGGGAAACAAAATGGGTACCGAGCACGCATCTAAGCCTCCCGCTCCCATGTGCTCTCCTGGATGTTTGAATACTTCCAGTGAATGCACACTAGAGGAAGCAATTGTCTTCAGAAGAACCGATCCTGTCAATTCTCAATCTCTACTGGATCCTCCATGAAATTATCCTTGTCATTGATATCCAGCTCCCCATGGTCGATGATGTGTGAAGAATCGTGCACACATCTTCTTAGCTAATATATGCAAATGAAGTCATGCACCCGGTGCAACTGAGGTGGAAGGGGCAAGCGGTAATCCACCTTGACATTCCTGTTGAGGACCTGGAAAGGTCCGATGAACCTCAAAGATAACTTTCCTCCTCGGCTAAATCTTAGTAGTCCTCGAAAAGGTGAGACCCGTTTAAAGACGTGGTCGCTATACTCGAACTCCTGTGGTCTCCTTCTCCTAATAGCATAGGACTTATGCTTGCTCTATGCAGTCTTCATCTTCTCCGGGATGATCTTCACCTTCTCTGTCATAGCTCGTACCATATCAGGTCTGTAGGAAGTTGGACGACATGGTATGTTGGTCGACGATCACCCTTCTTTGCGGTAAGAGCTTCTAAGATTTCGGCTTTGCCGAAAAGAAAAATCTGGTCTCATCCCCTGGATGAACCATGCCTATTTCCTAATACAGTCAATCTTGACATGTATGATACATTCATTCCATGGACGAAGTCATAAGGCCTCGACGCCAATACAAAGAGATCTACCCATTACTCTCGCCTCCAATGGTCGAGTCACACTATCAGCATCAGTGTGTGGTCCCTAGGTCTCCTCTAGTAGGAATCTAAAAAGTGAGGGTCATATCAACAGTTTAAATTGGAACTTCTTAGTACACAAAAAGGAAGGGAATAAAATGTCACAAGGACAAGTGTCTTTAATTACTTCAGCTCAATGTACAAGGACACATAACAACCACAAACAACAACAACATGGAAAAAAGAAGCACCAAGAAAAAAGGCTTTCATTACTTATCTAGTCCTGCTCATGTCCACCTACTTTCGAAGCTCCATAGTCATATGATACAGCTATCTGAATCTATGATCTCCCATGTCCACATGTTCCCTGTGTTCGTGGTGGACCTTCTAATGGTGGTGGAGGAAACACCTCGTAGTGTAGTCCACCACCAGCAGCATGACCAGCTCCTCTGCCTTGGTCTCCTGCTCCTTGCTGTCCGCCTCAATCGAACCTCTGCCTCTACCTGGGAGTTCCTTCTTCTATCTGCTGATCATCTGCACGGTGCGTCGGATAGTCACAAGGAATGTGACACTGTCTGCCACATGAGTAACATAGCCTACAAGGAATGGTTCTATCTCCACCCTGGGTGCCCCACACTACTGCCCCTAAGTCATCCAGTCATCCACCTGTAGGTTTGGTCCTCTTGGACCTCTGCATCATCGGCCTATTTCCAGCTGTTGTAGACTCTGCTGCATGTCGACTAGTGGTGGGTTCTACTGCAGGATATTTCTCAGCAAGGAAACTCTCCACTAGGATGGTTCACTCCAACACCCATGTCTACATAGGGATTCTATGAGAAACAATTGATGCTCTAATCTCTTGCCTGAGCCCCTGTTTGATGTTTCGGGCCCTGAAGAACGACTCCCACACCATATCTGTATAGTAGCACCAGAGGTCTGTGAACCTCGCTGAGTATTACTCCACCACCATGATAACCTGCTGAAGATGCATTAACTCCTATATACGCACCACTCAAAGGGTGGATGGTACAAACTCCACCCAGAATAGGCTCTCGAAGTCTGCACATAGAAGTGTCATCTCGTCATGCATTTGGAGCATCTGGCTCCACGATCTCCATGATTCTTCCTAATGAAGGATGTCAAAAAAGATCACTATAAAGTCTACTGGCATCCCTACTTGCCTGAAGACTCTCACCACAACATCCAGCCAATCCTCAGCCGCTTGTGGGTCTGTCTCTCCCCGGAACTTGGGTGGCCTCTGGTGATGGAACTTGTGCAGCGCGCTCAAGCTGCGTGCATCGCCGACTGCTGGGGTCGATGGCATCAGTGGCCTAATAGGTGGTAGTAACGATGGTGCCTCAACTGGATGAGGTACCTGTACTGAGGCCTCGTCACTCGACGGCTTGTCAGTACATACAACTCTTGGGGCTCTAGCCGGTCGTCCGCGAGGAGGCATCCTGAAAGAAACAGATGCGACATGGTCAAAGACTATACCTGGTGAGCTGACCTGGTTAGAGCTGACTTAATGGAAACTTTATAAATCAAACATGCAATTAGTGTTTTCGTGCACTGAGTCAGAAATCAGAAGGCAGGGTCCTGATGTATGGATATGTCGGCCACCGCACCAACACTGGACTCCCTGAACTGAAAACCACACTCTGTACACTTAACACTATTTCTTAACAGAAAGGGAATATCAGAGTTCAGTATTCTAAAGTAGAACTGACTCCTCTGATACCAATTTGTCACAGCCCATCCCCCGGGGCCCGTGTCATAACTACCTCAATCCCTCCTTCCATAGGTCGGGGGATGGTGACTATCACCAAAGGCCTAAATCCCTATAACTGGGAAGGAATTGCCTTTATAAAACGTAAACTCACACAACCAGAGAAATAGCAGAAGAAAAAACTAAGTAAAGCAGTATAGAATGTGTGCTAAAAATATAAAGGGTCCAGAAATACAAGCCCAACAGAAAGGCACAGCTACAACTAAAAGAAAAGTACAACAGAAAAGACAAAAGATGAATGGTGAAGTAGATCATGGATCGTCCTCCAGGTTCCTACCTAAAGGGTAGGTACATATGTCATCCTCAGATCTCTATATCTATCGGTCAACTCTGAGTTCCATCATGCCAAGTGTCCACCTCCGGGTACCGTCCAGTCCTTGTACACTCTACCTCAGTCAGCGATGTCCGTCGTCTACATCCAACAAAACGAGATGCAGCCATAGATCGTGCAGGGGTGAATGTAACGATACTCAGTAGGGACTCGGAGACCCTCAAGGTCTCACAAAATCAAAAAAAGATAAACCACAAAGAAATATCTCAATAGATAACCTTTTCTTAGATATATTCCCATACATATACCTGAGTTATCAAGTAACCCATCTCAATCCCGAGGAAAACACAAATGTCATTGACTCAGCTCAAACCAGGATTTTATTCATGATGTTGAAACCACGGCTGCTGGTGAACTCCTCCTCTATTGAGCACAGTAGTCATGTCATGACTTGGAGGTGTTACTCACTAACCTTAGACTGCTGAGGTACTCCTCCTTTCATGTACCGTGGGTCTATCTCCCCAACAGAGTAGAACTTTCCGCCATGGGTCTGCCACCCAACAAAATAGTGCACCACCTAATAGCCTACAAAAGTACTCCTTCTGTCGAGTACTGCAAGTCTGCCGGCCCAACATAGTAGCACTCCTCCACTATGTGTCTGTCTCCCAAACACAGTAGCTTTCCCCACTGGTCTAGTCAATTCACTTTGAATCGAATCGGACAAGTAGTCATCTGGTCTAAACCAGCTACAAGGTCTCTGTACTCTGTACGCTCGTCTCCGAGAGGATTTTCTCCACGAGCTACGGGTCAATACTTCCAAGTGTCACATAATCTCACGTGGAAGTATCTCAGGGACTGACTCTTCATAGGGGTCTCAATGCAATAGACGGCGCATCAATCAGACACCCGGTCTGCGAGTTATTAGCATTTCTGTTCCAGGGGCCCGGTTGGATTTTGGGTACAATCCAACATTGAAATCTTCCAAATGCATCAAAAACTCATGTGGAGTATTCCAAAATAACTATCTCATCAAAAGGAATTAAACTTATTCGACGGCGCGTCATTCAAACTTTTGGTCCTCATGTTATAAGTGTTTCTGATTCGAGGGCCCGATTGAAATTACGCTTGTTCCAAACCTGTCTATTTTCCAATGTCATCCAAAAATCACTTAGAGTATCTCATAGGACATCCTCGTCTTAAGGGTCCCAGTGATATAGACGGTGCGTCGATCGAATTCACGGTGGTGAAGATATTGTCATTTAAGCCTACGGGCCTGACCCGTTAGGCCCAGTGGGCAGGCGGGTCATTCTGACCCGGTTTGGTGGGTCCAACCCAACATGGGGTGTTGGTCCAGCCTAAGGTAATGCAACCAAGCCCGGTGGCTGGTGTGGTCCCGCCCAAAGGTAGGCACGGCCTGACGCGGCGCGGCCAGGCCGACTGCGGCTCGTCCCGAAAGGGGCTGAGCGGTCTTTGGCGGGGGGGGGGGGGGGGGGCACGGCCCCTTGGCTGCCCAAACCGGCGGTGACAAGCGGCGCCGCCCTCCCTAACCAGTCGGCCAAAGCTGAATGTCCTTCAAGGCACAAGCGGACTACACAGGAGGGTCACGGTTCTTCCTGCGCAGCACCCTCACTGCTTCGTGGCTTTCCTCCGGCCGGCCAACCGATGGGCTGGACGGTTCTTCCGCCTTAGTAGCCTGCAGAATGCGGGCCAGAGTTCCTTCCATACAGCCGTCACGACGGCGCAGGCTTCCTCCACCACGGTCTGCCCTGACCGCGGCTCCACATCCCCTCCATGGCACGATGACGCCATGCTTCCTCCGCCGCGACCATCTTTTCTGCAGCTTTTCTTTGCGTGTGCGATGGCATCCCTTGCGCCCCCGGCCTCTTCCGCATTTCGCATCCGGTCGCCGATTCCAAAAATAATCAAGATCCAGTGGAGGGTCGTCAGGCCTTGTTCGTTCGGCCCGTTCCCTCCGCTTTAGGCGATAGCAATTGGTCGGGACAACAATGATATTCAGCGTTGAACGAGGTACAATTTTAATCCATTAAAATTGGACATAATCCCCTTACCTAGATAATTGACGTCGCTTGATGGGCATCACAGAAGATGGAGTTACGGGGAGAGTATTCGTAGACGACGTCGAAGTGCATCTAAGGAGAAGCGGCGTCTCCACACTAGTTGCATATAAGAGGAAGGAACATCGTTGCTCTTTGTAGAGTCAGTGTTTTTTGTCGAAGAGGCGCCATTCATCATGGAAGGATGGTGTTCTTCAATGAAATAGGTACTCACTTCTTCTTTTACACAAGTGCTCTCTCAAATATCCTCCCAACACAACATGTGCCAAAATAAAAAATTAGCTATGGGTATTATTTTATTAACGCTTGAAATTCAAAATTCATATCACATAATTAATTATTTGAAGTGGTTGAATTATTTAATTAAGGTGTGTTGGAAAACAAGAAAGAGAGGGAGAGGAAGAGGAAGAGTTCTAATTCAATAAGGGGAGTTGTCAAAGAATTAAATAAAGGGGGTTTAAGGGAGTTTTGGGAAGATGAATGGTTGGGGATATTTTGGGCCCCACATCACAAATATCCACACATGGGATGTTAGGTGGTTGTGGGTCCCACACTTAACTCCCCTTTGTAGGATATAACTACCATAGATATAAATAAAATTGTTTTCTCTCTCTCTCTTTATTGTTTGCCAAGACACATTAATTAATGAATTCAATAAGGAGTGTTGTCAAAGAATTAAATAAAGGGGGGTTTCAGGGAGTTTAGGGATGATGAAAGTTTGGGGATCATGTGGGCCCAACCTGACAAATAACCACACATAGGAAGTTAGGTGCTTGTGGGTCCCACACTTAAATCCCCTTTGTAAGATATAACTACAATAGATATAAATAAAACTGTGTACTACCAATTTTTTTATTTTATTCTAAATTCCAAATTATTAACTTTCACCCCACATAAAACGCAACTACGATAAAGGTCCCCTTAAGAGAATATCGGTGCTGTGAGTTCATCAGTGCCGTCAGATTTCAATTTCAAGCACCAGTTCAAAAGTTAGAAAATCCCGCTCGTTCGTTCACTGAACATACCCGAGCTAAACTTCAGAAATTGATTCCAGACACACCAGGACTTGGAATCATGTTTCTTAAGAAGCGATAGGCTCTTAAAATTCCAAAGAATTAAAATAAATAATTTTCCTTGAAATATTTCTGGTCTTTACAGCCACCCTCAAGTTGGTCAGCTGTCCTCTGAGTGGGTTTCTGCCCTCGGTTCAGGTTGCCGCCCATGCATCTGGCTGCCACCCTCAGAGCGGGATGCTGCCCTCAGATAGGGCCTCCACCCTCGAGTCGGGCCACCCCCCTCAGAGCTAGGATGCCATCCTCGGAGTGGAACACCTCCCCAGTGGGTCACCGCCCTATCGGGCCGCTTCCCTGGATCGGGCTTCCGCCCAAGCAGGTTGCTGCCCCCCCGAGTGTCATGAAGCCCCTTTGCGGGCCTCCCTATTCGGGTCGGGCTACCCTTGAGGGCCGCACCTCTTGGGGGGACAACCTGATATTATACCAGTAGGCCGTGTCCACCTTGTCCTCACCCAGACTGAGTCAGGACAAATCAGTCTGACAGGGTCAGACTAGACACAAGCCCCACCAGGCCCAAAAACACTCAAAGGGGATTATATTGAGGACCAGAGGCCCGTTTGACCAACCGTATATGGATTTAGGACCCTTGTAGAAAGATGGATCTTTTTCCTCATGCCATTTTGGATTTTCGTTGAATCTTGGTGTTTGTCCAAGTTGGATTGCAATCGAATCCAACCTGGAAATCGGCACAAAAATTCCAATAACGCATAGACCAGGCGTCCGACTGATGTGCCGTCTATTTTATAGGAAGCCTTCTGATATGGAAGATAATCGAGTAACTTATTTGTGAGACTTCGTTCTAGCTGAGATACGACTAATGGCTTTGGGAGTGGTTCTCCGAATTTCACTACAAACAGAACCATGGGACTGGATGAGTCTTGATGACTGCTATCTTTTCGACTCGGAGTGACTCGACAGCCGCGGTACATGATGGGGAGGAGTACCTTAGTAGACCATAATATGGGTGGGTGGTTATGTGTAACCTATAAGGCCATGATGAGGAGTATCCATGGTACTCTATGGGGAGGAGTACCCTAGAAGACCACATTAGGGGAGTGGAACAGCTCTGTTTTACCTAGCAGGCTCACAGTACGTGATAAAGAGAAGTACTACAGTAGTTACAGTTTTCTGGGAAGCGCCTCTGGGTGACACGATAGGCCCACTATACTCAATTGAGGAGGAGTTCTCTAGCAGCTGAGGAATTCGATGTTGTGACTCTGGATGTTACTTATTACTACCCCTAGAATAAATCCTAGTGTGATATTTGTTTGCTTTGTGCTTGTGATTGAGGTTCTGCTATTTGATAATTTACATGCATTGTATATTACCTTAATGGTGTTACCCAACTATTTTTCTTTGTGAAATTCTAGGAGAACATCAAGGTCATAGGGTCCTACTGAGTATCATTATACTCAGCCCTATATGGGCTTTTCTTGTACCGTGTTGTGTCTTGTGCAGACAACGTACAACATTGATAGTGGCTGAGATAGCGAGGACATGACAGTGCTTAGAGGAGGATATTCGAAATGACGTGACGCAGAGGAGATGAGAGGATGTGGAGTACTATAGAAAAAATATGTACTAACCCTTCATTTAAGAAATGCGGTGGACAATCCAAGTGAATATTTTCACCTTTCAACTGTTTTGAACTTTCTAGTTGTACTTGTACTTTTCCAGTAGGGCTTGTATTCTATCCCATTTACTTTTAGTACAATTTATCTTCAACTATTTACTTCGCTGTTTCTTATTTTTGTGTTCTCAGACCATGTGTTTGTAAAGGACAAAGATACTACCATCCCATTTTATAGAATTCGCCTTTTGGTGATAGTCGCCAGCCCCAGGCCAATGGATGGTAGGCTTGGGGTAGTCACGACATGGGCTGTGAGGGACGGTTCTTGACATGGTATTATATTTTGGTTCAATATTTTTCTAGTTAGTTGGTGTCCATATTTTTGAGGATTAGTGTTAACTCATTAAATTCTATTTTATGTAGGTCAAAACTATCTTGACTGCACAATGTTATTAGTAAGGATAAATATAGATAAAATATAAAATATGATTTTAATCAAATATTGTTTAAATATATTCAGTAATTTTATTATTCAATTTTAGGAGGTTCAATATTTAAATTTTTATATGTATTCAATATAAAGAGGATTTATGTGAATTCACATGATGGACACCTTTTTATTTATCAATAAGTCAAATTATGTGATTTGAATCGTTATGGATAATCCATGATTCTTGGTGATAGTAACTAACACCTGGTGTTAGGGAAGATCAACAGGATTTATAATATTCTTGTTTCAAATATTATTCATGCAACTAAGTTAGAGTAGTTACAAAAGGGTGTTGGAGTATTTTCAAAAAATTATATTTTTATAAAATAAATAGGATAAGGGGGAATAGGGGTGCGCTTTGTGATTGGTATTACATTATATATGTTGGGGAAACTAAATTTAATAGGAATATCTATATTTTTGGCCAAATAACTCTAGATATGGGAGATTCATTTTTTAAATAATCAACCTCAACTTTTAATTAAGGGTAAATGTTTGCAAATGGCTAAAGCTATTAAAAAAGAGCCTCTCGATGTATTAGTTCATTCATCATATGTTCAACTAGGAAATTTAAGAATTATGTCACATTATATAATAACCATTAAATATAAATGAAATTAATAAATTATATAACTAAAAATAAATTAATCATCATTGTAGAAGATAATATTTTAGTGGTAATATAAAAATTTTAATCATGAAAATAATATCATTTTTTAAAATTTATATATTTTTCAAGTTGTAAGGATATCTAATTACCTTATATGGTGTATTAATATTGAGAAATATAAACTACAACATTATATTTCTTTTGGATGAGAATAATATTATTCACCATTTAGTGAAGAACTATTAAAACTCTGACGATTTATTTACCCATGCCTGATATAGTTTCTCTATTCTTAATGCATTAATTGATCTGATTATGAAATTTAAATTATAATTTTTCTATGAGTTCTATTAATTATATCTATGTTAAAATAAATTATTACGTGTATGAATGTGAATTTTTAATCAAATCTAAAGAAACTGTTTTTACAAAATTAGGATTAAAATGGGAAATGTTTTGGTAGACTAGTAGATATTTTAAAGGTCATATATTTTATAATGTTAAAATTGTTTGGTCTTTTAACAATATTGAATATTAAAATGATTATATATTGATAGATTACATATTAATTTATATAGATTGAATAGTTATTTTAAAATGGTAATATTTATTTAGAAAAAAATAATATTACCATGTAATTTATTTTGTAATGTTAATCATAGTAGAAGGACATTGATAGGTTAATATTTAATAATTAAATTTTTGGGGATAAATAAAAGAGTTTCGATAATTTTTTGGTGAAAATTGTTTGGATTTTTTGTATTTTAACAAGCCTATTGAATTTTAATTTGGATATTGGTTGTGGTTGTTATTGAATTTCGGATATTTTTCACTATAATTCCAATAAATTATTATAATGTGTATTTCTATTTATTGTGGGGTTTAAATATTCATTACTAGAATCCTCTTATTATTTTTTATTAATAATTAACTGTTAAATTGTATGTGAGACATGTCATTATGCTTCGTGATGTGTATTAGTGTATTAGTATTGACTATTTCTTTTTTTATTTGAATCCCTTGATGTTTGGTTGTTTATATTGGATTTAAAATATTAATTTTAGAAGTGGAGTGTGTATTAGAAGATGAGAACAAGAGATGTTTTGATAAATTGAGTATTTTTTTTAAGGTAATGATATGGAAAATATATGGTCACCTAATATTTCCAAATAAATTTTTTTTTCTGAGGTTTTTAATGACATGTGTCCCTTTTAATTTAATTAATATGTAATTGATGAATAATATTGGTATTTAGTGATGATAAAAAGAATATTTTATATTTATGTTCAGTATAAATCGTTATTTCTAAATTACAGATTCACAATTCAATTATAAAGCTTGAAGTAGGAATTCTAGACATTTTTTAAGCAGTAATACTTAGTCGGATGTCATTATTCCAAGAGTATAAGAGGTGGTAATTCAATTATTTTAGAACTATATGTTTGACTTAGTACCTAAAATAGGGTATCAGGTGATCAATAATGTTGGGTATAGTTATAGTATTATTAACGTCCCAACATTTCTATGAGTGATCATTAATTTGTTATTGGAATGTCTTTGTCAAATTTCTCTTGTGAATTAATAATTTTCTAACTTTTTACCATTAAGTGTTCCTCTGGTATGGATTTATTTTAGGGACTTTCTACTATTAGTCAACCAAAATACCCTAAAATATCTATATTTTGAGTTACATCCTAAACTCCATTAATATATTTTAATGAATATATTAAAAAAAATTACTTTTTATGGTTATGTAAGGGTGGCTCTTGATTATCCTCTCATCATTATCTTCTTTATTTAATTTACCGTTGTTTTATTCCATGTTAGGCTGGGAATTTAATTTTTCATTTTCTCCTTGACCTATTCAATTTACAGTCATAGGGAGTCTCCTTTAAAAATATACACGAATTCATAGTGAATTATTCAATCAAATTTATTTGTTATTTTGTTTTTAAGTGAATGACATATGGGTTTTTTATAGTTTTGATGATTTTAGAGTGAATATAAAACATTGATTGTTTATTTTGTTGCGGATTTGACATATTTTTATTCTATGAGGGACTTTAAGAGTAATATAAAGTTATATTCATTTAGTGTTTTATTCTTTATAAATTGTATTTTATTTATTATAATTTTTTGGTTATATAAAACTTATTAATTGATTATATGTTTTAGTAAACCATTCCTTTTACTGATAATATAATGTTTTTTTGAACACATACTTATAACAGACAAAAAACATAGATTTTAAGGCCTTTTATCATATGTAATCTACGTTAATACAATGTTAAAAATATTTTAAGACATATATTCTTTTTTTAGTCTCTGTAATGTGTTCAAAAGATTCAATGATCTCCTAAAATGATATTAGATAATATGGAAAATAAATAAATAATGGGGATAATTATAAATTCATGTGAGGTAAAAAACATTATAATGAAACATAATATTTGAGTCAAAAGGAATAACACAATGTCCAAAAATTGAAGGCTCGTGAATAATCACATTCTTTAAAAACTTAAATAATATAGAATTATATGGTAATAGAAATATATAGACAAGGAAGAAACATAAAACATTACATCATATAAAATCACAGATAAATTCAAAGTAAACATCAAAGGGTAGAAAAAGTCCCATCACATATTTGGTTTACTCCTAAATTCTAAAAATAATCTATCATGTGAAAATAAAATTACACAATTCACTGGTGAATTTTCCTCAAACACCAATCAAGAATAATAAATTAATCTTCATTCCTAAAATATATGTAAAATCATAAGGAATAAACATAAAAATTTCCTAGTGAAGGAAATGGGTTTCATAATCATACAACATAATATTTTCAATTGTTATTTCCTAATGAATCAAAAGTTAAGATTTAATTAATCAATTTAGAAGTTCATATCAAAATAAAAAATTTTATTTCTTAAAATAGTATGTTTATTTGGTTAAAATTTTCTTCATAAATGGTACTTAGTTGTGTATGGAATTGATCCTTAAAAAGGATGCTTTTATGAAATAAATAAACACTTTTACAAAAATATTATGTTACTCATTTGTTTGGATATTATAGGTAATCCAATTATATTTATAAATAAGATATTCATTTATTTAATAAGATAATTAATTATAATAACAACTTTAAATAAGGGTTAAAAAATAGAATAATGTGATATAAAATATCATATTACTCAGGTTTTTTTAGATGAAATTTGAGAAACAAAAAAAATGTATTACCCCATTATAAGAAGCAGCAATAACGTAGGTATATATTTAATATAAATATATATAAAATTTATCATCCTTACATAGCATCATATATTGTGAGAAATCTTGTTATAGTGTGAATGGTAAAAATCCTTTACAAAAGGGTGGTTAAGAAATATACCTTAACTTATGTTCTACTATATAAATGGATTATATTAATTAAATTCTTAATTTAAAACCATTTTGAGCTATATTTTATACTATATAATTTTATTATTTTTATTTATAACCACTTCATTGACATATACTATTAAATTTCACTTATCTGAGATTGATGATTTCATTTTTATACGATTTCATCATAAATGGATTATAATTAATGTTCTTTCAAAATGGGACTACAACTATTGAAGGATATTAAATGGTACTAACTTAATTCTATAAATTTAAATAGTATCAAATTTTATTTTTTCTCACGTAGGGGTTATTCATATAAAAAAGATATTAACATTATATAGTTAGTTTATTTAGAGGGTCTCTCTGACCTTTATAAACATGTGTCATTTTATCTAATAGTATATATATAAATTA
Organism: Viscum album; assembly: GCA_963277665.1. Classification (NCBI taxonomy): domain Eukaryota; kingdom Viridiplantae; phylum Streptophyta; class Magnoliopsida; order Santalales; family Viscaceae; genus Viscum; species Viscum album. The sequence continues at coordinate 1,629,998,737 of OY728150.1, forward strand.
GTTAATAAATATGAAATATGTTATAGTATAGAAAATTTCATATTAATTCACCATATTTATATTTTCATGACTATCCCTTATGGTGTAGATGAAAAAATTTGTGTTGATCCTGGATGTGTTTAACCAACCATATTATATACAATGTTTTAATTTCAAAATCAATTAATGAAATGATAATAGGATGTATGGTAGATATTAAATTAACACGATAAAATTCCATTTTATATAAAATTAGCTTAACTATTACTTTTTAATGGAATATTTTTAGGAGATAAGAGGGATGAAAAATTAAAAGAATTTGTTCAGAAAATTAAATTAACTTTGGGATGTCTATTTTTGTTATGTGACATTAAAATCATTGTAAGTATATTTTGGTGACACTAGAGAAAATTGGACAAAATGTAGTGTATTGGGATGAATATTTAGAATAAAATTTTCCCAGCACCATGACATTGAAGGTATGAGTAGAAAGGGATGCGAGGAGAGGTAATTATATGGGGATTTGAGGGGTTTTTAATATTATATTTCATAGATTATTATATTAGGAAAATACTAACAATAATACTAATTATTGTGAATATATTAAAAAAAATGTTCATGTGTGTTCAAACTAATGGGTTATAACATCATCAAAAACTCAAGAATTCATACATAAATCTTATAATATTAAATTACATTTTCTTATATTTCAGCATTTAGTAAGAAAAGTCATTTTTATTAACCAAAAAATCCCCATTTACAATTTTAAATATGTAGAATCCAAAAAGGATTTACACTTTAATAATATATTTTCCTATATATGGGAAATTTAAGTAATGAATACAATACATATTTTTTGGATTAAGATAAAAATATTAATATTATGATCAGTGTTTTGACCCTTCCAAATTTTAATTAATGTCTCATTAAATTATATCATCTTTATAATACAAATTAATATTAATTTATGATCACAATTTATAAAATTTAATATTCTTCTATAATATTATATTTTTAATATCAAAATCATTATAAGAAAAATATGATTTATAAAAATAAAATCTCATATTTTATCATATTACAAAAATTTATTTTCTGGTATCACGATATAAATATTCAACATTATTTAATTTTATATGAATGAAGAATTTTCTAACACGTCCATAGTTTATGAATCAATTTTAAGGGACTTTTTACTATTCTTAATGGTAAAATTACTATTCCAATGAACTACATACTATTACAAGAAATCAATTTACTATTCCAATTGTTAGATTTGTAATCATCATATCTGATCCATAATTTCAATAAATTATAGATCTTTCATTCATTCATCATTCTTTTTTTTCTTTCTCACTTATTCTCATATTCAAAATGTATATTTCATTACAAATATTTTTCATCATTTCTACAGCTTTTTTGGTGATTCCAGAAATTTTGGTGGATTTAGCATATCAAAATTTTCAAATTATATATATATTAACATATTTTTTCTTATTGAAATATTTAAAATTAATATGACCATTTTTTATCTTAATTTAAGGAATGAATTAAAATAATTTTTATATTGTTTTATCATTTAATATTTGGGAATTATCTATTATTATATTTAAATATATTTATATGATAAATTATAATTATCAAATTATATAACGTTCCACTCTTCTTCCCTTAAGAAATCTCACCCTCAAAATTTCATATTATATTCTGAAGTGAAAACATTCGAGGGTACTTCTTCTCAACATATTGCTATAGTTCCCAAGTCAACGAATCATACTTATGATTTCTATGTAATAATATAACATGGTGAATTATCTACTGATTATTATATTTTGTCTACATTAAATGACATTCACTAGAAACTCCTCATAAAAGAGATCAATTTCTTGTAGAAAAATACTTTTAATTTAGTACCTTTGGAGGATCTGGTATGTACTTAAAAAAGAGGAAAACATGGTGCACATCGTGTATTTGAAATAGTTTTTGAGGGAGTTGTAGTCAATAGTATACATCTATAATAATTTAAAGAATCTGAATGGAGCTGATATACCTTTTCCATATCATTCCCTTCTTCCCAAATATAAGAAATATATTTCATGGGGTATATCAGAAAAAACACCTTACTAAAAATTCAAAATCATGGACTCATTGATGATTATTTCATTGAGAATATGTGAATCCTTTATACGTGGATTAATGGTCATGTAATTTTCTACCATTTCATCAACCATTTCAGTAGATAGCTAATTGATTTTAGAAAAATAACCCAAAAAAACTAATGATTCTGATATCTACTAATAAAGGGATCTGTTTTAATATGTTTGTATTATTAATTAGAAATTATTATTTTAAATAACTATAGTATAGGGAGATATTTATCCCATCTTCCATGTAAGACCATCAAGAATTCTCTCTAAATTTCATTATCATTTTAGAAATTTCACATAGATCCGCAGTCAATTTTTTGGAGATAAGACTTGTTGTGGTTCAATTTAGTGTATAGAGTGTGTGGAATATGTTTTACAAGAATATATGAAAATAATTAATCATAATTACATATGATCAATAATGGTGTTCCATTTAGCCTCAAAGCTTCCCTAATTCATATCTTTTAATGATTATCGTGTGATAAGTCCTATTGAATTTCAATGAGTTTAATGATTTTAATATGATGATCTACCATAACAATATTACCATTATTTAAACAAGTTATTTTCTGGATAACAATGAATAATACCACAGTGATGTTTTCATATTTCTTTGTTTTTATAAGAAATTGTTGCATAAACACCTAAGACAATTGAATTTTATCCTGCACCAACTAAAATGCCTATAATTTTGATGTATATATTATAATCATTATTATCATATTTTCCCATTACTAGTACATTATGATATCTCATTACATTATCTTTCTTACTCGGTTTATGGAGAAGGCTGAACTATGTAAACCATTATTAAACACCATATTTATCATCAGATTTTATGGAACAAATTTTCATGAAACAAGTCCTACCAATCTATCATATATTTTGATCTCTTGGGAGCTCTATGTTACTACATAATTCTAGAATATATAATATTTTAATATAAACACTCCGAGAATCTGTTATCTTTCTTAAAAAGGATTGTTGTGAAATAATTTGATAAGGGAATTATGATGTTACTTCCCTTTTGATCTGAATGCATATATTTTGAATGTCTAAGAATTTTGAGTCTATATCAATTCATATTTTTTATAATGTTTTGAGAAAATTTTTAATTAGATAAATAGACACATTATTAGAATTCCTAGGATAGAAACAGATTAAGAAATCACAGTCATTGATTTACTCTAACAATTTGCATAAGATCATATTAATGTCATTCTATGTTAATGTATACTTGTTTCATATTATTTGTATATGTTTCACACTTTCCACCATTTAGATAATGGTGAATGTTTTTCAATTCAAATATCAATTGAGCATACTCAATATCATGTGTTGTAGAGTAATTCACATGAACATTCAACTAACTTGAGGCATATAATATCATAATATCATTGGTTATTTGTTCATATCATAATACCTTATCTAGTATCTAGTTGTATAGCATTCAAATTTCTCACTTGTTGTTAGTGTAAATACTGAAGTAGTTTTAATCCTCATATTCATTCCATAAATCTCTATTTAAATTTATTACTCTAGAAAAATATTAATCCCTTAATAATTCTAGTAACACCCCAAGCTTCTATGGTACACTTCTCTTTTAATAATGCAATAGCGTGTGTTGTACGCAACATTGAGTTCTAACACACACCACAACCGATCAAACTAGCCGTTAGGAATAGTAATAACTAATTTTTAAAATTTTAGAAATTTTATCTCTCAAAATAGACTTCATTTTTGGATTTAGAGTATCTAATATAGCCAAAGGTGAAATTTTGGTACTTTTTGGATAATTTTAATATTTTGATGAATAGTGAAAATTACTAAATTTTAATTAAAAACAACTTTTTTATCAAAATAATTAATTGTGATAAATAATGAATTTGAGTGGTTTTAAAGTATATTTAGAATGTATTTTTACCATTTAATAAAATTTTGGTCATTGGACATAATTTTACAATTAAACCGAACATAAACAAGTATCAATCTTTTGATATTTATTATATCATAAAAACACGTTTTTTGTTTTGACAATGGGAATTAAATTTAAATTAATTTCTTCCACTTCTGTGTTTTGAAATTGGAAAAATGGTTTCAATATTTGGAATCAGGATATTCAAATTTTGTAAATAGGTAACTTTTATTTTTAGACATTTTGAATAATTACTTCGGTAAATATTTTATTTACCATGGTTAAAGGGTAAATCCGGTAAATAAGGGTTAAACAAAATAATATTATAATAATAATAAATTACCCTAAAATGTGTCCAAACCTTATTGGTTGATACATGTTCGACCATGGGCATCTTTGGATCGATTTTGGGACCCCATGGTGCCACTTTTAAGTGATAGGGACACTTTATTTTAATTAAGTTAAAATGAATACAAAAATGACACAAGAATATATCTTAAAAAAACAATTTTTACATAAGGTTATATATGTTGTCTTTTCGACTATAAATATTCATTATAAAGATAAAAAGATTTCTTACATAACTGTATTTTATGTATAATTTTTAGACATTAAATAATTTAATTTATTTATGACACAATGGTGATGCAGAATTACCATAATAGTGAAAAATTAAAATGATTGATATTGTAGATACCCAAATAAATATAATTTGAGACTTATTATGAATTACACTAATTTTATAGGTTAATATGACATGTTAGGAGTGGCTTAAGTAACTTTTTTCTAAGTAATCATTCTGTTATAAGTATCACAAAAATCAATTATTGAATAGTGTCAAAATTGACATAAAAGAGTTTTTAAAATAACTATTATATTATTAATTGATATTAAATATCTAAAAATCAAAGGTTTAGTCCAACAGACTTATATCATGATATTTTTATCATTAATGGACCACATGTGGGTCTCTTGGATGTTTATAGTATGTTTATTAACTATATAATATAAAAATACAAAGTGACATGGTAAATGTCAAACTAATTAACTAAGAATTAAAACTAAACGATAAGGTCAATATAATGACCCAAAGCTATCTAAATTATATTGGTTGAGTGGTTTTAGTCCCATCCCCACCATAACCTTTAAATAATAAAATTTGGACCCATTAGAAACCGAATATGAATTTATTATAAAATAATATTTCTAGCTTTTCCAAAGGTTCCTCTCACCCCTCTTTTAAAAGGGCACTCCCTCTTCTCACTAATTCACATATTAAAAGACTTTTGGTTAGGCCAAACCCTGCCCAAATACTCTCTCAAATTCCCTCCCTTCATCCTAGAGGCATTTCTTTAGTCATAAAGCCATCCTAATAGCCCTTTTGATCAAATCAAATGGAAGAACCCGAAGAAGAGGTAATGATTTCACCACCCTTTTCCAAGTTCCTTTCTTCTTCCACTTATTCCTTCTTTGTTATTACCATTAAAAAATAATAACTCCAGTATCTTATATATACTGTGATGTTATTATAAATATGGTACTACCATATTCAGTATTCTATCAATCCTTTGAATAACATGTCACCATACGTGCGTACGTACGGCTTACCGTCTCCACGTCGTGGTGTAATTGTTATTCAATAAATTATTATTTGGAGGGGTATAATAATGATGTGTAACTCATGTAAATAATAAATATAACATGATAATGATTCTGTATATATGATATACCATCCAATTATATATTATTTTAATATCAAAAGAATGATATTGTCGCTCGTGCATACGTACGGACTACCGTCTCCACGAACGCGATGAGATTCATTATCCATCATATCCATTCAAGTATAATTCTCATTTGATGATTAATAATAGTATATAAGGACTTGATATAATTATGTATATGATTAAGGTATAACCTATCCATGACAAACATGGCTTACATAACAAAACATATAAAAGAAAATGAGTAAGTTAACACCCAAAATGACGATAATTCTAAAATATTATTAACAAAGAAATGTTAAAAGATCATATATGATATCATATTATTATATATGATTCTTTTATAATTTAATAAAAATTATTTCACCAATATAAAAGAGGTTAACCTACCCTCAACCAAGGAAAAGTACAAGGTAAGGGTTTATTTCGCAGTCTCTTCATTATCCGAGGTTGTTTATACGTAAAAATCTACTAGGATCTCTTTATCATCCACATCCATGTTTCTTAAAAATGTATTTCAATTTTTTTTACTATTTACAAGAATATGGTTTAAATTCATTTATACCCTTGTTTGACTTTTTATAAGAGTTTTATAAAGGAATATTTCTGCCGTTTTCCAAATAAGGTGCTTTTTAACCATTTTGACAGAATTAATATAAGAATGTTTTTTTAACTTATAAGGTGGGTGCACCTATTTTCCACTGTTTTAAAATCATCGAAGCTTCCTTTACAAGCTTATAAGAATATTTTCAAAGAAAATGTTTTATTTTATATATATATGACTCTTAAATGATTTCAAAATAGAAAGAGATATTTCTCTAAAAATAGTTTCGATTTCATCTATGTCAACATCCTTTGATGGATTTTACGTTTATTTGAAGTTGATTTATTATGATATAAAACTTCTATATTTTATTGAAGGTTTTGTGATATGTTTGACTATGGATGTGCTATTTTCATACTATTCATGGTTTATGGTGAAAGTATTGACATTTCGTATGATAGTTTTAATATGAATGTTTATGTTATGTTTAAACCTTTTCATATGGGAATTCATTGGACTTAATATGTGACGGGTGGAGCCCGTTATAACTCTTTAATGCATCGGTAGGTCTCATGAGACAAACTAGTGTCTTGGCCCAAGGCCTTGGCAAAATCTTATATGTAGTCTTAGCATGAGGCCTTGGCTATGTGGTTATGATAGTCTGACATTATGCATTCCATCATTATGAAAGTGGTTATTGATATTGCATGTGATTATTACATTAGTAGAATATCCATGTGAATAAGTAAATGGCATTATTTCATTTTATTTTTTCCATACTATGTTGATGTTCAAGTTTAAAAAGATTTTGTTTTAGTTATACACTGCCTTAAATGTTTATTCTTAGTTATGAAAGTTTCTGCTATATTGTTATCCTTACAGGGCATTTGATCTCACCCCTTTTCTATGTTTAATTTTTCCCAGGATGTGAAGAAATAAATTATGAATGACCAGAATAGATATTATGAGGGGATAATAGTGTGGACTATGGAGACAATATGTTATTGTAGTAGTTTTTCACTTTATGGTTTAATGTAAAACATTATGAATATATCTATTGTTTCCAATGCTACTAAACCAATCGGTCGTTCAAGATTTGATCTTTCTTGTGATCATGCCAATATTATGTAATAATGCACTGACTCTGGGTAAATGGGTATGGGGCATTACAGTTGGTATCAAAGGATGTTTAGTACAAACCTTGGAAGCTAGATTTAGATAAACTCTGATTAGAGCACATAGATTTAAGATGGACTTTGAGGATTAGTATAGAAGAACTTCCTAGAATTTTGGTATTATAGAGATTTTGTGAGTTCTCCGAGGAATACATTCCTGTCTGGATACGAGCATGTAGAGGCGGCACTGGCACATATGTACCTAGGGGTAAAACCCGAAAACACCGCTTTGAGCTAGACTCGAATGGGAACTGGTGCACGACAACGGGCCTTACTGCACTCTTGGTTACGACACTCTCGGAGGATATGCTTAGGATAACTCTCATTTTCATTAAAAATCATTATGAAGGGTTTATGAGTATATACTTCCTCAAAGAAAACATTTTTATTATTATGGATTATATTTATAAATAGTTCAATTTATGTTAAGTGTTTTATAAGTATGGAATTATGTATTTTGTTTCAAAAATTGATCTAGTTTATGCCATTGTTTAGAAATGGCGCCTAGTGGAAGAAATAGAAACTGCATCAATGCACGCACTCCATGTAGGGATTTCCCTCCTGCTCAAGATAATTATAGTGGAGCTGGTGATGCAACTGGTGCCGATCAGCTAATCACCATACTGGGACAACTCACTCAGGTTATGAATAATAACCTTACCCATATGGAGCACCCTAATCCGCAGCGTGGAGGATCAATGTTAGATTGATTCATGAGGCAACAACCACCAACGTTCAATGGGATTACAAATCCCTTAGTAGCTGAGCAATGGATAAATTCCCTAGAGAAAATATTTCAAGCTTTGGGAAGTAGTGAAAGGGAAAAAGTTATCATGGCAGTTTACCACCTCAGTGGAGATGCTGATCAATGGTGGTCATTGATTAAAAACACAAAGGAAGATGATGAAGTATCAAATATGGAATGGATGGAGTTCAAAGATCTTTTTTTAGAAAAATACTTTCCTCATGACCATCGAGCATATATAGAAAGATAATTTATGAGTCGGAGACAAAAGGAGGATGAGAATGCTGCAATGTATGAGGCTAACTTTACATGGATATCAAGGTATGATGGATAATATATATGTAACCCAAGAAGTAATATTGATCGTTTCGTTGATGTGTTAAAACAATTTCTCCATCGAGCATTAGTCTCACAATCCTTCTTGTCGTATGAAGTCATTGTCTCATGTGCTATCAAGACAGAACAAGAAATTATCTAAGTCTTATGACATTAAAGAAAAGCAAGAGTATAAGAGATCTGCTGATCAATCTAGGAATGGAAATAAGGGGAAGAAGGGAAAGGTTGAATATCCTTCCTGTGGTAAATGTGGGAAGAAACAACCTGGTACTTGCTTGAAGGGAATGGGTGTCTATTACAAGTGTGGTGAAAAATGCCACCAAGATCGTGAATGCAAAGGGAAGAAGGAAGCTACCAATGTTCAATGCTACAGTTGCAGGGAGATGGGACAATATTCAAATGAATGTCTTCATCGTCAGGGTAACGTACCTCAGAAAAGGCCAAGGGATCAAGGCCATGCTTTTTCTATCACTACTACTGATGTAGAAGCTCCAAAAGACATGGTGGCAGGTAATTTAATGGTTTCCACAGGTTTAGCAAATTCATTATTTGATTCTGGATCATCGCCACTACTACAAAAACAGGCAATAACAGCGCTAAAATCGGGCTTTAACAGCGCTAGAAAATTGCTGTAAAGCTCAGCACTGATAAGGGGGGGGGGGGGTCCTTTAACAGCGCTTTTTTAGCGCTGTTAAATGTCACCTTTAACAGCACTCAAAAAGCGCTGTTAAATGTCTCCTTTAACGGCACGAAAAAGCGCTGTTAAAGGACACCTTTAACAGCGCTAAAAAGCGCTGTTATATGTTGCATTTAACATCGCTTTTTTAGCAGTGTTAAATATCTCCTTTAACAGCACTTTTTTAGCGCTGTTAAATGTTGCCTTTAACAGTTCTAAAAAAGCGCTGTTAAATCCCTGCCTGCTGCTAATAAAAAACCTGCACCAGTACAGCCAGCCAAGCAGACCAGCACAAAAACCAGTATATCAACCACAGACCTGCATAAAAACCAGTATATCAACCACAAGCATGTCATCAACCGATCACAACCCAACCAAACAGTGTTCTTACCATGAGTTAGATACTGTCTACCCAGAAAAAAAACTACCTCATTACATAGTATCACAAAATATTCCTACACAACTCAGAAGATAAATACTAGAACATTCCACTATGCATTGTTTCTCCTTGGATTGCCACTTGGTTTTGAAAAATCGTACAGAGCCCGTGCTCCTTGAATCATTCTGCAATACATAAAAAGGATATCCCAACTCTCCCAACCATCACCCTTAGTAATTATGTATATTAATACAAAAAAGGTAACATATCATAAACTGGGGGACTGTAATGAGACATCAAGATTAACATTCTATATATAGGATCGATGTCTGGTAGGATTGGTTGTGTTGATACATGACTCTACCTGGACCTCAAAAATAGATATATGATCTCACTCCACGACTTACAGAGAGACTCCAACTATGTCTAGGATGTCCTGCTGAAGCGATCGTACTACCGTAAGTAGGAAAAGATACCAAAACCATCCTAGGAAGGATCATGGGAGCCAACCCTAATGAAATATGTCCTTGATATCGTGTTCAAAGAGATCAATCATGGTACATAAAATTATGTGTCATTTAAAGGGTCACATGCCTTGTCCCTTTACCCTGGGTAACTCCAATGTTCAGCTGCCTATGTGAATATATATGTCATATCAATAGGAAATTACATGGTATGTTAAAAAACATATACGTGTTACCCTTTGATCTTGTTTCCTCTTATGCACCTTTGCCCTATGTTAGTACATGACGTCGATCCCGTGTGATTCTTCCTGTGTATCTGTACAAGGGATAAACTGCGTAGCTGGCTCATTAAAGACGTGTAGTGGGATATATTCCATGTAGGAAAGCCATGTAATCCACCCCATGTTTGTGTATATCAAAAATTCATGCCATGTCTTGGGGGAGGGTCTACACTACATGTGAGGTGGATATCTCAGTTGTTGATTTCACTTAAAAATAACTCCATTTTGAACAAAAAAGAGGCACTTTGAGTGGTTTCGACCACACCGGGCCTCGAATTGAGTCAGGGTTGACTCATACACATCAAATTTGACCCATGGATCATTGTCCTTACGTTTCAATAGAATCCTAATGCGTTTGGTCAGTTTCCCGTATGTCAGTTGTTGATTTCTCACTTAAAATTAAGTCCATTTTTAACAAAAACAGAGGCACTTTCAGTGCTTTCGGCCACACCGGGCCTCGGAGTGAGGCGGGGTTGACTTTTACATGTCACATTTGACCCATGTATCATTGATATAAAGTTTCAATAGAATCCGAATGTGTTTGGTTGGTTTGTCGTATGTTAGTTGTTAATTTCACTTAAAATTAAGTCCATTTTTAACAAAAACAGAGGCACTTTGAGTGGTGTCGGCCACACCGGGCCTCGGATTGAGGCGGGGTTGACTCGTACACATCACATTTGACTCATGGATCATTTTCCTTAAGTTTTAATAGAAACCCAATGTGTTTGGTCGGTTTGGTATATGTATGTAAAATATTGTCCATTTTAAACAAAATACATACACTTGGAGTGATACTGGCCACACCGCGTCTCGGATTGAAGCAGGGTTGACTCGTACATGTCACATATGACCCATGGATCATTGTACTAATGTGTTAACACAATCCTAAGGCATTTGGTCAGTTTCCCGTATGTCAGTTGTTGATTTCACTTAAAAATAAATCCATTTTGAACAAAATAGAGACACTTTGAGTGGTGTCGGCCACACCGGGCCTCGGATTGAGTCGGGGTTGACTCTTACACGTCAAATTTGACCCATGGATCATTGTACTTAAGTTTCAACAGAATCCAAATGTGTTTGGTCGGTTTGCCGCAAGTAAGTTGTTGATTTCACTTAAAAATAAGTCCATTTTGAACAAAAGAGAGGCACTGTGAGTGGTGTCGGCCACACCGGGCCTCAGATTGATGCGGTGTTGAATCGTACACGTCACACATGAGTCATTGATCATTGTGAAAAAGTATCAACGCAATTAGAAGTCGTTAGATTGGTTTGGCGTATGTACGTAAAATATTGTCCATTTTAAACTAAATACATACACTTGGAGTGATACCGGTCACACCGCGCCTGTGATTGAGGTGGGGTTGACTCGTACACGTCACATGTGACCCATGGATCATTGTCCATAAGTTTCAATAGAATCCCAATGCGTTTTGTCAGTTTTCCGTATGTCAGTTGTTGATTTCACTTAAAATTAAGTCCATTTTTAACAAAATAGTGACACTGTGAGTGGTGTCGGCCACACCGGGCCTCGGATTGATGCAGGGTTGACTTATACACATCACACATGAGTCATGGATCGTTGTGAAAAAGTATCAACACATTCAGATGCCATTAGATCAGTTTGGCATATGTACGTAAAATATTGTCCATTTTAAACAAAATACATACACTTGGAGTGATACCGGTCACACCGCGTCTCGGATTGAGGCGGGGTTGAGTCGTACACGTCACATTTAACCCATGAATCGTTGTCCTAAAGTGTCAACACAATCCGAAGGCATTTGGTCAGTTTCCCGTATGTCAGTTGTTGATTTCCCACTTAAAAATAAGTCCATTTTGAAGAAAACAGAGGCACTTGGAGTTGTGTCAGCCACAACAGGCCTCAGATTGAGGCGGGGTTGACTCGTACACGTCACATTTGAAGGTGAGTATGCAAACACGATAGTTGAACTTCTTAGAGAAGAGTTTCTGGAATATTATAAAAGACATGAAGCAATGAAGATCATTAGAGTGTTGGAGCAAATGTGGTTGCTACAAACAATGTGGAAATCGCTTTGTACAAGCCGATTTCCACATTGTTTGTAGCAACCACATTTGCTCCAACACTCTAATGATCTTCATTGATTCATGTCTTTTATAATATTCCAGAAACTCTTCCCTAAGAAGGTCAACTATCGTGTATGCATACTCACCTTCAAATGTGACGTGTACGAGTCAACCCCGCCTCAATCTGAGGCCTGTTGTGGCTGACACAACTCCAAGTGCCTCTGTTTTGTTCAAAATGGACTTATTTTTAAGTGAGAAATCAACAACTGACATATGGGAAACCGACCAAACGCCTTCGGATTGTGTTGACACTTTAGGAAAACGATTCATGGGTTATATGTGACGTGTACGACTAAACCCCGCCTCAATCCGAGACGCGGTGTGGCTGCACCACTCCAAGTGCCTCTGTTTTGTTCAAAATGGACTTATTTTTAAGTGAGAAATCAACAACTGACATACGGGAAACCGACCAAACGCCTTCAGATTGTGTTGGCATTTTAGGAAAACGATTCATGGGTCATATGTGATGTGTACGAGTCAACCCCGCCTCAATCTGAGACGTGGTGTGACTGGTATCACTCCATGTGTATGTAATTTGTTTAAAAGGGACAATATTTTACGTACACACGCCAAACTGATCTAACGGCTTCTGATTGTGTTGATACTTTTGCACAACGATCCATGACTCATGTGTGACGTGTACGAGTCAACCCCACATCAATCTGAGGCCCGATGTGGCCGACACCACCCACAATGTCTATGTTTTGTTAAAAATGGACTTAATTTTAAGTGAAATCAAGAACTGAAATACGGCAAACCGACCAAACGCATTCGGATTCTGCTGAAACTTAAGGACAACCATGATATGCATTAGAACGCTGATGATATATAGATTAATTCACTTCCCACCTTCGAGAATGATCTGAATCCCAAACAATGACATCATTATGTTTTTCCTTGAAAATTCTCTTAGCGAAGTGGAATGGAAATAGCTGCACACATAAAGAGACAAGTAGAGACGCAAAATCACAAGAGTGAGTTGCCATTCCAGTTCGCCAAGAGAATTTTCAAGGAAAAACATAATGCTGTCATGGTTTTTGCTTCAGATCATTCTTGAAGGTGGCCAGTGAATTACTCTATGTATCATGAGCGTTCTAATGCATATCTTGTTTGGAAGATCATTGTAGTAGACAACGATCCAAAAGTGGGGAATGTGTGCATATCTGAGAATGTCTTTAGTAGTGTCCCTCAAAATGTCTTTAAACTGACCATCTCGAGATGTATCTAAACTTGTGACTTTCTTTTAAATAGTGACTCTTTTCAGAACTGCATTATATGAAGGTATTTTAGAGATTTTACTGGTTCATGCATGATATGAAGGTATTTTGGAGATTTTACTGGTTTTTTTGTCCAAAGGCCAAAGAAATGTGGTCCATCATTCTTGCATGTTACTGGTGCATTTCATCTGTTAAAATGGACAAATGACCCATTGGAGAAAGAATGTTTTATTTAATAATAATTACAATTTTTCTACAAACATTTACATACAAGAATGTTTCATCTTTTTATCCCCATGAACCCCTCTCAAAAATTTCCGCCAATTATACGCGTCTGCAACTCTTACAATAAAAGTCATATCTTCATGCTATATCTGGACAATCTTGCATCAGGTATGCGGCCCACTCGTTTCTGAACATATCTACATCGTCTTGTGAATATGACGCTTTTCGGCATTCATAATAGTACTGAAAAATATATAAATAAAGAATTAATAAATAATTTAAATGAAATAGTACTTGTTTTCAAAAATACCTCTTTAGGGATGCTAATTTTTCCATTGAAAACGATCTCTTTCATTAATCTACAAAAATAATAACCACAATCTTTGTCGTTTGTTTGTTTTGGACACTGCAGAAACATTGATCATGAGGCGAGTAAGTAACTTGTGTTTCATATATGCTTGGATAGTGCAATTTTATTATATATACCCTGATATTTGTCCAGACATAGTACTTGCTCGGCTCCTTATGCTTAGCCCCTATCCTCATACCATGACTTAGACGATATTGGTGCACCACCCTATCATAACAGAATCCTAAGTAAAAGATAATATATATTATATAAATTTATGTTTAGACCTAAAACGTAGGATGTAGTGTCTTACAGATTGACAAACTGCATCACATGCGGTCGGTTTGTTGGATATCCGTGCTTTGAGTCCAGAAAATAAATCTTGGGAGCATCCAAATGCACCGCAATTAGCAGCCAATGTTGCCTAAATACACAAAAAGGAATAAGTAATGAAAGAAATGAAAATATAATTGATATGCTTTAATCTTAGAGTTTTACCCCTGCATGGTTGGAATGAGGAATAGTCGGTCATCCGTTATCTTGCTGTCAAATTCTTTCAGCAAAGCAGCCGCTCTTTCCTTAATTATTGATTCTGATAATTCTATTTCTTATGTTGATGTGATATGAGGACTGACGAGTCCAAACTTTGGATCATGAGGAAAACCCTTCAACTGCTTTTCATATATACGTCTGACAATAATATAAATTGTATTTAATCATAATTAGCACAATATATCATCTTTTGGAAAAGCGATGGGGTTGAAAACATACCTCATATACACATTTACACTTGTGACGCCGAGCCACTGATACTCAAGGATCTCATTTACATTTTTAGAAGCAACAAAATCTTGTATTTCCTCTCCATACATATTCTCTTCAAAAACAACTACATGGCTACTACCATTTGTCAACTTCGTATCCACATGAGTCTTCAATTCAATTAAATGTGGATAGAGAATAGGCGGTGTAATTCCACTTTCAGTAGATCTTTTGGATCGGTTGGCCGATCCTTTCGATGCTCCTTTCACTGCATCCCCTTTCTTCATCTACAATAAAATTCATTGGTTCATACCTTTTTTAATAAAGGTTTGGCTTAAAAAACTATAAATAAATACCTCTTTTTGGAATGTAGTCTCACAAGTTGTGATGGTCATGTAATGAATGTCCCAATAGCCTGTTCGACTGTACAAATATCATCATCATCAAGTGGAACAGGTAGTTGTGTTGTTGGCTCATGAGCTACCGTAATTGTCACTTTCAGATGATCTTTTGGAAGTGCTCTATTGTGCAGCGTGTCCTCTGATATGTTGAATATTGTAGCCCTCGCTACAAGGCGATAGGTGGGTGTTGAAAGATATAAATCACAATCATTATCACCCTACTGAAGATCATTATAGGAAGAAATCAGTGTTTGTCTGATTCAAATTTTATCAGAATAATTAATATAATATTGATTACCATAGCTAACACAGCTCTTTCAGGGGAATGGCTTGCCTCAAAGCTAGTGGGGTGTGGGGCAGGATCTTCAGGCACTGGTTGTTCCTGAGTTGTCTCTTCTCTTGGCTTCTGACCCATTAAAGTTGCTAGAAACTCTCCCTGCCATTGAAACTGTTCATCAAGTGTTGCTAGTCTATTTTTTATTGCTATCATTTATTCATTTTTTTGATCCTCTTGTTTTTTTTCTCATAATATACTCGGGGTGTCACCCCAAACCCCCCAGCTCTGACGCGATCGTATTGTTCTGGTTGCTTCAAAGCTGTCGCTAATATATCTGCACCATCTGCAAGAGTACCTGACTCATGTGACTATCAGATATAAGCAAATAAGTAATTATTATTATGTAATAGAAATTTAAAAACAAAACATTTTGTCATGTCATACTTACACATATTTCCCACACTTTTTGTGTGTTTTCATCAACCAAATTCCCTTCCTTATCCACACATGCCTCCTTCCATAGCACATGATGAGGGATGGATGTGTGTTTGGTTTCAGAGGCATCAATATACATATAAATAAAGAAAGATTTTTATAAAGTTGTTTCTTGACACATAACAATATCACTGTAAATTTAAAATACGCACCATTTTCTTTTCTAGTGAGGCATACCCCATCCTTGCTTTACGATAGGGGTACGTCAGTTTTGATGCGCGTTCCATGTTTTCAGTACTGAGTTGCTGTTTCATAAATGAAATATTGTCAATCAAAGTGATGAATACATGTATATCCTCAAACAACATATTATCAGTCACAATGTACCTGAAACTTTTGATCCCCACGATGACCAACAAATGAATCCCATGATTCTTGGGATATCAAGTGATTGTAGACAATGGGTGGTTGCGGGTTTATTTTACCCTTGGAATCTTTCAGATGATATTTTGTAAGAAGAGTGCGAAAACCTCGATGACACCTTCTCGCAAGCCTTAGTACATAAGTCTTGTGTGAATCATCTACTATAAATGCACTCTGTAATGGATTGTGATGAATAAGACATTGTTTCATTATTTTATTTGCTAGTAAATTAAAGAAATGAAATCAAAATGTTACCGTAATTTCATCCCACATCACAGCCTTCAGGCCGGACGAAACATGGTGCCATGAAGCTATGTCAATCGACACACGTTTCCGAGTGACAATTCCAACGTAACTGCTAAACATTGCCTTGTTGGGGTTAACGTGTTGGCCCTATGAATTCCACCCAACATCGAATTTGATTCCTTTGCTCTTTCCATTCAAAACATTAGCCAACACTGTTAAACTACGACGCACCTATTTTTTCTGCGATGTCGCACCTATATCCCCAACCATTTCGTCTATATCATCATTATCAATGTTTTCATCTAAAATCCTAGCATCAGCATGTTCAGATGGTTGTTGGACCTCAACTGTAGAGACCCGAATCCTGACGTACATTGACATTAAATTACATTTGCGGAATACTTAGTACATAACAAAAAAACACACACACAAGGATCGTAATAGTTTAGTGTCTTTGGAAACTCGGAATATAATCTTCTAATCGTGGTGAAAGATCTTCAAAATCTCCCATAAAGATCTTCCTTTTTTTACCTAAAACCTTTCTTTATATCCTGGGGAAAAGAAAACATAAAAGGGTGAGCTCAAATGCTCAGTAAGGGTAAACAAAAGAAATATCAATCACATCATATACATAAGCACATAACTTTTGGAAATCTTAACCTGCAAAAGAGATCATAATTTCATAACATGGGGTAAATCATGGCAGTGAAATGTAATCACAATAATCATAACTTAAAACATGAAACTTTGTGGAATTCACACATAATCATAGAGAATCATTTCTTGTTAGTCAAGACTCATTTCCAAGACTATCTTAGTGGACAAAGTCCCTTTCTGAATCGAGTAACCCTCGTTTCAGTAATGTTTCATTGAACCGGTATAACCTACCGTTCCAGCCCTGTCTATCTCATGAGATATAAAATCTTTACCCAATGAATTGGAGGGAGATATAGGTCCCACCCATCTTATAATGAATCCTTTCTTATGTGTGCCACATAATCATAAATCATACATCATCGCATAACACATGTAACAAAAATGGGATTCTTGAAACATCATGACATCATAAAACAAATCATATAAGGTAAATGACTTCATAAAAATAATTCCCTCAAAACATAATCAAATCAATGTAATAATAGGGATAAAAACAGAACCCTTTATTATCTTAGATGGAAAATAATTTTGATAAAACACTTGAACTCCATTCTTGAAGAAAATATCCTTTCTTCTTCAAAAACATTTTTCCATTCATAACATGTCATACGACTTTAAAATAAAAGAAGTTGATTAAAAATAAACTTTAAAACTTGTAAAGGAAGCTTCTTGGAAATAATGTTTTAAAAATCCATTCATGCCGTATAAGTTAAAAAAAACATTCTTCGTACTTTTGTCGGAAAAGTCAAAAAGTACCTCGTACGAAAAACGACCAAAGATTCCATTCATACATATTACTAAAAACTCACCGAAGGGTAAAAATGGATTTAAACAATTGTAGGTGGATGGAAATAATATTACATATTGATGAAACATGGATGTGGATGATAAAATACACCCCATTAAATACTTACGAATAAACAATCTCGGATAAAAAATGAGATTGTGATATTTTCCCTTACCTTATGTCCGACTTGCTTTGTAAGTGTCCGAACCTCCTGTATAATGATTTAAATCATGTTATTGACTTATTCCAGAATCATATTCATTGTTATTATATCATATATTGTCCACTTATGACTTTATATTACCCGTTCTTTTGTAAATTCATGTTAATGTAGCGTTTTGGGTAAAATCGTCTCATTTCTCGTTCGTGTTTTTAACTTGTAATTATTCATATGATTACATAGATAATTATTACTTAATTAAAGAATATAAAACATGATTTATATATATATAATCAGAATATACATACATAATAAATCAGTAAATGGAAAGAAATACACCGTTCATGGAGACGGTAGTCCGTACGTACGCATGAACGCTGTTTTTGTTTCCTTATTGAATTAAATGGAATTAAGTAGATGACATACATATAAATATAAATAATTCCAGTATCATTATTAGGTCATATATTTCACTAGTACTTATTATATATACTTTATAATCATTCATGAATGTTTAATTATTAAGAATGAATCTCATCGCGTCGTGGAGACGGTAGTCCATACGTACGCACGAGCGATGATATCATTTCCATAATTATTGAATTGAATTGGAGTGGATTATACAATATATCAGAATCAATATGATGTTGTAATAACTATGTATAGTTATTCTTTACACCATTATACCCATCTATGTAAGGTGGTGGTGGAAAATAGATTACACCACAGCGTGGAGACGGTATTCCGTACGTACGCACGCGCGGTGATTTCATTTTTCCGTAGGATGGATAGAAGGTGAATTAGGGTTGTTTCATATTTATAATAACATATCAGTATGTAAGTAATACTAATGTTATTACTTTATCATGAAACAACTAAAGAAGAAGAAGTTGAAGAAGAAAGAAATTGAAAAGATCGAGAATGGATATTACCTCTTCTTTGGAACGCTTCTTTGAATCCTCCACTTAGGGAACTAATATTGGTCTTTGAAAAAGACCAAGACCTCTAGGATTATTCTAGGGAAGTGGAGAGGAGAAAATGGCAGGGGTTGGCCGAGCTTGAGTTCTCAATTTGGTGTGAGGAGGATGGGGAGGATGTACCCTTTTATAAGGGAGGAGAGGGGCACCTTAGGAATATCTCAAAATATTATTTTATATTAAAGTCAAAATCGGTTAATAATGGTTCCAAAGGGTCTTATTTCGAACCTAAAGTGGGGATGGGTCGAAATCCTATCAACCAATAGGATTTAGACAAGTTTAGGATATTATTTTAACCTTATCAATTAGATTTAACTCTAAGTTAAATAATTTAACTTTTACCGTGTCTTTTTGTTTTCTTTCACTATATGGTTAATACAATTACTATAACATGCCAAAAGAACTCCAAATTGTTTATTACTAATACATATATTCTTATCTAAGTCATTTGGCCGAACCTTAGATTTTTAGGAATAAAATAACAATTAATAATATAATATTTGATTTAAAAACTATTTTGTGTCAATTTTGACACTATTTGATATATGATTTTTGTGAAAGTCATAAAAGAATTATATGTTCGAACCAAGTTTATTAAATCAACACTAATATATCATAGTATCCTATAAAATTAGTTTAATTCATAAAAAGTCTCAAATTACATTTATTTTGGTGTTTATAACATCAATCATGTCAATATTTCATAAATAAGATAATTACTGAATCATAATTGTGTCATAAATAAATAAAATTATTTAATGTCTAAAAATTATAAATAAAATACCATCATGTAGGAAGTCTTTTTGTCTTTCTAAGGAATATTTACAATCGAATTTATCTTATGTATAACCTTATATTAAAAATGTTTTAGTAAATAAACTTTGATTTTAACTCTTTTAACTATTCTTTGAATTAAATAATAATAAATGTCCTAATCTAATCCAAGTGGGTCTAAATGATAATATTTTACACTTAAGGTTGTTTTTGGTCGAGATACACTTGTCCAATAGAATTAGGACATGTGTTAGGGTAATATCAATATCATTCATACCCTTAATTACCCTATTTACTTTTAACCGTGGTAAATAAAAGTAAAAAGTTACTATTCACCAAAAATTATTTTCATCTCATTGAACCACATTTTACTTACTGACATCAACCGTGTCTCTCGGATTTTTGAAATTACATTCACCGAAGCGGTAAAATTATGTTTTATGAAAAATTCATTTTTTAACTACCACTTAGTAGTTTCACTATTCATCAAAAATTGATGTTTTTCAGAAAAATGCCAAAATTTTATCTTAAGATATATTTCATATTCCGAATTCAAAAATGAAGCCTATTTTACCAAATTCATAACATAGAAGTTGCATTAATTAATTTTATAATTAAATCCCGCTGTTAAAACAAATAGCGTGTTTTTAAGAAACAATATCTATCAAAAGATTGACACTTGATTATGTCTGGTTTAAATGTGAAATTACAACCAATGACCAACATTGTATTAAATTGTAAAAATATATTATAAATATACTTTAAAACCACTCAAATTAATAATTTATCACTATTAATTATTTCAATTAAAAAAGTTGTTTTTAATTATAATTTAGTAATTTTCACTATTAATCAGAATATGAAAGTTATCCGAAAAGTACCAAAATTTCACCTTAGGCTAAATTCGATACTCCGAATCTAAAAATGAATTCCATTTTGAAAAATAAAATTTTCAAAATTTCAAAAAGTGGTTATTACTATTCATAACGGCTAGTTTTAATAATATTTTAAAGCATATCGTTGTTTCGTGAAACTCAGTATTGCGTACTACACACGCTATCGAGAAAGGTTGTGATTGCGTGTAATGCAAGGCAAGTCAAGGATGCGTGTTGTGCAAGCTTATTTTGTTGTAGCGGACAACACAAGACATTAGTGAAATTAAAAATAATATTTTTCATAAAATCTCGGGGTGTTACATTCTACCCCCCTTAAAATGAATTTCGCCATCGAAATTCGTTGGGGTTATAAATGGTTTACTATTAGAAAGTTTATTTAATAGAAACCGACATCGTAAAAAGGAATACCAAAACCAATATTTTAAAACAAAAGTATGAAACTTAACGGTTACCCAAATAAACTAATCACTGGGTTTCCACATAGGTGAAAATATGGATATGGAAGAGAAATCTAACAATCATGTTCTGATGGAGAGTGGTAGAAACATGGCTATGGAAAATCCAGTAATCACAAATCCATATATTTGTGGGGATATAAGGTACCATCTGATTCATTAGGTATAAGAGCACTAGGAAAACATTTTTGGTTTTCAAGATCGTTTCCCTAAAGTTGAAGAGTTTGAATTAGAATAAATACTTACTTTATTTTGGTACAATCTCACTGTTGTTCGTGCCTTGAACAATTTCTACTTCATCTCTTAAATAAATGAAGTTGAATTTGTTATTCGTGAAGTGTTAGCAGATCATGTGATAGAATGACGGGTCATTCCATCTGTCTCAAACAAAAGGTTCGAAAAGTTATAAGTTCATCTTATGGTTAGATTAATCGTATATGGTTCCAAAAAATCAACTTATACTTCGTATATCATACCGCTTAATAAAATAAAACTAGTTTCTACTAAACAGGGACTTCCTGTAGGCCAGTGGTAGGTGATAAAGGCCAGTCGCACTTCGGTTGTGGGTTCGATTCCCACAGCCTTGTCCGAAGCGATGGGCTGTCTCCCGTCCTGCAGGTTGTCCTTTTTCTAAAACTATAATACTATAACATCACATTAATAATATCGAAAATCTTATATCCTTAAACAATACTAACTTATGTCCAACATAATCCATTCTAATCTTTAGGCTTATCCATAATACTGCAGTCCACTCTCATAATATAGTGAAAACGATTAGCAGAGATTTAATACTATCGTTAATCCCCATATATATGTCTTGTTGGTCACGTTCCAAACATTCAAAGGCCTTAATCATGTATTCTCTTGAATACCTTAGTGAAAACATGAATGCAGTTTAAAGTTAACACTTTCCACATACCAAAATCCTCAAAATTCTATATACTGAAACCATGATATCACTTAGTCCTTATATCAATCATGAGCTCAAGAATACTATCAAACATATTAGATTCTCTTTATCCCTTCATTATGCGCATATCATCTACATTCCAAAAGTATCTGAATAACCTTTCATGGATACTGGTAACATTAATCATACACTTTCAAAACTCAATGAAAGAAAACAGTGTAACAATCCTTAGATGTCTCTTTATTCCATAGTACCATGAGATTACTTATACAACATTACTCTTGATAAACATGTAATAATTTCACTACATTCTTAAACCATTGACCGAGCTTCAACAATTCTTTCATCTCACATATCATTTTTAGTCTCTTCATCATCATCCACATAAATACTTCCCATACAACCATACTGATTATCTTCATGAGACTTTCCCTTAGGGAATTGGTTTGCATAATGCCCGTACATTCCACATTTAAAACATTTAACCATTGTTGATGTCGTAGCAATACCATTATCCTCATCCATGGTGTTAACTGAACCTTTTCCTTTGCACTTACTTGCTTTGTGTCCTTCTTTTCCACACCCAAAGCATCTTCCAGTTCCTTTGAAACATTCTCCTTGATGCCTCTTCCCACATGATTTACATAGGGGAAATTGAACTTTCTTTCCTCTATGATCATCATGAAACTCCATCTTTCTCTTATTAGCCGAGTCAGGAAACTTACCAAATTTTACTTTATTGATCATATTATGAGATTGCTGATTCGGCATAATAATGATGTTTGGACTTCCAAATCCAATTTCATTATGAAGAATATCATTCCATTGTCCATCATATCCTCCATTATCGTGAATCATCTTGATTCCAGCCGTTTTCTAAAACCCAAAAAGAATAGTGTGAGATGAAAAAATCATAATAAAGGGGGAGTAACTTCAATATCTAACATCTTAGGTTAAATTCTAAGATCGTTACCGTAGTGCTAGGACTATATCCTATATGTATACCTATACATAGGGACATCCCTAGACATACCTTAGAAATATCTCTAGGGATCTCACTAACGTTTTCGCGTCCTAGTTTCCAAAGGTTGACTAAACCTTTCCTCTTATACCAACTGTAGAGACCCGGAGCCAGACGTACATTGACATTACATTACATTTGCAGAATACTTGGTACATAACAAAAAAACACACACACAAGGATCGTAATAGTTTAGTGTCTTTGGAAACTCTGAATATAATCTTCTAATCGTGGTGAAAGATCTTAAAAATCTCCCATAAAGATCTTCCTTTTTTTACCTAAAACCTTTCTTTATATCCTAGGGAAAAGAAAACATAAAAGGGTGAGCTCAAATTCTCAGTAAGGGTAAACAAAAGAAATATCAATCACATCATATACATAAGCACATAACTTTTGGAAATCTTAACCTGCAAAAGAGATCATAATTTCATAACATGGGGTAAATCATGGCAGTGAAATGTAATCACAATAATCATAACATAAAACATGAAACTTTGTGGCATTCACACATAATCATATAGAATCATTTCTTGTTAGTCAAGACTCATTGCCAAAGCTATCTTAGTGGACAAAGTCCCTTTCTGAATCGAGTAACCCTCGTTTCAGTCCTGTTTCACTGAACCGGTATAACCTACCGTTCCAGCCCTGTCTATCTCATGAGATATAAAATCTTTACCCAATGCATTGGAGGGAGATATAGGTACCACCCATCTTATAATGAATCCTTTCTTATGTGTGCCACATAATCATAAATCATACATCATCGCATAACACATGTAACAAAAATGGGATTCTTGAAACATCATGACATCATAAAACAAATCATATAAGGTAAATGACTTCATAAAAATAATTCCCTCAAAACATAATCAAATCAATGTAATAATAGGGATAAAAATAGAACCCTTTATTATCTTATATGGAAAATAATTTTGATAAAACACTTGAACTCCATTCTTGAGGAAAATATCCTTTCTTCTTCAAAAACATTTTTCCATTCATAACATGTCATACGACTTTAAAATAAAAGAAGTTGATTAAAAATAAACTTTAAAACTTGTAAATGAAGCTTCTTGGAAATAACGTTTTAAAAATCCATTCATGCCGTATAAGTTAAAAAAAACATTCTTCGTACTTTTGTCGGAAAAGTCAAAAAGTACCTCGTACGAAAAACGACAAAAGATTCCTTTCATACATATTACTAATAACTCACCGAAGGGTAAATATGTATTTAGAAAATTTTATGTGGATGGAAATAATATTACATATTGATGAAACATGGATGTGGATGATAAAATACACCCCATTAAATACTTACGAATAAACAATCTCGGATAAAAAATGAGATTGTGTTATTTTCCCTTACCTTATGTCCGACTTGCTTTGTAAGTGTCTGAACCTCCTGTATAATGATTTAAATCATGTTATTGACTTATTCCAGAATCATATTCATTGTTATTATATCATATATGGTCCACTTATGACTTTATATTACCCGTTCCTTTGTAAATTCATGTTAATGTAGCGTTTTGGGTAAAATTGTCTCATTTGTCATTCGTGTTTTTAACTTGTAATTATTCATATGATTACATAGATCATGATTACGTAATTTCAGAATATAAAACATGATTTATATATATATATATTCAGAATATACATATATAATAAATCAGTAAATGGAAAGAAATACACCATTCATGGAGACGGTAGTCCGTACGTACGCATGAATGCTGTTTTTGTTTCCTTATTGAATTGAATGGAATTAAGTAGATGACATACATATAAATATAAATAATTCCAGTATCATTATTAGGTCATATATTTCATTATTACTTGTTATATATACTTTATAATCATTCATGAATGGTTAATTATTAATAATGAATCTCATCGCGTCGTGGAGACGGTAGTCCGTACGTACGCACGAGCGATGATATCATTTCGATAATTATTGAATTGAATTGGAGTGGATTATACAATATATCAGAATCAATATGATGTTGTAATAACTATTTATAGTTATTCTTTACACCATTATACCCATCCATGTAAGGTGGTGGTGGAAAATAGATTACACCACGGCGTGGAGACGGTATTCCGTACGTACGCACGCGCGGTGATTTCATTTTTCCGTAGGATGGATAGAAGGTGAATTAGGGTTGTTTCATATTTATAATAAAATATCAGTATGTAATTAATACTTATGTTATTACTTTATCATGAAACAACTAAAGAAAAAGAAGTTGAAGAAGAAAGAAATTGAAAAGATCGGTAATGGATATTACCTCTTCTTTGGAACGCTTCTTTGAATCCTCCACTTAGGGAACTAATATTGGTCTTTGAAGAAGACCAGGACCTCTAGGATTATTCTAGGGAAGTGGAGAGGAGAAAATGGCAGGGGTTGGCCGAGCTTGAGTGCTCAATTTGGTGTGAGGAGGAGGGGGAGGAGGTACCCTTTTATAAGGGAGGAGAGGGGCACCTTAGGAATATCTCAAAATATTATTTTACATTAAAGTCAAAATCAGTTTATAATGGTTCAAAAGGGTCTTATTTCGAAGCTAAAGTGTGGATGGGTCGAAATCCTATCAACCAATAGGATTTAGACAAGTTTAGGATATTATTTTAACCTTATCAATTAGATTTAACTCTAAGTTAAATAATTTAACTTTTACCGTGTCTTTTTGTTTTCTTTCACTATATGGTTAATACACTTACTATAAAATGCCAAACGAACCACAAATTGTTTATTACTAATACATATATCCTTATCTAAGTAATTTGGCCGAACCTTAGATTTTTAGGAATAAAATAACAATTAATAATATAATATTTGATTTAAAAACTATTTTGTGTCAATTTTGATACTATTTGATATATGATTTTTGTGAAAGTCATAACAGAATTATATGTTCTAAAAAAGTTTATTAAATCAACAATAATATATCATAGTAACCTATAAAATTAGTGTAATTCATAAAAAGTCTCAAATTACATTTATTTTTGTGTTTATAACATCAATCATGTCAATATTTCATAAATAAGATAATTACTGAATCATAATTGTGTCATAAATAAATTAAATTATTTAATGTCTAAAAATTATAAATAAAATACTGTCATGTAGGAAATCTTTTTATCTTTCTAATTAATATTTACAATCGAATTTATCTTATGTATAACCCTATATTAAAAATGTTTTAGTAAATAAACTTTGATTTTAACTCTTTTAACTATTCTTTGAATTAAATAATAATAAATGTCCTAATCTAATCCAAGTGGGTCTAAATGATAATATTTTACACTTAAGGTTGTTTTTGGTCGAGATACACTTGTCCAATAGAATTAGGACATGTGTTAGGGTAATATCAATATCATTCTTACCCTTAATTACCCTATTTACTTTTAACCGTGGTAAATAAAAGTAAAAAGTTACTATTCACCAAAAATTATTTTCATCTCATTGAACCACATTTTACATACTGACATCAACCGTGTCTCTCGGATTTTTGAAATTCCATTCACAGAAGTGTTAAAATTAAGTTTTATGAAAAATTTAGTTTTTAACTACCACTTAGTACTTTCAATATTCATCAAAAATTGATGTTTTTCAGAAAAATGCCAAAATTTTATCCTAAGCTATATTTCATATTCGGAATTCAAAAATGAAGTCTATTTTACCAAATTCATAACATAGAATTTGCATTAATTAATTTTATAATTAAATCCCACTGTTGAAACAAATAGCGTGTTTTTAAGAAACAATATCTATCAAAAGATTGACTCTTGATTATGTCTGGTTTAAATGTGAAATTACAACCAATGACCAACATTGTATTAAATTGTAAAAATATATTATAAATATACTTTAAAACCACTCAAATTAATAAATTATCACTATTAATTATTTCAATTAATAAAGTTATTTTTAATTATAATTTAGTAATTTTCACTATTCATCAGAATATGAAAGTTATCCGAAAAGTACCAAAATTTCACCTTTGGCTAAATTCGATACTCCGAATCTAAAAATGAATTCCATTTTGAAAAATAAAATTTACAAAATTTCAAAAAGTGGTTATTACTATTCATAACGGCTAGTTTTAATAATATTTTAAAGCATATCGTTGTTTCGTGAAACTCAGTATTGCGTACTACACACACTATCGAGGAAGGTTGTGATTGCGTGTAATGCAAGGCAAGTCAAGGATGCGTGTTGTGCAAGCTCCTTTTGGTGTAGCGGACAACACAAGACATTAGTGAAATTAAAAAGAATATTTTTCATAAAATCTCGGGGTATTACATCAACAATAGGAGCACCAATAGCAGCAGCAGTACCAACAACAATATGTTGAGATTGAGAGGCTTGAGAGGCTTGAGAGGCTTGTTCAGCAGTAGCAGCAGCAGAAGCAGCAGCAGCAGAAGCAGAAGAAGTAGCAGCAGCAGCTTGAGAGGCTTGTTCAGCCTCAAGGTTAGGAGCACCAGAACGTGCAGAAGTCATTATCTGCAAAAAAAGGTTTAACACTTAAGTTGGATTACATAAATGCAATAATGATAAGATAATAACATGAGATAACAATATTTATATTACAAACAAAATATAACATGTTTATTGAACTCTTTTTTTTTTCAAAGGCTGAATGGATTTGACACCTTTATCGATAATCCAAATCCCTTCATTATGGTCTCCTCTAACATACAAAAAGTCGTCTTCATTGGGACCGCTGCGAAATGATTGCGACGTCCCCCTGAAAGGATCATCCTCAATTGAATTTTCATTGGACCCTTCAGTAGTTTTGGATGATAACAGAACAATCAACCACTTTCGGTTTGCGGGGTCTGAAACATAAAATACTTGTAACGCTTGTGATGCCATTATAAATTGTTCGTCTTTGTACCCTTCTTTACTGAAATCAACTTTCACAAATCCCAATTCATCTATTTTAACACCACTGTTGTTATCAACCCAGTTGCATTGAAAAATTGGCAACTGGAATGTCGTATAATCCAACTCCCATATTCTTTTGATAATGCCAAAGTATGACATATTCGCGAAAATTGGATTTCTATCCTTACTACCAGAAACATGCATCGCTTCAGCCACAAGTGTTACTCCACAATTTTGCATGGTACTATCTTCATCATGTTTATCTGTATAGAATTTATAACCATTAATTACATAACCATTGTAAGATAATACATACACGCTTGGTCCCGCAGCTAGCCATCGAAGTCGTTCTGAAATTGAATTCGGATTTTCATCTAACTCCTTAAAAATATGGTCTCGAGACCATCGTATAAACTGGTGATTATGTGTATTTGCTATCCATTTTTTAGCCCTTGATGGATTCAACTGCCTCAAAATTTCTTTGTGGGTTTCAATATATGGAGCAACCTCCCAACTGTTATGCAAAACATAAAGGTGGGCCTGCTCCCGATCAGTAATATTGATTGTCACAACATCTCTTCCAGAAATTCCCTCACCCACAATGCATCCAGTGTGACGAGATTTCGGCAGACCAATGCTTTCCACATTAGATAGGTATTCGGTATAGAATTCAATGGCTTCCTCAACAATATATCGCTCCACAATACAACCCTCTGGCCGACATCGATTTTTGACATACCCTTTCAAAATCTTCATATATCGTTCATTGGGGTACATCCATCTATAGTGCATAGGACCACAAAGTCGAACCTCTCTCACCAAATGAACCATCAAATGAACCATCATATCAAAGAATGTTGGCGGGAAGAACATTTCTAATTCACATAATATGATGACAATTTCTTTTTCCATAGCTGGAAATTTCGCCGGGTCTAAAACTTTGCTGCATATATCTTTGAAGAAGAAACAAAGTTTGCTTAACATATGATGAACATTCTTTGGCAAAATGCAACGTAACGCTATAGGAATTAAATCTTTCATAAAATCATGGCAGTCATGTGATTTCAAACCTTTTAACTTCAATTCATTCATTGACACAATGTTTTTGATATTTCATGAATATCCCTCTGGAACTTTTACATCATTGAAGAAGTTGCAAAATAGATATCTCTCATCCCTAGAAAGAGTGTACGCAGCTGGAGGAAGAAAAGTTCGATTTTCACCCTTCACGGGAGCCAACTCTTCTCTTATTCCCATGTCAACCATGTCCAACCTTGCCTTAATTCCATCCTTTGTTTTTCCAGGAGCATTTAGCAACATTCCTATAACACCGTCACATAAATTTTTTTCCACATGCATCACATCAAGAAAATGTCTGACGTACAGACATTTCCAGTATGGTAATTCAAAAAAAAATTGATCTCTTTTCCCGACCGATTTTCGTAAGGTTTTTCGAAAATGGTTTACCAAAAACAGTGTTCACGTCTTTTACTTTCTCAAACAGCTGATCACCTGTTAGTGGAGACGGTGTTTTGCGTTGTTCTGAACTTCCATTGAATGATGTCGTCCAAGATCAGTACTTATGTCGACGGGGTAGAAATCTACGATGTCCTAGAAACACAAATTTGGATGAATGTTTCAACCTAATTGATTCTGTATCTTCTTCGCACACAGGACACCCTTGACTTCCATTAATTCTATAGCCTGACAAATTTCCATAAGCAGGGAAATCATTTATCATCTCATACAACAACGCTCTCAATGTGAAGTATTCTTTTTCATAAGCATCATACAACATAACACCTGAATCCCACAGTAACTTCAAATCATCGATCAAGGGAGCCAAATATACATCAATATCGTTACCTGTTTATTTTGGTCCTGATATAAGCAAAGATAACATAATGAATTTCTGTTTCATGCATAACCAGGGTGGAAATTTATAATTTACCAACATAACAGGCCAAGTACTATGAGTGCTGGTTTGAAATCCAAAAGGATTCACTCCATCGGTAGATAACGCAAGACGCAGGTTTCTCGACTCATTTCCAAATTCAGGATACTCATGATCAATTCTCTTCCATTAAGGAGAGTCGGCAGGGTGACGTAATTTTCCATCTTTATTTCTTTTATTTCCATGCCACGACAATTGTCTTGCAGTTTCTTCACTTCCATATAGACGTCTAAACCATGGAATGATTGGAATGTACCATACAACTTTCATAGGACTGCGTTCATCTTTCTTGTATCGAGAAGAACCACACTTTGGGCATTCTGTAAATGATTCGTTCTCCTTGCGAAACAATATACAGTCTTTCGGGCAGGCATGTATTCTTTCAGAAATCATACCCATCGAGTGTAGCATTTGTTTAGCTTCATATGTCCGTCTTGGGAGCTCATTATCATCGGGAAGCATGTCATTCAAAAGAGCAAGTAGTTCCATGAAACTGACATCACTCCATCCGTTGCCTGCTTTCAATTTATACAACTTTATTACAGCTGACAATGCAGTATATTTATTGCAACCAACATACAATGGCGTCTTTTCACAACTCTTTAACTTCTCAAACAATTTTGGGCAATCACGGAGTTCATGTTCAACTGTCCTTGTCATTTCCTCAATACGATCTTCATCATCAATGATATCTGTAATCACATCCTCTATACGGTCTTCTTCATTAACCATATTTGTAATCATATCTGATGATCCATAAAATGCAGTTTTATTCCAGCCAATAGCTACATTCGCTTTTTCCCCGTGTTTATTCCAACATTTATAACTCCTATCTATTCCGTGACATATCAAATGTTCTTCCAACTCCTCTGGAGTAATTAGTCTAGAATAACAACAACGTAAACACGGACAAAGGAGTTGAGAAGGATCATTTGCATGATACTGTGCAAACTTGATGAACTCTTTCACTCCGTTCTCATACTCTATTGTCAAACGATTAGCATCCATCCAATCTTTATTCATCACCATTAATTCTGAATAAACAACATGGAACATCATGTCCATTAATTAAAAATGAACAATAACGAATGTCGTGTCCATTAATTCCATGTAAACCATAAGGAGCATATTGTTCATTAATTTTGAATAAGAAATATGGAACATCATGTCCATTAATTCCAAATAAATAATAAGGAATTTCATGTTCATTAATTCTGAATAAGCAATACAGAACGCCATGTCCATTAATTCCAAACAAACAATATAGAATGTTAATTCCATTAATTTCGAATAAGAAATATGGAAGTTCATGTCTATTAATTCCAAATAATCAATATGAAACATCATATTCATTAAAGAAGGTAATAATGATGTAATCAAATCCATATCATATTATGATCAAGTCTAAGGAATATCAGCCTTGCATTTTATCAATTAATTTGATAAATTTATGTCTTATAACTGATAATTAGTAAGATGGGGTCCAAGGTATATAATCAATAGCACTATGTTGTTTAAAAATGGTTATGGAACATGGCCTTACCATTCAACTTTTATTTAATTCATTTATAAGTGATCAAGTAGTCCATGGGTATGTCCATTACACATAAATATCATTAATTCCCTTTAATAAACCCATAGGCATGGGATATATCAACACATGTCAAAGGTGGTTCAATTTCAATCCAAAGATCAATAGGGGTCATGGGCCTATAAGAAACACACCCTAAGGGGGTGATTCGAGTAAGGTATACAACCTCCAAAGAATAAGTTTGGTGCACAATGACTAACCAATTTAAGACATGATAATCTAATAAGTTAATTTTACATTTTATAGTCAACATGCAGAAGGTTCACCACACGGCACAATAGCGCATCATATAAACTAGGGGTGTCCATGGGTCAGGTCGGGTCGGGTTGGAGGTGTTTCAAGGACCGACCCGAACAAAAAAGTTCGGGTTGGGTCGGGTCGGGTCACAAGCTTCCGGAGCAACCAACCTGACCCAACCCGACCCAGTGGGGTCGGGTTAACCGTCGCATGCCCGAAGGACCCAACCCAACCCAACCCATCGAGGGTCGGGTTATATGTGTAATCCCGACCCAACCCGACCCAAACCAATCCAACCCATCCCACCCCAATGGACTCGAACCATCCACTCAAACCCAACCCCCCTAGACCCAACCCGATGGACCCCCTGCCCTGCACCAGCCTGCTGCACAAAAAAACCAGCCCCCCTGCACAAAAATTTCAGCCCCCTCCCCCTGCACCCTCTTCCCCCTCCCCCAGGCACACTAGCCCCCCCCCCCTCTTGTACCCTGTACAACACAACACCCCTCTCCCCCATGCCCCCTCCCCCCTGCACAGTCTCCCCCCTCCTACACCCCTGCACAAAAAACCAAGACCCCCCCCCCACCGCACAAAACTTTCAGCCCCCCTGCACAAAAATTTCAGCCCCCTGCACCCTCTGTCCCCCTCCCCAAAGCACACCAGCCTCCCCCTTCCTGTACCCCATACAACAAAACAACCCTCTCCCCCTGCACTCCCTGCCCCCATCCCCCTGCACTCCTTGCACCCTCCCCTCCCCCCTCCTGCACCCCCGCACAACACCCCTCCACCCCTGTATGGAACCCTTGAACCCCTACACCAGCCTGCAGCAGCCTTGCACCCCCGCACCCTCCCCCCTGCACACACACACCAGCCTCCCCCTCCCCCTGCAAACCAACCAGCCTGCCCCCTCTCCCCCGTGCCTGCACACCAGACCCCCCCCTGCACCCCTGCACCACCAGCCTCCTTGCACCCATGCGCCTGCCAGCCAACCTCCCCCCTGCACACACACTCCCCCCTACAAACTAGACTTCCCCCTACAAACCAGCCAGCCCCCCCCCACCAGCATGCCAGACCCATCCCCCTCCAGCAGCACCACCAACCGGCCTCCCTCCCCCCTCATGCCCCCTACCCACTCCCTCTTGCAAACCATCTTGTCCCCTCTCCCCCTACCTGCACACACTAAACCAACCCAGCCTATCTCCCCCCTACTGCCTGCACACACCAAACCCAGCCTCCCCCTACACACGCCAACCCCCTCTCCCCTCTTCCTGCACACACCAAACCTACCCATCCCGTACCCCTACACACACCAGCCCCCCCTCACACCCCCTGCAAACCAGCCCCCCCCTAATGTGACTCACTATCAACACCAGTAACAGAACCAATTGAAGGAAAAGTGTAGTAAATTCGTGATGCAGTAGAAATAAACATTATTAACATAAGTAAAATCAAATCAAAAAAAAACACAGCAGTAGCATATTTGAAGAACGAATAAGCGAAAACATATGCAAAAAAAATCATCACCAGGAGTATAGTGAATAACATTGATTCAGTCTGAAAAGAGGGAGGAGGGGAAGCAGAGGCGACAAATAAATGACAACCACATAAAAACCTACACTGAAAAACAATATTTAGGGCATCCACATACCTTGGGTGAAGAAATCGGAATTCCAAAGAGGTGAGGGAGCCTTCTGCGCTGCCTGGAAGACGCGCCCGCCAGAGTAGGGGTGCACAGGAGGAGCCGCCAATCGTTGAAGAGGAGGAGTAGGGTTCAGAAGGGAGGAAGATCAGTGGAAGAGGGTCGAGAAGAAGGATAAGGAGTACGGCGGAGGTCCGGAAAAGGGAAGATCGGGGGGAGGAAGCAGTCGCAAGGGTATAGTCCCGCGAGAGCTTAGGGCACGATAAAAAAGAGGAGACTGTTGGCCTACTTTTAATAAAATCAGAGACAGGTTTTAACAGCGCTTTATTAGCCCTGTTAATGGTGACCTTTAACAGCGCTGATAAAGCCACCCTTTATCAGCGCTAAAATTCAAGCGCTGATAAAGGGGGGCTTTATCGGCGCTTTTCTAGCGCTGTTTAAACCTGTCCTTTATCAGTGCTATAAAAGCGCTGATAAATCATCCCTTTATCAGCGCTTTTAAATAGCGCTGATAAAGATTATCCTTTATCAGCGCTTTTTGATTTGCACTGATAAAGGTAGCGCTTTGCTTGCCCGTTTTTTTAGTAGTGCGCGTTGTTTCATATCTTCCCAGTTTGCTAAGAAAATTATATATTTCCAATTTTATTTAACAAGGGAGTTGTCAGTTAAAACCCCGAAGGGATGTATCATTACAACAATGTTTTTTTAATCAGTACCCATTAGAGCACATAAATGTTCTTTATCCGCTGATCTCATCGTCATACCTACGATTGAGTTTGATAAAATCCTCAGTATGGATTGGCATTCGGATTATGATGCGAAGATTTATTGTAAGAAGAAGGAGGTTACAATTTTTGATGATGATTATAAGGAACACCTTATCTTTAGAGCAGAATCGTCACCACCTAATTCTTATCTCGATCCACTCGCATTAGTCAACTAAATTCAATTATTGGGGAGGAAGAGAATGAAATGACTGTGGGTGAGGAAAGGAATGTTCAAATAGAGGTTTTACCTATTCTGAAAGAATATGTAGATGTATTTCCGGAAGATTTACCTGGACATCCTCCAGAATGGGAAGTTGAATTTTCCATTGATTTAATTCCTAGATCAAGGCCTATATTGAAGACCCCTTATAGAATGGCCACTATGGAATGGTCGAACTAAATAAATAACTAGAGAAATTGAGTAATAAGGGATTTATTTTCCCTAGTGATTCTCCCTGGGAGCCCCTGTTCTTTTTGTTAAAAGGAAAGATGGATCTATGAGGTTATGTATCGACTACAGAGAGATCAATGCTATAACAATAAAGAAAAAGTATCCCATACCTCACATTGATGATTTATTTGACCAACTGAAAGGAGATCAAAAAATTTCAAAGATTGAACTTCGATCTGGATACCATCAGTTGTGTGTAAATAAGGAAGACATTCTGAAGACAACATTTCGAACCAGGTATGGGCATTTCACGTTTACTGTAATGCCTTTTGGATTGACTAATTCACCCTCTATATTCATGGATCTGATGAATAAAGTTTTCAAGGAATATCTCAATAAATTTTTGGTGGTATTTATTGATGATATATTGGTATACTATAAAATCTACGAGGATCATGAAAGTCACTTGCACATTATCCTGAAGACTCTGAGAAGACATGAATTAAATGGGATGATTCGCAAATGTGAATTATGGTTTCATGAGATTTCTTTTCTTGTCCATATTGTCTCTAAAGATGGAATCTCTATTGATCCTTCTAAGACCACGGAAATCCAAGAATGGCCATCACCTAGGAGTATAAATGAGAAATGCAGTTTTATTGGTTTAGCAGGTTATTATCAAAGTTTCGTCCAGAATTTTTCCCGATTGGATAACTCATCAATGAAGCTCACATGTAAAGGGGTTGAATTTGTTTTGACAAAAGAGTGTGAATAAAGTTTCAAAGAACTAATGAGAAGATTAGTCAATGCTGCTATATTGACTCTACCATCGGGGAATGATGGGTTTGTTATATATAGTGATGCATTGAAGAAAGGACTTGGTTGTGTCCTTATACAGAATGATAGGGTTATTGCCTATGCATCATGAAAGTTGAAAATTCATGAAAAAAACTATCCTACTCATGATCTCAAGTTAGCAGCTATGATCTTTGCTTTGAATATATGGAGGCACTAACTCTATGGTGAAAAATGTGAGATTTATACTGATCACAAGAGTTTGAAGTATATTTTTTCTCACAAAAAGAACACAACATGAGGCAAAGGAGATGGCTTCAATTACTCAAGGATTATGATTGTCTGATACACTACCCATCGGGGAAATCAAACAAGGTGACAGATGCTTTGAGAATAAAAGATCATGGAGTTTGAAACAATACGATAATTGAATGGGATCCAATTTTCATGGATCAAGTGAAGATGGACATGGGAATAACTAGGGAAGGTGAAACATCAAATCTTTTTCAAATGGTTACCAAACCATCTTTACTAGAAAGGATTAAGAGTTCTCAGACTGATGATGAATAATTTCAAAAGAAGATTAAAGCTGTGAATGATGGGAGATTGAGAGACTTTGTGTATGAATACGGAATTTTGAAATTCAGGAATAGACTTTGTGTTCCCGATATACCTGATCTAAAAAGGGAATTGTTGGATGATGCTCATAGTTCCAATTTTTCTATACACCCTAGGAGCACCAAAATGTATAGAGATTTGAAGGAAAATTTTTTGTGGGACAACATGAAGAGGAAGATTGCTGATTTTGGTGTCATGATGTATGGTTTTTCAACAAGTGAAAGCTGGAAGGCAACAGCCTGGAGGAGTCATGCAACCTCTTCCCATACTAGATTGGAAATGGGACAATATTACGATGGACTTTGTCAGGGGGCTACCAAAGAATCCTAGAAGGAACGATGCAATATGGGTCATTGTTCATCGTCTTACCAAGTCAGCACATTTTCTTGCTATAAGAGAAGATCTACCACTGGAACATCTAGAATGGCTATATATTATTGAATTTGTGAGACTTCATGGAGTACCCCTATCGATTTTTTCTGATCGTGATCCCCGTTTTTCTTCAAATTCTAGAAAAGTATTTAGAAATCATTTGATAATAAACTTTATTTGAGCACTGCATACCACCCTCAAACAGACGGACAATCATAATGGACTATTCAAACCTTAGAAGACATGTTGAGATCCTGCTCACTTGACTTTTAGGGTATGTGGGATCAATATTTACCTCTGGCAGAATTTTCCTATAACAATAGCTTTCATTCGAGTATCTAGATGGCACCATATGAAGCGTTATACGGGAAGAGATGTCGCACACCAACCTGTTGGGATGACGTCGGTGAAAGAAAACATGTAAGTCCAGAACTGGTGGAGGAAACGATGGTAAAGGTGAAGGTAATCCAAAATCACATCAAAGCAGCTCAAAGTAGGAAAAAGAGCTCTGCTGATAATCGAAGGAAGGATTTGGAATTTCAATTCGGTGATCACGTTTTCCTGAAGGTATCTCCATTGATGGGAGTCATACATTTTGGTAAGAAAGGTAAATTGAGTCCTAGTATTATCAGACCTTTCAAAATTCTAGAACGAATTGGGGTTGTAGCTTACTGATTGGCAATGCCGCCAAGTCTCTCCAAAGTTCACGATGTGTTCCACGTATCTCTGTTGAGGAAATAAATGCTTGACCCAACGCATGTACTCACCTATGAGGAATTAGAACTGGAACCCAATCTCTATTATTGTGAAGAGCCCTTCAGGATTCTTGATAGGAGAGAACATGTACTGAGAAATCGGACAACGCATCTATTAAAAGTTTTGTGGAGAAACCATAAGATGGAAGAGGCAACGTGGGAACCCGAGGAACTAATGATGAAGAATCACCTGAGACTTTTCATGCGTTAGAATTATAGAAATTTCGAGGATGAAATTATTTGAAGGAGGGGAGAATGTAACACCCCAAGATTCTACGGTACGCTTCTCTTTTTATAATGCAATAGCGTGTGTTGTAGGCAACATCGAGTTCTAACACACACCACAACCGAGCAAACTAGCCGTTATGAATAGTAATACCTACTTTTTAAAATTATAAAATTTTTATCTCTCAAAATGGAATTCATTTTAGGATTTGAGTATCAAATTTAGCCTAAGGTGAAATTTTGGTACTTTTCAGATAACTTTAATATTTTGATGAATAGTGAAAATTACTAAATTTTAATTAAAAACAACTTTTTTAATCAAAATATTTAATAGTGATAAGTTAGGAATTTGAGTGGTTTTAAAGTATATTTAGAATATATTTTTACCATTTAATACAATTTTGGTAATTGGACATAATTTCACAATTAAAATAAATATAAACAAGTATCAATCTTTTGATAGTTATTATATCTTAAAAACATGCTTTTTGTTTTGACAACGGGAATTAAATATAAATTAATTTATGCCACTTATATGTTTTGAATTTGGAAAAATGGATTCCATGTTTGGAATCAGGATGTTCAAATTGTGTAAATAGGTAACTTTTATTTTTAGACATTTTGAATAATTACTTTGGTAAATATTTTATTTACCATGGTTAAAGGGTAAATCAGGTAAATAAGGGTTAATAAAACAATATTATAATAATAAAACATTATACAAAAACATTTCCTAAAATTATTGGTTGATACATGTTCGACCATGGGCATCTTTGGGTCGATTTTGGGACCCCATGGTGCCACTTGTAAGTGATAGGGACACTTTATTTTAATTAAGTTAGATTAAATACAAAAATGACACAAGCATATATCTTTTAGAAAAACAATTTTTACATAGGATTATATATGATGGATTTTCAACTATAAATATTTATTAGAAAGATAAAAATATTTCCTACATAATGGTATTAGTTGTATAATTTTTAGACATTAAATAATTTAATTTATTTATGACACAACGTTGATGCAATAATTACCATAATAGTGAAAAATTAAAATGATTGATATTGTAGATACCCAAATAAATAAAATATGAGACTTTTTATGAATTAAAATAATTTTATAGGTTAATATGACATGTTAGGAGTGACTCAGGTAACTTTTTTCGAAGTAATCATTCTGTTATAAGTTTCACAAAAATCAAGTATTGAATAGTGTCAAAATTGACATAAAAGAGTTTTTAAAATAAATATTATATTATTAATTGATATAAAATTCATAAAAATCTAAGGTTCGGCCAAGAGACTTATATCCTGATAGTTGTATCATTAAGGGACCACTTGGGGGTATCTTGGATGTATATAGTATGTTTATTAACTATATAATATAAAAATACAAAGTGACATGGTAAA
This sequence comes from Viscum album, assembly GCA_963277665.1. Taxonomy (NCBI): domain Eukaryota; kingdom Viridiplantae; phylum Streptophyta; class Magnoliopsida; order Santalales; family Viscaceae; genus Viscum; species Viscum album. The sequence continues at coordinate 1,630,037,824 of OY728150.1, forward strand.
TGTCAAACTAATTAACTAAGAGTTAAAACTAAAAGATTAGGTTAATATAATGACCCAAACTTGTCTAAATTCTATTGTTTTAGTGGTTTTAGACCCATACTCATCTTAAACATTAAATAATAAACTTTGGAGCCATTAGAAACCGATTTGGAATTTATTATAATATAATATTTCTAGCTTTTCCAAAGGTTCCTCTCACCCCTCTTATAAAAGGGAACTCCCCCTACTCACTAATTTACACATTCAAAGACTTTTGGTTCAGCCAAACCCTGACCAAATACTCTCTCAACTTCCCTCCCTTCATCCTAGAGGACTTCCTTTATTCATAAATCCATCTTAAGAGCCCTTTTGATCAAATCAAAAGGAAGAACCCGAAGAAGAGGTAATGATTTCACCACCATTTTCCAAGTTCCTTTCTTCTTCCACTTATTCCTTCTTTGTTATATCAATTCTAAAATTATAACTCCAGTATCTTATATATACTGTGATGTTATTATAAATATGGTACAACCATATTCATTATTTTATCCATCCTTTGAATAAATGGCACCATACGTGCGTACGTACGGCTTACCGTCTCCACGTCGTGGTGTAATTGTTATTCAATAAAGTATTATTTGGATGGGTATAATAATGATGTGTAACTCATGTAAATAATAAATATAACATTATAATTATTATTTATATATTATATACCATCCAATTAAATATTATGTTAATATCAAAAGAATGATATTGTCGCTCGTGCATACGTACGGACTACCGTCTCCACGAACATGATGAGATTCATTATCCATCGTCTCCATTCAAGTATAATTTTCATTTGATGATTAATAAAAGTATCTAAGGACCTGATATCATTCTGGATATTATTAATATACAACGTATCCATGAAAAACATGTCTTACATAACAAAACATATAAAAGAAAATGAGTAAGTTAACACACGAAACGACGATAATTCTAAAATATTATTAACAAAGCAATGTTAAAATATCATATATGATATCATATTAATATATATGATTCTTTTATAATTTAATAAATATTATTTCACCATTATAAAGGAGTTCAACCAACCCTCATCCAAGGAAAAGTACATGTTAAGGGTTTATTTCGCAATCTCTTCATTATCTGAGGTTGTTCAAATGTAATAATCTACTGGGATATCTTTATCATCCACATCCATGTTTCTTAAAAAATGTATTTCAATTTTTTTTACTATTTACAAGAATATGGTTTAAAGTCATTTGTATACCCTTATTTTACTTTTTATAAGAGGTTTATAAAGTAATCGTTCCGTCATTTTCCAAACAAGGTGCTTTTTAACCTTTTCGACAGAATTAAGGAAAGAATGTTTTTTTAACTTATACAACGGGTGCAGCTATTTTCCGCCATTTTAAAATCGTCGAAGCTTCCTTTACAAGCTAAAAATAAATTTTTTAAAGAAAATTTTTTATTTTATAAATATATGACTCTTAAAATATTTCAAAATAGAAAGAGATATTTCTCCAAAAAGAGTTTTGATTTAATCTATGTCAACATCCTTTGATTGATTTTACGTTTATTTGAAGTTGATTTATTATGATACAAAAAGTCTATATTGTATTGAAGGTATTGTGATATGTTTGAATGTGGATGTGCTATTTTTATACCATTCATGGTTTATGGTGAAATTATTGACATTTCCTATGCTAGTTTTAATACGAATGTTTATGTTATGTTTAAACCTTTTTATATGGGAATGCATTGGACTTAATATGCGACGGGTGGAGCCCGCAATAGCTTCTCAATGCATTGGTAGGTCTCATGAGACAAACTAGTGTCTTGGCACAAGGCCTTGGAAAAATATTATTTGTAGTCTTGTCATGAGGCCTTGTCTATGTGGTTATGATAGTCTGGCATTATTCATTCCATCATTATGAAAGTGGTTATTGATATTGCATGTGAATATTCGATTAGTAGAATATCCTTGTGAATATGTAAATGACATTATTTCATTTTATTTTTTCCATACTATGTTGATGTTCAAGTTTAAAAGGCTTTTTTTTAGTTATACACCGCCTTAAATGTTTATTCTTATTTATGAATGTTTCAGCTATATTGTTATCCTTACTGGGCATTTGAGCTCACCCCTTTTCTATGTTTTATTTTCCCCAGGATGTGAAGACGTAAATTATGAATAACCTGCAGGGATATTATGAGGGGATAATAGTGTGGACTATGGAGACAATATGTTGTTGTAGTAGTTTTTCACTTTCTTATGTAATGTAAAACTCTATGAGTATATCTAGTGTTTCCAAGGATACTAAACCAATTGGTCTTTCGGGATTTGATCTTTCTTGTGATCATGCCAATATTATGTAATAATGCACCGACTCTGGGTAACTAGGGTCAGGGCATTACAGTTGGTATCAAAGAAAGTTTCGTACAATCCTCAGAATCTATATTTAGATAAAATCTGATTAGAGCACATAGATTTAAGATGGACTTTGAGGATTAGTATAGAAGAACTTCCTAGAATGTTGGTATTGTATAGATTTTTTGATTTTTCCGAGCAATACATCCCTGTATGGATAAGATCAGATAGAGGTGGCTCTGGCACATATGTACCTAGGGGTAAAACACAAAAACACCGCTTTGAGCTAGACTTGAACAGGAACTGGTGCACGACAATGGGCCTTGTTCCACTCTTGGTTACGACACTCCTGGGGGATATGCTTAGGATAACTCAGATTTTCTTTACAAATCATTATGAAGGGTTTATGAGTATATAATTCCTCAAAGAAAACATTTTTATGATTATGGATTACATCTATAAATACTTCAATTTATGTTAAGTGTTTTATAAGTATGAAATTATTTATTTTGTTTCATAAACCGATCTAGTTTATGCCATTGTTTAGAAATGGTGCCTAGTGGAATAAATAGAAACCGTATCAATGCACGCACTCCATGTAGGTATTTCCCTCCTGCTCAAGATAATTATAATGGATCTGGTGATACAACTAGTGCTGATCAGCTAATCACCACACTGGGACAACTCACTCAGGTTATGAATAATAACCTTACCCGTATGGAGCACCATGATCCGCATCGTGGAGGATCATTGTTAGATCGATTCATGAGGCAACAACCACCAATGTTCAATGGGATTACCAATCCCATAGTAGCATAGCAATGGATAAATTCCCTAGAGAAAATATTTCAGGCTTCGGGAAGTAGTGAAAGGGAAAAAGTTATCATGGCAGTTTACCGCCTCACTGGAGATGCTGATCAATGGTGGTCACTGATTCAAAACACGAAGGAAGATGATGAAGTATCAAATATGTAATGGAGGGAGTTCAAAGGCCTGTTTTTAGAAAAATACTTTCCTCGTGACCATCGACCATATATGGGAAGGCAATTTCTAAGTCGGAGACAAAAGGAGGATGAGAATGTTGCAAAGTATGAGGATAACTTTACAAGGTTAGCAAGGTATGCTAGAGATTATATATGTAACCCAATAAGTAAGATGGATCGTTTCGTTGATGGGTTAAAACCATTTATCCGTCAAGCATTAGTCTCACAATCCTTTTCATCATATGAAGACATTGTCTCATGTGCTATCAAGATTGAAAAATAATTCTCTAGGTATTATGACATTAAAGCAAAGCAAGTGAAGAAGAGATCTGCTGATCAATCTGGGTATGGAAATAAGGTGAAGAAGGGAATGGTTGAATATCCATCCTGTGGTAAATGTGGGAAGAAACACCCCGGTACTTGCTTGAAGGGAAAAGGGTGTCTGTTACAAGTGTGGTGAAAAAGGTCACGAAGCTCATGAATGCAACGGGAAGAAGGAAGCTACCAATGTTCAATGCTACAATTGCAGAGATATGGGATATTATGCAAATGAATTTCCTAATCGTCAGGGGAATGTACCTCAGAAAAGGCCATGGGATCAAGGCCAAGCTTTTGTTATCACTACTGCTGAGGTAGAAGCTCCAAAAGACATGGTGGCAGGTAATTTAATCATTTTCTCAAGTTTAGGAAATGAATTATTTGATTCTGGATCATCGCATTATTTCATATCTTCCCAGTTTTATAAGAAAATTTGATATTTCCAATTTGATTTAACAAGGGAGTTGTCAGTTAAAACTCTTAAGGGAAGTATCATTGTAACAATGTTTTGTGAATCAGTCCCTATTAGAGCACATAAATGTTCTTTATCCGCTGATATCATCGTCATACCAATGACTATGTTTGATAAAATCCTCAGTATGGATTGGATTTCGGATTATGATGTGAAGATTTATTGTAAGAAGAAAGAGGTTACAATTTTTTATGATGATGATAGGTAACACCTTATTTTTAGAGCAGAATCGTCAGCACCTAATTCTTATATAGATCCACCCCCATTAGCTCAACTAAATTCAATTATTGGGGAGGAAGAGAATTAAATGACTGTGGGTGAGGAAAGGAATTTTCAAATACAGGTTTTACCTGTTGTGAAATAATATGTAGATGTATTTCCGGAAGAATTACCCAGACAGCCTCCAGAACGGGAAGTTGAGTTTTCCATTGATTTAATTCCTGGATCAAGGTCTATATCGAAGACCCCTTATAGAATGGCCACTATGGAATTAGTTGAACTAAAGAAACAACTAGAGAAATTGAGTAATAAGGGATTTATTATCCCTAGTTTTTCTCCATGTGGAGACCCTGTTCTTTTTGTTAAAAAAAAGATGGATCTATGAGGTTACGTATCGACTACAGAGAGATCAATGATATAACAATAAAGAACAAGTATCACCTACCTCGTATTGATGATTTATTTGAACAACTGGACGGAGCTCAATACTTTTCAAAGATTTAACTTCGATCTGGATACCATTTGTTGTGTGTAATGAAGGAAGAAATTCCGAAGACAGCATTTCGAACCAGGTACTGGCATTACGAGTTTACTGTAATGCATTTTGGATTGACAAATGCACCCTCTGTATTCATGGATCTGATGAATAGAGTTTTCAAGGAATATCTTGATAAATTTGTGGTGGTATTTATTAATGATATCTTGGTATACTATAAAAGCTATGAGGATCATGAAAGTCACTTGCGCATTATCCTGAAGACTATGAGAAGACATTAATTATTGGATGTTTAGCAAGTGTGAATTCTGGCTTCATGAGATTTCTTTTCTTGGAAATATTTTCTCTAAAGATGGAATCTATGTTGATCCTTCTAAGACCAATGAAATCCAAGAATGTCCAGAACCTATGAGTATAACTGAGGTAGGTAGTTTTATAGGTTTAGCAGGTGATTATCGACCTTTCATCCAGAATTTTTCCCGATTGGCTAACCCATTAACGAAGCTCACACGTAAAGGGGTTAAATTTGTTTGGACAAAAGAGTGTAAAGAATGTTTCGAAGAACTAAAGAGAAGATTATTCAATGCTTCTATATTGACTCTACCATTGGGGATTGATGGGTTTTTTATTTATAGTGATGCATCGAATAAAGTACTTAGTTGTATCCTTTTGCAGAATGATAGGGTTATTGCCTATGCATCACGACAATTGAGAATTCATGAACAAAAAAATCCTACTCATGATCTCGAGTTAGCAGCTGTGATATTTGCTTTGAAGATATGGAGGCACTACCTCTATGGTGAAAAATGTGAGATTTATACTGATCACAAGAGTTTGATGTATATTTTCTCACAAAAAGAACTCTATATGAGGCAAAGGAGAGGGCTTGAATTACTCAAGGATTATGATTGTACGATACACTACCACCTAGGGAAAGCAAACAAGGTGGCAGATGCTTTGAGCAGAAAAGATCATAGAGTTTTGAACAATATGAGAATTGAAAGGGATCCAATTTTCATGTATCTAGTTAAGATGGACATGAGAATAACCATAGAAGGTGAAACATCAATGCTTTTTCAAATGGTTGCCAAACCATTTTTACTAGAAAAGAATAAGAGTTCTCAGACCAATGATGAAGAATTTCAAAAGAAGATTAAAGCTGTGAATGATGGGAGATTGAGGGACATTGTGTATGAAGATGGAGTTTTGAAATTTGGGAATAGACTTTGTGTTCCTGATATACTTGATCGAAAAAGGGAATTGTTGGATGATGCTCATAGTTCCAATTTTTCTATACACCCTGGGAGCACCAAAATGTATAGAGATTTGAAGGAACATTTTTGGTGGGACAACATGAAGCGGGAGATTGCTGATTTTGTGTCAAGATGTATGGTTTTTCAACAAGTGAAAGCTGGAAGGCAATAGCATAGAGGAGTCATGCAACCTCTTCCCATACCGGAGTAAAAATGGGACAATATTACGATGGACTTTTTCATGGGGCTACCAAAGACTCCAAGAAGGAACGATGCAATATGGGTCATTGTTGATCATCTTACCAAGTCAACACATTTTCTAGATATATGAGAAGTTCTACCACCGGAACGTCTAGAAAGTCTATATATTAATGATTTTGTGTGACTTCATGGAGTACCCCTATAAATTTTTTCTGATCGTGATCCCCGTTTTACTTCAAGATTCTGGAAAAGTCTTCATAAATCCTTGGATACTGAACTTCATTTGAGCACTGCCTACCACCCTCAGATAGACGGACAATCAGTACAGACTATACAAACCGTAGAAGACATGTTGAGATCCTGCTCACTTGACTTTCAGGGTATGTGGGATCAATATTTACCTCTATTAGAATTTCCCTATAACAATAGCTTCCATTAGAGTATTCAGATGGCACCATATGAAGCGTTATACGGGAAGAGATGTCACACACCAACCTATTGGGATGACGTTGGTGAAAGAAAACATGTAGGTCCAGAACTGGCAGAGGAAACGATGGAAAAGGTGATGGTAATCCAAAATCACATTAAAGCAGCTCAAAGTAGGCAGAAGAGCTATGCTGATAATCGAATGAAGGATTTGGAATTTCAAGTCGGTGATCATGTTTTCTTGAAGGTATCCCCATGGAAGGGAGTCATACATTTTGGTAAGAAAGGTAAATTGATTCCTAGGTACATCGGACCTTTCGAAATTCTAGATCGAATTGGGGCTGTAGCTTACTGATTGGCAATGCCGCCAAGTCTCTCCAAAGTTCACGATTTGTTCCATATATCTCTATTGAGGAAATACATGCCTGACCCGACGCTTGTACTCACCTATGAGGAATTAGAACTGGAACCCGATATATCTTATTGCGAAGAGCCCATCAGGATTATTTATATGAGAGAACAAGTTCTGAGAAACCGGAAGACGCGTCTGGTAAATGTTTTGTGGAGAAACCATAAGATGGGAGAGGCAACGTGGGAACCTGAGGAACTTATGATGAAGAACCTCCTGAGTCTTTTCATGTGGTAGTATTCTATAAATTTTGAGGACGAAATTATTTGAAGGAAGGGGAGAATGTAACACCCCAAGCTTCTAAGGTATGCTTCTCTTTTAATAATGCAATAGTTTGTGTTGTATGCAACATCGAGTTCTAACACACACCACAACCGATCAAACTATCCATTAGGAATAGTAATAACAACTTTTTAAAATTTTAGAAATTTTATCTCTCAAAATTGAATTCATTTTTGGATTTAGAGTATCGAATTTATCCTAAGATGAAATTTTGGTACTTTTCGGATAACTTTAATATTTTGATGAATAGTGAAAATTACTAAATTTTAATTAAAAACAACTTTTTTAATAAAAATATTTAATAGTGATAAATTATGAATTTGAGTGGTTTTAAAGTATATTTAGAATATATTTTTACCATTTAATACAATGTCGTCCATTGGACATAATTTCACAATTAAACCGAATATAAACAAGTATCAATCTTTTGATAGTTATTATATCTTAAAAACACGCTTTTTGTTTTGACAGCGGGAATTAAATTTAAATTAATTTCTGCCACATCTGTGTTTTGAATTTTGAAAAATGGATTCCATATTTGGAATCAGGATGTTCAAATTTTTTAAATAGATAACATTTTTTAGACATTTTGAATAATTACTTCGGTAAATATTTTATTTACCATGGTTAAAGGGTAAATCTCGTAAATAAGCGTTAAAAAATAATATTATAATAATAACAAATTACCCTAAAACGTGTCCTAACCTTAATGGTTGATACATGTTCGACCATGGGCATCTTTTGGTCGATTTTGGGACCCCATGGTGCCACTTTTAAGTGGTAGGGACACTTTATTTTTAATTAAGTTAGAATGAATACAAAAATGACACAAGCATATATCTTTTAGAAAAACAATTTTTTACATAGAGTTATATATGGTGGATTTAGACTATAAATATTCATTATAAAGCTAAACAGATTTCCTACATAATGGAATTTTATATATAATTTTTAGACATTAAATAATTTAATTTATTTTTGACACAATGGTGATGCAGTAATTATCATAATAGTGAAAAATTAAAATGACTGATATTGTAGATACCCAAATAAATAAAATATGAGACTTTTTATGAATTACACTAATTTTATAGGTTAATATGACATGTTATCAGTGACTTAAGTAACGTTTTTCGAAGTAATCATTCTGTTATAAGTTTCAAAAAAATCAATTATTGAATAGTGTAAAAATTGACATAAAAGAGTTTTTAAAAAAATATTATATTATTAATTGATATTAAATTCTTAAAAATCTAAGGATTGGCCAAGAGACTTATATCATTATAGGTGTATCATTAATGGACCACTTTATGGTCTCTTGGATGTATATAGTAATTTTATTAACTATATAATATAAAAATACAATGTGACATGGTAAATGTCAAACTAAATAACTAAGAGTTAAAACTAGAAGATAAGGTTAATATAATGACCGAAACCTATCTAAATTCTATAGGTTGGGTGGTTTTCGACCCATACCCACCTTAAAATTTAAATAATAATCTTTTGAGCCATTAGAAACTGAATATGAATTTATTATAAAATAATATTTCTAGCTTTTCCAAAGGTGCCCCTCACCCCTCTTATAAAAGGGCACTCACCCTTCTCACTAATTCACACATTCAAAGCCTTTTGGTTCAGACAAAACCTACCCAAATACTCTCTAAACATCATTACCTTCATCATATAGGCCTTCCTTTAGTCATAAAGCAAACCTATCAGCCATTTTGATCAAATCAAAAGGAAGAACTCAAACAAGAGGTAATGATTTCACCAACCTTTTCCAAGTTCCTTTCTTCTTCCACTTCTTCCTTCATTGTTATTACCATTATAAAATAATAAATATAGTATATTATATATAATGTGATGTTATTATAAATATGGTACAACCATATTCAGTATTCTATCTATCCTTTGAATAACATGTCACCATACGTGCGTACGTACGGCATACCATCTCCACGTCATGGTGTAATTGTTATTCAATAAATTATTATTTGGATGGGAATAATAATGATGTGTAACTCATATAAATAAAAAATATAACATCATAATGATTCTTTATATTTAATATAACATCTAATTATATATTATTTTAATATCAAAAGAATGATATTGTCGCTCGTGCGTACGTACGGACTACCGTCTCCACGAACGCGATGAGATTCCTTATCCATCATATCCATTCTGGTATAATTCTCTTTTGAATATTAATAATAGTATCTATGGACTTGATATCATTCTGTATATGATTAAGATACAACCTATCCATGGAAAACATGGCTTACATCACAAAATATATAAAAGAAAATGAGTAAGTTAACACCCGAAACGACGATAATTCTAAAATATTATTAACAAAGCAATATTAAAAGATCATATATGATATCATATTAATATATATGATTCTTGTATAATTTAATAAAAATTATTTCAGCATTATACAAGAGGTTAACCTACCCTCAACCAAGTAAAAGTATAAGGTAAGGTTTTATTTCTCAATCTCTTCATTATCCGAGGTTGTTTATACGTAATAATCTACTGGGATCTCTTTATCATCCACATCCATGTTTCATAAAAAATGTATTTCAAAACATTTTTACTATTTACAGGAATATGGGTTAAAGTCATTTATACCGTTGTTTGAATTTTTATAAGAGTTTTGTAATGGAATATTTCCGTTGTTTTCCAAAAAAGGTGCTTTTTAACCTTTTCGACAGAATTATGGTAAGAATGTTTTTCTCACTTATACGGAAGGTGCGGCTATTTTATGCCATTATAAAATCGTCGAGGATTCCTTTACAATCTTATAAGAATATTTTCAAAGAAAATGTTTTATTTTATAAATATATTACTCTTAAATGATTTCAAAATAGAAAGAGATATTTCTCTAAAAATAGTTTTGATTTCATCTATGTAAACATCCTTTGATGGATTTTACGTTTATTTGATGTTGATTTCATATGATACAAAACTTATATGTTGTATTGAATGTTTTGTGATATGATTGACTATAGGTGTGCTATTTTTATACCATTCATGGTTCATAGTGGAAGTATTGACATTTCGTATGCTATTTTTTATTAAGAATGTTTATGTTATGTTTAAACCTTTTCATATGGAAATGCATTGAACTTAATATGTGATGGGTGGAGCCCACTATAGCACCTCGATGCATCATTGGGTCTCATGAGACAAACTAGTGTCTTGGCATAAGGCCTTGGAAAAATCTTATTTGTAGTCTTGGCACGAGGCCTTGGATATGTGGTTATGATAGTCTGGAATTATGCATTCCATCATTATGAAAATGGTTATTGATATTGCATGTGATTATTCGATTAGTAGAATATCTATGTGAATATGTAAATGGAATTAATTAATTTTATTTTTGCCATACTATGTTGATGTTCAATTTTAAAAGGATTTTTTTAGTTATACACTTCTTTAAATGTCTATTTTTATTTATTAAAGTTTCTGCTATATTGTTATCCTTACTGTGCATTTGAGCTCACCCCTTTTCTATGTTTTATTTTTCCCAGGATGTGAAGAATTAAATTATGAATGACCTGCAGGGATATTATGAGGGGATAATAGTGTGGACTATGGAGAAAATATGTTTTTGTAGTAGTTTTTCACTTTATGATGTAATGTAAAACATTATGAATATATCTAGTGTTTCCAAAGATACTAAACCAATCGGTCTTTCGATATTTTATCTTTCTTGTGATCATGCCAATATTATGTAATAATGTAGCGACTCTGGGTAACTGGGGTTGGGGCATTGCAATTCTATTCGTTAAAGGGTTTCATAATCATTATAATTTTCTAAAAAAAATTAACTGTTATTACTTACCTAGTATAATTAAACTATGTATCTATATTAAATATTATTCTATGTCCCACTCCATAAGTTCAATTATCGTAGAAAGCCTAATAAATAACACTATTCTTGTGATAATATTTCCTAATAATGGTAGTTTCTACATCTATATTCCCCATTTTCTATACTTTTCAAAAAGATTAAAATTTTAGATATCATTTACAATATTTTAACAATGCACCAAATATGCCTCAATTATATTGGATTATTTAGAAAACCAACTTTAAAAACAACCACATGTTTATAATAAAAAATATAAAGAGTCTATTAATTGTGATCATAAATATTTTTGGACCATTAGTGAGTCCAAGTGGAATAAATATGAACTAAAAGTTTCTATTCATTTTCTAAATGGATTTTTGTGTAATATCATCATTTTTATATTAAGTTGTCAATATTCATAATGATGATTTACTATATTAAATAATGGGGCCCATATAGTTGATCAACCAATTCATCAGTTTGTGATTAGGTGTACTCATTGATCATTGAGACTTTTTTATCTCTAGGTAAATAATGTAATGGGCAGGTGACAAATAATTCTTTTTGGAAAATATCACTAGCACTCCCCATTGTAAATTACTCAGGTATATATAACCACTTTCCAAATTTTCATGAAATTTATTCTTCAGTTCATAAAACACAATGTCAGCCACTACGTATGGAGTATTTGATATTGTTAGAGATCTAGGATTAATTTTAGTTGAGTACAAAAACAATACATCACATGTTAGATGTGGAAAATTGGGACCATAGAGATAATACATGGATATTAAATACTTCTAGAATAATATTAATTGCATTACATGAACACACACACAAGGAAGATAATATTTTTGTTCATTTGGAATCATGGATCATAATATTCTTTACTCATGAATGATATTAAAAGTATCTATAGTAAATATTCCCCTTTATTACTCCTATTTGGAAAATCTTTTTTATATTTTTGGGCAAGGAAATATTAGATTCTGTCTTCACTAATACTTATTAAGAGTGAAAAAATAATATTCATAAGTATAACATTAAAATAATACTATGGAATGAAGATAATAAAATTTAAAAACCACACCATTAATATATAATATCATATTGTTAAGTCAAGTTGTAAATATTTTTTTTTAAACACAAGTCATAAGGTTCTCATTGAACATGATCCACAAGGGAATAACATAGGTATAATACATAGTATAGTGGCATACACCTGGGCATTTAAAATCATTTTTATTATAGTCAAGGATGATTTATAATTCTATCTTATAGGAATGGAATCATCCCCCTGTTATCATATTTTTCTTGGATCAATCAGAGTACCATCATCATAGATAGTTTCCATAAATAAACCATGTTTACCCCCACTCCATTCTAGTATATCTCATTAGAGAAACTTCATTACCAAATGCATTGGATAGAAATGTAGGTCTTATCCATCACATGAGAAATTTTTTATATGTTTTATACAAGATCATAATACATTAATTATATAATAATACATGAAATTAAATGGGAGTCATAAAAATTTCATTATATAAGAACTTTTGATAAGGAGATTGGATTCCAAATAGTTTAATAATCTCATCATTGAATAAACAATGGAAAAAGGGGGTTTCAGAAGTATTTTATCATGTTATAACCAGTGGAACATAAAAAGGGTTCATAATCATCTTATAGTCTTATATTATTCAGATAATGAATAATAATGGTATATGTGGTTTATATCCCCATTATATAATAAGTTACATCATATGATGTTATCTTACATAGAGATTGATTTTTAATGATAAATCACTTCAAATGTTTCTTTTGAACAATATATATTCTTAATCACATTTCAAATCTAAAAATTTATAAAATATTTTAGAAATCCTAAACATTGAAAATAAACATGAGATCATATAAAGGAATCCATAAAAATAATTTCAAATATTCCATGAAGAAAATATCCTTTCTGGTTTAAAAAAAATAAGTAAAAATTAAAATGTTTTTGAAATGAAATTATTTGAAAAAATATATAAAATCATATAAATTAATCCTTAAAACTCATTTCAAACATTTTACCAGAAAAATATTTGTTCCTGTTAAAAAATCTTTTTATAACCTAAAACATTTTCAAAATCCATCACTCTAAAAATAAAACTGAAAAAATATAAATCATTCTATAAACCTAATAATGGAAATGATGCTGTGAAAATCCATTCTTGTCATACACATTAGAATAATTATTCCTTTCCCATTTTTTAAAAATTCCGAACAAGAATTGTCGGTAAAATAACACGAAGGTTATTTTATTATATTTAAGTCAAAATTATTTAAAAATACACTGATAAGTGATGTAGATTAATTTTCAAATAGGTTTGAAAACTTTTTTAGAAATAATGTTGTTTTTAGAAATTATATTTTTTAAAAAAATAGATAAATACATTCACATTTCATTAAATACATATTTTCAATTATTTTATGTACCAAATAGTGGAATAGTAGTACGGTTAGTTGAAAATTTCATGAATTACTATAGTATAATTATTTTATGAAATATTCATGTTATGTAGATCCTAATATTTCAATATTATAGACTTAATCATAAATAGTAATAAGTAATAATAATAAATGATGAGATTTAAATATATAAATATTACTGGGTTTGTATCATTTGAAACATAATCCCTGTGAATGTTTGACCATTAAATGGAAATTTAATCGACATAGTTTTTATGATAAGAATCATAAAATTCACAAATGGGAAATATTTACACCACATAAGTGAAATATGGGGTGAGTATTTATTTTGTTTCATAGAAATGAATGTGATGCTAAAAAATATGTTTGTATAAATAATCATATAGTGAAAATAATTTTTTAGGAAGATGTATATTTTATATTAACTCTATTCTGTATAATAATAATTTTATGAATCTAATTTAATTTTTCTAGTATATGATATTTAAATTTTATTTAAAACATTCATCATTAGGGAATATTTTAATTAATCAAAACAAATAAACACTATGCACTATAAAATAGTTTTCAAATCATATGTTTTCTAAACCCAATGTAAACATATACTAAAATTGAGTGTAAAGGTTATTAAAAATTAATTAAATTGAGTAAATATTACAAAATAACAAAATTCACATTAAAAAATTAATGGGAATCTAAATTAAATATTTTACCAAAAAAATTATCATTTTAACAAAATCTATATTGTTCACTACTCAATGAGAAATTAATATATTCTTGAAAAATCCCCAAATTTATCCAATAGTAAATTTTGATATGATGATCAAAAAAATATAGTTCATTTTATCATATAAATATTCTATAATCTCTATACATTAATTTTAATATTTTATATTCAAAATAAAATAAACATATTTAATGAAACCATATTTGTTATGAATACAATTACTTTACCAATAATTGATTACACATTCACTATGAATTTATAAATAACTTTATACTAAGAAAGTTATTTATAAGAATATTTCATAAAGTATAAAATAATATACATACACACCTGCATAATGGGTAATTCATTATAATATTATTCCACTCTCTACTTAGACTTAGTGCCTTATGTCTTGAACTCTATCAAGGAAACTCATTTCTTCATTAACAGAAGATAAAATCATTTATACTTATTACCCAAGATATATATTTTTTAAAATATCATTAATATAAGTAATAATTTAAAAATGTATCAAAATGTTATAATCTTCCCCTATAAAATCAATTTGTACTAAATATTCATCTCAGTCATCAATGGTATATCATTTGGAAATGTTTTTATAGGACCCATATCATAAAAGTGAATAATAAAAATTCTACTCAAATGTGAAATTTTGAAACCTAATGATTTTCTAATGAAAAATATACATATATTTATAAATACTAGAACAGAGGTATTAATTAATTTTGTATACTTGCATGAAAGACATAAATAAATTTAGAGAGATATAGAGATCATAGATCTTATGAAATTGGGTGATCTGGATAAGGTTAAATACCAAAAAAATAAACCATAGTGGCATAGAAAAGGATCAAAATATCAATTAAGATGATGATAAATGGGATATTTTTAGTTTCAATATCATATTCATAATATTTAATAATATTACCAAGATTTTATACATACATGATTTCTTTCTATTTCATATGTGAAATAGCACACAATAATTGTCCCACGATCAATTTATGATTTTACGAGAAAATACTATTTTATACGACACCATCATTTTTTTACCATTATAATAATTATGTTGGAATTCATTATAAGATATTCTAATTTCTAATTTCTTACATAATATTTAACATTATTATTTAAATATGGTAATATTTATTTCAAATTTATTAAATTTATCAAAAAAAATTATTTATTTAATACTAAAAATACCCCACGAAATATAATTACTTTTTCATTATATCAATATATAGTTTGTATCAAACAAATTATATAATCATATATTTAAATATATATTAATGTAGGGGTTAGATAAATTATTATTATATTTAAAATAAAATATTCTCATTCATAAAACAGGGGTCTAAATAGATAACATACAATTATACACACACGCGCCCAAATGGGTAATGTGTGTGGTGTTGGTACATTCTTACCGTTGGATGAATAGGGTTTGGGGAATGTTCATCATAATCATGAAATTATTCCACAATTTTTTTACATTAGTTTTATTTTTAACATCATATTTAGATTCATCAATGGGGATGAAAATTGATTCCATATCCATCATTAGATCATTTAAATGGACTTCATAGGGAATAATATTTTTTTTGTCATAGCTATCTCGTTTTTCTTCTATATTAATAAGTATTTATCATGATAATAAATTAAATAAACATATAATTAACTATATAATTGATATATTATCGATTTTTATGATCGTTAACTGTCTTTTACACATACCATAAATTTTTTTGATTAATTTTATAATGGCCAAAAAAATAAATTAAATAATTTTCATGTGTTTTCTTTAAAAAAAATTCTTAATAAAGAATTTTTTTCGTATTAATGGTATTTAAATAATTTATTTTTATATTGTTACATTCTTACCCTCTAGAGAAATTTCACCATTTAAATGTTATATTGTATATTAAGAAAGATGAGGGAAGTTATGTTTAATCTCTTCTTCTGGTTCCCATTCATCATCAAACATGTTTTACCCCAAGAATAGATTGACTTGGTGAGTTGCCTTATTTTCTGGATAACTATATCTAGGATCTATGGTCTCCAATATTAACTCATAAAATTAAATATTTTTGTCTAATAGAATGAAATCATGGTTCTTTACATGTGAGTGGTTTTGTATATACTTCACCATGAAAGATATATGGAACATATCATTTACATTAAATATATTTTTTGGGAGTAATAGTTGATCAATAATATCTCTAATGTGAACCTTGATCTTAAAGGGGATGATGAATCTTGGATAAATCATTGGGTTTTTCACAATCCTCATGGATTTATTTATTGGTGATTTAGAAAGGATGGATTATATTTGATATCAATATATATGTGTCATTTATGATTACATGAATGGATTCTCTCTAAATATTTCATGAAATTCATATAATGCTAAATGAATTGAAATATCTATGTCATCTCTTGTATTGGATCATGTTCCTTCAACTACCTCACACCATCAATATCCTAGCTTGCTGAAGACTGAAAAAATTACATGTATAGGTTTTAATAGGTTTCCATTTTAATTTTATTGAGAAAAATATTGCCTTATGTGGACTCCACTAGGGGAAGTTATTGATCACAACATATTTAAGAATTCATTATACAAGATCATAGAATATCCTATAGTGATTGAATTTTTCTTTCAGACAGATCATCCATCTGATGGGTATATGTAAAAACAAATCACATATCTATATCCAACAATAATTTATAGTTTCATAAGTACCATACGATAAAGCTATAACAGTTATTAGAAATATTTGAGAGTGATAATACATACATTCGAATAAAATAAAATATGTATATATTGGTGAGTTGGTCATAAGATACATATTCCTAGATAATAATAATATGCACAGACTTTTTACGATGATCGATGCCCTCCCAAATTCTATTATTTCCTTTACATGTTTTGGGGAATGTTATGATAAAATCCAAGGGATATCCCATATAAATATCTATATTAATAAATTTTTTAGAATACACAAAGGCTTATATCCTTCACCCTTGAGTTGTTATATCACAATGCATCCATATATAAATTACTCAAACTCCCTATTAATGTTATTCCACCACACTTTTGGCATCAATTCCCAAAACATATGAGATATTTTGGGACTAATATACAATGATGGTATATTTAAATAATCCAGTTGATCTATCACAAGTTATCTCCTTTATGGGACACATATACATGTTCAAATCATTATAATTCACACATTATAAAAATTTTAATTGTATATTATTTTTCACCATGATCTATATTTTTTATTCAACTTTTCATGACTCTATTATCTTTTCAATAATTGATGGTTGAGAAGAAAAAATAGAATGCATGATATTGTTTCTTGTATAATTCCCATTCACATTATTTTCATGTATAAGATGATTGAATATATTAAAACATAATTTAATATAGTGTTTTGGGATCTACGCAACCAAAACATTTTCCCCCATGTTCTACTTTGAATGATTGAAATTTATTTAAAAATCATCACGTATGATTGTTAGTAACCACCTTTATTACTATATATTGATTTATTTTTAATGACAATATATACATCTGACCACTATGATCTACATAAATTTAACATCACACTCTATAGATTTGTTGTCTTCAAATAATAATTTCAATGATTATTGTATCCAGTACCATATCATCGTTCAAATAATTATTCTCATGAATCAATAATTAGTGAGTATCATATGATATCACTTGGTCTTTTTTCATTAGTATAGAGCTATGTTTTTTGGGTGCATCACTTTTGATAAAAAATCTTTCCCCACTATTAGGTATTGAGAGAATATGTATATTTATAATCATATATTTTAACATTTATTGAAAAATTTTCTTTCATCTTTCTAGAAAAACATCACTACTTTAGAGTTATATTTTTTTTGTGGGATGACCAATCATGTGAAGTTTCTCACCAATTTATCACAGTACCTAGCTATTCTGTGGAATCTACGGATCTCCATAAGGGATAATTTTCAAGTTCATCATTCAATTTATTTCTTAAATGGATAAAATAATAACCACTTGATTATGATATAATGTCCTAAAAATGCTACATTCTCCTTCCAGAACTAGATTTAACTAGAGTTCCCATATAACCTTTCCTTTCACATTATCATCAATAAAACATTGAAATGATACTAATGTTCCTCATTAAACATGGTGTGGACAAAAATATTATCCAAAATGAAAACAATACATTTATCAATATAGACAGTAAAACACTTTTCATTATATCCATTATGATATATAGAGAACTAGTGATTCAAATTAGAATCATAATGAACTTTATTTAACTCATATCTTGAGTTTATTGGTTTCAGTCATTGTTTTCCATGATATTTTTAATCACATAAAATTTTATTATCATTTTTATTTGACTCGTAACTATTTATAAAAATCACATTATTAAAAAAATTATATACTCCATGTGTATATATCCATGTGGGTAGTCTTAGGACTCATTTAATTACACTTTGGGATGATATAATAAACACCCAATTTAACATTTTTTTAGTTATCAACCTCATGTACCATATTTCCACAACAACCTGAATAATATAATATCTATACATGGATTTATTTACAAAAAACAAGAAATTTTAACTTTTCTAAAATTTTGATTTTTTTCCAATGTATAGTCTTATTTGTATTTCTTTCAATGTGGTTCTATAATCCTAGTCTCCAAAAATGACGTGAAATTTCTCTTATAAAAACATTTAAAACCCATATATTTTAAAAAAAATTAATTCATAATTTATCACATAAATACAAAGTTAATAATATCCAAATATATTCGTAGTCCTAGTTTATTTGGGTAATTAGATACATTGAATAATAACATGAAGCATAGTAATAATGAAAATATTTTAAAACAATATTACATGACAATATAACTCATTATCATCCAATACTAAAAGGGATAATATGTTGAGTTAAATAATTAAGGGTGTGCTACAAATCACTGTAAGATAATAATAAAAGTATAACATGATGAATGTAATTCCTAGATGTTATGTGGCCTTTCATGGTAACATAAATTGGTGATAATCATAAACATGATCATAGGATAATGATTTAAGATGATGACATCAATGCATTGTATTCATGTGAACACAATATAATGAATGGATTCGTAATTATATGTCAATGATAAACATGGAGTCAACACAACATTGTGTACTGAGTCTAACGATCCCTTCACTATACATGGTACCTTATAAGACAAAAAATTACCCAATGAATTAATGAACTACCAATTTTGGGTCGTCCAATCACATTAATATCTCATGAAATAATTTATATTCGACATAGACCATAATGAATTAGAATAATAACCACCAAATTTAATCCCATGATTAAGGTGTTTTTTATAAATACATGGAATTTAGGAGTATAATTTTTTATAATGGGTTCCTTAAAACAACTTTTCTATAAATAAGTTATATTACACAAATTTGTATCTTCCAATTCCTTGTTAATTTTATCTTGGATTATCATTTTATGTTATACCTTATATGTACTATCCTTTTCTTATTTTTTTAATATATTATTCTTTAATTATTTATTCCATGATCATTACTAGAAGCAATGATTTATTACAATTTTTTTTTCAATGGGTATCCATTATTTTGACTCATGTTTGCTTTCGTTTTTTATAGTTCACAAATAATTTAAATTGTAGGGTATAATGGATGGGGATAGAGTTATAGAACTATAAAATGATTTTATTAAAGCTCATATCTTCATATTTGTTATATATATTGCATAAGAAGTGATCCAATAACACAATAACATGGTAATGGGTTAATGATATGAGCTAAAAATGTGATGGTGAATGGGATGTTATCCTTACACACAATGTTAAGATGTGTTGGAAGTGGGAATTGACATCTTATTATGATGAAATTTTTTATGTTTTCTTAATATTCCTAGACATAACTATTTGATGATTTTGAATACTATTTATTCTAATTTATTGTTCTTATATCAATAGTAATGATATACATTATGATCATGAAAATTTTCTAATTTTTTATTCTATTTTATAATGATATATATTTTTTTATATAATATTGTTGTCTAATGTAATACTTAATTTTCTCTTGACATTTATATTATTCGGATGCACTTGTTTCTTATTTATTATCCCCATAATGGTCTTTTAAACCTACCATTTCATTGATGTCTTTCATTTAAATAAAATTAATGTTAATGCGATTGCGACTAGTTTATATGAGTTATATGATGAATGATTAAATTAATGTTTATTTATAATTTAATTGTGTGATGAATTTTTATGTACCTAGTTACTGTATTCAATATAATTTTGATTTAGGGAGTAGGTTTGAATTTCCTGTGATTTGTAAATGTATGTATGTATAATATAAGATATATAAGTTATTTTAATTAACTTCCCAGAGATTTGATATAATTTTAAATCTATATATATTTATAATCATGTATTTGGATATTGAGTGAAAAAATATCGATATCAAAGGATAATTATAATAATATCTACAAAATTTATTCCCCATCAAATGCTTGATATTTAATATTTTAATCTTTAATGTATGGATCATTAGTTGATGATGAAATGGGATAATAGAGATCCAAATTGGGTTAACTAGGAAAATGATATCTAAAAACATGAGTAATCTTTTTTCATGGATTTTAATTTCATGGAAAAGAAGAATTCATTTCCATTGGAAAAACATTATCTTAGAAATAATTTGTTCTCTATCAAGAGTCAAATAGAATTCTAATTTACCAAACATTACCATTGGATTCTCAATCATGTATAACAGACTCTAGGTAGAATCCATTGGACGAGTGGTTATATGCTATTTAATTCACCCCTTCCATCTTCATCAACAATCCTTCTTTAACAACAACACATATCAATACTAAACCCATTTGAAATCTTTATTTTAACATTTAATTCTTAAATTTATAATATTATTGTCTATAACTCTCTTAAATGACTAGTTTCCTTTCATATTAATATTGAAATAAATATTTTTTGGACTTTATAAATGATATTTTAGATTAATAAACTTAAAAAAATTTATTATAGATAAACCACTCAAACCAGGAGCTCCTATAAAATATTTTATATACTTACTATTAAAAATAGTTTTCCCTAGCCATAATTTGAGGAAAATATTTATTTATTTATTTTTGAAATTTTTGCAATTTTCTACCCCATATTAATAGATTGGTAGATGTGACATCATCATTTAAAAACACTCATGATAATTTTTTTCAAAAATATATACCTAAATATTCATTTTGTGTGTTAGCAGTCCTTATACACAATTTATTTTAATATAATTATTTCCACATTTAGTTAAAATTTTACATTGTTTTAATCAATATGAAAAATATAAATTATATATCCCCATTATATTATATATTCATTTCCTCATTAAATTTGGTAGATATCCACTATACAACTCCATTAACATAAATTATTTTCATAATTTTATTCATGAAAATAATATATGTATAATAATTCATATAATAACATTCTTAGTATAAATGATATAAAAATTCCATATTTATTCTAATATTTATGAATACACTTAATTTAGAAATAATTAGTAGATTTATAGTGCTATAAATCCAATCCTGGATTGTTCAGTGTCATATACTTTTAATAAAATATCAATGCATTAACTTTGACTAAGGCCAATTAATATCGTAGATTTAACTATCAATATCAATATGGATAAAATATATACTACTTTTCCTATGTCACATAAATAGATATATTTATATAATAATGTATTTAGTATCTAAATGACTTGTGTATGTTTATAATCATTATTTATCATCATCATATAATCATTGGAAAAAAATTTAACTTCCACTATTATTTTATTGACACATTACTTAATTTTACCTTTTGTGAATCTAGATTCCCTAATGACCATATTAAAAAATAATACATGAGAAATAATCATATTTCTTGGAAAAAATTTATCTTTACATCTTTTATATCAAAATTTAAGACATTATTATTCAAAAAAAACTATTTATTTCATTCATATAACTTCCACCCATATACAATTTTATAGTATGGTTTTATGACACATCATCCTTTTCACATAAATATAGAGTGATGATATAGAACATATAACTCCAACATATATTGAAATTAAAACTAGTCTCTTGGTTTTATCATAATATATTCCTTGACAATTAATAAAAGCAATTTCAAAAAATAATATCAACTTGATATAATTATTTCCACACATATCCACCTAAATCTGTAATACAATTTTTAAATCAATGGAATAGAATCCATATAAAAGGTCAAATATATCTAAACATTAATTTTCCATCTGAAATTACTATTAATTTCCCATTTATTTCCATTTTATTTATTTTGAACTAGTTTATATATTGTTATAAGATATGGGTATTATATTATCATTGAATAACATTTCAAATTATGTTATAAAATGAAATTTGTATCTCTAAGTTTACTAGAATCCTTAGTTAACTAATTTTTCACTTGTATATTTTTCATACATATATTTGGATAATGATATTTTGAAAACTCTTATGAATATTAATCCTTTAATCCATTGAATTCAATATATTTTTGAGTATATTTTTTTGTTACAAATTAATATATATTCTATTCTTAAATATACTATATGCTATAGTTATTATATAAATGAAATAATTTTTCCATCAGATACCCCAAAAATATTCCCTTTCTTTTGTATGATTCAGGTTTATTATTATGAGTAGCCTTAAAATTTGATTCACATACTAATGAAATAATATGCTTCATTTTTTGTGTGAATGAATTAATTTACAATTATCATGCTAAAACCAATAATTAAAAACTTTATATTTTTTTGATGAATTATTAATATGATTTTCATTTATTTGATTAAACAATAGTTTTTTATATATTTTGATTGCAAATTCAGTCACAAATTTATATTTAATTCCAAATATTTCTCAATGTAATTTTGTTTAAATATGTTAATAATATAAAAACATGACTATTTATATTTCTATAAATGTGATTATGCATTATAATATAATGTACATTCTACTAGAAATAATTCACATACAGTGGTATCAAATAATTCTTGAATATTCTTATAGGACATAACATTTTAAATAAAATGTGTCATAAATGTTTTATATTTAAAAATAGTGTAATACATATTAAAGTGTCCTATATTTAATGAATATAAATAATATTACTAATGATAGATTTTCAAATGAATCTAATTTATATAACTATACTGGATAGGGCAAAAATAGATACAATATATTTTTAAATTAGAATTCTACATTTTTTTAAAATACCCATTGTTATTAAATTATATCTATAATATTATTTAAATGTTAAAATAATATGAATAATTTATAAAAGAATAATATTAAATTTATATAATTTAAAAATACATGATCTTAAAAAACAAAACAAATTAAATTCCTTTTTATCCACAAGAAAATAATTATAAATTTCAATAAAAGAATTATTCCTCTAGGATAACTGATATGGAAGTATTATAAGGATAATACTAAAGGTATGGATTCAATTTATGTTATATTATAATCTTAAAATATCATAATATTTATAAAAGAATTTTTCATGAATGGATACAAATTCAAGATTAAAAATCTATAAATAATACACAACATATTGGAAGAAAAATATTTCATTCAATAAATATGTTAAAGTAAGTATAATCTTCTGCATATTTATTTTTTATGACATTGATAATGATTTCATATTGTATTTTATTTCAATAAAAAATATTGGTAATTACTAATTATTTAATTTTCCTTAACATATTTGGTTTTATAAAAGGTCATTTTAAGGGGTCATTTGTTCTTAAATATC
This sequence comes from Viscum album, assembly GCA_963277665.1. Taxonomy (NCBI): domain Eukaryota; kingdom Viridiplantae; phylum Streptophyta; class Magnoliopsida; order Santalales; family Viscaceae; genus Viscum; species Viscum album. The sequence continues at coordinate 1,630,062,217 of OY728150.1, forward strand.
CAATTTGTGGGGTTTTATCCCTTCATTTAATTCACCACATGTATTGAATACTTTATTATATTATATTAGTTATATTCCTAGATAAATTAATATAAAAATAATGGAAATATATATTCTATATTTTTAATTTTTTAGTAATCAATGAAAACATATAAATATTTTGATAAGGAAGAAAGAATCATATGAGTTGATATATTTGATTCTATAGGAATTTTAACTATTATAATAATTCTATATGACCAAATATATACAGTATATAATAAAATCTTGGATACATATTTCTGTCACATACATTAATAGTGTATTTAAAATATAATTTTAATATTTTCTCACTGTATAATTGTATAAATTTGGGATATTTCAAAACATTCTATAACCATACTAATTCTAATGATTCATTTATAACTAAATATATATTGATTAAAAAATAAATCATTAGAAATTTAATGTATCATCTAAGTTCGCATGCCTTTAATCATTAAAATGTTCTTTGTCTCCATGTGGCTTACCATCATGTATTTGAGATGAAAAATATAGGATATTTTCCACATATAAAAACATTATTTTAAAATAATAATGTAAATCATAAAAATTATTCCTAATTATAATTATTTCTCTAAGTAAATTTATATATAACATTATAGGTTATATATCATTCCTTTTATTCTAAAATTGACAATTTAATTTTTTAACAATATCACGATTGTTGATTTAAATATTTATTCAATATTATTTATGATTCATTGTACGTTTATCAATTACAAATAACCACTAGTTTGGATTCTTAATATATAGTAACTATGAAATTCTAATGATCATGATATATACTTCATTTATTTTGTTATAGAATATGTTCATGTTGTTACTCAATGTTTTTATATAGTTTTCACACTTTTATACAACAATAATTCATAGATACGTAGTCAATTTATTTGATGGTAAGGTCTTTTGATCATACACATTTAATTAAGAATAATAATTACATCTCAATAATCCTTAGAATACTATATTCACTGATTTTGTTGTGTATTTGACTTAATTTATCACTATCATTATAAGTTTTCCTTATATATAAACTTTCATCGATATATCTAAATAATCTTTGAGATTTACAGTATATTTTAATTCTTATTTATGATTTTTGTTAATTTATTTATATTCAACATAATCTATTTCGAAATTGATTTGGTATAACAACGTAATTTATATCTAAGAGTGACAATTAACTATTCATTGCCAATTGCTAAAAAACAAACATGTATAGTAAAATATATCATTTACAAAGAAGTTAAAATTAATTTAATAATTCACTATGATTATTCATAATATATGTGATCTCAGAAATTATCAATAAATTATTCAAATACATTATTACATTTGACTAGTGATTCACTAATCCTAACCTTAGGATAATAAATCATTTATTTTGTTTTGACTAAAATTGTAGGATCCTCCATTATGTAATGATTTATCATTTTTTGGATTGAACAAAACCATATAATAAATATACCCCTTAAATTTTTGATTTATATCATTTATAATATTACTAACAAAAATGTTGTGGGAACCATTAATGATAAATTAAATAAAATTTTCATGGACACCAAAGTACCCAAATATTTAAATGAAGTAGGAATGATATGTGGATGATAAATTTTAATTTAAAAAATATTTTTACAAAAAATATCATAAAATAATTAATATATACTAAAATAAAATTCAATCCATTATATTCCAATTTAAATTCTAATAACTTAATATGAGAATTTAGATAAATATAATAATTCATTTTAGTCATCAATTTTAAAATAATTAAAAATAATAAATCCGTTTTATTTATTTTACATATTCCATTTGTGGCCTTGAATATAGTAATTAAATAAAAAATTTAAAGTTATTTTCTTTAAATATCAATATTTTCCCACACATAAACGATGAATGAAAATTCACAGTATCCATACAGACCACTATTAATTACTTTTTACATAATGTTTACCTATTCTTATGCATACTGACATTGATTCTCGTAATATCTGAAAAAGTTTATCTAGAATGATATAAATTAGATGAAAAATTCTGAAATTCCAATTAAAATAATAATATTATATTTTATATTTCAAATCTTGTCCCACATAAGGACTTAAATATTAGTTTAATTATTAGTTTTTGACTTTTATTCAATTTTAATGGGATTCCACATGGATGTGTTTTCTCATATAATGCTTTTAAGGGCCTCTATTGCTATCGTTTTGCTGATAAATCCCTCCCTAGTCTACTCATGGGAATTTTGGAATACTTATTCATTTCCTCATTTATTTTCCACAAGATTAATCTTATATATAATTCAATATCAAGATATATCTACCAAAAACATTTCTTCATATAATACTATATTTTAAATGTTTGACTAAGTTAGATAAATTTATTCCCAATATTATATATTTTATTATTTAATATAAAATCACCATCAATTTACAAGAACATTGAAAATATATTTAAATAATAAATTAATAATTTAATAATGTGTAATGACATAACTACCTCTTGTGTTTTTATATATCCTTGAATGAAATTCTATTAATAACATTCAAAATTCTTCAACAATTTTTTTAATGTCAATCCCCATATCATTGAATGAAATTTATTGATGAATTAGTTGGAATAATTTTCAATATTCATAACCTTTGGAATTAATATATATCAATCTAAAAAATATATTATTTGATACATCCGTCATTCATCTTATATAAAAATTTTGTACATTATCTTCTACTTAATTATATGATTTTAAAATTTTCTTTGCTCTATATCTTCCATAATAGTAAGGCCCAGACAAAATTTTAATTTTTTTAGAAATTTAATATGAAATGTAGTTAATCAAGGGGTTATAAGAACCTAGATATAAAATATCACTTACAAATATCATACCATGTGGTTAGTTACAAATAAATTAAACATAGATTCAAGGTTCATGGAAAAAATATTAAGAATATATATGAATCTTATTATCATATCTAAATTTTCATGCAGAAAACTAATTTTGAATTAATATAATAATCATCAAGTTTGATCCCATATTTATATTTTTCTATTTATATAAGAATAATATAATTTCATACTAATGTGTCTTTATTTGGTGTTACTCTTTCATATTATAAAAATCATACAATGTCTTGTTTTTCAATCTATTTAATTCATGTAGATAATCAGTTGATGAAAAAAAAATTTATTAATATTCCATATCGTATAATTAAAACATAATATTCAATGGTTGTATTCCTTTCCCATATTATTGGTAAATTATGAATTGTTCCAAAAATTGTGGGGTAACCAAAGGACCATATAAAATTAAAACAAACCTCAGAAAAATATGCAATACATTTTGAATTCATTTATGTTAATTTTTATGATGGAATATTGTAGTTATAAAAAAATGGGTCAGATATATGATACCATTTTATTCCCCTATTAATCACGAGTTATGATCTAAAAATCAATAATAATAACCCAATATTAGTATTATAGAATATTATAATGTTTTTGAATTTATCTTATAATTTAAAACTAAATTAAAAGCTAAAGATGAGGGTGTGTTAACACCAAAATATTATTTTATTCACAGAATTAGATATCCTAAAAATGATAATGGATCAAAAAAGTATGATTGTTTATATATATATTAAATTATTTAAAATTAAAAAACCCCTATTTCCCAAAAATATTTATTCCATATTTGATCTAAGAGTCCACTGGAAAAATAGTCGTGTGTCCGCCCCTATAGAGTAGAATGTTTTATAAAATATGAGTGTATAAGGAAATTACATTTCCTAAAATATTTAATGATGTTATAGAATAACTATCACTTTTTATCTTTAGTTATCCCAATTAGTTTTTTCTTATAATGGCTATTAATAAAAAAATTAATTTTGACCATGAATCTTATTAACATCGGCCTCTTCGTCATTAATAAATGGACAAATAGGGACCTCCCACCATTCCTTTAGATCATCCACTTTCTTTATGGATTCATCATTAAACAATCCAAGATAATTTTTAATGGTTTTAATTATGTAAAAAAATCATCTAAGTAAGAATATTATTGTCGGTTTTTGTTGAAATTTAATGAAAATAAATTTACATAGGGTAATTCCCCCTCATATTTTTTAAAACCTAACAATTCATCTTTTAATTTTTTTCCTCAATATATCCATGAGTTATTTAATAATTGGGGACTAATAATGATCTATTTTGAAATATTAATTGTTATATTTACAATATAAATTGTTGGATTTAATTAATATCTTTTTCCTATATTATATATTCATCTTTAACTATTCATTGGTAACTTTTACTAATGTAATTCTAACATCATTTTCTTTTTCTTCAATATACAAAAATTTTTCATCGACGTCATTTTCCCATTGATAATACCAAAAAAACAATAGATATATTAAATTATAAATTTGATCCTATAAAACTAATATTTCTTTATTACAAGTTAGATTAAAATAAATATTTTTAGTTTTAATAAATAACTGAAGGATTTATTGGGAAACATGTTGTGTTTCCTACCATAAAACAATTCAACATTTGGAATTAGATATTTTTAATAAAAATAATTTATAATGGGTAACTAGGTAAAATCCAGGGTGTATGTTCACACACACAATAGACCATTGGTTATAAGTTATTTTTATGGGTATTTATATAAAAATAAACATGGAATATCCTGGGATGTGTTTATTGTGTATTGAAGAAAATGAATTATATATTAATGGGTTCAAGTTAGAAAGTATCCATAGAGATAATTAGTTGAAAAAAATTCAATACTATCAATATAATATAATAGAATATAATCTTTCTATTAATCTTCATAGTGTCACATTTTATCAATGACCACAACCATAATGTAATTGAAAAAATATATTTCATGAGCATTTATTTATTTATGTTCCTTATTTATTTATAATATGGTCAATACTACAGGGTTGTGTAGACAAATATTAATCACACTCAAGTATATCATATCTCAAATTATTATTTGAGAAATGTTAATGAAATTTACAATTTATATTACATTACCATTCTTAGGTTTCATTCAAAACTCAAACATATAATCCATTAGTAGGGTCTTGTCAACGGTTTCTAGATTACAGAAAGAGATTTTGTGAATAATGGAATTTTAAACCCTCATATCTCCCCAATAATAAATAATGTAAATCCTCAGAGTGAGTTATAAGAATAATAATACATCCTTATAATATTATATAAAACACTAATGAAATAAAACCACGGTCTCCAATAGACTGACCATAGAAATATATCATTACTTGAATTTGTATATGATACAAAAAGGAGAGAAAATTAGAGTAAAACAAAATTCTCTAACAATGTCATATATTATACTAGGACCAATACATAAGGTGTGATTCTTGTATTCTCAAAACATTTTCAAAATATTATAATAATGATAATTATTGGGTACTAGGATTAATAACACAAGTAAATGTAATTATTAATATGATTCTTATAGATGTATAGTAGATTTCTTTATTTAAAATCGTCAAAAAAAATTATTAGTTCCTATGTTATTCATCTTCATCATTTAATGAGTGTGAATATTTTTTAATATTCATTGGTTGTTATCTAGATATGGTTTTTTAATATTATCAGGGATTTTTTTTTTGTTTCATCATATCATACATATTAGCCACATGTTCCCTTTTCATCATCAATTAAAACATTTCAGAATAAATAAAATTTTTCATATTTAATATATGTTTATCATCGCGTAGAATATGTGTTCTCACCCATGATTGTGTTATCTAGTAGATTTTCTCTTTATGGGTCTCTTTATGGCCCATTATTACTCTATGAGATTAAATATGTAAATTTTTTTTATATTGAAAAATTTATAGTATCACGAGGTGGGGGGATTGGATGGACTTTTTTGTATGATTGGACTTGGGGTGTCACTGGCCTGAGAACATTATCAATATTAGTTGATATAATATCCACTAGAATAGAAATAATTAAATGATTCACAGCACTATCACATGATAATTTTAGCACATTCTCATGGTCTTTATGCATGGTTTGTTTAAATCACATTATCATTTTCATGGACAAATATGGGATTACCACAGTGTTAGGACACAATGTGAGGAGTTCCCTTAAGTTTATACTGAGTCTTTGATGCAAATTTTAATGATACTATTATAAATTAATGGATCCTAGCATACTTCTTGGGGATAGAGTTATAATTTTTTGATTTATAAAAATTTCTCTTATATACTAGTGTAAATGTGTATTTTCCAATTAATTAAAAATTTTCCCAATCCAATGTCCTCTACCATTTATCATTATATATATAAATAACAAAATAATATATTCAAAAAATAATATTTCATGAAATATAATATTCTCAATGGAAATTAACACCTTAGGTTGAGCTGGATCTACTTTCACTGACAAACGTATATATTTTTTCTTCTTACAATAGAATGTAATATTAAAATGGGAAAAATAAAACAAATAAAAACCCCATACAAAATGGGGAAATATAATGATTTTTGCTACCATGATACATTTTAATCCCTTTTGTATGATCTAGGAACAACATATGAATTTGATGGGTCTTTCCAACCATTTAATTTTATTATGATTGATGATTAATCAAAGATTTAGCAGATAAGAAATATTTTGACCAATATTATTGTATCAATGAATATAGAAAATTTATAAACTATAGAACCTAATCATATGATCAATATAAGGTATTTATAATTAATTTATGAAATAAATTAATTACTATTTGAAAATTTATTTCTTCATTGATGGGTTTGGAAATGTACATACTTCTTACAATAGTTTCTTTGTAGGAATCAATCATAGGATTCCAATATCGACAATCCATATGTGATCCATTAATCTTCAAACAACATAATAAGAATATTCAAGAGAAATAAATATATAGATTATCACTTTTTTCCTTCACCTTTCATCACCCTAATAAAAATATCCAAATTATTATCCATGATCTATCTAGAATAAATTGTGGGAGTTGTAGTAACATCATTCTATGTAATTGGGAGAATTCTAGGAGAGAGATCTCTCTAGTACTAGAGTGGATTATGTCAACATCTTTTTGTTAACATTCCAAAATGAGCTACCTTTAATGTATTTATCATTACTTGCATAAGTGAAATTTATTTCATAAAATGTATTAATTACTTATTAACTAATAAATAAATTAATATTATTTCCACTGAATAACAAATATCTATGTATATAATATTCTACTCACATAATATTCTCCCAAATAATTATTGATGAAATATTTGCGACCAGAAAAACATCTACAATTAATAAACCACATGTGGGAATAATATTTATTAAATTTGTTAACTAATTAATAATAATATATTATTTATCTAAGATTCTAGATACACTAAGTATGTGAAACTCTAAATCTCTTTCTTAGTTTCATTAGACGAAGCATCCTAAAATCCATTTTTATTTTCAAGAAACATGCCAATGAACCCATAGATAAATAATTCAATTCCATAATGACATAATACTTTATATCGATACATACTATGAAATATTATTCCTTTATCATGATATCTCTAGTAAATAAGGTTAAATCAGGGTTCAATCATCCAATGTGATCCATTTATATTTCATTCACATTCCGGAAATTAATTATTCATACTGAACATCATGGACAATTATTTATTTATGCTATATAATTTCTATTAAATTACACGATATATCAACTTCAACTAAAGAATGGAAAGTGAAAAAGACATTCTCAAATTATTATTTAATTAAATATTACTAATGACACACTCAATGTATCCCACCACACTGTGAACATACCTCATCATTTATTTAATTAATTCAGAAAAGTAAAAAACGTTTAATATAAATTAATAATAATATTAATGTATAAGAATAAATAAACACATTAGAATATATAAATATCTGAGGACAAAAATAAATGATGATTCCGTACAATAGGTTCTCATTATCATCATATCTTAAACAATATATTACCAATGGCATAGACTGAAAATAACCATTTATATTCACTTCTAAATGAAATCACATAGGTATTACAATCACGGAGGTCAGATAAAATGGAATCCAAGGTCGTCATTAACCACATGATGAAGCCCCTCCCTTGGGAAGGACCCCAAATTAATGAATGTGGACATACATTGATACTGTGAATCCAAGGATGCCATGAAATATGCAACCCCGTTCCCCTCCCAACATTTGTGGATGATCTAAATTTTATGCCCCAAAATATATATGTAGATTTTAATTAAATAATCAATTTTCCATGGATCATACCCTGTTCCCAAAATATCTTTATGTAAAATTAGGGAGTGCGTCTCCACCACAATGATATGAAGTTTCCTCTGTTGACATAGATCTAGACCAGTTACCATTGAATGTGCTTCTGTCTATAGTGCATCACCCTTTCCATAGAAAGATTTAAATTATACAATGACAACCCCATCATGATCTATTATAACACCTTCACCTCTCATATCCCCCCAAGGAGCGACCCGTCCATATTTATTTTCAACAAAGTGCAAGGAGGATTCCAGCGAAACCAGTGACCCTGTCCGGAAGCATAAGTTCGATTGAGAATGGAAGAGTTAGGAATAATAATTCTAAACAAAGGATCCTCCTAGCATTAAAAACACAGTTGAACCATGTCTTGAGGAATGTTCTGCGATTTAGAGATAATACTAGTCAATGATCCTTTAATGTTCTTAGGTCTTTCCTCATTCCTAGACAACCAGAGAACCCCGCAACCCGCCAGTAAGAATATCACCCTCTCCTTCCTCTCGGGCCCATTAACTCCCAGTACATAAAACCAGCCACTGAGAAGCGCCTCTAGTGATCCCCCTGCCTATTCCAACCAGCACCATCCATGAAGGCCTTCCAGACCCAATTTTCCCATTCACTATAAAAAAAAGACATGATCCATTGATTTTGTACTAGGATTGTAGCAGCACCAACACAAGGAGGAAAAACTTACTCCCATACACTGGATATTATCCCCAATGAGGAAATCTTGGATCCTTACTCTCCAAAGTATGAAATGTAATTTAGTCGGGATCTCCTTACACCCTAACGTCACTCTCTACGGGTCTTTCATAAAAATACCACTAATTGTATGGTGAAAGTATTTAATAGAGAACCTCCATGACACAGAATCCATAAAAGTAATTCTGTCTGGATCCTCATTGAACACAATATTATTTAGAGCTATGTGTTGATACCCATGAAGGATTCCTGAATTAAGCATAGGATGATCATAATCCTCTTTAAGAGAAAGATTCGGAGTGGGGAAGCCTAGAAACCACAAACATCCATCCCCTGGTTTTAGAACCAGAAATTGAGATTCTCCCATCCCACCTTCTATATTGAATGTTGATGAAGTAATTACAAATATAGTTGAATAGGCCTCAAAATATTATAAGTCCTCAGCCATTGATCTTCCACATTCAGCCCATATCTTCCTTGCATTGTCCTACACCAAAATATTCTCCCTTCCAAACCCTCCCATGATAGATTGGCATGAAACCCTTGCATGCTCATTGGTACACTCCTCATGTTGATTTCCCCCTCTATAAAAGGTCTAGCCAGCCGCTTCCCCGATGCCCCATGATGTCGACCTTCCATTTTCCCATCCTAAATAATGGAAACGATGATCCTCTCCAAAGTAGCTACCACAAATTTGGGATCCTTCAAAGTGGACAAGATATGCATGGGAATGGACACAAGTACAATATTAACGTCGATAATTCAACCACAAAAAAATATAAATCTATTATTCCAATTTCAAATGTGCCCTATGATCTTGCTTAATTGTTTGTCAAAATGATGAATTATAAGAGATAAAGGACTCACCGAATCCCTAAGATACTCCATTTGAAACAAGCCCCTTTACATAGATTGACCCGCCTACAGACCCCTGGCCCTTCTCTACAATACATTCCTAGCAGTACAGAAAAGGATTTTTACCTTATTAACCACCTACCCACTCCACTTAAAACACTCGTCAAATAGTCCCAACATCCCCTTCACCAACCATCGACATTCATTGAAAAGTCAAATTGTATCATCTACCAAAATTAAATGAGAAATGTCACTGATATTGTACCTAGTACAAAATGGAAGAACCTAACTCACAAAAAGACACCAATTAATATAATAGATGGGAACATTTTGGGGCAGGATGAAAAGATTTGAGGAATGAGGTCCACCTGCCTGAGTACACAAAAAGCCTTGATAAACCCAAACGGGTTGCCCATGAATGAGGTAGAGATCCAAGATAAGATGAAGTAACGGATTAAGAGATCACTATTATATATAGATAATCCTATACACACTAACATAGTGAGGATAAAATTCCATTCTATTCAGTCAAAAGACTTACTCATGTCCAACATAACCACGATATTACCCCCAAAAGAGCGGTAATTAATATAACTAATCAATTCTTGCACCACGCCAATTGCCCCTGAATGGACCTCACATTAATAAACCTGTGTTTCTCTAGGGCCACCCAAGAATATAATTCAGAGGCCATTCTCTTATTAAGGATGCTATCCAGAACCTTATAAGGTATATTGCACATGGTGATCGGTTAGTATTGATCAAGGGACTGGGGGATGCGGACATTAGGAATCTGAACCATCTTCATTGCATAAGAAATTTGGGGAAAATTCCCTCCTATGAAGAAACAATGGACTACCTGTAATAAATCTCCATTTATAATAACCCATGAAACCCTATAAAAAGTCCCATGGGAAGCCATCAGGTCCTGGTGCACTATCTTGGTTCAAAGTACAAATCACCTCTCACACTTCATCCTCCTTCGGAACCCTGCATAAAAGGGAATTATAATTATCTAAGACACTGATTGAGATCTCCTCATATAAATTAGCATTACCATTTGTAAATCCCCCTACCATGCCAGGAACAGGTTCTGCCAACGAAGATTTGATACTCTCATTTTCCATTCAACCCACTTCATCTGGATAACTAGAAAATTACCCATTATCACTGAGAATATTTGGCCTTTGGACACATCACCTCTCTTTAATGCAAGCATGTAAGTAGCCCATATTGTGGTCCCCCTCACGCAGTATGTGAACCCTTACCCCTTCTCGAGCCACCCACTCTTGCCTTAGAAGATAGTCAGTGAGAAGAACCTTCTTATTCCCCAATGTAGCAAATGTGTTCTCATCCCACCCCTGCTCCATATCGGCCTCCAGTTGGACAACCTCCCGATTGGAATCCATAAACTCCTTATCCCTAGTGGGGAATCATTCCCCCAGTGCCTTAACAGGGCCTTTAACTACCTTTGTTTATTTTGAATGGTGATCCAAGGGTTGCCCTAGTGATGAATACTCCAAGCCTACTGAACCACTTCAATGAAACCTAGATCCTCTACCCATGTTTTTGAAAAACGAACCTGATCCTCCATTGAAACCCCTTCATTTAGTTCACAGTAATGAGGGGAATGATCTGAGAGACAACTCACAAGATGGATGTCTTTGGAATCTAGGTACAAGGATAAGTCAACTGTTGGGAAAAAATCCCTCAAGGTAACATTGCACCATTTTTGGGTTGATTGTGATTGTTGACAAAGAAGGTTTTCATGGTGATTTTTCAAGCTCCATAGATATTGTTGAAAATCCATGTTGACAAAGAACCATGAAAAATGAATGAGTTTCGCGAAGTTAGGATACATTGATTGGATTTCACGATTACTAGAAAAATGATCGTACTGATTTTTTGCGATTACGTCATGCTTCCAAAACGATAGATTTGAAGCGCATCACGGAGGTGAAGGGATTTGTGAGTGAGATTCACGGAGAAGGCTTGAAGGGATTGACGTTGATGCTCTATGGTTACATCAAGCTCTACGATCTTGAAAATTGCAGGGGTGCTTCGTGATTTTGGGATAATTTCGACCAGAACTTCGGAGCTTTGAGATTTTTGATGACATGGTGTTGAATTCGCATGGAATGTTTGAGGGTCGGTGGAATCCCCTACAAATATGAATCGACCCCCTCGTGAGATTCATAAGAGAAAGAGAGAGTTTTCAAACAAAATAATTTTCTCTCGGCTAATGTAGGTGGTTCACGAAGGCAGTGTGCTTCGTGAAAGAAGAGATTCATGGTTGATATTTTAGCTCTGAGAAAGTTGCGAGCTCCGCATTGGCTCAATGAGCTTTGTGAGGGATGTCGCTCTGTGACAGCTTGAGCTTCATGAGAGTGCTTCACAAGAGTGCTTTGTGAAAAGAAAGGAGCTTCGTGAATTCTTGTTTAAGCTTCGTGAAATTGGGAGCCTCAAGAAGTAGGGTGCTTTACGAATGTATTTCCAAAAGGAATTTCCTAGTGTTTAGAAGACAAGGGGTATTCATCAGTTGATGAAAGTTGGACTTTAATAGAGAATCTATCAATAGTTGAGGATGCATACATTCATGAAAATTAAGAGACCTACATTTCCTTAAAACTATGAGTGGATATTTTGAATAAGCATTGAGCTTACTTCAGTTGAGAGAGCAGCGAGTTCTCAAATTGTGAGTCGTAAACCAGGAAGGATAGTGAGTCCACATCGAACATGTAAACAACAATTCTCTTATAGTGGAATTGGTACATCAGCACACTATCGGTGTATGATCCTTCTACGTAGCCCACTGAGGGTGAACCATGTAAAAATCGATGTGTCTTGTGTGTGCTTTAAGTTTTTTACATACTCTATATCAGGAAGGAGAGAGAAGAGGGTTTTGTCTAACAGCAAAACAAGATCAACATGGGATGTTGTTTTAATCTATCATACCCTGATTCACCCCCTCTCTCAGGGTATCTATCCTTGTGGACCTAACAGTAGCCTCATTCCTCAAACAATGATCCAGAAAACACCACATATGCCTCCCACCATGCTGATTACTACACCATGTCAAGGAATCGCACTCGTATCCCATATCCAGCTGTCCATCCCTAGTCATAAAATGAACAAAAGATAGACTTTCTCTCATTTTAAATGTATCGCCACCTGTTTTTCCTTAGATCTTTCTACTACATTAAAGTCATCAATGACAATCCATTGATCATTACATGGGTATATGCCCTTAAGAACCCTCAATTAGGCGCCTTTATCCTTCTCATTACAATGTGTATATATGATAATGAAAATAATCGAATGAGTCCCAAACACAATCTCTGTGGTGAGGAACTGATCAGACATGCTATCAACATAGACCGTAATTTGGTCCTTCCAAAACATCCATATATGAGAATTGTGGGGGTCCCTATGCAAGAAACCATTGACTCTCAGCCTCTGAACGTACTCTATAATCCTACACGACATCAGTTTTGGTTCAAGAATCACTATCAACGAAACTGAATTCTTCATGATCTCCTTATAAATGAAATCTTATTTCACCCAGGCCCCCGAGACCCCAGGAATTCCAAATTAGTTATTAAACATAGATACGCACAGGTCTAGATTTGGCCCCAGACTTCTGACCCTTAAGAGAAAGCGATGATGTCTGGGAAAGGCCCTCACCAATACGTGATTGAGACCGAGTACGAATGTTACTCTACACCAGCGAACATACAGCTACTCGGGATCACGAACCAGCAGGAGTGCCCTTGTAAACTACCTTTGGAGAATCGTGACTCTATTAGTCCAATTTTCTCTACTGAACCCCATGCGATAGTTGATATGATTACATGGATGACGGAGAACAAACCATGCTAGGTGACGATGGTAGAGATGACACCACAGGGAGCACATAAGAGTCCCTGGATAAAGAAGACATGGAAGCTCCACATACCTCACTACCATGATCCAACAAGCAAAAATCTGAAATCTGATTGTAGGAGTGTGGCCCAGAATCTCTAAAGAGTGGAATAGGGGGAAAATGCACGCTCAGATCCTTCCATTCAAATAGCAAGATACCCTCCCTCTACAGAGGAAGATATGATCTCTTACCACCTACATTGAATAGAACCAAATCGTGAAAAGGACAACCATACCTATCAAACCAGCGATACTGCTTGGATTGGGAAGACACGGAATCCATGATTAGATATGCCACCCCATTACCCTTATCTAGACTCACTGGTCTGGAAGAAGAAGAGCCATAAAACCTTGCAGCAAAACTCAAAGTCGCCTGGGGTCGAGAGTCTCCCACTCAAGCCTTGTGACACACCTACATAGAATGGCCCGAGAGATGGGAAATGGAATAGAAAACGGGAAAGACTGGATAAATCAGGGTTGACAATGATCTGGAATTCCTTCAATCCTAATGACCAAGTGATCATGTAGTAGTTGAGAAATTACAATATCCACACAGATCCTCACCAAAGACGCCTCCTCCAAGATGAGCGTCCTACCATCCGTGCAAAGAAAACCCCCCAAAGAGTACCCATTAACTGAGAGGAAGCCCTCAAATATTAGCGAGATGGGAAGACCTGGCATGGAAACCGAAACCGCAACTCAGAAAATTTCAAGATCAAAATGTGCATCCATTAACCGTCGAGGCAGAGAGAACTTCCACCAACCAACACATGGTGGGATCCTGCACCATGATTTAATGAAATCATCCCTATATGCCAGGATAATGAATAACAATTTTAATTCAAGATTGACACAGTTGCCGGTTGATACAACCCCCAACGGTGAAGGCAATCCTGGAACACCACAAGAGGGGGAATATTGTAACCAAATCATGCAACCAATGTCCATTAAAGATATGAGCATGCCGCCATAAAATAAGCCGTTGGGACCTCCAGTACAGAACATCCATTATCCGAGAAAGAGACCGCAGAAGTAACCATTGCTGTAACCTTAGAATATGAGCCTCAGATCAGAGGAGAGTGAAGAAGAGCATCCTTAATGGTAGGTCGAGGATGACGCGCCAAGACATCACCGATCCGATTGAAAACCCTTCAACGAGAATTGGAGCATCTAGTGGAACGAGAGAGTTTGAAGCCATAATACCAATGGCATACAATATCATAATCTGCCTTAATGTCCTATGACTATCCACCAAAGATAGTTTGAATAATTATTTCCCACAAATGTTTTCATCTTTCCCTTGTACATATATTTATGAATGTTGTCATGTCATTTTTCGTTTCACATCAAATTGAAAAACTGCTATGTCCATTGAGTGAAATATCTACTCATAGGATGTTATCATTTAATATATTATAAAGAAAAAATTTTATAATTAGGAAATTAAATTATTAAGGTCAAAAACATGAAAAAAGTTTATCATAATTTAGAGAACATTTGGTTATGTCAATCCAACCCTAATATAATCCAACAAGTTCTATAACCAATTTCTAATAACCATAAATCTTCTTGCTCAAACATGATACACAAAATTATTATAATATAGGCAATTAGATAAATGGAATTCCATGTTTTAATATATCGGAAGACTAATTACCTCATATATACACCACTATGATAAATCCTTGATGAGGTGATACATATGAAGTATATTCACAGTTTGTTTTTTTGGACATGGATATTTTTTCAAATCCAACACTATAGTATTGTCACAATATATGGTCATTTCATCTTTTATACTAAGTCCCTCATTATTCCCTTGTAAAAATTTTCTTATCCAAAAAACATCATTTGATTCATTATAGGATTATATATACTCATAATCCACTATAGAATTAAAATTAAATGGTTTTTTAAACACTTATATATCACTAATCCTCCATCTATACATGAAAAAATAGTCTAACAAAAACATTACATCATTTTGACCTATTATAAAAAAATCATTAGAATTCCCCCTGATGAATCTCATCATATCTATCTTACAGTAGGAACATATCCTTAGTTATTTTATGATACTTATAGATAACCTTAACCGTAGAGAACTTCCAGTATCCAAGATAAACATGATATCTTCTAACCAAGATCAATTTATAGGAAACATCAAGTCAAGATTATAATATGGCTTAAAAGATTCATCATATCATTGAAGCATAAGATATCATTACCATCCTCAAATTTTCTAACTCTATATAAGGGAACAATTTTGAGAAATCTGTATACCATGTGATATTCAACCTTTTTCCCTTAAGGATTGTTCTACACAAAAATATAATTATTATCTAGTCTATTTTTTTACATTGATTTAGTTTGATAATCCACTTGGATCTATGATGAATGATATTGATCCCTGGAATATAGGACCCATCACTAAATTTCATCTTAGAGAAACAATATTTTAACCAGTCCTTAATTTCCTACAATAAAGGTATGTAACATTCAATAGGTAATATGTGATCAATATATTCATGAATGATAACGACCACATTCAGACTAAACCTTTTGTAAAAACATGGTTCACATTCATTCTCATTGATGCCAAATTATTTTATACCTTCATAAAATCAAGTTTTCTATGAACTATATTATTTCTTCAATCAACAAATGGATATCTATATATTGATAATATTTTTTCAATGACTTGGGGTCAGGAACCCTTATTTTTTGTCAAGTAGACACCTTCTTGATTTTTACCATTTAGAAGTTATTCTTTCAAATTAATGAATACAATTTCATAGTAATATTATGCTACTATAGAATGTAGTATTATGATGGACATTAACATGTAAACATATAAATTTTTTTCATTATAGTCAACTCCTGGAAAATATTTAAACTATATAGACACTATCCTTTTTTATAGGCATTTAATCTGCCTTATATGTCTCATTTTCTCTTGAATATACATTTTCTCCCTACAAGATTTAATTCAATTCCCTCATCGACCATAACCAAAACATTTATCCGTTACATGGAATTAATTTTATAATTTAAGTATTATTTCTATCATTCATAAGCTGATCTTTCCAATTTATCTATTAATGTGACATGTTCATCAATTTCAACATATATTGATTCACTCTTATTGGTGATTAGAAAAAATTAACTCAATATTTACCTTACATATCTTCTGGTCCAATATAGTAGTTTTGATTTAGGAACTACTTCGAAATAGGTACTTATAGAATTTATTTATGTATTGATTCCTTTGAATCATGATCCCTAGTTATTTCAATGTTAAAATTTCTCCCATTATCCTTTTTAGGATATTCTTCCTCTCGTGATAAATAAATTTTCTTGATGTATTCACTTTCTTATTTGAGTGGTTGTATATGTAGAATCCCCTTATTTTTATAGGATACCATATAATGACACAGATTATAACTTGGGGTTCTAGATTGTTTTCTATGAATCCATTAAAAAAAATTTCCCAACCCCATACATGTATTTGCGAAAAAAAGTGACACTTTTCACTCAATAAACAAGAATGGAATTCCAGTATCCTCTTTAGTTGGTACTTTGTTTAATGTATATGAAATATTTTATTATTAATATCTGAAAAAGTACAATAGAATATCATCATGACTCATCAAATACATTAACATTATTACAATTTACAATTTCTTCATTCACTAACTCCATTACACAATGGCGTGTAATGTGGTGTGAGTATATATTGAATCCAAAACCCCTATAAAATTTTTATGATATTTTCATTTAAATAACTACCAACTTAATTAAATATATGGTTATTTATATTATTTCCATGACAAATATCTAATTCATTATTGAAATATTTGAATATCTCAAATGAATCTGAATTATACCTCATTTATTAGATATATCCATATGTAATTATTCTTCAAAAAAATTTAACATTTATGAATTCCCACCACTACATTCTACTAGAAATGGTCAACACACATTAGTGTGTACGAATCCTAGAACATCTTGTTCTTATTTAAACTATTCAATAAATGGAAGTTTGGTTATTTTTTTGTGTAAATATACATGACATAATTGATTTTTTTTCTTAGAAGATTCTATAAAACCATCATGGCAAAGAATTTTCAAATGTTTATTGATTACCAGACCAATTTGTTGATTTCATATTGGTCTATTATATATGTTTTCTGATCATGAATCGTTACATACTTCATTTTCCTTGTTTTTTTTAATTTAATACATATAAACTATTATTTTATTGTATCATACCAAAACATCGGTATTTTTTATAGAAGAATAATATTTTGTTTTGAAAATTTAAAGTAAAAACATCTATAACATGGAATGGTAAAAAATTATATTCTTGGTAAGAGTTAATACATAATAAAAAACTCAGTATACAAATATCATTAATATTGTTAATAAACTTTTATAGACTCTAATGGGTAGGGAATCCCACCATTCACCATTAAGAACTCACATATTCACCACTCCTCCAAGAAAAATACTGAATAATCTATATTCATTAAATTTGATATATATTCGAGAACCAAAATCTATATCTAATACCCAGTGTGTAGACATTAAAATATTACAATCAATAATGAACACACCTTCGGTTTCCCATTGAATATGGGTGTAATTATTCATCCATTTTCCTTGTATGACACATGAAAAACATACTTCCACCTTTTCCTTACCCCTCCATTAGATCATCCTCTAAATGGAATGATGGCTTTCAAGAGCTTTAGACATTTTATGCCAATTGGGCCCCAATTTCTTTTCCATTCATTTCATATTAACTATACGGATCATGGGCTCATCACACCCCATTTCCATGTCCACATGGCTAACTAAAATAAAAATTTATGACATACTCGTCTCACTATTTCTCATGTTATAATTATAATTAAAATAGTATAATTAGTTTGGAAGTGAGGAAATTATTAGTACATATGGAACTCATATAGGAATTTAATCCTTAATAAGTATAAGCATTCAGTTTATCTAATAATATATACCGCATGCGGCTCGTATGTAACAAAACCTCCATGATTATTGGTAGATAGGGAATTGGATATCTCATATCTCTTTGGAATAACTATCTCTTGATAAAATTCATGAAGGTGATAAATATATCTATACACATCCACATCATCATGTTGCATCAAAATCGCACTGTTAATGGATGATAGAATGAAACAACATACATATGAAGAAACGTTCAGTTGTTTCTCATAATGATATAATTCTTCCTCACTTACCTCATTACCTGGTGTATCTAGAATAGGTTCTTCCATCACACACAATTTCCTTTCATAGTTCATGATAACCTATAATATCTATTTCCAATCTAGAAAATTTGCTTACTTTATAAAGTTATCCTTCTCATGTATGGATCACAATGATATGTTTAATGTTATTTTAATATTTGTTTCTACAAATTTGGTGACAAAAACCTAATACTTAACAAAAAAATAATAAAAATTTTAACCTCCCACTATTTTATTGAAAAAAAATATTTTTCACAACTACATTTTGAATAACCAATTTATTGGACAGTCAATTTTCAATGATGTACATTTCCTGTCTCATCACCCCGATATTGGTTAGAAAATAAATATAATGGTTTTATGTAAGAATTTAAAATTTAAACTGATATATCTTACAGCTACTTAATTTTTTTGGAAAACCCAATCCTCAAATCCTTAAATAATATTTCCTCAATCTTTCTAACATAGTTAGACCAAGGATAATTTTATAAGTAAAACCTTGATCTGAAAAAAGATAATTTAACCTAAAACATCGTGATATAACTCACTAAAAATTGAAATCGACAAATCTTTCAATGTCCTTCAAAAATTTGTCAATCATTAAATATTATTTGATGTATCTGAAGGATGTTCTAAAAAATAATATTGGATAGTGGAATTTTTTTTCATTATGCATAAATTTCATAGAATTATCATTATTACATTCTTGTTTGTATTAAAAAGATTTTATTATGTGATTAACCATGTCTTAGATAATATTTTTACACAAGATAATTCATTTTAGTTTTATCTTGTAAGTTTTTTAACTCAATCAATCATCTTATTATGACAAAACATCTATAATGAAATAACTATTAAAATTGAATGAAATAAAATATTAAAGTTGTAGGACCCCAGGACACCCTGAGGGGGGATGGGTGAATCAGGGTGTCAACTTTTTCTTTTAAAAACAAAGATCGTGTTCCCACGTTGGTAGAAACTAGCTAAACCTTTATGATGAATATGATCAGCAATGAAACATTCACTTGCAAAGATATGACACAACACTTTTTATTTGGTTCACTGCTAAGGGATACATCCAAATTTCATATGCCAACAAGTTTTTATTCGTACCAAATTCAACTAATCTTCACTAGTTGTGGATTAAAATTGTTTGGGAATAGTCACTATATCCTAGGCTCACTGCCTTTACAAAGGTTCTGGGACAACTCACTGTTTCCCTCGAGTCACTCCCGTTGACTCCCCCTGGCTCACTGCCCTTGATGAAGTCACACTCAGTTTATAGACGTTAAGGTCTCTTCACCATTACAAAAGAATGCATCCTCTATTGAATTTAGATGCTCTGTTGAATTCCAAATTTCCCTCGTATACAAATCCCACTTTTCACTGATGGTATCAGGAAATTTTACAGTTTTCGTGCAGCTTGAAAACTACTAGCGTACAACATGAACACCTGGCACGCTTCTCCAAGACCGGTGCATAAGTTTCAATAATGGTGCGAAAGTCATGTGCATGGTTCAAAATAAACATGTAGGTGTCACCAACAAACTTTCAAAACACTATCTCCTTCAACTCCAAACATGTGCGACTCTGCACCTTTAACTCACAAAACTACCTTGTTCACGCAGACAACAACTAACGAGGAGCCTCTACTTGTGCGACCCAAAAACCACTTGCTCAACTCAAAAAATTGTGCAACGAGAGCTTAAAAAATCTCTATGTCTTGAAATTCATTACAAATGAGGGGTGGTCCTCAATTTATAGGAAAACTGGACCCCCTGTGTGGTGGCGCGCAATTTTCCTCACGGCGTGCAAGTCCCAGTGCGCAGCTCCAACCACACTAGCTTCTGTCGCTCAACTAACATGTGTGACCCAACCTATACTTGCGCGACCTACTTTACATGTCCATATTTTTATGTTTTGATCAAGAAGAACAATAGGCGTGCTTGTTTTCAAACTCCCTAGGCATCGGTGTACAATCCCTTTCTCTACATGCAGGTCACTTGCGCGACCATCCCAAAACATGGGCGGTCCTTATACCTTTTCCATTTTTCCATGTTCTGATCTTGAAAAACATATGGCGCTAAAGTGTCCTCTCCTTAAAGTACACGACGTGCAAGTCTCTTGGCCAAAAACACTTTTCTCCATTTCTCAATTTTCATGCCCAAAAATTTGGCAAACTCTGGGAAATTGCACCACCTTCAATACTGTTGTCTTCTTGAAATGTATGATCACATTACTACTACACATTCTGATCTTCCAAAGAGGATTGACAACAAACACAAACCATACTCCAATTCATGTATAAAATACCATTGTTCCAAAAAAAAGTGTCATTGTCCTGAGACTGAAATAATTTTAAGATAATCTAATAGATGATAAACTATCCATCGACATAGGGGAAGAACACCTTTAACCATTTATAGTTCATGTTGCAGCTTTCCCCCAATCAACCTATGTACCTTTAATGGATGGGTTTTTCCACAACTACACACATGAACCAACTCCTAAATATTTGTAGCTCCATCGATTTCATATTATTTTACTCACACATAGGTGAGGGATCCTAAGGATTGGTTAACAGGTTTACATGAAAGAAACTAAGGGCATGTAGAACCATACATAATAAGATGACAATTGACACACAGAAAAATAATTTAATTTTACAAATTTAAATTAATAATTTCACACAAAAATTTCTGGATTAAACTCATTGTCATCCATATTCATATAGTGAATTATGCATTTTTTAAAATTATAGTTCCATTATAACAACTCATATTTATGATAAATCACACTTGAATCAATAAATTATCATATTTAGTTAATCAATAATGTTATATTATTCCTCATCCTAATTTTGCATGATATGATCATCTATCATAAATTTGAATAGATTAATTAATTTTATTTCAAATCAACTAGGTATAATATATACCTTAGAGGAAACATAGTGATTACCCATCCCAACCCCTAAATGTATATTATGATTGTATACTATATAATTTTTTGACAGGTGGCATAAATTTCTTGACCCATAATTTATTTATTATCTACTTAATGTCCAAACCAAACACATTATATTTAAAAAGTGTGGTATATTTTAATGCACGTATAGTAATAAGTGTAATACATTTTTTAAATGATATATAGTTCTGAATATTAGATAAGAAATATTTAAAACAATTATGTATATAACCTATCAAATTTAATGTGCTATCCAAATAATTTACAAAAATACATGTCTTGATATGATTCTTAAAGTATATTAGATTAATTTTTAATTCAATCTAATTTAGTAAATGTACATGGCATGTGAATTACAACTACACATTTTTTATTTTCTCAACATTCATTCATGGAACACTCCTAGGGACACTATGTGTAAGTGTTTAAGTATAATTATTGTAGCGAACCTCATGTACATATACTACATGGAATGTTGTCTCTAAATCTTATGGACACAATTAATTTTGGTCCTGTAAAAGATGACATGGATCATATGTGACTATAGGGCTACAACTCGTGTAATAATGTGAAATAGTGTGTACATCGAATGATTGTGCTCTATGATATCTCGATCAACAGATTGGTATAATAAAATTTACCATATATAATAAATGAAATTTTTTTGATGGAATTAAGAATTAGGTCTTGGTGAATTAAAAACTATTATGCAGTTTGTTCTTCTAGGTTACACAACATGTACTCTTGTGTTAGTTTTCTAGACTCTTCAGATCCAGTAGAATAGATCATGTAAATTTTTTAATTCATAAAAATAATGAATTTTATTATATGATTTATAAAATATCTAAATGGAAAATATATCAAATTTCCAAAAAAATAATTATTAAACTAGTATTGAAATTTAAATGAAAATGTGTAAATAAATCTATGATAATTAAGTAATTATAACCAATTATATGAATTTTTTTATAACACTTAGAAGTTCCAAGTAGAGAAGAAGCATCAGATGAGACACGCCCAATATTTCATTTTTCATGATCCAGGATTAATCTGAGATTTACAAGTTGATAAATATAATGATTCACTAAATTGAATCAATGAATATATGCAATTGATAAATTCTGCAATCAATGGATTGATCATCACTTATTATGTATAATTAATTAATGGAATTAATGATTTTACATGTGGGAAAATATTTTTTCTTGAAGTATTTAACAATGGATATATATCATATAATTCATGGGTTTTAGGACATAACAATAAATTACATTTAGCGATGATCCACATGTGATCAATGATTCTGAAAATTTCACTGTAGGAATCTCTAGGCGATAGCATTGAAGATATTATCCCTTTCATCATTCACATTTGATCTCCTAGGGAATCACTTCAATATTATTCTACTTGATCCTTTTAAACTCATGAATGAAAGGTGGATGAACATTCATCTCCTTTATTGGGACTATATTTTGAGATGTTTATCTATTGGTCAGGGTAGGATTCCCTCTATATCTCATTTTTCATAATAGAAAATTAATTGACTATCTTTAGAAAATAATATAATTGGGATCATATAATACTAGAATATGAATAATTAATTTCACTAGTTTGGGTTATTGTTTTTTTAATATCTATGGAAACCCATTTCTATAATAATAATAATATTATTATTTCTTAGAATAAGAAAAATCTTTGAATTAAATTAAATATTATATATTCAAATTATATTCAATGTTTATATTATTTATCATTAAAATGGTGAAACTGGTCTGCAATTCCTCCATATTATTTTTAAGTGCTTAAATAATGATTATTTATTTATTAAAGAAATATCACTTCTTTATTGTATAATAAATAAATAAATATTATATCCACCAAATATAAAAAAAATTATTAAATAATTTTCTCACAAAATATTTTCTTGATTAACATGTTTCAGAATATATAAAATCAATTAAACATGATTAATTACTAAACCATGTATGATATTAATAAATATTCAACTTTTTCAATAATAAATAGAAACAATTTATTTAACTAAGATTCTTGATAAATTAAGAGGTTGAGCCTTTAGACCTCATTCATAGTTCCATAAGTAGAATCATCTTAAAATACAAGGATATACTCTTGAAGCCTGACTAGGAACCCATGGATAATAATGCTAATGTTAAAATTACACAATACATCATATGGATGCTTAAGATATAATAATATCTATTTATCACTATATATATAATCATGTAGTTTTCATGTTGGTTCCATCAACCTGTGTGGATAATGATTCGTTCCTTGAATATCAAAAAATAAAACATTCCTATAGGTCACCATGTAATTGTATTTATTTTTTCTATATCATTTCCTATATAAGGAATGATATATGATCATCCTATGAAGAGAATATAGTAAAACTCATTCTCTCATTATTCATTAATGAAATATTAGACATGAGACACCAAAAATATCCTATATCTCAATGAATATATGTCAACATAGATTTCTTCAATACAAGAATTTAAATGAATCATTATATTAATTAATAATTATTTTAAAGTCTATGGATCAATACATGCATACATAGTTTTGAAATCCAGTGATGCTACTAAATATGGATACCCTATAGGCATGTCTCATTCTATTAATATCTTTCACCGGCTATTACCAAGGGCAATCATAATGAGCAGTTCCATCAAATTTCAAGCAGTCTCCACCCATTATATCCTAAATTATTCTTTACCTCAAATGATTTCATACATCTATAGAAAATATATTTAATAATACTATCCTTGGAATAATGGGTTCTCATCATAGTGGGAAACTTCTATGATATTTCAGTGGAATTTATACTCTTATGACAATATAGCATACAATGATACAAAGAATAATAATAATGATTTGATAATAATTATGATAATATTTAAAAAATGAATAGTAATTTACATAAATTAAACTTAAATTACTTGTAGGGCCCATACTCTAACACCATCCATTTTTCTCAAAATAGATTGATCAGAAATCCAATCTCACTATCACTATTTTATTCCCACCTATGATGGGTGTTAGAACACAACTACTTTTTTTATATAATTTTTTGTGATGGGAATCAAGTTATCCCTTTCCAGGTAATCTCATATTACATGAGAATAGATGGAAACATATTATTAATTGTATGAAGCCTCTCTATATATGTAATTAAATTTTATGCTTGTTATTCATAAAAAAAGTATTTGACACGATATTACTAATATGAATTGAATGATAGTTTATAGTAACAACATTTTACAATAATGAATTGAATGACTAAAAAAATTTGTTACATGACCTTTCTATTCAATATATTATTGAATAAAATTATTGGTTGCCTGACAATTATATATATTTTCTAAAAATGCATTGACACTCTATTAGGCATTCAAATATACTTATATAATTTCATTTCATAAGAAATATTTGATAATGATTTGATTATTAATTGGATAGCCAAATTATAATACCATTTCATGTATTTGTAGTCCTTCTAGTGTTGGAACGTGTGGACATGTTACTATGTTGTGGCACATGAAAATTATATTTATAATTACATATACTAAATCAATATTTATTGAAATTATTTATCAATATCCTTTTACGGAGACAAGAATTATATTTTCAATTAATTCATATATAGATGTATCAATTTATTTAATATTATAAATAAACTCCAGTAGATGTATTTTCATTTTATATAGGGACATTTCAAATATAATGATGAGCTATAATGGTTCCGTAGAAAAATATAGTTTGGAAAATTCATTCACATATTTGATGCAAACTCACTCCCAAATGAATGACTATGATTCATTACGTTGGTCAACAGCTCTTAGGGTTGGAGGAATTCCCTTGGGATTTTTTGTGCTATTAATTAATAAAATTATTTATAATCAGATTAGTTTTGTTAAAAAAATGGTATAAGAGTTCTCATTTGGAAATTGTTAGGTTGTTTAAATTTTAGTTCATTGTTAATATATCAGGACCCAGGGGGTATAGTTTTTTCATTCTTGGAAATATTGGAAATAATATATTCGTATGTTCAAAGGACTTTTACAGTATTAATTTCAGTTACTATTGGTAAAGGTGGGGCATGGATCTTAAAAAATATTTTTATAAAGGTGATTTTTTTAAATTATGTAATATGGATTAATTGTTTTCCACCGCATACAAAATTTCCTGAACCATATGTTCGGATTACACATTTGGGTATATATGATTGTTCTTAAAATTTTATTCATTTGTGAATTAAATAAATAAATTTTATTTACACTATTAAATTCAACATTTTATTAATGTGTAATTTATTTTTGTTTTCATTATAATTAATTTCACTCAATTTACTACCATTATATAACTGATATATGAGTTCAGTTCCTCATATACTTATTATTTTCTTGATTCCTTCTCCTTGGATTAAATCCTAAACCTTGAATAATTTTTTATAAAAATAATTATTTTTTAATGAAAAATTGAAATTATTAGGATTTATATACACTATAATTTTACATGTTCTCTATCAGTAATGAATTATTAGTTCTATTTTAGAAAAATTATTTTTTTCAATATCCTAGAAGTTTCCTTCATAGTAGGGCTTCATGATTTTTCTGATATAATGATGGTTTATGTACATCAAACCAATATTATTTTCAAAAGTAAATAAAATGGTTTCATAATTGAATGATTTAAATTAGAAATTAGTTTTTAAAAAAATGTTTTTTTGACATATATAATTAATTTATGTAGAAATGGGGATACACTTTTAGTAGAGTATTGAAATAAAATGAATGAATTTCAAAAAAAATATGTTTCTAAATTAATTTCCAAAATTTTAATTTGAAATTTATTTATTTTCCTATTAAATCATAGTAAATAAATTTTTTATAATCTAAATTTTTTTGGAATGATGGGTAGATTTCCAAAATTATCCATCTGGGTCGAAAAAGATACTTGAAACACAATTAATTAACTCAATTTCAAATAGAAATTAGAAGAAATATTAGATAGTATGATTTTTTATTCATGTTTTGGTTAAAATGGGGATAATAATTTTTTGAATGATTATTTATAGAATAAAGGATATAGTTATTTAAATTTAAAAAATTAATGAATATTGGTCTATCTTTTATTTCTAAAGGGAATGATATAGATGAAAATTTTGAAGGAATATTTAGGGGGACTTTTTTAAGAATAATCCATTAAATGTGATAAAAATTAAATTAATCAACTATTTATATAATCATTAAAATTACAAGGGAAATATCTTTTTCACTAAGTGGATCAGCTTCATAATCAATCTAACACATAGGATTAAACTAGAATTGATAATATAAAATTTGAAAATTTGAAAAAATAAAATATAAAATAAGTAATTAGGTGGATATTTAAAATTATAAAATAATTATTTTCCTAAATATCTATAAATAATATGCAAAAGAAATTAAAATCTATAAATTCAGTCCATTAATGGGTAATCCCTCAATCA
The DNA here is from genome assembly GCA_963277665.1 of Viscum album. Classification (NCBI taxonomy): domain Eukaryota; kingdom Viridiplantae; phylum Streptophyta; class Magnoliopsida; order Santalales; family Viscaceae; genus Viscum; species Viscum album. The sequence goes on from OY728150.1 coordinate 1,630,089,814, forward strand.
ATACTAGGGAAAAAGTAAATTGCAATTTAATTTTATGAAGTTATTTGAAAAAAAGATAAGAAATTAAAAAAAGGAAAATTTTTCCTTTTGTGAAGGGATTCAAAATATTAAAGAAATTATAATTAAGTGATAATTTAAAAAAAATAAGAATTAAAAATTAAATCAATTATTGAAATAATGAATTACCTTGTATAGTAATTGATTACCCTAGTGTGTGGTGTGCAACACATAGATATAGTTACACTTTAGTTTTCACTCTATGTTTAAATATTATTATTGCAATTGTTTTTCATAAAACAATTATCCAAAATATAAAAAAATAGAATATCAATGGTGAATTTTAATTTTCAACCGTGACATATAAATTTTCACATAAATAAAAAAATTATGGAACATATCTATTTTGATTAGAATAACATATATATTCTTAATAAGAAATGGATGGTTGGTAATAGTTAAAACGAATATTCAAATGGTCCTTGGTTGAAAAATTCATCTGTAGTTGTATTGTTTAAAATATTTTTCATGATTACTTGATTTTCAATTTGATTTCATTACAGAAATCATTGTATGATATAATTGGTTTGTAGAGGGAAATTAAATTTTGATCTACTTTTTAATGATAATTTATATGGAAAAAAATATTTCTGGAACATATCTTTAACTATAATAATTAAATATATTTCATAAAAAATTTAATACTTACCTTATTCAATAGTATTTATAAAATCCATGGTTTATTAATTTTACAATTTAATATACTTGTCTCATCATATGTATAATTACTGTTTAAAATGTATAAATATCATCCCATCTAAAAAAATATCGATTTATAACTCAATATTAATGATTTGAAGTTAAATTTTTATTGAATTTATCAATTTTTGGGGATGATTCAATTTAAATATAGGGGTAAATTTTTAAAAAACGAAGATGGCCATGTTAGGCCACAATGGAATTAATTTAATTGAAATGTAATTTAGGCCCATGGAAGCGTAAATATTTGAGGAACCCACATTATTAGTCTAATGATGCTAAAATTTCATATTTGTATATGTAATGTCATGGGATAAACTTATTTAAATTATAAAACAATATAATTTAAATGTATATAAGGAGGCATCTTATTTTCCATTTTTAGTATTAAATTTTGGGAGAGATTTCATGAAAAAATGGAATGTCATATTTACCATCCAAATTTAAATATGATTAATAAAATTAGGGATAAAATTTAAATAATATTACATCATATATTGATCCCGATTTTATTATTCTATGATTCATCCTAATTATTTAAATATCAAATTACTTTGGGAACCACAGGGATAAGAGATAAAAGAAATAATTTAACATTGGGAATAATGGTAATTCAACTATCCACCCACTAATCAGCCCCTATTAGACTATCTTAATCAACATGCTTAATTTTAAATGGTTATCCATACCAAATAAACAATAATCCACTATTTATAGTACATTTTTCAGATAAATTTTCTTGGTTTAATGTGGTCATTCCTCATCCCTTGTAGTAGAGATATACAATATCATCAATGCAATTGAATTGATAAGGCAAATATAATTGAACAACGTTTGGATTGAATGTGATTTAGCTACCGTCATTCATGGTCTTATAAATGGAATGATTCACCTTTCTTGAACACTCTATTCTAAATGGATCATTTTCCCCTAGCACATATCTGAACTCAATCATATTATAACTCATGCCTATAGAAAGGTGAACAAAGTGGCAGATGGTCTTTCAAATAAGGGTGTCTATAGAAATAACATGTTCACAAGGAACCTTCCAGTTGATTTTATCCAACTATATCAAAATGATTGTAATAAATTCCCCTCCATAAGAGTCTTGTATGTTTTTTTTCATTATATATTTCAGTTCATTGGTCCTTTGAAAAATTCGTAACCATTAAAAAAAATAGTTGTTAACCCCACATTTGGTTATTTCATGGTTTATCATAGTTCTTATTTTTAACTTTTTTATTTCATTATCTCTAATATTTTTTACTAATAATAAAATATTTTAATTTCTACACTAGTGTTGGTATGGATAATTGAATGAAAAGATTACTAAGAAAAAATGGATGTATAATAATGAATAAAAAACACTATATAAATCATCATTTCCTTAACAAAATAAAATTATAATATATCTAAATTAAATTACACACAAAAAAGAAACAACAATCAATTGACATATCTAATTTGTTTTAATATATAATGTTTTCCACATTTACATCACATAAAAAATCATAATTCATATAGAAACCCATTTAAAAAATCAAAATATATAATCATATCCTAAAAATGGTTTCGTAGTCTTGGATGAGAGTATATCAAACAACCTCTTCGTTCTCACACCAAGTCCTCTATTTTCCCCACCATTTCTCTTAGATATTCATTGTTTTTTCTTTTGTTTATTCCCTTGTATATCTAAGTCCATATTAACCACCATGTTAGGACATGTAATGAAACAAACTCCAGTAACCTAAGAATAGTGACATACTTCTTACATTATCATATGATATATGGAATTAAATTTCAATGGACAATATAGATTAATAATCCGGATAAACTATATAGAAACATGATTCAAATATGACATTTTAAATGAAAACTTATGACACATGTTTTTTAATGATTAACATTATTCCACCTAGAATATCATTTCATATCAATAGAAAGCACACATCATGGATTCTAGATAAAGAAATCTAAATAAGGGAGATATGAAATTCCAAATAAAGATTATGTAAAGATTCAAATTACATTATTCAATAACAGAAAAAAATAGATTAGTAAATAACCATACACTCATTCTGTATAAGTAACATAACTATCATAATAAATATGGAAATGTATATAACTACAAATAGATTCCATTTATTTAATATCATGAATATCATAAATGAATAAGGAATTGTTAATTTTTAATGGTGAATAACTAAATCCACATGTAATTTAGTCAAAATATATATATATTGAAAGTCATAATTATATAATTACATAGAGAAAATATCATAGATAATAATTACTCAATTATCATTGATGGAAATTCAAAATTATTCAACATCATGATTTCAGGAATTATGATTAATATACAATCATTTCATTTATCAAGGCTGTTTAAAATTGATAGTTAGGTATACAATAAAGAGCCATTTAACTATGTAAACCCAACAATTTCAAATCATGAGACTACATATTCAATGATTGGATATCTATATATAGGACCCACCAATATCTATTGACCTAAATCATTCCTCATATATAATATAATAATATTTATAATTCATGAACAATATCCCTTTTCCACAAATATTAATATTTGTAATATAATAAGGATTATAAAAATATCCCCATTCAATAAAATAGAATTCATTGTGAAAATAAATATATATATATGAGATATGTTTTAATAAATAATCATATTTTTTATATATAATTTGTATATTTTGTAGAAATTAAATTTCGTATGAGCAATGGAAAGTGAATAGTTAAAGGACAAGATAATGGCAACTAAAATTAATCAAGGATGTGAGTGTTGTTACTATCCATGGTAAAAATAATCACAAAAAATCTAAAGAAAGAATAATCACTCTATTAATAAAACATATTACCAATGTATTATATATAAAATAAATAATTTTTGTTATTGATTACTAAAAATTCATTAAAAAGATCTTCATCAATATCTTGAGTAAAATTTCATTTTAATTATGTTAATTACCTTGTTATAATAACATTTCAAAAAAATTGAAAATAATTTATTCTTGAAAATAACATTTTAAAAAAAAAAAAAAAATTTAAAATCATTATCTTTTCATGATTTCATGAAATTATGTACTTGTTGTAATTTTTAAAAGAATTGGTATTTTACTATTATATATAAAATGGAAATGGGCCTTGTTTGGAAAATGATATGAAAAATCCTTTAATTTTTATTAAGAAAATTAAAAAATTGTATAATGTATTTAATGAATAATTGGAAGAGTGATTCCCCATTTTTTATGACATGTTCTGAACGAAATGGTTTAGATGAATAATCATTTTTGACAGAAGATAGAAATGAAGTAGGATTTAATTTAAATAAATTCCCAATAATTTAATGTTCTTATTAGTGGAAAACATGAAATATTATAATAAAGCATCTTAAATATCCGTAGTAAAAGAACATTAATTGGTATTATTATCCAATTTCAAAAATCATCGTTTAGCGGAAGTTCATACATACATATTATTAATTAATTTGATATTGTGAAATTAACTCTCTCAATGATCACATCGTTGATGTGATAATTAATTAATAAATTGATTTTACGTAGAAAATGTAAATCTACATTAATAACCCAAAAGTCAGATCCAAGCACGCTTGGTCCGCAAATTTATTAATAAAAAGAAAAGTGCAGAAACAAACAAGGAAGAGGGGGTGAGGTTACATGTCAGAATAGTCATAAGCATCACATTCGTACCTGGTCATATCATCTGCATCGGCTGATTCCCATTCTGATTGGGGCTCATAGCGTTTGAACAACTTGATATACTTCTTCCTTCGCTCCAATTGCTCTGTAGATAATTTCTCCTTAGCCTTCATGGAGGATGACCTGGTGGTCACCGTCCTCGGAACTGTAGTGTAATCCTTCCTTGCTTTCCTTTTAACTATGGTATGCAATACAGCCTCACCACAAGTCAGCCTTTCCTTACCACTCATGACCACATCCTTGAAAGATGCACATGCACCACTGCCCAAAGCCTGAGTAGGGGTACCTTGATCCCCTTCAACTTCAGAAGCACTCCCCCATTTCTTAGACAATTCAGATGAATGAAAGAGCTTCTGAATTTCCTGATGATAGTCAACACCTTGTTGTGCATCAGCCTTGTCAGAGACATAACCCTACAGACAGTCAGGGACCACAACCGGAGGGACAGAGGGGCCACTTTTCTCCAGAGATACATCCACCAACAGACCTTTGCCTTTCATATCAGACACATGAGAATCAGGTTTCTTAGAAGTCATCACATCTGCAACAGAGGAAGTTGGAACCTTGAGTGCATCACCACCATGAACAAAAGGCTTTGATTTCCTACGGCAGAGATTTGCTGGATGACCCTTCATTCCACACTCCTCACATGAGACATGCTTCCGACATGTCTCCAAGTAGTGTCCAACAACCATACATTCATTGCAGAAGAGAGGTTTTTTGTATTATTCAACATCAATTTTAATGTTTTCAGAAGGAGTAAAAGAGTGACCTTATCGACTAATGTGGAACTGAGGTCAACCTCCACCAACATCCTGGCAAAATGACTAAACCGGACATCTTCAGTCTCTTTGTCGAGACGAATCGGAGTCCCAATTGCTGTGGTAATGTCATGCAAAATCTTCGGATGCCAAAGGACCCAATTCGGCCCATGTAAGCGAACCCAAACTTGAGAAAAGGCATTTCTTGCACCCGAAACGTTAAAATACAAGGACCATTCGTGTAAGTAAATCCAACCAGGTTTTAAAAGTGGGGTTCCAATACTCCAAGCACGAAGTTTCAAATCATCCGAAGGAAACAGACAATGGAAAAAACCCCAACCAAGAGAAACACATTTCCAATTGGGGAACCCCCATAAAATTTTAATTTGGTTACTCAAATCCAGAAGAATCCATGGTTTTTGACCTTTAGGTAGAGAAATGCGTGCAATCAAAGAGTGTTTTCCAATTTCCAACCGCTCAGCAAGAGCTACGGGGTCAGCTTCAACATGAGCAGAGGCACCTTTGCGGAGGATCCTACCATGACATGTGTCTTTAACCATACCCAGGGAAGTAAAACCATTCAACATCAGCCTTGAATCTAAATTCCTTAGAACATCAGCATAAGAATGAGGGGAATTACCACCCGGCATAGAAGCCAACCTATCCGGCTTCCCCTTCAAATCAGGCGCCATCCGCACCTCACCACGGCTTACCTCCACTCCATCCGCAGGCCAGTGAAAATTTTCAAATCTAGCAGATAGATCTGTATTCGGTTGAGGGCATATGTGCCTCACATCATTAGACTGGGAAGGGATTTCTGTCGCCGACCGCATGCGGGAGTCAGCAGCGAACCGCAATTCAGGCGCCACATCCGCAGGTCTACAGAAGTCTGAGGCAAGCCAAGACCAATCGAAACTGTGGGTCACCAGCACATCTGTCGGGTTACAAGAACCAGCGGGCTTCTAAGGATCATGAGTAGGTGAAGACACGGACGCAGACCCACCAGGGAGGAGTATCTTAAAACCGAGGAAGTGCGGAAGAGCCATGATGAAACCCTAAACGCCATCGCTACCGCTGGAAGTCGTATGCGTAGCCCGCCTCACCATATTATTCTCAAAATCAACATTAATAATGTTGAAATAAAATTGCGTTAAATCAATATTATTTATACACCTAATGATAGAATGATGAAGACAATGACGAATTACGAAAACCCACTATATATAATTTGATTTATAAAATTCATTACCACATGGTAATTTTAAAAGTAAGATCCCATTAGATTATATAATTCAATTTATAACAAAAAATAAAATAACTTGTAATTAATTAAGAATATTACATGATAATGTGACTGTAAAAATACTATAAATAAGAAATGGGTTCCCTAACATTAAAATATCCCTTAATGAAATGAAATTGAGAAGAAGCCCATTACTTCATGTATCATTTGGGTGAAATCTAATTGAGATCATTTATAATGAATTTTAAAAATATATTAACATATTCTATAACATTAATTATATTAATAAAATCAAATTTTATCCTCTTAAAACATTATATAAACCATTCACTAATATTATTTCATTTTCTTCATTGTTTTAGGGGTTAATTAGATTATTTTCTCTTGAGTTTTTTTCATGAAATATATGTTTCATTAAAAAAATATATATTTCCATCATCAACATGATTATTTTAATAATATATATATCTATTTATATATATATTCATTATATATATTTTAATAATCATTTATGAAAGTTTAACATGTAAAATGGATCACAACACATTGTGGAGATTGTAGGTTGTATGTACATAGAAGAAACGTTATATTTTCCTTTATGTTTGAAAGGGTAATAAAGTGGGTGTTATATTACATTGAATGAATAAAAATAATATCACTTATATAACATATATTAATTAATATTTTCATTATTAAAATCCACGTAATTTTTATCTGAAAAATTAATCACATCACTCTAGGAGGCAATAGTCTGTGGTACACATGAGTAATGTTATCATAAATTAAAGTGACATAAAATTATAGAAGGTATATGTTATTTTAAAATTTAAATGTATAATATTATAATAAATATAATACAAATTTTTTAAATCTATCATTGTATACATCTATTAAATGTTTTTATTGAAAAAAAGCAACATAAGTTCGTGAGTCGGTAGTCTTCCGTACACACGATTAATGATTTCATTTCCCATTTCATGGAGGAGGAGATTGATAATTATTATTCCAAAAATATGATAATAGCTCAATAAGTGGGATAAAATGTTTTTATTATTTTTTACATCTTAATACCTAATTTTTGTATAATTATTCGAGGGAAAAATAAATTTCATTGTTTAGACATTACCGTTTTCCAAGATAAACCTCATATTGATCTTTTATTAAGGACCATAGGGTTGGCCATTTTTTATGACTATCAACTCTAAAATGTTTGTATCTATTTTGTGGAGTAATTAATATATTTACTATTTTATCTAATGGTCCTGGTATTTGTGATGATGTTAAGAGAGTGGGTTCCCTTTTAAAAGTGGGGATAAGAAACACTCTTGGATGTTACGTAAAAAATTATCAATGGAATCTAGAATGATAACGTCATTCATATGAAAAAGATGCAAAATTGCACCAGGTTTTATTTTTGGGTATAATAATGTGGAAATATGTCAATTTCATATAAATTAGACAACATGGTAGGCCCTCATAACCCTTATCCTCATAGTTTAACCATGGTAATCCAATTTTTACTACAATCATTGAATTAAATTTTCTATACATTGAATTTATTTTGAAACAAGAATATTTTTACCATTGTAGTAAATTAAAATAATTATTATTCCCACTATGGAATTCAATTTTTAAAATTAATTTTTTTGAGTAATATGGAATTAATTAAAAATTATACCCCCTGATGCGATGAAAAAGCTGGTTTCCAATGAAAAAATTATCATAAGTATAAATATTTATAAAATTAATATTCATTATGAAATTGATTTCAATTACTTATATAAGATTTATTGTAATATATTTTATAAATCTATTATTAAATCCAAATTTAATTGTTATTTAAAATATAAATTATTCAAATTAAAAGGGGTTTTTTAAACATTATTTTTCTAACAATTCTATGATAAATGATATAGTTATGAAAAATAAAAAATACAGCATAAGATAATTTTTATTTTATGATGTTAAATATTAAGCACAATTTTTGAAAGAAATTTAATTAATTTTAAAAAAAATTATTTATGTGTGACAAGAACAACTAAACCATATTTAGAAAAAATTAAATCTTTCAGAAAAGAGTCATTTCAAATGATACTAATTATATATCAATCCATTATATATTAAAAATTGTAAATATTATTTAGTACTATTAAAAAATTAATTTATAGGTCATGATTTTATATTATATTATGGTTCATTTAGATTTGGGTTTCCTTTTCTGTAAGCTATCAAAGAGATTAAATTTAATGAAATATAATTGGAGAGATGTTTTTGTATTTTGTTACATGTTACAATTGATGTCATTTGTTGTGTAATTATTTTACAATATTTTGGTTGTATATTCACCCACCTTAATTGAATTTCCCCCCTCACAATTTTATATTATTCTCAAGAATTTTTCTGATATCTAAAAATTCTAATTTTATCTTATTAAATAAAAATAAAAATTATATTATGAAAACCAGTTTCTCGGAAAAGTGAGAAACCAATCCCAATCAATATGTAGGTGAATCATCAAAAGATAATGCAAAGCCATCAAACCATAGCCTCAACCTATTGGTATTTTTTCCCTATAATGATTCCAGTTCATAATCCATACATTAGCATTAGGGTCTTCGCCGAATACAACTTCAGAGAAATAAACCATTTTGTCCCAGCTTCAAATATAAAATTATTTTCTTATTTTCACATCATTGAATCCTATCATCAGGATCATATCCAATTTTTCTATCTAATTTATTAGTTCCCTGTGGACCTACACTTGAATATGCCTTATCATCATCCCATCCTCTTCCTTTTAAATGTTAAAGACCCACATTAAATAATTTTAATAGATATCCACTTAATAAGAGTGAAAGGGTTATAAAAGTTAATATGTAATAAACCTCTCTAGCTGTCTTTTTGGATAACATTAGTTGATGTAGATCATATTTAAATGATAAAAAAGCATAAGTAATATTAAATATGCTAAGGTATAATTTATTACAAGAAAGTGAATGATCATTTGAATGTTAAGGACCTCAAAACCAAAAAAAATCATGATGATTTAATAGAATATTTGAATCATTAGACATGAATATATTGGTAAATAATTTTTATATTATATATAATTTTCTTATGTTGCTAAATTTTATTACTTTTTTTATTATTTATAAATCTACTTACTTGATATGTACCTATTTACTTGAAAAATTTCATCTATTGGAAATGATTCGATTAATTTCATCTATACCTCATAATCCATAGAATAAAAAACACTATATTATGTTATATGCCTAAGGAAATAAGATTTATTTTTTAGGTATCACTAGATCTATATGATAGTGAAAATTAATTCCATTTACCCCTAACTATTTTTTCAATGCATCATAGTTAGTAGAGGTTATCCAATAAATTATAATGATCTGGTATTTTCACACATGAAAATAGAATCATTTTAGTTAAATATTCTTTAAATTACACAAAAATAAACCCAACGACCATAATAGTTTAGTTCTTTTGTAAACATGGAACAAAATATTATAATATGGTGAAATATATTCAACATCACCCATTAATATAATCACATGAATTATTCCTATATAAAACCATTCTTTATAACTTGGAGCAAATAATTATATGAAAAGGGAGAGCTCAGATGCTAAGTAAGGGTAATAAAGGAAGACATAAATCATATTGTAATAATTAGATATAAGAACATAAGGGAAAAAATTAAACTATATCCTACATAAAAAGGATCATGATATCATGCCCTGGGATAAATCATAGATGTTAATAAAGAACATATTTTATGAGATCATAACATAAAACATGAAATTGTGGTATACACATGAGAATTGAAAATCAGTTTCATCATAGTCAATGATCTATTCCAAGACCATCATATAGGATAATGTACATTACTAAACCAATTTAATTATGTATTTTATCTCTGTGTTATTGAACCATGTTTACATCCCATTCCATCCATGTATAACATAACATAGATACCTTATAATTCCATCCCTATCTATATCATGATGAATAAATAATTACCAAATAAATTGGATTGAGATATAGGTCCCACAATTACATAATTGAAACTATACATTTGCGTTCCTCAAGAACATAAATCATTCATTAGATTAGAAACCATGAATTGGAATGGGTTTCATAAACATCATTAAATCACAACATAACACATGTAAAAGAAATGGGTTTCAAATTTTTCATTCCATCGTAAAAATAAACACACCATAACAAGAATCAGGATAGTATCCATGAACAATACCCCCATTAAAACATAAGTAACATTAATGAATTTTACTCTAGATGGAAAAAAATTGAGATACCACTTTGAAATAATTCTTGATGAAAAGATCCCATCTACTTTAAAAACATTTTCTTTTGAAAAAGTGCAGTGCAATTTAAAATTAATACATATTCACTAAAAATAAAAGAGTATATTCATAATATTATCTTTAGTGCATAAAGGAGTCCTGATAGTACCAAAACATATTTATATCATATAAGACAACCAAAATTCCTTTTATATATTTTTTAGAAAACAAAAAAAGTACCTCATTTTGAAAATGAAAGAAAATATTTCTTCCAAACTATCATGTAAAAATTCACACTTATCTATAATTAACATTAACAATTATAGTAGAAGAGAAAAAATATTTGTGGATTTTTATTACGAATCATTGAAATGGATGATAAATATTACATATTAAATGATTATGTATAAACAACCCTAGATAATAATGATATTCAGAAATTTACTCTTAACACTTTATAATCAGTAAAAGTTTATGCGCCATTAAATAAAGAAAATTATCTATATATAAAAACACAATAATCTGTAATATAATATTCATAAAATATCACGAACTGACCCATGATGGGGCTCGAGTTGCAATTACCCAAATTAAGACTCTATGATCTAGGGGTGGAGAAATGTGCATAAGGCAGAACTAAACTTAGGGAGGACTTTTCCTAATTACCTGTATGCACACACATAGACAAATAGATGAAGTACTATATAGGGAATGATAATATTTAATAACTATATTTATAATAATGCATGTATATAAACACTAAGGAATACAAGATTACATTGTTGTATACTAAAAGGAAAATGGGAATAAATACATGCCCAATATGGAAGTTATTAAAATAATTAAAAAAATAGAAATGTTAAATTACAAGAGATCCTTGCATGTAATCTCCATGATCCAGCCACCGTATGTTGTCAAATGATCTAAGCATCCATAAATTTCTTTAAATCCACGATCAACCAATATGTTGTCTGAAAAAGGAATTTCATATATTGCGAAAAACCAATTCATGGGTGAGTATAAAAAAATCCAATTGAACACCTAGATATGGGATAAGGGAGATTACTAAGAGATACCACTGAAGTGGAATGTATTAGATTGAACACGATACACTAAAAATAGTATAGCCTATCCCAACAAGAGAATGAATGAAATATCATCCCAGCATAAGGATCTCAAAAGAGTGAGAATATTAAATTCTTTTCAAGACATCACTAGCTATAGTAGGAGAATGTACTCATACAATGAAGAGAAGATAGACATGGAAAGCACATGACATACCCCATGCATCGACACCTCTTTTAGAAGGAGTGTAACAAAAAACCCAAAGAGTTGTTACTAAAATATCATATATATATATATATATATGATAAGTCATAGAATCTCAAATGTGAGAGTAAGGGGATCTACATCTCAAAACTCATCCCAATAAGAAGAGAAGCCAATATATCCCTGGTAATTCAATCAACGATGCCTAGATCCTTATGTGTTTTCCTAGGAACCAAAAGTCAAAAGTAATCTATTTGTTACACCATGATACAATATTATTTACATGGAAAGGACTTGCCCACATCAAATTATGTAGTGTCACAAGAACACATGATTGTGGAAAAAGTGTACCTATTTATCGTGAGTCCAATTGTACCTCAAAACAAATAATTTCACGATACAACATAGTCGAGGGGTGACCAGTTTTTGGAATGGACCATGTTCCCAAGTATGTTAGGAGGGTATCACCAGGGTAGTCACTAAGGAATTCCACTGCCTATCCAAACTATATTGTACCACTTGAGAAGGTAATTGGGGAATGCTACTACCCAGTACAACTGGAGCGTATGTCGGGTGATTCTTCATGTTACTCCACTACCCATCATAGCTAGAGGGTTATTCCTTGAATATGTCATTACTGAATTCCAATTCCCATTCCAGCTAGAGGTTAATCCAAGAACATTCATCAAATAATTCCATTACCCATCTTAGCTGGAAGGTAAGCCCATAAGATCATGAAACAACGATGCCATGTCCTACTAGAGGGTAACATGAAATGATCATCAGGGAACACCACTACCCACCCTTTCTAGAGGGTAATCCCAAAACTATATTTATCGAAGACCACTACTCATACCTACATGAGGATTATTCCTACAACTACTGTGATGATTCTGTATGATCATTTTTTCATTCAACATCGCCTCAATAAGCGTCATACTTGGAAAACCTCATTTCATTTCATGAAATCCACTATAGAGGTCACCATCAAATTCTTTGGGGATACACACTCTGAATAGTATAATTATGGGCCAAAATCTGAGTCCAAAAGAAGAATATACGGGAGGTACAATATTTTTAAAGAGGTACATGTCATGTATGGTGATCACATAATATATGACCCCTATTCATCAACTAGATTGGTCCCTATACATAATTGAGAACTATGATGTGTAAATGTACCCTTAGTAATTCCAGTGTACTGATTAATTAAATGAATTATTTTTCCAAAAGGTAGATGAGTGCTTGATTCTCGTCATTACTTTGAGGTATGAAAATGTAATTTCGTGGACATTCCTCCTCAAATGGCCCCTATAACCAAACAGATGCTACATTTTTTATACTTATAGAAACAATAAAAATATCAACTATTCATTCACATAAATGAAACAATATGTGAAGAAGTTTCATTTCACAATTTTGCACATGAATATTGACTCCTGGGGCCCATTTTTCAATCCCATAATAAAATATACTTATCACATCATTGAATTCCTCGCTGAAAATTGCAAGGAATCCATTATTAATTATCCTAAATTGAACACCCAATGAAAAATTCATATTTTGATTTAATAAACTAGAATGGAATCTCATTGTCATGACCAATGAGTCCGAATTAAATACTCAAAATTGGTCGTGCAATTTATGGCTTAATTTCAGTGTCCCAACCTCACAAACAGTATATTTTTCAAACACAGTATTAGAGAGGTATGTAGGATATAAGATTCCACAACAACAACAACAACAATAATAATTATTATAATAATAATAATGTTCGGAGTTTCATGGACTCAAGGAACAAGTCTGAAAAAGGTATCAATCATCACACTTAAAATGATTGTCTCAATTTAGGGTTCATGCTTCCCCTGATGGTTCTGCAATCTGATGTCAAATGTATATGATATAAAAATACAAGCCTTTAAGTACCACAACAACAATAAAAATAAAAATAAAAGTAAATTATTTTTATAATTAATTTCTTCCAATATATGAATTCGTCTCACTCATATTCATCCCCACAATTTAGATTGTGGATCAACCTCCCCGTGATTTTGTTTTTTAGCATTCCCTTTTTATTTCATTTATTTCTATCTCTTCCTTATTCTTACCTCTATTTTCATGGACCATACTTTAATCCCTAGCAGCGCACCACCTCATCAGGATCCTCATTCTACAGGGATCCTCCTCACATAGATTCTATAAATCATGCATGTTTGCATAAGATATCATGCTACAAAACCTAAATCTACCATTTTTCACATACACTTGTCTGAAAATCTCCATATCGTACAACGAATGAATACCACCACTCACACTAAAACCCCCCAACATCATCAGCATCAAACAACACTTCTTTCGCACCACTGTACAACCTCTCCGACAAGCTACCACACTTGCACCTAAACTGCTACATCCCTCGGTTTAGACCACCATATGCCACATTTATCAACTTCCCACACTATAATCCATCAGTGGTATCTAAATATGATCTCACTCGCCATCCACCACCACATGTGTAGATTCTATCACCTGATCTCATATTTGGACCCCCAAAAAAATTCTTCTAAATATCGTACATGTGGAAACCTCTGTCAGGGTATTTGAATAACGGTTGGTCAAAATGAATAAATTATGATGATTCAAGTAGAACGGAGAGAGAAAACAAAAAAATCACGAATTAAAATGATCTTCCACTTTTTTTTGGATTGGCCATGACTTGTCACCATTAGAATGATAAAAAAGAACTATACCAATTACTAGTAAAATGCATGGATCATGCAATGGTCAGAAATTACCATGAACTCAATGGAGATTCATGATTCATGCTCAATTAATTAATAGAGGGAAAAATATTCCAAAAGATGTGACCTACCTCAAAATTGGATCACTCATTGATGAAGACCATACTTGGAAATAGAAGAGTATGTCTGTTGTCTTTTTCATTCTTTTATATGTCTTGATCCAATTGTAGTGATTTAATCACAATTATCCATTATTGAGAGGAAGAAACACTCCACTCAAGGGTTCAGGGTTATGAGACTAACCCTAAAATTCCACCATAACATAATATTTTTATAAAAGGCTAGGTCTAGGTCATTTAATATTTTAAATAAATTTAATTATTTGCTCCAATTAATCACACCCTCCAATAGCTTCCCATACCAGACATCCAACGTCGATAATATTTAGTTCGTTCTTTGGTTAAACACCTCATTATGAACTCAACGGTGTTCTCTGAATTCCAATATGAGTTCGTGTTCATGATCTATTTGTATTAGCACAAAAAATTAATGATTTTATTTAACTATTATATTTAGGGTTAAGTCATTGGTTACTTTTTCTACAAATGACCCACACTGAAAAAATATATATCACACCTAGGGTAATTGCCACATTCGGGACACAATCATGCCCTCCGTTTTATAATATTTATTTTCATCTAATAAATATTATATTATTTATAAAAAACCATTAATTCACATTAAAATGGTATTTAATAATTTTTAATAAATGTAATTCCACGAACACTATGGATTAGAATCATATACCCTCTCTGAAGCATGATTCATAAATAATCCTAGAGTTATTCCAAAGTCTTATAATGAAAACCTAGGTCTTTAAATTATTCCCTTCTATGAATATTTTCTTCCCCAAAATGCCCAAAATAGGAAATTAGGTATGGATATTAAGCCTGCATTGGGATCTCCTCTAAAATGGGATGTACAACCAATAGAGAAGTGTGAAACTCACTCATCACCTCTTCTCATTGCATGTCAAGAATAACCATTCGTCGCTGAGAGGGACAACTTGATTCCCTTCATCATAAGGACCATATGGTGAATCACCCATGGATATATTGTCATGCAAGACCTCTCTTTAAATGTCTACTAGCTGAGCCACTCTCACACACTTCATAAGTAATGCAGTCAACACGATTTTATGAAGAAAAAATATACCATTATGTTCCAACATGTTCAGCTAATGGTAAGATAACTATTACGAATCTTTCATCACTAAGCGATCCTTAGACTTCATATTAATGGAATCTACTATAATTTTTCCCTTCCCTAGAGTATAAAATATATCGATGTCATTGTTTTGATAGAATTAAAACCCGCACAACTGTCTCTGGTTCATCTCTCTATGAGACAAGACATACATTAGAATCTATTAGATATGTAAACCACATTGTGGTCTCCAATAAAGTAGTGTCTCTACATTCTCAGGGTGAATTCTACTACTACCCTCTTGCGGTAGGGAGTCACATAGTTCAATTCATGGGGTCCCAACATTGTTGAGCTTTATTTGATAATTTTCAATCACTATTTCAAGGTTCACTTCGAGCATGCAATGGTAACAAAAAATAAGGTAGGTGAGTATACTCATCAAAACACAATCTTCTAGACACGGAAACCGCAGGGTATACCCCACGTGACACCATCTGTACTTAAAAGAGTGTAACCCTAACCTAGATACTCCAACATACCCACTAGTGGTATCCAATTAAGAAAGGTTCAGGAGGAAAATAAATCCTCATGAAATTCCATGATCGACTCCAACACCCTACTGTACATCCTCACCCTGAACATACATTTAATAGGGAATCACCCCCCTCAATTCAATACTCTTAAATTTGGAAGGAACTAACTCACCCTCACAGGTTTTTCTCACAACTCAAAAATATAGAATGTCAAGGTAAGAATACCTCTTCCTAATTCATTATATTTTATGTCGAACTACACCGACACATGGTTACACTGATTCCCCACATCACCCATGATTAATCCTCGAGCATGGAGTGGAAAGAAAAATGTACCCAGAATAGTGTCTAACAATTTCTACTATTGAAGATAGAATTGAAACAGAGCATACCACTTATCATCTCATACGCTGTGGGATCATAGACATCAAATTTTTGCAGCTATCTCTGTCCCCAACCCTCACCTCTCCGAGCATGACATTTGACATCTGGTGGTGATGGATTATTCTAATAGTGATGTCCACTAGGCATAGTTCCACCTACTCCGCTACCATCTCTTCCTTCCTAGGGACTACCATGTCCATTCTTGGGAGATCCTTGATAATGGTGTTTCCTATCCTATGTTGGTCTGGCATATATCATCATATAGTAGTCATCACCTCAGGTCGGGTAGTTTCACACCACATGACCTATATCATCACATGCATAGTGCCAACCCTCATTAGGCTTCCTGGGTGCTCTGTGTTTTTCATGCACTATATGACAATGTTCTTGATCTTTCTCATGAAATGGGTTTCATGTTGAAAGACCCCACTAACTATCACCTATCAGCTATTGTAGTTGACTTAGCTCTAGGAACCCCACTGCCAGGTCAAATTCCTATCGTCATGCTGACCGAAATGTCTCTATCATCACATACCTCTCTAGCACACTATAAAATGTGGGGATGCTCATAGGAACTATAATGACATGGATCTCTCTAGGAATCCCCCTCTCAAACTTCCATGCTAAATTTTTTCCAAATTATATCATGTTAACAGAGTTCCATGTAAGGTCTGTGGGCCTCTCTGCATATTCAGCCACCATCATCCATCCCTTCTAAAACTCGAGAAGATCCTGGATGTAAAATGTGTGCATAAAATAAGGGTCGTAATTATCATGGAAGAGCTAGTAGAAGTATTTCCATGATTGTACAGACTCACACTGCATCTGGATAACTGGGATACACCAACACCAAACTATTTTGTGAAAACTATTTATAGTAAAATCCACTATAAAATATTTTAGCGTCTGAACAAACCTGAATATCTAGACCACTAACAAATTCCAAACCTCTACTTCATGGGGTTTAGCTTTCCATGGGGCCTAAAATGTCTCTAAAGATATAACTCACGAATTTTTCTCAGCCTAAAAACATCCTCATCCTATTATTAATAGATAACATGCTGCTCAATTAGTTGAGGCTATGCTTCCTACCCACCTGGAAGAAGGGGATCGTCAGATGGACCCTAAACTGCGGCCTCATCACCCATCTAATCATTTTCATGAACTTTTGCCGGTATCCTAGCTGGCTTTAAACATGGAGGTATCTTGAAATTGTTCGATTCATACCACTATCATTTTGGAATATATATATATATATATATATATATATATATATGTATATATGAAGGCAATATTACTCAGTAAGGATAGTCAAGGACTTAATCCTCTATGATCCAAATACCATTAATCCCTGTAACAAATTTCTAGGCATGCCTACTGGACAAAAAGGTAGCCAAAGTCCTAGTGAATGCATACATCAACTACTGCATCATAAATGGACTCTGTGGCCTAAGATTCGCACTCAAGAATCCTTGAAACTGTTTCATTAAACCCAACCAACACATTTTTTGTGAATATTATGACCAACATAAAAAGTGATGAACTACCTATAATATCAATCTATGACAACCTGACACAATCCAGGGCTCATGAAGCAACAACCCCAATCCCACGATGATAGGCCATGGAGTTGAGACAAGAACTAAAGGAAAAAATAAACTTTGGGATACCTTTTTGTGAATTCTAGTACACAGACACAAATCTAACTCAATCCAAAAGTGAAGAGGGAATGATAAAAATAAAATTACTAGAGTGATAACATTGCATTTATAATACCACTAAGGAGTAAAAGTCTACAATACTTTATACTAAATGGGAAAATGGGAAAAATACATTACCAATAAGAAATATGTCTCAAAAGGACAAAAACCAGAAAACTAAAATTTTGATAGAGCCTATCTTCTAATCCTTTTCATATAACCATCATACGTGGTCTGATGCACCATGTATAATGAAGCTCAAATAAAGTCATGATCAACTTGTACAACATATGTAATAAAAAACTTGACATGTGTTGGGGAAATCCCTTAGAGGGGTGAGTATATACATAACCATTAGATTTCCCCAAAGAGGGTGAAGGGTGAGCATTGAGAGATACAACTGATGAGGAAAGCATTATATAGAACTAGGTATGGTAAAAAGAGTATTGGTCAAACCAAAAATGGAGTGAAATAAAACCCATATAAACACAAGTATCATGAAATGATGAGAAATTAACTTCTTATCGAGTCTTCACTACATATAGTATTAGTGTGGACTCATCCATTGATAAGAAGAAAGAACAAGAAAGAACATGGCATAATGTGTACATCATCGCCGCTCTAGAAGTGAGAGTAAAGAAAATCAATGGAGTGGATACTGAAGTAGGATATATATATATATATATGTATGTATAAAATACCCGTAAATGAATTGAAAATGATAGATTAAGGGGATATCCATCTCATAACTCATCCTAAGAAGAGAAGCAGCCAACGATTCCAAAGAAATTCCATCAACGGTGCCAAGAACCTCATGCCTCTTCCCATGACACACAAATAAAAAAACCATAACTAAACATTGGCCCTATCTTCTTTGGATGTCACTGACTCGACCACATGGTTTTAGTTCATGTCACAAGAATGAATCTCAGTAGAGAAAGCATACCACTTTCTCGTGTTTCCTAATATATGTCAAACCACGCATTATCACTATACCACATATACGAGGTGTCACTAGTTCTAGGAATGGATATTGTGCCCTAGTATGTAATGAAGGTCTCACTATGGTGGTTATAGAGGAATGCCACTACCCATACCAGCTAGTGGGTACCACTCCGGAAGGTCACTGGAGAACTCCACTCCCTAGTGGTACTAGATGGTATGCCCAATGATTTGTCAGGAAACAACAATTTTGATCCCAACTAGAGGGTTACACTTGGAATATGTCATTGAGGTACACCACATCCCAATCCAACTAGTGGGTAACCCCATAACTATCATCATGGGATGTGACATCTCAGCCTAGCTAGAGGGAAATCCTAGAATGTCAAGTAACTCCACTTACCTGTACAACTAGAGGGTAACACTGTATGATCATAAGGTAATTCCAATGCCCAACCCTACAACAGGGATAGCCTAGTATTGAATTTGGGGACCTCCACTTCCCAGCCCTACTAGAGGGTTAATCCCGGAACTGCTCCGACGATTCTAAATGATCACTTCCATCTTCTAACATCGCTTAAATATGTATTAGGATTGTAACAACTCGCATCATATCTCTAAAGACACCTTGAAGATCAAATTTATATTCAACATGAAAAAACACTCGGTATAGGATACTCAATGGAAAAAATTTGAGTCCAATAGAACGAGATATGAGAGGTAAAATAATCATAATGAAGTACACGTCTCGTAGGTGACTCTCATAACGTGTGACCCCTCCTAGTAACTTGATCATGTACCATTCCATATGTGGGTACTATGTTATTTATATATACCCCTAGTAGTGCAAGTTTACTCCCAGAGTACAAGGAATATCTGACCAGAAGACCGATGAGCGCACGATGCTCATCATTTGTTCGAAGGGGAAAACACAATTTCACTACCATTCCTCCTTAAATGGCCGCTTATAACCAAATTGATCACACTTTTTGTGATATTTTTGGAAAATTGAACACAATACAATATTCATTCTCCTAAATTAGACCTCTATAAAGAATAATTATTTCAAATCATTACACATGAATAGAACCTCATGGGTCCTATATCTCAATCCCAAATTTAAATATATGGATAAAACAACAACAACCTTCGATGGAAGACACGTGAAATAGGCTATTCATTTGCCTCAATTGAAAATCCAAAGAAAAAGTTTCATTTCAACCAGTTACACTTGAATTTTGTCTCGTGGGCCCGATCCAGAAGTCTGAATTAAAAACTGAATATTGGTCTTGAGACATCTGTCTTAATTTCATAGGCATAGAATCACAAATAGTTTTTCAATCCAACACAATATGAGGGAGATACATCAGATACATGTTTCCTCAATATTATTATTATTATTATTATTATTATTACTATTATTGGTAATTTTTTAGACATGATGAACAAGTCTAAAAATTGTATCAATCATTTCTCTAAAAATGATCGTCTTAATTTAGGGATCATTCTGCCACTAATGGCCCATCAAACTAATGTAAAACGTATAAGATACCACCAAATTTATGTTTTAATGATGCTAATAATAACAATAATATTTATTATTATTATTATTATATATTTTTTGTCTTTATTTTATTTTGTTACACACACCTTCCTCTCCCCAATTATAGTGCTCTTCCACCTCCCCTTGATATTCAATGTTATATTTTCATTTTTACATTATTTAATTATAAATATTCCTACACCTTCCTACTATTTTCATATCCCATCATGTAAACCATAGAGGAACACCACCTCTATCGGATATTCCTTCCATTAAGATCATCCTTGTAAAACATCCAAAAATTTAGTTTTGTATATGTTTTTTCGAAAAAAATTAAACATCATAGGTTAATTTTTTTTCTAAATATGCTACAAAAGTGGAAGTGGCGATGCAAACCTTTCTCCCCCGTGATGCCTTCAGCTCGGATCAATGTCATTGCAAATTCAGTGTCAGTGATACTACCTTTTCCTCAACCCCTTATAAAAGGGTAGCCCCCCAGTGTGTACTAAAATGGTGAGGTTATTCAAACTAAGCAAGGATCCTCTTATAGTACACAACCAATAACGGTGGTTAATACAGTTGATTGTGTGACCATAAGTGAACATCAAGAGATAGTTTTTGGTTCCTTTAATTAGGGACCCGATCAAGAGATCATGTCTATGAGCAATTGGAATTTTCAATTCTCGGAAACACTATGACATCTAGCTTATCCATTGGTTGCGAATTTGCAGGGGGTCCAGGAAATTAACTTATTTTATCAACATTCATATTTTAAAATGATGGATTTACAAATTGATGTTTCTACTTTACAATTACAACATCTCGTTGAACAAAGATGAAGAATTTCTAGAGTAGTTTAAGGTAGTCCACCCCATGAAATAGAGTCTATTCAAAATGATGTTGTAGAAGGGGAAAACCTACATGATCTCCTGGAAATACATGTTAATCCAAAATCTGATGATGAGTTTCGTAATGATGGATCAGATGGTGAAAACAGTGCAGATGAGGAGGGATCATCTATGTTTGGAAGGAGGCATCGAGAAATGCATTAATTATACATCCATATTGACCTACAATAAATCATCCACCACCCCTTTCATCTTCATCAGAAGAAATAACACATGTGCCTAAATTAGGAAATATTTTTCTAACCCCAGCAACGAAGTTCCCTGAAGTTGTACCAGATATGTTTAGTAAGAAAGACAAAACAATATATATTTCATGGAATTTTCCATGTAAAGATTCATTAAAAAACACTCTAAATGGATTTCACATCGAGAGGCACTGCAGCTATATAGTTCAAGAATCATGTTGTAGTAAATATGTCATATGGTGTGAGAAGTATGGGGATGATTGTAGATTTCTCTTGAAGGTGATTTTGGATAGTAAATTTGGAGGTTGGAGAATATCTAGGATAATGGAAGCTCAAACATGCATTCTGCCAAGCCTCACACAATATCATAACTCATTGGATGTAGAATTTGTGTTATCGATTGTTGTTGAGATGATTAAGACTTGTCAAGATGTTCTGATACCCCTTTTGTAATAGAGGATTCAACAGACATTCAATTATAATATTTCCTATAATATGGCATGGATGGAGAAACAAAAGGCAATTTTGAAGGACTATGTTGATTGGGATGAATCATATCAGGTGTTTCCGCAATTTCTAGCCATACTAAGGCATCATAACCACGTTGTAATCCATATGGATACAAACGAACATGTGTCTCACCATAACCGACTTGATCCATCTTGTGTTCAATTTCATCATTTGTTCTGGTCATTCCTTCCCTGTATCTCTCAATTTTGTTTCAGGAAAAAAAAATTCCAGATTGATGGAACACTTTTTCATGGAAAATACAGGGTTATGATATTTATTATGGCAACCCAATATGGAAATTGTTAACCTTTTCCTCTTGACTTTTAAATTTTTGAGAATGAAAACTATAAATCATGTTGTTGGTTTCTTCCATGAATCAGCAACCATTTCACCGTCATTTAGGGTGTTTGTTTGTTATTTTATCTCCCTCAAGAAATTAATGAGGCGATCAATGTGAATGCTGATACACGAAGATACGCAAATGTACATCCTCAGTTCTGCATTAGACACATTTCTAGCAATGTACATAAATAATTCCACAATGAACTGATGAAGAAGGAAATCAAGAGACATTATACACATTTTATTTGTTATTTTTTACAATTTAAACATATAGTTAAAATCCAATTATGTTAAATATCATCTATTCTATGTATAATATGATCCAAAAAATGATAGTTTGGTGAATTTTATAACAAATCCTCCAGACTAATCAAGATGTTTATGATTATATGATGCAGATTCTAAAAGAAAAATAGACAGTGGAAAATGACATCGGGAAGAGGGGAATACACATGGAGACCAACATGGTGGAGTTCATTAATGTTTTATTCAATGGGCTTCACAAGAAACCTATAACTTCCCTAGTTCAGGACAAATTATATCGATGAGTGATGTACTTTATTGATAGAAAAAACAATTGTTAAAAGGAATATAACATGGGCTAAGATGCAGGAGACACTTTCAACAAGAAATTGAAAATAATATTGAAGAGGATTCTGGATATTAGGTCTTTCTTTTCTAACGAGAAGACTCCCTTTTTGAAGTTCATGAGTGTTAAGAATCCATAAAAAATTTCATCTGTGAAAAATGGTCATTTTACTGGAAACAAGGCAATGGCAATGCAAGAAACATTCTTGCTTTACAATCTCCATGCACACACACCATCATAGCATGTGCCTCTGTGAACATTTCATGGGAAGAATATGTTGATCCAATGTATCGAATGGATAGAACTGCTAACTATTATGATGCACCATGGACACCTATTGGGGAGAATCTTTATCTCCCAATGCCCGAAGTCTATCCAATAGTGATACCTGAAATAAATCATTTGTGTCCTCATGGGATACCGAAGGGCAGTAGGATGTGTAATAAGATAGACTGGCCTCATGAAGAAGGGAGAGTTTGAGATGCATGATATGTTATAAATAAGGTCATAACTGAAAATGATGACCAAAATGTGTTAGGTCAAGTTCATGGTCTCATCCAAAATGTTTTATCTTCTTCATAGTTACATTCTCATATTGAAAATTAAATGTTATTATCGCTTATGTTTTTATGGGTTTTATAAACCCGAAACCCAAAATCATAACACTTTACCTAGAAACAGTTTTCCTTAACCTTAATATCAAAATTTGAAACCATAAAAACTCAAACCTAAACCCCAACCAAAAAACATATTCCCTTTAGCATGGTTTTTGATAACATTATGTGTGATATTTTAATAGACTTTTGTATAACTAAATAATATTATCATAATGATTTCCATAAGTTATTCAATATAGATAACTAAATAAATTCCGAAAACATCTTTAGTATGTGAAATGGTTTATCATAATCCAGTATGTAATTAGTTAATCATAATGCTCTTCTAAAATATGACTAACCAAATACAAGACCCAATAATTTAGATAGGAGAATTTATTTCATAAAAAATTCATGCTTTCAAAAAATAACATTCTCTTTATTATTCAAATAAAATCATAGATAGTAGAATTTATTTCAAAAATCCCAAAGTAGAAAACTATACCCATATTTTAAATTAAATGTTATGGCCTCTTTTTTTTTTAGTTTTCTAAACCCCAATGCCCAAAAGCATAACAATTAACCAAGAAACATCTTTCCTAAAACTTAATATCAAAATATGAAACCCTAAACCCAAAAAACTAAAAGCCAACCCAAAAAACATAATCCTAAACCTTAAAACCTAAAAAATCCAAATACCTAGATATATCAACTTATAGAATGTATCAATTAATAAAATTCTTACAAAGATATTTTCATTAATAAAATTATTTCACTATTGAATTTTTTCTATCTAACTTTTTCTCTTCATTCCTCTGGTTATCTATATGTCATTTATAACCAATAGAAATGAAGATTTGTATTTCTTTTGGTAAAAATAACATCCTAGAACTATGTGAATAAACATGTCATGTCTTATATTTTAAAAGACATACCATTATGCTAACCATAATGTCATATTTTAAATTCACACTTGCGACTCATTAAATTTGATTATATGGAGATGGATGATACCATACTAATCACTCAGCATCATAACCATATTTTTCAGGTCGTGTTAGAGGGTCATGTAGATCGATTGATCGGGGTGCATCGAGTGCACCATTTTCTGCATAGGGAGCCTCCCCATGCCATTAGACCATAATTGTGTCGTGACGGCCTATATGGCCTTGCTGTATCAGATTCCAAATCTGTAGACCATTACCTAATTTTTTCCCTCATTGAGATGGGGAGACCAAAGACTCACACATTCCACATGCCTGAGGGAAAGATGACCATCACCCTCAATGATGTGTCAGGGCTTCTTGGTCATCATATCTAGGGGAGACTTATTATTGGGCTCACTCGTGTAACTTGGCCAGACAATGCTCAGCGCTTATTAGGCATTGATAATTTGTCTGACCGTAGGGATACAGTTGGAGCATAAATATCTATGCCTTGGTTGGAGTCAGGGATTCCAGATTTACAAGATGATGATGATGAGCAGATTTTCATGTGTTACGCTCAAGCATATATATTACAGCACTTTCATGGGACCAAGTGTACCGATCACATGGGGATTCTCATTCACATGATGTTTCAACCCCTATTATAGGTCTTTGATCGGGCCTGGATGTACAGCTAGGGATCAACGTACTTGGCATACACATACTGGGCATTAGGCAGGCTATCCCACAGGGACTGCAGAGGTATCGAGGGATGCTTCATCCTTATTCAGATTTGGGCATGGAAGCGTATCTGAGCATTCATCCCTACGCTTACTGGTCTGTCAGCTGATATGGAGGTGCTACTTGATGATCTATGTGGACACACCTATGATCATTCATTCTTATTGTTTTCTAATTCAACTATTAGTGGTTTACAAAAGTTTTCATTATCTGTCACTATCGATGATGTATTTTACTGGTGGTGTGAGTGACACATTTTTGACATGGTTCTAAGCCAGCATTTGGGAGTATATTGACTACATTTGTATTGTCTCATACATGATTTGGTAGGTATATACAATCTATCACTGTCTAATATATTTAATAATATCCTCAATTTTAGTTTTTAGTTAGTTTCTTTCTGAAAAAAATCATTGGCAGCAGCCTAATCAAGTCATGCACCAGTTTTTCTGTACTCAGCGGGTTCCAAAGACATCGAGATAGACAGAACAACATCATGGGATGAAGCTGAAAAAGAGGCAGGATGATGACTGGTCCCGAGTACATGACATCTTTATTGATTTTTTTCACAAACATGCCGAGTTTCATATTCATGGTGTTCCAAAAAATCTATTCTCTATTTCCAGGAATGTTTAGTATGCACTATGGTATAGACAGAAGTATATAATGTATCTTACTGAACCTGAAATAGAGATTCATAGGATGGTATGTTAATAAAATTCCATTAGTTTGTTTTTGGTACTATTTTTAAAATTCAATTGGAATATCATTATAGGGAAGTCACATAGAGTATCTTGTTCACGTGAGTGATAAACAGGGGGAGGGGGTCTTTAGTTGGGCAGCAATCCCGGGTATAGCATGGGAGGTGAGGGCATCTTTTCATGAGATTTTCGGGAGCATCTTCATGCATCCATAGAGGAGATTGAAGGTTCATACACCTGACGAACATCCTGCAACTACTACTAGTTCCGAGGATCCCTTACCACGGAAACATAGACAACATTGTGGTGCACGTGAGGCCTCACCTGTTCCACAGGAAGAGGTCAGCCTCTAGTAGTATGGGATCATCTAATTCAGGATGTGCCTATGGTGGCATGTGAATCATTTTCCTGATAGGATATCTTCAAATCTCTCCATCTTGGTTTCCAAATCCATCACAGCCTTGGGATCCATCACAACATTGGGTTCTAGATCCATCATCGTCTTGTGGTATAGCTCCATCACAGGCTTGGTTCCCCACTACGATAGAGGCATGTCCTTCTACCAGCCTAGTGGGACAAGGAACTGGAGGGTAGTACGAGAAGCAGTTGATAGATCATCCCACTAACACATAGACGGATAATGCACCGGTCGATATTCATGTGTCGTAGGATCACCCTTCTCTAAGTCATCTGACTCTACCGCACACTGGATGCAGACATCCTATTTGAAGACCACCATGTGTCACAGAATCTCCTCGCCACAAATGTAGACATAGATTGAACAAGTTTGATTACATGTTATATGTCTACTGAAATAAAAATACTACTATTATTATTATTATATTTTATTATATATTTTCCATTATTTCAGTTTTCATTTATATTTTTTGAAAAATTTATATTTGACATCTTTCAAAGTTGACTACTTGAAACAGAGATATAATTACTAATTTTCATGTAAATAACTTTAAAAGATTAAAAAATCTACAGTATAAAACAATGTAAATATAATTAATAAATTGTCCTAATCATCTAAAATGTTCTTTAAAATAAATGGATTCATAAATAAAATAAATAATTTATAATTATACAAATATAAGAAATGTATCTTAGAAGTGAGAGAGAAAAGAATGAATGTCGAGGAGGATCCTATGCCAACTACTTGAAATTTAAAGGAAAAAAAATAAAAACGATAATATCCATTTAAAGAAAAATTAAAAATTCAACATATAGATATATGTTTAATGAATGTTTAAAATTCTATTCATATAGGTCTTATAGTTTATATTATATAGTTCATCAAAGTCATTTAGTTGAATCACTTTTCTACTTCAGGTAGGTGGAT
The DNA here is from genome assembly GCA_963277665.1 of Viscum album. NCBI lineage: Eukaryota > Viridiplantae > Streptophyta > Magnoliopsida > Santalales > Viscaceae > Viscum > Viscum album. The sequence goes on from OY728150.1 coordinate 1,630,117,794, forward strand.
TAGAAAGATTATAAATAAATTTTCACCAACATTTTCTAAGAAATTATTTTAATTTTGGACTAAAAGTTATATGTTTAAGAAATGTGTTAAATTTATTTCATATCATTTTTATAATTTTTATTATGTGGTACAACAATGTCATGCACTTGAAACATTTTTAAGTTTCAAGAAGGTGGATTATAATGTTTATAAATAATTTTTCAACAATATTTTTTAAGAATTTATTTTTATTTTGGGCTACGAGTTATATGTTTAAGAATGATTAAAATTTCACTCATGTTGTTATTATAGTTTATATTATATAGGCCAACAATATCATGTACTTGATACATTATTATGTTTCATGTTGGTAAATTAGATATCTTATAAATAATATTTCACCAACATTTATTAAAAAATTATTTTTATTTTTGACTACTAGTTATTTGTTTATGAAATGCTAAAAATTTCAATCATATCTATCTTATAGTTTATATTATATTGTCATGATATTTTACATAATTGAAATAATTTTATGTTTCACATAGGTGGACTATAAAGCATACAAATATTTTTTCAAACTTTTTTTATGAAATTATTATTTTGGACTATTTGTTTTATGTTTAATCAATGTTTAACAATTTATTCATATCTATCTTAAATTTTATATAATATTAGCATGAAAAGCCACATACTTGAATCATTTTTATGTCCTAAGTAGTTGGATTAGAATTCTTAAAAATAAATTTTCACTAACATTTTTATGAAATTATTTTTATTTTGTACTACTAGTAATATGTTTAATCAATGTTTAAGGTTTCATTCATTTGGTTCTTATATATCATATTTTCAAGGTTAGAAAAGTCACACACTTTAATAAAAGATAAATTATGTTATATATATATATATAAATATACAATCATAATAATAAAACATTAAAATTTTAATTAAATAAAAAACATAATTAAAATCGAAAAAATTAATGTTTTAGGGAAAAGTCTACATCACAGATGCCACCTTTAAGTGGTTTTATAAAAATTATATAACCTAGGATGTTTAAAATAAATCAGAAATAGTATAAAAACTCTATAAATCATAGATGTGTGCACTGGATATCACACCACAAACCATATATCTCCCCTTATTCATGATCGACCATTATATACAGCAAACAAACTTTCTCACCTCTAGAAACTAATGACCATAGATCATTCTATAAATTCCAATGGCAGTATAATTGAACAATAATGTTATGACATAACCCTACAAACTCTCTGGTAAGTCACCAATCTAGCTCCTAGACTATCGCATCCCTTCGTCTGGACCACTGCACACCGCACTTCTGCACTGCCCAATACAAAATCCAACACTGGACACCAAATCTAATCATGATCAACATCATCCACAAAATATTGCAATTCTATCAACTTATATTGGATTTAGACCTGCCAAAACATTTTTTTGCAGTAAATATTGAAGAAGCGACAACCACATTTTTGGAATTCGATGAACAAATGGTCAAAATGAAGAAAAAATGATGATACATATTTAATAGGGATAGTATCCAACAAAACACATGATTTTCAGTTGAACGACAATTTTATTTTGTAACGTCCCAGTTCTAAGTGCCACACAACGGGTGCCTTGAACCCAGTTGTTCACATAACCTCAAACACATTACCCCAAATGCCAGAGGCTGCTGACTAGAAGCGAGGGCCTAGGTCTGATAGTAGAGAAACTATTCACCCATTACTTAAAGAGTAGCGCAATAGAAAAATATAAACATATCAAAAGAAGAAGTAGTAAACAATACAAAGCTGAAGAGGCAATGGTACTAATACAAAGGATAACCAACAGTCCTATATATATATATATGATGGAATATGTACTATTTATATGAAATAAATCAAACATGATACACTAAAATCAAATAAAATACAGTACAAAATACCAATTACAACAAAACATACTAAAACAGTGCAGTAGGAACTCAGCAGCATCACAAGCCTATGCTCGGTCCCATGCTCTCATAATCCTATTCCACAGTCAAGTACCTGTATGGGGTCCCTTTCCCTTATCAACACCTACCACAATATAATTTTTTTGGGCCCAAGACATGAACCAAACATGGTGTGACAAATAAATCCCAGTAGGCAACCACCAAAGGCCTATACCCAACTAATAGTATAAATATGAAATAGACGTGTGCAATAATGAAATGCAGTAAACTAAGAAGTACTCAAAAGTAACAATCTCAAGTAGTTAAATAGCTATTTTAATAATTATTTATCAATTCCAAGATTGTTATTTAGATTAGAATTTACAACATATGAAATCACTGAAGTGAATATTCAATGTAAACATTATCCTCAGACATGCGAAACCTCACACTCAGGAAACCAGAATCAAAATTCTCAGGTATCTTCCCTTATGCATAACGAATAGTTCCCTTAGGCATATGAGGTATTTCCCTTAATCCTAGAAGGTACTGACCATAGGCATAAGAAACGTCTCCCTTAGGCTAAATAGGAACATGGCCTCAGGCAAAACAAAACACTTCCCTCATGCTAAACAAAACACTGCCATCAGGCCTCCCATAGTAAAATCAAGTAACCAGGCCGAGCCCAATGCACAAACACACAATTATATATATTTCCTCTCAAGATAACTCAAAACACACTTATAATCACAACATTCCCACGGGTATTCTGAAAAAACGGATAAACAAGGAGAACGCACCCATGAGGTGGCCCTAGATCAAAGTAGTTATCCAAAACAACAGCTTATAATTATTCATTTGTTTACCTATGAAATTATAGGTATCTCAACAGTGAAGGTCTCAACCACACGACACCCCAATAATGGTATCATGGAACAAAAGTACACAAAATCACTCCATAGTTGTAAATAAACACAAGACCACCTACCTTGATCTCCTCTGATCGATATACGTGAAAAAAGCCTCCTATAAAATCTAATAATGACGTAGATTTGGGATGAAATATTACCCACCCAAATGTAAATAACTTCCCTTAGGGAAAAAATTAGAAGGAAACGTATAAGGAGAGGGAAGACCTTTCCTGTGCGGTTCAAATGAAATCAACGGTGGAAGAATCCGAGGTCTGGCATGCGATCAAAAGCTCCTCCATGATTCGGCCTCCTCTCCCAATGCACCAAATGAGCCCACTACATCCTCCACCGAATAAGGAGGCTACTTTTGATTATAATTAAAAAAACATAACTACACGGCATGTAATATCATGTAAAAAGTATGTAATATATTTTTAACAGTTCCCCTGGAGGATACATTTCACCGCCACCCTATTCATCTGGCGACTGATTACACAGCGGGTATTACTAAGTACATGGAGTGTAGTTAGTTATTACATCATGAACCACTAACAAGTCTGCACTCCCTGTGTTCTCTTCCTACACGGCCAAAGTACACGACATGTATATGAAAGTATATGGTGTGTTTTGTTTTTCCCAACAAACCTATGTGCCTTGTATTCTCATCCCACATCGCCAAAGTACACGGTGTGTGTACAAAAAGTACACTGTGTATACCCATAAATTTGAAATTTTTCGGACATTTCGCTTGTTTTCTATAAAAACATAAGGAAAAAAGAAAAATAAGAAACATGTACCTCAAGAATAAGAACTAGGTTCTTACAAAATTCCCCCCTTAAAGAAATTAGTCCCTGGATTACCCTTCCAAGGCTGGTGAAGATAAATCTGAGAACAACTTTTCCCACTGAACATGTACGTCAGCCTCCTGCTCCGAGGTTTGGTCCTTCTCTTGGCCATACTGGCATTGCACCTGTATGAGAGGAACTGACTGTCCGTAGAGAACCTTCGTGCTCCTATCAAAAATTCAAATTAGATGCTCCTCAAAGGATGCATCTACCTAATGTTAATCTTCATTTGGAAGAAAGATGTGAGATGGGTCTGAGTGATAACGGCATAGCTGAGATTCATTGAAGATGTTGTACATGTCCCCGTACCTCTGTGGCAACTGCAACCAATAGGCAACCGGTCAGACTATCTCCAAAATCTCAAATGGCCCTACATACCATGTTAAATGTTTACCCTATCACTTGATCCACCTGCATCCCAACCTTGGTGATACACGCAAGAAAACTTGATCCCTACCCACGAACTCCAAGGGTCGTCTACGACAATCAACATAAGATTTCCGATGAGTCTTTGCAGTAGCCATCCACTTCCGATTCAACTGGACCTGATCTGAAGTATCCTACACAATTCATGGTCCCAGTAAAGTTGCATCACCTGCAACCAACTAGCACAAAGGCGAGCGGCATGGCCAACCATATAAATCCTCGTAAGGTGCCATCTCAATAGTTTCCTGAAAACTATTATTGTAGGGAAACATGACCAGGGGTATATGCTTCTACCAAGAGCCCCCAAATTCCAGGACACATGCATGAATCATGTCCTCTATCACCAATATTGTACGCTCTGATTGGCCATCCTTCTGAGGGTGGTATATTGTGGTCAGAACCACATGTGTACCTAGTGCCCTCTAAAACCTTTACCAGAAACAATACGTAAAATGGGAGTCCCTATTTGAAATGATAGAATGCGGAACCCCCACCCCAAATCTACTACCTCTTAGATATAAAACGTATCGAGCTCGTCAAGACCGAAGGCCTCATTGATTGGAAAAAATTGAGTAACCTTTGTAAGTCTGTAAAAAACAACCAATATGAAATCGTTACCTCAAGGAGACCTCGGCTACCTGGTCGCGAAATCCATCGCGAAATTATCACATTTCAACTCTGGAATGGGTAATTTATTTAAAAATCCGGATTGACTTAAGGCTCTGCTTTCACCTGCTGATAGGTGGAACATCTCGTAACAAAACTAGACACCTATTATTTCATACCTGACCACCAATAATGACGTCTCAAGTCACAGTACATTTTGGTACCTCTGGGATATACTCTCCAAGTTGAAGCATGAAATTCCCGCATCCACTCCTCGTGTATATCCCATGTATCCAGTACTTGTCCACGGATATATAGTACCTTATCATCACCAATTGTCCTTCCAGGAGGAGGGTCCTCACATTCCACCGACTCCCGTAGAACTATGCCTTCATAATATGATAGTTTCTCAAACTCAATCTATCCAAGAGGTTCAAAGTCACAATTATAGATTAAAGATAAGATCGCCCCTAACTTCAGTGCACCTCCAAATTCCTCTTAGAGAACAAATTCATATGTTTCCACTCGCCACTGTCCTCATCCACTGCAAGTATTTGAGTCCTCAGACTCAGTGCATCAGCTACTGCATTACCCTTACCAGGTGTATAGGCAAGCTCAATGTCGAAGGACTGAAGTTATTAATCCCACCTTCACTGTCTAAAATTCAATTCATACTGGGTAAAGATGTATTTAAGACTTTTGTGGTCCGTAAACACCATAAAATGTTATCCAAAGAGGTAGTTTCTCCAACAACGTAACGCATGAAAAACTGCTGCCAGCTCGAGATCATGTGTCGGGTAATTCCACTCATGTGGCCTCAACTACCGATACTCGTATGCAACTACTTGATTTCCCTACTTCAGTAATGCTCTCAACCCAATACTTATTGCATAAGATTAAAATGTATAGATCTTCCCTTTATTTGGAAGTATAAAGACTAGTGCTGATGTCAACAATCCGTTCTACTCCTAAAAGTCTATGTCGTAAGCTTATGACCAGAAAAAATTCATACCCTTCTTAGTCAGACCATTCAATGGCACTGCTAAGTGGGAGAAGTTCTATATAAATCACATGTAGTAACCAACTAACCCCAAGAAACTCTGTATCTCACACACATTCTTAGGATTCTCCCAAGAAACTACTGCTCTCACTTTTTCTAGGTCAACTACAGCTCCTGCCTCTGAGATAATATCACCTAGGAAGTGAATATGTTCCATCCAAAAGTGGCACATTGATAAATTTTCATATAGTTGATGCTCTCTCAGTGTACTCGATACGATCTCAAGATTGGTGTCTTGGTCATGTCTAGTGTGAGAGTACACTAAGATAACTTCCACGAAGACTACCACAAAAGAATCCAGATATGGGTGGAACACATGATTCATTAGATCCATGAAAACTTCTGGCCCGTTTGTGAGTCCCAACTGCATTACAAAGTACTCTTGTAGACTATATCTTCTCTGAAATTCTGCAAGAGGTTTGTCTGATTGTCTAACACACAACAGATGATATCTAGATCTCAAATCAATCTTTGAGAACACTCGTGCTCCTCGATGTTGATCATAAATATCTTCAATCCTCAGACAGGGATATCAGTTCATAACATTCAACTGGTTCGGCATCCAATAATCCATACAGAGTCTGAGGGTACCATCCACTTTCTTTAAAAATAGGGCAGACGAACCCCAAGGAGAAGTATTGGGCCGGATGAAACCCTTTTTTTGAAACTTCTATAACTATTTCATGAGCTCCTATGACTCTGGTTCAGTCATCCTATAAAGAAGAATGGACACTACTGCCGCCTCGAGAACAAGATCAATAAAAAATAAACCACTCGCTCAGGAGGTAGACCAGAAAAGTCATCCTGGAAGACATCCCTGAAATGATCAACCACTAGAGGGGAATTCATCTGACAAGTTACCTGGTCATCTAGATATAAACTCACAAGCGGGGATGTCACTACACCTCACCCATAATGCTCATGTCCTGCTCGGCTTTCCGGGACATCCCACTCACCCATGTATAGAAACTCTCCACCCTCTGGTGAAGTGAAACTCACCCTGAGAAGATAGAATTTTACAAAGGGTCAAAAGTGTACTAATCAGTCCACCCTGAGAATGACATCATATCTCATCATATCTAAAACATAGAGGTCCCATAGAATGAGAAACCCACCAACCTCTAGGGGGAACTCTGTGCGCTGACAAACACCTACCGTTCTAATCCCCAATGGAGTGTCTAGCATCATGATATCATAAGAAGAGGAAAAACAGAGCCCAAGGCTCTCCAAAATGGGAATAGATATAAAGTTATGTGTAGCAAAAATATGGAAATTTATAGAAGATAAAATATACGAAACTAGAATAGTACCTCTGACAGTGGAAGGTCTGGGATCCTGGACATGTTGGGTCTGTTGCACTGCATATGTCTTCCGAGTGCCACAGCCCTATGACACGGCATGACTACCATGAGCTAACGACTTTTGCTGTCTCTGAGCTCCTGTTGTCTGGATACCACATCCTTGACCACCACCTAGGCCTAAATTCCCTGACATATTCCAATTCCCTAACTGCTACGAAGATGTTGGACCTACTCCCACATGAAAAGTCTTCACAGAACACCTCTCAATATTCCTCAGTGGAAATGCCCTGTAAAAACGCTAGAGATGGCCCACCTTTTGGCAATATCAACACTCCACAGGGTCACATGGACACTGAGGCCTTTTTTGCCCCTCTATACCATACATGTTTCATATTACCAGGCCATCTGAAGAATTCATCTGGCTAGTACTACCACTGTGACATAAATCCATATACTCTTCCTCTTGTAAGTAGAAATAGTAACAGAGACTTGTGTTGAACTACCTTGGTTCACACCACTAGCTTCCCGTAGGCTCCACATAGTAATCAGTGCCTGGTTAAAAATATCATGAACAATTGGAAACCTGAAAACATTCACCAGCACCAGGATGTCATATCGAATACCATCCTCAAAGCGTATATCCCTCAATGCCACATCATCCACCAGAACTGATAAAAAATGTTGTAGATCGATGAAGCAGGCATAATAATCCATCACTGACCTAGCACCTTTCTGCTGATTCATGAACTATCAAGCTCAATTTACCCATAGCAACTCTATAAATAAAAATTCATAGAAGAATGCCTGAAAATATTCCCACGCTATGTCTCATTGATTCTCAGTCTGGGTGGTAACATCCCACCATTTCATGGTAGAATCACGCAACATGTAAGTAGCGAGCCTGGCCCTCACCCATAGAGTTTTCTTATGGTGCTCAATGATAGTCTGCAATTACTCCATCCATGACTTCGCAGCCTGTGGTCTGCCATCCCCTAAAACGTTGGCAGATGCTACTGCTGGAATATACGTGTCAGCTCTACAATAGATGTGGAAAACTATTGTGCTTCCTTGATGTTATGAATGAACTGCATGAATCCCTCACAGAACATCGCATCCATGCATGTGTCTAGTATAACAGCTGGTGCCGTATATGGATTTTCTGTATGATCCATCGGTAGGCCATAGACTACCATCTCTATGGTATAATAATTGTCGATCTCTTGGCGAATTACTCATGGTCGTCTTGGCGGCATGACTCTACAAGGTCAAATTCATGACTTAGTTTAAGATCATCATGGTCTACGAACTGGAAACATATATAGGGAATAGTGAAAATAAAACATTCATGTTTTACAAAACTAGACTACACGACATGTATAATAACGACACGACATGTTCACTTATGTCTTTCATGTGGGCGTGTACATCTACTAGAACTGGTCATGTAACACCCCAAACACACGATGTATTCTCTACACACATGGAGTGTACTTGAATTTTCCTCCCCTTCCCAAGTCCTTCTATGCGGCTAAGCCACATGGATCCCTTTTGAATGAGACCACACAGAGTTTATACAATCTACACGGCATGTCCCCTTAAGCCCTTACATTGTCGTGTATTGATGATGGTCTGGGCGTGTCTCAAACCAAGGTACATGGTGTGTACACAACTCCATATCCCTAGCCACACGATCAAGTCCACATGGTCTCTCACCAGTCAAGACTACACGGTGTGTTCCCACAAGTACACAACGTGTACTAAATGATCTTCGTAGACAAGTGTTATTTGTGACACGGCCAGATATATCGCACACACTACACGGTATGTTCCTAATATACATGTCATGTACAAGAAAGGATAACAGTAACCCGTGTTGTTCGTTACATGGCTAGATTCCCCGATTACACTACACGACATGTTCGACATTGATATAGTGTGTTTAAGAGAAGATTTCTCCATCTGTGTTTTGTATTACATGGGCGGACACAAGGTCAATGCGAAACGGTGTGTACGACTGGTACACGACATGATCCCTTTAGTGTTTTATCATCCTATTTTTTTGCAAACATAGCCTATGACACAGTTAGCAACTACATGGCATGTACTTACAGTACCCAACATGTACTTAAAAATTGGTCATTTCTTCCCGAACAGAAGATTACAGGGCATGTATTCAAATGTACACTGTGTCTATTCATAGTTTTTTGGACATTAAGCCTTAGAAACTACTCCGGGGACCAGAAAAACACTGAAACCAACACCTAAGTGCCAAATTCTAATCCGTGAGGGCCTATACACCCCAAAAATCCCTGCATGGCATCTTATATATGTTATAAACAAAGTAAACAAGTCAATGATCCACCAATTCTCGTCAATGAGGCCCCATACTTCTCATGAACCAATGGTTGGCGTTCATTCTTCAAAACCTCACACAACAATATCTTGTAAAATAGCAGGTATTTTTTCTTCTATCCAACAATCAGAACAACATGCCTTTACTAGCACAACATCTATCTCAACAACATGCAATTTGTAATGCACCTACATGTCATTGAAACTATGCATGTCATGTGATTATAACAAGTTCATAAATTATGCATGAGATGGCATACCATTATCTCATCGGGATCAACTAAATAGAACCCATGTGTAAAAATATAAACAGAACACCACAAGTGTATCACCCAACAGTGAAATCAAAGAATCTGTAAAACTGCCAAACTAGAAAAATTGAAACATGAAGTAAATTGAAACATCCCTGTACATGGGTTAGCTACTCCCAGGAATAGCTTATTCTCAAGTACCTATACCATCCTATCCTTTTATATTATCTCCAAACAATATGTCAAGAAGAAAATAAATTTCTTTGTTACAACTTTATGATGTCTCGGTTTTAGGTGACACAGAAAGGGTGCCCCAAACCCAGTTGGACACATGACCTCATGTGCATTTCCAAGAATGACAGAGGTTTCCAACTAGCAGTGAGGGTCTAGGTCTGATAGTAGGGAAACTATGCCCTTGTTTGTCAAAGTGTGGCACAAAAAAAAAATAAACATACCAAAAGTGGAAGTAGTGAACAATAAAAAGATGAATGGAAAATGGTACTAAAACAAAGGATAACCAAAAATCATATATATATGATGATGCAATATGCCCTATTTCTACGAAATTAGTCAAAAAAGATACACTAAAATCAAATAAAATTCAGTACCAAGTACCAAGTACAATAAAACATACTAAAATAGTGTCATAGGAACTTAGCAGCATCCCAAGCCTAAGCTTAGTCCCATGCTATCCTACTCTACTGCAACAATCAAGTACCTGTATAGGGTCCCTTTCCCTTATCAAAACCTACAGTAATATAATCTGTTTGGACACAAAACATGAACCAAACAGCGTGTGAGAAATAAATCCCAGTAGGTAACCACCAAAGGCTCATGCCCAATTGACAGTGAAAATGGGAAACATAAGTTTGAAATAAAGAAATGCAGTAAACTAGGCAGCACTCAAATGTAACTATCTCTAGTAGTGACATTTCAATTTTAATAATTATTTATCAATTCTAGGCTCGTGCTTTAGATTGGAATGTACAATATATGAAATCACTATAGAGAATATTCAATGTAAACACTGTCCTCAGACATGAAAATCCTTACCCTCATGAAAGATGAATCAAAACACTCAGGTAACTACCCTCAGGTATAACGAATATTTCCCTCAGGCATATGAGATATTTCCCGCAGGCCCAGAATGTACTTCCCACAGGCATAAGAAACGTTTCCCTCAGGCTAAAGAGAAACTTTCCCTTAGGAAAAACTAAAAACTACCCTTATGGAAAACAAACCACTACCCTCAGGCCTCCCATAGGTAATTCAAGTAATCAACCTGAGATCAATGCTAAAAAAAGTAATTATATATGATTCCTCTCAAGAAAACTAAAAACATGATTATAATCACGGCATACCCATGGGTATCATCGCCAAACAACTAGACAAGGAGAACGCACCCACGGGGTGGCCTGGGATCAAAGCAGCTATCCCAAATAGTAGTTTAAAATTATTCATTAGATTACCTATGAAATTTTAGGTATCTCATCAGTCAAGGTCTCAAACACATGACTCCCCGAACATAGGCTCGTGGCACAATGACACAAAAAATCACTCGATAGTTGTAAATAAACACGAGACCCCCTACCTCGATATTATATGATCGATATACGTGAAAGATACCTCCCATAACACTCGATAACGATGTAGATCTGGGATAAAATATTACCCTCTCAAACATAAATAACATCCATTAGGGAAATAATTGTAAGGAAACGTTCAAGAAGAGGGAAGACCTTAACTGCGCTGTTCAAATGAGAGAGACGGACGAAGTATCCAAGTTTCGATGTGGGATTGAGAGCTCCCCCAAGCTTCGGCCTCCTATCCTAGTTCTCCAAATGAACCCATTGACTCCTCTACCGAATGAGGAGAATACTTCCCATTATAATGAAAAAACATTACTACATGGTGTGTACTCTCAAGTACACAACGTAAACTATTTGTTTAATTGTTCCACTAGTGGCTACTTTTCACTGCCACCATGTTCATATGCTGACTGATTACACGGTGTGTATTACAATGTACATGGCATGTAGTTATTTTTTAAATCATGGACCAACAACATGTCTACATTCCCAGTGTTCATGTCCCACACGTCCAATGTACACGGCGTGTATATGAAAGTACATGGCATGTAGTTTGTTTTTACAAACAAACCTATGTGCTCTATATTTTCATCCCATAAAGACGAAGTACGTGGCGTGTGTAGATAAATTACACGGTGTGTACCCATATATTTGATATTTTTCCAGAATTTCCCTTGTTTTCTCGAAAATTATTAAAGAAAAATGAAAATATGAAACTAGTACTTCATTAATAAGAACTGGGTTCTTACATATTTTGATTTTCTAGGTTCTGTTTCCATTAGAATGATGAACATTGAAAAATAAAAATAATTAATAAACTATAGGGAACATGTGATGATTTGAAATTACCTAGAAGTTAAAGAAGATTTGAGATTATTGCTTGGTTACCTCAAAAGAGGGTGAAATCAAACAAAATATTTACCCTAACTCATTAATATATGTCTCGATGATGAATAATGTTCTTTCTAATATAGAAGGAGATTCATTGTCTTTGTGACACATTGATTAGTCTTGATCCAATTATTGTCATTTGATCATGATTTACCAATGGAGGGTAAATGATACACTCCTATAAATGGTATATGGTTCTGAAAATTCCCTTGAGAATCTTCCATAACATCATATTTATAATTAAGTATCAGTATATTACATTTAATAAAATAGATAATTTTAATTATCTATTCTAAATAAATACACATGCCCACATATTATTTTTTAAGACATCCCACAATGACCATATTTAGGTTGTGCCAAGGAAAAAAACCACATTATGATCTCAATGGTGGACTGAATTTTACAATCAAAGACTACATTCACGAGTTATTTTTATTATCATTAATAATAAAATTATTTTATTTTATTATATTATTTATGTTTATATAATTAGTGGCCTTTTATACCACTGAACTACACTGAATAATTTCATGTCACACCTAGGGTAAAGGCCATTTTCTAGACTCAACAATTCTTTCTATATGATTCGATCTCCCATTTTTGAGATATTCCGTTATTTTTGAGAAAACCATCACGTGCATTAAAAATATTTTTATTATTTTTTATGAAATTAATTCCCAGCACATCAGAGGTCAAAATCATGTGAAATATCAACAACTGGATCCAAAAATATTCCCTGAAATATTCCAAGGTATTACAGTGAAAAATATTGGACACTATATAAATGAAAATTATGGGTAGTATACACACCACACAATATAATCATGTAGTGTAAAAGGTTTATCTCCGAAAAAAATATAAGTGTGAAAATAAATTCCATTACCCTAAGACTTGAATTGTTCTGTATATATTCAAAAAAAATATATTACAAATAAATTTTAAATATAAATCTATAAAAAATCCATATTTTTATATATAATACCATATATGATTTACTTATGACTTTATATAACTATGTTTTTAAAAATTTCATTTTAATGTTTATTTTTAGGAAATAACTACTTTGTTTTTCATTCATGTTTTGATTTGTTACCTGTGGTCCTCATTCATAGATCACAATTTCCACATATACAAAATTATATTAATGATATAAATATTATATATATATATATATACATTTATTGTATATTTATTTTCATGATTCATGAAATATATATATATTTATATACAATTTAGGGTGAATCTTGGTCATACATACACTTTAACGTTATTTTGATTTCCTTTTCATATTAATATAATGAAATTTATAGAAAATATTATCATTATAGATTATTTTTAATGTCATATTTATTTTATATATATTTTTATAATTCGTTTTTATTACTATTAATGTGAAATATAATTGAGAAATGAATCACATCACATTCTGGAGATGGTATGCCATATGTACAAACGAATGACATTATCATTTCCTAAAATTTTAGGTTCTTAAAAGATTGGTATGATATTATACTTACATAAGAAAAATTATTTCATAAAAATAATATATATACATTAAACCATTAATAAATCCCAATCATAAATGATGGAGATGGAAAAATTAATTGTATCGCTATGTGGAGAAGGTAAGCTATGGCTATATATGACATATACTTTCAATTCATGTTCGTTGGGAAAGGGTCCATATAATGGTGTGTTCATGACCAAATTAATGGTTAATTATTTCTAAAATTATTACTTTATTATTCTATTAAATATATCATATATTTATAATTTGTATCGAATTGTATAAAAAGAGTGTGGTGAGTTAGAATGAGTATATCTTCTTCGAAAATGATTTTTAGATATTATATAAAAGACTCCAGAGTTGGAATTTATTGAATAAAAGAATCTCTAAAAAGTGTATAGGGAACTTGAAATTATATTTTCGTATAATGTTTTCATGATATAAATTTCAATGTTATATGAAGAATAGAGGGTGGAGGTTCTCTTTTTTAATTTACGAGAGTGACATATTTGGAAAATAAAAAAAAATTAATTTATAATTAATTTAATCGCAATAAAAATACCTCAAAAGGATATTTATTTGAATATAGGATTAGATATATTTGGTATATCATCATCCAATATATTTTAGACAAGTTATAGTGTTATTTTAGACCTTATCAATTTGATTAACAATTATTTAACCAATTTAACATTTAACTATGTTAACAAATTCTATAATAATAAAACATTTTAATTTTTACTTATATGGGTTCAGTGGTCCATATATATTATCTAAATGCTATTATATAACATATAATAATCACCTTTTAGCTTTTAATGGTATTTATAATTTCTAAGTAAATAAATAATATATTATTTTCATAAAATATCATTATTGTCATTTTTCCATTATTCCATACATTGATTTTATTAAACCATGAAAATAATGACAAAAAGAAAAAATAAAATTAAATAAACTCATAATATTTTATAATTAGATTGGAAATATTTGAAGAATAATATGTAATTCATAGTATATTTATTTAAGGATTTTAATATCATTTATTATATTTTTCTATTAGTGAAATGATAATTGTATCATAATTGGGTAATTATTTAAGTTAATTACTTATTCCCAACGATTTATAAATAGATTACTATGATAAATATAAATCAGTTATAATTACAAAGAATACTTATAATAAAATATAGATTCAAGATATCCCTATATTAAAAATGTTCTTGTTATAAAAAAACATGAATGTTACTACATAGACTTTATATTAACTTAGATGTTATAAATTTCATAATCATTTACATGTTGCTCAAAATTCTAATTTGTTAGACACATAGATGATTATCATGTATATATACAAAAAAAATAATATTTATTCAAGTGTTTTCATTTTTAAAATTCATATTATTTTAATTAAAACTATTTTATTGATTTTCATTAGCTTGAACTAGGACTTAATCGGTGGTGCCCAAGTGTCAATGGTAATTATTTAACATATAAATATTCAAAATAAATTAATATCATATTTTATTAAATTAACTTTAATATAATACTTTATATTAATTCATAATAAATTTCTTCCTTATTTTGATCACATAAGAGATATTTAGGACAATGAAATTGACATTTTGCATCTTTTTTTATTTGAGTATCATCTAAGTCAATTTCAATTAAAGGTGACCGTTAAAAATCATATTTTACAATCATTTGCGTTAATTTTCAATGTATATTCATCCATTAAAATTATTTCACTTGTTATATTCATTTTTGAGTTCGTATCATTTATCTTTTAACCTAAATTGTCTAATTTACCATTTACTCTAGTAATTAAATAAACATGGTTGCTTTTTGTGTTGGAAAAAAATAAAAGGAACCAATTCTATACATTTTGAACTTATGAATCTAATTTTTGGGAGCATTTTTTAAAATTCAAAACAAATAATATTTAAATATTAACAACAAATAAAACTGGTATAACACCTTGAAAAACTGGTTTTCAAAAAAACTGTTCTTGTAAAACATAAAATGTTTTTAGAATATATTTTTGTAAAAAATAATTTTCATAAACAATTATATGATTTTTTATATAAATTAAAAAAATTAATACTAATCCAAAACATAAATTTTTCTTTTAATGAATTTATATAAAAATATTTTCCAAAATTGAACTCAATATTTTCACTATTCTTCAAAAGATAAATCGTTCCATAAAAACAAAAAAAATTCATCATGAGATAATTTTAAAATTCTTCATTTAAAAATGTTGTTTATATTTTCATATAGAATTTAAATATGTGAAAAAAAAATTATTTCTAAAATCGGTGACCCATTTTAATTCCAACTAAACATACTTTATAAAAATAGAGAAATTTATACATAAAATTTTGTTTATTATTATATTATATCTATTAAATATGACAAATGATTGAAAGAAATATGATTGAATGAATTTATACCAATTTCATGTATTTTTTAATATTATTAATTCCCATCCATTTATCAGCTAGTTTATAATTGAAATTTTAAATAATTATAATAAAATAATGCTTCAGGGAAACTGATTGTTTTTTGAAAAAAATATTTAAACTAATGTTGTGTGTAATGAACGATTAACATTGTGAATCATAAAATGAAGGCTATTAAGTTAATCTATTTCATTAAAATTCTGGATCTTACATTCTACCCCCTTAAATATAATTTATAGATCAAAATTCATCATGTTTATCAAAGGATTAATACTGTAAAGTTCATTTCACATAAACCCAATTATAAAAATTAATACTAAAAGTCCATTCAAAAAAGTAATTATTAAGAAAAAAGATTACAAATAGTTACTAATTATTAGTATTACACATAAGAGAACATATAAGGAAAGTGAAAACACTGACATGAAAGATAAATCTAACTATCAAGTTCTGATAGAGAGTGATAGATTAAATAGTTAACATAAAGTTAACATTAAAAAAATACATAAATCAATAATGATTTATGGGACGATTTGAATCATTGGAAAATAATGTATTTTGATAAAAAAATTTGGGTTTCAAGATCTTTTCCTTACAGTTTAATAAATTTACTGAGAATAAATAATTTCTTCATTACATTACATTACATAATCCCAATCATATCATTTCATTTCACCCTAATCATTTTTCAAGTAATTTTATATTCCATGATACGAAGTTGAATTAGTTATTCCTAAATCATTTGTAGATCTTGATACCCACAAATAAATTGATATATCATTCCACATAATTTTATTCAGCATTATAAAAAAATTAACATAATTCATCCAATAAGCATAAATCTTCATGAATCCAGAAAATACAATAATATATATACCATAATCTTTATTTTAACAAAATATTCTCATAAATGGATACCTTTTTGTCATTCTAAATGATTAAATTTATATTGTTTCAAAAAAATTCTACAAAAATTCAGAAAGAATCATATCATTAATCCCTCAAACAACTTGATGTAGCTGTAAATTATTACACCCCAAAGACGTGAAGACCATTGTCATGTATTCACTTAAAATATTGTAATAAACAAAATTACAATAAAACCATACTGAAGACATGAATTCTTCTATAATCTAACTCCTTCCTCAGACCATAAATAAAAAAACGATAAACACAATCCATGATATCATAAAAAACCTTATCATATTTTCAACCACAAGGTCATAAGTAAAATACAAATTATTTTATCAAAAGCGAACATATCAATTTTTCATTATCCCAACATCATGCACATATTAATGATTATTCATCCCTTAATCTTGTGTTTTCCATTAACATCACCTTACCTATCATGACCCATCCTTGGGACCCATGACATCACTACCCCAAGCCCGCCTTCCATAGGCCAGGGGCTGGCGACTAGCACCAAAGGCATAAATCCTGAAAAAAGGGAAGGCATTGCCTAATAAATTAAAAAACACCAAAGAGTATAAGCGGAAGAAACACCAAGTAAACTGGGTACAATAGTAAGTGAGGGAAGTAAATTATCCAGAATAAAAACCCAATCTGAAAAGTAAAACTATAACCGGATGTAAAGTGCAACAGAAGAATAACAACTGAAGGTGAAAAGCCACTCCTAGATCATCCTCAGATTTCCTACCTGAAGGGTAGGTACAGATCCCTTTCTCAACACTCCACGTTCGTCCGTCTCCTCCGGGTACCGACTCGTCGGGAATCCACCTCTGAGCACCGAATCGACGTGAGATCCTCCTCCGGGTACCGTCCAGCTCTATAAACCTCAACCACGATCAGTTATGTCCGTCATCTTCAACCAACACATTGTAGTGCGGGCGAAGCCTGTGCAGGGGTGAGTATACGATACTCAGTAGGGACCCCGAGACCCCCGAAGGTCTCCCTGAATCCCCAAAGGATAATCCACAAAGAAAAGATACAATCATGAAGTAACAGTCAACTGTACTTTGGTATATGCCCATACATATACCTAACTCATCAAATCTAGTTCAACTCCAACTTACGAGCTCATGTACAACCCATACCACTCATGAAAGTAAAATGTAATCCACCTAGGAAAGTACGACCCAATCCACACAATAAAAGCATAATCCAATCCACACAGGATATCAAGTCAATCACAACGATGATAATGAATGAAATTCAAGACTCATCTCAAACTAGGATTCATTCATGATTTCGAAAACATATCTGCTGGAGAACTCCTACTTTGTCGAGTACAGTAGGTATGCCACTACAACGAAGCGATATCCACTAACCTTGGACTCATGAAGTACTCCCCCTATTGAGTACTGTGGGCCTGCTGCTAAAACCAAGTGCTTCCAACCATGGGTCTGCCGCTACAACCAAGCGCTACCCCTCATAGCCTATAGAGGTACTTCTTCTGTTGAGTACCATGGGTCTGCAACTACAACCCAGCACACCTCCGCCGTGGGTCTGCCACTACAACCAAGCACTCCCCACTGGGCTATCCGAAACACTCTTAGTCGATCAATGAGTAGTCATCAAGTCTCATCCAGCTCTAGGGTTTCATAATTATTGAAAGTATAGTAGTCATCACTGCCAAACCCACTGAGGATTTCCGTACGGTTGTCGTCATCGTCGAACCCATGGAGGATTCCAGTACAAAATTCTTCACCATCGAACCCACATAGGATTCTAATATGGTTGTCATCATCATCAATCCCTCGAAGTATTCCAGTATGAACGTATTCATCATCGAACCCATTGAAGATTCCAATACGTTTGTCATCGTAATCAAACACATGGAGGATTTTAGTACGGTTTTCATCACTGCAGAACCCACAGTGGATTTCAGTGCAGTTGTCGTCACTGCCAAACTGACGGAGTATTTCAGTATGAATGTCTTCACCGTTGAACCCACAATGGATTCCAATACGGTTTTCATATTCGTCAAACCCACAGAGGATTCCAATACGGTTTTCATCACTGCCAAACCCACAGAGGATTTCTGTGCAGTTTTCGTCGTTGCCGAACCCACAGAGGATTTCAATGCAGTTGTCATCATCGTCGTAGTCGCAGCCAGCTCTAGGGTTCCCGCACACAGCATGCTCGATTCCGGGAAGGTCCACTCCACGAGCCAAGGGGTGGTCGTTACATCAATTGAAACATAATCCGGAGTTGATGTATCCTAATGTTTCATCTCGACAAAAAGAACTCAACGCGACAGGCGGCTCGTCAATCAAACGCCCGGTCTGAGAGTTATTGGCTTTTTTGTTCCAGGGACCCAGTTGATTTTTATGTCAAAACCAACCCGACTACACTTTAACTGCGTCCAAACCTCGAGCGGAGTAAGAGAAAAGTTCTGTCTCACTAAGAGGAATCCAACAAAGTCGATGGCACGTCAATCAGATGTCCGGAGCTCATGTTATAAGCGGTTTCGCTCTGAGGGCCCGGTTGGATTCGTGTTCAAACCAACCTGTCTGAACCCAAAGTTCTCCGAAACCTTTATTTTAATATACAAAAACGACCGCCTCGATCCAAGGATCTCATCGCAACTAATGGTGGGTCGATCGGATGTCTGTATCCCAAGATACAGGCATTTAAAAAAACATGTTCGGTTTTGGGGGGTTTTGGGGATTTGAAGGGGTGGGGGATCGTGTGGGCCCCACCTCACTATTAAACTCACATGGGTGGTTAGTTCAACCAAACATCCATTCTTAGGATTTTACCGACTTAAAAGAAATAAAATTAGTAGCACAATTTTATTTCTCTGTAGTCTTAATCCATAACAAATAAACAACTCTTCCCGAGAAAACCCAACTCTGGAAAAGGTCTTCATTAGAATTTATCAAATTTTCAGTTTCAACGGTGCCCTCAAATATCGATTCCAAGCACCAGTTCAAAAGTTTGAAAAACCCTCCCACTCTTTCACTGAACGTACCCGAGCTAAACTTCAGAAATTGATTCCGGGCACACCGGGTCTCAGAGTCAGGTGCCGTCTGAAGCCACAGACTCGCAAAATTCCAAAGAAATTAAGAAAAAAAATTCCTTGAAATTTCAGGGTCTTTACATTACTCCCACCTTAGGGATTTACTTCCATGTAAAGCTATAACACAAACTAAGGAAACAAAAGTGGTACTGAGCATGCAACTAAGTCTTCTGCTCCCATGTGCTCACCAGGAGGTTCTCGAGCTACCAGTGAAAGCACACTTGAGGAATCGACCATCCACGTAGGAACAAATCCTATAAATCATCGATCTCCAATGGAACCTCTGTGCATGTCACACTGTCATCGATGTCCAACTCTCTGTGGTCGATGATGTGTGAAGGGTCATTCACATATCTCCTTAGCTGAGATACGTGGATGACATCGTGCACCCGGTGCAACTAAAGTGGAAGGGTCAAGTTGTAAACCACCTCGCCTACCCCTATGTGGACCTACAAAAGTCTGTTGAACCTCGGATATATCTCACCGCCTCAGCTACATCTCCGTAAACCTCGTCGAGTTGAGACCCGTATAATAACGTGGTCGCTATCCTCGAACCCTAGAGGCCTCCATTTCCTGATTAGAACTGAAATTCAAAACTCCTTGAGCCACGAGGGTAAGGTTGGCCGACCAAGAGTGATCGACTTCACCCTCCTAATCACGAGTTAAACTTGTGCTTCATGGGGTTCCCTTTTCTCTAAACAAGGAAAACCCATCCTGACATTTGCCTAATACCGTCAATTTTTGTATGAACAATGATTTCCCAGTACATACTCAAACTAACGTCATAAGGCCTCGACGCTGCCACCAAGAGGTTCCAACTGAAACTCTCACCTCAAGGGTTAGATCACACCATTGGCGTAAGTTTTATTATCAAGTCTCCTCACAAAGGTATCTCCAGACGTGAGGGTAAAGTCAACGGATTAACCAGAAACTCTAGGTTTGGGACAAGATTCATGGAAGAAAGGGATTATTCGTATTGATGTTTGTTGCAAAAGAAGCTATAAGAAGGCACAGTCCGTACTTCAAATCTTCCCTAGAGTCCTTTCAGTCGTACTCTTTGACTGCATGCATCTACTCTTTCCCCTGCCCTCCCTCTCCCTAAGGCTAGCGGGGTTTACAAAGGCAGGTGGGTGCAGCATGTCAAAATGATCACCACCTTATGCTGCTCTCCTAGCTCCACTTCCCCGTCTTCTGCCCTGTGGATTCATCTATCCTTTTCACTTCCTCTACTTGAAAATTTTTACAAGCCCAAGTCTCTGAGGCTGGCACCGGTTTCCTCCTTTCCCAATGGTGACGTTAACTGGCTATATCCACTCATCCAAAGAATTATCAACCACAATGGTTCTCTCTACCACCCTAGTATATGTACGGATGCATAGAGAAAGAATTGATGGCTCAGGTTTCCTTTAGACACTCCTCACTCAGAAGTTTGAGCCCGAAAGCACCGATCGCATCATAGTCATCGAGTACCAGGAATGGTTTGGTATGCCCTGATTAATTCTCAGCTACTGACACATCATCTTGCCAAAGCTGTATAAGCTCTAGGAAACTCTCAGCCACCTCCTCAAGCCAGTCCTCAGCCGCCTGTGAGTCGGGCATGCCTCGGAACATGAGGGATATCTGGTGATGAAACATGTAAGGAACTAAGCCTACAAGTGTCCTATACCGGTATCGCCGTTAGTGTCTGCTGGCCAATAGGTAGTGATGTAGCTAACACACTACCCAAAGTTACTATCTCAGGCATCAGTCCACATACCGAAGTCTCTTCACTATACAGACCAAACTCATGGTCACTCTCTGGGAAACACAAGTAGCTAAGTCCACCATCCACCCTACTAGTGTCTAAACTAGGGGTAGAAATCTATCAATCGCCTCCATCCAGTCCTCTATTGCCTGGGAACTATCTCACCTCAAAACCTCGAAGGCCTATTCTACTCAACAGGTGGTGGGGCTGCTGGTACACCCCTCGAAGGTTTCAACATAGTAATAGGGACCCGCACCAGAACCTCATCTCACTGTGGGCCGTCATCGTGTACCTTTTTAGGGAACCCTAGCTGGTTGTCTTCCTAGTGGAATCCTGATAAGGAACAGGTGCACCACAGTCAAAGAGTATACTTGGTGATCTGATATAATTTATTCACAAATAAATCTTTTGAAACACACATGAAACCAATGTTTTCATGAAATGAGTCGGAAATCAGAAGTTAGGGTCCTGGTGTACGGATACGTCAGCCACCACACCAACACTAGACTTCCTGGACTGATAACCACACTCAATACCCTTAACAGTATTTCTTCATACAGAAGAAAGATCAGAGTCCTAAGTTGTGTGGTAGAACTGTACTCCTCTAATACCAATTTGTCACGACCCGTCCTTGGGACCCATGCCGTGACTACCCCAAGCCCGTCTTCCATAGACCAGGGGCTGGCGACTACCACCAAAGGAATAAATCCCAAAAAAAGGAGAAGGCATTGCCTTATAAAGTAAACAAACACCACAGAGTATAAGTAGAAGAAACACCAAGTAAACTGGGTACAATAGTATTTGTGGAAAGTAAATGGGCCAGAATACAAACCCAAACTGAAATGTACAACTACTACTGGAAGTAAAGTACAACTCAAGACAACAGCTAATGGTGACAAGCCACTCCTGGATCATCCTCCATTTTCCTACCCGAAGGGTAGGTATAGATCTCTTTTTCAGCACTCCACTTCTGTCTATCTCCTTCGGGTACCGACTCATCATGAATCCACCTCCAAGCATCGACTCGATGTGAGATCCTCCTCCAGGCACCGTCCAGCTCTATAATCCTCAACCACGATCAGTGATGTCCGTCATCTGCAACCAACACAATGTACTTCCGGTGAAGACCATGCAGGGGTGAGTATACAATACTCAGTAGGGACCACGAGACCCCTGAAGGTCTCCCGGAATCGACAAAGGATAATCCACAAAGAAAATATACATTCACGAAGTAATAGTCAAATCTACTTAGGTATATGACCATACATATACCTAAGTCATCAAATCCAGTTTAGCTCCAACTTACAAGCTCATGTACAACCCATACCACTCAGTAAAGTAAAACATAATCCACATAGAAATGTACGACCCAATCCACATAGGAAAAGCATAATCCAATCGACACAGGATATCAAGTCAATCACATCGAAGATAATGATTTAAAGTCAAGACTCAGCTCAAACGAGGATTCATTCATGATGTCGAAAACAAAGCTGCTGGAGAACTCCTCCTCTATCGAGTACAGTAGGTCTGTCGCTACAACCAAGCGCTATCTACTAACCTTGGACTGCTGAACTACTTCCCATGTCGAGTACTATGGGGCTACTGCTACAACTAAGCGCTTCCCACCATGGGTATGCCGCTACAACCAAGCGCTCCCCCTCATAGCCAATGGAGTTACTCCTTCTATTGTGTACCGCGGGTCTACAGCTATAACCAAGCACTCCTCCACTGTGGGTCTGCTGCTACAACCAAGCGCTGCCCACTATGCTATCCAAAACACTCTGAGTCAATCGATCAGCAGTCGCCAAGTCTCATCCAGCTCTAGGGTTACATAATTTTTGAAAGTACAGTAGTCGTCACCACCGAACCCATGGAGGATTTTTGTACGGTTGTCGTCATCGTGAAACCCACGGAGGATTCCAGTATGAAAGTCTTCACCATCAAACACACGAAGGATTCCAATACGGTTGTCATTGTCGTCAAACCCACAGAGGATTACAGTATGATAGTCTTCATCGTCGAACCCATGGAGTATTCCAATACGGTTGTCATTGTCATCGAACCAACGGAGGATTCCAGTGTGGTTTTCATCACTGCCGAACCCACGGAGGATTTCAGTGCAGTTGTCGTCGCTGCCGAACCCACAGAGGATTTCAGTATGAAAGTCTTCACAATCGAAACCACGGAGGATTCCAATATAGTTGTCCTCATCGTCGAACCCATGGAGGATTCCAAAACAGTTTTTATCGCTGCCGATCCCACAGAGGATTTCAGTGCAGTTTTCATCATTTTCGAACCCACTGAGGATTTCAGTGCTGTTGTCATCGTCGTCGCAGTCGTAGTGAGCTCTAGGGTTCCCGCACATAGTATGCTCGATTCCGGGAGGGCCCTCCCCACGAGCCAAGGGGGTAGATTAATCAAATTACATGTAGTCTAGAGTTGATGTATCCCAAAGTTTTGTCTCGACAAAAGGAACTCAATGTGACAGACAGCGCGCCAATCAGATGCCCGATCTGAGAGTTATTTCTCTTTTCGTTCCAGGGGCCCTATTGGTTTTAAGTCAAAACCAACCTGACTGCAATCCAACTATGTCCAACCCTCAAGTGGATTAAGCCAAAAGGTTCGTCTCACTAAGTGGAATCCAAAAAAGACGAAGAAACGTCAATCGGACGTCTGGAGCTCAAGTTATATGTGTTTCTACTCCGAGGGCCTGGTTGGTTTCGTCTTCGAACCAACCCGTCCATACACAATGGTCTCCGAAACCTTGAGTGTAATTTACCAAAATGACCGCCTCAATCCAAGGATCAGATCATAACTGAAAGTGCATCGATCGAAGGTCAGTATCCCATGATACGAGAATTTAAACGAACCTGTCTGGTTTTAGGGGGTTTTGGGGATTTGAAGGGGTGGGGGCTCGTGTGGGCCCCATCTCACTATTAACCTCACACGGGTGGTTAGTTCCACCCAACCTATATCCTTAGTATTTTAAACACATAAAATAAATAAATATAGTAGCACAATTTTATTTCTCTGTACCCTTAATCCATAAACAATAAGCAACTCTTTCCAAGAAAACACAACTCTGGAAAAGGTATTCTTAAGCAATTATCGGCGTTGTGGTTTCAACGGTGCCCTTGGATTTCAATTCCGAGCACCGTTTCAAAATTTAGAAAAATCGGCATGCTCATTCACTGAACATACCCGAGCTAAAAATCAGAAATTGATTCTGGGCACACTGGGCCTCAGAATAAGGTGCTGTCAGAAGCCACAGACTCGCAAAATTCCAATGAAATTAAGAAAAAACGATTTCCTTGAAATTTCCGGGTCTTTACATTACCACGCCAATCCGTTTTCATGGTTCCCTATACTACTCCTCATATAATCTTATATCTTTAAGAAAAAACAATAGTGTACCAATACATAGATTTTTAATTATTCCAAAATACCATAAAATTACTTGTACAACATTATTACTAAATTAAATTACAATAAAACACAATCATTCAACCCCTTAGTTTTTTCACATTGAATTTTCAGTAGAGATCAAAAGTGACATACCATTTTGTTTTTCATTATGTCCGTGCTAATTTTGATCATTGATAGCCCCTGGATTAGAGTATTGGTTAGCAAAAATCCCATATTCTGGGAATATGAACCATTAAATTGTGTGTGATGAATTATGTGTTGCATTTTCTCAATTTACATAATTTTATATATTTTTTCATTAGATTAGATGTCAAATTTATGATGAAAATTTTTCCCACATATAAAACATTTACCTATTTTTTAAAGAAAATTTCTTCTATATTTATTCCAATCATTTGATAATAAAGGAATTATATTCTTATTTTTTCAATAGTTATTATATTTTCCATCTATCTCCATCGTCTATATCTTTTCAAAACCATGAGATTGGTAATTGAATCCAACCCCCACTTCCAATTTGATAGAGAAACACACAATCTCTTTATATCCACTTAAGTATCTTATGGATAACATCATTTGATAATTTTTTATTAATCCACCAATGAATCTAACAACCGTAATTCGTGTTTGGATGATAATACTAGAATAATTCTATGAAATATAAGAAAATTATCCTCTTAGGTACCAACAGATTCATTATCTTATTGTTTATGCTCCTAGAATTCCTTTTCCATATTCACATGAATAATGAGAGGAATGCACTTATTAAAAATATGGTCTCAAACTCATCCTGTTCCATTCTTTCAATTTTATATTACTTCATCATATTCATGGTATGATTCCAACACGGGACAAATACACCTTCTAAACAATAAATAGCCAATATGAATTTTTCAACTTCCAACCATTGAATGAATGAAAATTAATTTTCAATGGGACCAACATATTATTCATAAACAAGTAGACCAGAAGTCCCACTAAATGAAAGGAGATATTTCCTTATAAAAAACAACGTAGAATGTTGTTCCCATATCTTCTAATTTATTATTCTAGAATGATTCATAGTCTTTGTATATATAGAGGTAATATTTTTCATTCCATTCCTCCTAACATTAATTATTTCATTAGGATATTTTTTTCATCGAACATTTAATTTATCATTAACACGGTCCTTTGGGTTCCAAAAATTGAGTAAAACTAGAAAACATACTGTCAAAAAAAACTAATCATACGAACCGAACGACATAACCCAGGGAAATTATATACAATATTTAAATCAATGAAAATTTTAATACATGGTTATTCATGATTATTTATAAAACTCTATGATTTTATCCTATATATACACATATCCTTTGATATATTCATATATATATCTTTAGAAATATTTATAGGGACATCAATATTTTTTATCATCCTATATTCCAATTATCAACTAAAACTTTTTTTGTTATACCAACTATAACGATCAATGATTTTATAATATTCATATCATGCCTTTTAAGTTTTGATATTCATTATTATACAGAAACACATGCTCAAGGACTATAATAGTATTCTTCCTATGAAAACATGAAATACAATCTCTTATTTTTATGAAATTCCTTAATCATCTCTCATAAGATATCTCCCCTTAGTGTTACTACAAAAACCATTGCCAATAACATAGGAAAAAGAATCATATAAAAAGGGTGAGCTTAGTTTCTCAGTAACGGTAACAATGATTAAAATAATCATATCAAAATCAGGAGAATAATAATTTATGAAAAGAATTTTAAAATTATATCATGTGTAACAAATATCCAGATCTTATGTCCTTGGATAAATCATATAAGATCATAATTAATTTATTGCATGAGATCATAAAACATGAAATAATATTTTGCATACACATAATCATAAGAAAGTTTTTCCATATTAGTAAAGGCTCACTTCCAAGACTGTAATAGAGGAAAAGTTCTTTTTCTAAACTGGGTTCACTCCCTATTTTATCCCAGTGTTACTTAATTGGGTTTATATCCTATTCTGGCCCTATATTACTGATTCAAGATAATTTTTATTTCTAATCATGTTATCTCATGAGATATAAATCATTACCCATTGAAATTGAGGGAGATATAGATCTTACCCATCTCATAATGGAAACCATACATATGTGTTTCAAAATAACATTAATCATTCATCATATAAGAACCCATGAATTGAAATGTATTCCATAATCATAATTCAATCATAACATATCCCATTAGAAAGATATGGGTTTCATATTTATCATTCCATCATTGACATAAACCAATCATATTATCGATATGTATATTATACAAGAAAAATATATCTATTAAAACATAAGTAACATCAACAATTTTTATTATATGTGAAAAAATTGAGATACCGCTTGAATATAATTCTTGAGGAAAATATCATTTATGCCTTAAAAATGTGTTATTTTACAAAAATGACATAAAATTTAAATGAAAAAAATTATTTTAAAATTATATTGAAAATATTTAATATGTGCTTCAAGGAATAATGATGTCATGAAATAATAAAATCAATTCATTCCATATAATATAGAAAACATTTATTTGATACATTTTCTAGAATTTTAACAACGTGGTTTGTTTTGAAAATGAAAAATAGATTACGTTCAAAATATTTTGTAAAAAGACACACATGGATAAAAAAGAATTTAAAAATTCTATATTAATAGTTAAAATATATTGGAAAACATTTTTATGAAACATTGATATTGAATATAAATATTCCCTAACACATAAATACATATAAAAAACCCAGAATAGTAATTAAATTTTGAAATTAACTATTAGAACATTATAATCTGTCAAACCATATGACCCATTGGAGAAATAAAATTATATGAATATTAAAATTACATAATATTCATAATGACACTCAAAAAATACCCTCATGTTCGGAATATACACCACAAAAAAATTAATCAAGTAGTGTGTTTGGCATGTGTCCCACATAAGTAAATGTGATACAAAAATCCATTCCCTTAAGTCGTATATTTCTTCATATACGTTCAAAGCTCCTATATAATAAGTATAATTTTTTTATAAAGAGACCATATAACCATATTAATATTTATAGTACCCTACATGATTTATATATGAATTTATATTACTCATTAATTGGCAATTTTATGTTAACTTTATATTTTAAGTAATAACCGCATTGTTTTTTGTTCTTGTATTGACCAGTTATCCATTGTCCTCTTTGATTGATCAATTTCTATTCATTTACAGAATTACATTCATAATATAAATAACATATATATATATATATATATATTAATTTTTTTCTATTAATGTTGATTCATAAAAGATAGATATGGAAAATAAAATACATCATTCAGAGAGACAGTAGTTTTCATATACGCCAGAATGATATTGTCATTTTCATAACATATTAAAGGAATGAAATGTATAAGATATATTATATTTTGAGAAATATTTTTAGGCAATATTTATAATATATATTTATTTAATTATTCTTTATTACCATCCATGTGATATATAGATGATAATGAAATCACATAAAATTATGGAGATGGTAAGACATACATGTGCATGGGAAACACTATAATTTTCAAAAGATTAGATGATAAAAAAGTTAGATATGATATTATTATTCATTAAATGTATTTATTTAAAAAATATAATATATAAAAATTAAAACTATTTTAATTAAAATTCCTAAAATAAGAATATGTAAAATGAATTACACCTCTATGTGAAGACGGTAAGCTATACATATGCATAAGCAATAAAATAATTTCTTGTTTGATGGGAAAGGGGTTATATTGGGTTCTATTCATATATTAATAAAATAAAAAAATATTTTGGATACATAATATATTAATTTATGATATAAATCACATATTTATTCATGGGACATAACAGTATAAAAAAGGGTGATCAATTAGAGAGGTTACCACCTTTTCGAAATGAATCATTTATATCTCCTCAAAAGGACAACAGGGTTGGCATATTGGGAATACAAGAACCTCTTGATTGTTTATAGTTAAGTAGAGAATTTAACTTCTTTTTCCTCAATCAATATGTGGGGATAAATGTCCTATTAATAAGTTTGGGAGGAGGCACCCTTTTATAATTGAAGTGGGGGGTACTTTTTAAATTTAAAAAACTATTAATTAATAATAAATTAAATATCAATCAAAATACCTAAAAATGTTATAGATTGGAATATAAGATGGGATATAGTCATAATATCATTATAATATATATTTTATAAAATATTTATTGTAATTTTATAACTTATCATTATTATTATTCCTTAGTCAACCCATATTAATTTTAACTATGATAACGTATTCATTAATATTAGAATGCTGTAATTTAAACTTATATGGTGTAAATTTTAAATAAATAGTCAATATATAATATTTTTTAAGTTATAACAATACTCTTTTATTTTTAAAATACGTTTCTTATTTCTAGATAATTTATTAATATTTTATATACAAAATATATCAGTACTGTCAATTATGACACAATCCATTAAATATACATTGTTAAAATACTTACTGCAAGATAGCTTTGGAATAAATCATTTAATAAAACATTAACATGTCATTTGAACTGATTATATTTTAGGTGATACTTACTTAATTATAATTATATTTATTGAAATAATTTTAATACCATATATTTTATTTTCCATTAGTTGAATAATTACAGTATAATAATTATGTAATTTTTTATTTGATTATTCATTTTATTAAAATTATAGAAAAATTACTATAATTTATATTTTCAAATTATTGTCATAATATAATATAGTTTCTGTAAAAACATATATTAAAAATGTTATATCTATTTGTGGCATGAATGCGACATCTTTGACATTACATTAAATAAAATATTTTAAATGTCATAGTCATTTTCATGTGTTTATAATTGTTCATCAATTCGACCCCTAGATGATTAAAATAGAGATATAATAAAAAAATAAGACTTTTTATCGTGTTTTTATCTTCTAATGGTACTTATCATTTTAATTAAAAAAAATTTATTAATTTTTCATCTTATTGGACATGCACTGCATCAGGGTTGCATAAGAATTAAACATAATTATTTTACATATAAAAATTCAAATTGCTATTATAAAAAAATATTATTAATACAATTCTTTTAATTATTTAATCACCTCATTTTTTCTCTACATGGTCATAGAAGATAAATTTATGACCAAGAATGTGACATTTTGTTTTCAATTTATTTAAATAATAATATATGGAATCTTATTGAACAAGTATCCATTAATCTACTTAATTTAGATCTTTATGTGTTAATTGATTAATATTATTCTTCCAATTAGATTTTTCCTAGAGTTAATGAAAATTTATAGTCTATTTCATTTTATTTCTTAATAAAATCTTCAAATTTACCATTTATAGTGGTAACCTAATTTAACATGATTATTATTTATATTTGTGAAAACCAAAGTGGACAAATTCAATATATTCAAAAATTATCAATATAAATTTTGAATCCATTTTTAAAAATTCCACACACAAAATTTTAAGAATTTATGTCAAAATAAATTCATTAAAACACCATGGAAAATAGTTTTTCTAAAAAACTCCCTTTAAAACATAAAATGTTTGTCAATGAAATTCAAGTATTACATAGTTTTCATAAATCATAATTGGATTATTTTAAATTAAAATTTACTAAATAAAGGAATCTAAATCATATTTTTACCTTGTAAATACTTAAAAATAATATACAGTTTTTAATTAAAATCGTTATTTTCATTATTTGTCAAAACATGAATATTTTTATTAAAATAAAAAAATTCAACATAAAATAATTTTGAAACATTTATTTCAAAAATGAATTTATAAAATTTCCAATAATTTGTTCTTAAATAAATGTGATGTTAAAAGGTGATAAAATTGCCTTTAGAAATATATAGCATTTTTATATAAAAATGGATTTATTTTATTGTTGTTCCTATAAAATAAAGACATTTAATGTCAAACCAATTGATTTAGAAAATTTATATATTATATGTGTTGTGGTTAAAAATATTCATTCCAACCGATTTAAAATCTAGGTTGTAATTGTCTTGTTTAAATAATTAGATAAAATGATGTTTCATAAAAACGCATTGTTGTGTAAAAGGCATGTTCTGATACTGTTGCATGTAATGTAAGATTAACATTGTCTATAATAAAATGAAATATATTAAAGAAATCAATTTCAAAAATATATATGTGTGTTACAATAATACATTAGTCTCTAAAACTCAACAGTAAAACAACTGATTCATCCATAATATTTATATGCCTAATCATTTATCTTAATAAATTTTTACTATGAAATCACAAGGGCCAATGGTATCTATATAACCCGTATTTTCTGTCGTTCATGGGTTCAGGCCCCTTGGCTCCCCTAGATGCAATGGGTTGTCACATTACATATAGGTTTTAATATTTCTAAAATTATATTAATATAATTATTATATTTTTCACAGTGTACTAGCACATAATTATTATAATATAAAATATAATATTAACAATAAGGGTTAATAATAACTTTTATATTATTCTAAAAAAATCAAGATAATTATCCACATATATCTTTATTAAAAAATCATACCCTAAAAAGGTTTTTATTTCATTAAATATATCCCAACATATCCTTATTTAGGTAGACTCCGATCATATAAATCATCAAAATAGACATTTAAGACATTTATCTTGTAATGAGTCTTAGAGACAAAAGACCATGGTGGTGTCCATAAGTCTTAAATTATGGAAAAAATATATTCTCCCAAAATCCAACATAATCCATTGGTGTTTCATGATCATTATAACAAAAATAAAAATGGAAAAAATATCTACAAATTAATTTTGGAATCCCAAAACAGTAATAATTTATCCAATTTATTTCAATATATGTTCTACCTTGGTGTATGGAATTCCATTTAGAGGAAGGAATACACATGGATATTTCTCACGATACCCGTATTTAATTGAAAAAACTATTAATGGATTTCTAGGATGAGATTTACTCACATTCATCACACTCTTCAGTTTTCCTTCGAAATTTATTTATTTCATTGAATTATTCCAAAAATAGTGATGTATTCCAATCCTTTCTGACTCTTTCAAGGATAAATCCATCAACATTTATGACATGATTTAAATCAATAAATAATTAATCCTTAGTCTCCAACACTCAATATTTTTACAAAATCGATCTTTCTCATCAATGGGGGAGTACATGTGTTGGTTAGGGTATAGGTTGGTAATAATATTTTGAGAGAAGTAATTAGGAATAATCAATAGATCACTCACTCATATCATCATCGAATTTTTTGGATCATAATCTCAAAGATTTCCTTCATATTCAATGTTTACATGATTCCATTAGGTTCCATCCACTAATGAAAACCAATGATTATTTTGTGGGAAACAATAGTCATAGTGGGAATACCATATAATTATTAATTAGTTGTATAAATGATGACACTATATTTTCAATGTAATACAAAATCGGTTTATCCATGTTTATTCATTTTCATCATCTATTCATATTTTTCAAAATATTTTATATAGATAATGTGAATTATACTCATCATAACCCTTAGATATGTTTTACGTGTTGCATGGTAAGGCCCATTAATCTACATTAGGTGACAATTAGGTTGATAATAATATAAATTTCTCAATGATAATACACATAGAAATAAATGAACTAGAATCAAGTCCACTTTTATTATTTAGGGAAAATTTTATTTCTAGTAAAAAATACATAATCTCTTCACTAAAAATATTATTATTTTATTTTGCACATATCCTCAATGTATATCATAGGGTCATGTAAAATCAATGTTTTCCTAAATCTAGTTCCCATTGTTTATACTACCACAATCCATTTTTTTGTGTTTTCAAATGAAAATTTTAAGGGAAAACTATGAAAACAACACAAGTCCAAAAAACATGATAGAAATCCAACTAGTATGTGAAATCCTGAACACTTCAAAAAACCAATGAAACGAGCCCAAAAGTTATCCGAAATTTCAATTTACAAAATTCAAAATGAAATCGTAACCCGCGTGCCATCCCACTTCACGCACCCCATCACTTCCTACCGCCTACCATGATCGCTATCGTAAATGATATCCATCGACTTAGATATAGACACAATCATCACAACGCCAACCTAATCCTTTCACCACCTATACTACCATCACATCATTCCATCACCGTCGACATCGGCATCATTGAGTCATCGTCATCGTCTGCTTCTCCGACATTCGTCGCCAGCACTGGACATCGTCTCCGACTCCAATCTGCCACCACAATCGTCATCACTTCTCAGACATCCCACCATAATGCCAAAGCCCATCATAAGAATCCAACAGTCGCCACTATCTCATCACCTCACCACCAACGACCAACACTAGAAAACCAGACCACGATTGTGTCTCACATTATTTCTTTGGAATTAGATATTTGGCATCACATCCAAGATGAATTTTTATTTAATATTCCTAGTAATCAATATAAATAATTCATTAACATATTAAATTATAAATCACAAGTTACCACATATTTTTTTGATAAAAACATTAACTCCCCTAGAATATCATTGCATATCAATCATAGTAAAATACATTGATTTCTAGGAAAGTAAAAAATGTAAGTGCGAGCTCAATTGTTCATTGAAAGGTTATGTATAATAGAAACAATAATGACTAAATGAGAATAAACAATATGGAATGGAAAATAACTGGAAAAAAAATTCTATATAAATAACATGATTAACATAATGAATTTACCACTATAATTTAATGAATTAAAATTATATTTTATAAGTAATCTATTAATGAAATGCATCTAGAGATAATATCTTTTGGAATATATCATGTATAAAAATAACATATTTATCAATATTTTTAATTTCATAATTATTGGATTTCATGATCTCTGGTATCATGATACATCTACTGTCAAGACCTTTCTAAAGATAGTTTAATTTTGATGGTCGTATATTCATAAAAATCCCTTTAAACAAAGCCTAGAAAACTAATTATTCTCATGATACTACCGATTTATTGATTGGATATATATAAAATTAACCCATCAATATATTCATGTCCAAATCTTTTACCATATATAAAATTATAGATTTTATTCATATATAATAAACTTTACCATTAAATATATAAATTTATTTTTTTAAACATTATCTATATCATATTAGTAAATAAATAAAATTAAATGCAATACACATTTGAATAAATGAGATACAAATGAAGATATAATAATATCCATGTTTAATAATATGGATAATTATTGAAAAACCTTTGACCAATTTTCACATGAAAGTTATTAATTCCAGGGAAATTTAGTGACTATAAAAATTAATCCATGGATGGACGGAAAATACTATCCTCAGTCAAAATATTCATAAACCATAAATTAGATAGTGAATTTTAGTATTAATAGACAATATCCCAAATAATATATATTTAAATTAATCTATTATTTTTTAGGAATAGATATACTATTAAAATTTCATTGAAAACATTCATGAAACAAATTTATTGTCCCTTTTAAAAATCGCATATTAAAACTAAAAATTAATAATTAATTTTCAATATAAATTTTATTTAAAATAAATAATTAAATATATAAATGAGTCTCAAAAACATTTAGTGGTCCCGATGGAGGTAAATAATGTACATTTATACATATTAAAAAATTAATCCATTGAAATATTTTTGTAAATTCACAATGGTATAGTTTGGAAAACAATATGAGGATTAAATTCAAAAAATAAATAAAAAAATAAAAAATGGGAGATAGAGGGCCCCACAAAGGGAGGCGAGTGTTACCCTTTTATATATTTTCTCATGGTAATTTATTTGAGTTTTATCCATTGGTTTTACTACCATGCTTGTAGTGGGAGCATGGCTAGGATCGACTCCCCCCAAACATAGGCACTATGAGAATTATTCAAAGGCAGATTCAAAAAAAATATTATTTGGGGAATGCGTGCCACATGCTATGCCTAGAGGGGTCCTAGTTGGAGGGGATCATTAACCTTTATCTCTATTTTTATTTTCACCCATATTTTCCATGTTTGGTGATATCTCTAAGAGAGATCTATGGTACGATGTGTTGTTCGCTCCGGGATCGATAGAAGGGGATGCGGCCATTTCCATTCTTCCATCTCTAGCAAGGAACACCACCCCTATTTATGTAAGGACCTTGATTCCCCCTATTTTACACATTATTTTTTTACTTGAGCTTAGTGATTGCTTGATGATAAGCCTAATGTGGATCTATCTATACATGAGTTCATATAGGCCTCTAAAATAAATTTTATCACTCTATAAGCTAGTTTTTTTTTATTTAACACCATGATGATGTCTTTGAAATATATTTGAACTCCTGTTGGTATTTTAAGGATCATTTTTTTTATCTTGATTATCCCCCACATTACTTCACTATAATTTTCATCACGTGAATATTTTTTATGTGTTGTCCTTCTGCTCAAGATCTATTAAAGGATACGTATTTATTCTAGCTTTTTGTAATATAGATGTTTATTCGTGATATCATTCATCCATAGAAGTACTCTAGTTGAGGCTCCCCAGGCTTCCACTTCCACTTCACAATCATGATTTTCTTCTCAAACTGGTTAACTAAATTTGTCTTTTTTTTAATGTGAATACTCTGAATGGGAAATTCTTTATTCATTATGATATGTCTATGGATGTTGATATTTCTATGTCTCACAGAATTTCTGTTATTATCTATCGAGTCTAATTTATCTTTAATTAAGTAGGTCATTTTTGAGTTTGTGATCAGTTTTTTCACCATCTGTAACCTTCACGAAAAATCAACGGCTTCCTGTAAAAAGATGTCATGGATGAAGAAGTGGGAGTTAGGTCATTATGATGTCCCTATTGCACCTATTTATAATGGGATGAATCCCATTATTTATTTGACACCCTAATATTAGTTAATTCTATTTTGGGAATGACTTCATCTTTGGTGGCTTGTTCTTTAATTGGGAATATCACTGCTAGACTGTGGATTTAAATCAATAGCCTCCCCACTACGTTATGTTTAAGGGTTTGAGAAATCTAAATTTTTATATTAATAATAGGGTAGTAATTTTTCATTGTAATAATCAAGGAACTATTTTATTAACTCTTAAAGTGTCCTCATCAAGCATTATAAATTATTTTTTTGGGAATCTTACTCAAGGTAAGGATCCAACTAGATTTATATTCAATGTCGTATGGTCCAAGTGTTTGGTAGAGAGAATTTTTTACCTAAATAAATGAAAATCTCCCTTTATTTATCCCTAGGCTGCGTATTTCTTAGTAAATTTTCCATATGAACAAGGTATCATAAAATATGATTCTAATCAGAATGTGGATTATTATCATGTGTTTCAGAATGTTTTCAATTCATCAAAAATGTCCAATAAATGGGGTAACATCTTGGAATTTTGAAGTGACCTATAAAATAATATGATTTTATCAGACTAACATCATCTATAGTCTATGGGTAGTGATGATGCTATCTCATTTATGGATTGTGTCAAAAAATGTGAGGAAAAATGGTCAATATTAAAGAGTTAAATCAAGTTCTTTCGAAAAGAAGGTTGTGAGAGGACTTTTCAAAGTAACCAAGAAATGTATCTATAAGGGAATCATCCAAGGAACTAAAAATCATGGTCACTTTTGATTTGTAAAGGACTAAATAATAAATCCTTGGGATCTTAAATATTGGTACCTCATAGTCAGAGTGGGAAACTGCAAATCATCTTGATGATTATTATTTTTATTTTGAAAATGATCAGATAATTTATGATCATGTAAATTATTTTCTGGATGTGGGATTTTCCATCATGTGTCTCCATAAGTCTATCTTTTACTCTGGACCTCTTTTTGTTTCATCATATATAAATGGTCAGAATCATTGGAATCTAGATATACCATTTTCCTTAGAAGTAATAAATCCCAATCAGAATAAATGGTGTTATGAAATTATATACATTATAGTAATAATAATTTCAAATCCACATAGCTTAAATGATTTATATTATGACCTAAAATAATAAGATTCAGGAAGTATTCAAGATATTACCTTAAGAAATCATTGTCTATACACTATATGAAGTAAAATTTATGTATTACCTTTAAAATATTCATCAAGGAAGAATAATAGAGATGTGGTTCAGTGCCTCGTGCATAATTTGGGTCTAAGAGGATTTATCCTCCATTATAGTGGTTTTTAATATGGTTTGGAATTATACTTGAACCAAATGAATATTTTTAGTGTAATTAACTGAAGATTAAATATATTTTATTAATTATTTGGGATTATTATGAGTCTACAAAAATTGGTGACACAAGATTCCGAGGCCCGGAGAGTCCGAAATGGATTTTTGAACTTTTTTTAAGATAAGTTCAGAAAAAGTATGGTAGGAGTTATCTATCTTTTAAACTGGTATACTAATTCAAAATAATAGGGCCCCATTGAAACAGTAGAGCTGAGATTCACATAAAGGTAGCCTATCTTCGACCAACAAGGGTCAGACGAAAATGTTAATTTCATGGACATTATAAAAAATTAAATAAAGGATATTTTATTATATTTTCGGAAAACATTGGAAAAACGTTGGTGGTACTACGGTGCAACATCAATCCATTGAATGGATTGACTCTTATTTTTGTGTAACCACACCATTGGGAGAAATTAAAAAATTGTGTAACTGCACTGTTGAGAGAAATAAAGAGGTTCATTAATAATACTCTCTAATGAACCTCATTAATTGTGTGCTGCGTTGACCATCTCTTCCCCTCTATTTAATCCGGTCTCAGGCTTGGGTTTTGTGAGTGATATGAGTGGAAGCTCTGATGAAGCACTAACGACTTTTTTCTCTAACGATGAAGGTGATCGAGCGACAGACGTTGCAGGAATCGACAGATGACAAAAAGTGTCAACAAAAACCATCGAACGTGTACAGTCCCCTTCCTTTTACAAAAACATCCAAAAAATACAATGTAGGGGGTCTTATGCTAACTTTACCCCATTTACCCCCTTTATTATTATTATAAAGAACAATGATCAACCCTCTAATGGGTTTATATGTGTTTCATTCTTTATTGTGGGAGGATATTGTGGGGTTTTTCTTTATGTGAGTTTTTATAATTTTAATATATTTCCCATATTGTTATAAAAATGCTAAGGGTGTGGGCCAAACAAACAAGGCCCAGACCCTTAGTTGAACTTGGTTGTGGTGATTTTCATTGTGGACAACAGGATGATTTGGCGTCCAGGAGGAATTAAGAGCCGAACAGTGCTGGCGCCATCCCCGGAGGGCCATGGGCATGGATGAGAATAAAATAGGACCATGGGAGCTTATTTGGTGGACTGTGGAGGTTTAGTCAGCACGGCAGCACCAGTGACTGAGGGAGGTAGTGGTCGGCACCCATAGACTGTGAAGGAATAGTGGCACCTGAAGGGGTCCCATTGAACAAGGGGGTGGCTGGCCTTTTACAGCTGTGTTGATGTTGGGAGGCACACTACGATGGAACACCGCGACATTGAGCCCCATCAGAGTGCAGACCTGCATCCATGGGTTCATTGCGGGTTGGTCCACGAGGACCGGCCAGGGGAGAGCGGCACCATCCAACACCACTTTTGAGTCTGGTGGTGGGCTATGGCATCGCGCCATGGAATAATCATGTGGCTTCTAGACACAGATGAGGGAGGACCAACACTCCAGGGGTACCATGCATTACATGACTAGCGGGACCATCAAGGAGAGGCAGCGCCATCCAGAACCTCTGTCATGAAGGCCCGAACTACTTCGACAGTTCGGGAAGGGAGCAGACCCCCTGCACTGGGCCCGTGGGCCTCGCCCAACCTGGTTGGCCAGGCTGAACTTGTGTACAAACATGATGGACCATGCCGATCCTCGCCCAATTGAGCCGGGAACACCGGGTTGGGTCAGGTCAGTCCGACCGGGTCAGACTGGTCCCAGAAACCTTTTTGTCCAATTACGCTTAAATGGGAATATTCTTATACCAGACGTTTGTTAGATGAAACATTGGTGGTACTAGAACCATTAGGCTATGGAGAACTTTTTGAGATACTCTACTTGTCTATAGGAGAATGTGAGAGTTTGGCCTGGTTGGATCGTACCCAAATCCAACCAGGCCCTCGAAATTAAAATGCCTATGACATACATACCGGGAATCCAATTGCTGAGTTGTATCTTGAATTGAAACCATTATCAAATGACAATTCATCAGGTTACTTATTTGTGAGACTTCTTGCTGGTTGAAATACGCCTGATGTCTTAAGAAGCGGTTATCCCAATTGCGCTACGTATAGAACCCAATGACTGGCTGAGACATAAAGACTACTGATTTTCAACACTATGTGACTCAATGGCCCAGTGGGAAGCACCTATATGTGACATGGAAGGGCCATGGTGGGGAGAACCTCTGTGTGACTGGGAAGACCCACAGTAATCGATAGGAGAAGTACCCCAGCAGGCCACGGTGGGGAGCGGCTTTGTGTGACCCAACAAAACCATTGTACGAGATTGGTAGATGTACTTAAGGAGTTAAATGTTAGTGGGAATCGGCTCTGTATGACCCATTAGTCCCACAATACTCAATAGATGAGTAGTTCTCCAACAGCTGAGGGGTTCGACATTCTGACTGGTGATGCTGCTGTTATTACCCTGGGATATACCTATGGAAATCTGTCATTGAATTGTGCTTGTGATTGAGATTATGAAATGTGGTTTTTCTTTTGTGGTATTATAGGAAGCCTTTTGGGGTCTTGGGTTCCCTAATAGGTATTTTTATACTCACCCCTACCTAGGCTTCACCCGCACCATGTTGTGTCTTGGGAAGACAACGTGCAGCTTCACTGAGACTCGGGGAGCCAGGACCTGACAGTGGATGGAGGTGACAGTTGATGTTGAGAGCCACACTGATGAGCTATACCTTCCATTCAGGTTGTATACTTGGCAGATGGCCTTAAGAGTTGTTTTCTATTTTTTTGTTTCTCATTTCAGATAGGCTTTTATTCTATCCTATTACACTTCTCTATACTTATACATATTTATTAGTGGTATGTTGGTTCCCTTTAGTGTGTTGGGACTTGGTTGGGCCTAGGTTCACGTATAGGTCTCCTGAAAAATCCCTCCAACATGTTGGTTTAATCCTTCAGTGCTATTTTCCAGCCCCTGGTCATCAATAGGTGGGATTGGGGTAGTCATTTCACGAAACCTGAGGGATGGGTCATGACAAATTGGTATCTAAGGTTGGTCAGTTCCCCCTCTAACATTGAGAGTCTATGATTTTCCTTGGAGAAACAAAGATAAATTTTGTATCCTGGGATTCTGATTAGGGAGTCCATTGTTGGTTTTGTGACCGACATATTCATACACTAGGACCATGAATTATGCAATTTATATCAATTCATAAAAAAACTCATTGCATAAGTGTCTCATGATTTTAAATAAGATTCATCTCAGCAGGTATCCATTAAAATGCCTCCCACTTGTAGGTTGATGCCTTTGGCACTAATTGCTAGCCCCTGGCCTTCGGGAGGTGGGCATAGGGTTGTCGTGACATAGGACTCGAAGGATGAGATGTCGTACATATTGATCTATCTTTGGATGCATCCATGTGGGAGACCAGTTTGGATGTCAATTAGAGGTCATGAGGAAAGCCCGCCTAATGAAGAGGTGTCTGTTTAGGGACCAATGTTTGAGATGGCCCCACCGGGTGATGCACCAGTTCTACCACTACCCGATGGTTAGTACCTGCTTCCAGAAGTTCTAGAAAATTACATTCATAGTTTTAGTTCCCTACATGATTTTTGGAGAAAAATAACACCCAGGTTCAAGAGAGAGACTGATCCTCAGTTTGAGGAGGACGGGCTAGAGGCTTTGATGTGGGTCTTCCGCATAGTGAGGACACTGCCTGACCAGATGGAGATCTTGGAGGTTAGCCTGCTATAGGGATCGACATGGATATGGTTGACCGTGACCATCCATACTCACAATGGGGAGACCCTCACTTGGGTTGACTTCTAGAGGCTTTTCTGAGATGTGTTTTTTCCCACATCATTTTTCTCTATATGGAATCAAGATTTGATTCACCTTCAGTAGGGCAGCATGATAGTGGTCGTGTACGTAGAAATATTTATTGAACTCTCTCTCTCTCTCTACTACATAGATATCCTAATAGACCCTCTCATTAGTTCTAGAGAATTCGATTTGGGACTCAGGCAGGAGATCAGGGCTTTGGTAGTGTCTCTCAGAATCACTACCCTGGTCGGGGTGATGGAGCGAGCATTTCTGATGGAGGGCTTCTTGGTAGAGTAGGAACCCGCATCTAGGGAAGATTGAATACCCCATGAGACAGAGTCTTTAGTAAGCAGTAGATAGCAGACATGTGGTCATAAGAAGGAAATGTCTTTTAGAGGCCGACCCCAGGACTCTGTGTTGGCAGTGTGAGGCCACCATGCTAGAGGGAGTCATACAAGGTATATGTTATGCATTACATGTGGCGGGCAGGGAAACATGGTAGGTGACTGCCTGACCTATAAGGCCCTAGCCATAAACATTACTTCATATTTAATTAAATGAATAATTCACATAGGGGATCTTTTCAGGTTTATAGATTT
The DNA here is from genome assembly GCA_963277665.1 of Viscum album. Classification (NCBI taxonomy): domain Eukaryota; kingdom Viridiplantae; phylum Streptophyta; class Magnoliopsida; order Santalales; family Viscaceae; genus Viscum; species Viscum album. Next base: position 1,630,159,809 of record OY728150.1, read on the forward strand.
AGAGAATTAAGACATAACTATTACCCCTCAAAGGATTACAAAGTAGACACATTTACTAAGTTTCCATAAAATAAAAACTCTTAAAAAGAAACATGTCTAGTTCCATGTTTTAGATATCATGTCGTGTCTTGATCTCATCCTTGACCCTATTCAACTTTATGACCTACAGGAAACATTTCAAAAACATTGTATGAGCATAAAGAGCCCAGTAAAGGATACACATAGAAGGAAAACGGTTAGTTTTTCAAAACAACAAGTAAACCAAGAATACTTTATCAAAGTAATACATTTCAACTTTATGAAGTAGTAAAAAACTCTTCACTGAATAAAATATCATTCTTTACCCTTTTGTAACCAAAACATTACCAGAAAAACCATATAAATAACACATAACATATAAAGGTAACTTGGGACATAAACATACTTAAATGGAATAAGCATACGGTCGACTTCCACACATGTCATTTAATGGAATAGCCATACGACCGACTTCCATACCCAATGTATTGGAGTTTATAACGTAACCACCTATCCTAGTATTCACGACACCACCCGTCATATGGTTTATCACGTAACCACTAGTCAAATTTCCAAGTACCATTATAAAATCATAAAACATAAAACAATTATAAAGGAAAGAAAACATTTCCACATTTCAAGCACAATATATCACTTAAATATATTGACATGAAAAATCCATTATCAAAACCATTTTCAATACCAAAAATAATATATGGTATTTATTTACTTTCAAAAATATAACGGCTTGTTGAGAAATCCAAAGATCAAATAATACTCCCAGTGGCGGAAAGGTCATTGTCACCGGGTATGTTAAAAAGAAACATACTTTTTATCATTTAGTAATACACATCGTATTGAAAAGATTCCTTTTGAATAAAAGTATAAGTCAAAGGGGTTTATACACCATATAAAATAGAGTTGTGTATAAAACAAAATATGCCTCAATGAATGGAGATTGAGACGAAGTCCCTTACAATGTCGGTATCCTGAGATTAAGGATAAATCAATTACATGATTATGTGTGAAAAATATTAATACACCAAATATAAGTGGATATTAAGTGTAAAACAATCAGAGGTCATTCACACATAATCTTGGAAAAACAAAACCAATGACATAGATAATTAACTCAATGAAATGAGATTGGGTTATGATTTTCCATACAAGTTCGTTTCAATGATGTAAGAATTTATCAATGAAATGATTATGTTTAGAAATATAATATCCAAAAAAAGGTTTGTGGAAATTACAACATTGAGATTCCACATATAATCTTGGAATAATAAAATCATGAAGTAGAGGTTTAACCCAAATAATTGAAATTGAGTTAAGAAGTTCATTTCCAAAAATTCGACAGCCTAACGGCGTCACTTCAAAATTCAGAAAATTAGTAGATGAGAGTGAGAATGGAATCTCATCACATGGACATAAAATTTACAATAATAAGGATATATAAGAACATATACCAACATAATAATATGTAAATTATAATACATAACAAAAGAAGTCTTTTAAAAAGAGGAGGGTGAAATGTTCCCCTACCGATTTGGGTAACTTTCGAATTGTACACCCCATGAAATAAGGACTATAAAACATTGATGTAAATACCCATAAATGAAATTATATTACACAAAGACTATAATAATGGGAAGTATATACACCACTCAATGTAAAAGGTGGAAAACGTATCATAATTGTCACAAGAATAAAAGTGATATGAAAAATCCCTTACGAAAACTCGGCAGCCTAACAGCGCCAATTAAAACTTCCAAAAATGGTTTGATGAGATAAGATAGGGTCTCTCATCATATGAACATAAAAACTAATGTAATAGGAATATAAAATTACATCCCCAAACATAATAATGATGAGCTTAAAATAAATTACATAAAAGAGAGTGCTTAAAAAAAGAAAGACAGAGGTAGGATCCCTTACCTCGTGTCCGACATGACTCGATCATTATTTAATCTCCTGAATAATAAAATTTGGTAAATTTATAATTTCTTAAGGACCTAATTAAAATATTATTATTAATTACATATCACATATTATAATGTTATAATAATTGGTTAATAAATTGAGTTCATATCAGATGTTTTTGTCGATGTTCGATACATGAGTAAAAATTGAACTTGTTGGAAAAGATTTTTCCATGTAGGTATAGGTATATCATCTCCAAAAAAGTATTAATGTTTTAAATATCATATATATCCTGTATATATTCATTTTATACTATTCCATAACATTTGGAGATAATAATTAAAATCACCATTCATGGAGACGGTAGGTCGTATGTACGCATGAACGCTACTTTCATTTTTTTGTCATATTAATTGAATTAAAATTAAAAGAGATATATATATATATATATTATAATTATAGAGTGATATCCATAATTTAGATGTAATATATGGCATATATATCCATTATATATATGTACTTATAATGATACATATCATTTGGAGATAAGAAATGAAATGTACCGTTCATGGTGACGGTAAGCCATACGTACGCATGAATGCAACTTTCATTTCTTTGGCACATTAATGTAATTAAAACTAGATGATAGATATTTACATATTATAATTCCAAAATAATATATATGTTATAAATATCACATAATTTCATCAATTTAATTCTTTATACATTTCATGTATTGCATGAACGATTCACATCACTCGAGGGGGCTGTAGTCCACACTTCCTCAAATGAAATTATCGCATTTGCACAACATGAAAAGCATAAAGGTATGTATTAAGTATAAAATACAGAAGCATATAGAGAAAATAAATATAATATATATCACAAATAAATATATTTCCATCATAATGGCCACCATGAGATGTGGTAGGAGAAGATAGAACAATCATCGTTTCGTGAGGCACTGATTCGCCATCCACAGAAACAGTATGTTCATTAACCATTAGACAGTGTTGTGTGTTAGTGTAGCTAGAATCCTCCTCATAACAAAATCCTAGTATATTTAATAAACTGGTTTTGTTACAAAAGAAATAAATAAAAAAAGTTTAGGGGGTTGGAGAAGAAAAATAAAACAAAACAACACAATTGAAGACATTACCTTAAAATCGGGCAACTCTTTTTGATTTGAGCCCAAAGGCTTCCATGAAGAGGATTCTGCCCAAAGTGAGGCATCTAGTAGTAAGAGAGGGTTGTGGAGAGTCAAAATGATTAGAGATTTTCTGAGCCAATGGCTTGAGAGGTTTGGGTAAGGAGGTAGAGGTGGAGGCCATTTATAAGAGAAGAGGAGGGGCACTCTTGGAAAGTTATAAAATATTAATTTATTATAAAATTATTTTGGGATTTTGAAGGTCCCAAAAAGGATATTTTTCGAGGATAAGGTGATAGGAGTTCTAAATCCACCCATACAATAGGTTTTTGACATGTTTAGGTATTAGATTTTACATTATCTTTTCATTTTATTTTAATCATTTAATAATGAGGTAATCGCTGCATCATCATGGTGTCATAAATAATTTAATTTATTTAGTGTCTAGAAATTATATAAAAAATATCATGATGTAGGAAATATTTTTATATTTCTAATGAATATTTATTGTCATAAATATGACTTGTATAGCCCCATGTAAATGTTTTTTTAGTAAAACAACACATGTTTGTGACATTTTAATTTTAACTTTATATAAACAGGTATTAATTTCATTTTCCTACCATAGTGGCTCCATGTGGACTTCAAGTTGACCCATGGATTTTCTTGGTCGTCCATTAAACATCCAATAAGGGTAGGACATGTTTCAAGGTCGTTTCATATTATTAAAACATTATTTGTACCATAAGTTACACTAAATACCTCTAATCGCGATTAAAAACATAAACGTTACTATTCACCAAAAAATTATTTTAATCCCATTGAACCACATTTTACATCCTAATTAAAACCATGTATGTCGGAATTTTGAAATTAAAATCACAGAAGTGGTAAAGTTTCATTTAAATGATAAATCTGTTTTTAATCTACCACTTAATGGTTTCACTATTCATCTAAAAAATTGATGTTTTCCAGAAAAATACAAAAAATTCACCCTAAGCTATATTTGATATTCCTAATTAAAAAATGATTACTATTTTAGAAAATTCAAAATAAATAAGTTGCATTAATTAATTTAATAATTCATTCCGGTTGCAAAACAAATAGCGTTTTTTAAAAAACAATATCTATTAAAAGATTGACACTAGTTTAAGTCCAATTTGAAAGTGAAATTAATTCCAATGACCACTATTGGATTAAATGGTAAAAATATATTATAATTTCACATTAAAACCAATTAAAAAGATAATCTAATCATATAAATAAATTATATTAAAAATATATTTTGAATTAAAATACAACATTATTCACTATTCATTAAAAAATGAACTTTATGAGAAAAATACCAAAAATTTACACAAAGTAAATTTTGATGTCCAGATTCTAAAGAAGGATTTTATTTTGAAAAATAAAACATATAAAATCTTAAAAAGTATATTTAGAAAGGGATCTCCATCAAAAGTAGGTTAATCGACCTTTTAAAGAATATTAGATGATTTATGTCTAAAATTGGATTCATTCGCATTTTAAGCCTCTAAAATTTATTGGAAAGAAGTAAAAATATTTTATAAACATATATAATAATTTTTTAGTTAGTTATATTCATTCCCGCCATTAAAACAGCTAGGCGTTAACTACCATTTAAAATAATATTATTTTATTATTAGATTGCAACGTAAGATTTCAAAGAAACTAATTTTTGCGTATTGGGTACGCCATCGAGCATTGTGTTCCCTTTAAATTTATATTAACATTTTATTCAAAAAAATATGGATAAATATGAAAATTTCATATTCTTTATTTACCTGGGGTGTTACATCCTTCCCCCCTTTTGGGAATTGCGTCCTCGCAATTTTAAAATTGGGCTTCGGAACTTCATTGAAAATTCCACATAGGAAAAAGAGTCAATATAACTATCACATTAAAACAAAGAAATATAAGTACAAAGGTCACCCGAGTTAACCCATAATAGGAGTCCATGTAGGAAAACATGGATATGGAGGGAAAAGCAAAGGGTCATGTTCTGAGGGAGAGTGATAGAAAACATGGTTAGGAAAAAGTTAACCATAAGAAAATCACAAACTTGTTGTGGGTTAAACAGTATTCGATTCCCCATTAGGAAAAATTAACAGACAACATTTTTGTTTTATGTTACATTTCATTGAGGAATTTATTTATGAGCTTAAATAAAACATAAAGAAACATACTTACTTGTCATGTTGGATTTCTACTTTTACTATATCTCTTACACAAAATCATACCTTCCAATAATGATGAGTATTTAGGAAGACTTGTTTACATTAAGAGAGCTATAATCAACTTCTAGAGAATCACCAAATCCAAAAAAGAAAACTATATACTTCCCATGTCTTTATACTTTAACCAAAACCAATACAAAAAAGGTTAGTACAAGATCAGATAATCCCAAAAAGGATAGCCCTTTATAAAAATAAAATCTATTCTTAATCTCCAAAATTTGTCCAACAAAACCAAAAGTTCAACAAAGACCATTCGATAAACAATTTGTCCATAAAATTATTCAATGTAAACCAAACTAATATTGAAACCCAAATATTTTATGGATTTAATCACATAGTCTTCAAAGGTACAAATTAACACTTATCTCCAAATAACATCAGTTGCTCTTAAAGTCCCATATTGAAAATTAATTAACCTAATCACATATCATCCATGATAGGTTAATAATTTCCATAGATAACAAAAAATCAACTTACTATTAATTCATAAAATCATATAACTAAAAAGAATAAGTCATACTAACCAGGGACTTCACGTAGTCCAGTGGTAGGTGATAAATACTAGTCGCACATTGGTTGTGGGTTCGATTCCCGTAGCTTTGTCCGACACGACGGGTTGTCACACGGTCTGTGTGTTGTCCTTTTTCCAAAACTATATAATTCTTGAAACATTCCCCAAAACGAGATAAAATCTTCACAAATAATCATAACATATTTTAACCTCAAGTTTATCTCATTCCTTTCATTTTCCATTATAACATCCCGTCTTTTTATAACATAACTTTCATTCCATTACACGGAACCGAGGATCTTTAAGGATTAGTGTCTTAGAAACAAGGAACAAAAAACATGAAACAAAAAAAAAATTATTCTTAAACACTTGAAAGGATTCTCCTCATGTTCACCCTAGGCTCATTACTGCATCTAATAACCTGGGGACATACATCAAAGAAAGGATGAGAAGAAGGCCCAGCAAGGGAAACAAGTGAAACATTTTACATATGAACTTGAGATACATAAATAAATTCATGAAAAGAACTTTAAGGCATGAAAATGAAATCATGAGGCATATCATAATAAAAATAAAACTTTTTTCATAACCTGAAGATGTGGCTGCAACATTTAATATTGACAATCGTTTCGTTTCACCAAGGTCCATCCCCAAGGTGTCGTTAAATATTACCAAGGTTATTCACCAAGGCATCGTTAAAATGGTCATCTTTAGAGATTAAGTCTTTACCCAATGCATTGGAGTGCTCTCAGGGAGCACCATTAAATTTGCCTTTATTATCATGTGAGACACATATATCATCCTCAAACATTTCATAAATAACCCATATAGCATAAAATAAATGGGTTTCATTTCATAATCATAACGTTTTAAAAACTGCTTTAAAGACATGATCTTTACGTTACTTTAAACCCATGGAAAGGGAAAGCGGGTATCATGTATGTAAATCCCAGAATTTAAAATAGAACATTTTGATATATATGTGAATACCCCTGTAGAAATAAGAGCTTTGAGTATTCACTTTATAACATAAAATAATTTTGAGAAAAGAGAGGCATTTTGAGACGAAAATTCTGCAGCATAACGACTATGTTACAAGGTTTTAGAAAACATTGAAAAGAGAGGGAATGTACAGACCCGAAGCTTGACATACATGGACATTACATTACCTTTGCGGAATACTTAGTACATAACAAAAAAAACACACACACAAGGATCGTAATAGTTTAGTGTCTTTGGAAACTCGGAATATAATCTTCTAATCGTGGTGAAAGATCTTCAAAATCTCCCATAAAGATCTTCTTTTTTTTACCTAAAACCTTTCTTTATATCCTGGGGAAAAAAACATAAAAGGGTGAGCTCAAATGCTCAGTAAGGGTAAACAAAAGAAATATCAATCATATCGTATTCATAAGAACATAACATTTTGGAAATCATAACCTGCAAAAGAGAGCATAATTTCATAACATGGGATAAATCATGGTAGTGAAATGTAATCACAATAATAATAACTTAAAACATGAATCTTTGTGGCATTCACACATAATCATAGAGAATCATTTCTTGTTAGTCAAGACTCATTGCCAAGACTATCTTAGTGGACAAAGACCCTTTCTGAATCGAGTAACCCTCGTTTCAGTCCTGTTTCACTGAACCGGTATAACCTACCATTCCAGCCATGTCTATCTCATGAGATATAAAATCTTTACCCAATGCATTGGAGGGAGATATAGGTCCCACCCATCTTATAATGAATCCTTTCTTATGTGTGCCACAAAATCATAAATCATAAATCATTACATAACCCATATAATACAAATGGGAATCTTAAACATCATGACATCATAAAACAATTCATATAAGATAAAGGAATTCATAAAAATAATTCCATCACAACATAATCAAATCAATGTAATAATAGGGATAAAAACAGAACCCTTTATTATCTTAGATGGGAAAATAATTTTGATAAAATATTTGAACTCCATTCTTGAGGAAAATATCCTTTATACTTCAAAAAACATTTTTCCTTTAATAACATGTCATACGACATTAAAATAAAAGAAGTTGATTAAAAATAAACATGAAAACTTGTAAAGGAAGTTTCTTGGAAATAATGTTTTAAAAATCCATTCATGCCGTATAAGTTAAAAAAAACATTCTTCGTACTTTTGTCGGAAAAGTCAAAAAGCACCTCGTATGAAAAACGTCAAAATATTCCTTTCATATTTTTTTACTAAAAACTCACCGAAGGGTAAAATTGGATTTAAACAATTGTAGTTGGATGGAAATAATATTACATATTGAGGAAACATGGATGTGGATGATAAAATACACCCCAGTAATTACCAAAGTAAAAAACAATCTCAGATAAAAGTGAGATTGTGATATTTCCCTTACCTTAGGTCTGATTTGCTTTGTACGTGTCCGAAGCTCCTGTATAATGGTTTAAATAATGTTATTGACTTATTCCAGAATCATAAATATTGATATGATATCATATATGGTCATATTCTTAGCTTCTTGTTAGTAATATTTCATTGTTACTTGTTACTTGGGTCTTTATTGCCTTTTGATATTATGCGTGTTTTGCCGAATAAATTCTTATTCTTCTTTTATGTTTATAGATACCTTATATCCAGAATGGTATTAGTGTAACATATATCATATTTATTCATTAAATTAATTTATATAATTACTATTTATTGATGATCATGTAGAACGAGTCGCATCACATCGTGGAGACGGTATTCCGTACGTACGCACGAGTGATGATATCGTTCCTATGATCGTGGAATTGTATTGGAGTATATATATATATATATTATTTCAGTATCAATATTACTTTATAATAATCATAAATATTTACTCATTACACCATTATACACATCCTTGTAAGGTGGTGGTGGAAAATAGATTACACCACGGCGTAGAGACGGTATTCCGTACGTACGCACGCGCGGTGATTACATTTTTCCGTATGATGGATAGAAGGTGAATTAGGGTTGTTTCATATTTATAATAACATATCAGTATGTAAGTAATACTGATGTTATTACTTTATCATGAAACAACTAAAGAAGAAGAAGTTGAATAAGAAAGAAATTGAAAAGATCGGTAATGGATATTACCTCTTCTTTGGAACACCTCTTTGAATCCTCCACTTAGGGAACTAAGATTGGTCTTTGAAGAAGACCAGGACCTCTAGGATTAATCTAGGGAATTTTATAAGGGATTTCGGTAGAGGTTGGCCGAGCTTGAGTGCTCAAATTGGTGTGAGGAGGAAAGGGGAGGAGGTGTCCTTTTATAAGGGAGGAGAGGGGGACCTTAGGAATACCTCAAAATATTATTTTATATTAATGTAAAAATCGGTTTATAATGGTTCCAAAGGGTCTTATTTCGAAGCTAAAGTGGGTATGGGTCGAAATCCTATCAACCAATAGGATTTAGACAAGTTTAGGGTATTATTTTAACCTTATCAATTAGATTTAACTCTAAGTTAAATAATTTAACTTTTACCGTGTCTTTTTGTTTTCTTTCACTATATGATTAATACACTTACTATAACATGCAAAACGAACCCCAAATTGTTTATTAGTAATATATATATCCTTATCAAAGTCATTTTCCCGAACCTTAGATTTTTAGGAATAAAATAACAATTAATAATATAATATTTGATTTAAAAACTATTTTGTGTCAATTTTGACACTATTTGATATATGATTTTTGTGAAAGTCATAACAGAATTATATGTTCGAACCAAGTTTATTAAAGCAACATTAATATATCATAGTAACCTAGAAAATTAGTGGAATTCATAAAAAGTCTCAAATTACATTTAGTTTGGTATTTATAATATCAATTATGTCAATATTTCATTAATAAGATAATTACTGCATCATCTTTGTGTCATAAATAAATTAAATTATTTGATGTCTAAAAATTACAAATAAAATACCATCATGTAGGAAATCTTTTTATCTTTCTAATTAATATTTACAATCGAATATTTCATATGTACAACCCTATATTAAAAATGTTTTAGTAAATAAACTTTGATTTTAACTCTTTTAACTCTTCTTTGAATTAAATAATAATAAATGTCCTAATCTAATCCAAGTGGGCCTAAATGGTCATATTTTATTACTAAGCTTGTTTTTGGTCGAATTACACTTGTCCAATAGAATTATAACATGTGTTAGGGTAATAATAATATCATTTTTAACCTTAATTACCCTATTTACTTTTAACCGTGGTAAATAAAAGCAAAAAGTTACTATTCACCAAAAATTATTTTCATCTCATTGAACCACATTTTACTTACTGACATCAACCGTGTCTCTAGGATTTTTTAAATTCCATTCACAGAAGCGGTAAAATTAAGTTTTATGCAAAATTCAGTTTTTAACCTACCACTTAGTGGTTTCACTATTCATCAAAAATTGAAAGTTTTCAGAAAAATACCAAAATTTCACCCTAGGCTAATTTCGGTATTCCGAATCCAAAAATGAAGTCCATTTTGAAAAATAAAATTTATAAAATTTCAAAAAGTGGTTATTATTATTCATAACGGCTAGTTTTAATAATATTTTAATAACATATCGTTGTTTAGTAAAACTCGGTATTGCGTACGACGCATGCTATCGAGGAAGGTTACGATTGCGTGTAATGCAAGGAATGTCAAGGATGCGTGTTGTGCAATCTCCTTTTGGTGTAGCGTACAATACAAGACATTAGTGAAATAAAAAAGAATATTTTTCATAAAATCTCGAGCTATTACATTCTACCCCCCTTAAAATTAATTTCGCCCTCAAAATCCATCGGGGTTATAAATGGTTTACTATTCGAAAGTTTCTTTAATAGAAACCCACATCGTAAAAAGGAATACCAAAACTTGGCTTTAAAAACTAAAGTATGAAATGTAACAATTACCCAAATAAACTAATCACTAGGTTTCCACATAGGTGAAAATATGGATATGGAAGAGAAATCTAACCATCATGTTCTGATGGAGAGTGGTAGAGAAGATGGCTATGGAAAGTCTAGTAATCACAAATCCATAAATTTGTGATGATCTAAGGTACCATCTGATTCATCAGGTATAAGATCACTAGGACAACATTTTTGGTTTTCAATATCATTTCCCTAAAGTTGAAAATTTGAATTAGAATAAATACTTTCTTTATTTTGGTACAATCTCACTGTTGTTCATGCCTTGAACAATTTCCACTTCATCTCTTAAATAAATGAAGTTGAATTTGTTATTCGTGAAGTTTTAGTATGACAGGTCATTCCATCTGTCTCAAACAAAAGGTTAGCAAAAATTATATACATAAGTCGATCTATAGTGAGATTAATCACATATGGTTCCTAAAATGGACTTATACTTCATATATCATACTGCTTAATATAATAAAACTAGTTTCTACTAAACAGGGACTTCATGTAGGTCAGTGGTAGGCGATAAAGGCCAGTCGCACTACGGTTGTGGGTTCGATTCCCACAGCCTTGTCCGAAGCGATGGGTTGTCGCCCGTCCTGCAGGTTGTCCTTTTTCTAAAACTATATTACTATAACATCCCATCAATAATATCGAAAAAACTTCTATCATTAAACAATACTAACTTATGTCCAACATAATCCATTCCAATCTTTAGGCTTATCCATAATACTGAAGTCCACCTTCATAACATAGTGAAAACGATTACCAGAGATTGAATACCATCGTTGATCCCCATATATCATAAGATATATCTTGTTGGTCACATTCCAAACATTCAAAGGCCTTAATCTTGTACTCTCTTGAATACCCATTGAACCTTATTGAAAACATGAATTCTATTAAAAGTTAACTCTTTCCACATACCAAACTCCTCAAAATTATATATACTCAAACCATGATATCACTTAGTCCTTATATCAATCATGAGCTCATGAATACTATTAAACATTTCGTTTTCTCTTTTTCCCTTCATTATGCGCATATCATCTTTTTTCCAAAAATATCTGAATAACCTTTCATGGATACTGGTAACATTAATCAGACAACAGTGTAACAATCCTTACATGTCTCTTTATTCTACAGTACCATGAGATTACTTATACAACATTACACATGATAAACATGTAATCATTCCACTACATTCTTAAACCATTGACCGAGCTTCAACAATTCTTTCATCTCACATATCTTTTGTAGTCTCTTCATCATCATCCACATAAATACTTCCCATGCGACCATACTGATTATCTTCATGAGACTTTCCCTTAGGGCATTGGTTTGCATAATTCCCGCACATTCCACATTTAAAACATTTAACCATTGTTGATGTCGTAGCAATACCATTACCCTCATCCATGTTGTTAACTGAACCTTTTCCTTTGCATTTACTTTCTTTGTGTCCTTCCTTTCCACACCCAAAGCATCTTCCAGTTCCTTTGAAACATTCTCCTTGATGCCTCTTCCCACATGATTTACATAGGGGAAATTGAACTTTCTTTCCTCTATGATCATCATGAAACTCCATCTTTCTCTTATTAGCCGAGTCAGGAAACTTACCAAATTTTACTTTATTGATCATATTATGAGATTTCTGATTCGGCATAATAATGATGTTTGGACTTCCAGATCCCAGTTCATTATTAATAATATCATTCCATTGTCCATCATATCCTCCATTATCGTGAATCATCTTGTTTCCATCCATTTTCCAAAACCCAAAAAAAATAGTGTGAGAGGCAAAAATCATGATAGGGAAAACAACATAATAAAGGGGGAGTACCTTCAATATCTAACATCTTAGGTTTAATTCTATGATTGTTAGCGTAGTTCTATTACTATAACCTATACGTATACTTAACCTTAGGGACATCCATAGACATACCGTAGAAATATCTCTAGGGATCTCACTAACGTTCTCGCATCCTAGTTTCCAAAGGTTGACTAAACCTTTCCTCTGATACCAACTGTAGAGACCCGAAGCTTGACGTACATGGACATTACATTACATTTGCGGAATACATAGTACATAACAAAAAACACACACACACAAGGATCGTAATAGTTTAGTGTCTTTGGAAACTCGGAATATAATCTTCTAATCGTGGTGAAAGATCTTCAAAATATCCCATAAAGATCTTCTTTTTTTTTACCTAAAACCTTTCTTTATATCCTGGGGAAAAGAAAACATAAAAGGATGAGCTCAAATGCTCAGTAAGGGTAAACAAAAGAAATATCAATCACATCGTATTCATAAGAACATAACATTTTGGAAATCATAACCTGCAAAAGAGAGCATAATTTCATAACATGGGATAAATCATGGTAGTGAAATGCAATCACAATAATCATAACTTAAAACATGAATCTTTGTGGCATTCACACATAATCATAGAGAATCATTTCTTGTTAGTCAAGACTCATTTCCAAGACTATCTTAGTGGACAAAGTCCCTTTCTGAATCGAGTAACCCTCGTTTCAGTCCTGTTTCACTGAACCGGTATAACCTACCATTCCAGCCATGTCTATCTCATGAGATATAAAATCTTTACACAATGCATTGGAGGGAGATATAGGTCCCACCCATCTTATAATGAATCCTTTCTTATGTGTGCCACAAAATCATAAATCATACATCATTACATAACCCATATAATACAAATGGGAATCTTAAACATCATGACATCATAAAACAATTCATATAAGATAAAGGAATTCATAAAAATAATTCCATCACAACATAATCAAATCAATGTAATAATAGGGATAAAAACAGAACCCTTTATTATCTTATATGGGAAAATAATTTTGATAAAATATTTGAACTCCATTCTTGAGGAAAATATCCTTTATACTTCAAAAAACATTTTTCCTTTCATAACATGTCATACGACATTAAAATAAAAGAATTTGATTAAAAATAAACTTGAAAACTTGTAAAGGAAGTTTCTTGGAAATAATGTTTTAAAAATCCATTCATTCCGTATAAGTTAAAAAAACATTCTTCGTACTTTTGTCGGAAAAGTCAAAAAGCACCTCGTATGAAAAACGTCAAAATATTCCTTTCATATTTTTTTACTAAAAACTCACCTAAGGGTAAAATTGGATTTCAAAAATTGTAGTTGGATGGAAATAATATTACATATTGAGGAAACATGGATGTGGATGATAAAATACACCCCAGTAATTACCAAAGTAAAAACAATCTCAGATAAAAGTGAGATTGTGATATTTCCCTTAACTTAGGTCTGATTTGCTTTGTACGTATCCGAAGCTCCTGTATAATGGTTTAAATAATGTTATTGACTTATTCCAGAATCATACATATTGATATGATATCATATATGGTCATATTCTTAGCTTCTTGTTAGTAATATTTCATTGTTACTTGTTACTTGGGTCTTTATTGCCTTTTGTTCTTATGCGTGTTTTGCCGAATAAATTCTTATTCTTCTTTTAAGGTTATAGATACCTTATATCCAGAATGGTATTAGTGTAACATATATCATATTTATTCATTCAATTCATTTATATAATTACTATGTAATGATGATCATGTAGAACGAGTCGCATCACATCGTGGAGACGGTATTCCGTACGTACGCACGAGTGATGACATCGTTCCTATGATCGTGGAATTGTATTGGAGTATATATATATATTATTTCAGTATAAATATTACTTTATAATAATCATAAATAGTTACTCATTACACCATTATACCCATCCTTGTAAGGTGGTGGTGGAAAATAGATTACACCACGGCGTGGAGACGGTATTCCGTACGTACGCACGCGCGGTGATTTCATTTTTCCGTAGGATGGATAGAAGGTGAATTAGGGTTGTTTCATATTTATAATAACATATAAGTATGTAATTAATACTGATGTTATTACTTTATCATGAAACAACTAAAGAAGAAGAAGTTGAAGAAGAAAGAAATTGAAAAGATCGGTAATTGATATTACCTCTTCTTTGGAACACCTCTTTGAATCCTCCACTTAGGGAACTAAGATTGGTCTTTGAAGAAGACCAGGACCTCTAGGATTATTCTAGGGAAGTGTAGAAGGGATTTTGGCAGAGGTTGGCCGATCTTGAGTGCTCAAATTGGTGTGAGGAGGAAGGGGGAGGAGGTGTCCTTTTATAAGGGAGGAGAGGGGCACCTTAGGAATACCTCAAAATATTATTTTATATTAATGTAAAAATCGGGTTATAATGGTTCCCAAGGGTCTTATTTCGAAGCTAAAGTGGGGATGGGTCGAAATCCTATCAACCAATAGGATTTAGGCATGTTTAGGGTATTATTTTAACCTTATCAATTAGATTTAACTCTAAGTTAAATAATTTAACTTTTACCGTGTCTTTTTGTTTTCTTTCACTATATGATTAATACACTAACTATAACATGCCAAACGAACCCCAAATTGTTTATTATTAATATATATATCCTTATCTAAGTCATTTGGCCGAACCTTAGATTTTTAGGAATAAAATAACAATTAATAATGTAATATTTGATTTAAAAACTATTTTTGTGACAATTTTGACACTATTTGATATATGATTTTTGTGAAAGTCATAAAAGAATTATATGTTCGAAACAAGTTGATTAAATCAACATTAATATATCATAGTAACCTATAAAATTAGTGGAATTCATAAAAATTCTCAAATTACATTTATTTTGGTATTTATAATATCAATTATGTCAATATTTCATTAATAAGATAATTACTGCATCATCTTTGTGTCTTAAATAAATTAAATTATTTGATGTCTAAAAATTACAAATAAAATACCATCATGTAGGAAATCTTTTTATATTTCTAATTAATATTTACAATAGAATTTATCGTATGTACAACCCTATATTAAAAATGTTTTAGTAAATAAACTTTGATTTTAACTCTTTTAACTCTTCTTTGAATTAAATAATAATAAATGTCCTAATCTAATCCAAGTGGGCCTAAATGGTCATATATTATTACTAAGCTTGTTTTTGGTCGAATTACACTTGTCCAATAGAATTAGAACATGTGTTAGGGTAATAATAATATCATTTTTACCCTTAATTACCCTATTTACTTTTAACCGTGGTAAATAAAAGTAAAAAGTTACTATTCACCAAAAATTATTTTCATCTCATTGAACCACATTTTACTTTCTGACATCAACCGTGTCTCTAGGATTTTTGAAATTCCATTCACAGAAGCGGTAAAATTATGTTTTATGCAAAATTCAGTTTTTAACCTACCACTTAGTGGTTTCACTATTCATCGAAAATTGAAAGTTTTCAGAAAAATACCAAAATTTCACCCTAGGCTAATTTCGGTATTCCGAATCCAAAAATGAAGTCCATTTTGAAAAATAAAATTTATAAAATTTCCAAAAGTGGTCATTATTATTCATAACGGCTAGTTTTAATAATATTTTAATAACATATTGTTGTTTAGTGAAACTCGGTATTGCGTACGACACATGCTATCGAGGAAGGTTACGATTGCGTGTAATGCAAGGCAAGTCAAGGATGCGTGTTGTGCAAGCTCCTTTTGGTGTGGCGTACAACACAAGACATTAGTGAAATAAAAAAGAATATTTTTCATAAAATCTCGGGCTGTTACAGGGAACATGGGTCGAATAATCATAATTGACCCATAAAACAGTAGAGGGACAGAATAAGAAGGATATATGGACATGGTGATGCAATTTCAAGGACATACCATTTGAAATGAAAAACATGGAAGGAAGGCAAAAAATTTGATTTCTCTTATGAAAATTCGGCAGCCTAACGACGTCACTTAAACTTCAACAAAAATGAATTGAACAGATCAAATAGGGTCTCTCATCATATGATCATAAGAGATCAGTATGATAGATATAGAGATCATACCCCAATATAATAAAAAGGAACTTGCAAGACTTGACATAGAATTAGAACTTTGAAAAGGAGAAGGGTGAAAGAATCCCTTAAAAATTTGGCAGCCTAACGGCGCTACATAAAACATCAAAATACTGATTTGAAGAGATAAAATGAGTTCTCTCATCATATGAAAATAAGAGTCCAGTATGATAGATATAGAGATCATACCCCAACATAACAAAAAGGAAATTGAAAGAATTGACATGAATGTAGAACTTCAAAACGAGAAGGGTGAAGAACCACTTAAAAATTCGGCAGCCTAACGGCGCCACTTAAAACATCACAAAACGAAATAATGAGAGTAAGAGGGGATCTATCATCGTATAAACATGAAAGGGGAAGTAAGAGGAATATAAAAGAACATCCTCTCACATAAGAACATGGAGCATAAAAGGAATGACATAAAAGAGATTACATGAAAAGAAGAGAGGGGTCGAATCCCTTACCTTAAAATGTGACTCTTGAAACTCAGAGTTTTGGACCTTGAGGGATTGGGGGCACCTTGGGAGGACTCCTTGGGAGGTAAGGAGACCAGAACATCGTTGGGGGAGAGTTGGGAGTAGAAACTAAAGGAGGAAAGGGTGGGTATTTATAGGGAATGTGAGGGGACAAGGCATTAATGGCCAAGGGACACCTCACTAGTGGTTTTGGCAAAACCATGGGCTTGCCCATGGTATTTGCCCATGGTATTGTCCACTTGGGACACCTCACACCTTATATTACTATTCATAATTCGACCATATTGAATATATACTTAATACGTCATTTAATGATGTCATTAAACACCAGTAACTTAAAAACTATATATTCACTATTCATCGAAAATTCGTTTTTTTCAGAAAAATCCCCAAAACTACCATAACATAATATCGATGCTCTGAGTTCAAAAACAAAGTCATTTTTATAAAAAAAAATCTATTTATTTTTAATTAAATTTTTAATTAAAAAACACTATTCATCTGAAAAAACTAATACTTGAATAATAATTTATGAAACTGTTATTTAACTATTTTATTGAATCACATTACTTAATCAAAGTGCCTAGCTTATTTTAGTACTTTCTTTAATTGAGATTGCTAATCCGTTTGGACACATTACTAATCCTAATCATAAAATCACTATTCATAATTTACTATTCATCAAAAATCATGTTGATCTTATTAGACTCTAAATTCCATACTGAACATAATTATAGAAGACCATTTTTTGAAAATCATTACACATTTTTAATTATTTAAGGTTTACATAAGCATATTTAAAATATCCTTTTTCGAAAATTCATCAGAAATATGCATACTATATTTATCCGGTCATTTGAAAATTCATAAAAGAAATCGAAATTTTTATTTAAAACAAAGGATTACACAAGACATTTACGGTCTCCTTACATAGCCCCTTATCACACCAGCATAGGACCTAAGTGTAAGGTGTGCTAAGGTGAGAGAATCTGAGGGAGGCTCGGCCAACATCGCACGAGTAGAAATTTCTATTAGTTTGAACTTCTCACGAAGGCGATCTCGTTCTAGCTTTATACGATGAAATTCAGCTTGGGTTTGGTCCAGAGCAAAGCCTAGTGGTGCTGCCTCCTTCCCATGTTTTGTTAGATGGGCTTCGATCGGTCCAAGACTACTGGGTGAGGCCATTGAATCTTCTTTCTATATTAATTAACCAAGATTGCTTTTATTTAGAGACAATAGTCAAAATGTTTAGTTTCCAGCGGTCATATTGACCAATGGTCAAATAATAGTCAAAACCCAACAGTCTCATTTTAATTATACTCTTGTTATCAAATGAATCATTTTTGTTGAGTATAAAAAGAAAATAACACATAAAATTAGGAAACAATATTTATTTAAAATTTCGGGTCGTTACAATCTTCCCCCCTTAAGAAATTGCATCCTCGCAATTTTTAAAATTGGGTTTTGAAATTTCATTGAAAGTCCCACATCGGAAAAGGAGTCAGTAAAACTATTACTTTAATAGAAAGAAAGGGAAGTACAATGGTCACCCGAGTTAACCCACACTATGATTCCATGTAGGAAAACATGGACATGGAGGAGAAAACAAAGGGTCATGTTCTGAGGGAGAGTGATAGAGAACATGATTAGGAGAAAGTTAACCATAAGCAAATCCCAAACTTATGATGTGTGTAAATAGTCTTTGATTACCTAGTAGGAAACGTAAACCAACAACATTTTTGTTTTACGTTTCTTTTCATAATTTTGATTAATTCATTTACTACATAGAACAAGAACATAAGAAAATATACCTACCTCCAAGTAGAGTTTCATCCTTTAATAAGTCCCTACCAACACTAATCATTTCTCCAAATGATGAGGATTCAAAAACACTTGTTCTCATAAAATCACAAGAATCATCTTCTAGAGAATCACATAATCTACAAAAGATTAACTATCTATTTCTTCTATCTTTAAACATTATCCCAAAAACAGAAAGGTTAAGGTAAAACACCACTTCAAAAAGAAATAATCCCATAGGAATGGAAACTACTTTTAAATCTTCAAAGTTCCATGGTACTACCCAACGTTCTTCATAGACCATTCCATAAATAATGGTCCTTAAAATTCCTAAAAATAAACCAAACTAAGATTGAAACCCAAATACAAGAAGGATTTGATAACATAGTCTTCCAAAACAACTTCATTGTTCATCTCTAGACAACATCAACCACTCCTAACATCTTATAACAAAAGTAGCTAACCTAAACATATTTTACCCAAGATAGGTTAATCATTCCCATAAGTAACCTAAATTACTATAAGTCCACCTTAAATTCATAAATTCTTAAAAATATAAGTCAACCTTACTCCTCAATGAAAATACTATAGTAATCTATTTACCTCGATCATGTAGGGTCCCCAAAATAGTGAACGTCTTCCAAAAATAAAAATCATCTTTTAATCCCCTAATCATCTCTGTCATATTAATACGGAAATCGTCACATTTCCTATCACATTGGTTATTGGGACACGTTTTTCCATTTCCCACCATTAACTAAGAAGAGAAAGTATAATTAGAGGCTTAAATACTTAACCAATAATCCTGAAAAGGAACTTAAAGCACATAAGAATAACTTATAGAAGAAAAGTATACCCTAACTTGTGATCCCCTAGGTTCCCATCTAGGTTATCCATGATCATATATTCTTATGTGAATCTTTATTTTATTTTATATTTGTTCCTTTAATAATGGTTCATACCAAGCTTATTAATTTACCAAAGCATATCCCCCGGGAGTGTCGTAACCAAGAGTGCAGCAAGGCTCGTTGACGTGTACCAGTTCCTGTTTGAATCTAGCTCAAAGCGGTGTTTTTGGGTTTTAACCCTATGTACATCTGTTCCAGATCCACCTCTACCTGCTCGTATCCAGACAGGGATGTATTCTCTTGGCAACCCCTTACTCAATACTCACCAAAATACCAGGAAGATTTCTTATATTTAAACATTTCTATAGGATTATTCCTAGAGTTTTAATATCCTAATTTCCACAAATAACTAAACCATCCTCTGATACCAACTATAACATCCCGTCTTTTTATAACATAACTTTCATTCCATTACACAGAACTGAGGATCTTTAAGGTTTGGTGTCTTGGAAACAAGGAACATAAAACATGAAAAAAAAAACATTCTTCTTAAACACTTGAAAGGATTCTCCTCATGTTCACCCCAGGCTCATTACTACATCTCATAACCTGGGGACATACATCAAAAGAAAGGATGAGCAGAAGGCCCAGCAAGGGAAACAAGCAAAACATTTTACATATGAACTTGAGATACATCAATAAAGTCATGAAAAGAACCCTAAGGAATGAAAATGAAATCATGAGGCATATCATAATAAAAATAAAACTTTTTCATAACTTGAAGATGTGGCTGCAACATTTAATATTGACAATCATTTTGTTTCACCAAGGTCCATCCCCAAGGTGTCTTTAAAAATTACCAAGGTTATTCACCAAGGCGTCGTTAAAATGGTCATCTCTAGAGATTAAGTCTTTACCCAATGCATTGGAGCGCTATCAGGGTGCACCCTTAAATTTTCCTTTATTATCATGTGAGCAACATATATCATCCTCAAACATTTCATAAATTACCCATATAGCATAAAATAAATGGGTTTCATTTCATAATCATAACGTTTTAAAAACTGCTTTAAAGACATGATCTTTACGTTACATTAAACCCACGGAAAAGGGAAAGCGGTTATCATGTATGTAAATACCAGAATTTAAAATAGAAAATTTTGATATATATGTGAATACCCCTATAGAAATAAGAGCTTTGAGTATTCACTTTATAACATAAAATAATTTTGAGAAAAGAGAGGCATTTTGAGACGAAAATTCTGCAGCATAACAGCTATGTTACAAGGTTTTAGAAAACATTGAAAAGAGAGGGAACATTGGTCGAACAATCAAAATTGACCCATAAAACAGTAGAGGGACAGAATAAGAGGGATATATGGACATGGTGATGCAATTTCAAGGACATACCATTTGAAATGAAAAACATGGAAGGAAGACAAAAAATTTGATTTCTCTTATGAAAATTCTGCAGCCTAACGGCGTCACTTAAACTTCAAAAAAAAATGAATTGAACAGATCAAATAGGGTCTCTCATCATATGATCATAAGATATCAGTATGATAGATATAGCTATCATACCCCAATATAATAAAAAGGAACTTGCAAGACTTGACATAGAATTAGAACTTTGAAAAGGAGAAGGGTGAAAGAATCCCTTAAAAATTTGGCAGCCTAACGGTGCTACTTAAAACTTTAAAATACTGATTTGAAGAGATAAAATGGGGTCTCTCATAATATGAACATAAGAGTCCAGTATTATAGATATAGAGATCATTCCCCAACATAAAAAAAGGAACTTGAAAGAATTGACATGAATGTAGAACTTCAAAACGAGAAGGGTGAAGAACCACTTAAAAATTCGACAGCCTAACAGTGCCACTTAAAACATCACAAAACGAAATAATGAGAGTAAGAGGGGATCTCTCATAATATAAACATAAAAGGGGCAGTAATAGGAATATAAAATAACATTTTCTTAGATAAGAACATGGAGCATAAAAGGAATGACATAAAAGAGATTACATGAAAAGAAGAGAGGGGTCAGATCCCTTACCTTAAAATGTGACTCTTGAAACTCAATGTTTTGGACCTTGAGGGCTTGGGGGCACCTTGGGAGGACTCCTTTTGAGGTAAAGAGACCAGAACTTCGTTGGGGGAGAGTTGGGAGTGGAAAATAAAGGAGGAAAGGGTGGGTATTTATAGGGAAAGTGAGGGGACAAGGCATTAATGGCCAAGGGACACCTCACTAGTGGTTTTTGCAAAACCATGGGCTTGCCCATGGTATTTGCCCATGGTATTGGCCACTTGGTACACCTCACACCTTATATTACTATTCATAATTCGACAATATTGAATATATACTTAATACATCATTTAATGATGTCATTAAAGACCCGTAACTTAAAAACTATATTTTCACTATTCATCGAAAATTCTTTTTTTTCAGAAAAATTACCATAACATAATATTGATTCTCTGAGTTCAAAAATATTTCCATTTTTATAAAAATAATTTTCTAATTATTTTTAATTAAATTTGTAATTAAAAAACACTATTCATCTGAAAAAACTAATACTTGAATAATAATTTATGAAACCGTTATTTAACTATTTTATTGAATCACATTACTTAATCAAAGTGCCTAGCTTATTTTAGTACTTTATTTAATTGAGATTACTAATCCATTTGGACACATTACTAATCCTAATCATAAAATCACTATTCATAATTTACTATTCATCAAAAATCAAGTTGATCTTATTAGACTCTAAATTTCTTACTGAACATAATTTTAGAAGACCATTTTTTAAAAATCATTACACATTTTTAATTATTTAAGGTTTACATAAACATATTTAAAATACCCTTTTTCGAAAATTCATAAAAAATATGCATACTATATTTATCCGGTCATTTGAAAATTCATAAAAGAAATCGAAATTTTTATTTAAAACAAAGGATTACACAAGACAGTTATGGTCTCCTTACATAGCCCCTTATCACACCAGCATATGACCTAAGTGTAAGGTGTGCTAAGGTGAGAGAATATGAGGGAGGCTCGACCAACATCGCATGAGTATTAATTTCTATCAGTTTTAACTTCTCGCGAAGGCGATCCCGTTCTAGCTTTATACGATGAAGTTCAGCTTGGGTTTGGTCCAGAGCAAAGCCGAGTGGTGCTACCTCCTTCCCAAGTTCTGTTATATGGGCTTCGATCGGTCCAAGACTACTAGGTGAGGCCCTAGAATCTTCTTTCTATATTAATTAACCAAGATTGCTTGTATTTAGAGACAATAGTCAAAACATTTAGTTTCCAGCGGTCATATTGACCAATGGTCAAATAACTGTCAAAACCCAACAGTCTCATTTTAATTATACTCATGTTATCAAATGAAACATTTTTATTGAGTATAAAAATAAAATAACACATAAAATTAGGAAACAATATTTATTTAAAATTTCGGGTCGTTACATCCATCATAACATATAGTAACCCATTATTACCTCAAAATTAAGGATCATATAAACCCTAATGGTTGACTTTATAATTATTACCTTAACTTCCACATCGAGTTGGTCATCTTATACATGATACATTAGAGAACTTACCAAAGTTCAAGTGGTTGATCATGACTCCTAGATAGTTGATTTAGAACAACCACCAGTTTCCTCATTGAATCCCCCATTTCATCCAGTCTCTTAATCAGAGAACCACCACAGTTTCCTTCAAACCCATTGTCATTTTTGTGCCTTATAGATCCATAAATTTACTAAAACCAAATTTCAGTGTGATTATATCAAAAAAATTATCATGTACTAATGAGGAAGATAAACACTAGTATATACATACTCATTCACTTTATCTAAAAACTATGACTCTTTATGAAATCCTAGCCATTATGGTAATGTCACTTATGCTTAAAGAATACCCCAACCTCTAAAGTTATCTAAACCGACCTCTGATACCAAATATAAGGCCACAGCCTTAAAAATTACTTCATATAGAATTAAATGAATAATTCACATAGAGGATCTTTTCAGGTTTAGAGTTGTAGATAATTAGGACGTAACTATTACATCTCAAAACATTACAAAGTAGACACTTCTACTAAGTTTCCATAAAATAAAAACTCTTAAAAAGAAAAATGTCTAGTTCCATGTTTTAGATAGCATGTCTTTCCTTGATCCCATCCTTGACTCTATTCATCTTTAAGTCCTATGGAAAACATTTCAAAAACTTGGGATGAGAACAAAGAGCCTAGTAAAGGATACACAAAGAAGGAAAACTGTTAGTTTTTCAAAACAAAAAGTAAACTAATAATACTTTTTCAAAGTAATACATTTCACTTTTATGACGTAGTAAAAAACTCTTCACTGAATAAAATATCATTACTTTCCATTTTATAACCAAAGGATTACCATAAAACCCATATAAAGAACACATAACATATAATGGTAACTTGGGACATAAACATACTTAAATGGAATAACAATACGGTCGACTTCCCCACATATCACTTAATGGAATAGCCAAACGACCGACTTCCATACCCAATGCATTGGAGGATACAACGTAACCACCCATCTTGGTATTCATGGACCCACCCATCATATGGTTTATCACATAACCACCGTTCAAATATCCAAGTACCATTATAAAATCATAACACATAAAACAATTGTAAAGGAAAGAAAACATTTCCACATTTCAAGCACGATATGTCATATAAATATATTGACATAACAAACCAATTATCAAAACCATTTTCAATACCAAAAAGATTATATGGTATTTATTTACTTTTAAAACTATAATGTCTTGTTGAGAATCCAAAGATCAAATAATACTCTTGGCGGTGGAAAGGTCATTATCACCGCGTACGTTAAAAAGAAACATACTTTTTGTTGTTTAGTAAAACACTTCGTATAAAAAACATTCCTTTCGAATAAAAGTAGAAGTCAAAGGGGTTTATAAACCGTATAAAAGAGAGTTGTGTATAAAACAAAATATGCCTCAATGAAAGGAGATTGAGATGAAGTCCCTTACAAAGTCGGTATCCTTAGATTAAGGATAAATCAATTACATGATTTTGTGCGACAAATATGAATACACCAAATATAAGTGGATATTAAGTGTAAAAAAATCAGAGGTCATTCACACAAAATCATGGAAAAACAAAACCAATGACATAGATATTTAACACAATGAAATGAGATTTAGTTATGATTTCCCATACAAGTTTGTTTAAATGACGTAAGAATTTATCAATGAGATGATTATGTGTAAAAATATTATATCCCCAAAAAGTTTTGTGGAAATTAAAATATAGATATTCCACACATAATCTTGTCAATATAAAATAAAAAAGTATAGGTTTAACCCAAATAATTGAAATTGAGTTAAGAAGTTCCTTTGCAAAAATTCGACAGCCTAATGGCATCACTTCAAAATTCAAAAAATTAGCCGATGAGAGAGAGAATGGTATCTCATAACATTGACATAAAATTTACATCAATAAGGATATATAAGAACATATACCAACAAAATAACATGTAAATTAAAAGAAATAACGATAGAAGTCTTTTAAAAAGAGGAGGGTGAAAGGTTCCCTTGCCGATTTGGGTAACTTTCGAATCACACACCCCATAAAAAGGACTATAAAACATTGATGTAAATACCCATAAAAGAAATTATATTACACAAAGTGTAGAATAATGGGTTGTAAATACACCACTCAAAGGAAATGGTGGCAAACGTAGCATAATTTTCATGGGAATAAAAGTGAGATGAAAAATCCCTTACGAAAACTCGGCAGCCTAACGGCGCCACTTAAAACATCCAAAAATGGTTTGATGAGATCAAATAGGTTCTCTCATAATATGAAAATAAAAATTAAAGTAAGAGGAATATAAAATAACATCCCCAAACATAATAAAGATGAGCTTAAAAGAAATGACATAAACGAGAGTGCTTAAAAAAGAAATATAGAGGTAGGATCCCTTACCTCATGTCCGACATGACTCGACCATTCTTTAATCTCCTGAATAATAACATTTGGTCAATTTATAATTGATTAAGGAAATAATTTAAATATTATTCTTCAGTTCATATCAAATATTATAATGTTATAATAATTGGTTAATAAAGTGAGTTCATATCAGACGTTTTTGTCGATGTTCTGTACATGAGTAAAAATTGAACTTGTTGGAAAAGAGTTTTCCATGTCGTTATAGGTACATCATCTACAGAATAGTATTAACGTTTTAAATATCATATATATCCATTATCTACTCATTTTATACTATTCCATAACATTTGGAGATAAAAATTAAAATCACTGATCATGGAGACGGTAGGCCGTACGTATGCATGAACGCTACTTTCTTTTTTTGTCATATTAATGGAATTAAAGTTAAAAGAGAGATATATATATTATAATTCCAGAATTCTATACATAATTTAGATGTATTATATGGCATATATATCCATTATATATATGTACTTATAATAGTACATAACATTTGGATATAAGAAATGAAATGTACCGTTCATGGAGACGGTAAGTCGTACGTACGCATGAACGCTACTTTCATTTCTTTGGCACATTATTGGAATTAAAACTAGATGATAGATATTTATATATTATAATTACAGAATAATATATATTTTATATATATCACATACTTTCATCAATTTCATTCTTTATATATTCCATGTATTACATGAACGAGTCACATCACTTGAGGGGGTTGTAGTCCACACTTTCTCAAATGAAATTATCGCATTTGCACAACATGAAAAGCATACAGGTATGTATTAAATATAAAATTCAGAAGCATAAAAAAGAAATAAATATAATACATATAATAAATAAATATAGTATCATCATAATGGCCACCATGGGAGGTTCTAGGAGAAGATAAAACAATCATCATTTCGTGAGGCAGTAATTCTCCACCCACGGAAACAGTATGTTCTTTAACCATTAGACGGAGGTGTGTGTTAGTGTAGCTCGAATCCTCCTCATAACAACATAATAGTATATTGAAGATAATTTTTTTTACAAAATAAATAAATAAAAAGTGTTTAGGGGGTTGGAGAAGCAAAATAAAACAAAAGAACAGAAGTGAAGACATTACCTTAAAATCGGGAAACTATTTTTGATTTGAGCCCAAAGGCTTCCTTGGAAAAGATTTTTCCCAATGTGAGGATTGTAGGAGTAATAGAGGGATGTGGAGAGGCAAAATGATAAGATTTTGGCCGAGCCAATGGCTTGAGAGGTGTGGGTAAGGAGGTAGAGGTGGGGTCCTTTTATAAGAGAGGAGGAGGGGCACTCTTGGAAAGTTATAAAATATTACTTTATTATAAAATTATTTTCGGATTTTAAAGGTCCCAATAGGATATTTTTCGAGAATATGGTGATAGTAGTTCGCAATACACCCATCCAATATGTTTTTGACATTTTTATTCCTTAGATTTTACATTATCTTTTCATTTTATTTAAATCGTTATATAATGAGGTAATCATTGCATCATCATGGTGTCATATATAATTTAATTTATTTAGTGTCTAAAAATTATAAAAAAAATATCATGATGTAGGAAATATTTTTATATTTCTAATGAGTATTTATAGTAAAACATATGACATTTATATCTCCATGTAAAAAGTGTTTTTGTAAAACAACACATGTTTGTGACATTTTAATTTTAACTTTAAATAAAAAGGTATTAATGTAATTTTCCTACCAAAGTGGCTCCATGGGGACTTCAGGATGACCCATGGATTGTCTTGGTCTGCCATGACTCATCCAATAAGGGTAGGACAAGTGTCAAGGTCATTTCATATTTTTAAAACATTATTTTTACCCTAAATTACACTAATTACCTCTAATCGCGATTAAAAACGTAAAAGTTACTATTCACCAAAAAATTATTTTAATACCATTGAACTACATTTTACATTTTAATGACAGCCATGTATGTCGGATTTTTAATATTCAAATCACAGAAGTGGTATTGTTTCATTTAAACCAAAAATCAGTTTTTACACTACCATTTAGTGGTTTCACTATTCATCAAAAAATTGATGTTTTTCAGAAAAATACCAAAAAACCACCCTAAGATATATTTTATATTATGAATTCAAAAATGATGACTATTTTAAAAAATTAAAAATATATAAGTTACATTAATTAATTTAATAATTCATTCCTGCTGCCAAAATAAATAGCATGTTTTAAGAAACAATATATATTAAAAGATTAACACTAGTTTAAGTCCAATTTGAATGTGAAATTAATTCAAATGACCACTATTGGATTAAATGGTAAAAATATATTCTAATTTCACTTTAAATCCAATTCAAAAAAAATCTAATCATATAAATAAATTAAATTAAAAAAGGTTTTTGAATTAAAATACAACATTTTTCACGATTCATTAAAACATGAACTTTATCAGAAAAATACCAAAAACATACATAAAGTAAATTTTGATGTCCAAATTATAAATAAGGATATTATTTTGACAAATAAATGATATAAAATATTCAAGATTATATTTAAAAAGGGTTTGCCATCAAAGTGCGGTTAATCGACCTTATAAAGAATATTAGAAGATTTATTCTCAAAATTGGATTCATTTGCATTTTAAGCCTCTAACATTGATTGGAAAAAAATAAAAATATTTTAAAAACATATATAATCATTTTTTAGTTAGTTCTGTTCATTCCCGCCATTACAACGGCTAGGCGTTAACTACCATTTAATATAATATTATTTTTTTATTATAGTGCAATGTAAGATTTCAAAGAAACTCATTTTTGCGTATTCGGTACGCCATCGAGAATAGCGTTCCCTTTAAATTAATATTATCATTTTATTCAAAAAAACATGGACAAATATGAAAATTTAATATTCTTTATTTACCTAGGGTGTTACACAACCCACCTTAAATATGACTAGTACATGGTCGAGGGAGCGTCGAAGCAGTGACTATGGTAGAAACATGGAGGTTTGCAGGGTGGGGGATGTGTCAGAGAAGCAAGTCATGCAACAGGTGGGGGATGATGATTTGAGGTTATACCACCACCACCCCAAGGTGGTCCACCCCAACCACTTGGAAGAAGTGGATAGGGGTGAGGAAAACTCCATGCGTAAAAGGCCTATGGCCATGATTCTGTAGAGATTATTAGAGGTATGATCTATTTATATTCCCCCTAGTTTCACTTCTTATAAACATAGTATCCAGTGGCACTTTAATTTCCATGACATTCATTTGGAGCACGAAGATTTCGATGGAGGCGTTGGCTCGATCTAACGTTTAGTGGCTCTTACGGGAGAGGATTTGATGATTACACACTGGTGCAGGAAAGGTAATCTCACTTTAGGAGATGATAGTTATGGTTGGGATCTACTAGTAGAAGAATCAAGGCCATACGACATCATCTTTTGTAAGGATTGGCTATCCACATTCCATGTTCAGATCGAATGTTTTAGGGACAATGTGCGGTGTGTTTGCGATGATGGGATCAGGTTTCCTTCATAGGTGAGGAGGAATACATTGCAGCATAGGATGAGATCTCTCAATGGAGGGTGCAGTCGATCCCTCATGAGTTGGAAAGCCTCACCATAAGTGCTATAGACGAGATAAGTCTGAGCTATCCCGTAGTGGTGGAAAATAATTCTGATGTCTTCCTTAATGCCGTTCTGGGATTAATCCTCATAGAGTGGTAGACTTTTACATCGACATGTACCCCAGGATGACACCGATATCCACACCAGCATATTGGATAGCTCCTGTGGAGCTTCATGACATAAAGGTACAATTGGAAGACTTACAAAGAAATGGGATCATAAGGGACAATATTTCTCCTTAGGCATCCCTGATTTTGTTCGCCAAAAAATGAAGATGGGATTATGTGGATTTGTATGGACTATCGGTGAATGAACTAGTTGACCATGAAGAACATGTAACCTTCCCCGATTATTGAGGATCTCTTCGACCCATTTAAAGGAGAAAAGTGGTTTTCAAAGACATGCCTCATATTACGCTATCATCGTCTCAGGTTAAGGGATGAGAACATACCGAATACAGCCTTCAGATGTCGGTATAGACATTATGAGTTCTTGGTGATGCCCTTCAGAATTACCAATGATAAAAATGTGTTGTCTTGGAACCTGAACTAGATCTCTTAGCCTTACCTTGATCTCTTCGTGGTAGTATTCATTAATGAAATATTTGTGTACTTAGCATCTGTGGGGATCTTTCCATGAAATTGCCGATAGTTCAGGATACACTTCGAGAGAACAAGCTTTATGGAATTATCTTGAAGTCCTAGTTTTGGAAAGGGATTTACACTTAGTAGGGTATCTTATCTTGAAGGCTGGAGTTGTAGTGGATCTTGTTATGATAGAGGCAGTGCTTGGATGGGAGCCACCTAGGTGTGTGACTGAGGTCCGGAGTTTCCTGGGATAGAATAGGTACAACCGGAATTTTGAAACGTACATCTCTAGAGTTTTAACACCCTTTCTAGTTTTGATGAATAAGTTGCATCCTTTATTGTGGATGGAGAAGTGTCGTCATAGTTTCCATGAGCTGAGGTGGAGACTGATGAGTTCCCCAAACATATGGCAACTAGAAGAGGGAGTTTGGTATGTAGTCTACTATGATGCATCAGAGACCAAACTAGGTTTTTTCCTGATATAGGATCATGTTTTTATTTCTTATAGCTCACCATAGTTGAGGCAAATCGAGTAGAACTATACACCCCTGACATGGAGTTAGCAGTAGTCATCTTTATGCTAAAGATGTGGCATAACTACTTGATGGGAGAATAAATTACTGTTTACTCCGATCACAAGTGTCTCAGATATATCTTCTCACAGAAGGACCTGATATTGAGATAGTGTTGATGGATGTATTTCATATAGGACTTTATCCTTGAGACAGTTTACACTCCTACGAAGGGGAACATAGTAATAAATGCACTCAGCAGGAGGTTTGGACTATTGTTTCAGGGTGAGGTGACATAATAGCTAGTTGTGTTGCAGATATTCTTATTGAATAGAGATGTAGAGGCCTACATCCAGTCTAAGACTATCACTCCCCCACTCTTTCAGTGAGTTTGGGAGGCTCATCTTGGGAACATTGACTGTGAGCCTCGATGTGCTCAGATATCCTCAGGAATGCCTCCAGATAGTTTTTATGATGGTGGGGAGCACGTCAACCTCTTCAGAGGATTCACCATGGTACCAGTGATTCTATGAGAGGATATGTTGAGGTAATTCCAGAAATATCCTTTGGTGGTACATCCTGGAGTGGTGAAGATGTACCCGGACCTACGGTGGCTGTAATGGTGACCAATGAGGAAGAAATTGGTGGCAAAGTTCTTATCAAGATGACTCACTTTTCAGCATGTGAAGGTCAGGTTTCTGGTACAAGCAGGCTTAACTCAGCCCCTTGTGGTGCTAGAATGGAAGTGGGATGTTATATTCATGGACTTTGGGACTTTGCTACAACATACATATATGGGCCACGATTCCATCTGGGTGATTGTTGACCAATTCGCCCTGACATCCATCTTCCTACAACTCCAAGAGTTGGTATCAGTAGAGATCTTGTGAAACCTATACATAAAAGAAATTGCATGACTTCACGAGGTTCCATTTTCGATTTTCTCATATCATGATACACGTTTTACATCTCGCTTGTGGAAGGGATTGCCAGAGGTTTTCGAGACTCAACTACGCTTGAGCACTGGCATTCATCCTTAAATAGACGGTCAGACTGAGAAAATCGAACAGATTTTCAAGGACATGACTGGTGCTTCTGACCTCGATTTTGGCCATATTTTGGAAGACCACCTACCATTGATGGTATTGTATGACAAAAAATTTTATTATTCCACAATCAACATGAGTCCATTTGAGGCTCTATATGGGAAACCTTGAAGATCACCACTATGTTGGACAGACCTAGGGGAGTCGACACTTATGGGTCCAAAGCTAGTACAAGCTACCACGAAGAAGGTACATATCATCCCGGAGATGATGAAGACTACATAGAGCTGGAAGAAGTCTTATCCTGATAGGAGACAGATACCCTATGAGTCTTTAGAGGGATACCATGTCTTCTTATGAGTCTCACCCCAATGAGGTATACATTGGATTGGACGGGGTGGAATGATATCTCTGAGGTTAATTGGATTTTTCTAGATCCTCATCATAGTAGGCGAGGTGGCAGACCTTCTAACTCTTTCCCCAAAGATGCACTGGGTGCTTAATATTTTCCACGTGTCACATGTGAAGAGGTACATGCACGATCCATCGCACGTTATCGACTGGGGTGAGCTGAACATCAATGGTGGGGTGACGTTTACGAAGTTCCCGGAGGAGATAGAGGATCGACAGGAGCGGGTCTTTCGTGGGAAGTCGATTACTATAGTGCGAGTTCGTTGGCAGCATGAGAATCTATAGGAGAGCACATGGAAGCGGGAGGCTCAGAAACCTGCTTAGTACCCCCATTTGTTCCCATAGTTTTTTTATATTTCAGGGATGAAAATATCTAAGGTGGGGATAATTTAAGGATGTGGAAATTACATATAATTTGTTTTTAAATTATTTGGGATTATTAAGAATCTGTTAAAATTGGTGTCACATGATTCTGAGGCCTAGAGTTCCAAAAATGGATTTTTTATCTTTTTTAATGTACATTCAGTAAACATGTGAGCGGTGTATTCTACCTTTTGAACTAGTTCTAGGATTAGAAATCAGAGGGCACAATTGATTCCATAATGCAAGAATTCACATAAGGGGGGGTTAAACTTGATCAAAAAGGCTTACAAAAATAAGATAATTTCTTGGAATTTATAAAATAATAATATAATACCTACTTGTTATTTAATATTCATTTTTAAACAATAGTTTAAACCATGGAGGGGTCATGGTGGCATTTCCAGCCATTTAATGGATTGACTCTTTTTTTATGTAACCATACTATTGGATGAAATAAAAATAATTTCTAACCGCACCATTGAGAGAATTAAAGAGGTTAATTAATTATTCTAATTAATAAACTTCATTAATTATGCAGTGCATTGATCATTTACTCCCCTCTATTTAATAAGATCTCGAGCTAGGGTTTTAGGAGAGGTATGAAAGGAACCTCTGATGAAGCAC
Organism: Viscum album; assembly: GCA_963277665.1. Classification (NCBI taxonomy): domain Eukaryota; kingdom Viridiplantae; phylum Streptophyta; class Magnoliopsida; order Santalales; family Viscaceae; genus Viscum; species Viscum album. Next base: position 1,630,192,878 of record OY728150.1, read on the forward strand.
ATACAATATTCTTCTCCGACGAAGAATGTGATCGAGTGATTGACTTTGGGGAATCAAAATGTGATGACAAGTTCCAATGAACAACTTCAGACATGTACACTTGCTCCACTTCTCCAACACCTTCCAACGTATACAAGGTAGGGGTTTTATTCGTGATTTCTCCCCCTTTACCTCATTCTTGATTATTATGAAGAACACAGATCAAACATCCAACGAGTTGATTTTTGTTTCGTTCCTTAATTTGGGAGGATATTGGGGGTTTTATTGGAGTTTTTATAATTTAAATTTCCTTCCAATGTTGTTATGATAAGATAGAGGGAGCAGTCCAATCAAATAAGGCATAGACCCTCATCCGAAATCGGTTGGGGTGGCGTTCATCAGGGACAAGAGGATGATATGGCAGAAAGGTGGAACCATGGGCCGTGTAGTGCAGGATTCATCCTAGGTGGGCTGTAGGTGTGGATGAGAATAAGAGAAGACCACCAGAGCTTCACAGGTGGCCCACAGAGGCTTCACTAGCACAAAGACATTGGCGACTGAGGGAAGCGATGGCCAACACCCGTTGACCGTGAAGGAATGGTGGTGCCCGAAGGCACTGTGGCACACAATGGAGTGTTCAGACTTCGCCAGCTGCATTGACACAGGGTAGTGCGCAACGGCAGTGTGCCACGGTGGATGGTTGCGGCAGAGTGTAGGGCTATGCCAGCAGGTCTGTTGTAGGCCAGTTCACGTGGGCGTGCCATGGGAGAGCGGCGCCACTGTTAATTTGGGCAGTGCACTTTGAAAGTGCAATGTGGAGGAAGGCCACTGCATCTAGCCATAGAGGAGGGTGGACCCATGGTTTGTGGGTCCCATGCGTGACTAGTATAGTGGGACCCACAGGGAGAGGAGGCACCAACCGTCACAATTGCGTTGGTGGCCCGAATGGATTCATCTTTTCTGGATGGGAGAGGATCCTCATTGCCTGGATGGTGGGACTAGTGATTATGCGGCCTGGCGTGTTGTGCCCAGCCCGGTGGGCCGGGGCGACCACACAGTCTACAGGGAGAGATTAGGCCCAGCTAAACCAGGATGAGCCATGACCCTTCAGGCTGAGCCTAGTGGGCTGGCTTTGGTCGGTCCGACCAGGTCGGACTAGACCGAGACCGCTATTAGCTCCGTTATTCGTAAATGAGCATATCATCTAAATAGGACATTTGTTTGATGAACCTTCAGGGGTGCATGAACCGTTAATACTAGGTGGTCTTTTTGAGATAATCCATGTTACTTTTGGAGAACATTGGATTTTGGTCGGGTTGGATCATACCCAAATCCAATTGGCCCCTCGGCATAAAAATGCCAATAACATATAGACCAGGCATCCGTTTGATGATCTTTTTATTTTGTTGGAACCCTTATGACATGATGGATCATCAGGTTACATATTTATGAGATTTCATGCTGGATGAAATACGACTGATTTCTTGAGGAGCGTTTCTCCCAAATGCACTACGTTTGGAAACCTTTACTGGATGAGACATGAAGAAAAGTGATTTTCAACTTTGTGTGACTCAACGACCAAGTGGGAAGCACCTATTTGTCACATGGAATTCCCCCAGCGGTGAGAACCTCTATGTGACATGGAAGACCCATGGTACTCGAATGGAAGAGCACATCCGTAGGACATGGTGGGGAGCGGTTCTGTGTGACCCGGAAGAAATATGGTATGTGATGGCGAGGTGTAAATAAGTAGTTCAAGGGTAGTGGGAAGTGGAATTATGTGACATGTCTAGCCCACTATACTCGATAGAGGAGAATATCTCCATCAACTGAGGTTTTTGACAATGTAACTGGTGATGATACTTTTCTTACCCTAGAATATTGATTGTCTGAACTATCTTGGAATTGTGCTTGTGGTGGAGATTATTCTATGATTTTTCTGCATTGAGGAATTCTAGGAGACCATCCGGGGTCATGGGGTCCCTATTAGGTATTTTTATACTCACTATTGAGAAAAAATCCCTCACAGTAACATTGCATAATATTTTGGGTTGATTGTATTTGTTGAAAAAGTAGGTTTCCTTGGTGAATTATCAAGTTCCAAAGATTTTGTTGACAATCCATGTTGACAAAGAACCATGAAAAATGAATGGATGAACTGGAGGTGGTATAAAATAATAGATACAAGGTGGCACTATTTTCCAATGTTTTCCAAATTTTTGGGGTCCAAAATTTGGAGTTTGGTGAGCATCGCGAAATATGGATTGCCATAAATATCATATCAAAATATGGAAAAGGAATGAGTTACACAAAGATAAGATTCATGGATTGGATTTTGTGAAGTCCATAATAGTTTTGACAGCGATTCTTTGCGGTTACGACGAGTTTCACGAATTGCAGTGTTGAAGAGCATTTCGTTAGCGAAAGGAATTTCGAGCGGAGATTCACGGCGAAGGCGTGAAGGAATTGACAGGATGTTCCGCGATTATGACGAGCTCCATGACTGAAAAATTTTCATGGTTCTTTGCGATATTGAATTAATTTTGGTATAATTTTCCATGCTTCGCTATTTATGAGGAAGTGGCATTGACTTCGTGAAAGGAAGGAGCTCCGTAGTATCTATTATATCTCTGCGAAAGTAGTGTGCTCCGTATTGGCTAAGTGATCTTCGTGAGGGAAGTCGCTCTGTGATGACTTGATCTTCACAATGGCTAGAGCTCTGCAAAGGCATGATCTTTTTGAAAATGTAAGAGATTTGTGATGGCTCGTTTGAGCTTCACAAAATTAGGAGCATCGTGTAGTAGGGTGCTTTGCGAAGGTACTACAAATGTTAGTTGCCTAGTGTTTATAGGCAAAGTGGTTTTAATATATGAATGAAATATTGACTTCAACAGAGCATCTATCAACAGTTGAGGATTCATGAATTCATTCAAATGAAGATACTTATAGGTCTATAAACTATGAGTGGATATTATGAAAAATCAGCCAGCTCACTTCAGTTGAGAGAGTAGTGAGTTCTCAAATTGTGATTGGTTTTAAAACTGGAGGGACAGTGTGTCCTCTTCGAAATTGAAAATAGCAGTGAACTTATAGTGGAATTTGTATATCAACACAATGTTGGTGTATGCTCTTTGGACGTTTCCCAATGTGGGTGAAGGACTTAATAATTGATTTGTCATGTGCATTCTTTATGTTTTATTCATACCCTGGGTCGAGAAAGGGAGAGAAGACGATTTTTTTCTAACCATAAAGAAAGATCAAAATGGGAAGTTCTTTTAATATATCAGACCCTGATTCATCCCCCCTCTTAGTGTATCTAGAATAGTGGACCTAACAATTGGTATTAGAGGGATTGGTTGATATCAGTGTTTCTCTCTCAAATTGAGGTCACCAAACACAAATGGATTCCTATCCTCGATGTGATCAATTTCCAGCTATAGAAAAATCAGATGCAACACCACATCCGATCATTAAGAATATATGTGTTCACAGCTGAAATTCATGGCATAAAAGCCGATATTAGTAGTGGTGCATTATCAAGAAGCTGAGTGTAGATAGTTGGATGTTGATTCCAAAATAATTAATGCCTTAAGGGGTACCTATCCAATGCTATCTATACGATGGGGATGTCATGAAAAAAATAACATACCATGTTGGAAATGCTATTAAATATATATGAAGGAGATACAGAGTTCAAAGAAGAAAAGATGCAAGTGTTGTGGAACAAGTATGAAGGTCTGAGAATGAACCTGAATGAATATGTTGATGCATTATTTGATAGGGTAACTATTGTAGGAGAAACCATTTGAGGTCTTGGTGAAGTTATTGAAGATATAAAGATTGTGAAGCGCATCTTGAAAAAACATCCACCCCAGTTCAATCCAAAAGTTTTGGTTTTGTTAGATAAATACTTTAAAGAGCTGACATTGTATAACCTGCATTTCACCCTTATTGAATATTAATTGAGAAATGATGATAACAATGCTGTGGGAAAGGGTAAATCCAAAGAGGTGGAATTCAAGTCCATGAAGAAGCTCACCATTGATGGTTTTCAAGAAGAAGAAGAGATAGATGAGGTGATTTCATTCCTCTCATCAAACCCTCAGAGAGGAAAATGAAATTTTAATGGGAAGCTTCAACTTTCTTGTTCTTGATGTGGAAAGGTTGGACATCTTGTGGAATGGTGCCCCAAAAAGTTCCAAGAGGAAGATGATGACGATGAAATCAAAAATCCCAATATGAAGTCTCCAACCTATGAGAAATGCAATAAACAGTTCAAGAGAAACTTATTTAAGAAGAATAACCTTATTTCAAAATAATATGATAGTTGAGATGAGTCTGGGGTTGTGGAGGATGAAGAGATAGAGAACTGTAGATATTGTGGATAAAATGGTATGGTGGCAGTTTTCGGTAGTTCTCAGAATAAAAATGAAATTGAAGATAATGAAGAAGAAGAATAAGTTGAGGGAAGAGTTTATATGAAAGCTGAGTTAGAGGCTGCTCTTGAGGAGATAGAAATTTGGTGATCCAACATAAAGAAATCTAACAAAGTTGTTCGTGACGCCAAATTCAAAATGCAGTAGCCGGAAGAAGAGAAGTCTGAGTTGACGGAATAAATTGGGAAACTCAAGTAATCAACACCAGAGAACAAAGAATAAGTAACTGAGTATATAATAAAAATTGAAGAACATGAAAGGGAGGCTGATAACTTGAATAACAAAATAAAATATCATATTAAGAGTATTGAAGAACTTCAAAGAGAAGCTATCGGATTTGAGTAAAAGGTTAGGGATCAAGAAAAACTCTTGACTTCTATTAAGACATCACTAATGTAATCACTCAGAAAACTAAGAAGCTGAAAGTGGAGAATGGTCGTTCAATTGAAAGTAAGAATCAATTATGCTCGGATGCTAATGAAAATGGTTAGATTGATCAATAACAGAAATATGTGAAAATTGAAGTCAGACCACAAGCACCCATTCTAAGATTGAAAGTTGATTTGGGAACAAAGTAGAATCAGAATATTCAAAGATCTGAAGTTGAAACATGTAGTAAATAATTGAAATGAATTAATTCACCTTAAATCATATTTTATTGTTGTGGAATGATGGGACATTCATAGTATGTGTCTTCCATAGCAAAGAGATATTGAAAGGCACAAGAACAATTGTCGCAGAAAAACATAGAATGGTTCTGTAGAACATATTTTGAAGGACACTTTTTTTGGTGTGGAGGATTTGGGAACATGGATTGGTACTACACTTTGACCATACAATGGAATGCGTCAAAGAAGAACCAATATCTTCGCAAGACGCCGATCAATGAATCAGCAGGTGAGTTCAAAATGCAAAATAGATTTTCACATTTGAGAGATGAATCTGGTGCATCATACTCTGATAAGGAATAGAATTCTCAATACATGATGAGCGTGAATGAAAAAATATAGACAAAGAAGAAGAAGGATGAGAAGGTCGTGGTGGAAGAAATTTCCCTTAAAGAATCAAATCACTCTGTTGTGCGGATCCCTGAATGTCGTTACACATCTCACATGATAGGTAATACATATCTTGTTATAGGTGTAAAATATCACAAAGAAGGATTTTTCATGTTTGGAAACGATGAAGTCCTGAAGATTATTGGCTTAGAAAATGGCCATGTTTGGGGGCTAAGAGATGAGACGTGGTAATGTCTTAGTAGTATAAGGCCCCAGTGGAAATTTTCTCAGTGTTAGTCAACTCTGTTTCTCAGGACATTCTATAATGTTTACTAAGAAAATTTGTGTCATCAAAGGAAGAGACGAGGTAGTTGTTCTATAGGGAAAAATAACCAAAATAAATCTCTACCTAGTAAGTGGAGAAGAAGATATGTATTTTCTGTTCAGAGAGGAAGAAAAAAAGTTGTGGAATAAACAACATGGTCATCTTTTGCAACCATCCCTAGAAGATATGGTAAAGTGTGATGCAGAAATAGACCACCCTAATCTATCAATTGATTGTAATCATGATTGTGACACATTCCAACAAGGGAATATCATTAGAAATATGTATAAGGAATAGGAAAAGAAGTCAACAATACTGCCCAAATTGCTGCATGTTGATGTTTGTGGTCCTATCACACCTTTAGAAATTGATGAAAAGAGGTACTATGCTCATTTCATTGATGACAATAGTAGAATTGCATGGGTATTTGTTATTTACAAATAGTCAGATGTGTTTAACAGCTTAAAACAATACTGGACAGAGTGTGAAAGGATTCTTAGACAAAAAATTATGAAGATTCATACTTACAATGGTACGTATTTAACAAACAGTCGGGTCGAAGGCTATCTCGGGAAACATGGGATAAGGCATCAAGATTCCACAGTAATAACTCCCCAACAAAATGGAGTGGTTGAATGGAGAAATCGGTTCATCAACAACATGAACATAATGATACTAATTGAAAAAGAACTACCAGAGAAATTTTGGAAGGAAGCAGTTTTGACATCGGTCTATATTTCTAACAGGTCTCTATTGTGTCCAAAGGAAGGAAAGACACTTTAAGAGACATGGTATGGAAAAAATATAATGGTGAAATTCTTTAGAATATTTGTAAGTGAGTGATTTATCCTCAATTTGAAAAAACATTGGAAATATGAGTCACAAGGAGATGAAGGGATATTCATTGGCTACTCATGAAAAAGTATGGAATATAATGCTTTAACAAAAGGCTAGGAAAAGTAGTTTAGAGAAATCATGTCACTATATTAGAGAATGAAGAGATGATTCAACAACGTAGTAAAATATATATTGATGATAGTGATGAGGAAGAAAGCAACACATGGGGATCATAAGTGGATGATGTTGATTCAAAAGAAGATTTTGATCATGAGCATGAGGAAGTAAAACCTGTGTCTACACAAAAGCCAATGAGTCGAGCTGAAATTGATAGGCATAATATCATTGGGGATTAGTCAGCTTCCGTTCATATAAGAAGAATGAAATCACAGAAGAAGACATCTTTACTATCTCATGTTTAGCCGAATTGCTTCGATGATACAACAGAAGACAAAAACTGGATTCAGGTAATGAATGAAGATCTTGATCATATTGAGAAGAATCAGACAAGGGATATTGTTTCGAGTCCCGTAGGTAAGAATTTCATTGGGACTAAATAGGTCAATCTAAACATGATGAATGAATATGGAACAGTGATTCGGAAAAAATCACAATTGGTTTTAAAAGGATACTCTCGGATAGAGGTAATAGTTGTTAATGAGACATTTTCACCAGTTGTGAGATTAAGGACCATCTGATTATTTCTATCCATTGCAATGCAATGAGAGTTCAATGTTTTCCAGATGGAAGTCAAATCAGAATTTATGAATGGGGTTCTAGAGGAAGAAGTTTATGTCGAGCATCAATATGGCATTCTCATTCCTATAGATGAGAACAAGGTTTGCAGACAGAAGAAGGAATTGTATTGGAAGAAACAAGCACCAAGACCATGGTACTAAAGGATTGATCCATACTTGAAAAATCTTGTATTTCATTGTGGGAGTTAATTACTATATTTACTTCAACAAAAATAGTAATCAAATGATGATTTTTCTGGTTTATATCGACGACATAATATTTGGCAGATAAGATGAATCTCATTGCATATAGTGTTCTGAATTCATGAAAAGTGAATTCGAAATGACAATGATTGGAGATTTAACATTATTCCTTGGTCTACATGTGACACAAGGAAGGAATGGAACATTCATTAATAAATCCAAATATTAAAAGGATGTTTGAAAAGATTTGAATTGGAAAATTCCATAGAGATAAATATTTTGGTTGTTACCGAGATGAAATTATCGCAATATGATAATGGAAAGGTAGTTAATATCACAGAATACAGGCAGATTATTGGGAGTTTACTGTACCTGATAGCAACGATACCTAATATTGTTTTCTCCACCTACCAATAGAATAATATCTAAGCAATCCCAAGGAATGTCACATTCTTGCAGTGAAAAGAATACTTCGGTATATCAAGGTCATGGTGGACTTCGACTTGATGTATAATAGAAAATCTCAAAAAGAGTTATTTGGATATACTAATACAGATTGGGTTGGTTTAGTGAATGATCAGAAATAAACATTAGGAGGTTCATTATATCTTGGTGGACTATGTCTTTCTCAGATAATCAAGAAACAAGATTGCATTTCATTAAGCCCCGTAGAAGGTGAGTTTATTGCGGCCACTCAAGAATGAACACAGTTATTGGGGATGAAGCAACAGCTTCATGATATGGGATTTGAAGTGATGTCTTTGATCGGAATCATGTGTGTTAACTCAAGTGCTATCAATCTCAGAAAAAATCAAGTCCATCACTCAAGGAAAAAAGAAAATTGAGATAAATAATGTTTTTATAAAGGAGAAGTTTGAGAATGGAATCATGAAGTTGTACTATGTGCCTATAGAACTCCAAGTTGCAGACATTAGGATGAAGGCCTTACCCAATGAAGCTTTTCAGAGGCATTGAATGGCTCTAGGAGTCCAGTCAACTCCCTACACTTGAAAAAGTGTGGATGTCGGAAACCCTATCCCTGAGGTATTTCGTGTTTTTCTCTAATGAAATAATCTTTATTCTTTACAAAGTTCCATACTGAAAAGGGGTGACCTTTGGGTTAGTTGACAAAGGGGGAGAAATAGTTACTTCCCAAGGAGTAGAAACTATGGTTATGGAAGGAAGAAAATGTCTTAATAAAGGGCACAGGGAGAAGCTGACAGGTGGAGTAGTGAGATAGGGGGAGACCAAGGAGAAAGTGGGAGCGTTTCAAATATGACAATGCAAGAAGTGATCAATCAATGATTAGATATCAAGATAGTTATGGATTTTGGTAATAGTAGAAGAGTGGTGTTTTCATGGTGTGAGAAAGGTTCTAGCGATCAACAATTAGTATCAATTTAACAATTCATATCAGTTTGGTGTCAATAAATGGTGTCTGAAATGAAGTGATTCATTGATGAACTTTTCATACTACTCTTGTTTCTCATGCCGAGCATTGCTCATAGGGGCATAGAGAATGTGGTGAGTGAATCTTTGGTCTCTATCTGAATCTCAAGAGGTGTAGGATTTTTTATGATAGAAGGATACTCTATGAGGTTTTAACTTGCAGAAAATAATTCTGAGAAGAGTTTTCAACAAACCCAAAGGGGGATATTGTTAGGGAAAAATCCCTCAAGGTAAAAATGAATAATTTTTGGTTTGATAGTGTTTGTTGACAAGTAGTTTTACATGGTGATTTTTCATTTTTCCAGAGATGTTGTTGGCAATCCATGTTAAAAAAGAACCATGATAATGGAATGTATGATCTAGAGGCGGTATAAAAGAACAGATAAAAGGTAGCTCCATTTTCCAGTGTTTTCCAAATTTTTGGGGTCCAAATTTAATTCTTGGTGAGCATCAATAAATATGGGGTTCCATTAAAATTTCATCCAAATAGGGCAATGTAAAGAGTTTCACAAATATAGGCTTTATGGATTTGATTTTGTGAAGAGAATAAGAATGTTGACGGAGATGCTTCACAGTTACGATGAGCTTCACAAATGGCAGAGTCAAAGAACATTGTGGCAGCAAAGGGAATTGCGAGTGGAGATTTGAAGTGAAAGAGCGAAAGAATTGGCGGGTTCTCTGTGATTACGATGAGCTCCGTGATTGGAAAATTTCCATGGTGCTTTGCGATATTGAGAGAATCCTGGAAATTTTTTTGGATCATCGTGATTCGAGATGACTTTGCATTGACTATGCGCGGGAGGATCGAGGGTAGGTGGAATCTCATATAAATAGGCCACAACACCTTTGATAGAATTAGTGAGTTTTTTTTAAAAAAAAATGCACTCAACTCATGAAGGCGGTTCACAAAGGCAATGTGCTTTGCGAAAGGAAAGAGCTTCACATTCGCTAATCTATCTTTGAGAAAGTAGTTTTCTCCATCTTGGTTAAGTGAGATTCTCGAGGGAAGTCACTCTGTGATGACTTGATTGTCGCGATGGCCTGAGCTCTACAAAGGTGCGAGCTTCATGAAAAGGATGGAGCTCCGTGAAGGATCGTTTGAGGTACGCGCATTTCAGATCTTCGCAAAGTAGGGTGCTTTGCGAAGTTACTTCTAAAGGAATTTTCCTAGTGTTTAGAGGGGAAAATGGTATTCATCTGTGGATGAAAGTTGGAATTCAACATATCATCTATCAACTGTTGAGGATGCATGCATTCAGGGAAATGAAGAGACCTACATGTCTATAAACTCTGATTGGATCTTCTGAAGAAGCTGTGATCTCACTTCAGTTAAGAGAGAAGTGAGTTCTTTAATTGTGATAGGTTGTACACCCTAAGGGACAGTGAGTCCTCTTTGAACATGTAAAAAGCAGTGCACTTATAATGGAATTGGTATTTCCGAAAACTGTCGGTGTATGCTTCTTGGACATAGCCTAGTGAGGGTGAACCAAGTAAAAATCACTGTGTCTTTTGCATGCTTTAAGTATTATTCATAGTCTGCATTGGGAAACAGTGAGAATAGGGTTTTTCTAATAGAAAAACTAGATCAAAAGTGGCTTTTATTTTAATCTATTATACCCTGATTCGCCCCCTCTCAAGGTATCTAGCCTAGTGGACCCAATACTCACACATGAACGGGCTTCGCCCGCATCTTGTTATGTCTTGTGCATAATATGGGCTGCTTGACTAAGACTATGGGAGCCAAGACCTCATTTGCGGATGGTTGTGAATATTTACATGGAGAGTCATAGTAACTAGTTGTACCTACCATTAATGTCGTATCCTTGGAAAATTACTTCATGAGTTGTTTTCCCTTTTCGCAATTTTTTCATTTCAGTTGGACTTGTTATCTGAACCATTTCGTTCAACTGTATTTGTACTTAGTTTTTCAGTTGTATACCTTTTACCTTCTATGAGTTGGGACATGGTTGGGAGATTTTGTGCATATAGGTATCCATGAAAATTCCCTCCACTTACACGTTGATTCCTTTTGCACTAGTCTCTAGCCCCTGGCCTTCAGGAGGTGTGCTTGGGGTAATCATGGCATGGGCCTTGGGGGATGGATTGTGACATATAACACCATGTATAAACCATTAATATTATCTTATAAGGAATTCATTATTAATGAATCTTTATATTAATTATTTCTGGTGTTAGATACCTTATTTTAACATGAATACATTTTCATGAAATATTTAGTTCATAAAAATATTATATTGTTACATAATCTATTTAATGATATTAATTTTCTAAATTTCATTTTTACATTAGATACATGTTTAGAGGAAATGAAAAAATTTGAATATGGAGACTAGATCTCAACGCTTTGTGGAGACTTTAGGCCATACGTATGTATAATCGACATTATCATTTACATAATGAGTGAAAGGGTGATTAAATGTGTAATATGTCAGTTTCCAAAAATCTAAATCATTTAACATATGTCAAGTATATTCATTTTAATTATCCATATCGAATTTCTTAAAATGTGTGACTGAAAAATAAGTCACATCGTATGGTGAGGCTGTAGTTTTTCATAAATTCGAGTGGCATTATCATAATTTTACACTATACGGATGGTAAGAAGGTATATGTGGTAATAAAATAGTACATGTATAAAAAGACAATATTTGTAATATTTTTTTTAATTACATCATTATATCTATCCTTGAAATATGGTGAAGTAAATTGAATTACATCAGTTGGTGAGGCGGTATTGTACCGTACAAATGATAGATGATTTCGTTTCACATGTGATGGATGTGGATATTTATAAATATTATCGACCAACATAAAAAATCTCAATATGTGGTAGTTATGGAATTATTATATATTAATTATTAAACCATAATTTATGGTAAAATATGAAGTAATAAAATGAAATATGATTTTTAAGACAATTTCCTTCTCTAAGAGAAAACCTCCCTTGGATCTTCTCCTATGGACCATTGGGTGGGTATTTTGGGAATAGAAAAATATCATAAATGTGTCCATGGATATTGGGGTGGGAATTTTCTATGTTATGGATGAGGTAATGGGATTGGTATTTGTTATTAAGAAGATGGATGGAGTACTCTATTATATGTAGGGAATGGGAACCCTCTATGTAGTTACTTGGAAATTTCAAAATATAATCCCAAATGATAAAATAATTTACCTTATATAATATTAGAAATGATCATATAATTGAATTTTGGGAAGGATAAATCAGAAAGAGGTCCATACAATAAAACTTTGACAGATTTTTTTGACATTTTAACCCTAATCGTCTTGGTTTAACCTCCTTTGTAAACCCTTTTTACCCTGACCATAAAAATTAATTTTTACTATCTTCGATATTCATTTTAGTGAAATATTATATTTTCGTAATTATAAATTATATACTATTTTGATTAAAAATAAGTAATCCATTTTTACAAATTCAATATATATAATTGGATGAATTAACTTTATTATTATACCATCATCCATGATTAAAATATGGGTTACTAAAGGGAAAATTATCTTATGTATATAATGTTTTAATATTAAAATTCAATATGAAATTTATTCCCATGATCTAAATTTGTTAAATATTCATATATTTTTTTTAATTTTCAATTAATTATATGTTAAAGTATAAATTACCCCCATAATTTATTTAATCAATAATTCAGACTTCGATAATATTCTGAATTTTTCTCTATACATCGAAAAATCAAAATTTCAAAAAAAAACTTCATAAATTCACCCAGTGCTAAATTTTATTATTAAAAGAACCACCGATGTATCCTAGATGAATTTTATTACTTTAATATGTTGGTACATTATAAAATTAATCTCACCGAAAGGGACCAAACAATTTATAATTTTTTGTAAATTAGGAACAGAATTGAAAACCACATTACATTTGAAAACATAAAATAGAACATAATGATTCCTATAAGTACACCATTATTCTCATTGATTATACCTATATGTCAATCACAATATACCTACTATCATATTGGTTAAAATAAAACATAATATAGTGGTGATCTCATAATCTCAATAAGGGTATGCGTACATCTGAAGCTATCATAATTAAGCATAAATGATTATGGAAAAGTAAATAATAGAAACAAATTACATTAAAAAAATTTCTAGATTATAATATGGAATGATTAATTTAAATACAAATAATTTTATATAAATAATAAAATTAGAAAAATATATATCCATGGATATTATACTATTAAAATAATCACGTTGATTGTCAGAAAAAATCTCATAAATAGAGAATACATAATGTTGGACATCATAGAAATATAGTTAAGGGTTCTGCTAAGAGATCACCAATAATCAGGTAAGACATTTAAAAAACCCAAACTAGTTTGATTCATGAGACATATGGATGCATCAAGGGGATATAATAGGTTTCTTCTAACACTGACTATGTTTAATTCATCCCACATATGAATGGGGTGAAACATAATCAACATAAAAAATCATATTAAAACTAGTATATGAAATGTGAATACTTTAACCGTAAACCATTAATGTTATCAAAATATTACAACCAAAATAAATATAAATTTTAATCCATTGAATTAAATATGGTTAATGATATCATAAGAGATCAACTTATATTAATTATATGATTAAATAGTGGATATTGACGTAGTTTAGTGTACTCTAAAAAATCATTTATTTTTTTTTTGAGTGAAATACCCTATTTCATTGAAATAATTTACTTAAAAATACCCTTAATAATAAATGAAAATATTTTATTTGAAAAGGAATTTATAATCATGTAAATTAAGCAACAAAATGTTATGAAATCATGATAGTACAAAAATCCACTCACACTATATAAGTTAAAAAATATTTCATCTGTCGATAATGTAACAAAGTACCTCATATGGACAACTATAGAAAATTATTTTTAAATAGTCTTATAAAAATTAAAGCATTGGTAAAAATACATTAAAAATTCTTATGATAATAGTAAAAATAATATTCAAAATTCCTTTATAAAACATGTACAAGGAAGAAAAGTGTTCTTCAGTGAAAACATAAACTTAAACAATCCCGAATAATAATGAGGTTGTGAAAAAACCATTACATTACTGTTTTTTTAGTTGAATGGATATAGAAAACCAATATAATAGTTTCAATATTCGTATAAATTTATAATAGAACTATTTCCATATTTATGATACAATATATTACCATATTATATAATTTTATAATAATATTTTGTTATTACCCTTATTTTGGGGCCTAACTGCATTATTTTCTGATGCATATACTTTCATGTAATTCATGTTTATTTTTCATAGGGCACTTTTAATTAATATACCAAATTATATTAAGTTCATATATATCTTATTTATTTGTTATATACATTTTTATAATTATTCTGTAACGGTTACCCTTGAAATGGAATCTCATCATGTCGTGGAGATGTTAGGCGGTACAAATGCATGAGCGATGGGATCATTCCTTTATTGGATAAAGGGTAATAAAATTGATTGTATATTAATAATATATAATAAATATAATTTCAAAATTAATATATATATATATCCATTATTTCAATCATTATCCCCATCCAATTAAATTGGTGATGTAAAATTTCACCACGATGTGGAGACGGTAAATCTTAATTATGCACGAGTGATGATTTTGTTTTTGATATGATTGATTAGTGGTGGAATATGTTTTTTCCTCAATAATAATAAAATATCAAAAAATATTTGAAACTACAATTATAATTTTAGAATAGATACATAACATTATGAATCATTAAAAAAATAAATTAACTTCAATGACTTGGTATAAATGACTATCTTCTTCTTTTGTAGAATTCCTTTTTATATATTCGTCTGGGGTCTAGGGTTGTATTTTTGGAAGACTAGGATAAACGTAACTTATCTATGAATATATGTAAAAAAACATTTTATTTGATGGTTGAGCTAGAATTATAAAAGATGTGTGTGTAATTGGGGGAGGAGGTTCTCTTTTTGAATTGTTGTTTGGGAAACATTTCGAAATCCTCAATATATTAAATTAATATAAATTAATTATCAATTAAAAATAGTTATAAATTAGTTATTTAGATATTACGATGTGTATGTATCTAATTAATATCATCCCGCAATTTTTATAGTTGTCTAGGTCATATTATTTACCTTATCTTTTATATTTAACCCTAATTTAATCCCTTTACATCTTAACATGAAAATATAATCTCATATTACATATGTGTCAAATAAATAATATAATATTCTAAAATAAACATAAATTGATAATTATTGGTATATATAATCTTTTACAAATTTTTTGGACAAATTATATATTTTAGGAATTTTATATCATTTACTAAAATATAATTTATTTTAAAATATCATTAATAATAATTTTGATACTATTCAATACATGACTTTATTAAAATTTAATAACAACATGATATATACAAAAACACATTAATAAGTCATTAATATTCCTATGTAATCTAAAAAAGTTCAATATGACATTAGTTAACTAAAATTTCACTTACAATAATATTTTTCAAATAATTTAGTGGATATTTCCATTAATAAAACAATTATTCCATCATCATTGTTTAAATATTTAGTGTAAAAATTTGTTTTATAACAATTAAAAATAAATTATGATATTTAATATAATTATGATGTCTTTGAAATGACTATTTCATTGTGGAATATACTTTCAATATAAGACCTTATATAAAATTCTATACTTAAAAAAATCATGAATATGACAAATTTATATTTTAATTAAATAAAATATAATAAATGTAAAACTCTCACCAAAGTGGCATAATTTTTTTATCTGGAATAATGTATGATTTAGGCCGAAACCCAATGATATATTGAAATTTGTATAGGTTTTAGGGAAATATTCAAATATTTATTTTAATATTTTTTACTTTTGATTACTAGATTAACCTTTAATCATATTTATAAAAAAAATTATTTTTACTATTCATAATTCCAAAATATAAAATTAAACAATTTTCAAAACATTGAGCCACTTATCCAAAATATTTAATCTATTTTTAAAAAATCAAAACACATAAGTTGTAGAAATTAATTTAAAATTAGTCTTGTTGAAGAAACAAGAAAACATGTTTTTATTGTAAACACATTCAAAAGATTGAAATATTTTTATATAAAAATTAAATTTCAAATTGATTAAAATAATCTAAATTGTAATAAATGATAAAATATGATCTAATTATACTTTAACACCAACTAGAAATACAATTTAACACAATATATTACTTAGTCAAAATAGATGTTTTTATTAATAATGCAATATTTTATTAGTATTCCTCAAAATATGAACTTATCAAAAAAAAATAATCCACATAAATATCAATATTTCTCTTTCAAATCAAAAAATTTAGGTATTTCTAAAAGACTATACAAAAGTGTCAAAACTTAATGTAAAACATGTATTCCATCAATATTGAAAACCACATTTTTTAAAAAAAATATTACTTTAATGTGTAAAATTGGATTTTTACTTATATCATATCTTATGACATGAAAGTTAAATGTTTAAAATTATATTGAATACATTTTTTTTATATTTAAATAATAAAATTTGAGGGGAGTTTTTCCTTTATTTTATTGGTATGAATTTCAGTTGAGCGAATTTGAAATGTTTTTATAAAAAAAATAAACATTATGTTAAATTGGTTTTATTTTTGAATTTATTAGTATCTAATGAATTAAATTATATATTTTCGAATGTAATATAATCATATTCATATTCACCAATTTAATTCCTAGGAGATAATTTCATTTTATATAATAATATTATTATTATATTGTGGTTTGTTTAAGCTCGGTGTTTTATACAATATAAGATATTAGTGATATTAAATATAAAAATATTCATACCATAAAACCTTTGGGTGATACATTCACCCCCAAAAAAATTCATCCTCACAATTTTAAAATGAACATAAAATATAAAAAGATTATTCTATTAAATTCTATTGTGGGAAACTTATATTACAAATAGGGTTAATAAAACATCATCTTAATAAGAGAGAATGAGAATTAAGTAGGTGACCACAATATTTGGATAATGTATATGAGAAAATTAGTGAAAATTTAAAATTGTGAAATGGAATAGAAATCAGAAAATCATTTTATGATGCAGAATGATAAAGAACATGGTCATCATAAATTCTACCATCAGAAAATCCTAAATATATGCGGTAATAAAGAGGCCATTGATTTTATAGTAAGAAAATTAAATGATTAATTTTTTTATTCCAAATTCATTAGCTATAGTTGTTGAATATATTACTATATATATTAGAACATGAGAGAGTAAATTACTTTATTACTTTCCGCTTCATAAATTCAATGTTATACATTATTTGTGCTTCGATTTATTTTAAAAACTCTATTTACCCCTATAAATGAATGTTCAAGATGCTTTTTTCATGCCAAATGATCATTTTCAAAACCAATGTTCATTGAGTTATAACTTCGGCCCTTAAATGTTTACAGAAACAAACATTGTTAGTAGAGGTTGTACAAAGTGATGAATCATATATTGACCTCAAACAATAATATCAAATTTTTATATTAATCCAATCTAATCTTAAGACTCATCCAAAGTACTTCTATCAAATATCATTGTCCAAATATTCATAAGGAGGGGCACAAAATTTCTAAAATCAACATGACCTTATATTTTTTCCAAACAATATCACATTTATATTTTTATCACAATCAAAATATTTTCATACCCTCTCACCATTTGTCTATAATGATTACATGAATTCTTTAAAATCCTTAATGAAAACCTATATTTGTAAAATATTTATATGTATCCTGAATCTTATAATAAGAATATCATAACATAATTCCTTAATCAAAAAACAAAAATACATTAATCTTTCCTCTTTGATTGTATTAACATCGTAAAAATGACCAAGATCCCTTTTCATTTTCAGAGTAATATTTCATAAATGCTTTTGAAACTCATATGCCTAGTCCTCTATCTCCATATAATTGAATTTTTTTCATAATGTATCCTTCTTTATTTCCCTTACAATCACGAGCTTGGTGAGATTTTCTTGTGCAGTTATTTAAGAACCCAGTTTTCAATCAATATTAGATCATTTAAATTTCGATCTAATTATTTATTTTGGACCTAATATGAATGTATAATGTGTTATTTAAGGTCTTGGCGGTTTTCGAGGAAATTTTGGAGCCTTATTGTCCAATTTTTCTATAAATGGGCATATTTCATGATTAATGTAAACCGTGAAGGTAGTGCGCACAGTTAGATCTAACCGTGAAGATAGTATTCATTTTTCGGATGATCCATCTCATATGGTTGGTGTGTGGTTTCCCATACCATGTAGCCTATCCATTTGGTGCCCATTTTCCCCAGTTTCTCGTGTATGGTAGGGCCATGGTTTGGAAAACCAGTGGACCAAACTGGGAACATGATAATTATTTAGTTTATTTTACTAATTTAAACTTAATGATCTAATTAGTCTGCCTTCTTCCTCCTATAAAATTTACCAGTTTTATTAGCATCCATTAATCTCATTTTTGTGTGTTATGAAGGCCTATGGTATATATCAATACATCTCTTTCATATGGGATCCAATCAACCCTATCTTCATCACATGTGATGCACAACGATATGTACTCAAGTACTATTGATTTGTTTCACTCTTATATTTCACTTGACCATGTTATCGAAGTTTGATAATTTTTCCTCTTTTCATAGATCTACTCTGATGTAACCCAAAATATTGGATGATTCTAGAAGAGTTGCGTACAATCCTAGAGTGGATGGTATATAATTCATCCTGCAAGTTTGATGATTTTGAATTTTAATATGTTTCCCACTAATTTCTTTACATACTATTTATTGAATTTATATACCATTCTTATACTCAATATAACTATATAGTTATGATCCTTCCAAATATTTGAGTACTTGTTAGTGGTTACACCCACAACTCTATCAATACCATGTATGACGTTATTCTATAATTTTCATTTAGTGTTTTGACAAGTTTATTCCATTGTTCGGTTTGGCCTTAGCATGAATTTTTGAAGAGTAATATTTTATATATTAAATGGCTGGATTTAAATTGTTAATTTCATAAATGAATGTAACATGTATGCACACCACTTGACCTACCTAGGGTATGTGTTTGAGTTGAAAATAAAATATGAATTGAAAATTAGAATTTATACCAAGTATGTTACATGGCCTTAAATTTAAGTCAATAATATGTTTAATGTCCATAGTACCCCTTACAATACTATTGTATGGGAGTAGAATGAAACTAGGATACTGAATATTCATTAAATTGGAAAAATAATGGTTTTATGTGACTTTTCAAATTTACAATAATTGAAGGGAAGGATTGAAAAAATTTAATTATAATATGACATCATTATAAAATAGGACTATCATGAATCATGATCACTTTGGATTCCAAAGGGAATTCCTTGAGCACATGGGAAACCCATTCTAATTCAAGGATACAACATGATTTTGTTTACACCGACCTGAAACCTAATCCTTGGCTACTCTTAGATGTCTGGTTTTGCACTATTGGATCTCTCATGTATTATTAATGATTCCATCGATACCGTCCTTGGATCCAATATTGATAAGTAGATTCCATTGTTAAATCCCACCCGGACCAACCATTTCATAGGCTTGTTTTACCTAGATGATCTCCTTGGACTATGTTGGTGTATTATTTTTGAATTCCTTGGACTATTCTACTAGTATTACACACATAACCTTAGATAGGATTCATTTATACTGAGTTGGTTACCCTTGAGGTCTACATTTCCATGGTTATTAACATAGAAATCCTTTATAAAATATCATTATTGTATGATTTGTTACATCTTGGATCCTTCACTATTGATAATATGTGATGTATTTATAAAATGGTGACAATAAAATAATGACTTGGTACATGTTCAAACACTAGTTGAGGGATGAAGAAGGTATTCATGTATTGAGTAACATTATTCTAAATTTCTTTGTATATGTGTGATTTCATACTATTATATTCCAATACACATTCTGGATGTTAAAGAAACCATTTGTGGTGTCACACTGAGATTTATCTCACACCCACTCTAGGCACTATTTGTTACCAAGTGTAGATTACATGTATGAAAATGTTGATAAAGGGAACCATTTGGATTTAGACACTTGATTGCTTATTATTTTTGGTGGAGATTATTAGTACATGACCGAGCCAGATCTCATAATTTTTAGGATATTATTTTGATTATATTTTTGTTTCCTTTTTATGATTTCATGACTTCTATCTTGTATACATGTCTTCCATTTTACTAGTTTCATGAAATATCCTCATCAGTTATTCTGGTTGATATAGTTATTTTTATCCTTGTTTATTTATTAAACTTTTCTGATTTGGATGTTTACTTATATTTCATCCTCTATTAACTTATGTAAATATTTTTCTTTTCTACTAGACTATGGTAATGAGGGAATAGTCTCCCTATGGACACACCCAAGGCCCTCACTACTAGTCAGTAGCCTCTAGCATTTGGGGAGATATTCGTAAGCTCATGTCACCCACCGAGCTTGGTGCCCCTATTATGTTTCAATCAGGTCCATTCGTTCACAATATGGTATCATAGGGAGGTTTCAATCCTCTAACCTGTGGGTTAGGGGACAACATGGGTTGGGATGAGTGATTTACCATGTGAGTACATTATGCTATAAATAAATGGCTGAAGTTTTAGTGATAAGGTGTATGGGAACTAATTCACTGGGAATGGATATACAATATAATGTAAAATATCAAATCAAAAATGAAATTTTTTCAAATCCTTATCCAACCTTGTCATGTTTTTTAAAGGCAAATGAGGGAACAAGGTAAATAATTTTATAATGAAATTAAACATAAACTTCAGAAATTATATATACATGGCTGACTAAGTGGTATTATGGGTATTATACGTTTGGTATTGATATATTTCTTATTAAAATTATACAAGGTAGGATATCTATATGCTGAAATCTTATTTTGAGGTGTGTTCTTGGAAATTGTAGACTAATTCCGCCATGAAATCCTTGAATTGTTTGATAGAAAGGTTATGACGGTTGTTCTCTAGATGTGGTGGGCCCTAATCCAGTAGTCATACATCTCAAAGATACATGTGAGGCACCACATGTTGTATCTAATTTTGGAACTACTTCACATGTTTATGATATTTTCCTACATCAGATGTAGTCTATTAATGGTGCTCCACATCATTAATCCATGGTTGCTAATATAACTCGCGTGTTCCAGCATCATCATACTCTATATTTTTTAAGAGATGGTGGTCTATAGGCTAATGACTCTTGGATAGAGGCCACAACTTCTTTAATTTGGAAAATAAAGATGCCTCTAGAGTAGAGGGTCAAGCATTCCACACACATGCTTCAGGGTTCGACCAAGAATTAGTGCGAAGTGATTACCCATGATGGTCTTCATTAGGGAATTTTAAGGGTTGATTTATAGAATTTATTCTATGATATATTCTTTCTTGTGATGCTAAGAGCTGATAGATCTATAGAGTTCATTCATATCAAGCATGTTTCAAGTATAGTTATAGATTATTAAGCATGTTTCACTTACTTTGGTCTCTTTGTACAACATCTATCTAGTGATCAACATTCATGTTCTCAACACATGTATAATTGGTTTCATTATGCCATTCATACGCAGGTGTAGGTAATCTTACTACCTATAATTTTTGATATAGACAATCATTCATTTATCTCTAAGAAAAACCGTATGGAAAACAATATAAGTATGTACATAGGATCATTACCATGGTAAGCCAATAGTTCTCCTGGTAGCAGAAAATATTTGCCAGAGACTTCTTGTTATGGCAGTGACAACATGAGTATCTGTTTTGATAGCTCCATGGTGTGACATAAGTGTGGAAGATGATGGAATATTAAGTCTTAGTGTCATAGAGAACCAAGAGAGTGTTGGGCTTGAGGCTGTATGTGGAAACTTAAGTGATTCTATAGGACCATTTCACTAGCTTCGAGAAGAAACAGATCTGCACCAGCTCCGCCTTGAGGAGTGGGTTCCTTTGCACCACATCAAATATAAAGATGGAGTAGAACCGATAGGACTGGATTAAAGGGTATTTGTGGCCATAGTAGTGAGACCCCTGAATACCACTATAACCAACTGACCAGTTATTATCATGGTATTCAATCTATTGAATAGGGTCATCGATCTTGTTAATTTCATGCAGTACAATGGATACCCAAGGATCAGGTTGCCAAACCTTCTATAGAATCATATACTATTCTTGTAGAATCTGTAATAATAACTTCATTATATGATATAGTTTCATCAAAGTCATTTTGATCCTAATCTCTCATGGAATGTTTTGGACTTTATACACAATATTTCTGGGGTCCAATGAACCTAGATACACTATTGGGGGTATTGTCAGAGGGAATACACCAACTTATGGACTATCCCCATGAGGTAGGTAGTAAACATTTCCATTGGAACCTTTTTTTTCTTGAGATTATGGGTTTTAATTTCATTCATGGGATGTACTGTTCAGTTCCATATCAAATTTATATTGACAACTATCACCATAGGGTATCTTTCACATCCCTAGAAGGCACCAATTATTTACACATGGGTGAGTTGCATGTCCAGGAAAATAGAGCTAGGCCAAAGCATCATGGGATAGGTGGGGTGACTGCCCAAATTTCCAATATCTTCATGGAAGGGCAAGGCTCATATCATGAAAATTTCATTCTAGTAGTTGATCTAATCATGGATGTATTCTGAATGATTTTTCTGGACTACCTCTTTCGAGAGAGGTAGAGTTTAGGATTGATCATATTCTATGATTTTCTCTTATTTCCATTACATTGTGTAGGATGGATCCTACTGAGGTTTAGGATATCCACTATCAATTAAGGGAATTATAGGCCAAAGGCTTTATATGGCCCGGTATATCCTCTGGGGGTTTGCCTATGCTTTTCCAAAATAAATTGGTGGTAGTCTTACATAATTGTTTGGATTAAATATATTTCAACCAATATACAATTAGGAAACCATATCCACTTCGATGAACAGATGATATCATCTTCCTGCTCCTAAGAGCTAGAAACTTCTCCATGATCGATTTGTGATCTAGTTATCCTCATGTTATTGTTATTTCATCACACATATCACATAACCTTTTCTATATAAGGAATGGTATACATGAGTAAAATGCTATGTTTCTTGGTCTTACAATTGAGCCCTGCATTTTCATGGATCTGATGAATAGGGTTTTCTATCCCTATTTGTAATGTTTTATCATAGTCAATGTGAATGAAATTTTGTTGTTTTATCTCACTTGTAGTGACAATGAAAAACATCTTTACATCATTCAGATTACATTGAGAGAGCTACAACATTACAAAAAACAAGCTAAGTGAAACTTCTGGATCAACAAAATTCAAATCATGGGTAAACTAATGCCTAAATATGCAGTATATGTTGACCTAGAAAAGTTTAGAGTTGGGGTTTCATGGGTGAATCCCATGAACATCTTTGATATGATGAGTTTCTTGGGTTTAGCTTGTATTACATGAATTTTATGCATGACATTTTAAACCGTTCATTGCATTTTATTGGTTTTACAATGAATGGTGTTAAGTTCACGTGGTCATAAGAGTGTTAGAAGGACATTAAAGATATGGAAGGGTGTATGATATCATCTCTTATTATAACTCTAATAGAGATAGGAAGAGTTTATAACATCTTTTATGATGCATCATGAATTGGTCTAGGAGTAGTGTTGATGCAGGTTAATAGATTTATCATGTATGGATCTGGAAAATTGATGCCTCATGATAGAAACTACCTAAAAGATAACCCTGAGCTACTAGTAGTTGTCCATTGATTAAGTTAAAAGATACATTATCTATTATATGAGCAGTTTGTGTTGTACACAGACCATGATGTCGTCAAATATATTTTTTCATTTTTTGAATTAAACCTCAGATTATGAAAATGGATCAAGTATCTACAATCCATTGATTTTAATATTTCATATATGACAGCAAATGGAAATGCGGTTGCAGATGATTTGAGTTGAAAAAGACAAAAATAGGACATATGGGAAGCAAGTGGTGAATGGATGTTAATGGCCCTATTTTATGAGTTTCATCTAGTGTTTCATGATATTCACAATAACTATTTACTCTCAACATTGACAGTTACCTCTTCCTTTCTTGAGAAGATTATGTATAGATAATTTTTTGATCCTGAACGCTTAGTTCACTATTAGAGTATATCAAGAGATAACATGTCTCCAGATTGGTCATTAGATAGATAAGACATGCACAATATTCATGGATGAGCATGTGTTCCTATATATATATATATATATATATATAATAGAGTAGTTGATTTGTGAGTCCCAAGCTTCTTAGTGGGTTGTTCATCCAGGATTTTACAAGTTGTATCAAGATATGAGATTCTAGTATTGGTATCCTATGATGAAATGGCAGTTCATAGGCTTTATCAGCAGGTGTTCCACTTTTCAGTATGTGAAGGGCGAGCACTAGTGACCTCTATTATTGTTAAATCCTCTTCCATTCCCTGATTGGAAATTGGATTACTGTTGGCACCAAAATATTGCATGAAAGGAATGGATGTAAAAGAAGGTCGGCACACTTCCTCGCGAAGCACCGACACGAAGCACCCCGAGCATCGTGGTCTCGCGAAGCTCCAGAGGCAGTAACTCTCTGTGAACTACTTTGACATTCGCGAGTGCGCCACGAAGCTCTGGAGGTGGTAACTCTCTGCGAACGAGTTTTACGTTCGCGTGAGTGCCGCGAAGCTCTAGAGGCGGTAACTCTCCGCAAACGAGTTTGACGTTCACGAGCGCTCCGCGCAGTTCCGGAGGCAGTACCTCTCCGCAAAAGACTTTGACTTTCGCAAGCGCGCCGCGAAGCACCTGAGGCGGCGCAGGAGTTCTGCTTCGCGGCGCCACTTTCCTATAAATATTGGGCTCCCCCTGAGTCCCGAGGGACAATCCGACCTTTTGGCTTCTCCTCTCCCGAATCGCGAAGCACCCTTTTACCCTGGGAATCATGAGCTCCGCGAGTTACTTCTACTTCGTGTGACGCCTTTTCTTTGTATCGTTTTGAGACCCTCTTCTGAGAGGGATTCCCTTCACGACGCTCAACGTCATTCTTGAAGGAAGGGTATTCCCAAGGGAACTCAGGTATCCGCAGAGCGTTTATGCTTCGCAAAACACCCAACCTGTACTGGTGATCCCGATGCTAAGGTAGGATCGCTACACATCACGAAGCACGCTGCTTCACAGCACCTTGCTTCGCGAGGCACCTCTTTTTTGCGAGGAGGTGCTCCGGAAATACTGTTCTACTTCGCGAAGCACCCTCCACTCACACCTATTCCCCAGGCTAATGCCAAGGCACTTCGCTTTGTGAAGCACACTCCTTTTCTTGGCAATTCCACTTCTCGTGCGACCCTCCAGGTATGAACGAGGTGATTTCAAAGTCCCACAGACAATACTACTTGTAGAGTTGCTTCGCCTAATGCTTCTTCGCATAGGCACGCTAACGGCTATTGCTTCTTTGCATAGACACGCTAACGTGGACCCCTCGATGGTTCGCTCCACAACCCCCCATGACCATGGCCTTACTGGTACCTTCCCTCCCCTAAAGAGCAAAGGGTACGAGTTATGTAAGTCCTAGGGGTGCGAAGTGAACCCACCTCATACGAGCTGCAGGACGATAAACTGCTAAGCACCACGTCCTCAACACATGACGTTAAACTGTGACCGGACCTCGTGCCTCTCACGAAGGGTCCCCCCAGCTCGAACTTTTTTTACGTCACTCATCTCCACGGGAGTGGAATCACCCATCCACAAGGGATGATATCCTCCATATTGGAGCGGCGTATGTTCTCAGGAGAAGGGAGACCCTAGTTCCCCAACGGATGGATACACCCCTGCATCTCCAAACATCCCCACTACCAAGGTTAGTGGAGGGCGTGATAGGGAACAAGTCACCTCCCATTATTGGTCCCAAATTCCTCTTTCGATGGGCTTTGTCGCACTTCGGGCCTCTATCCTGGAGTAAGTCCCAGCACCATGGGAAACCTAACGCGTAAGACCCTCTTCGCTTCTCACGGACTCACCCTTCACGGCGTGATCGTCAGGTCCTTGTTGTCTCTTGTTTCTCACACCGAGCATGACTCACGTGGTCTTAGAGCTGGCATTGGCCATGACAATCCCTCATCTAGGATGATGTTAAACTTCATGCCCTCATCCAGCATGACGTTAAACTGTATGCCCCCGTCCAGCATGAAATGCAACTACACACCCATTTGAACTACGAGGTCTTTGATCAATGTCAAGGCATGGTACGTAGGAAGCCTCCACGAGGTTCAAGCCCACCCATCATCCAATTCATGTCGTGTTCTACCTTTGTCCAGCATGACGTTAAACTAAATTCCAGTCCGACGGCAAGCCGTTGTGACCAACCCGAACTACGAGGACTTTGATCCATGTCAAGCCATGGTACGTAGGAAGCCTCCACGATGTTCAAGCCAATCGCCCATCGTTCATTCAGGTCAGGGTTCAACACCGTCCAGCATGACGTTAAACAGTATTCCATCGACCATTCCAAACTATGAGGACTTTGATCCATGTCAAGGAATGGTACGTAGGAAGCCTTCACGAGGTTCAAGCCCACCACTAGTGGACCCCTGGGTCTAATTTCACGTTGGTTCACATATGAAACCCTTTGAACTATGAGGTCTTTGATCCATTTCAAGGCATGGTACGTAGAAGCCTCCCCGAGGTTCAAGCCCATCTCTCATTACCAAGGTCCACCTTCACGTCGGTTCGCCGACACCCCCCATAAGTGGACCCCCGGGTCCACATTCATGTCGGTTCACTGGCGAATTCCATCACCGGAACTACAAGGTCTTTGATCCATGTCAATGCATGGTACGTAGGAATCCTCCCTGAGGTTCAAGCGCACCACCCATCGGACCAAGTTCCACCTTCACGTCGGTTCGCCGACGAATCCCCCCTTTTAACTACAAGGACTTTTATCCATGTCAAGGCATGGTACGTAGGAAGCCTCCCTGAGGTTCAAGCCCATATCCCAACGGACCAAGGCTCTTTCCTCATGTCGGTTCATCGACAAACCCTCTGAACTACGTGGTCTTTGATCCATGTCACGGCATGGTACGTAGGAAGCCTCCACAAGGTCCAAGCCCACCACCTGTTGGTCACTCCGACCTTCTTCACGTTGGTTCATCCACACCCGGGAAGCCTAGTGTGTAAGCCCCACACCATTTGGACCAAGGTCCACCTTTTTATCGGTTCACTAATGCATCGGACCAAGTCCCACCTTCTCTTTGGTTCGCTGACGACACCATTTGGACCAAGGTCCACCTTCATGCCAGTTCACCGTCACCCTCTCAAACTACATGGACTTTGATTCCCTACCATGGGGATACATAGGAGGTCTCTTCGAGGCTCAAACCCAACTTCACTGTCGCCCTTGCGATGGTCCCGTGCAATTTCACCATCCACTTCATTCATCCATCCATCATCCGCCCTGATTGTCGCCCGGACCATCACATCCTGGTGAGAACATGTCGGTCTGCTCCTCTTCACAGCCACCCATGGGCTGGTCCTGGTATCGACACCCCTTCAAGGGAAATCCCTCAATCCGATCAATTCTAGCTAATGATCGGATCGGGCAGATCTGTCTCCGCTGGATGTTAAACTCACGACATACCCTATGTTAAACACAGGAAGATGAGGAAAACCTCAGATATGTGTCTATGGCATATAATTCCCCGCGCTCAATGTGGGATGCCTCAGGCTTCCACGCCCTCGAGAAGCCCTGTGATCAAGGATAATAGACAGACATGCCAGCTCCCCAGCATCCAGAGACGCTACTAATGCCTCAACATGACTACTCCTCTGACTGAAGGTTGCTGCCCTGACCAGACCCTTTGGAATGTCCCGTCAAAAGCAGTGTAATTAACCAGCATCCATGGAAACATGGCACTGGGAAGAGTTTCATGAACAACGTATTAAATCTATGAGGGAGACCCGGACTAGGTGACAAGTTCTGAGGAGGAATCCACGGATGGAAGAACCGACATCCCATCATCCCGTTTCGATCAAGGAGTAGATGTCTCTGAATAAGGAGTGAATGCCGCCCGCCTTTGGAAAGCGGGAATGCGGGGCAATAGTGCAGCGCATCCTCCTCCGCGGACGGATGGATGCACATGCCCCGGCAAAAGCGTCGAAAACAGAAATGGTGAACCAAACGTGAAATTCTTCTCCTCAATGTGGAGATTAGTAGTGTTCGAGACACTAGTAGATTGACGTGTCACGGGATCCAGATATCCGGTGCTTGGTCCCACCAAGAAAATAGAGGGCATGTCATGAAACTCACCGAAAGTCGGGGTGGTAGAACGTGGGGCACTCCATTCCGCAACATGTTGGCATGGATCCTTCTTACAGACGTGGAGAATGGAAGGGCGTTGGGGAACTGGTTGTCAATACTTTTCCTCGCAGTGCTGATGAGTTGATCCCTTTGTTTTCCTGGAACCAGGTTGTTGTTGCGGAGACACGATCACCGCCTGCTCGCCTACACAGGGGCAGGGGAAACACCGGCACAGCCACCCTACATGGCTTCACTACCACCACGACGGCCGCTACATCACAGAATATGGGGCGCCCACGTCCCCTCCCCCCATCAGAGATCATCCAGTGAGGGTGATCAACAACCTTGGATGCAGGTACGAGGAGGAAGGGGTCATCCCAACTCGGGATATGGCCCGCATGGACCTGGAGGCATCCAAGACCTACCGTCAATGCCGCCCTAACAGGACGCGCAGGGAGCCCTTGCTCCCCACACCAACATTCAATCATTTCGGGAGCCTGTCCCCGGAACGCCTCGACGACTCATCGCCTTACACTGATGAGGCGGGTGATGTCTGGCTCAGCCCGATCAGGGTTTTGACACAAGGGCCCAAGGAAAGGGCTCCCGTCCGGTCGCGTCAGTGCCACTGTTCGACTCCGCAGGAAGAGCAGGTAAGCCATGCCCCTGCACCACCTGCACCAGTTTGTCTGACCCGACGTCAGCACCGGGCCCGGGTTGAGGATGCTCACCCAGATACATTGACGTCAACAACTATAGTGGCCCGAGCCACCACCGGCGTGCATCATGGGGTCCCTACATACACTGAGCCAGGGCACTCCTTCACCCAACCAGGATCAAGACCCCAACTGCCCCATGGGATGGCTGGGTTGACTATCCGGGTTGCAGGCCTGAGTGGTGATCGTTGCGAACTAACTCGCTGTGATGTCACCCCGTATGGAGGCCCTCCTCTTACCACTACTCCACAGAGCGTGGGCCTTCCCCACTACAAATCTCGTCATGGAGGTATGCCACATGCTACCCCCATCTCGAAGGGAGACCTTCCCCGCCGCAGTGACACTCGGTGCGGAAACCTTTCCCGCGCCCACTATAAAGGGTATGGAGTACAACCTCTTGCCCCCGACCGCCGATATAAAGGCGTTGTCCATAAAGTCCTTCTCCAGTATGGGGGCCCTCCCTACGTCCTCTCTGCAATGGGCGAAGGTCCTCCTAGCCCGAGCAACTTGGGGAGTGAAGGTCAGCCTCGCTCCGCCCGCATCGACCAAGGAGGTCCTCCCCATGCTCCAGCCGATTCCAACAGAGGCTCCGCCCATATGGGTGCTGTCCGTGGAGGTCCTCCCCATGTACCCTTCGACATATTCCCTGGTTCCCCTCACACCTCGGCTATCTCGAGCGGGGGCCCTCCCCGACATGGCACCATCACCGCTCCAAGGCTACATATTAGGGATAAACCATG
The DNA here is from genome assembly GCA_963277665.1 of Viscum album. Taxonomy (NCBI): domain Eukaryota; kingdom Viridiplantae; phylum Streptophyta; class Magnoliopsida; order Santalales; family Viscaceae; genus Viscum; species Viscum album. The sequence continues at coordinate 1,630,222,820 of OY728150.1, forward strand.
TCCCGAAAAGCCACCCCAAGGAAAGAGAGTGGGTTGTCGCCAACACAAGAAGAGTCCTGGGAAGGCCTGGGTGGAGATCAAACCCACCGGCTTCTCAGATTCTCATGCAGAATGTGACTCAGCGATGGAACCTTCTCTCCGCTCCTCCGTATCAAGGACTAGGGCGAGAACCAGGCGTGTTAGCCTCATTCTCTAGGAATGCGAGGTCCACCAGATTCCCACCTCTCTCCGAAGGTACATCCAGGAGGAAGAAATCATGGAAATTCCATAGGTCTCGACCATGCCATCACCACCATTGTCACCAAGAGCACCCTCTACCTCTACCAGAGATCACAGAAAGCTATTTTGGGGGCCAACGGCGGTAGAGCGACGACATGACCCATCGCCGGCAGCCACAACTCCTGTGCCAGAATCTGTCGTTATCAGCCCATCGTATCGTGACATCATTGCCAGGTCACCTCACTCTTTAGATGATGGCCCAGAATTCGGCAGCCAGTCAGCTCATTCGCCATATTCTCTACCCCCGAGTTTACTATCCCAGACATCCGCCTCGGTAGCACTACCGGTCCCTCAGTCGCCCTAGTTTGACGAGTGGGGAAATACAGGTCCAGACCCAGAGTCCGAACCCAGGAGCTTATGGAGTATTCTCACAGAAAATCACTTCCCGGAGAAATTCTGGCCGACGGCGGCACTGAACTTTCGCGCACCAGAGTCCCTTACCCCTGAAAAAGTGGGGTGCTTTTGTCTAACCCTATGGGCGACACACTTCCGACTTCGTTACGAGCGGGTGATGTACCCTAGAATTCGAGAGCACTTTGAAGAAATCGGCGAGTAGTGCCACCTGATAGATTTCGCCACTATCCTTGTGGCCCAGCACCCTGAGTCGCTAGGCATTCCGAGTGCCCTTCAACGGAAATATGTTCAGAGTTTCAATGTACTCCGCAAACTCATCAGGGAGGATACCCCCCATGTGCAGGTCCGTGGTTGGGGACACTATGCCGCTCTCCTCTTCGACCCTATCCGACGGCAGCCCGATTCGTTATGCGACATTGAGGACATGCCCTAGAGAGGAGTTGCGGTCCACATGGATGAGGCAGTGGACAAGGAAGACGATATTTAATTCCTTGATGGAGACTTACCTCCTGAGGGCGTACCACCACTGCTTGACCCATTAGAGAGGGTTAGCCGTCAGCAGAAGAACCTGTTAGTCCTCCTCGTACCCACCGAGTCGCTGGTACTCGATCGAAATACCAGAAAGGGTAAGGACCATGTTGGAATTGTCAAGCACTCTGACCCATCTACCTCTGTGTAGATAATGGATGAAGATCCCGAGAAGGCCACGTTATGCCAGCAGCTTTCTGAGCAGAAGAGGCTAGTTGATGAACTCTTGTCTATGCACGATGTGGAGCGACGACCTGACTATGGTAATCCCAGGCCGAGGCAAGAACAATTTCCCCCCCGTGAGATGCCTCCGGGAAACCCTGTTCATGCTACTTCTACAGACAGGGCAAAAGCCCGAACTTATGGAAAGAGGGTGTGATACGTCTCGCCAACCCCCCCCCCCCCGAATGATGGGGAGATCTGAAGAATCCATTCCAGATTCCCCCAGTCGCCCCACATGTCATTCTGACAGTCGATCCACGAGCTGCCAATGCCATATACCATGTTGAAGAACCTGGAAACGCACATTTGATTAGGGATCCCCATCAAGATAGGGACCCCCACTCAGATGATCTTATAGCGGCACTCACAGCCCGCCTCGAAGCGTTGGAAATGCAGCAGGTGGCGGTCCCACTGGATGGCATGTCGTATCCCGTGTGGGTGGATGATATGCCCACACCCCCTGGTTTTGGGAACCCCACTTTCTCGCCCTTCAATGGGACAGGGGACCCACCACAGCACTTGGAACATTTTTCTTCCAGGTGTGGCCTCATGCTGGGGACCCCGGCCCAGCAAGAAGCCCCCAAGATCCGATGTTTTGTATAGACATTGGAAGGTCCCGCTTTTGTCTGGTATAGCCAGCTCCCTCTCGGTTTGGTGACCGGTTGGGAGGATCTCCGCCGGTTGTTCCTATACCAGTTCAGCTCCACCACATGGAAGACCAGCATCAAAGACCTCTTAAAGAGAAAGCAAGGGCCTGATGAGCGAGTCACAGATTTCATCGCCCGGTGGAAGGGACTTACGTATTCCCTCGATATGCCATTAACTCAGGAGCAATTACTGATGATGTATGTGGGGAATGTCAAAACGGAGCTGGTACCCTCCCTAATTACCCAGAACTACCCTGGAGGATTCAACGATTTATCAGATAAGGCTCAGATCCTTATGGAGGCTCTGCAACAAGCTAGTTAGGCATGTTCGTTGCCCCATATGATCTCAGGCAGGAGCACCGCCAGAGCCCAACCAACCACGGTGGCCCAAATAGAAGCCCCTAGGAAGCTGGAATTACTGCCAGCGGCACCATCCCCGCAACCCCGCCGAGGTCCTCAACCTCAAGCATAGGCTCCTGGCATGCAGCGACCGCCTCAGAATCGACAGTTTCCCCCGCGCAATGTGCCACCTCCACCTAGGCGAGACAATCATGCGCCGCCTCCGTGGCAGGCACCTCCGGCCCCTCATCAGGGCCAGGCCCCCAGGGCCCCCTATCCGGAAAGAAGGCACCCGAATTATTCATTCAATGAAAATCAGGTCCCTGGATACTTCCGAAGTGCTCTAGAGTAAGGGATTGTGTGCCTGCCCGAGTGCAGAAGGCCGACAGAGGAGAATCTCACTGATCACCCCAACTACTATCCTTATCATCGAATTCTGGGGCACACCCTCAAGAAATGCTTTGTGTTTAAAGACTGGATTCAATACCAGGTCAACAACAACATAGTTAGGTTGGTCATGACACCAACACAAGTGGCGGGTGTCTTTGCAGGGTCAGAGATTGGTAGCGACAGCGAAGGCAAGTGGTAGTAGGTTCCCAGCTGCGGATCCTGGAAATACGACGACTGGATGGCTCGAAAAACTGTCTTTTGTGCCCATGGTATCATCTGGGCATGCCTGAGGCACCCAGAACCTTCAGAAGAATTAGCCGGTATCTCTGCATCATCTTCACAGCCGACCTCTTCCTAAAAGGGCAAGCAGCGACAACGCAAGAAAAAGAAATGCGCTCAACCGGTGCCATCGTCATCCTGCACTCTAGGAGACTTTGTCCCCCTGAAATGGGGATTCCTCCCAAAATTCACCTGGTGGTGGATGACTCGTCAAGCAACAGCCAGGGGTACGCTTCGGTTAACACCGTGGAGATGGTAAAGCCCTATATGACTCCCGACCAGGGGGAACGCCAGGCGAACCTCCCCAATGTTGCCAGCCGATGTCAACGTCAGTGGAACCGCAACCACTCCGGTCATCGAGGTTCGTCAGCGGGCACATTCAGCCAGTCCATTCACGCTACTGAGACCAGACAATAGGCTCTGCGTAGAGCTCAGCACGCACAACCCCATCTAACGCCCTCGGCTCTACGTCCACCGCCGTTTGTGCTACTAGACCAGGGAGAGCTGCCTCATTCGTATCACAGTCAGTCTCTCCCGGCTACAGGACAGCCTCCGCTATCTGATCCTAGTTCGGCGACTACTCTCCAGGCTTCAACTAGTAGGAAGAAGGATGTACCTAGTACTAGCCGACCGTCGGTTCAACTGGCAGGACCCGTTATGCCTCCAGCTGCCGAACGACCACCTATAGGCAGAGGTTCGTGTTTGGCATGAAAGTACGATTTCCTGAAGCACCTAGCCGGCATTCCACCAAGTCTTTCTATCCATGAGGCCCTTCGCCTTTCATCTGAAATGCGTGAGGCACTTTCCGAGGCCCTAAGGAGCCCCCTACAGTTTGAGACGGAGGAAGCAGCTGCAGAAGCCTTCCATGTCGAGATAATTGAGAACACCGTATTTTAAGCGGTTATCGCGTTCTCCGGTGAAGATGGGGAACCAATTATATAGGGGAACATTCCCCCGTTGTACATCACTAGCGACTTCAATGGTGTGGAAGTCTGCTGCTGCCTCATAGACACGGGTTCCGGAATCAACCTAATTCCGACTCGGACATTGTAAAAGATGGTTTTATATGAAGGTGATTTAACTCCCTCTGACCTCATAATCCATGGGTATGACAGGACCGATCAAACCCCAGTTGGCAAGATCCACCTGAAGACTCAGTTCGGTGGCTTAATTTCTAGCACCGAGTTCATGGTCGTCTCTCACGACGCTGCCTACAACACATTGATGGGTAGTCCATGGCTCCATCTGCATGAAGAGGTCCCTTCGTCGTATCACCAGTGCCTAAAATACTCACTCAACAGTCAAGTAGGCGTACTCCAAGGAGATGCGTCTCCTTTCGCCTCTTGTGAAGCCCGCTATCTGGATGCAGATTATTATAAGAGTAAGGATAAGTAAATCCTAGTAAGTGAGGATGAACCCGCCCTGGTCACAAATGATCCCTGGGAAAGCATGGATAATGCCTACATCCTACCGATCCACTGATTGGAGGCCATGACCCCCGACATGGGGTAATGTTTTGTTGTTTCAGGTACACAAGGAAGGCATGTTCCCGTGTCCATGTGACGGCGGAAAATCACCTCGTACTCTTACATCAACCAAGCTCAGGTGATCCCGAAACCTCCTACCCATGTACTGTACTGGAATGTCAAGCTTATGACAATGGCGGTACGCCATACGTGTCTCCTCCACTGGGATGGAATCAACTGACCCAGGCCGACACGTCACCACTGCTTTGATATCATCAAATGTGGTCCCTTGGGCTGAAGGCCAGAAGGGATAGGGTCGACTACCTTCATTACTATGGTCTCAATGGCGAGTAAGTCTCCTGATAGGATGACCACTGCTTCCCATGCCGGCACCAGCTGCCTCTCAGGCTTTGATAGCCCAGGAGTATCTCCCATCGCGGGAAATCCCCCCACGGGTGGAGAGGAAGACCTGGAGGATGCTCCCCCACCATTGAGGAAGGCGTTTCTACCACGGTTGATGAACTGGTACAGGTGAACCATGGTAGCGATGAAGATCTGAAACCCACATTAATCAGTGCAGCCATATCCCCCGAGGAGCGGCAGCAGTACGTAGACTTCCTCAAACAACACCGTGACATGTTTTCCTGGAGTTACAACGAGATGCCATTACTAGATCCCCAGGTAGACGTTCACCGGTTGGGCCTCCCGGATAACCATCGTGGGTTTAAGCAGCCTCCCAGGAAGAGGAACCCTTCTCATGGATCTATGGTTGAGGCCAAAGTTGACAAGATTATCAAAGCCAACTTTGTTAAGGAATTCCAATACCCCAAGTGGCTTGCCAACATTGTGCCAGTCAAGAAGAAGAATGGGCATATCAGAGTCTGCATCGACTTTTGCGATCTTAATCGCCAGTGCCCAAAAGATGAGTTACTACTCCCGGTGAAGGAGTTATTGATTGATGCCATGGCCAGGTTCCAAGATCTCTCTTTCATGGATGGGTATTACGGGTACAACCAGATCCAGATGGCCCCCGAGGATGAGGAGTCCACTGCCTTCAGGGATCCCCAAGGTACCTTTTGCTACCAAGTTATTCCATTCGGCTTGAAAACTGTAGGTTCCATTTATCATAGGGCCATGAATTTCATATTCAAGCCGATTCTCGGGACACTGGTGGAATGCTACGTAGATTACCTAGTGGTCAAATCATGTCAGTTCTAGGACCATCTCAAAGACCTTGAGAATGTGTTTGGTTTCCTCTGTTCCCGTCACCTGAGGATGAACCCGTTGAAGTGTGCCTTCAGGGTCACCTTTGGGAAGTTTCTGGGCTATGTTGTTAGATACTGAGGTATTGAGATTGACCCAAAGAAGATCAAGGCCATCAGCCAAATGCCTCCCCCGAGAAACACTCGTGAACTTCGAGGCCTACAAGGCCACTTAGCCTATATACGCTGATTCATCGTGAATATGGACGGCAAATGTAATCCCTTTTCCTGGCTCATGAAGAAGGGTGCCGCCTATGAATGGGATGAGGAGTGTCGGGCCGCCTTCGAGGAAATCAAGCATTATCTGCTCCAACCTCCGGTTTTGATGCCACTCGTCTCCGGAAATCCACTGGTCCTATAAGTGACCGCCCTGGAAAGATCCCTCGGTGCACTGCTCACCCAGAAGAATAACGAGGGTACCGAGAAAAGTCTCTACTATCTCATCTGCATGCTTCTCGATACGGAGGTTAGATACTCCCCTATCAAAAAGTGCTGCCTTGCACTCGTATTCACCATGCAGAAGTTGCGACATTACCTGTAGCACCATGAGGTAAAGTTGTTCTCCTGGGTAGACCCACTGAAGTACATCTTGAACTTCCCCATGCTGACTGGCCGACTAGCATGGTGGGCGGTGATTCTCCAGTAGTTTGATATCAGGTTCGTACCTCAGAAGGACATTAAGGGACCGGCGTTGGCAGACTTTTTAGCTGCCCATCCAACCTCTATGGATCAATCCATGGACCAGTATTTTCCTGATGAGATGATACTCTCAGTCGATCATTCCATCCCGTGTTGGCAAATGCATTTCGACGGTGCCTCTCGAATCCCCACAGGTAGGAGGGTCAACGATCCTAAGCTTAATAGAGTGGGCCTGGGTATTTTCTTCATTACCCCGGCGCAAGCCGTCCTGCCATACTCATTCCTGTTATTAGAAGGCTATAAGAACAACGAGGCAGAGTACCAGGACTTAATCACCGGTCTCGAGTTGGCCCTTGAGATCAATGTTCCCCATCTACATGTGAAAGGAGATTCTGACCTAGTAATCAAATAGGTTAATGGCGACTTCATCGTCAGGATGTCGGAGCTTGTACTGTTGTTGGAGTACCCCCTCCGCCTAATGGCCCAGTTCCCTTCTCTACTAGAGATTACCCATGTCCCACGGTCACAGAACGGTCAAGTAGACGCCTTGGCTGGCTTAGCCGCGTCACTCGCAGAACCCGAGCAAGATGACTTGATCATACATGTGGCACACCGGAGAGTCATTTCCCCTGTCACCCAAGAGGAAAATGATGGCCTGCGAGTAAGTCATCTCACCGCCAGACCCTCTACGTCAGGGGTCCTGGGGTCATCAGACACAGTGGTTGAAGCCACTCCCGACTGGAGGGAACCTTTTGTCGAGTATCTCCAAAATGGTCGCCTCCTAGATGACCGGGCCGAGTGCGAGTGAATCCGACGCCACGCACTGCAATTTACCCTCCAGAGCGGCCCCGTTCTTGAACAGATCCATTATTAGCGGAGCTTCGATGGAATCTTACTCTGTTGCATTCAAGGAGTATAGATTCCTCAAGTTATGCAAGAGTTTCACACCGGTTCCTGTGGCACCCATCAAGCTGGGCTGAAGCAGTCCCATCAAATCTGGAGGTTTGGGTACTTCTGGCCCTCTATGATCCACGATTGAATTGGGTATTCCAAGAGATGTCATGAGTGCCATGTTCACGCCAACTTCCTGCATCGGCAGCTGGAGCCCCTCCACCCCACCAAGTACTCTTGCCCATTTTCGGTATGGGGACATGATGTAGTGGGACCATATCCACCGGAAATAGCTCACCAGTGTAGGTTCATCCTGACTGCTACAGATTTCTTCTCCAAGTGGGCAAAGGCAGTTCCACTCAAAGAGGTCAAGGCCCGTTCCATCGTCGACATTGTGAGCTCCAATATTATCCACCAGTTTGGGGTCCCTCACGCTGTCCTCACCGATAATGGCACCAACATCCGAGAGGATGAACTGACAAAATTGTACAGTAAGTACGACATCCATTCGAACCATACCTCCCGCTACCACGTGCAGGAAAATGGACAGATCGAGGCATTCAACAAAACCCTCTCTAACATTCTATAGAATATGGTTGGTCAGATCATGAAAAGTTGGCCGGACAATCTCCCCAACGCCCTCTGGGCTTATCGGACGACAACTCGCAACTCTACCCAGGTGACCCCATATTCCCTAGTGTATGGAGATGAGGATGTCCTACCCATTGAGATCCAATTTCCATTGTTACACACTGAAGTCTATGATCACCATACATCAGATGAGGTAGCTGAAATCCGTCTAGCTGAATTAGAAGCACTGAACGAGAACCGGCTTCGTGCCCTGCACAATCTGGAAAGGCATCAGGATAAGATAGCAAGGGCCTTCAACAAGACGGTTCGTCTCCTCTCTTTTCTACAGGGTGACCTAATACTTGCCCTTCAAGCACCAATGATCCCTGGTAGGAAACTTCCCAAGTTAGAACCCAAATGGGAAGGGCCTTATATCATTCCTAAGGTTTAACCCAATGGAGCATACTCCTTGGTGACCACGGATGGAGAGCGCATAACCCCTCCCACCAACACCAAGATACTCAAGAGATAATTTTCCTAGGGAAAAAGGGTCCTGCACGACCTTAAACTGCATCTTCATCCCGCAAGACGATATACTGCAAAATGGTCCGAGCTCTATGACCTTAAACTATGATCTCCCCCCTTCTTTACTATAAGATGTTAAACTGCAAGCCTGTCAGGCCTTCCTGACCAAGGCTCAGCCTCAGGCCCCTTGGCCTCCTCGGGCCCCCGGCCCCCGTCCTTACTGTAAGACGTTAAACTGCAAGCTAGTCAGGCCTTCCTGAACAAGGTTCAGCCTCTATCCCCTTGGCTTGCATCGACTCTGGCTCTCTAATGGGATTGTACGATGTGGTGTAGGATTACATCCTCATCCACGTCGGGTTACCCGCCGTACCGTACATATACCCAGTTGAGACACATTTCTCATCCAGAACAATGCTAAACCGCACCTCAATAACTACGTGTGGCTTGATTACCATCTTAATGGGATATGTAGGAATGCTCGGATGCCTCGTCTTGAGACCAGACCCAATATTTTCTCTTCCACTATCCCCCTTGGGAATAGTTTCCTTGGAGGATCCTTATGTAGCGAGGAGTAGGCTTTCTTAGCCCCGCTCATACAACCTGGCTCATACAAGGATTGTAAGGGTTGCACTATGTGCCCACTCCCATTCTTCTATCCTCCCACGTCTTCACCGCATGACGCTAAAGTGCATGACCTTCAGAACTACGTATGGCTTGATTCCCATCCAAATTGGATACGTAGGAACGCTCGGGCATTTCATCCATTGGCCTATCCCAAAAGCCAAAATCTTCCCCTCGGGTCAAGACATATGGCAGGGTGCACACATTTTTCCCAACTCACATCGAGCAAGCCTCGACCCGGCGGCGCGTCCCCCCTGGAGATGTTCGCCTCTTTCGTGGATGGATACAGCTATGCTTCACCCACACCTTGATTGGGATTCAATCATTTTCCACACCCAGAGGGACCCCCAAGAACGGCCTGGATACTACGCCCAAGGGCTCTCCTACTTATACGGGCCAACGACCCCAAGGGTTTTCAAGCAACAAGCTGATACAAGTCCCGCGTTGCGAATTTGGTCAACAGTCGACGCTCATTTGTTGCTCCCATATCAGGTCACCAAAGGAACTCTGTGTTTCGAACATGGTCAACAGTGTCCTGGATCTTCGGTTCTACCCCTAGATGTCCCAAACATTGACTATAGTGATTCGTTCTACCCCATCCCGAAGTGAAAAACATCCCCCTGGGAGGTGCTAGTGGTCGGGCCCATGGCCCCGATTCCCATATAAGGAATGTACGGCGTGGTGTAGGATTATGTCCTCATTCACATCGGGATCATGTACCATGATGTATGCCTTCCCTCACGAGGCCCAGCCTCAGGCCCCTTGGCCTCATCGGGTCCCCGACACTCATCCTCACTGCAAGAAGTTAAACTGCAAGTAGGTCAGGCCTTCCTGACCAACGCCTAACCATCAGGCTCCTTCGCCTTTTCGGGCCCCGGCCCAGGTCCTCTCTTATAGGAGTGTATGGTGTGTTGTCAGATTATTTCCCCATTCACGTCGGCTTCTTCGCTGTACCATAAACCTCCCTTGTTTGGGGGTATATTACTCCCCCCCCTCATCCTATATGAAATTAAACTACATTTAGAGAACTACGTGTGGCTTGATTCCCATCTTCATCGGATACGTAGGACCATCAGAATTTCTTGGATTCGGGTCCATCCCCATCTCTCGGGAATCTTCATCCCATCTTGGCCCCTTGGCCTACCATTACTCCATGAGAGGATTATATAGTGTGGTGTGGGATTATGTCCTCATTCACATCAGTCTCGTAATGACCACACCATGTACCTCTCCCTCATGAGCTGTTTCGTCGAACCTTTTTGGCAGATCACCAATGTGTCTAAGGGTACTCTGGTTTATTACCTGGAATGTCAAACTTTCCTCGGACACGTCCGAACCCTCTTTCCAGGCTTTGTGTATCCCTGCATCAGGGCTTCCGTCATCTTTCACTCCCGGAGGGACCCCCAAGAACGGCCTAGATAATACGCCCAAGGTATCTCCTACCATTACAGGCCTACGCCCCCGAGGGTTTTGGACAACTAATCGATAAAATCCCATGTTGCAAATATGTTCAGCGGTCGATGCTCCTTGGTTGTTCCCACCTGTAACGCCCCAACCCCAGCTACCCAGAGTCGGTGCATTACTTCCTAACATTTGCATGATCACAAAAGATCATGTCTCGAAAGACTGATTAGTTTAGTAGCCTTGGAAAAAATAGATACATTCATAAGTCTTTCATTACATCATAAAGTAAAAAACTACAATAACATGGTCTTCATAGTCCACACTCATATCCCTTTCTGACTATCCATGCAGGTCATTCATAAAATACTTCTTCACATCCTGGAAAATATTAAAACATTGAAAGGGGTGAGCTCAGATGATCAGTAAGGATAAAAATATTGTGGAAGCTTTCAAAAATAAACATTGACATTTAAGGCAATGTATAACTAAAACAAAAGACTTTTTAAACATTAACTCCAGCATAATATGGCAAAAATAAAATGATATAATTCCATTTAGTTACTCACATGGATATTCTACTAGACGAATAATCACATGAAATATCTATAACCACTTTCATAACGATGGAATGCATAATGCCAGACTATCATAACCACGTAGCCAAGGCCTCGTGCCAAGACCACAAATAAGACTTTGTCAAGGCCTCGTGCCAAGACACTATTTTGTCTCATGAGACCTATCGATGCATCGAGGAGCAATAGCGGGCTCCACCCGTCACTTATTATGTCCAATTCATTCCTCATATGAACAGGTTTAAACATATCATAACATAATCATATCATATAAAACATGCATAAAGGAAACATAAAATTTCCACATTTCAATCACAAGATATCAATACAATACATGGATATAATAAAAACACTTTCAAAACCATTTGTAATACCAAAATAAACGAAAGTTAAAACTTTGTATTTATTTTTCAGTTAAAAAGTTATGGCTTGTAGAGGAAGCTGAAACACAAATAATAGTCACGGCGGCGGAGGAGTCATTGTCACCGCATACGTAAGACAAAAACATTCCTTTTTTCGTTTAGTAAAATGATTTGTAAAAAAAGATTCCTTTTTGAATAAAAGTCAAAGTCAAAGGAGTTTATACACCGTATAAAAGAATGTTGTGTATAAAACAAAATATGCCTCAATGAAAGGAGATTGAGACAAAGACCTTTACAAAGATCAATTTTTTGAAATAAAGTAGATATATTATGCGTATTCACTATAAGTACACATACATAAATTACAAATACAAGATAGGAAATAATAATATCATGACATAATTTGAAAGTAGGAGATTAACCCAAAGAATAGAAATTGGGTTAAGAAGTTCCCTTACCTTGCATCCTGTCCTGACTCGACCGTTCCTTAACCTCCTGAATAAAAATCTAGAGTTAATTTCTATTTACTTAAGAACCTTTTTAATGTTCATTATTCCATTTATATCCCTTATTACAATGTTATGAACATTATGTAATTATTTATGTTTATAACGGTCATTTTTTCGATCTTATGTTCTTGAGTCAAAAATAAAATTCTTATAATTACAAGTTGTTCATGTGGTGATATATACATTATATCCAGAATTATATTCATGATATATATATCATATATCTCATATATATCCAGTATATACATGCATTTATAATATTCCATAACGTTTAGAGGTAAGAAATGAAATGCACCGTTCATGGAGACGGTAAGTCGTACGTACACATGAACGCTACTTTCATTTCTATTTCGTATTTAATGAAATCATAATGATATAAAGGTATATTATAATTCCAGTATAATATCATATATAATATCATTTAATCCATCCTTTATACATCCCACATATGGTATTAACGATTCAAATCACTTTGAGGGGGCGGCAGTCTGCACTTCCTAAAATGAAAATATCGCGTTTACCCATAATGGAAACAATAAAGGTATGCCATAAATTAAAAATAAATGACCTTAAGTAAAACATAAACATATTATATATCATTTATAAATTGAGTGACTTCTTAATGGCCACCATTGAAGGTGTTTTATGAGTGTTGAACAATCATCGTTTCATGAGGCAGAAATTCGCCATCCATAGAAACCGTATGTTCTTTAACCATTAGATGTAGGTGTGTGTAAGTGTAGCTATAATAATCATTATAACAACATAATAGTATATTGAGGATACTGGTGTTGTTACAAAAGAAAGGAATAATAATATTTTAGGTGTTTGGATAAGCAAAATAAAATAAAATAACATAAGATAAGACATTACCTTAAAATTGGGTAACTCTTTTGATTTGAGCCAAAGGCTTCCTTGGGAAGTATTCTGCCCAAAGTGAGTCTTCTAGGAGTAAGGTAGGGAAGTTGGGAGAGTATTTGGGCAGAGGTTGGCCGAGCCAAAAGGCTTTTAAAGTGTGAGTAAGGTGGTAGTGGTGGGGGCCTTTTATAAGTGCAGAGGAGGGGCACTCTTGGAAAGTAATGAAATATTACTTTATTGTAAAATTATTTTAAGATTATAAAGGTACCAAACTTCTATAATTCTAGTATAAGGTGATAAGGGTTCTAAATATACCCATCCAATAGGCTTTGGAAAAGTGTAAGCCTTTGATTTTACATTATCTTTTCATTTTATTTAAATCGTTAATTAATGAGGTAATCACTACATCATCATGGTGTCATAAATAATTTAATTTATTTAGTGTCTAAAAATTATAAAAAATTATGATGATTTAGGAAATCTTTTTATATTTCTAATGAATATTTAAATTCAATAATATGACTTGTATAACCCCATTTAAAAATTGTTTTAGTAAAACAACTCTTGTTTGTGACCTTTTTATTTTAACATTAAATAAAAATTTATTTATGTCCTTTTCTTACCAAAGTGGCTCCATGGGGTCCCCAAGTTGACCCATGGATTTTATTGGTTGTCCATGACACATAAAATAGTGGTTGGACAAGTTTAAAGGTCATTCCATATTTTTATAATACAATTTTTACCATAAATTTCACTAATTACCTTTAATCGCGATTAATTAAACTTAAAAGTTACTATTCACCAAAAAATTATTTTAATCCCAATGAACCACATTTTACTTCCTAATGACAACCATGTATGTTGGAGTTTTGAAAATCAAATCACAGAAGTGGTAATGTTTCATTTAAATGAAAAATCAGTTTTTTAACTACCACTTAGTGGTTTCACTATTCATCAAAAATTGAAGTTTTTCAGAACAATGCCAAAATTTCACCCTAAGCTATAATTGATATTCAGAATCCAAAAATGATGTCTATTTTATAAAATTCCAAAAAATATAAGTTGAATTAATTAATTTTGTAATTAATTCCCGCTGCCACAACAAATAGTGTTTTTTTAAGAAACAATATATATCCAAAGATTGACCATTGTTTATGTCCAAATTCAAAGTGAAATTAATTATAATGATCACCATTGGATAAAATGGTAAAAATATCTTCGAATTATAATTTAAAATCACTCAATATTATAATTTATCACTATAAAATACTTTTATTAAAAAATTTGTTTTTAAGTATTTTTCACTATTCATAAAAATATGGAAGTTCTCAGAAAAATACCAAAAAATTCATCTTAGGATAATTTCAATATTACGAATACAAAAATGAAGTCCATATTGAAATATAAGATTTCCATAATTTTAAAAAGTGGGTATTACTATTCATAATGGCTACTTTGATTAGTCACGGTGTGTTAGAACTCGAACTTGTGTACAATACAATCTATTGTATTATTGAAAGAGAAGCGTATCGTGGAAGCTCGGGGTGTTACATTCTCCCCTCCTTCAATAAATTGCATCCTCGCAATTTGAAAATGTTCTTCGAAAATAAAAGGTTGAAAATAGAAATTACCTTTGTGGAAAAACCACATCGGAAATAGGGTTAATAAGAATATAACCTTAAAAGAAAGAAAGAGAAGTACAAAGGTCACCCGAGATAGGCCATACTAGGATTCTATGAAAATATGGATATTGAGGAGAAAAAAACCATCAAAGTCTGATGGAGAGTTGTAGAAAACAGTATTAGGATAATGTTAACCATAAGAAAATCTCAAACCTATGATTGGTTAAACGGTCATTGAATCCCCAGTTGGAAAAGTTACCCGACAACGTTTTTGTTTTAAGTTACCTTTTATAAAGTTGAGGAATTTATTTAGGAGATTTACTAAGAACATAAGGGAATATACGTACTGGTCATGTAGACTTTCATTCTTTAATAAATTTTTACCACAAACCCATCTTTCACTCCAAATGGTAACAGAAGTCAAAAATATTCTATTTATCCTAATTGTATAAGGTTCTAAATGTTACCACATACCATTTAGATTAGGAAAACTATTTTTTAATAACCAGGGACTTCCGGTAGGCTAGTGGTAGGTAATAAAGGCCCGTCGCACTATGGTTGTGGGTTCGATTCCTGCAGCTTTTTCCGATGCGACGGGTTATGCCCCACCCTGCAGGTTGTCCTTTTCCTAAAACTATAGTATTATAATATTCCAAAAATAATCTTCAGAAATGTTTTAACCTTAAACAATACTGTCCAAAGATCAACTTAATCCATTCCAACCTTTATAGTTATCCAAAATACCTTCTTCCAGACTTTCTCTAAAGGGTCCTTAAATTCCAAAATCAATTGTAACATTAGATTCCCTACACAATGTAAAGTTTATCTTATTGTCACATACTAAAAATATGTTTTCCTTCATCATATTAAAACCTTAATGATAACAACAAGTACTGCAGTACAATCCTTAAATATATCACATTATTTTTATAACCACAATATAATCCTTGAGTCCAAAAGCACCAATACATTAATTATTCCACTTAAACTGTAGTAACATCATAAGATTGTCCTTGATCCCTTGGCCTTTTTTGAGGTAAGTTTCCCTGACGCTTAGGACATTCATTTGCATAATGCCCTATTTCCCTATAATTGTAGCATTCAACATTGATAGCCTCTTTATTTCCCTTGCAATCACGAGACTGGTGACATTTTTCCCCACATTTATAACAAACTCTCATTCCTTTTAGGCAGGTACCGGGGTGATTCTTCCCACAAGTATCGCATAATGGAAAATCCTTCTTTCCCTTTTTCCCTTTATCTGTCTCTTGTTCCACTGTTCTCTTATTCTCTTGCTTTACATTGTTGTCATAAGACTTATAGAATTCCTTTTCTGTCTTGATAGAACATGAGACTATATCTTCGTACGTTGAGAAATATTGTGATACTAAAGCTCGACGGAGAAACGTTTTAACCCATCAAAGAAATGATCAATCTTACTTCTTGAGTTACGTATATAATCTGCAGCATGTCTTGCTGACCTTGTAAAGTTAGCCTCATACTTTGCGACATTATCATCCTCCTTCTGCCTCAGACTGAGAAATTGCTTTTTCATATCTTCTCGATGGTCATTCGGAAATTATTTTTCTAAGAAAAGCTCTTTGAACTCCCTCCATTCCATAATCGATACTAAATCATCTTCCTTTGTGTTTTGAATCAGCGACAACCACGGATCGGCATCTCCAGTGAGGCGGTAAACTGCCATGACAACCTTTTCCCTTTCACTACTCCCCAAGGCATGGAATATTTTCTCTAAGGAGTTTATCCATTTCTCAGATACTAATGGATTTGTACCCCCATTAAATTTTGGTGGTTGTTTCCTCATGAAGCGGTCTAACATTGATCCTCCACGTTGCTGATCAGGGTGCTCCATATGAGTAAGGTTATTATTCATAACCTGAGTGAGTTTTCCTAGTATGGTAATAAGTTTATCAGCACCAGTGCTATCTCCAGATCCACAATAAATATCTTGAGCAGGAGGGAAATCCCTACACGGAGTGCGTGCATTGATACAGTTTCCATTCCTTCCACTAGGCGCCATTTCTATACAATGGCATAAACTATATTAGTTTATGAACCAAAATACATAATTCCATACTTGTAAGATAAATAACATAAATTGAACTATTTATGGATATAATCCATAAAATGTTTTCTTTGAGGAAGTATATACTCATAACCCTTCATAGTGGTTTGTAAAGAAAATGAGAATTATCCAAAGAATATCCCCCGGGAGTGTCGTAACCAAGAGTGCAGCAAGGCCTTTTGTCGTTCACCAGTTCCCGTTTGAGTCTAGCTCAATGCGGTGTTTTCGGGTTTTACCCATAGGTACATCTGTGCCAGAGCCGCTTCAACCTACTTGTATCCAGATAGGGATGTTTTGCTTGGAAAACACACAACATCTCTACAATACCAAAATTCTAGGAAATTCTTCTATACTAATACTCAAAGCCTATCTTTGGGCTATGTGCTCTAATCAGAGTTTATCTAAATCTAGCTTCCAAGGTTAGTACTAATCTGCCTCTAATACCAACTGTAACGCCCCAACCCCAGCTACCCAGAGTCAGTGCATTACTTCGTAACATTGGCATGATCACAAAAGATCAAGTCTCGAAAGACCGATTAGTTTAGTAGCCTTGGAAATAATAGATACATTCATAAGTCTTTCATTACATCATAAAGTAAAAAAACTACAATAACATGGTATTCATAGTCCACACTCATATCCATTTCTAACTATCCCTGTAGGTCATTCATAAAATACTTCTTCACATCCTAGAAAATATTAAAACATTAAAATGGGTGATCTCAGATGCTCAGTAAGGATAACAATATTGCAGAAGCTTTCGAAAATAAACATTAACATTTAAGGCAATGTATAACTAAAACAAAACCCTTTTTAAACTTTAACTCCAGCATAATATGGCAAAAATAAAATGAGATAATTCCATTTACTTACTCAAATGGATATTCTACTTGACGAATAATAACATTCAATATCTATAACCACTTTCATAATGATGGAATGCATAATGCCAGACTGTCATAACCATATAGCCAAGGCCTCGTTCCAAGACCACAAATAAGATTTTTTCAAGGCCTCATGCCAAGACACTACTTTGTCTCATGAGACCTACTGATGCATCGAGGAGCTATAGCGGGCTCCACCCGACACTTATTAAGTCCAATGCATTCCTCATATGAACAGGTTTAAACATATCATAACATAATCATATCACATAAAACATGCATAAAGGAAACATTAAATTTCCACATTTCAATCACAAGATTTCAATACAACACATGGATATAATAAAAACACTTTAAAAACCATTTTTAATACCAAAATAAATGAAAGTTAAAACATTGTATTTATTTTTCATTTAAAAAGTTATGGCTTGTAGAGGAAGCCAAAACACAAATAATGGTCACGGCGGCGGAGGAGTCGTTGTCGCCGCATACGTAAGACAAAAACATTATTTTTGTCATTTAGTAAAACACTTTGTGAAAAAAATATTTCTTTTTGAATAAAAGTCAATGTCAAAGGGGTTTATACACTGTATAAAAGAAAGTTGGGTATAAAACAAAATATGCCTCAATGAAAGGAGATTGAGACGAAGACCCTTACAAAGATCATTTTTTTTAAATAAAGTAGATCTATTATGTGTATTCACTATAAGTACACATAAATAAATTACAAATACAAGATAGGAAATAATAATATCATGACATAATTTGAAAGTAGGAGATTAACCCAAAGAATAGTAATTGGGTTAAGAAGTTCCCTTACATTGTGTCCTGTCCTGACTCGACCGTTCTTTAACCTCCTGAATAATAAAATAGAGTTAATTTCTATTTACTGAAGAACCTTTTTCATGTTCATTATTCCTTTTATATCCCTTATTACCATGTTATGAACATTATGTAATTATTTAAGTTTATAACGGTCATTTTGTCGATCTTAGGTTCTTGAGACAAAAATAAAATTTTTATAATTACAAGTTGTTCATGTGGTGATATATCCATTATATACAGAATTATATTCAGGATATAGATATCATATATCTCATATATATCCAGTATATACATGAATTTATAATATTCCATAACGTTTAGAGGTAAGAAATGAAATGCACCGTTCATGGAGACGGTAAGCCGTACGTACGCATGAATGCTACTTTCGTTTCAATTTCATCTTTAATGAAATAATAATGATATAAAGGTATATTATAATTCCAGTATAATATCATAAATAATATCATTTACTCCATCCTTTATACATCCCACATATTTTATTAACGATTCAAATCACTTTGAGGGGGCGGTAGTCCGCACTTCCTAAAATGAAAATATCGCGTTTACCCATAATGGAAACAATAAAGGTATGCCATAAATTAAAAATACAGAACCTTAAGTAAAACATAAACATATTATATATCATTTATAAATAGAGTGACATCTTAATGGCCTCCTTTTAAGGTGTTTTATGAGTGTTGAACAATCATCGTTTCGTGAGACATAATTTCTCCATCCACAAAATCCGTATATTCTTTAACCATTAGATGTAGGTGTGTTTAAGTGTAGCTCTAATACTCATTATAACAACATCCTAGTATATTTAGTATACTGTTTTTGTTACAAAATAAAGGAATAAAAAGAGTTTATGGGTTTGGATAAGAAAAATAATACAAAATAACATAAGAGAAGACATTACCTTAAAATTCGGTAACTCTTTTGATTTGAGACAATGGCTTACTTGGGAAGAATTCTGCCCAAAGTGAGGCTTCTAGGAGTAAGGGAGGAAAGTTGGGAGAGTATTTGAGCAGAGGTTTGCCGAGCCAAAAGTCTTTGAAAGTGTGAGTAAGGTGGTAGTGGTGGGGGCCTTTTATAAATGGAGAGGAGGGGCACTCTTGGAATGTAATGAAATATTACTTTATTATACAATTATTTTAGGATTATAAAGGTCCCCCACTTCTATAATTCTAGGAAAAGGTGATAAGGGTTCGAAATATACCCATCCAATAGTCTTTGGACAAGTTTAAGCCTTGGATTTTACATTATATTTTCATTTTATTTAAATCGTTAATTAATGATGTAATCGCTGCATCATCATGGTGTCATAAATAATTAAATTTATTTAATATCTAAAAATTATAAAAAAATTATGATGATGTAGGAAATCTTTTTACCTTTCTAATGAATATTTATAGTCAATAATATGACTTGTATAACCCCATTTAATGTTTTTTTAGTAAAACAACTCTTGTTTGTGACATTTTTATTTTAACATTAAATAAAAGGTTACTTATGTCCTTTTCCTAAAAAAGTGGCTCCATGGGGTCCCCAAGTTGACCCATGGATTGTATTGGTCGGCCATGACACATCCAATAGAGGTTGGACAAGTTTAAAGGTCATTCCATATTTTTATAATACTATTTTTACCATAACTTTCACTAATTATCTTTAATCGCGATTAATTAAACTTAAAAGTTACTGTTCACCAAAAAATTATTTTAATCCCAATGAAAAACATTTTACTTCCTAATGACAACCATGTTTGTCGGATTTTTGAAAATCAAACCACAGAAGTGGTAATGTTTCATTTAAATGAAAAATCAGTTTTTTAACTACCACTTAGTGGTTTCACTATTCATAAAAAATTAATGTTTTTCAGAACAATGCCAAAATTTCACCCTATGATATAATTGATATTCCGAATCTAAAAATGATGTCTATTCTAAAAAATTACAAACATATAAGTTGCATTAATTAATTTTATAATTAATTCCCACTGTCACAACAAATAGCGTGTTTTTTATAAACAATATATATCAAAAGATTGACCATTGTTTATTTCCAAATTCAAAGTGAAATTAATTCTAATGATCACCATTGGATAAAATGGTAAAAATATATTCTAATTATAATTTAAAATCACTAAATAGTATAATTTATCACTATAAAATACTTTTATTAAAAAAGTTATTTTAATTATTTTTCACTATTCATAAAAATTTGGATGTTCTCAGAAAAATACCAAAAAATTCATCTTAGGATAATTTCGATATTACGAATACAAAAATGAAGTCCATATTGAAATATAAGATTTCCATAATTTTAAAAAGTGAGTATTACTATTCATAATGGATACTTTGATTAGTCGCGGTGTGTTAGAACTCGAACTTGTGTACAATACAGTCTATTAGATTATTGAAAGAGAAGCGTATCGTGGAAGCTCGGGGTGTTACACCACCTCAGGTTAACGCGATATAGACGTTGCATTTCCACCATGGTTAACGGTTTTCCTCTATCGCCAAGACAACCCATTAATCCCAAAATGTTGGGTACACAATTCACACCCTTCATCACTTCATTGCATCCAATTAGAGTATTGGGACTCTTGGTAATTTTCCTCCGTGCACGTCTGCACGTTGGGGAAACAAGCCGCGTCAAAGGTGTCCTTCGGGGCTCTCTACCGACTCCCCTCTAATGGACGCCACATGTATTGCGATGAGGATTCCCCCCATGTTGTTTCCCACACCGAATTTAACTCTTGTGGGCTTAGGGATCTGGTTGACGTCTGCGCTAACATGGGAAGTTGTTACCATTCATGGTCCGAGATCTACGACCATAAACTAAGATCCATCCGGAACTACGTTTATCTTGATTCACATCCTCATGGGATACATAGGACTGCCCAAATGTCTCGTTTTTGGGTCCAGCTCATTTGGGAGCTAATCTCTCCCCCTTCAACTCTCACCTCTACGTGGGCCCCTCACCCTGAGGTTCCTCTCTCGGGACTGTGTACGGTGTGATGAGGGATCATGTCCCCATCCACGTCGGTTATGTTTCACGACACCATACACATTCCCCGCCTAGAATCTTCTCTGCTACGTCTGCACTGCATGACGATAAAATGCACGCATGGTCCTATCACACAACCCTAAACTGTGACATTATCGTCCTGGCCGCACGACGAAAAACGACACTGCGTTGTGATGACCTCGTTATAGAGGACATCACGTTGGCTATCAGTCACGTGCCATGCCTTTTGTCAACACCTATCATGGATTTATCCTTGTGGTGACACCACGACATACTACTTTAGGCCTGTCTCTTCACAAAAAAAACCCCCTCACCTTAATGTAAAAACAAGATTTATTAAATTCCGCTTCTTTTAGTGAAAGGGCCACACCCGCACTCCCCTTTTCACCTGGCACTAGTATCTTACCATGTCACCTTTCAGAACTATGTATGGCTTGATTCACATCCTCATGAGATACGTAGGAGCGCACGAGCACTTCCCAACGGGCCCAACCTAACCTTTGTGTTCGGTCCCTCGACTCAAGCATTTCCCCAGAGGACACATGGTAAGTAGGGATTAGGTCCTCATTCGTGTCGGGTTTTGTAACCACCTTGCCATGTGTCCCTTTCTCCCCATACCCACTCATGGTCCAAACTCTAAGACCTTAAACTAAGACATTTTCAAGAACTATGTACGGCTTGATTCTCATCCTCATGAGATATGTAGGAGCGACCGGGCACTTCCTCGCGGGCCAGCCTATCTTTCTCTTTTGGCCCCTTGACCAAACACCTCTCCTAAGGAGGTCGTGCAGTGTGATATGGGATTGTGTCCTCATTCACGTTGGGTTGTTCACCGCACCATACACACCCCCTATCCCCATTCACGCCAAGTGTTTGAGTTACTCCACCATGTGACTCTTATGTTCCCTCCCATCCATGGTCCAAATTCTATGTCCCAAAACTTATATCTCCCTATGGGAAAGGACTCTTATCCCCCTATCTAATATGTCTCTTTGTTGTATTCAGATGTGTTTCTACAAAGAGCCCGAAGTGTGGTATTTTCATATGGACAATCCTCTAATCCCATGACAAAGCTTCGTGATCTCGCTATTTGGATCCACACCCTCTTCAACATCCAAAAGGACCCTCAGATGAAATAGATACTAGGCTTAAGGGCTCTCCATTAATGCCGGACCTAAGGGCGCTCCAATTGTTTCGGGCCAACGTCCCTACGGATCTATGGAAACATTTGTGACATGGTCCCGTGTTTCGTACATGGACAACGGTCGACCCTCATTTTTTTGTCCCCATTCTAGGATAACGTGATATGGATGCTGGGTTTCTGCCATGGTCAACAGTTATCCTCCATCATCACGCCGCCATCATCGTGATCTAAATCTCGAGTACCATGATTCACACATTTCCACATCCTCATGTTCAAGTGGAATTCCATCATACTCGGCCCTTTCTCTTCGAACATCTAGGTGCGCTAAATGATCGTTTTATTGTCATTGGGCTGGTATTTACCGAGCATCCCTTTACCCTAACCTTCCCCTTTCTATGTCGGGAAATTCCCACCACTACATCTTGTTTCACACACTGAGCACAACTCACGTGGGCTTAGTAGTTTTGGTAGGATGTGTACCAACACAGTCGGGTTGCTTCTCGTCCCGCATGACATTAAGCCGCACTTTCAGAACTACGTATGGAATGATTCCCATCCTTGTGGGGTACGTAGGAACGGCTAACCACTCTACTTTAGGCCAAGCATAATCCTCACTCTTGGTCCCTCAACATGAAGAGTTTCCTCTGGGGGTACTTGGTGCGATTTGGACTCCAAGTCCTCATTCATGTCGGTTTCATGTCTACCGCACCACACTCTCCCTGGGATATTCCCTTTTATTCCATGTCCTATCGTATGACGTTAAACTACAGGAGTCTATGTGTCCTCAACGCATGACACTAAATTGCAGTTCTACGCTGAACAAGCTCAGGATGCCCCATGTTAATCATGGGATGCACCCGAGCCTCTATCAGAGAGGATTTCACCTGCCAGTGTTGGTCTTGGACTGCACTGTGCTTCCAGAACTACGTATGGCTTGATTCCCATCCTCATGGGATACGTAGGGACATCCAGGCATTTCACCTAGGGTCCAGCCCCAGGTATCTAAAAATCTTGTTCCTCCCCCTGGTCGGACCCATCATAGGGGACCGTGTAACTATGACTATACCCTGAACAAGTTCAAGATGCCCCAAGATTACATTGGGAAGCGGTAGATCCCCGCGCCCGAGAGGCCCTATCTGAAAGAAGGAATGATCCATGATCAAACCAATGTGCCCATATAGTGCACTCCCACCACGGTGGTGTAACTACCTATGTGTTGTATTTTGTTCGGACAAACCATCACTCCATATTCCATGCTTTGCGTGCCCCTTATTCGGACCCTCATCCCCTTTTTTGTCTCACTGGACCCCCTAACGGCCTGGTCTCATGCCGCATCGGCTCACCTACCATCCTGGGCCAATGTTTCGAAAGACTGGTCGTGTTTGGAAGGACCCCCTAACAGTATGGATGTTTGACCTATGGTCCGCCAACTGTCCTGGGTCAATGTCCCGAAAGATTGACCGACAATATTTGTGACATGGTCCCGTGTTTCGAACATGGTCAACGGTTGACCCTCATTTTGTCCCCATTATTGGCTTACGTAGTAAGGATACCGCTTCTCCTCCATGGATAACTATTGTCCCTTATTGTCACACCATCCCCACAGTGCTCTGAATCATGGGCATCGTAATTCGTGCTTCCTGTTTTCGTCAGTTCGGACTGATTCTAGTGCCCCTGGTGTTGCACCGTTCGTACATAAGGGCACGCCGAAGAAACTGTAATGCGGCTGTTCTGAAAATTTCCTTCTCCGGTCAAGCCTCTCCCATCTTTTGGAAATCCGGATTGGTAATCCGAATCCCGGATGCCCGTAGCATGGTCTCCACTCCTATGTTAGGTGGGACGAGAAGGCAACTATCTCCTATTTCTCACATCGGGCTCGACCCACGTGGGCTTGGGGAATTATCACCAAATGTCCCGTAGACATTGTAGGGATGTAACGAGGCGATTCAAACAGTGGAAATCGTGTGCGCTACAACATTCAAAACAATGAAGAAAGAAATTGAAGCATGAAAGTACCAATAAATGGTTTTTCGGTATGTTACAATACCCGGGGTTTGACTCCCCCCATGGACGGGTTGACCCCGTAAAAAGAGCGTTGTAGCTCTGCCACCCGTTGGCTTGTGGCATCCAAGGCTTGCTACCGTTGACTCAGCTCCCGCTCCTCCTCAGTAGCGGCAGGGCGCAGTTCGTCAGCCTTGGCTCTGGCCCTCTCTACCTAAGCCTGAATGGCAGCCATCTTTCCAGAGGCCTGCCTCATAAGCTCCTCTGCATCCGCCTACTGGGCCTTCAACCACGAGATCAGCTCAGATTGCGCATTTAGAGAGGCTGAGTGCTCATCCACCTGGGTCTACAGCTGTTGGACCTCGCTTTCAGCCTCTCGGAGCTTCGTTACGTTTGTCGCCTTCCTCCGCTGCCAGCCCACGCTAATCCCACGATCATGCTCCCGGACCTTCTCAGCCATGAGATTTCGGATGAGCGCATGAGGACGTTGGGAATCCACTCCCCTGGCACACAGTTTGCACAGCCTTGAGCGAAGTCTGTTCATTTCATCCAGCCACAGTGCTTGGGGGTTGTCCTTGATGAAGCGCGTCATTAGCTTCCACGACCGGCAGCGGACTATGCTGTTGTCTTCCTCGTCAGAGGCCGTTTCGTCCCAGTCTGCGCAATTGGAAGGCTCGTATGCAGGATACGCCTACAGGAAGTCCTCGGTGGGATATGCACCTGGCATTGAATCTGGTGCGACATCTGGCGCAGAAGTAGGCACGACAGGACTAAGACTGGCCGACTGATCCTCTTCATCGGAGTCCACCTCGATGACCTCATGCATGACCCTGCTGATGGTCCTGCCAGTGATGATGTGTGTTGCAGCTTGGGGAGATGGGGGGACTATCGCCCCCTTCACCGTCATTCCCCAAGGAGGGACGCCACCAGATATCCCGACTAGTATTGCCGTAGCAGACCACACCAGTCGAAGAACTGTACGACAGAGAGGGACATAAACGTTAGTTGGCATAGTCTACATATGACAACAATGAAACCGGTAGAGGAAACATACGGAGATCGACCTCCTGGCGCTGCTCTTGAGCCGGTACTGACGGGACCCCGAGGCGAGGCCCTCCGTTTAATGTTGGAAGGTCTGGAGATTCCGGAGGAGCCGCCTTGGGTGCTCTGGTCCCACCAGACGCGGAACTGGACGTAGCCAAATGCGCGGGTTCTGAAGGTCTAGAATCATCACCCGCTGATGGGCGAGAACGAGGCATGCGAACAAGTTCCTCCTACATGGCTCAAACATCGGTGAGATGTCCATAGTGGCCCAAGAACGGACCGTAAGGAAAGAAGTTCTGAATTCTACCTCGAGAGTCTCTACGAAATCCTCGGAATCTGAGCCTTGATCTCTGACCTCGCCCTCCTCCAATGGGCTCCCTCCTCCAGCCTCATCCTCTCAAGAGGAGTCCTCCGAATCTTCCAGCAGGGGGAAGCGCTCCCTCAGATCGGCGACTGACAACTATGGGGGGACCGTTCAATTCAGCAGTTCCATCACCCGGTCTTTCATTGGGCGAGGGACGCCACTGGAGTGAACTTAATCCTCTAGCTCATCCAAGTATTGCTCTACCTCTGCTGGAGATGCCATGAATCCAGCCCGGACTGGGCCTATTCCCGGTAATTCCATCCCGAGGCGATTTAGGTGGGCCCATATCTTGGGTGGGATGAGGAATTTTCGGTTGACATCCCAAATGTCCCAGGCTTCCGGGAAGACGACATCCTCTACCATGTCGATATGATGCAGATGCTTCCCCAGAGCCTGAGTGGATATCCTACGAAATCCCCTCGGTGGCTGCCCCTCTGGATGGCCATGCTCTTTCGGAATCACCGGATCTGGCACTGCTGCCACACCCTCAGTCGGTGCGGGTCTCACTACTATGGCAGCCCTGCCACCGCAAGAGGCCCTAGCTGCCCTCCGACCCCGACCTCGAGATAGTGGAGGCCCACCGTCACTAACCCGAATAGTTGGCTGCTTCAGCATCTCCCCTGGGTATGTAGCTTCCAAACTAATGGAATACTCCCCCACCAATCCTAATGTGGCAGTGGATGGAGGCAATGCAATTCGCATCTTCCCATCTTCTCGTGTGAACATGAGCCATAGCTGCCTCATCACACACGAGTGTGCCTCGTGATGCACCTCCTTGTAGAACTGCGGGGTCAGCCGCTGGAGGCACCGGAACTGCCTCACAAACCGATGCGAGGTGTACGGTTCGCAGAGTGGCTCACGATCTACTCGTGCCACCAAAAATCCACCTCGAAAGGCCAGGAGGTAAGCCCGATGTTCTTATGTTCCCCGCCCGTCGTCTGTAAGTATCCCCGTTGGCAATTGGAAGGGGTGGAAATTAAACTCATCCGCCCTCCACACCTGATTCAGCACCATCGGCATGGTTAGTTTCAACGGGAAGCTCCCAACTGCATTCAGGATGGTGGGGCGGAAGTTTGATCCCGGCGGTGAAATTGGGTTTCGATACTCATAGATCCCCCTGATGTGGGCCGCAATCCACCCATATTGGAGTTGGAAGGGCCAGCATATCCTTGGCTGCTTCTTGCCCTCACTAATGTGCTGTAGTATTCTGTACAGTTTGGTGAGCATTGGAATCCTCAGATTCACCTGTTTCCCCATATCCAACATGGACTCCATAATAAACGAGCTAGTCCGCACCCCAATACTTGTATCCCTCACTGGTAGAATCCAACCACAGATGAGAGCCGCGATGAACACCGCCATCCTGACTATCGACTGTTGTTCAGTGCCGACACTGAAACACAATTTCTTCCAGTGGCTGTCCTCCATGACCCACCAATACAAGTTCCCCTTACCCCGTTGGGCCGCCCTCGGACAAGTTCGAGGCCTCGGAGGGAACTCTTGATTCTCTGGGAAATTCAGGAAGCACATGAACCATCTCCTAAAGTGGACATCCCTCACTACCTCCTTGTCCTCTCCAGGGATGAGTTCCATCTGCATTGACGCCAGTCGCGGCATTTGCTCTGTATCCTCCCACGCGCTCATGACATGGAGGACCTCATCATACATGGCCCCCAAAATCAGAACCCCATAAATCTGGTGGACATCCCACAGGCTAATACCCACTTCCCCGTGATGCAGGTGAAAGGTATTGGTCCTAGACAACCATCTGCTCAGCAATTCAGGCATCAGTTGTTTCGGTTGGTAAATTTGGAATTGGGAGGCCCATGACACCTCATATAACCCCACTCTCCTCAGCTCGGCCCCAAACTCCTCGCATGAGGTGCCTACCTAGTAGGCCCAGGCCCAGTCATCAGTAAAGTTTCCACCTTGGCATAGGTCCCACTCATCGGACCATCCCTTCTTCGAATCCTGCAGAGCCGCCTTCAACATGGTACAGTAGAGAGGACGGGACGTCTCCGGTTGTAGTGGATTCCCGTCAATATTGTTCTCATGGTTGTAGAGACAGTCAGTGGCGACGGGTGTGAAGTCCTCCTACGCATGAACATCGGCTGCCCTGGACCATTGGTGCTGACATGGTGTTCTCCTAAACCAGCAAGCTGTTTCGTCCCTACTCGCCTCAGGGATGACGACGTCATCCCTCAACCCGAAGCCGTACAATGGCAGCTTCTTACACTACAGATAATTCTTCTGACCCTTCGATAGTAGATCTTTCAAAGAAGCATGGTCTGAATGGCTACATACTATCTCCCCAAGGCCTGGATAGTTGGCCATCTCATCCCGACGGGCGGCATTTGCAAGCACCCCCAATACAGCTTCTCGATGGGCCATTTCAGTTCTGGAACTCAGAAAAGAATTTTTTCAGAATGAATCACGAAGCTGAATTACAAAGATAGCTCGTGATGGTCGGTTGCGAGGACAAGCCATGGAGTTGGACCTAGGTCGCAAGCAGAAGTTCGCTTAGAGCAGTCACGGAGTCGGAGACCCGCGGTTCGCCGCGAAGCTCGATTCGTGGAGAGCAGTCGCGTTGTACGCGGAGCTTCGTGAAATCGAGAGCACAAAAAGACAAGAAAATCACATGAAGACAAAATACGTCGACCCCCCTATGTATAGGCAGTGACCCCAGAGCATTGTGGTGCATCCGGATCCATGGCCCTGGTCAGCACCGCGAGCCCTCTTCACGAAGTCGCATCGTGAACCGCCAATTGTTTTTGTGATTTTCCCTCAGACTTCGACCCTTCACCCTCCGCGACTCCAATTCTGAGGGGGGGCATTTGTTGGTGCCAAAATATTTCACGAAATGAAGGGATGGAAAAGAAGGCTGGCACGCTGCCTCGCGAAGCACCGATGCGAAGCACCCTGAGCATCGTGGTCTCGCGAAGCTCCAGAGGCGGTAACTCTCCGCGAACGACTTTGATGTTCGCGAGTGCGCCGCGAATCTCTGGAGGCTGTAACTCTCTGCGAATGAGTTTGATGTTCATGAGAGTGCCGTGAAGCTCCGGAGGTGGTTACTCTCCGCGAACGAGTTTGACGTTCGCGAGCGTGTCGTGCAGCTCCGGAGGTGGTACCTCTCTACGAACGACTTTGACGTTCGCATGCGTGCCGCGAATTACCTGAGGCAGCACGCGAGTTCTGCTTTGGGGGGCCCCTTGCCTATAAATACTGGGCTGCCCCTGAGTCTCGAGGGACAATCCTTCCTTTTGTCTTCTCCTCTCCCAAATCACGAAGCACCCTTTTCCCTCTGGAATCATGAGCACTGTGAGGTACTTCTACTTCTCGTGACGCCTTTGCTTTGTCTCGTTTTGATCCCCTCTTCCGAGAGGTATTCCCTTCACGAAGCTCAAGGGAATTAGCGATGGAAGGGGATTTTCAAGGGAACCCGGGCAGCTGCGGAGCATTTATGCTTTGCAAAACACCCAACCTGTACTGGTGATCCCTCTACTAAGGCAGGATCACTACACATCGCGAAGCACACTGCTTCGCAGCACCCGGCTTCGTGAGGAACCTCTTCTTCGTGAGGCGGTGCTCCGCGAATACTGTTCTACTTCGTGAAGCACCCTCCACTCACAACTATGCCCCATGCTAAGGCCAAGGCACTCTACTTCACGAAGTACACTCCTTTGCTTGGCAATTCCACTTCCCGTGCGACCCTCCAGGTATGCACGATGTGATTTCAAAGTCCCGCGGACAATACTACTCGTAGCATTGCTTCTCCTAATGCTTCTTCGCATAGGCACGCTAACGGCTATTGCTTCTTCGCATAGCCACGCTAACGTGGACCCCTCGATGGTTCGCTTCACAACCCCCCTTGACCATGGACTTACTGGTACCTTCCCTCCCCCAAGGAGCAAAGGGTACCAGTTATGTATGTCCTAGGGTTGCAGAGTGAACCCACCTCATTCGAGTTGTAGGACGTTAAACTGCCAAGCACCACGTCCTCAAAACATGACGTCAAACTGTGACCGGACCTCATGCCTCTCATGATGGGTCCCCCCAGCTCGAAATTTTTTTACGCCACTCATCTCCACGAGAGTGGAATCACCCATCCACAAGGGATGATATCCTCCTTATTGGAGCGGCGTATGTTCTCAGGAGAAGGGCGACCCTAGTTCCCCAACGGATGGCTGCACCCCTGCATCTCCATACTTCCCCACTACCAAGGTTAGTGGAGGGCGTGATAGGGAACGAGGAACCTCCCATCATTGGTCCCAAATCTGTATTTTCTATGCTTTGTCGCACTTCGGGCCTCCATCCTGGAGTAAGTCCCAGCACCATGGGCCACCTAAGGCATAAGCCCCTCTTCCCTTCTCACGGATGCACCCTTCGCGGCGTGATCGTCAGGTCCTTGTTGTCTCTTGTTTCTCATGCCGAGCATGACTCATGGGGGCTTAGAGATGGCATTGGCCATGACAATACCTCGTCTAGCATGACGTTAAACAGCATGCCCTCATCCAGCATGATGATAAACTGTATGCCCCCATCCAGAATGACATTAAACTGCACACCCATTTTAACTATGAGTTCTTTGATACATGTCAAGGCATGGTACGTAGGAAGCCTCCACGAGGTTCAATCCCACCCTTCATCCAATTCACGTTGAGTTCTACCTTCATCCAGCATGACATTAAACTGAATTCCAGTCCGACGACAAGCGGTTGTGACCAACCCGAACTACGAGGACTTTGATCCATTCCAAGGCACGGTACGTAGGAAGCCTCCACAAGGTTCAAGCCCATCGCCCATCGTTCATTCATGTCAGGGTTCACCACCTTCCTGCATGATGTTAAACTGTATTCTATCGACCATTCAGAAATACAAGGACTTTGATCCATGTCAAGGCATGGTACGTAGGAAGCCTTCATGAGGTTTAATCCCACCACTAGTGGACCCCTGGGTCTACTTTCACATTGGTTCACTGATGAAACCCTTTGAACTATGAGGTCTTTGATCCATGTCAAGGCATGATATGTAGTAAGCCTCCCCGAGGTTCAAGCCCATATCTCATTGGACCAAGTTCCACCTTCATGTCGGTTCGCTGACACCCCCCACAAGTGGACCCCCGGGTCCACATTTACGTTGGTTTGCTGGTGAATTCCATCACCCAAACTACGAGGTCTTTGACCCATGTCAAGGCATGGTACATAGGAATCCTCCTTGTGGTTCAAACCCACCACCCATCGGACCAAGGTCCACCTTCACGTCGGTTCGCCGACAAATCCCCCTTTGAACTATGAGGACTTTGATCCATGTCAAGACATGGTACGTAGGAAGCCTCACTGAGGTTCAAGCCCATCTCCCATCGGGCCAAGGTTCTTTCCTCACATCGGTTCACCGACACACCCTCTGAACTACGTGATGTTTGATCCATGTCACAACATGGTACATAGGAAGCCTCTACAAGGTCCAAGCCCACCACCTGTTGGTCACTCCGACCTTCTTCACATTGGTTCATCCACACCCGAGAAGCCCAGTGTGTAAGCCCCACACTATTTGGACCAAGGTCCAACTTCGTATCGGTTCACTGATGCATCGGACCAAGGACCACCTTCTCTTTGGTTCGCTGACGACACCATTTGGACCAAGGTCCACCTTCATGCCAGTTCATCGGCACCCTCCCAAAATACGTGGACTTTGATTCCCTGCCACAGGGACACGTAGAAGGACTCTTCGAGGCTCAAGCCCAACTTCACAGTCGCCCTTGCGATGGTCCCTTTCCATTTCACCAACCACTTCATTCGTCCATCCATAATCCACCCAGATTCTCGCTCGGACCGTCACATCCCGGTGAGACCATGTCGGTTCGCTCCTCTTCACAGCCACCCATGGGCTGGTCTCGGTATCGGCACCCCTTCAAGGGAAAAACCTCAATCCGATCCATTCTAGATAATGCTCGGATCGGGCTGATCCATCTCTTCTGGACGTTAAACTCGCAGTATACCTGGTGTTAAACACAGGAAGCTGAGGAAAACCTCAGATATGTGTCTATGGCATATAATTCCCCACGCTCGATGTGGGATTCCTCGGGCTTCCACGCCCTTGAGAAGCCCTGTGACCAGGAATAATATACAGACATGCCAGGTCCCCAGAATCCAGACACGCTACTGATGCCTCAACGTGACTAATCCCCCGACTGAAGGTTGTTGCCCGGACTGGACCCTTTGGAATGTCCCGATAGAAGTAGTGTAATTAACCGGCGTCCATGGAAATATGGAAATAGGAAGAGTTTCATGAACATCTTATTAAATCAATAAGGGAGACCCAGACTAGGTGACGAGTTCTAAGGAGGAATCCAGGGAAGGAAGAACCTGTATCCCATCATCCCATTTCGATAAAGGTGTAGACATCCCTGAATAAGGAGCGAATTCCGCCCGCCTTTGGAAAGTGGGAATGCGGGGAAACAGTGCAGCGCGTCCTCCTACGCGGATGGTCGGATGCGCCCGCCCCAGCGAAAGCGTCAGAAACCCTGACATTTGTATGGATTTTACTATATGCTTACCTAGGTCAACAAGGGGTAATGATGTTGAATGGTTAGTTATTTACCAACAAATGAAAGCAGCCAACTTCATTCCTATTTTTTGGATTACATTTAATTTTACTATAAGGGAAGATTGTATGACCATGATATTATATAAATATGAGAGGTCCCATGTACTATCATTATAGATAGGGACACTTGTTTCACATCCTGATTCTGGTAGGGCCTATAAAAATATAAGGGAACACAAGTTCTTCTTGAACACACTTTGACCCCCAGGCCAAAGGACAATAGAAACGAATGATATAGGTTCTATAGGATATTGATCGACCATTTTTTGCTTGATTTTGTTGGTTCTTGGGATAAACATATCCCTCTCATTGAGTTTTCCTATATTAATAGCTTCCATTCGACGATTAAGATGGATACTTTTGAGTTATTATTTTTTATGCCATGTTGTTCACCCTTGTGATGGATAGAGGTAGGTGACATAATTCTACTAAGTCCTCATCTCATTCAAGAGAAATCAGTGTAGGCTCAAGTAATCAGAAATTGTATGAATAATTCTTAGTCTAGATATAAATATTATTTCAATTGATATAAATGACATATATTGTTCAAGGTCGGTGATCATGATTTTCATTGGGTATCACCCCTGAAAAGACATTGATATCTATAAAAAAGTTATGTTTTTTCCTTGATATATAGTGTAGTTTTAGATTCTAGAGAGAGTCAGGACGGTGTCCTATATATTACTACTACATCATAGGTACCATGACATGCATGACCTCTTCCATGAATAACATCATCCCTAGTATCATTTCAACTCATCTCATAACTAAGATCCCAATTATGTTGAGTGAGATAAAGATGCTACCTTTGAGGAGAATCAAGTATGCATAATTGACCAACAAATAAAGGATTTTTTAAACTAGTCTATTCCTCTAATATAGTTGATATTTAAGAACAATGTCATTCATGATGAGATGTAGGAGCAATAAGATGTTATATTTGTACATTTTCAAGAGTTATTCATAGAGAATATTTCCATACCCTTGTAAGGTGAACTCGATGAAAGTTTATTTTAAGGGTGGAAGACTGTAAGAACATTGTTTCTCTCTTAGGTATGGATCCCTTAAATTTCATTCAAATTCATTGTTTTTGACTAATATGAATTCTTAATGAGATAGTAAAGGTCATGATGGTTTCTAGTGCTTGTTTGGAGAACTAAACGCTTCTTTTTGGGAAAATGGCCCTATCACACATTTAGATTGTACCATACGAGTAGGGAGGGTGGTAATATCTAAACATGCATATGATCTTCAATTATAGGGAGATATATTTTTCCAGGTTGGTGCATGGTTCCCCTAACTGTGATTCCTAATCTTATAAGGTCCCTTTTTCCCATGATCTCATGCATGGTTGTCACACTATTTGGTAAACCATGTGACCAATCCATGCCCAGGATAATTTTGTTTTCAAAATTTTTCTATTTTACCATTAATGATCGAATTAATCCACCTTCTTCCTCTCATACGATTTCCTGGTGGGATGATCTTCCATTCATATAATTTTGGAAAAATTTTAAGGCCTATGGTAGGGATCAAGAGATCTCATCTATCTGGGATCCAATCAACCCTTCGTTCATCATGATGGATGTGCAATGGTATGTACTCAAGTGATTTTGATGTGCTCCTCTTCTCTCTTACTCTAGAACTAGTTATCAAGGTGTGATCATGTTTTCTATGTTCTTATATCTAATTTGATCTGTGCTAAATTAAGGGTTGATACCAAAGGAGGATAGATGTGGAAGCCTATGGTATGTGGTATATAACTCATCCCTCAAGTTATTTGATTTTGGAATTGTTGTGTGGGGACCACCCATTTCACCGGGTGTCATTTATTGAATTCATATGACATTATAATACTAAATAGAATAATATTGTTATGATCGACACAAATATGTGATTTGTTGTTAGTGGTTACACCTAAAACTCCATCTATCCCATGTTGTATGTTATTCAATAGTTTTTTTAGTTTTTGACACATTTTAGCCATAGTTTTGGTGTGCCTTGTATGTCCTTTATATGGTTAATATTTTCATTTATAAATGCCCATTTTTTAATTGTGAATTTCTCAATGGAAGGAACCATGTATGGTCGCCAATTAACACCCCTATGGTTAGTGTTTCATCTATTAATTAAATATGAAATCGAAATTGTAATGTATACTATGTATATTACATTGCAATAATTTTATGTAAATAATAGGTTGCATCTCCGTTTCACCCCTTACCACACTAATTGAAGTAAGAAAAATGACCATTGGATATTGAATATGCCTTAAATGGATTAAATGAATGGTTTTGTGCAACGTGGCATATCCATAATATTGGAAGGAATGTATTGAACCAATTTAATAATTAAATTACTTCATTTTCAAATATATGTGTATGGGATCTATATCTCCTTGGATTTTATATGGAATGCCTTATGTACTCAAGAACCCCATTCCAATTCATGGATACAACTTTCTTAGGTCGAAACCCACATAGAACCTCATCCTTATCTAATCTTGGATGCCCAGTTTGACACTACAAGATCCCTCATGAGGTATTATAGGATGCCTTGTATACGCTTCTTGGACCCCTCATTGACAAGTAAGTTCCACGGTTAAAGCCCATCAGGCCCATTTTTTATTATGCCCCACATTACTTCGGATGGTCTCATTGGACTCAGTAAGAATCTTATTGTGGAATTCCATAGACTATTATCCATTGACTAGACTCTTACCCTTAACTAGGAAACAATTTTACTAATTTTACAACCCTTGAGGTACCTTGCCATGGTTATTACCCTGTACCTCCATTATTAATTATCATTATTGTTTTCCTTGTTACATCATAGGTGATTCACTATTTAAAACAGGTGAATTATTTATGTACTGATTATAATCTTAAAATGAATTGAATGCATGTTCAGACACGAAATAAGGGATGTATCAGGCACTTGGGTATTTATTTATAGGGTACTTATTAAAATTATATATTTATTCTTACATACTATTATATTCCATTACACAATCCAAATGTAACAGACACCATCGGTAGTGACCCACTAAGATTTGTCTCACACCTTCCTTGGGTGATTTTTGTTACCATGGCAGATTACAAGTGTGTAGGTGTTGAAAAAGGTAATCATATAGCTTCAAAAACTTTACTTATTTCTATTTAGGATGGATCTCGATAGTAGATGGCAGATCTAGAGCTCAGGATACTTGCCATAATATTTTCATTTTGTTTTTATTTTGTGGAACATGTTATAACTATTGTCTTTTATCCATGTTTTCTAGTTTTATAGTAACTTAATATATAATTTTATGTTATTCTAGTTGATAAAATTAATATTATCCTTGTTTATTTATTGAACTTATATTCTTCTATTGTTTACTTAAATTTAATCAACTATTTATCAATGTTTATATTTATTGTTTTTCATACACACAGGTAATGAGGGAATAGTCTCTACCGAGACACACCCTAGGCCCTCACAACTAGTCGTTAGCCTCTGGAATTTAGGGATTTTAACTTGTTTCCATTTATTTCACTAGTATCATTGAACCTATTTTGTTTTTTCTGGGTATAGGATATCCCAATTTCTAACAAATTATCATTCCCTTCAAGAAAGAACTAGGGTCTTTCTTACCACAATTTTTATATATGGGATAATCCTTTGTTCCCTTCTTTAAATATATCCATTTTTACTCCATTGTTATCTACTTCTCTAGATTTAACTCAATTTCATAAGACATAGAGTATTCATTCTATATTTTGATAGCACATGAGACTATATATTTGTATTATTATAAATGTTATGATACTAATTCCTTTTGGTGGAATGAAATTTAAACATAAAATACATGGTCAATTTTATTTCATGGGTTATACTTGTTTTATCTAGCTTGACTTGATAACCTCACAATCATTTATTCATACAAAGAAACATTATCCTCCTTTTTCCTCTTCATATCTACTCATTGTTCATCCAGAAATTATTTATCCAGAAAATTTAATAAAAATAAATTTGTTCCATGTTTTAATATATCTTCATTTTTATTCTGGTTTTGAATATAATAATACCCTTGATATTAATCTCTTAAGAGACAATAAACTTCAATGAAAACCTTCATCCTTTGGTTGCATCCCAACGAATAAAATATATTCTCCGAAGAACTTATCAATTGTTCAAATATAGAAGGATTGTTAGTATCATTTTAGTATTTAGGTTGTTTTATCATGTAGTGTTCTAAAATTGTTCCTCCATGTTGTGGATTGAGCTACTCCATAGGGGTATCATTATTTTTCATAACATGAGTATGTTTTCCTAGTATAGTTAAATGTTGTTTAGTACCAGTTGCAGCTCTAGAACCTACATCATTAAATTTTTTTTGGTGGGAAATACCTACATGGATATATTCATTGATACAGTTACCATTCATTCCACTAGGCTCAATTTCTAAATAATGGAATTCATTAGATTATGTTATTAATCATAATGAATTATTTCAATCTTGAAACACTAAAAAAATTAAAAAATTATTCGTAAGTAAACATCTAATAAAAACATGGTTGCTTCCAAGATATATTTAATTTTAAATCCTTTTTAATGGTTTGTATAGAAAATATGAATTATCCTATTCATATCACCCAAATGTGTAACTCTTAGTGTACAGTAAGTCCTATTATCATGTACTAGGTTATGCAATGTTATGTCTGACACACATCATTAGAGTTGTTACCCTTAGGTACGATTTTTCTAGAACAATGTCAACATGTACTATCCATACATTGATGTATAGCTTAAAATACCCAAAAAACCTATAACTTACTAAAATTTTTGTATGTAATTCCATTATTATCCTCAATGCCTCTGTTAGGTCAATATTCATCAATATATATTTTTTAAACCTATTTTACAAGGTTTCTACTATACATTCTTGAATACCTACTTTAATGACTCCAACACAAATAACCCATGACTGGTGACATACATTAATAAATAAGTACTTCATGCAAGGAATATCTTCTCAACGGACTGAATAGTTTAGAACTCAAGGTAAACTACATATATACATTAAATCTACATTAAATTTTGAAACATAAAATAAAATATATTTATTAAATTAAGAACACAATTTATTTTATAGATTATAAAATCATGTCAATAACAATATACCTCTTAGAATCCATGGAAAAATAAAAGATAATAAATGGGTGAGCTCAAATTCTCAGAAAGGGTATGAATAAAACAAAAGATATCATAAATAATAATAAAATATTATGTAATGGTAAATAATTAAATCAAAATCCATTTAAATATAATCTTGATTAAAATATTGAATGAATGAATGAAAATAAAATAATTTCTTATAAGTAATCACAGGAAAACTATAAATAAACGTAGATATTCTTATAGTCAAATAATCATGTGCATTATCGGTAACTGATCTCCTAATGGGGGAATGCATAATGCGAGCCATCCTAAAAATTTCATTATGGCTTCACCTAAGAAAAAATTATAAATGAAAAAATTCATTAGATAAAACCCAAAAGAGATTGTCTCATGAGACCTATTAATGAATCAAATATATCTAAAAAGCCCATTATTAGAATTACTATGTCCAATGGCTTCTTTTTTTGAATGGGGTGAAATAAAATCAACATAAACATTCATGTTAAAACTATCATCAGTAATGTGAATACCTCAATCGTAAACCGTGAATGTTATAAACAATTTCATATAAAAAAAAAATGTTCGATATTCAAATAAATATTGAAATGTTATCATAAGATATCAAAGAAAATTAAGAAAATTATTCAACATAGTATTCTAACTTATATGAAAATAAACATATAAAATCAATGATATTTTTAGAGAAATACCATTTTTTACATTGAAATAATTTATTCAAAAAGACGTGCAATTTTAAATGAAAAAAATTTCTCTAAAAAGAATATTTTATTATTATAAATAAATATCCAAAATTTCAATAAATAATGATCTAAATAAATATACTCACTCCATAATAGTATAATGAACATTCCTTCCGTTAAAAAATTCATAGAGTAACTCATTTTGATAATTAAAAAAAGATACCTTCCAAACTATTTTGTAAAATTTAAAACATCAGTAAAATAAATTCAATATTTTTAGGATACTAGTAAAATTATTTTTATAATATTTTTTTAAAACATGAATATTGAAGAATAACGTTCCCCAATAAAGACATAAACATAAATGATCTCAAATAATAATGATATTTGGAAATAACCTTACCTTTAACATTCTTTTAGTTGAAATTTATTTAACCTCTTATATAATGGCATAAGGAATCTTATTAATTTAAAATATAACCAAATACATATTTATGATATCATATATGGTCATCTTATATTTTATTGTTAATAATATTTCAATTTTTACACATTTTTCTTTTGTTTACTACTTCATTTCCCTATGCATGTTTTCTTGGGTGTGTCTAAATTCATAATAAGATATATTTAATTAAACTATATTAGTATATTAAATTCACATAAATATTATTAATTCTTATATATAAGTTTTAATAATCATTCATTACTGGTTAAAATGGAAAATTAATCTCATCATGTCGTCGATAAGGTATTCCATATGTAAGCATGAGCGACGATATCATGACCTTAATGGTGAAAGGGTAAACAAATGGATAGTATATTAAATATATAGAACCAATATTATTTAAAAATCACTATATAAACATATTATTTCCATCATTTTACAAAACCATGTAATGTTTGTTATGAAAAAAAATTACACCAAGACATGGAGACGGTAAGTCGTACGTAAGCACACACAGTGCATTTATTTTTCATATTATGGATAAGAGGTGGAATATAGTTGATCACTGCTGGTAATAAAATTTCATAAACTAGATGATATTAGGGTAAAAAATTTAGACATTAAACAATAGATTAATTGGCATTATAAAAATAATTTATCATGAATGTGGTGGTTAAAAGAGTTACCTTCTTCATTAGCGGTCTTCCATTGGATCTATACTTAAGGGATTTGAGGATGGTATTTTTAGAAGACCATGACCTCAATAACATGTATAATAATGTTATGAGGATAAATGGGATGGTTTTGGTCAATATAGAATACCCAATGTGGTGTGAGTAAGTGAGCGTGGAGGTTCTCTTTTATAATTTAGGTGGGG
Organism: Viscum album; assembly: GCA_963277665.1. Lineage (NCBI taxonomy): Eukaryota > Viridiplantae > Streptophyta > Magnoliopsida > Santalales > Viscaceae > Viscum > Viscum album. The sequence continues at coordinate 1,630,262,326 of OY728150.1, forward strand.
GAACTTTTGGAAACCCAGAAAATATTTATTTAATATATATCAATATTCAATTATAAATATCTCTAAAGTGAGTTATTTAAAATAAATGATGGGTATGGTATGAAATAATATCATCAAATAATTTTTATACAAGACTATATCATATTATTACCCTTATCGTTTTGCATTAACCCTTATTTAATCTATTGACAATGTGTGTTTTTATTCCTTAATGGTTAATATGGTACGTCTAAAATGCCAAATGAACCCTTAATAGATAATTTATCAAATATTTAATCTTATCAAGATAATATTTCGTAATATTATATTTTTATTATATATATTTCATAAAACAAATTAATTTTTATTTTAAAATATGATTAATGTGAATTTTGATATTATTCCTTACATGACAATTTTAAAGTGTCAAAATAACATGATATCTCCAAAAAAAACATCAAATAAATAATTAGTATGAATATATAATATATAAATTTTTCTATGATAGTATTTAACTGAAATTAAATTTATTTTAGTGTTTTCAATATTATTTATTTTTATTTTCATTAATAAAATAAACACAACATCATCATTATATAATCCATTAATGTCATCATTTATTTTCAATGAATTAATATTAAAATTAAATGATAAATATAATTACATAATATTTCAAATAAATATTTATATTTTAAGATACCATTAGTAATACACCTTATAAAAAAATTTATACTTATTAAAATCATGATTGTGAAAATGTTAAATTTTAAGGAAACACTTTAATAAATGTCATACACAAATAGAAGTGAAATTTATTTTTCATATTATCAGGTGCAAGGATGATTTTGGTAAAAAAAACATTCATCCAATTAAATTTATTAAAATTGTATCGTAATTATATAACGATTATAATTATATTTTTACAATTAATTAATTGATTTACCTTGAATCATGTTAATAATTAATTACTATTGTTATTATTCACAATTACCCACAATAAAAGAAATGTATTTAAATAATTTTCAAACACTAATTAAAAATATGGAATAAAATTTTCAAATTTCAAAACACTGATGTTGAAATAATTAATTTAAAATTAAACCCATTGAAAGAACATGGAAACATGTTTTTAATGTTAAAATTTTCAAAATATAAAAATGTTTTTTATAAAAATTGAATGTAAAATTGATTCCAATGAACTAAATTGGATTAAACGATAAGAAATAGATAAAATTATAGTTTAAGATATAATAAAAATAAAATCTAACACTCTAAATTATTATTACAAAAATTTATTTTTCAATTAAAAATCAACATTTCAACATTATCCATCAAAAAGTGAAACATATCAAAAAAAACAAAAAACAATTACACCGAAATAATTTTTTTTATTTAAATTTAAATTAAGAAGTAAATATTGTAAAATATAATTTATTAATGATTCAAAAAAAATACTTAAAACAAATTTTTCATCAAAACTGGAAAACTAGCATTGTAGAAAAATAATAGTTTTATACATAAAATTGAATTTGTTCTTATATAATGTCTAGAAAATAGATATGAATAATTTTAAAAATTATATTTAATATTTTATATTAATAATTATATCTATATTTCATTAATATAATCTAAAAAAGGGGTTTTCGTTATTTTATTATTTTAAAATACACTTGTGCGCATCTAAATAGTTTGTATAGAAACGTTTCATTTTTATTAAATAGGTGATCGTATATATTTATAAATAAATGGGACCTAACAATTTAAAAAATATTTTCTCATAAGATATATAATTCTATTCATGACCACCAATTTAATAACATGTATATAATTTCATTTTTCATAATAATATAAATAGAATATTGTAGTTCATTTAATCTCATTATTGTGTGCAATGTATGATTTTTTTATATTAAATTTTAAAACAAACGTACCATAAAATATTGTTTTGTTACATTTATATTATTATTGAAAAGTAAAATTTAGTAATTCATTTAAATTTTTGTGTCTTTGGTAAAAAGTAATTTTAAACTATTTTTGAAAATCAGAAATAAACTATCTTTTACAAAAAAATATTGTTTAAAAAAAAATTAATTCAAATTATTTTTATGTTCCTTGTCATAAATATATAATAATAAATTTAAAACATTAGATAGTAATATCCATACACTAAAATTTTACAAATATTTTAAAATGTTATACTATATTACATTATATTTAGAGATGGGGTTGTTTGTTTCATAAGATATCAAAGAAAAAAATTTAAACAAATATATTAAACGGGTTGTCTAATAATGATGTTTCAGGTTAGATACGATATGTATTGTATTTTTGTTAATTTATTATTTCATGTTATCACAAGTTTAGTGATAATTATACTGGCGAATCCAATGAATATAGTGGTCCTCTACCAATAAATACCCATTTTCTCATGATTATAAACCTAATTATGATTTCATTCAAATATATGTTTATTTAAATAGAATAATATTAATACAATGATTAATAATTAAAAATACAAATGGGGATTCTAGAATCATGGGGGATCATGATCATTAAATCATTAATGACTACCTCAAACCTACTCAAACCAATCCCCCCTCTTGCATGAATAATATTATCCATAGAAAAAAAATTATGTCTTCAAACCACATATCCAAAATCACCAACCCATGTTATTCAAGATATAGATATCCATTACCTTTAGGATAAAAAAATTAATGAAATTATTGAGACCATGGACCCCTCATATCAAATTTATTCAATGAAGTTGAATGTTTTCCATTTTTCCAAAAATGAATGATATATGAATCTGTAAATCAATTTAAAACATATATCATTCTATTAAAATTTTTAACTGAAAAGTGAGTTGTATAAAATCACACCCCCAACTGAAAATAATTAATCATAACATTTTAATTAAATTGAAGGATTTTGATGGTATATTTTCATACAATAGTTACAGATGTTATCTGGATATAACAAATGATGAAATTATGTTCTAAATAATTTGAAAACATTGATGAAATGGCTATATAAATATGGTCATGGGAGAATATGAATTATCGTTCACAAGTGGAGGAATAAAACATATACTTTGATTGATTTGTCTATCAAGTTCTTGTAAATAAAAAATTTGATATTTAGTTTATATCTAATAGGGAGAAACATTGAAAAAATGATTTTGATATTTATGTTAATTGAATATACATAATATTTGAGCTTCTATTATAATTTTTTAAAACATTCCAAATTCATCAAGGATGTTTTTTCAACAATGTAATCTATTCATTAAAACTGTACTATATAAGAATTATCAAAGTGATTATGAAAACATTAATATTTTACAATAAGTTATCTTTAGATTGAACAATGAAATGATGACAATTAAAATTATATTAGTTAAAGAGATTTGGATTTTTAAATACCATGGAGGACATGCCATTCTTTAAAAAACTGAATCCAAAAATATTATTGAAAAATACCATACTATGAGATGATATCCACAATATGGAAGATGTTCCTATAAATTTAAATATCATTGGTTGTTTGAATATCTCTGTTCCTCAATTTATATAGTAACCATATCCTATCAAGTAAAACATAAAGTTTAATTCATTGAAACATTGACAATTTAGAAACAAGTGTGTTGATCAAATGTATCAAATGGAGATCGAACTATGACATTATAGAATTAAATATGATGTTATTTGTGGAAAAATTGTAGATATGTTTCTTTAATCTGACCATACTATAGTGAAAAATACCTCACCACAATATGTATGAATCTAAGAAGACTATTACATGACAATGATAATTTATCTGTAAAGAGGTGGATTCTAGGTTTTCTAGGAAATATTTATAAATTTTATATGATCCATAATTTACTCATTATTTCATGGTTATATTAATATTTAATGTCACATAATAAGGATTTTATATCTATATCATACACATAAAATGATCTCATTTTAGAAGATAATTAAGAATACATAAAATCCATTAGGTTTATTATTTATTATAAGTGGTTTTATAAAACAAATTTCAATAGTTCTATATAAAATATGGATAATTGACTTATATATCTGATTTTATTTGAAGAGAAGAGGAGATCTCAATTATATAGCTATATCTAATATTGATATCATATTAAGTGGTTTTACATGGATGAGTTAATATTTATGATGAAAAAAATACATTCCCATCAAGGAAGATTTGATCCCATTTTTAATATATTAATGGAGATAATACTCAAAAAAAGTACTATAGAGCATCATATTAGATGTAATGATTCGAGTCAAGTCTCATTCAAAATGGGGAAAGAATTAAATATCCAGAAACTATTATAAATGGCATTACATTATAAAAAATAACCAATAATTTTCATGATGTTGTTCACTATTAGACATGATGATATAGTTTTCCTAAGTCAATAATGGTCCCTTTACAAATTTTTATAACCCATACAATGTGTTGATTTATCATTTGGCACAATGACCGTCTGAATATGAATTTTTTTTCTCATTGTGGTGAACCATGTAAAATCTTTTTAATCTAAAAATTTAATTTCATTATTTTAAATATTTTAATAAAATTAGTATGATGGAAATCAGTGAGGCTATATGTGATCCTAAAAACACTGGGTAATGATTCTATGTCTGAAAGAACGAAAGGAATAAGGTTTTTTAAAACCATTATAGACCATGATTCACTGCCACCACTCTTACGGTTACATCTGTTCAATTGTGATTCCCTGTGAGATTCTGAGTTAGTTATAATTTTATTTCTTTTCATTATATGGATCACATATTAAGGATTCATTAATCTGGTTAAAACCATTTTTTTTCTAATTCAAAGGAGGATTCCATATCATTAATATATGTAACTATTAGAATCCATCCCAAAGTTTTTATATAAAGATTACGTAAAAAAATAATATAGATAATTAGGTTTTCAATATATCTATGAAAATTTTATAATAATACTTTCATCTTGTTAATCTGGTAAGTGAAAAAGTATTTAATTTTTTTGGTATGATAGCACAACGAAAAATGTATAAATATATGTGCATGATGTGGGAAAAGATTCCCTTTTCATTCATGGATATTATGTTTCATTGTTACCATGTTATAAGAGTGTATTGAGTTAGTCTCATCAACTTTAAATATTGTTTATGTTTATGCTTCCATTTATGAAATATTACAACCCATCTCTCATGAAATTCATGAATTTTCATCCCCTATGGTTGTTCATTATATACTCATGTATTTGTACCATATTTCCACTTTTTGGCATGTAAGATAATTAAAAATGATTCATTAATAATGGTTGAAATTTCCATTTCTTTGGTTGGAAAGATAGTTCTCTAATAAGGGTTTCTATGAATATTCAAAAAATATCCTATGATCATGAAAAGAAAAAATTTCACCTTTTTCTTTTACCATTATTTTTAAAGGAATCTTCTTAACACTTTTCAAACAATGAACTTTTCTTACTTGTATACCATCCAAAAGTAATATTATTTTTACCTCATAATACATTTATATATTTCTCCACCGTCAATCTTTTGATTCTTTCTTTTCATGTATAATGATTATTTTTATATGAAAAATTATAATATATATTAAATAAAATGGTTTTAATTTTTTTTTCATGTTTCATTTATAATTGTTCTGGGTAAATTATTTTTGAAGTGTTTTAAATCCTTCTTTCTATGTTTTCAATGTATTTTTTAAGGAAAATACTTTTCAAATTGTTTCTTTTATTTTTTTTATATATTTTCAATGTATTTTCATGGAATATGGTTTGAAAAAAAATTGACGATTTATTTTTCTGTTTTCAAAGTATTTTTAATGAAATGGATTTAAAATATGTTTTCAGTATTTCTTTATATGTTTTCAATTTATTTTCAACGAAATGGTTTTCAAAACGTTTTGAATATTTCATTTAATGTTTTAAAAGTGTTTTCAATGATATTTTTTTTATAATTCTTTGATGCTTATTTTATAAGTTTTCTAGAAAAACTGTTTTTCAAAATGATTTTCGGTTTTCTTAATAAGATTTCAATGTATTTTATAGAAAATTTATTTCCCAATTATTTTATCTGTTAGAAAAATATTTTTATAAGAAGAAAGGACCCTTTTATCAAGAATAATTTTTGAATGATATTTCATTATTATTTTCCCTTTATGATGACATTTTTTAATGTTACTCATTCCTCTTAGGGAAGTGATCTAATTGTTCCCTTCATATTATTTTAATGAATAGGTTATCCATAATTTTATGATATAAATGATCCACATATCTATTTTATGAATTATATATTTATTAGATTCATATCCTTATTAGAGGTTATATGATTTCAAAACCTACTTCTTTCCATGGAATATTCTTATGAAACAATTTTATTAAACAGGAATCCATTTGGACATGTTATGATATGATTACTTGTTAATAAAACTCATTTCCTTTCATTGGTTATTCTATGATTATTTATGATATTCTTGTATAGGTATGTATTATTTTATTATGTGATAGGTGGGACCTATATCATGGTCGAATGCATTGGGTTATGATTTATATATCATGAGAAATACTAAGATGGACTAGGGAATGAAAATTTACTACTAAGATGAACATAAGAGTGAACCATGACTACCAATATGGTATGAGAAGTAAACTCGTGATACTATGTTGGCCATGGGTGTGAACCATTGCTACAAAGAGGTTATGAGGAAAGAAATCATGCTACCAAGATGGTCACTGGAGTGAACCACGACTACCAAGATGGTATGAGAAGTGAACTCATTCTATTAAGATGGCCATGAAAGTGATCCCTGAAAACAAAGATTTTATGGGTAGTAATCCCATACTAACAAGATATTCCTAGAATTTATTCCTTTTATACAATGGAAATCTTATTATACACCAATGGTTTTACCACAATTCCATGTTCTATTCATATATTATGATTTCATGGAAAATGTTTTCTATTTTTTAATGATTCGTGTATTTTGAACTAAAATTATTAATGAGATGATTCATTTTTATAATCTTATATATGTAGTGTTTTATTTTCTATTTTCATGATAAAATCATATTCTGCCATTGAGGTGGGGAACTTCGGGTGGGGGGAAATGGTCTTAGGAAGATCATCACATGTCCCTTTTTTGGAAGATGGTTTCCTATCAAATTCACCATCTCCTTTTTAACCCATTATTCATCATTATAATTTAAATAAAGTTATGTCAACCCCGTGGTGACTCGGTAGTTAACCCATTTCGCACTGGAAAGGAGATAACACAATCAAACTGATGCCAGTGAGTTATTATGTAGGGTCGCATACTTTTGAAATCGTTCCTCATCGGATATAACTTCATCTAATTCTCTCTAATGGGTTTATTCTTGGATCTAGAAACACCCAAAGGAACTTGTATCCAGGATTCATATAACTTATTTCCAAAGGTAGGCGATTGTTGTTTGATGATTCATCCAACAACACTTTAGGACTCTACTAGTTGACAGGATGGGATGTCATGCTCACTTCCCCCTTCTAGGGGCGAATTATTTCCTGTTCTGGGACACAATTACAAATTTCTGTTGTGTTCATGTGTTCATTAATCCTTGGTTCATTCAAGAAGTGTGTGTCCACATGATACCCTTGGATTGAAAAATCATCATAGTCATTCATATATTTGATGCAACAGATGTAATGCAGACTTTCACCAAAAAATAAGGCACTATATAGTTTATCATAGGAGGATGAATGGTGTTTTGATGTTGAGATTAGACCCATAAGATGGGTTTTATAGGTATCATCAAGAGACAAATCAGAACCCATGTAGTTTAGAATTTTGTGGGGTTTATTCATGGGAGATGCCCATTTGGGGACATGGTTGTGTGGACCATTTTGCAAGGGTACCCTTTGGAGTTCGAGCCTTTGAGTAGGAAACCTATGTATCCCGATTTGATCAATAATCAAATCTCTTTTATTTCAAATATTCTATGGCATACCCATGGGGGATTCCAATTTATGAAGACATGATGGGCTGGTCCCTTTGACTATGCATCCTACGTATCCCGATTTCATCAAGAATCAGTTTTCACATATTTCTAAAAGGTGTGGAATTTTTAATTTTCACAATCCTATAATCCCCCATGATTCAATCTCGGGGTGAGAAACCAGAGGATGTGAGATATCCAAACAACATCATGCTTCCTCTCTGATTGGTGGGAGGGGGAGAGCCTATGGAGGAAGAGGAGAGGGCGACCGTGGTATGTGGTGTAGAACAATGAACCATTTCATGTGAAATGTAATTAGAGGGCATGTGTCTGGGCATCGAATGATTGGGGACATACCTTAGTTGGAAAGACCCAAATCACATTTTAGGAAGGGGAATAGTTTTATCGTTGTCAAAAGGATAAGAGAACATAACTACTTTGACTAATCCCTATTCATCATTGAAAAGAAATGAAATTGATCACCCTTAATACCTTGAATGAGGAGGTTCACGTCAGTATCCCATGGTTGGACTCTAGGTCCCCCTGGTAATGTAGACCCATGGACATTCCTGAAGCGCAAATTGTGTCGGGTTGAGCCTTCGTGACTATGCTTATAATATGTATGTATACACAAAGGGGTGCGCTGATGCACCCAATGATCTGATCATATTGGTCTGGGGACTTTAGTGGAGGCTATGGCATGATGTCAGAGGATTGGTACACAGAGGAAATATGGGGGACCAGATGGTAGTGGAGGGTTGATGTTGGAAGAAGATGAAATAATACCTGAAAACACCCCATTCTGCCAACTGATTTCTTATACAAGATGGGGGAAGCTCTACATATCCTAGTGGTATGTGGGTATAGGGGTCCTTCACATACCGATGCAGTACACATGAATGGGTATAGACCACCTTGTACCATATTTTTACATAACCAATCAAACATCTTTCAGTTCCATCAGCATATTGATGTAGCACGAGGCACTGGGTTCAGTCCGCGCAACAATACACTATGTTGAGTACCATATTGATGGATGGTTTGGTGGATTATCGTTCATGGGAAGTAAATTCTTGATAAATATATGGTTTATAAATCCACTATTTAATTTTTATGTTCTCTTTTTGTTATTAAATTCGACCGTATTATTGTTCACGGATGGTTGTACATGTGGTGAGCATGCTTCGTAATTCAGGTTTTGATGATGAATCGAGAATGAAGCCAAAATCATCTCTAAGTTATTTCTCCCAAAATTTTAATCCCCTTCCATATTTTATTTCCTGGTTCAGCCCCTTTCTAAATTTATTATCGTCTACTTTTATAGAGAATTGGGGCAATCATATCTATGGTCAGGGGAAATCATTTATAGGGGCCCATGAAGACAGATCCAAACCTGCACAAGACTCTGTCAATTGGGATTTGAGGAGGCTACTATTTGAGATAATGGATAGAGGAACCCTTCTGATTTTCTTCACATGCACAATGATGAGTTTTTATAATGGTTCGCGGATGGCCTTCTTGTGAACGATTCCATTACCGACCCAATTTGATGTACGCTGGGATCGTAGGACATCTCTCCACGGGCTAGCGATTCACGAATGGTTACGTGTACCTAGTGGTTCATGATCTAGGTAGTCCCCAAACCATTACCGGTGGTCTTTTATCTGTTTCTCTATTGGAAATCTGAATTTTGGGTTTTCCAAATGTCATTATGGAACATTAAAATAAAATTCCAGATTGCCCATAGCAGTACGCTACACTGCTTGTGTGTCTGCATACCAAGCATGATCTGGGAAACCAATCCTTAAGAATTATTAATCTGTACAAAACATGAATTATATACTTCTGGAAAAGAATATAAGGAATCCTCGGATTGTGGTATACATATTCTTTGAACCCTTTTGTTTGTTTTCCAAGGATCTACAGGCCAACGCAACACAAAGGGTTCGCATACCCCTGCTATACATGGTGAAATGCATCATCATACCATAGTCATGGGATGGATTTCTTCTGTGTATCATGTAGTATGTGGAATGTTCCTTCCATGTAACATTTCTAGGAATAGTATGCTGAGCCTTATGTGTATGTATTTTAAGTCCTTTATCCATTCTTTAACAGCCTTTATCAATCAATATCTGTTAACAAGACATTCTGTCAACTTCTAGATCTTTTTATCCATGCTAAAATGGCTGCTTGGCAGGCTGTGATAAAATCGACGAAGACAAGGGTAACCATGGTGGTTAATAGTGAGGATCATCTTTCACCCTACAAAATTCATCGTGATATCTTCTTTATGTATTTTTTGTTTCAAGAGCTCCTAACTTACCCACTATCTATATATTTACCTTTTCATGGCATTGGTCACCCTAAAAAAGATTCTATTCTAATAGCTGAACATGATACACCTTTAATCCTTTTAGAAGTAATGTAAGGACATGACCACAACAACATTTCCCTTGTAGGAGATTTCATATCCACTTTGATTCAGGACAACATCTTCATACAAGGAGGCTCAACATGGACTCAGGGAAACCATGGGTGTCACAATGGTGTCCCAAGACATGGTGTTTGATAGTAACCATCCATTATCAACATCTCCCAAGAAAATCCTAATGGTGGGTAATGATCCATGTGTGAAATTCAAGATGGAGGATGTTTTCCCAATGAGTGGGCCTAGGCGTTCTGGGTATATTAGACCTGTTTGGACTCTACTGACTTGTTGGAGGAAGTGGGCTTGAATCAGCTAGCCTGAGTTTCTTAGATCGCAGGCTTCTACCCAGGTGAAATCCAACATGAGGAACGGATCTGCTGGTGTTCATGCATGAACACCTTCCACTCATTGCATGGGAAGGTGGCAATCCACTTATGGGATATCTACCAACATGGATGACTCCCCATCCTTGGAGATATATATGATGAGTTTTTCTTTGAAATCTCTACATGGAATGACCCTATCCATGTTCCCTCTGTGACAAAGAGTTTACTAGTCGTGGCAGAGGGATTACTTGATCGTCCCCTCCAGTATCTCTTACTTATCGTATTCAAGGTGTGGATAGGGTTATTATTGCTGGAAAATGGTCCCAAGACCAGGGATCAAACCAATCATACTCACCCATCCGGTTAGTCCCTCCAGTCTCCAGTGTCATATTGTCCAACCCTTGATGCAGGATGATATACCACATGGGGATGTGATCTTCAATTAGGCGTATCACCTGTGCTTCTATTTGAATGTTTCTTTTCCATGTTTTTTAATGGATGTATTTACCTTCCGAAAATGTCAGTAATGGGGTTTGGGCCTTTTCTTTGATGATGGTTCCCACACTCATAGAGGGTCGTCCAATTAATTTGTCCCTAACAACCCTCACATGGTTGTATGAGTTTTTTGGACAAATACAGCAAGGTAGGCCCCCACATCATCTCGTTACACCATATCTATTTATGTATATGTGTATGGAAGTAAAAATCCTATGTTATGAATGTTTCCAAACTGAAAAGGTTTCTTTATTCTATGTTTTATCCCACCCTTCTCATCATTATCACTATTCATCCAAAAACTCAATGCATTATAGATGTGGTTGGGCGGTTGAACAGTGCTTCATGCTTATCATTTTCACTGCATACTACCCCTCATGGGTCATTAAGAGGTGGCAAAGATAGTTCATTATAGGAATTTTCATATCTCAATGTGCTTCGGGATAGGATGATCGCTACTCATATAGATCGAGTTGTTATTTTTGAGCGATACCTCCTATACTCTTTTTCAAAAAAAATTCAAATTCCTTCAATAGATTACAATACTTCTAGCTTCATTGTTAAGGTAGGAGTCTCATTATGTAATTCATCAATAGTTATGACTTATGATGATTCATGAAGGTGGAAATGTTGATTTTTTTCATTTCTAACATAATAGGATCCACATTTCTATGACTGGAGTATGCCCAACATTGGACGACTTGTTAACCTAATAGAGTGTTGAGAGAACTAGTTCAGAAATTACAAAAATGATTAATATTTACCCACCCTATCCTTATCCCATCAACAATGCCATAAATTCTTTATAATATGAAGAGTGTGATAGCTACACCTTCTACTTATATCATTATAGCATCCACAATTTATACACCACCTCTTCCTACCCTTGTGGTAAGAAGATGCTCGGTTCACTATCAGAAGTGTGCAGGAGGAGCTTCTTTTGTACATCCTATCCCAGTGGGGAGTGATTCAGACTACTCCCCACATGTGGATACAGGAAAAGACCATAATGAGGCTTACACTAGAAGAGTGGCACCTATCACCACGGAAGCTGTGAATAGTCCTCCTCATCTGACTCCAGTGCTTGAACCATATGAGGGAAAATAGAGTCCCTAATCTTATATGACCTGTATGAGGTCCCTTACCTCTCCTGTGATGACACTTCCTGGTTATAAACAAATTGTGGTAAAATAGGATCAAGGTATTGGTTCCGTAAGAAGGAACCTGAAAATGAAAATGAAGGCACGATGCCAGTTCTCTCCCCTTTCGATGGAGACACCAATGGAAAATATTGTAGACAAGACTGACAATTTTCAGTGTTTATTCACAGAGATGGGATTTGGAAGGTTTGATAATCAACACTTACATATCCTCATCAACCAATTCATCATTTCATAAGATGACCTTGCCTCATCTAGGGACAAGATGACCAAGTTCAATTCCTGTCATCCGCAGTTGGCAGCCTTCTAAGAAGTTTATGAAGAGTTCAATCACTTAATGGTCGATGAGGGTAAGTCTCCTGATTTAGTTGACACCCAAAAGGAAGATTTTTTGGAGTATGAGGCCCACATATCATGTTTGAGGGATCAATTTTCCTCTTCTTGTGCAAACTATTAATCCATAAAAATGAAAGTACAAGACCTTAATGTCCTTCTAGAGAACACACATCTGACGGTAAAGGCTTAAACAGAGGAGAAAGCTACTTTGGAGTACATTATTGATGGCCCATGGAAGTCACTTGCCATTCTTTTGGAAAGGGAGAACCAGACCTTGTAGTATTTCCTTCAAAAATCATGATATGTACTCTTCCACTTTTGTTAATTTGGAGAGGCTCTGAATTGGGGATGTTCCTCCATTTCTGTCAAACTCAATTAAACAGGTTTGACTTAAATAAATTTTCATTTACATTTACTAGCATGTCAGTTGAACATAATCTATCATTTATTAATCATTTCAATAAGGTACAAATTTTAATCCATTATTTGAATACATTAAACTAAAATAATCTAATTGTTCTCTAATTTTTTCATGAGCCGCAGGGCTCAGCGAACATACATCAACTATTGCTGAGGTTTAATGGAATATAGCACGAACGTTTTTGTCTTTTTCATCATTACCCTAAATTTTTCCTATTCTCATTTTATTGGTGCTTGGTGGTAACATTACTTTTTCTTAGGCCTCCCTTTTCAGGTTTTCAACAAAACATTCTTTACAACTTTTTTATGGGTCAAGGTTTTTTTTGCAAACCGATACTCGACTTCTACCTAGAGGTTCCTTATACAGCATTTTCCTTTAGAATGTATGTCATATTTTTCACCAGCAGTTCACTTTCCTACCAATTAAAATTATTACTAATGTTTTAGGTCAAACAAAATTGACCACACATAATGGGGAAGGGTCCTAATTTGAGATTCTCATTCGGGAATGTTTTAATATTCTTCACACCAGGCTTAGGGATTTTTCTTAACCCTATATTTTTCATTTTGGAAATCCATGAGGCTTGGGAGTTTTTTAGGAATAAAGAAGGACAAAAGGTCTCTCTTGTGGATAGATATTACTTTTAATAATGGTTATTATTGGGATCAACAACTATAGAGCCTCTGAGGAATGATGTGAATAATAAGTCAATGGTGTCCACATGACATTTTCCTTCAAAATATGATGTATTTGGTAGTATTTTCAATACATTGTGTTTATCTTAATGGTGGGATCCATAATCAATGTCTAGCCTAAGTAGTGGTGTCTGAAAAAATTAGGTACATTCATACTGGCTTTTAGTGCGAAACTATTTATAACAACTCTGATCACAATTACACACATAAACCTGTTTTATTACATAAAATATTCACTTTATAGAACCTATAAGATCAAGAGGAATAGTGTATTTGGTGATTAGGAATATTACATAACAACATAAAACCTAAATCACAACATCTTTATTGAAATTTTTCTTTACATGACTAATACATTCCTTCGTACTTAGCATAGCATGGTATAACTTGAGGAAATGCATAAGAAAAGGGTGATCTATAAAGCCTAGTAAGGGAGTAAACAACGCATAACATGTAGAATAAACTACTTTTTAGGAAAAAGTAATATCAATGGAGCATAAAATAAACATAAACATAAAGACAATATATTTCATGATTATCCTAACATGGAAATGTGACAACAACAATTAACATGGTATTCACATGATCCATGGATCATTGCACATGGAGCATGAGTAAACCCTCATTGAACATGAATTATAATGAGTAAAACCTCTTTTCACTTGATGTATCATGATACTAATCATCACCTAATGCATTGGAGAATTATTAGAGCACACCCTTCTTAATCATTTCATTTCTAGCAATAGTGTTCCACAAAGATCATTAAACATGGATCAATTAAACATCATAATTTATTAAACCATAATTGAGTGTGGGATTCATACATGAACCTCTATAATAAATAAAAAAAATTTCATAATGGTGAATAATATTGATAGAGAAATGCCCATGTCATTCACTACACATTGACTTTGTCTTAGAAAATCGTGGTGTAATTTTGGAAGCATAACAACATGACATAAGAATTTATAAAAATGTTTGATGAGAGAAAAATGGGTGTCTCAAGATTTTTTACATTAAGTGTATAGTAAGGGTTCATATAGATACATGTACCAAAATATGAAATGGAATTTGGAATCATAATACAAAATAATTTCTTGAATGTAAAAGTGAAGATAGAGGTTCCTTACAGAATTGGTTACCTGTGTACATGGGAGGCACTAATGAGAGAGAAAGTGGACTAAAATCATTCAAACAAAAAGTGGGAAGTGTAGGGGGGGTTATAAATCATACCCCAACATTTATAATTGAAATTAATAGGGAATAATAACATTTTAAAACTTGATAAAATGATTAAGAATGTAACCCATTATAGAAATTCAGCATGGTAGAGGGTGTACTTGGGAGGCATTAATGAGAGAGAAAGGGGTATCTAATCCTTGAAAAATAATGAAGGCATTATAGGGGAGGTAAAAAAATTAGACCCCAACATTTTTAATTGATAAAAAGGATATAATAATATATGGGAACTTGGACATAAATTAGGAAAGTGAAAATCCCTTACTTGGAAGCGTGATCCCGAAGGCTTGGGAGAGTCTAGAGATAGACTTATTGGAAGGATAGGAAACCTTGATAAGATTCTACAGATAGGAGGGAAGGGTCTGGTCAAGATCTAAAGGATTTTTTTAATAGGAATTGGTAGATTATGTGGGTTTATATTGGAAAAGGGAGGGAATTATTTATTATTTAGGTTTTGGACTCTACATAATAAACTAATAAAAATAACAAACCATCCCAGGTTTATTTCAATTTTATTTTTCCAAAGGGGAGGGGAACAATTATTTTATAAGGATAATGGCCTAACATAATAAAATATAAGTCTTCATTATGTGGAGGTGAGTCACACTCTGAAGGAAATCAATTAGAAAATGTTAAAATGTATTATAAGTCTTGGAAGGTCCACTAAAGTTTTATAAAATAAAAAAAAAATCTAAAATCAAATTATTTTTGTGGAATAACATATATTGTCATAAAAACACATTTATGGTATTTTATTACATCTTTATTGTGACATTATGATGTCCTAAAACACATTATATAAGTAAACCATATTTAATTTTTACCCAAAAAATCGACTGTCTCAGAATATTATGAAAAATTACCCATTGGAAAATTTTAGTGTCATGATTCTAAAAAATAATATTCATTTTACCTTAATAATTTTCTAAATATGTGAATATTCACTTTTAAATTATAATCTGAAAACTATAAAAAATTCTTAAGTTTTAACAAAAACATCTTTCAAACCACAATAAAAATTACAATTGTATTCATAAAAAGTATACGATCTTTTATACATATAATAAAAAGTAATATAATAATAATATTTCATTAAGATGTTATTTAATTTAGAAATACCTTAAGTCATC
Organism: Viscum album; assembly: GCA_963277665.1. Lineage (NCBI taxonomy): Eukaryota > Viridiplantae > Streptophyta > Magnoliopsida > Santalales > Viscaceae > Viscum > Viscum album. The sequence goes on from OY728150.1 coordinate 1,630,278,539, forward strand.
CGAATAAATTTCATTGTTGAATATTAACAAAAAAAATACTATTTTGGGTTTATAAACTATTTACAAAGTAATAATAATAAAATGAATGTATATTATTTATTAAGAAATTAAGTACATAGTCATCGTTATAGGTTCTTGTTACATAACCACTTAAAACACCCACATAAGTCCTTAGGTTAATGTGCGTGTTGGTGACTGAATCTTGGGGTGGCTCGGATAACATCGCTCAAGTAGTAATCTCTATCATCTTCGACTTCTCCCATTAGCAATTGCACTCGAGCTTAATGTAATCAATATTGGCTTGGTATTGGTCATGATTGAAGCCCAAAGGTTCCACCTCCTTCCAGAGCTCTGATAAATGGGCCTCGTACGATGAAATTATAATGGATGAGTCCATCACTTCCTATGTTTGAGTAAATTGGATTTATTAATGTCGAATATTTATACTAATCATGCGATAACAATTCAATGAAAATATTAGAAACAATAACAATTCATAATGGTATTTTGAAATCAAAAATCATAATCCTACAAAGTTAATATGTTCTAAATGATCATTCTACATTATAATACATTTATTTACATTAAGAGGGTCTTTTATTTACAATAATTTGTGTCATTACAGTCTTCCTCCCTTAATAAATTTCTTCCCATAGATTTCCTTTTCCCATAATAAAATATATGTTGATTACTCTGCCTCATTACATCCTATGGCATCCACGCTTATTCTTCATACTTATGGATTCTCCGCAACACTTTCACGAGGGGAATTATCTTATTTTGTGTAATGTTTCCATAATATCTAGGATCATCATATGATTCTCTACATTGGAGAGGTAATTCTCCAATGCTACCACCTATGGATTGATTATATTTGATGGGTCATGTACGTACTTCCTCAAGAGTGATACATGGAGTAGATCATGTACAAGGGATATGTTCTGTGGGAGTGGTAGCTGATAATCCACTGCTCCAATGTGATCAAGGATCTCAAAAGGGCTGATGTACCTTGGACTAAGAATTAACTTATTCTAAAATCTCATAACTCTCTTCCACAATGATATGGTGAGGAATACCAGGTCTAAGATACCATACTCTAGGTCTTGTCAATGATTATTAACATAGATCTTTTTCGACTCTAAGGAGATTTAATGTGATACTCTATGGTCATAAACTTCTCCTCCAATTCATGGATCATTTCTGGACCTAGGAGTTTTCTCTCCCTGAAGTCATCCCAACATGTCGGTGTTTGCACCTCTTCCCACACAGGGCTTCATAAGTAGCCATTTGGATGAATCAGTGGATAATTTTGTTGTAAGAGAACTCAAATAGAGGAACATATTGATCACATTCTCCTTTAAAGTCCATTTTTCATGCTCTCAACAGGTCCTTTAGTGTTTGGATAGTTTTTTCAGATTGGCTATCTGTTTGAGTCTAATAAGTTGTACTGGTGTTCAATATAGCATTCCGAGCATGTTGGGAACTCTAAAAAAACATAGAGGTGAATCTTGGATCATGATCAGATACAACTGATAGTGGTACTCCATGAAGCCTTTCAAAATCTCTGATGTATATCCATTCCAGTTTATCCAATGATAAATCCTCCCAAATTGAAATTAAGTGAGCAGTCTTTGTAAGATGATCCACAACAGCATAGATAGCATCGTTTTTTGGGATTTCATTGAATGTTCAGTGACAATGTTCAGGTGTGATGTTCTCCCATTTACATGCATGTATGGGTAATCATTGCATCATCCCCTTATACATATTCATCTCAGCATTCACTTGCTGACGTACCAAGAACATTTATGTATACTCAATGATCTCCTTCTTCATGTTATCTCACAAATAATTCTCTTATATATCTAGATACATTTTTCTATTTCATAGGAGAACAGTGAAATATGAAATATGTGAAAAATCAAAATGTTCTTTCTGAAGCTTTAGACTTGATGGAACACATTTTATTTTCAAAAATCTCACAATTATTCCATCATTGGGATTTAACTCCAATGATTTACCTTTTCTGATAGTTTTCACTTTCTTTTGAATTCCCACAACATATTTTTGATCATCTTTTATCATTTACAAAATAGATGGTTAACAAATAATTTATAAACAGATTGGTGATTTTATATTATTTATAATTTGCATGCCTATCTTCATAAAATCTAAAAAGAATGGATCCTTTTTAATTCTTATCATTGATAAAATGGTTGGGTCTTTTCAACGTAGAGCATTTATTACCTAGTTTGATTTACTAGTGTTGTAATGGATAGGATAGTCATAGTATTTTATCATCTCTAACCATATTTATTGATTCATGTTCAACTCTTTTTTTGTGAATATATACTAGAGGCTTTTCTGGTCCGTATATATTTCAGACATTTCCCCAAAGAGGTAATTTCACCAAATTTTTAAAGCGAATATCACAGTATCCCACTCACGATCATGTGTTGGATAGTTTTTCTCAAGAGCATTAAATTTCCTTGAAGAAAATGAAATGAATTTTTCATTTTACATCAACACACAACCTAGGACCTTCTTCAAAGCATCACCAAATTCCACAAAAAGTTCTCCACTTGTGGGTAGTGTAAGAACAAGCGCGGTGATAAGCCTCCTTTTCTACTTATTGAATCTCTCTTCCTATTCATCACTCCAAGAAATCTTTACTTCCATCCGAGTTAGCATGGTAATTGGGTTTGACAATCGTGAGAAATTTCTCACAAATCGGCAATAATTTCCAGCTAACCCCAAAAAGCTATAGATATTCATTATCGATGTTGTCCTCAACAATCCCTATATTGTAGCTATCATTGAGGGATCCAAATATTTCCCATCGCTTGAGATGATGTGACCCAATAATCATACTTCCATCAACATGAACTCGCGCTTTTTGTACATTCCATAGAGAATTTCCTTTCTCAAGGTCTCCAATATATGACTTAGATTATCCTCATTTTCCTCCTTGGGTTTGGAGTATATTAGAATATCTTTAATAAAGACTACCATATATTTGTCAAGGAAATACCTAAAGAATGAATTCATCATGTCAATGATGATTTATAGAGATTTAGTGAGTATGTAAGGGATTACTATGAATTCATAGTGCCCATATCTTGTACGAAAAGTTGTCTTGGGGAGAACATAATTTTTCACCCTTACTTGGTAATAACCTAACTGGAAATACAACTTGCTGATGTATTCTGCTTCACATAACTGATCAAAAAATTAATCAATTCAGGGAATATGATACTTGTGCATTATCATGATTTTTTTACCTCACGATAATCAATGCAAAGGCGCATTGACCCATCCTTTTTCTTGACTAAGAGGACCGATGCACCCCATAGTGAATAACTTGGGCATATAAACCTTTATGCATATTATCTTATAGTTGTTTCTTTATCTCCTCAATCTCCACAACGTCCATTCTATACAGAGTCTTGGAAATTATAAACACACTAGGTATAAGATTATTTGAGAAATCAACATCACTTTTATGAGGATGACCATGAAATTCCTAGGGAAAACATATGTGAATTCCCTCACAATAAGCATGTCATCAAAGAGGATTTCTTTCTTAAAATCAATCATATATTCTAGATATGCATTCTAATAGGGAAGTAATATCCACACATGAGATGATGGTGTTGAGTAATATTCATCCACGTCTGGACAGTTGTATAGAATCGTTGATCAATTCGCCATAGGTAGAGTAATTTCCCTCTCATGTAAATTTATGTTGTCTATATATAAGAAAATCCAATTCATGCCATGAATTTCATAAAATTCCACAAGATGGAGTATTATGAGGGTCTCTAGGAAGTTTAGTCCTCAAATTATGACAGGGGAGGAGTTATTTTCTTGGGATGCAATGATTGAATAATTTACCATACACACCGACATCTTTACCTCCAGGATTTCTGGTGGTGTTGGGATTGTTGTACTATACTATTGGAAAAAACATGCGTAGAACTGAAATTAAATAGTACATTCACTATTAATTAATTAATAACTAGAGTATACGTCACTACTTCGTTTTCGGGGTTCACTTAGGCGGGGGGGGGGAGGAAAAGAGTTCACCCTTGCTGACTTGGAGGCTGTTGGTTTCCTCGGAAAGCCCTGGGCTTAGGTGACTATTTTACAATGTTCCATGGTTCTTTATAGTTATTGCAATGAAGAATTCATTGATGGTCAAATGGAGAATTCGTCTCCTTTGTCCCAACCACGAGTGTCTCTTTCTTGTAGTTAATATCTAGGTGCCCTTCTCTTCCACACCTAAAAAACTTCCTCATACCCTTCATGAAATTTTTGGGGTGCTTATTTCCACACCTTAGGCAAGTGGGGTGTTGTATTTTTATAGTTATGGTCGATTTATCCATCAGACTACCGAAATTATTGTCTACCTCACACTTCATATCCATATGATACCCATAAGATTCACTGATCTCCATCTTGACTTTGAATGCACATTAGACAATTTCTTCATAGCTCTCAAAGTCACATATCACTATGTCTTTCCTTAGGATAGGTTTCCTCCCACCAAAGAAGCGGTCAACCTTGTATTCAGGGGAAATGATAAAGTTGGAAGGATATCGTTCATGCCTCGTGATGTTCTCCTTGTACGCTCCTATATATTTTTCATATTTTTTCATGAGTCCATGGAAGTCCCCTTCCATCTTAAGTCATAGGGTGAGCAGAAAATATTTATCAAGAAACATATTTCGTAAATCCTTCCATTCCAACGCCTTGTTCTCCTTCTAATGATTTTTATTTTTGATCAATGTCTACCATTGATTAGCTTCACCCTCTATAAAATATGAATCAAGAAGAATCTTCACTTGTTCATATCATTGAAGGATAGAGAATATATTCTCAATAGAGTTGATCCATTGTTTGACAATTGAGGGATAAAAGGATCCATCAAATGTAAAGGGACTTTGTCTCATGAAGATCTTGATTGAGACTTGTTTTTTATTTGGGGGTAGGGGGTTGTATGTTCTTCTTGACCCAAGATTATATTCAAAAACTGAGTTAATTGAGGGAGTATCATGACAAAGGTTTCAATTTCCGCTCCCATCAGATTGAGTATTTCATTGGAACAATCATCACATTGATCTTTGCATTAGTTGTTAGCCTGATTTCTCCTATTACCAGACATTGTTAGGAATAAAATTAATTTTAGGTGTAACCCATAAAGTTTAATACATAGAAAAAACGAATGACTTAGAAATAAATTTTATTTCCTTAACTAATGAATCTATAGGCTTCAATATATGTAATCCATGATCTACATCGCAATGTATATTCATAAATTTTTTTCCCATAATAATGGTTCAAAATAATATTATTGATTTACCATATTATATCCCCTGACTGTGTCATAACCAATACTATATCAAGGCCCATTGTCATGTACTAGGATACCCCTAGTCAAGCCTGAAACTGCTTTTCAGAGTATTAACTCCTAGGTACATTTTTGGAAATGTCACCTCTACCTACTTGTATCCCGGCATGGATGATTTTTTTGATAAAACACTTACTTAGTAATTATCAAAATTTTGGGATGAATTGATTATACATAGTCTAATCTCTAAGTATCCACTAGGGATTTCTAATCCTAATCCCAAAAATAACTAAACCTATCCTCTTATACAAACTATAACAACCCTTATCTTTATTACACACTTAAACATGAATTTTTACATACAATATTCACTATATAAAACATATAATATGGAGAGATATATTTTATTTGGGGATTATTAACATAAACTATTGACTTAAAACATGAAACACAACATATTTATTGAAAAAACCCTTTACATGACCTCTACATTCCCTCGCACTTAGCATTACATGGGATAACCTGAGGAAATGCATAAGAAAAGGGTTAGATATAAAGCCCAATAATGGAGTAAACAACCAGTAACAAGAATAATTCACTACATATTAGCCAATAGGAATATCCATGGAGCATGAAAGAAATATGAACTTAAAGGCATGATATATCATGATTATCATAACATAGGAAGGTGGCAACAAGAATTAACATGGAATTAGCTTGAGCCAAGGATCATTTCACATGGAGCATGTGTAAATCCTCATTGAACATGAATTAGAATGACTAAATCCTCATTGAACATAACGTATCATGATACTAATCTTTACGCCATGCATTGGAGCGCTATTAGGGTGCACCATTCGTAATTAATTTCATTTCATGCATAAGTGTGCCACATAGATCATACAACATGGGATCATCAGATATCAACATTTATTATATAATAAAGGAATATGTAATTTATACATGAAACTATATAATCAAAAAATAAAATTTCATAAAGGTGAATACCCTTGATAGAGAAATGATCATGGAATTCACTAAACAATGACTTTCTCTTGGAAATTCGTAGTGTAATTTCGGCAGCATAACTACGTGCAATAATAATTCATGAAAATGCTTGATGAGAGATAAAGGGTAGTATCAACATATATTCATTAAATTTATTGTAATGGGGTCAAATGGATACGTTTCCAAAACTTATTAAATGAAATTTGGAATCATTATACAAAAGAATTGCTTGAATGATAATGAGGAGAGATAAATTCATCATGGAATTTAGGCATGGAAACCGATGTACAAGGGAAGAAATGATGAAGGTTAAGGGGTATATAATATTTAAAAAATAAATTTCGACGCTTGGGGATGTGAAAAATCAAGCACAACTATTTAAAATTTATATTAAAATGTAATGAAAAAATATAGAAACATGGATAAAATGGGGAAGGAAGAAATCCCTTAGGGAAATTATGCATGGTAACATATGTCCTTGGGAAGCATTAATGAGAGATAAAGGGGTATTTCATCAATAAAACATAAGTAGGGATATATAGGGGAGGTTAAAAAGCATACACCAAAATTTTTAATACAAAATAAAATGGCATATCAATATAAGGAAACTTGGACATAAAAAAGGAAAGTGAGAATCCCTTACTTAGATGATTGATCCTAATGGCATTGGAGAGGATTGAGAGAATCTTATTTTCGGAATATGGAATATTTGGAGAATTATAGAGAGATTAGGTAAAGGGATGGTAGATCTCCATAGGCTTTGAGTGAAGATAATGTGGGAGCATTGTGGGTTTATATATGAAAATAGAGGGAAATGTATTTTTAATTTGGTTTTGGACACTACACATTAAACTAATCTAAACCAAGAACTATCCCTTGCTTTTTCACATGTTTTTTTCCAAATGGGAATGGGAAAAATTATTTTATAATCCAAATTTACTAACTTATTAAAATATTAGGCTTTCTTATGAGGAGGTTAGTCATACACTCAAGGAAATCTATTAAAAAAGATAAAATGTTTTATAAGTCTTGGAGGGTCCACTAATGATGTGTAAAATAGAAAAATCTTATCTAAAATCACCTTATTATATTGTTAAATCTTATATTGGTGGAAGACATCAATTGTGGTTTTTTATTACGTCATTATTGAATCATTATGTTTTCATGAAACACATTATATAATTAAATAATATTTAATTTTGACCCAAAAATTCAAATTTCCTAGAAAATATTGAAAAATTCACTATTTGATAATTTCAAAATCCAAATTCCAAGAAAAATATTCATTTTATATAAATAATTTTCTATATATTCGAATTTTAACTTTAAAATTTGAAACCGATAATTATCTAAAATTCATGGGTTTTGACAAAAACAACAATCTAACATTAATTAACATTATCATTATATTCATAAAAATTAAATGATCATTTATATAAAATAAAATATAATTTAATAATAATATTTTAGTAAAATATTATTTAATTCTAAAGACCATTAATTCTTAAAATTTTATTTTTTCGAATATTAACCAAAAATACAATTTGTGCTTTTAAAACAATTTACAATGTTAAAATAATAAAATGAAAGTATATTCTTTATACAAAAATAATGTACATTGTTAGAGTGGTAGGGTATTGTTATATAACCCTTTAAAACACCAGAAAAAGACCATAGGTTAAGGTGTGCGATGGTGGTAGGCTCTTGGGGTCTCTCAGATAACACCGCTCGAGTGGTAATCTCAATCAACTTGAACATCTCCTATAGGCGCTTTCGACCGAGCTTAACGTATTGAAGCTCATATTGGGCTTGGTCAAGAGAGAACCCAATGATGCCACCTCCACTATGAGATATAATAAATGGGCCTCACAATTTTCAATTCTACTGGATGAGGCCATCACATCATTTGTTTGAGTAAATTGGATTTATTAAAGCCCTATATTTACACTAATCATGGGATAACTATTAAACTTATATATTAGCAATGATAACAATTTATAACAATATTTTGAATTAAAAAAACATAAAACAATGAAGTTTATATGTTTTATATGATAATTGTACATTATATGACATTTAATTAGATCCATATGGATTTTAATTAAAAAAAGTTTGGGTTGTTACATTGATCCTGCACAGTTCTTACTTGAGAGAGGGAGAGGTGGGGAATAGTCAGTTCATTTTGAAGTACTTTGTTGGGGAATTTGTAATTAAGAATGTATTTATTACATTGTACATAAGTTTTAAAAATCTAGGGCAATGACATGACACGACCATCATTTGAGTGTACGAATGCTAGAATGGACTATCCAGAGAACGAATCTTCTTTGGATTGATAGTCATTTTGTAGGCGATATATATAGAGCCTCTCGGGCATGGTGTGTATAGTTAAACAAAGGTGTCTAGAAGACAATAACCATCCATCTCCAATGACTGTGGCGATTGGGAACATTATGAATACCTTATGTGACCTTCCACAAGGGGTGCACCTTAACCAGAAAAGGAGCATTTTATGTGAACTTATTTGGGGGAATCCTGGAAATGTGTACGGGTAATCTTATTTTTTATGTGGATCAACATCACGCTTATGGATGGAGGATACTTAAAAACCACAAAAGGAACCAGAGATGAATTGGGGTTGTATGTTCTGATATATCCAAGATGCGTGTAGGGAGGAAAATATAAACCATGAATTTGAGGGCCCTTGAATTAGGATGGATGGAATGAGGCTTGAAAGCCATTCAGCATACTAATATTGGAGAGGACTCTCATGGGGAAAAGTATTCATTTTATTGATGTCTATTTTTGTGGGAAACATATGTAGAGAATCCGGGGTATGATGTGCATAGTCAAATAAAGGTCTCTTCTAGACACTAGCATTCCATCTCAAATTGCCTTGGAGGGTTATGGGGATTCATGATCAATCCAAGCACAAACTTTGGTGTACAATAGGAGTGTTTCCGGACATATTGGGGAAATTTGAGCTATAATTTACTCATGAAATTAGGTTTCCCTTACATGGATCTGACTCACACGTAGGTTGAGGCATTTGTTCCATCTATGGGATACCTAGTCAATTAATGTAGTATGGTCAAGACATAAGTTTCTGTAAGGGGGAGGGAACCATGAAATGACTTATATTTTCATACTTCTATGAACAACGTTCTTGATTGTTTTTTTATAACGTCATAGTGCATATCATGCTACGATCACTATGCCCACCTGAGCATTGATCAATGTGATAGAAAATGAATTACAAGGATTCCAGGTCAATACCTAAGAACATGAAAAATCAATATAAATGAGAAACTTATGCATAAGACAATACTACATAGTTTAATGTCATAAAATAAGGATGATTTTGGCCTTATAGTTCAATGTCGTGCAGTGAGGAAATGATTTTGTATAGTTTAGAGTCATGCAGTGAGGAAGATTATTCATTCATAAAGATCATTAATGGTTTTGAGTTAATTGAAATAAGGTTGTTCTGTCATCCCTTAGATGTGACTGATTATAGAAGGTGTAAACCATAGTCTCAGGGGAAACATTAATCAGGAGGGATTACATGGGGCTTAGAAGCCATTGGTCATACTAATATAGGATAGGAATCTCATAAGGACTAATTTTCCTTTTATTGATGGCCATTTTTGTGGGAAATATATGCAGGCCCACCGAGGAATCATGGGCATAGTCAAACAAAGGTGTCTGCCAGACACTGGCCTTTCATCGCAGATGGCCTTGAATGAATATAGGGATATATGTTTTCTCTGGGTAAGGAGTTTTAAAAATTGGAAAGATGTGGCTAGGAACGTAATGAATACCAAGAACCTGATTAATTGTGAACTACAAAAGCTTCCACATTGGTTTAAATCACATGTATAGGTGGATGAAGGATCTTTTGACTTCTCTTGAGCAGGGGGAATGTGCAGTATATCGTAAGAACAAGGACTGGGCCCCAAATTTCTCTTTAATAATTTTGTATTTTATTTTCATGTGATAAGTACCTTTCATGTACTCCAAATAAAGGTCTGACCTTAACCTAGGGAAAGTGTAATTTTTTCATCGTGGATAGACTAAGATTCTAAATCTGGGCATCAATATGTAACCCACCACAACATGAATCAAGTCTAACATAGTTCTAAATGTTCCCGATATCGATTTGGATCGGCTCATGTGTAAGGACTTGTGAGGAAATTTTTTGATAATGACTAGGCTGGGAAGCCAAATTTGGGCATCACAACGTATCCAGCAAGGTTAGAAATAAATACATACATTATTTTAAATGTTCCTGGCAACAATATGGCTCAAACATGGGGGTGGTAATATGTCTTTTGGGTTATGTGTCCTGGGCCTTTCATAATTTTTAAAAAAATTGGCATATGATAAGACATAGATCACATCCTAAGATCACCTGTGTTATATTCAACGTGAGAAACAAGGGCTCGACATTGTTTTTCCTTCGAAAGTGTTGGGAGGTAGAGGATATGATGGATGAATGTTTTTGGGGGATGGTCCAAGATCAAAGATCAAGGAATCATTACATTTCATGGTAGGGAAAAATTAAAGTCATACATAGTTCTATTAGAGATCATATAGTTTATTATCATGCAATTAGGACACTTTGTTCCATGTAGTTTAACTACTTATGGTTAGGACATGAGTCACAACATACATCATGTGGAATGGACTATGACTCATAGTTAGTCTTAGAGTTTGGACATTTAAATCAATTTATTTGTACTCATATATTAAGGTCTAATAGTTTGGACCATGGAATTGAGGTACTATAACTCATAGTTCAGGTTTATACAGTTTAGACTAAGGCTAATACAATAAATTTTATTGTCTTGTTCATCCGGAAGACAAATCATAGTTTAGGGTCATAGAGCAAGGACCATACTGGGTGTCACTATAACACATAGTTTAGGGTCACAGAGCTTGGGCCTTGGCTAGGTGATTCTATTATGTGAAATACATCTTTAATAACATCACATTTGTTGGAGCTGTGATGAGCTGCCCATCCATCGATATCAAGGCGTATGCTCCATTGTAATAGAACCTATGTATAATATATGGTCCTTCCAACATTGGTTCAATATTTAGGAGATTCTTTCCAAGTATCATCATGGATCAAAGGACTAACACCATTTTTCATTCGAGGAATGATCGAAGGAGAATATTTTTGTTGAATGCTCATGCGATCATATTTTTGTAGATTTCCAAATGGTTTAAAGTGTGTAGCCTTTTCCCATATAGCTACTCCAACTCATCAAACAGTCATTGGGATTGATTATCCAGGGAAAATTGATTTCAATGGGAAACATTAAGTGATGGAACTTGGATTTTTTTAGGCAGAACTGCCTCAACCATGTAAACTAGTGAGTATGGGGATTCCTGGGTGGCAGTTCGGGTCATGGTCTGGTAATCCCATAAGGCATGAAGGAGCATGTCAAGACAATATTTCTTATCCTTATATACCATAATTTAGAGTATGTAGGACAAGGTCATGTTGAAAGAATCATTCATTCCATTAGCCGTAGTATGATATCGGGAATATTGGCTGGTTTTGATTCAATACTCCTGTTATAGATTTTCCAACTCAAAAAATCAGATGTTGGTACTGTTTTCAGTCAGTATTGTATAAGTTACACCAAATCTAGCAATGATGTTGGACTTCACAAAGATAATTATATTTTTCCCCCAACATCTTTAAGGGGTATGGATTTGTCCCATTCGGAAAAGTAGTCAGTCACTGTGTGTATGAATTGAATTGTCTGGTTGTGGCGAGAAGATATCGTTCCAGAACATCCATACCCTAGGCAGAAAATAGATTGGAGTAATTAGCTTTAAAAATTAACTTTTGGGGTCTGTGTATGAAATTGGCATGGACATGGACGGAATGGAACTTCTTGGTGAATATGGAACAATAATGTATCATAGTTGGCCATCAATTCCCAATCCCTAAAATTTGGTGAGAGATCTTGGTTGCAAATTGATGCAATCCACATGCTCTAATGTGAACTTATATATTTATGGAAATAGTATATTCTCTATCAATGAACCTTATAAGGAATCTATGAAGGCCTATATTGTTTAGAAACATTTCTTGGTTTACCCCATTGTACAAGATAGAGTTGGCTACCCATCTTCAATCCTTCTCCCTTATAGCCCTATCTGGTGAGAGTTCACCATTCCGAAGGTCATTTTAAATGAGAGTCATCTAGTCGGTGGTGTGACCATAAGGCTTATAAAATGGAAAATTTTCATCAATTTTCATCTATATAACTTTGAATAAATAAGAATATCATTCAGAGGTGGAAAATGATAATAACCATTTAAAATTGGTCTGGATAGACCAAGGCTGTGGATGCATTTTCCAACGTGCCAACATGGTCATTTTGTGACGGGGGGACATAAGTCAACGTTGTTTCTGATAGAAATTCTTCCATCAGTTCTTGAACAAGGTTCATCAAAGGAAACAATACTTATTTCATAATGGTGTATTCGCTACTGACCTGTTTGATGACTATCTACGAATCACCATATATTTTTATGTGCTTGGCTCTCAGCTGAATTTCTAGTTCCAAGCCCGTAATAAGGGCATGACATTCTGTTCCATTATTTGTACACCCTAATGAAAGTATAAAAGTGTAAGGAAAGTTGAATTTTTATGGGATACAAGTATAATTCCAAGCCCTAATTTTCTGATCTTGGTATCCTCCATCCTTTTCCCTTTTAGGATCCAGGAGGAACCATCAAAGTTCATTTCCCTTTTCTTGGGGTTCTCCTAAACGGAAAACACTTATTCCTCCAGAAGATCGGAATATAATGGTGTTGTTTCTTCTAAGGGGTTCTCTTCCAAGATTTTTGTTAATTTCATGACATTGATGGCCTTTTGGGCCACGTACTATATGTCAAACTATTGGAGAATTAATTCCAATGGTGATAGATATCCATTTAGCATAGGACAATTGAGGAAATATTTGAGCAGGTTACAGTAGGAGACCGGGAGGACCACATGGTGCCTCAGTTAATGCCTGAGTTTTCTAAACTATTAATAATCAGGCTAGGCAGTTCATTTCAATTTTTGAATACCGAGTTCTAGCATCAAAATTTTTTCAGTTGAGGTAAAAGTGTTTTTTCTCACTGTAATCATCATTCATCTGTGCAATGAAGGATCCTAATGACCATTATAAGGTGGTTATGTACAAAATGAGTGGTATCCTCTCAAATAGAGGCATCAACACCAAAGGGATTAGGTTATATATTTTTCAATATTCAAAATCATATTAGAAATCATCTTCCAACTCATACATAACACCATTCTTCATGAGCATGGTGAAAGGTAAAAATTTACCTCCTAGGTTGGAAGTGAAGTGACCAATATAAGTAAGGTTCCCCTATAGACCTCAAAATTCAGTGAGGTTATGAGGTGGGGACATGAATCATATTGAATATTACTTCTAGGGGTCAAAGTCTATTCTACGAGGGTGTACAATGGTGCTGAGGAAATTTCTGAGGTAACCCCAAAGGCCCACTTTAGGGGATTCATCTTCAAACTGTGATTTTGTAATTTGTTGATGATAGATTCATGATCAGAATGCTGGATTGTTTGAGGTCATGATTTTACCACCATATATTCAACATGACAATAGATGCATTTTACAAAGAAGCACTTGAAGATGCAGTGCATGTATCGATGATATGTGCCGCCAGCATTCTTTAGACAAAATGGAATCAATTAATTACAGAAATCACCCTAAGGGGCCCTAAAAGTGGTAACTTTTTCATCCCCCTAGGAAATCTAGATCTGGTTGAATCTAGAATATCCATCCCTGATAGATAGATCTTCAAATCCGGTGGTTGAATAGATCAACAATTTAGTGATCAGGATAGAGAAGTCATCATTTTTTCAATGCCAATTAAGGTCCTTGAATTCAATGTAGGTTATAATCTATTAGTTCTTTTTTAAAAGGACAGTGTTTTCCAGCCAGATTAGATATTGGACCTCCAATATGAATTTGGATTTTTTCAAATTGTAAACTTTATCCTCTATTTTGGAAGCGTTCATTGGGTGGGTCAATATGTCCACTTTCTTATAGCTCCATTGGTTTTCTGGTAAGCCCAGATGATAAGAGGATACCTCAGGATTGAGTCTTGGAATTTTAGTTTATTTCTAGGAAAACACATCTCGATTCTTCCTTAGGAAGGCATTGTATGCCTCATGCACCTCGACAGGCATATCCACACTAATCAGAGTGGGTCATAGGTCATCTTTGGTTCTAAGATTTATCTCCAAGAGTTCATCGATTGTGGTAGAGTGTCCTTCTTCAAATGTAGGAGGGAAATATTTTAGGTCTTCTTATTCTTCAAAATCATCGTCTTCTTCTTCATCTTATTCTTCTTCTTTTTATTGAGAGAGTACTTCCGAGACGAACTCTCCAATGTTAGAAGGGAAAATGTATTTTTTTCATTAGTGAGTGAGGCAAGGTAAGTCTAGGGTCATGAGGATGGATCATAATCATTTTTTTGGGATTTTCTTAACATCATGGAATTTCTCTCTCTTTTTTGTGTCCTTTGACTTGGCAGTCATAATAATGACCATGGATACTATTGAATTAGCATATGTACATGCCCTTATGAATTCAACTTGATTGATAGGTAATAAATAATACTACCCAAGATGATGGAGGGGGTCGATGGGAATATTTACAAACTATTCAGGGAAGTGATTCAATCAATTTCATTAGTAGAAATATGTTTTTATTCCAATTAAAAGAACCTTGAATTGATATAATGTGACTCAATGGACTCGAGCAGATATTTACTTGAGTGTAATGTCTCGTTTTCCCATTAATTATATATTTGATGCACTAATAGTATGATGATTGAATTGAAGAATACTAATGCATCCAAGACCTCCCTAATAGGATGTTAAAGACCATAATTTTCCATACTACCAGAAACATGGAATCTAACATGAGGTCTCTGAGATGAGTTTTGAGCATGATTAATCCCAATGGATTCTGCTCTCTATTTTCATATCCCATTAGTGTGGTAGTGCAGCATGTCAACATGTCTTCATAATAGCCTAGCCAATGAAGAATTCACAACAGGAGGAGGTTGACACCATATCTATTGTCAAGGAAGACCCTCTGGACATCAATTCCATTTATATTTTTGGACACATATAAGGGTTTGATGTGATCTTGCATGATGGATTCTCCATTCCTATCTGTGATGGAGATGACAACATGAAATTATTACAGACTAGTCTCTGTCTGACATAATTTGGCTGCTGAAACTTCAGCCTCATACTCTTGGGGAGTAATTCAGGTTTTTGTGCACGCCTCATTATAATTTCTAGAGACACATAACGCATCTAGGATGAACAACATTGATGGTACGGAAGCTAGTTACATTAAAATTTCACAATTCTACTCTAATGTTCGGTGCTTCCTGGCTATGTTTCGCTCTATCATAGTCATATTAAGGGTTTTGAATTTTGACTTAGAGGGTTCCGCCTCTATGACTAGGGCCGGTGGTGCTGTGGTCCATTACGGGGTTGGCCAAACGTGTCCGCCTGCATGCCTTGGAATATTTGATATTTTCCTCTTCCCCTGATGGATATAACATGATAAATGGACTTGTATTTCTTCATATGGGGAAGAGTAGAATTCCCATTATTGTGGTGTCTACAAGAGGGTCCTTCTTTGAGTCTCTATAATGTTAACTGTTTGACTTTTGGCATGGTTGGGAACCTGACTCATGCAATGATCATGCCTTCTATGAATCCTCCGGCCTCTACAGCCTCTTCCCATGGCTCTCTAATTGGTTTCATCCAATTCAAAATTGTGGCCATAGTATCCCTCATAGAAGGGCTCCATCAATTGAATTCCAAAATGTAGTAGAAGATCAGTTCTATTTTCGACTCAATTTCTATCTGATTTTCTCTTTAAGATTATGTTGTTTGGCAGGGAGGTTCCTGTTGTAACATTTTTCTTGGTGGTATGCATTGTTCTACATCTATTGGAATCAAGTCCAAATGTTTTAACCCTGACATTGGATTTTGTGTCATCCCATATTCTTCCTATTTCATTTTTCCCTTCTGACCTTTAGAATACTGTGGGGTCAAGGAGGACGGTTGTGCTATCTTAAGAGCTTTTGGGGGCACAATTGAATGTTTCAACAACACCTGGATTTTTCCATGGACTCGATTGATAGTCTTCCAGGTCATCCAATTTTCCAAAATTTTCTCCTTCTTATTGGTGCTATTATTTTATTCTTTTTTTCTCTCTTGAGTTTGTGGTGGAAACATACACCACTAGTGCTGGCGCTGTGGCCAAATTTATTTTCCCAGAATCCACAATCTTTTGAATGAAATCCTTGGATATGAATCATTCCGTGTTGGTATGTCCCAATATATGGTTGTAGGGACAATAATTAGTGTGGTATTTAAGACCCACTTCATCAGATCACTTTTGAAATGCTAGTCGGAACATGTTTAATTCATAGCGGCTATGAAATAGTCATGTACCTGGTCGTCTCAGATCGAGTAAAATCTATTTCTTCATTCTTCGAACTGATTTCATTTCGCACATCATAACTCATATTTTTGAGGTGGATGGTGTTTGGCATCCAAGTGGTTATGCATGGTTCTGTGGGGGCCTAGCAATGGGGGCTGGTGCCAGGGGTGGCATAAGTGTGACAGAAGTTGCTTCATCTTTTCCCATTCATTACCCATGGGCTGATAGTGACCCTCAAGACATGAGATTGGTCTGCTGCAAGGAGACATTTGTCCCTTTGGAAATTGTAGAGAAATCTTGGAACACACTTGTGTACATCACCAGGTGAGTGGTGTTCTCAATTCATCAGAGAGGTTATCGATGCACATAGAGTGTATTTCATCTTAGGGATGTCACCGGTTCAGGGAGTAAGTCATGCCATTCCA
This sequence comes from Viscum album, assembly GCA_963277665.1. Lineage (NCBI taxonomy): Eukaryota > Viridiplantae > Streptophyta > Magnoliopsida > Santalales > Viscaceae > Viscum > Viscum album. Next base: position 1,630,295,848 of record OY728150.1, read on the forward strand.
ACTGGTAATGAATTCTGAGAATATTTCATTCTATCACTGCTTGCAATTCTTAAGATCCCTGACTATCATCTTTGGCAGCGTTGAATTGAATTGAAATAGAAACTATTGTTGGAGGTCCTCCCAGCCTTTTATTGAGTTATCGCACAGGCTAGTATACTATACGAAATCCAAGCCCAGGAGGGTTCATACAAAGAACCTATGTTTTAATGATTTGTTTGACTCTGAAGATCCTATCATGGGGTGACAATAAGAGGTGTAGTGCATTAAATTTAGTTTCAGGTCCTTCGAGCCCTTGAATAATCAGAATTCAGTGTTTTATATATATGGTGGGGGGGGGGGGGGGAACATTGCTTACCCAATCAGAGTAGTGTTTGCGCTCTGGTTGTATCAGAGCACATCCCCCCTCTATATGTTCTATTCAAGATATTAATTGATCGATTATGTTCAAGTTCCCATGATGCATATCCAATCAGGAATGATCATGGGATGGTATAGCAGTGTCCACAACTGGGCATGCTATAAATTTCGGAATTTGGGGTGGATACCCAGCTAGGGGTATCCTTTATGTGTTTACCTAAATATATTATGGCATGCTTCATAATTGGGGAATGACTGAATGTCCTTCTGGGGCTATGTTTAAGTAGTTTTCTGGTCCTGAACCAGATTGGAAGGGCCTCTGAGCTTGGTTTCATTCACCGGGATGAGGGCCTATGGAATGGGAACCCCTTATAAGAGCACCTACTAACATTACTTAGGGGGAACACATCTGTTGAGATAGATCCCTCGACGAAGCACAACATTAAATATCTTAGCTCTTTCATTTCATCCTCTTTCTTAGAAAACCATTCCTCCAGAGTGAATGATTCATTTCAAGGGGAGTGAGAAGGTGGGTCGTAGATGACCTTTGATTTATTCTCCTCCTTTTTGTGGTTTTGTACGAGAGGTAATGTCATATTAACTAAGGGGGGATCCTAATTTTAGGGCCAATATATGGTTTTGGGTATGCACAACATAATGTTTAGTGCATCATGCCTCTAGAAGGGAACCATATTCTATCCCATCCTCTTCCTCTACTTCATTTCCTAAGCGATCTATAGGGATTTTGTTTACCACCTTCATTGAGGCATAATTCATTTGGGGGGGGGGGTGTACCTAGTTCTGAATGGTAGGAAGTCTTTCTGCATCCGTTGTTGGACTTTCTCCTTCCATTCTGCAGTATTCTTTGGGTTCCATGGTGAATATTAAACAGAAGGGAGCCTTGGTCTATCCTCTTAATGTGATTTTGTCTCGGATAGTGTGAACCACGAGAAGAGGTGGAATAGATGACTCTTCTATCCATCATTCTTCATAGACGATAAAAGAAAGAGGTTCTATATGTGGGGAATTCAGGAAAAAATTCCCAATACCCTAAGGTATGGGGTTGTTCCTATTCTTCTGTTGATGCACTACAACCTAGATTTATTAGTCTTACAGGGGAATTTTGATTTAAAAATTTCCCCACTTGTGTGGGCTAGGGTTGTTCCCATATTGCGGTATTAGATACCACTATTGATAACATTTCAATTTCAGGTACACTTATACGGGTATGAGACGAGTATTTTATTGGGCCTGAATGGATTATATTGTCTTTTGATGACATGAGAACATCTTGGTAGATGGATTCCCTTAGGTGGGAATCCTTCTGGATATTCTTTGTTTCTTGACTCACAATATTTTCCATGGCTTGATCTCATCAGTCCTGACACTTTTGAGACAAACATCAGTTCTGGTTTTGTTGAGTATCCCATCATTCAAAAGTTGGGGTTTCACATGATTTCTGTAATTGGGAGATGATATTGAAAGATTTCATTTCTTAAGGGGTTTTCTGCAAAAAAAAAGGGGTTAATTGTAGAGATTCATTTATCCCAATCCCTGAATGTGGACTCCCACCAGGGAATCTACAGTGAGGTTACCCAACTAGTGTACTGTGTGGAAGAAATCTAGTTCAAGGTTTTTCCTTCACCTTTCTAATTGTGGCTTCCATGAAAGCATGAGAGCCTCCACATCAATTAGATGGAGAATATCCCCTATCATGTAGACATGGTCCGCATACCCCTTATAAGGCATGAACTTTTCTTTACGCTGATGACGAGTCATCCATATATTGAGGTGAATGTTATGCATGCATTCCCTGGAAGACTCTCCTTTTATGTCATTGTTAGTAGTGGTCGTATTCCAATACATCTCAGGTTTATTACCCTTTGCTAGTTATCTTCTCACAAGCAACATAACTTGCAAGTGTTCTTCCAGGGGCTCCTCTACTTAATTTGTTCAACAGCAATTCTTCTTAATAATTTCATTTCAAGCAATAGGCCTGATGGGAGCCTCATTGATATGTGAATGGAATGAGGGTGGCTTGGAAAATGGATGTGGCCCTGGTACATCCTCTGTTTGAGAATGAATATAACTCATTAAAGAGGGAATGACTAATGTGTCTGACTCCATCTTTTTGAGCACCTCAACATAAAAGGGCTTTCTCCTATTTATTTCGGCAATGAGAGGAAATTCTTTCTTGTATGGATTTTGGTTGTGGGGAGGACCTTTGAAATTGTTGATGCAATGACAAGGCATACTATTGAAAGATGACCCCCCGAATGAGGGAAATGTTTTTACAGTGTATTCCCTATGGAGGACCTTTAGGGGAGGCTACCGCAATGGGAGGACCTTCTTACTATATGGATTCACTGAGGGGAGGAACTTTTGAATTACTATTGTGATTTCTAGGACTACTATCATGAATTGATACCTAGATGCAAGGAGAATTTTCACAATGAACATCATGGGGACGACCTTCAGGATGTATTGAAATTATGGGATGACCTTGTCGTTGCATAGTGTTACTATGGGGAGGAACATCACAGCAACCGCCATTGCTGGGAGGGCCTTCGAAATGGTTGTCATCATGGTGAGGAGTACCATCATAAATTGACGTCCAACTATTGGGAGAAGCTTAAATATAGTATATAACCTTGGGATAACCTTCTTGATTTCTTATATTAAGGTCAAGGGATGGGCTTACCCGACATGGATCAGGAGATAGGCTCTCATGATCGATCATTCCTGGCCCATGGAGTAATCCCCCATATGATCTCTAGGGAGGACATTCAGAGCTGCTGGTAGCGACAATGCAGGGAGGGCCTTCACAACTACTACGACCACTTCCACAAATTGGTAATGTACAGATAGGTTCATGATCCTTAATTGATATATTTATGAGGGTGTCAATAACCCCAGCTTCCAGAAGAGCATGATCTTGAATGTTCTCTTCATTTTCTGGTTTCATTTGGAGCATTTTATCATTGGTCGCACCATTGCAGATAACTGGGGTCATCTGCTATTGGTAATTGACTTTATATATGGGTACATGTCTTGTGGGGTCCCATGATGCCACTGGGATATTCCGATGAAAATCTTGAGTTTTGGAAGGGATATATGCTTTCCCTAGAGTGGAAACCATGTTGGACCAGCATCCCCCAATTGGAACTGGTATTAGTTTCCAATCTGATTGTCCATGTATCACAAGATATTATCATGGACCCTCCTAGACTAGAGAAGGGATTCATAACTTCTCCAAAGGGAATAAATCCTTTTGTGAGTGAGTCATCTGTTCGAGGAAATCTGGATGTGGGACCTATTTATCACCTTTTCAAGTAATGTAATAATGTTTAGGCATGATTCGATGATATTCTCTCAGATTGACATCTAATATTCAATCGTTTCTAGGATATGATGAGATACATATTTGGCTGGAATAGGGGTGAAGGTCCATTCCAATGTCAGATCAGGGGTTTGTACCTGCTCCTGTCCTCCATGAGTTTCCAGAAGATACTGGTAGTTCTCTTGTGTCGGGATAGAGGGACGAGTCTACCACTGGTTTTCCACACCATTTTCCACCGTATTTTGATGGTGGTCATTATATTCATGAGCGATTAATTTCATCTACTCAATTTCACTGTATTTGACTCACATGGTTTGTATGCATCCGCAAGAATTTAACTCAGTTCATATTTGTTTGCTGCAAACTTTGGATGGAGGTCTTTATATGCATAAACATGTATTTGTTCCTGCATATAGCTCATTGTTGTCCTATTTATATGGTAGGATTTAAATGAATCTATATGTATTTTTTCTTTCTTATAGCTGGTTTCAATCCTATATGGTTGATGGGTTTGATGTGTGTTAGTATTTATTTTTGCTTACGTGTAGCTGGTTGCCACCCTATTTTGAAGATGTTCTTGGTGTGCATCAACATATATCTATATCTTCATGTAGTTTGCCTCTCTGTATTCTTGGTGGGACTGGAGAGAACCAGCTGGAATGCACGTTTGCTCGTTTTTTTTCCACACTATATATGTGTAGGGATTGAGTGGAGGGGGTAGATTTAAATGTATGCCCGTTGAATTCCACAATGTTAGTATGGTGGAGATTCTCCTCAGTAACCATGGTAATAGATTATTCCTGATTATTCATTCACCATCCTTGGTATGCAGCCTAAGGGGCCCAGGTCTCATGGACTTTAGCATTTTCCCTAGGCATATGGTCCTATTCGGTGGGAGGTGGTATGGTCATGTGGTTTCAGCAGTGATGCTCTCTGGCGGGGTTCGGGATTGAGACCCCTTTGTTGTTGTGATTAAGCTTCTAGCATTGACTTTATCAAACTCCCTAAGATAAATGTGGTACTCATTTTCATGTTCTGTGGACAGGCTACCAAAACATTTTGAGATGGACCACTGGAGCCGCCTTGTGCTTGGGTGTTGACCGTACCTGAGGAGGTGGCTCGCGGACTATTCCGTACTGGATGGCTTGTCTCGCGGCCTCCAATGTATTGATAGTACCATTTAAGTGGTACTAGCTAATAAGCATACAGGATACCATGCATTAATGATGATGGGTAGGCTAGGGGTCCTACCTGTCGTTAGGACCCCAACCGCCTGTGGGATCACTAATGCGTGGGTCTTCATTGGTGGTCGTGAAATCATTTGGATCTAAGGATGATCTACCAGAACATGAAGGATATAAACATGACATATATACCAAGAAATCATTTCAAAGTAGAATGCTTTTAGACATGTGCATATCAGACGATTTAGCTTGAACACATTCCGTATTTATTCAGTTGTGGGGAAAAGGGGCTTGAGTTGGGTAAGATGACCACCTTAGTTATGGATTCACATTAGGTTCTCCATTTTTGTTCCTCATATGAGGAGGCTCTCTTCACTTGTAACGGGGAAAAAATGGTCCAACATGCAATGTCATTTTGTCTTTTATCAATAGGGTAAACGACCACCATGGTTAAAGATTCACATCGGGTTCACCTTTTTTGTTCTTCCTCTGATGTGGAGAACTTCACGGGTAAGAAGGCGAACAAAATGGGAAGACATGAAATGTCATTTTTTTATAATTGGTTTATAACCTTCACCTTGGTTAAGGATTCACGTCAGGTTCACCATTTTTATTACACCTCTGAGGTGGCGTGCTTTGGGTGGTGGGGATATCGTCTGATGAGGATCATCACCCATCATTAATTCCGGATATGGATTCCAATAAAATTCACTATTTCATTTGTTTCAACCCATTATACATCATTATCCATTAAATAATGTTTTATTAACCACAAGGGGACATGGTAATTCAACCCTTTCGCATTGCGAAAGAGATGCCAATCTCAGATGGACCCTAGAATGAAATTTCATGGGTTCTAGTACTTGTAAAATCGGTCCTCCTTAGATATAAATTCCTCGTATTGTCTCCAATGGGTCTATTCATGCAGCCATAAATAGACAAAGACCCTTTTATCCATGATTCATAGAAATTCATTCCAAAGGAACACAATCGTTGATTGATGATTCATCCAATGAAACTTCAAGACTCCATTGTCGAGATAATGGGAATTCAGGCTCCCCACACCATTCTGAGGGATTATTATATCATTTTTTGAGACTCTAAGTCATGTTAATATGTTTTTGAATCCTTATTTCATTCTAAAATAGTGTTTCCACATGCTACCAATGGTTTTCCAAATCATTTTATGAATGTATATAGTTAATAATATGGAGGTACTGCATTCTTGAGCCATTCAATAGGAAACTTTAGAGTTTATCATCATCTAGGGGAATGAAAACTGTTTTGATGTTGGGATATAACCCGTAACAGGGGTTTCCTATGTCTCCATGGTATAGGAATCATAACCCATGTAGTTTATAATTATACGAGACTTACTCATGGGATATGACCTTTTGGGGTACATGGTTGGGTGGACCCTTTCGGTAGGGCACCATTTTGAGATCAGAACATTGACTATGTGTCCTATATATCCTCATTTGATTAGGAATCAGGGTTCTCATAGGTCGATTTTCTTGGGCTCACACATGGGTGTTGCCCATTTCTGGATGCAGGATTGGGTGGTCCCTTTATGGGAGGGAACCCTTTTGAGATTGTGCGTTCGAGTAGGAATCTTATGTATCCATATTTGATCAGGAATTAGTGTTCTAATAGTTTATAATGTCATTAATTTTTTAATCATCACAAACCTCTAAGCCCATGCGATTCATGGTCGGCGTTAGAAATAAGAGGATTTGAGAGATCCAACAAACCACATGTTTCTTCTCCTCTTGGTAGGAAAGGGAGATCCTATGATGGAAGAGGTCGGGGCATCCAAGGGTGAGGGCGCAGAGTGATAGACATTTTCTTGTAAAATTAAATTAGAGGTCATAAAGCGCAGCCTCAAAATATTATGGACAAACCACAGTGTGATGGCCCTAGAGCACATTCTGGGAAGGGGAGGAGTTTCATCCTCATCAAAATTAAAAATTAAGATAACTCATTTGACTGATCACTTGTCCACATTGAATGTAAAAGAATGTGATCGACCTTAATCCCTATACAGTGGATGATCAGGTCAGTATCCAAAGGATGGAATCCATGTTACCATGGGAATGTAGACCCATAGACGTTACCAAAGCCTAAAATGTTGTGGGTAAATCCCTCATGACTCTGCATACCATGGGTATGTAGACTCAAAGGGTTGCACTTATGCACTCGATGATATGATCATATGGGTCTGGTGGTTTTGAGGAGGCTTTGGCCTAATGCTGGAGGACTAGTTCGTAGAGGGATTTCGGAGGATTGGATGAGAGTGAAGGGGTGAGGTTGGAAATGGATGAAATAATTACCCAAAACACCAAATTCCATGTACTGATTTCTTATTCGGGATGGGGGAAGCTCGACATAACATAGTGGTATGTGGATAGATGGGTCGTCCATGTGTTGATGTGATACGTGATAATGGATATTGTCAACCAAGTACAATTGTGGTACAAAGCCCACCATGCCGCTTTGGGTTCCATCCACATACTGATGTAGCACATGACATCGGGTCTAGTACCCTTAGTGTTACACTACCCAAAACACTATATTGAAAGAGGGTTAGGGGATTATCAAACATGGGAGGTTCATCCTTGAGAAGTATATGGTTTGCCATTCCACCATTTTGGATTGTAGTTATCTTTTAATTTTTAATTTTTCCTGATTTGTGGTTTGTGGAAAACTATACCTACAGAGAGTGTGGTTCGCAATTCAGGATTCTCCTGTGAATCAAGACTGAAGACAGAATCTTCTCTAAGTTCATAATGCTAACCTATGAGTCCCCTTCAAGCTTCAGTCCTTAATTTCTTCCACGTTCTCAATTCATTCTGTTCTCCTCATATAGAGAATAGGGAAAATCATATGCGCGGTGATGCAAAACCATTTTCAGAGGCCTATAAAGTGATTTCCTGACCCACCGAAGACCCGTCAACCAAGGTCTGTGGAGGATATAGTTCACGTTCATGGTTCATGGAACCCTACCAGTTTTCTTCGTCTGTGAACTAATGAGTTCTTGAAATGGTTTGCAGATGGACTTCATGTGAATGATTCCTTCAAGGACGTGATTCGCGATTAGTGTGGTTCGTTGGACATCTCTCCACATGACAATAGTTCATGAATCATTCCACATATATGGTGGGTTGTGATCTAGGTGGTGTGCGAACCATTCCTGGTGATGGTTCGTGGGCCACTTGAAAGTCTTGGAAAACATGAATTCATTCATGTTTTTTCTAAAATTTGTAATTCAATTTGAGTCCATTCACCTTGAAAGTATCATATGAGTACTTTCTTCCTTATGAAAATTGACCGTGGTGGTATTTTCATCCCTTATTATAATTTTCCGGTCCCAACACATTCTCATACCCTTATACTCATAATTATGTTTACATATCGCCCTTATTTGCACTTTTTGTTAATTTGAACTCACGAATTTTTATGTTTCCTTTCCCCTAGTTTTGAAGAACGGTTTTAAAAAGATATACTAAATGTGGAGATCATTATGGGAGATATTGAATTTATTTCACTAGGATAAAATATTTTGTTTCCATGATTCCAAAGACACTAAACTATTCCAGTTCTTGGGCATGAATTTTTGTAATCTACTAAATATACATAAAATTCTTTAATACACATGTATGTTAATCATAGGTCACTATATTTTATATCAAATGATAGGATTATTCATCCATTAGAATGTAGGATCAGAACACCTTAGGGAGATCACTGGGTATATTTTTATTGATATGTTCATTGATGACTCTAAGGATAAGTATAAGGAAGAGTTAACATTTTGGAAAATGTATTGGTTATTTGGGACAAGATATAGAAAGTGGTTTTGTAGAAAAAAATTCATGTCTTGATAGTAGAAGTTAATGTTGATATGGAACATATATACATAGTTTTAACAACTGTTACAATATGTTTCGGGCCTATGTTGGATTTATTTTCCACACGATAATCGCCCTGGATGCACACTTGGTCTAACACTACATGAGGATATTATTTGGGAGTTCACAATATCTTAATGAAACATCGTGAAGGATTTAGATATATGTAGGCTATTAATATTCTAGTATGAACATTGGGTTCCCTCGAATTTAGAAGGTGTCATGATTTGGACATCCAATAAGTAATTATTTTTGAAGAGTATGTGGATTTTGGGTATGATATGTAATGACCACACTCTGATTCTAGTTTTAGTCAATGGACGGAACCATAAAGAACAATATTGAAATTTAATGTGATGGAAAAATTTATAATGAGAAGTCATGTGGGATGATCAATGGAGTGGGAGATGTTATAATCATTAATAATCTGCTGTCATGGAACATGATTAATAGAATGTAACATCACTAACTTTCAGAATCACCAAGGAAGTGAAAAGAGTTTGCCGACAGTTCTGGTAATGGAGTCCTTGGAGAAAACAAGATTTGGTTTTCTTTGTGTGAAGAACGTGGAATGAATCCCCTAAGTCGAATTCATTGAGGAACAAAAATATGTTTTCACTATTGGAAACATTGTCAAAAAGTAAGTGATTATGAGGGAAAATTGAAGAGTTTGGTTAATAAAATGGATGATAATATTGGACATCCTATGTTTTTATTGAAGGATAATTGTTTTATGTGTGGAATAAATATCCATTATGCAACTCTGTGTCACAACTGGAATAATCATTAATGGGATCTGAAATGAATTTTGTGTAATGGTTACGTTGTTAATGATGATGAGACTATATATGATATAAGAATGGAAATAGTTATTGTATCATATGATGAGGTACCATTTTAATGGAATAAGGTTGAATTATAAAAATAATTTCTTTTATGTATTTGGGTTCAAGGAGTATGATAAATGAAAAGTGAAATGTATAAGGATTGATTAGTTTATGTTTTTTTCACTACAGATTTACAAGAACTCATTGAATGATTCTGATAGAATGAAAAAGTTATATATTGGAATGGTGATTTCCATAGAAACACATGAATAATGAAATGATAACCACTAATATTTTCCTTATGTGTTGATACTATTATTGGGATAATGTTATGTGGGATATAAATAAGTAAATTAGATGGCATTATTTTCCTTGTAACTAATTAATGGCATGTTGAAAAGTAGTTCATGGAATCATGGATATTGTCTTAAACTAATTGGATTTTTGGAATATATCGATTAATATATGGAAGAAGGTAGCTTGAATTTTTTCTAGATGTATTTATGCTAGTTGTGGTTGTTACCATGTTCTAAGATAATTTAAAAATAATGTTTTCATATGTTTAGAATATGACACCAAGAGAAACATTGTGATATATAGAGAATCAATGTAAAGGTGATATCATGACTCTATTTCTAATGTTTATTATATTCTTATATGTCAAGGGTTTTAAGGTTATCCATTAATAAAATGATTAATTTAAACTTCACATGTTGTTTTTATCCAATGAGTTTATATTGAAGACCATGGTAGAAAGGATATTTAGTGATTAACCATAAATGAAGGATGTCCTATAATTTATTTTAGACATTATATTAGTTTGTTACCAGAAATGTACATAAAGTATGTTGCGTGACAACCAATCTGGTATGGATGGGTTTCCAGTCTTAAACCCCTTACCGAATGATGATAATTGTTTCATGCCTACCACTGGCATATCTGATATCCTGGTTAATGTATAATTTTTTTTATCAATAACTGTTTTTGATGAAAATGTAGTGTAATTTTATGTTTAGTGATTACCGTGTTAACAATAATTATTTTTTAAAATATAGTTATGTATAAATATATAACTTTTCATTCCTTTTTGGGCCTTAAGATCTTATAAAAGTTTATTTATCACTTTAGGCATCATTGTAAATTTATGGATGTCCATTACAAAATGTATTGGATGAATATAAAATTGATAAAATCAAAAATGAAGAATGAATTTTTTTTATAAGAATATATCAAGTAAATATATTTCCTTATATTGTAGGTAAATAAATGAATTACTCAAGGTTATGATAACAATAAAAAGAAAAATTGTTTTCCTATTACCATAATTTTGTTTAACTGATGGACATTTGAATAATAAAAAATCTATTACTTTGAGTCCCTTAACATTTATATGACCATTCAGTTATTTGTGATTGATGGCCTCAATCAATTCTTATATATATTTATTCTTTTTTTCTATGTCAAATCATTACTCTCATACTATGTTCTCAAATGTGGAAACCCAGTTCTATGTTACATTAGGTAACAATTATGGTTCTATCATTCCTTCTTTTTGGGATGTTTTAGTATTCATTATTACAATGTGGGTTTCTATGAATGAGATATTTAAGTATAAATCATTTGATAACCCATATGAATTTTTATGGAGAAACTAATTTTAAGGTGGCTATAACATAACACTCTAATATTTTTTGAGTTATTATTTTTATAATTAATTTAATTTTATTTTTATTTTTTTCACTTATCCCAAGATTGAAATTAGATAATTTTATAATAATGAACTATATTTTCCTTGAGTTATATGATTCTATGAGATTATAATGAACTACATGTATCATAAATGACATAATAGTGAACATTGAACATTGATTCTATCTTGTGTTACATGAAATGATGATTTTTTCTCAATGGATTGCGTAACACGCATATTTTAATTTTATTGAAGAATAGTATATCATTATTATTTTATTAATATATGAACCAGACATTATATTAGAGGTTATTAATATTAGTTTCTAATTAATAAAAAAAAAAATTCACGAATATAATATGTATTCATAGGTTACCAATTAATTATAAATGAATATAAAAACAGATTAAATATAATTTTTTTTATTTTTATAGTTAAAAAGTTTTTTAACCTAATAAATTATTTGAATTACAATTATTAAGTGATATTAATGTAATATAATTTTTTTATTATCACTAAAATATTCATTATATTCATCAAATAGATTTATAATACATAAGAGAATAAAAACCAAATTTTATGCATAAGATCCTAAATTTATTATAATTGAAGTATTAACACCTTTTAATGGTGTGACAATTTTAAATATAATTGTAGGAACTTTTATTAATTTAATACATCAAAATGACCATTATATTTTTAAGGGAAACATAAATTTTGGTTAGGATAATTGTTTGGTATTTTTCTTTACAATATCATTTTTATAAAGAATAGTTAATTTTTTTTTAAAAATTCAAAACTATTTCTTCATTTAATTTATTTAAAAGGATAAATTATATTATAATTTTTAAAAATTAATAAATATATAATATTTTTATAAATTAACCCAGTTGAGGACATTTGAATCAAATTCACTTAGAAAATGGATATGATAACATAGAACACTTTTGAGTGTTTTTACTTTAGAAACCCGTATTGGAGGCCCAACTGTGAGATTAAATTTAAATCAATTTCTACCACTAATGTTATTGAAATTTTGAAAAATATATTCAATATTTAGAATTAAAAAAATTGATAATGTATTATGTGGTCATCATAAGTTCTTACCAGGAAAACTAATAAAAGTAAATAAAATTAATTATATTTTGTAATGTAATATTATGCTTAACAAATAAATAAACAATAAATTTAAGACACAAAAAGGTATTGAATCTTTCCAAAAAACAATTTATGGACATTATCTAGAAAATAAACTTCTATTATTTATTTTTTTGGTCTTTTGGAATTTTTTATGAAAAATTATGTGTACACCTAACTTGATTTCAAAAAATCCATCCTAGTCCATTTCCTTCTATATAAAAGGCTACAACATACCCTATATCGTCACACCATTGATACCTCATTGGTTTGTCCAATACCATCCAGATAAAATTATTTTAAATCCACACTTATTCCTAAAATACTTTCCACGTAAGAAGGCAATCCAAAGAAGCCTTCTGCACAAACCAGAATGAGTTTCCCGATTAAAAGGTAACATTTTCTCTCAAATCATTTCATTTATTTTCCTTCTCTAACCCCTAAAATACTAATTATTATATTATTATAATAAAACAATAGTATCATAAATATAATAGGATGTATTTATGTGAATGGTTCAACCTACACTTACACAATCCTCCATCAAATTTAGAATGAACTTACTATTTATGTGCACAGAGAACTACTGCCTCATGAAACAATGACTGTTCATTTTTTAATTAATATCTATCATAGTGGAAATTATGATATAAATTTAGTTTATATATGATATATATTATATTTATAATGTATTTATGCTTTAGTAATTTCTATTGAAAACATAACTTAATGATTTCCAATTTTTTTTAAATTTTATAATATCGGTTGAGGAAGTGTGGACTACAGCCCCCTCAAAGTGATATGATTCGTTCGTACACTACATGAATTATATTAATTATGATTTTTTTAATATATATGATATGTCTTATATTATACAGAAACTTTATTTACTATATATATAAATATATTTATTCCAATTTCATTCTCTCAACATGATTATTAAAAAGAAATTTTGTTCTTGTGTAAGTACGACCAACCATCTCCAGGAATGGTGTATTCTGTTTCATACATACATATTATATAGATTATTATAACAAAAATAAATTATATATAAATTATATTTATATCATTTTTTACATTCTAGAATAATGATATTATTATAATTACCATCAATATATCAAATGAAGACACATACAAAAAACAATGAAAATATTACCCGTAATGAAACCTTAATATATGATGGATGACAATAGGGTAATATAAAGACATAATCAAAGAATATATGGTATTATATATAAAATTTTTTTATTCTAAATGATTTATAAAAAAATCATTTATTATACAGGTGGATTAATCATATACTATGATAGTCAAGACACAATGTAAGGTAATTTCATCTCACTACTTCAGGAAATACATTCTTTATTCACCACCCATTATGTTATTGTATTATGTATACTTATGAGGGATTTATTTAATGATTATTATAGATATGATTATTTTTATTTACATATCCTATCTAAGATATTTATTCTATAGGGTTCAAATTTGAAAAGTTATCAAATTGGAGAAATTGTTTTGTCTTAATTTGCATTCTTTGAGACTAATGTTTTTTTGTGCACCTAAATTATTTTTCAAGGTGAATATATACATCCATAAAACATGTTATAATATTAATATAATAATTTTAATTTAATTTTTTTTATTCATGTAATTTTTTTTCTTAAATGCAGTGTATGATATGAAGTTACCAAGTTATATTAATTTATTGAGACATTATAATTGGATTTGATTAATGTTTATGTTTATTCTTACTATGATGAAATCCTAAAACACATATATCATGATTTTGATGACCATATTTTCATATGTTTAATCATTAAGTACTTATGTATTGGTACTATATTTCTACTATTTGGTACATAAGATAGTTAAGAAAGTGCCTTTAAGAAATCCCAACTTTTCCCACTTTTCAGTAAGAGAACCACATTCTCTAAAAAGGGGTTCAAGTAAATTATATTAAAATATTTTTATGATTAAAAGAAATGTGTACCATTTAATTTTTTTTCCAATATCTTGAAATGAATAATTTTTTTGCATTCCGAATAATAGATATTTCTTAACTTTTTATTGTGCAAATGGAATTTTATTTTTACCTGATACGACATTTACTGATTTATGAACCGTTAATAATTTGTATATTTTTATCATGTTTAAAGGTTATTTTTAGGAAGAACAATAAATATATTAAAATTAACTGTTTTCAAATGTTTTTCATGAATCATTTATATGTTTTCAAGAAAAATCATATTCCATATTTTTTCACGCCTTCTTTTTATGTTCTCAAAGTATTTCAAAGGAAAAAATTTCCGAAAAAATTTTTAATACATTTTTAAGGTTTTTATATATGTTTTTAATGTTTGTTCAAAGAAAATTTCTTTCAAGAAATTTTCATTATTTATTTTTGTGTTTTCAATGTTTCTTTAATGAAATGGGTTTCAAAAAATATTCATTATTTCATTTAATGTTTTAATTTTTTTTTAAATTAAATGGTTTTCAAGATGGTTTCAAGATTTATTTCATAGTTTTCAATATTTTTATAAAATAAACGTGTTTTATAAATGATTTGAAATTGATTTTATATGATTTTAGAAAAAAAAATTATATTTATTTCATATATTCTTTATAATAACTCAATATATTTTCTAGGAAAATTATTTTAAAATGGTTTTATGTATCGAATATCCTTTTTTAAAATAATAAATTGTACATTTATCCTAAAATGTTTTTGGAAGTTATTTCCAAATTATTTTTCATCTAAGTTGACATCCATTAATGTCACTCATTCCTCTCTAGGAAATTGTATGATAGTTCCATTCAAATTCTTTCTATGAATTACTTATCGTTATTATCATGGCCTTTATGGAACACATTTCTATTTCTGGGGCTATATGTTTATGAAATATTTTTCTCTTTCATGGGTTACATTTTTTGGACACCAATTTCTTTCCTTGGATTATTATTTTGACAAAATGATTATGTATCATGTATATGTTTTCTATAGGTTATGATATTCTTAAATTTCAATAATACATATTTCATTTCATGGGTTATGATATGATTATTTATGATCTTGTTTGATATGTATATATTATTTCATTATATGATGTGTGGGACCTATATATCACTCCAATTCATTAAGAAAATATTTATATCTCATGAGATAGACTAATATGGCCTTGGGATTGAACCTTGACTACTATTATGTTCATGGAAGAGAACCATGACTACCAATATGGAATGAGTATTGAACTCATGAATCAAATATGACCATGAGAGTGAACCATGACAACCAAGTGGGTATGAGGAGGTAACTCATTCTTCTATGATGTGTAATGGAGTGAAACATTACTACCAAGATGGTATGTGGATTGAACCCATACTATTAATATAGTCTTGTTTTGCGATTCCTTGGCCACTATAGAAGTCATATTATATCCTTATGAGTCTGCCATATTCTTTGTTTTATTCCAATGTTATTCTTTTATAGCTTATGTTCTTTATTTTTATATTATTCATGTCTTATTAAAATATATTAATTATTCAACAATTCATGAATTTAATATTTTATACATAGTTTATGATCATCTATTTTTATGAAGATGTTAGTATACCATTATTCTCATAATTACTCTTACATAACATCATTTATTTACCAGTAGTAAACATTTGATCCCACCACTTTTTGTTTTTCTTTTCTAAATGATATGATGAAATTATTTAGTTAGATGTAGTAATGGTGGATATCATTATGGGAGATGTTTAAGACAATTTACTAGTATAGAATATATTGTTTCCATGTTTCCAATTACACTAATCTATTACAGTACTCAGACATGTATTTTTGTAATGTATTTAATATTCATAAAAAATTATGTAATATATTTATATGTTAATACATGGTATATATACATAAAGATTGAAGTTCGATTCATTTGGGATGAAAGTGAAAATAGTTATTTAACATACAATGATTTTTTATGAATAAAACCATGAAATTACTTAGGCTATGATGTTTTAAAAAGGAAACAATTTATTTATTAAAAAAATGATTGAAAATTGTGATCTAATCTATGATGTTTATTTGGTGTTCCTTCCATACATGGACGAATAAATATTATAAAAATTATCAATGTACGATATGAGAGATAAGATTAATGTTAATATTATTGTTGTAAATAATAAAAGAAAATCGTTATTTGGGAGTTTATATTTCCAACACAAAGAGAAGGATTTGGGTATTAAGAAACATGAATAAGAGATAAATATTATGGGAATAATAAATATAAATTGAACCATATTTCTTTTTTATTAAGTATTATTAATATTCAATATATATAATCAATGAAATGTGATAGAAGTTGTTTATTTGTCAATAAATTATCAAAATATAGAGAAATATTTTATTTTTTAAATACATGATAATTTAAGAAGAAATGGTGTATCGAGTATCAATATTATTATTCGCATTGCAACCATCTAATAATGATAAAAAACAATCATTTTGAGGAAAGATGAAATAATATAATGATTTCATGGAAATAATGAAAGATGAGAATGATGAATACTTATGTGTGTTCTCCCAAAACGCAATAACTAATGAGTAGAAAAATGGTATAATAAGAAATATATAGGTAATGAACACTTCCATCGAATCCAATTATTTTATTATAAAGATAGATGATGTTATTAGAGAGACGATTCTAAAAATGAAGTTGAATACCAAGCTATGTATAAGGATGAACTAAAATATTAACACTCGATATCAATACTCTGCTAGTGACTATATTAAAATAATGACAACAAAAATATGTGAGAAGAAAATGGTTTTCATTTAATTACCAAATGAACTCCTATATTGGAATATATAAGTGAAAACCCACTCACTATGTGGAAAAAAATTAAGATCTGTTGAATGTGGTATATTATTAAATGGGTGATATGATTAAAGTGAAATATGAAACATTGTAATATAGAATCAGGATTTTATAATGTTTATACTAAAATTAATTGTACATAAATTGTGTATTTAAAATTTTTAACATTATTAATTTTCTTCAAGCCTAAAAATTATGACAAATATTTTACAGGAAATTAAATATATTTGTATGTATTTTCAAGAAACCACTCTTAGTTTCAAATCCCATGATATAGTTACCTATAAAAATTAATGAATTTTAAATGGGTAAAAGTTTTATACAAAAGTTGATCTAGTTAAGAATAATTATATTGACGTTCCAATGGTTTTTATCCACCAATAATGATCAACATTTTATAAAAGAACATTTATAATGTGATACATGTTAGCTAAAATAATGAGAATATTGACTATTATAAATATAGTAAAATTCATTCATTGTAGGGTTATTACGTTATTGAACTAAAATTATGTTATATAGTAACAATTTTCAGGTTAACTAGATGCTTACAGAGAATATGGAATTTATAGAAATTTGTTAACCTAATTAAAAAATATTTTATAACATTTTCTCCAGTGATTAATGAATTTATTGGTAGCTAGTAATGAGGGTTCAATGATATTTACCTATATCATGTTATGGTTCTTCCCTAATATATCATAATATAATACATTCATACTATAATAGAATTTATTTCATTCCTAAATATCATTTTGGATTTGATTTTTATAGAATTAGAAAAAACACTTATATATTAATCCAAAATATTTCATGTCTACTCCTCTATACATTAGTTAATATTTCAATTAAACAAAGGTCTTTAAAATCAAACAATCTTTTTTCATGAAAAATGTACATGAATTTCAGCATGAATTATTATTTTACCATACCAAATGTAATACCTTATGATTTTTTTTGAACCATCAGATGTGAAAAATATGCTCAGTTACATACATAAAAATAATGATTTTTTTTTATTCCTTAAAACATATAATTTATTAATTTTAAAAAATGATATTTCACTTAAAAATATAAAATTTCACACATAATAAATCACATTATCTAACCGAATATTTCATATAATTATTCATAATAAATATAATTAGAAAAATAAAACACTTAGATGTTTTATTTAAATTATTACATGTCCAATATAAATTTTCCGTGAATGTATACATTCCCCCAAAAAAGTACAATAGTATTTCTTCAAAAGAAAATATAATCATCATATCTTGAGAAATCATATTATTTTTCTATAGCCACTTAAATATCATAACTAAAACATATAGGATATGTTTTACCTAATTTATATATCACTTTTATAATCACTCTAAAATATAGAATGATCATAATGTTTCTTTTCATACCCAATGTAAAAGAGGATATAACATAACCCACCATACTTACATTAAAATTAAACCACCCTTCACTGGGTAAAAACATAACCATCATAATTTCTTTATTATGGAACCACTCATCTAAATAATAATTCGCAAGTTCTATAACATAATAAAGAAACATGAATTATATTATTTTTATCATTACCATTATAAAATATTCTTATTTAAAAAAATAATTACATTTTGAAATAAATTATTAAACAAAAATTAAAACATTAATTGAAAAAAATCATTTAAATGTTCCTTGGTAACATGTAAGTTATTCAAAAAATTAATTGTTAGTCATGAAATGGGAAAAATATGACCTTCTCAGGTTAGTTAAAACATATCAATTCAATAAATTTCCCATAGAAATAATAAAATATATTATTTGGAAAATGAAAAAATATACAATTGAAACTATTTTTGATAAAATGTAAAAAATTTGTTAAAATAAAATTAATGAATAATATTCTAATAATAAAAAAATTATTTAATTCTTTTTTACCATGTGTATAATGTTGAAAAATATATTATTAATGGAATATTTAAAAAGGATATTTAAAATAAATTCCCTTACCGTGAGACTGACTCATCGTGTAAAAGATTTATCTTCTAAAATAAAACTATTATATTAATTTTATACGTTATTAATAACCATTTTTTTATTACTTTTATATCCATTATTATAATGAAATATACAATTAATCAATCATTTATATTCAAATTATATGTTTTAAAGATATTTTTTTGTATTTCCAAAATGAATATGGTTGGATGTGTATGGTCAAATAGGTCATTATTTAATTCTATCGTGTATAATTATCATGAAATTATTATCATTTTTAGAATTTAATTTTATGTTTTTATGTAATCGTTAATTATTTTTATGAAAAATAAACTATGATAAATTAATGGATATGGTAGATTATATGTACACATGTATATTGTTTTCATTCTTTAGTTATGTATATTGAAATAAGGAATGTATTGTTTTAACTTTATAGAATAATCATTATCACAAACCTAGCATGGTCTCTAATCCAACCCAGTTCCCGACCTAGTTAGTGGTATAAAAATAAGCGTATTCTCAGTCTTCCCTGGGTAGCACAAGTTCTTGGGTATCAAATAAATTGTTTTAAATGATTTATCCAAATAAAAAGTAATGAAACATCTACCAATATAAATAATCTAAAATTGAAACTAAACAACCAAAAAAATCCATTTTCAATTTTAAAATTTAAATGTATATATATATTAGACCAAAATCCAAAATTACTATAATAAATGGGAATCCAAACTCGATACCCAACCTATATGCATTTATAGGTACGATATCCTAATGCCTCCAACACCATGATCGCCACTGAAATCCACTGGAAATTTATGTTGTCGAAAAAAACATCATTCCCCTACTTGGATGAAACATGAAAAAATATATACATATACCCAAGGTTGTATGTAGGGTGTGTGCTAAATCCCAATTTGATTCCACTAAGATAAAATATTCCATGTCATGCCATTTAATTTAATCTATCATTCTCATTTTTATAAAAAATTAAATAACCATTGAAACACTTTTAAGAAAACCATTTTTTAGAAAAACACTTTCAAAGGAAACCATTCAACCAAAACATTCACCTTAACATAGTTAAAAGGAATCCATTAAAATAAAATATTGATAAGGAAATAACATACTTTAAAATGAAATGAATACGCTTCTGGCCCACCATATGCTGAATGATGGTACCATAATATAGAAGTATCAATTGATCATCATGGGTAAATCACCCATTGTTAATATTGCTTTGAGTGTGATACTAGAACCATGTAACTTAATGTAACTATGATATAGAATGGTTGAACACCTTAATTCATGTGCATGACCCAGTAGTAGGGATCTCAACCCTAACATAGTTGACTCTAATCATCAAAATAATTATTTAGTGTACTTAGAATCAATCATAGAAAGTGAAACTCGGATGAACCACTTCATAATAACTGTCATACTAGATCTAGCCCTCCCACCTAGATACTCAGGAATCATGTGGGCTGATTTTAATGTTCACATTTCACATAATATGTCACATTGCGACAACAATGTCATGAATTTCTATAAATCACACTTTTTTCAAAAAAAATCGAATCACCATTTTACACACACCCAAATACTCTTTCAAGAAAAAATTTCCATCACTTACACATATCAAAAATCACCTTTTTTACAAAACACAATAATAATATATAATTAATCAACCAACTCCATGGTCTAAGACCCCTTTTGAAAACCATGTGAAAACTATGATAAATTTCTAAATGTAGTCCTTTTATAAATTAAAAAACTTTTAACTCAATTTAAAAAATGCACAGCTTGTCCAAGAATTACATTTTCCTTCTAAAAAAATACACCCAAACCCCTTCCATGAATAACCACACTAAAAAACCAACACTCTACATATCCATTTTTCATTACAAAATATGAAAACAATAAATAAGCATGCCAATACATTCCAAAATATATTTCAAATCACTCACAAAATCTATAAACCATTTAAACAATTTATAAATCACTTAGAAAAATTCATTGACATGAAATTAAACCTAAAATACATACAGTTACATCTAAAAAACATTCCTAATGAAAGTTATCATCTAAGTCTTAAGAATAATTATCCACCATGAAAATAAATTATTGTACATGGTAAAAATAATTAAACAAGAAAATCAAATCATAAAAAATTTATAGGGTAGGGAACCGCATATCTATGGTGTAAAAAACCATTAAACATTATTTGAATCATTAATATCGCCTCATCCACACTAAAATAAAGCAAAAATGTTCCCTAATCATGGATATTGATCGCAAAAAAATGATGATTAAACTCCTAAAAAGACGCCATAACCGTTGGAGAAATTAGAAACAGAATGAAAAAAGTAAAGGCTTACCTAGAGGGGTCGCGCCGACTAGGAGGTCACGCCATATGTAGCCTCATCGGTAGAGGATGTTAGGATAGGGTTGGATTTGCCAGATAGGGTGGTTTGCAAGATGGGAACTGTGCAAGATTGTGAGAGGTGTACAGTCGGCATGAACGAGTGCATGGTGGGAGAGATTCTTATTGGATGTTGAATGGGGAACCAATAGTAGACCACTGATGATGGGTAGACCGACAAGGGGGAGGCGTCGTGATTCCAAAGGGAAGAGGGTTTGGGCCTAACGTGTATAGGAAGGGGGAGTGGGTCCTAGGCATAATGGGGCAGGGAGTACAACACTAACAAAAAAATTAAAATAAAAAAATCAAATAATAAAAATTATGTTAATACAAATAATAATAATATTTTGATTGATAATAAAAAATCCCTATAATATTATCATCATCATTATTATTATAGAATTTATATAAATTTTATTTCAAAAAATTTCTCATTTTATTTTATTTTCATTTTGACTTTATTTTTATTATTCATTAAAATTATTATTTTTTTCGAATACTAGGAATGTTGCATAGTGCTTAGTCAAAGCCACATGGTTTCCAAACCATGATTTGCTTGTGATTCGAATGCTTCCATACCCAGAAGAGCTCATTTTCTAATAAGAGCACAAAAATTATATTCGATATTCAACCTAAACTAAAAAGAATGTATCCAATTCCCATTATAAAATTAATTGAAATAACTACAGGGGCCAATGTGTTATAATTCTTCACAAAATAACGCTTTCCACCCAAGGGAGGCCACAACGAGGAATAACCCCAATTCTGAAACTAATACTCCACCATACCCATTGACATTACCTATAAAATCATACAATAATAGTCCAAAAATTAATAAATAAATAAAGGGATATGCAAATAAAAAATAGGAGACTCGAAAAGGACTCCCAACCATGTGTCACAAGCCCCAAAAGATAAGGCTCCTCATGTTGATAATCAAATGATATGAACTATCACAACTCCAAATTCAACATCCCAATAGAAAATTATATATACATTAATATATATTCTCATTCAATTTTCTTGAAACAAGAAAAAAATCCAAATGAGGCTTCCCCATCCTTGCTTCATAACACTGTTGGGCATTGGTCAACTCCAATCTTTTATAAAAGAGAGGAGATTAGGGTTATATTGATCAGAAAAGACCACATTTCTCTAAGTTTTCACTAATAATTTAATAGAATTACCGACACAGGGAAGCCCGTTTAGACTCCCAAATAAAAGAATAATCCCACCCCCAAGAAAAGATTGGAGGACCAACATAGGGAGGTCCGAACGGATTCCCAGTCAGAATGAATAGGCTACATCAATTTATTTCACCACCATGGTGGTTCTTCCCACAATAATGATCAACTAGATTATCATACTTTTAAAGACAAACAAAAAACACCAACATAGTTAATATGGGAGATTCTCAAACACCAAATCTCCCACCCAAAGGGACCTGATTAATGAAACTATAGAACAACCCGAAGATAGTACACTGTCAACAACTCCCACAGAGTTACTAAACTTGGAATCAATACATACTAATAAGGAATATCATACATATATGTCCACATCGAAATTAACATCCATAAGGGTAAAAGAATAGTGTTTTGAGAGAACCAGACAACTACTCCTCTTTCTAACTAGAGGGGAATTATATCACCCATATAGGTCAAATGTTAAGATGTAGTACTCATGACTCTTTTCACCCATTTGGGGAATAAAAAATGGAATCAATACAGACTAATAAGGAATATCATACATATATGTCCACATCGAAATTAACATCCATAAGGGTAAAAGAATAGTGTTTTGAGAGAACCAGACAACTACTCCTCTTTCTAACTAGAGGGGAATTATATCACCCATATAGGTCAAATGTTAAGATGTAGTACTCGTGACTCTTTTCACCAAATGGATCAAATAAAACATAGTTTCCACACTGATATCATAAACTATCTTCACCTCCCACACATAAGATAGAAGTTAAACCAAGATCCTTAAACCATTTGGTGTTCCAAACTATGCTACAACTTCACTTCGAAAGCTACAGTTGGAGCTCTGATGGTTGAAGGATCTCCTACCTCATCGTCATACTCTAGAAACCCCTGAATGTAACTTCTTCTTCTAGTGATACAAGATACCGTGACATAATTCAAATGGAACCACTTAACAAAACACATCAGACCATCTATTATACAATAAAATGGAATTCCTCTATGGAAATGACATAGAGGATTCCCATGCATCATTCCATTCATCCAAAGTGAGGATAAAAAAAGAATATGAAGAACATGCTTACATCCCAAGAAAGACATATAATTTAAGAATTTCGAAAATGATAACATGTTTCCATTAAAAAAAATTCTAAATTTTATTTATGGCATCCACCAACATCACTTCAATGAAAACGTGCCATTTCAAAACCTCACCGAATGAGACCCCTGAAATATAACTTCTCTTAAAAAAGGATTTTAAACTGAGACTTAAACAACACATGACTCATGTAAATGTTTATAACTGAGTCATACCACATGATTTTCGACATTGGTGGACTAATTTTAACATTTTCATAGAAGGAATCCAATGTAAGATCCAAAAAACTTTTTAGGATAGTGTTCATCACTGACAACCTAGACAACCTTCCACTTTCCACACTGTATTTTCCTTCACCACTTTCTGGTAGGACCATGAGATTTATCAACTCCAAACATCACCGTTGACCATCAAACAACTCAAGTAAACCAAAAAATCCATCTAATCCTCTGTCATCTGCTATCCCTCTATGAGAGTATTCAATTATATAATGAATAATGGAGGTATACTCAACCTTAAAATCACAAATATAGTTTTAGCATTTATCAACATGAGGGTCTTCTAATGGGGAATCACTGGTGTCAGTATTTCAGTTGAGCAGTAACCCTTTTTTTGGGGAATGAAAAAGCATTAGAGGAAGAGGCTTATGGACCAAATCATATTGATTCTTTGGCCAAACCATGAGAAAAATCAAAACTAAATCCGTTAGGGGAAGAACTAAAAAATCTTCCTAGAACACTTCTTAAAAGAGGCCACAAAACATTTTCCCAAATCAACGTATCAATGAAACACCAATCGAAAGCAGAATTCAAAAAAAATGATTTAAAACTCAATAAACACCATAATAACATTAACCAATTGTATGAATGACACAACACAAAAACACTAGTTATCAAAACACCCAATTTCCACTCAATAGAACTATTTAAAATAAAGAAGGGTCGGTGGGTTCCACTATCACCTTTGGAATCTCTTGGTGTTCCACACATGCATGATATCATTCCAACCAGGCACTCATCCACTTTAACCAAAAATACTATGCATGTGGTCACTCGTGATAGTATCAAGGGACAAGAAAGTACATTTTTGACATTCCAAAACAAGAGTTCAACCCACAATATTAACTTTCTCAAAATCACTGGTCAAAAATCAAAAACCATTTGGAATCTCACAAAACATTTCTGAAAAACCCCATTCATTCAAATAATAATTAACTTAAAAACCTTTCAAATCAATTTCATAATATTTTATTCAATTCAATTCAACATTCAATAGTTTAAAAAAACCCACTTCAAAAAAATTTATTAGATCCTTCTTTAACATATTTCATGTTTTCTAATCAAGTAATTTTTAATAACCCATACTCAACTAAGCTACAATGATAAACATTTCATGCTGGTACAAATATCAAAATATTTATTTAAAAAAACTTAAAAACCCATTTATAACCTTTTTAACATCAACCCATCTCTATTTAAAAATAGAAATTTCATAAATTTTCATACATAGGTTTTCTTGAAAAATTAGAACCCAAGGTGACATAAAAAATGCATGAGGAAATTAGTGTTGGTGGGTTACTTTGACCTATGTATTAAGTCCATACGCCAATAATTCCATCATCATGGAGAGTTTTCCATGGAAACTTCTCCTGTAGTACATGGCTTTCCATGCCCTATGAGCTCACAGAGGCCATCGACCCTACTCCATTTTTATTTCCCCAAACTACCGAAAACCCCACGAATGAAATTACTCAAATTGACCTTGACTTCCCCTAATAATTTTTGTCCTATCATGTGTTGTCCTGAATCGGTACCCAACTCATAATCATAATTTCATGTCTTCAAAATCCATGATCATTTCATATAATACTATTTCCCATATAATCAATCCTAAAAGAGAATAACCTCATACGACACAATTTTTTAACAAACCATGTCGGGTCACCATCCAACCCATTACCCAACCTGTACTGTAGTAAGGCTCGAAGGGCATTCCTAATCTCCACGTGCTGGCATAAGTGCCCTAGAATAAAATAAAATTTATGGACTTATTTACACGAATAAGAATTTATGAAATAGAAAACAATACAAATAATCAAATACTAAAATTATATAACTAAACAAGCCCTTATAAATTATCATATAAAATGGACTAATACATGTAGAAAAAATACCAATATTACTACAACAGAATGGACTCAAAAAACTATACCAAAATTTCATAAAATGAGAGGAAACACATCCACAGGCTACCACCACCAAGATCCACACTGAATTCCACAAGGAACTTGTGTGTCCAATACTAAACATTTTTCCTTTACCTGGAACAAACACAAAATAAGATCTACATACAACCAATGGTGTTTTTATGTTTTTATATAAATCCTTTTTTGGATGTCATATATACAATATATTCTATCCCATTTTATTATAATGAAAATATAAAAATCTCATTTGTATAAAAAAGGAAAAAAATCCTTTAAAATATTTATAAGTAAAACCTTTTTTTAGAATACAACATTTAATGGAAACCATTGAAGAAATATTTTCTCCATAACAAATTTAAAAGAAAACATTCGAAATTAATCATTTGTAAAAAAATAACTTACTTTAAAATGATATAATTGCAGTCAATTCCCACTGTTTGTTCATAGATGACACCATAACACAGAGGATTCAATTGATCACCTTGGGTAAATCTCTTATAGTTGATCTAGATTGAGTGGGAAACTAGAACCTCGTACCATGGTGTAAATGTGGTAATGAATCCATAAAAAAAATTTCTCTGGCACAATCCACTAACATGGAACACAATCATAAACTAGTGGTCACTAGTCATCATGGAATTCAGTTAGTGATGTAATCATCAATATTTTAAAAGGAAAATGGGATAAACTAATTCTAAATAACAAGTGTACTAACTCTATCTAGCACACCTAGATACCTAGGATTCCCGTGGGATGAATGTTTTGTTCACTTTTCACACAAGCATTAACATTCTCAAAAATATGTCTTTCATTTCAAAAAAACACCCTTTATCTCTAAAACAAACCTACCTTTATTTTAAAGAATTTAATTCCCCTTCCAATCATATTTTTCCATCAAATACACACCTCAAAAATATCACTTTTATTGAAACTAAGAAGAATATATAATTAATCATCCCTCTCAGTGGGCCTATCTGTTTTTTAGATATCAAGAATAACCCAATATTATTTTCTAAAATCATACCTTTTATCTTTAAAAAATTATACAACTAATTTTTAAAAATAAAATCATTCCCAAGGATTACATTTATCATTTGAAAAAATACACCCAAACCCCTTACATGAAACACAAAACTAGAACACACACACAGCATATCCACATTTCATTACAAATTCCAAACCCAGCACATAATCATGAAAAACCCTTGAAAATTATATTTCTCATCAAACACAAAATTCACAACCCATTTAAAAAATCGTAAATCTCTTCCAAAAAAACATTACCTTACACCTATAATAAAGACAATTCCATATAAGAAATATTCCTAAACTGGTTTCTTTTCAATCCATTTAGAAACATTCACACCATGAAATTAAAGTATTGAATTTTCTATATTTAATTAAACAAGAAAATCAAATCATCTAAAAATGATAGTAAAAGCTACCACATATATTTGGTATCGAAAACCCTTAAAATTGGTGTGAATAACCAGTTACACCAAATCATCAAAACAAGAAAGATTAAATGAAAAATAATCAAAGAGATTGAACCCAAAAAATTAAAGACTGAACCCCTAAAACAACTTCCTTCCCTTTAAAGAAATAAAAACACAATGAAAAAAGACTCGATGATTTCCAAGAGGGGTTACACCAGTAAAAAGGTCTTGTAGGAGGTAGCATTATTGGAGGAGGGGGGGGGGGTATGCTAGGCATTGATTCACCAGATGGGGAGGTTTACCTGAAGGAAGAGAAAAAAGATGGGATTGACGCAAGGGTGGTGTGATAGAGTGCGGGGTAGTAGAGAATCTCACTTGAAGGGGAACAAGGTGTCAGTAGGGGATAGCTAGATAGGGGTCAACCTACTAGGGGTATTCGGCGTGATTCCATAGGGAGGAGGTTTTGGGGTGACATGATCTTTGGAAGGTAGAGAGGGTGTCAAGCACGATGGAGGGGGAGCAACCCTCATATAACAAAAACAAAATTAAAAAAAATATATTCTTATTATTAGTAATACTAATATTCATAATAATTATCAAAAAAAAAGCATTCCCCATACTATTATCATTATTTTTATTAATAAAATTCATTAAATTTTATATTACCTTTTTCAAATTTTATATAATTATCATTTTAACTTTACATTTATAATTAATTTAATTTAATATTTATTTAGAATACAAAGATATCTTAACAGTTCCTAAGTGAAGACACATGATTTCTAAACCATTCTCTTCTTGTGTGTCAGACGCTGTGAAGTCCCGACGAACTCTTTTTTTAGTAAAAACACAAAAAAAAAACCAATGGGGCTTCAACCTGAACCCTGACCAAATTATCCAATGTCAATAAAATAATTAAATGAAATAATTACAAGATTTTTTTGTGACAAAAATAACATAAATGTCAAATTAATACTTTATTATACATATAAATATAATCCATGTGGTTTGGTGATGAAAAATAAATCACATTGCATCATGGAAGTGGTAGTATGCGTGTACGCTTGAATGCCATTATCATTTTTCATTTAATTGAATTGTAATAAGATAAATTTGATATTATTATTTTAAAATAAAAAATATTAAATTAATATCCTATATTAATATTAATTCCACCATTATAACCAATATGGAATGACGATAATATAAAATGAATAGAATCGGTTTGTGAGGTAATAGTCATCCATACAAACGAATGATGAATTCCCCGCCCATTTAATACATGTTGGGCATGTATATAATTTATTATTTTAAAATAATTAAATATAATTATGTATTATATTTGTGTTATTATTTAATATTTTTTCATAAAACATGAAAATTTTAATAAGAAATAAAATAAAATAAATCGATTAATATTGATACATCTTCTTTAGAAATATTTTGTTTCATAAGACCTTAACCATGATGGATACTATTATAACCTAAATATGCAGAATATAACATCATTAGAGATGTTAGTACTAGATTATAGTAGATATTTATTTATCTAAATTGGATTAGATGTGTGAAGAAATGATATGTTGCAGTTCCCTATTATGAGAGTGTGTAGGAAATCTCTTGGAATATCACAAAATATTATATTAATATAAAATAATATTCAATTACCACTTCTCTAAGTATATATATTTAGAATGATGGATGATTATGGGTTGAAATTATCCCAAAAAATAAATATTATATAATATTTTTCTATTTTTTAACCTATATATTTTTGTTTTAACACATTTTTAACCTTTTTTAAACATACCATAACAATAAGGTTGTTCACTCTTTCAGGGTCATGAAAATTTCTATAATTTCAAAAAATACAATATATGGACCATGCTAGGAAATATAAAGCATGTAATAATTCGTCTTAAAAATAAATTTTTTTAGGATTTTTATATCATTTAATAAAATTTTATTTATTATAAAATATCAATAAATTTACTTTTTATAACTATTCAATACATTTTTTTTCATAATATCAAGATAACACATAGTATTAAAAAAATAAATTCATACATATCCTATAAAGGTCGTCATTGAAATTAAAATATTACATTTATTAACACAAATTATAAAACTATTAATATTATTAATATCATAATAATTATTTTTTCGTTAATTAAATATTTATTCAATCAACATTGGGAACGATTTTAAGTTAACTATATATTCATTAAAAATTAAATACCATTATAGTTATATAGAAAAAAAATTTATATTCTAAAAAAAGTTATTTTTAGACCTTTCCTCGGGAGAATAAATTATTTGAAAAATTAATGTAGATAAAAAGATTATTATATCAAGTTTGATATTAAGTGATATAAAATATAAAAAATATCATGGTCTCAAAAACAAGGCCAAAAAATTTCATATGACTTTATCTTCATTGACTATGGATGATATAGAATCATCAAATAATATTAATATATGTGTTAAGGTACTTTTATAGTCTTTATCATTTTTATTGTTTTACTTTAATTACTTGCTTTATCATTTATCGTTGTAAAAAAAATTACTATAGTTAGTATTCATATAAAAAAAAATTAAAATGGACTTATTTACTAAATTTATTCCTCTAATTCAAAATAGGGAAAACTATTTATAATTTCGCACACACAAGTTGAATAATAAAATTTAAAATAAAAAAAGAAAAGTAGTTTA
Source organism: Viscum album (assembly GCA_963277665.1). Taxonomy (NCBI): domain Eukaryota; kingdom Viridiplantae; phylum Streptophyta; class Magnoliopsida; order Santalales; family Viscaceae; genus Viscum; species Viscum album. Next base: position 1,630,326,237 of record OY728150.1, read on the forward strand.
CTTAAAAGAATTCTTTATAAACCTAAAAATGATCATATAAGAATGTAAAAAATAAATATTATTACAACTTAATTATTTATATTATATCATACTAGATATAATGAAATATCCATTGATATTATATTAAAATCTTGATTATAATATTTTACATTAATAAAATGAATGTTTTTCAAAAATCTAAATTTTTTTCAATTCATTGAAATTTAATATATTAGGAAATTTTATAAAAATATACCTAATAAAACATTAACATGTAGTATTTAAAATATAAATTCATTTTGAAAAATATATATATATTTTTATTTTTTCAAAAATTCTTTACTATATTTACTTATAAAAAATATGGATGCCATTTTTTCAACTAAACACATCTTTTGAAGAAAAAAATGACAATGAAATTTTTGTGTCATTATTTTATGATTTTTTTTAATAAATTTATATAGATTATTACTGTTATATTCAAATCATAAATCAATAATTCAATTTTTATAGTATCAAATTTAATAGCGAGGATACAATGATCACATTTAAATAACACTATTTGGTTGTTTATTTGGGTAGGGATTATCATTTCATGTAAGAATTCAAAAATATTCATTCCTTTTAAAATGATAGATACTATATATCAGATAATGGTTTATCCTTGGTGAGGATGAATATTTTTTCTAAAAAATTTTACTATTATATACTGATTAATTATTCATATAAATTTGTTTTTTTTCTTGTTATATATCACATACTGGTACATTATAGTGTATTCACAATTGTGTTGGTGATCGTTTGATTGTGTTCATAGGAAAACATCATGAAATGTGTAAGATCTAATGATGTTTTACTAATGTTTCATTTAGATTATGAGATCGATATATATATATATATACATATATTATTAGTAACATTGATTGTTTTTCCCTTTTCTATGTTTTGACTAAATAGGCATAGATGATTTTTTGAAGAATCAAATGTTAAGCTTAAAATTCAATCACTCAATTTTGTTAGTAATATGTAACTATATTAGGAATAAATTTAATAGTTATTTGTAGATGGTTTGTTATGAAACATTTTTTTAAAATCAGTTTACAAGAATAAACGAAAACCCAAATTTTTTCTTTTTTTCTAATAAGAATCATGGGTCATGTTAATGTCCCGAGTTTCAATATATATAGTCATAAAAAATTATTGTAATAGAAAAAATGTAGGATTATTAATTAATTAGTTTATAAAAGTGGTTTGGAGATGGTAATAAATCCAATTTGCGAATTAAATAAGAATTATTTGAATTTTGTTTAATGAATACCAATATTTTAAAGACAAACATGTCAACATTTTATTGAACAAATTGTTTTAATGATGTTTCCTAATAGCGTCATATTTGATAGAATAGTTTTCATAATAATGTGATATAATATACTCTACATATCTTTCTTTCAAGAGATTCAGTGTTCATTATCAATAATCTTACAGATATTATTTAATAAAATGAAAAGGGGGAGAAAAAAATATTTTAACATTATAGAATTCAAAAAATAAATAACAGAAATTCATGAAGATTAATTTGGAAAGTGGAAAATATAAATTATGATAAGAAACATCTATATAGGTTAACTCATTGTATTTTATTAAAAAAGTGTTAGTTGGAGCAATGAAATAAATATCTGGGAGGAGAAATATTTAGGGTATAATTTTTAAAAAACAAATCTATGCGGTTGGTGGGAGAATGTTATTAATAATGTTCTTGACTTCTAGATTTTTTGAGAATTGATGAAGATATTTTTTTATGATAAAAATTATATAAAATCTGTGTTGGAGAATTTGTATATTGTGAATAGATTATTATATAAATATGTTCATGAGAATACATAAAATCACCTACACATGTTGAGGAATACCAAGAGAGATCATTTTTTATATATCAAATTTAGTTCATGGATATGATATAAAATGATTCAAAGATGGCAGTGTGTCAATAATAATAACATTTTTATTAGTTTTAGATGAATTAACTATATCATGAATTTAAATTATTTTTTTTTGAAATCCAATGGATAAAAATATCCCAATGTTATAGGACACATTCTGAATAAGATATAAATAAGAATATTCATTTTTCAAAAAAACATAAAAACTATATCAGTTTAATCGTGGAGTTATGTACATGATATACAGAACTAAAAAATAATAAATATCACAATACATAATACATAGAAAATGTGAGGCTTCAATCTTTCAATATATTTAGTGATTTGGGATAAATACCACAAGTTATGAGGCCACTCCATAATGATGATAAGAGAAAATTTTTTGGTTCTAGAGATTTGGAGTATTATATATCATAATGTAGAAAATATGTTGAAATAAACATAATAACGTAATATGATAAATCAAGACTATATATAAAGTTTATTTTCAGGTAGTAAATGAATTTTGAATGAATATTAACGGTATAGGATATATAAGGACTTATACGATATAGAGGAAAAATAAACTAAATATATCAAAGGAATAAGGAAATGTTCCCCATTAATAATTAGACCATACCACAATATATTTGGAGAATGATAATATATGTGAGGAACCATCCATCATCATTATATATTTTAGTAATTTTAAAATTGAATTCACATTATATCATTTCCAATTCTCTTTTTAGTTTATCGATTTAGAGAATTATCATAGAAATCCTAAATAACCAAATCCATATTTAAAATTAGTCACTTCCACTCAAAATATATTTTACCAACAAAATTAAACCCATTTAAAAAAAATTCTATTCTTTTCATTTTGAATAATAAAAAATTTCATCATTTTCTCATCCTTATACCAACCAATCCTTTACGATGTGAAAAAACATGTCATAATAGGTTATGAGAAAAAAATATTAGTAAGGGAAATAAAAGAAGGTAATAGTTTTGTCCAATGAAAATCCAACAAAAATTACATATTTTTTTTAGAAAAAGGAATATTTATTTAAAAATGATCACTATCTTACCTTTTGAAAATCAAATCATCTCATGGAAAATAATATTAATGAATAAAAAACACAATTAGTTAACATGTAAAATAATTGTTCTCATCACTCTTGAAAAATATTGTAGCTCTCTCAGCTACCTAGGTAGTAACCATGATTGTTACATGTGAAATAATCACAATAACACTATTCTTATAATCTCTTAGGATAAACAAAAACTATTAACCCCATCCCAATAAACATGGAATTTGATATCTATAATGGGAAAACCACCCATAGTTTATCACATAATAAACATTCCTCATAAAAAATACCAAGAACCATAACATAATAATAACTCATAAATCATTCATAAAATAATCATTATTGAGTGAAATTACTTTTCCATTTTGAAATTCTTTTCAATTTTTCTTTAAGCCACACACTCATTAATGAAAAAATATTAGGTGACAATAAAATTGTAAATTTTTTAAGGAAACATTAAAAAATTAATGTGACATGACAGAGAAAAATCCCACCCATTCCATATATGTTTCAAAACCAAACATTCCATATTTTGGATTGAAACATCCAAGATTACCTATTAAAAATGAAACAATTGTATATTAATAATGATTATAAATATTAAAATATATATTTAATAAATATTAAAAATAAAATTATAATATAAAAAAAAATTGGAAATAATATATGAATTATGGGTAGGAAAGAAAAAGATATTTTAAATGAAACATTAATAATATAATTTTGAAAAGAAAATTGTATATAAATATCTTATTTTTTAAGGGAGAAATAATAAAAGTAATTAAAATTTTTTATAATTTTTAAATAAAAATAAAATTAGAAATAAAATATTGGGTATTCAAAAGTCATTCCACACATAAGATTTGTATTTCATCATCGAGAAGTTTAATTATAACCCAAATAATAGGGATTTGGTTAGGAAATCCCTTTACCTCACATTCAAATTCCATAAAAAGTGTAAAATTCACCAGTATTATGTTTCAAATAGTGTAATTAAAACATTCCATAAATATATTAATGACTTTAATACCATAAGTAGTTGTTTTTTAACATTTTATGACCCATTCATTAATAATATTTCATTGTTTTTAATGTTTTGGTGTATTTGTTTTGTGGCTTCATGATCGTTTAATTTTTGTATAATTATAAATATTCATGTAAAATGGTTTTAAAATGTAAAATTTTTAATGTAATAGTATTAATTATAGTATATAATTATTAATGGTCCCATATATCATTTTTTTCTTACAATAAGATGATTAATTAGGAAAAATGTTAGTGATAAAAGTTTTGTTTAGATTAGCGGTTTTATTAACATCACAAACATGTTTCTTATTATTTATTATTATGTGTAATAATTAGATACAGAACATGAATTAGGTTATAATATAACTATATTAATATTATTTATCCATAATGACACTTTTATTACTCCACATGATGGTTGTAATGAAAATGCTAAAATCATTATTTGTAGAGATTGCATAATGAAATAACATAGACTATAGTTTCCTTTCTTTTAATAATATGACATTTGAATAGAATTTGGTTTTAGATATTACATTATAAATATAAAACTATATTTTATAGATTATTCTAAAATTATCAATAACTAATGAATGATATAGTTCCAAAGAATGTATAAGATAAAAATCAATTAAGAGAGGATAATTGAGAAAATTACCTCTTAAATATCACCAACTTAAGAGTCACTTGAGGGCCTTGGGTTTGGTATTTTTGTGATACCATAAGAAATATTATGTATTTAAATTTATTAAGATTTTTTTTAAAGACTTCATTGGAGCTACATCACTTTTTAGTTGAAATGGTGTTGTGAGAGGAGGTATTTGTACTTGATGAGAGGTGGGTTGAGGTGATAAAATAATGATTATTTTATATTTAAATCCAACCACATTGATGTGGAAAAAATACATGGGTTTTCATGGTAATTAATATTTTAGGGATTTTTATGTGTCTTCAATACCACAAAAAACCAGTTCACTTTTTTCCACTTTGGTATTTTATTCCATTACCCTTTTAAAATTAACTTTTTTTATTTTATATATGTTGTCGGTAAATAATTTTAATACCACAGTATCATTTATGATAACTGAAAATAATTTTTTTACATATAAAATATTTTTTACCATATTATTCAAAATATTAAATCCAATTTTTATAATTAAATTATTATAAATGGAAAAATTACATTTTAAAATAATTTAGTAGGAAAAATAAAAAATCTTTTTTTAAAAGGGAAAAGATCCAAATGAATGAATTTTTATATATTAAATTTCAATTTTTAATAGATTCCATCGACCAAAATTGGTTTTACTAATTAATTATTTTAGTAATTATAAATTAATTTCAAATTAAAATATAATTTAACTATATAAATTATTTTGATGAAAAATCAATTTTAAATTATAATGAAGTATTTCACTATTAAACCAAATGAAAACTTTGTTAGCAAAATCCCCACCAAATCGTTATATCTTGATTTTGATATTATGATTTCAATAATTTAATTTAATTTTTTTATAAAAATATTCTAATTAATTCAAAATTTATATTTAAAGAAGATGTGCAATCAAAAGGATGGGAAATTGTCTTTTATGAAAATAAATCATTTTATGCTCAAAATTTAATTAATTCTTTTCTTTACCCAATAATACCTATTTGATGAATTTCAAACCATTTTATTGGAAATAAAAAATATAAATTTTATTAATATATTTCATTTAATGTGAATAATTGTATTTATAATGTTAAAATATCATTATAGTCATAAATAAATGGGGTTTTTAATAAAAACAGATCTTTCATGTTCTATTGGATTTTATTTTCAATTGTATATTATTGGTAACCAATTAATTAATCTAAAAAATAGTTTTTAAAATAAATTTTTATTATTTAATTAATATCATCCATTCCCACCATTATAAAGGATAGGTGAGAAATATCACATTTAAATAATATGGATTTTTTGTTTTTTAAGTGTGATGTGGTATTTCTCATATGATAATTAGAATATTATTTCCATTTAAAATCTCAAGGAGTCACATCATAAATCCATCATTAAATTTCCTCCTATAAATTTGATCTCATGATAAAAAACTAGTTATTGGACTTTTCCTAATACCTTTTTGAAATCCCCTAATGGAAAAATGTTCAATAAAATATGCACATGAAGTGTGATAAATGAACATGTAAAAGAGAATGAAGATAAAACATACTAGGTTTAGATGCAGAAAAACATGAAATTATATTATAATTATAACTATAATGTTCACATGGATAGTGATACAGAACATTGTCATTAAAAAGTTATCTATCCCAAAATTCTAAATCAGTTTTAGGTTAAAATTTCCTTGATTTATAATTATAAAAATTAACTCGATAATGTTTTTTGTTTTAAAGTAGTTTTTACCTTGTGTTAAGTAACTTCTATACCACCTAAACTAATAAAATATATAAGTATACTTACATTCCTTGTATATTTTTATCCTCTAATTCTCACCAAACGCTGAGTATTCAAGAATAATTTTTATACTTGAAGGATCAGAATCATCTTCTATAGACCCAGAAATCCACAAAATTATAATAATATATTCCTCCAAATTTTTTATAATTAAAAATACCCAAATTTGATAGTAAATAATAATGTAATTCCTAAAAAATAATAATCTATTATTTCATGAAAATCAACATAAATATCCAAAATTTAAAAGTCTTAACCAAAGTTCAACATAGATCAATAAAAAAATAATCATAAAACTCTACACAATAATCCAAAAAAAATTAAATCCAAAAATTATTCGGTTTAAAAAACACATATATACAAGAAAATTTTAATATTTATCTACAAAAAATTTCAATTTCTCTTAAAGTCTCATACAAATGGTTAACTTTATTATATTATAATCATTGAGATATGATTGTAATTTCCAAAAAATAACCAAAATCAGTATGAATAACTTTCAAAAATATAAATCATCCATTAATTTTTTAATCAAATAACTTGGTATTCTATTTAACATAATCAATTATCATTCCCAATTTAGTGAAAATGTTTTGAAATTACAATCATCAATGAATCATCGAATCATTTCCCAATCCCAAGATTATAAATATGATAAAAATAGATTCCCAAAATGATTATAACCAATATCTATCAGATAGTTTATATAAAAAAGATATTATACTAACTTGTACCTCATATAAGACATTGGTAGGTGGGTCACCTATTTCTCCCTTTGGTATCACGTTTGATCCCTATGGGCTTACCAGGCTTGATGAGTTGTCATGAATCCTGTGGGATGTCCTTTTTATAAATCAATATTAATATAATAATTATAAAATACTATATTTATAAAAAAATATCCTCAAAACAACCTCAATGGTTATCCTGTACATTTTATATTTCATCTAAAAGCATAATGTCCCTTAATTACTTCAAAATAAGAGATCATATGAACCCTAATGATCAGACAAAATATTAAATTTATATACACAAAATAAATATTATTCTTCTCTATGTAAAATTTAATTTAATAAAATTTGTATCATAACATTTATATATGCGTAAACATATTTTCAGACAAAATATTATGCCACCAATATTTTATGATTATTAAAAGTGTATAAATTCATAAAAATATTTCATCATCCATAAATATTATGTAACACTTAAACCACTTGTTTGTAAATATATTCATTATTCACTATTCTTATTAATCATATAAACATGAATTTCAATCTTATTCTGTAATACGTTTATACTATACAATATAAGAACCATTTCCTGTGATTCATCTATGTCCAAACATGAAAAAATAAATAATTCATTAATTTCATATGTAATTTTCTGTTTCATGATCTTAAATTGTAATGGTATTAGGTAATGCTAAATAGTCACCTATACTATCCTGTTGATCCCATTCACAATATTTCTTCTTAGTTTGTATATGAGAATACAGGATAGACTCCCCTTATTTAATACGTTTAATTGGTAACTCACAAATAACTTGAATCCCCATTATGGAGTTAACTGAACACATCCGTTTTTCCATTATAATTTATTTCATTATAGAATCCTTAACCACATATAAAAAATTTTATCATCCTTTTATTTAATTTTCCCTATGTTCTTATTTCCACCTTCTTGATAAATAAATCATTGAATATATTTTTATTTATGAACGTTGTCGCCTAAACTTCCAAAATAGATTCATTTCTCTCGTATTTTGTTATTTATAGAGATCACCAATTTTTATGTGGTTAATCCTTAATCCTCATAGAAGATTTAGAATACTAAAAAAGATATTTCATTACATCTCTCATTTAATTTCGTTTCCCATTCATACAAACACTGTATTTTCATTTACATTTAATTTAAAATTAATGCATGATGGATCTAACCATTTTCTAGAACCAAAAACAATTTTTGAGATAATATTAATAAATTAGTTAAATTTCATCTTATGGGGCGAAAAAACACTAATATATCCTTAGTCATGTCATCTCAAACACATTAAATTTATCTCTAATAACAAAAATATATTTCCACCATTCTATGAATTGTGATTATATGATACTATTAACATATTCCAAAACAATATCTTAAGATATCTAATTAACTACACTGTGCTCTAATACCAATTCTAAGGACCCATACTGAAATAATATATATTCTAGTAATTTTATACATTAATTCACATTATTACATTACCAAGATTATTTTATTTTTAGAGTTTGATAGAATTAAGACATAAATCATAAATATAAAATTGAATATTTTCAAGTTGACACTTTTATATGATATCCATTTCATCCAAAAATGTGAACACTTTTAAAATAAAACATGTTTTATTCTCATGTTCAATTAGTAAATTTTTTTCCTCATCATCATACCTTCTAATAATTAACCCTATAAAAAATATTTTAGAACATGTGACGGGTGAAAAATTTATGTAAGGGAAATAAAATAATGGAAAAATTTAGTATATTTTAAATCCATAAAACCATTTACATAAATACCTACCTTTTTATTCAAAAAAAAAGAATCATATTTTCAAAATGATCATGATATTACCATTTGATAATCTATCTATTTTCCAGAAAAAGAATTATTGAGAATAATAGAACAAGTAGGTAACTTGGTTCATTTTTTCTACATCACTCTTAGAATGATTTTATCACTCTCATCTAAAAAAATAAGAAACCATCATATTTCAATTTTGAATAATCATCATAATAATACTTCTATAATAACTATGGGAAAACCTAACGGGTTAACTCCTTAAAATTATCCAATGCACTATTTTTCTATAAATTCATCATCCACCATTGGAAAATAAAAGAACTAACCATCCTCATAAACAATTTTCAATAACTATAAACTAATAAAAACACATAAATCATTCATAAAAGAAAAATTCATGAGGAATGTAACTTTTCCATTTTGAAATCTCTTTAAAATTTTCCCAATGAAACACACTCATAAATAGAAAGTCATATTTTGAAAATAATATATTAAAATGTTTAAGTAATATTCTAAACATTTAAGTGATATTATGATGGAAATAAATCATGATATATATGTTAAAATACATTCCTTTCATATTTTTGATAAAATTCAAAGAGATTTTTCTTTCAAAATAAGAGAAATATTTGATTGAAAACATATTTTGAAATGTAAAATTGGATTAGAGATGAAATTAAATGTCCATGAGGGAATATTAAATACTCATTTTGGAAATAATTTATAAAACATTGTCATCAAAAGAAAATATTTTTAAAGATAACATAAAAATATATTTTTGGAATGAAAATCCCTTAAAAATATCATATTATTGAAGTAAGAATTAATAAAATGAATCATTCATGGGAATCGACTATAAATACATATCCAAAAATTGGGAATAGAAAAATGGTATTCAATATTCTAATTACATAAAATTTTACGAGAAAATAATAATGATGTATCATTTTTAACGAAAAATTGGAATTGGGTTATGATATCCCCTTACATCATGTAAAAAATCCTTATAATTGTTCAAACCTCAATTAAAATGGATTAAATAATCTTATTAAGTCATTTAAAGACTATATTTTTATTTATAATACCTTATAGTATGATTTGAAAATACCTTGAAAATGATTCATTAATACTATTTTATTATTTTAATGGTTCTAGGTGCATTTGTTTCATTATTTTTATAATCAGAACATTTATGTATAATTATTAATGTTCATGTGAAATAGAATTAAAAATTTATTAGTGGAATATAATAGTATTTATGAAAATTTAAATTTAATAATGGTCTTATATGTAATTTTAATTTTAAACATGGTGATGTTTCATTATATAAAATATTAATGATATGAGTATAGTTTATTTGGGATGTTTTTCTGAACATCACAAACTTGTTTCATTTTATTTAATATGATGTGTGTGTATTAGTTCCAAAAAATTAAATATATTATAATATACCTTATTAAATATTATATAAACAAATTTAATATTTTATGACTTACCATGAAAGTGGTAAGAAAAATGAAAAATCATTATTCACATAGATAGTAAACAGACCTAACGTAGACATCTAATTCATAAATCATCATACATTGATATGAATAATTAAATGGTTATGATATATTCCATTAGAATCATAAAAATATACGATCTAAATTATTCTGGATTTATCATGCCTTGATGGATGAAACAGGTGAGGTGAAAGTAAAAGAATAAAATAAATTGAGACAGGTACACTGAGAATATTATCTCTTGAATATCACATCCTTGAGAGACCCTTGAGGTCCTTGGATTTTTTATTTTATTTATACCCAATGAACTATGACATAGGGATTTTGAGGATGATAGTTTTGGGTAGTTATGTGATGATATACAATGATTTTGGAGTTGAAATGTGGTAGTGATGGATGGTATTTACATATGAGGATATTTGTGTTTTAAGTGATTGAATAATTATTATTTTATATTTAAATACAACCAGAGTGATTTGGCCTTAAATTTCACTCTTTTTTATGAAAATAAATATTTTATAGGACTGTTATTGTTAATAAATAATTCATATATTCAGTAAATTTTATATTTTTTTCTACATTAAGCCTTTAAAATTTTAAATTTATCCATTTTCATTTTTTACCTATACCGCAGTAAATAATCATTTTTAACATGACATCAATTTTATAACTAAAAATAAAATTGAACTTAAATATTAATTTGAATATTATGTTAAAAAATATTTAATCCTATTTACCTAATTCAATTCGTTGAATTGGAAAAATTAGATCTAAAAATAAACCAATTGAAAAAAGTACGATTATAAAGTAAAAACGTCCAATGGTAGAAATGTTTTATATCCAATTTTGATGTTAAATTTTTTATAGAAACCTAAATTCGTTTTATTTATTTATTATAGAACTAATTATTCATTAAAAACTATTTAAAATATATATTGACTATAAAAATTATTTACATGAAAAATGTGTTTTTAACTAAAATAAAGTATTTTTCAACACTAAGGAAATGAAACCGATCAGAAAAATCAAAAAAATAACCCAAGGATAATTTTTATATTACACATCCAACAATAAATCTTATTTTTTCATACAAAAATTATGATTATTTAAAGAATATGTATTAACTATAGGTGCGCCATTAAAAATCACCAAACTAATCGTTTCAAAAAAAACATGCTTTTTATTTATAAAAAGTGATTTATTATTTTCATAACCATTTAAAACATATTGGATGAATTTAATTATATTTTAATTGTTAAAAAAATATAAATTTTCATAATATGTTACAGTGATAGTGATTAATTTTATTTGTTATGATTATATAACATTATGGGCATCAAAATATGTTATTTTTAAATAAAAACTCGTCCTTTATATTCAATTGATTTTTTTAATTTCTAATTAATTGGTAACCAATGAATTCATTTGGTAAAAATTTTAAAATATATTTTATTAATTTAACCTCTTTCATTTATTCTTTCTATTATAATCACTAGTTTATAACTATCACTTTTAAATAATAATGTTTATTAGTTTCTTTATGATTGATGTCAAGTAGCATTTACGGTTGTGGGAATGGTGTTTCATTTCAAAATCTAAAGTTGTTACAATATCATAATGATATTATTTTTTGATTTATTGTAATTGATATATACTTTTTTTCAAGGGATATTTTCGATATGAGTTTTGAGTAATACTACATCGTACTAAAGAATCACATTCCCAAATATGGATAAAGTTGAAATGGGGAAACAATAATGATTGATGATTCACTATGGAGTAGTGGTTTTCACATTATCTGGAAGATTCATCTATAATTTAATAAATGAATGAATTAATAATTATTTTATGTTTTTATTCATCTGTCATGGAACAGAATGAAAATAAAAAAATTAGTTGATAATATTTTAAGGATCTCAAGGAATTTGAGATTGATGAATCATTACAAATACTAATATTAAAAGACAAAAACTCATTGTTGAATACATTTTATTAAAGAAATTTTAGAAGAAAAACAATCCTGTTTACATATCTAATTTTTTAACATGATAATATGAAAACCTATTCACAATCCTTCAAATATAAATTTTGTCATTTGGTAAAAGCTTTTAATTATCATTCAAAAAACCCAGATTCATATATGATTCATGGAGTATTTCATGAGTTATTATAGTATTCGCAATAGAATTTACTCTAAAGGATTATATAAAAGTGAAAATATTCACCTTATTTGGATTTACAAGCCACATATTTGGGCCTTTGGGACTTATATCTATCTGTCCACGAAAGGCATTTAGGCTACATGGCCTTTGAGATGATACATGCCTTTCAGATATTTTATTTTCTGTCATCAATGGTTCTTCAAGCACTAGCTCCTCATGAAAATTAAATTGTTCAGTTAAAAAAACATGGTGCTACTTAAAAGGTGAAATTTTATAATATAGTATCCACTATAGCAGATCTAACAGAATGGTGAATGTAGAGAGGTCAATGAAAGTCACACCATTGAGAGAATAAATATTATATATTTATATAGGGAACTGAAATATGATTATCCACGTGAGGCGGGGAAATATTTTTTTCAAATGGTGAAGATATTGAATAGGTGAAGTTGAATGTTTTTTTCAAGATATTGGTTATTTAGTACATGAATAAGGACATGTTCTATTAGGCCGATGAGTCAAGTATGGGTTTTCCCTAATCATTGTTAAGTAACTGATTATCTATATGTAAATAAAATATTAACGGCATGCGGCTATTCCATAGGCCTATGTTTATTTTTATCCCTATGTTTTATTTCAAAATTATAATGATTACAGTTCTAAAAACAGTATTTAAAAGGGGAAAATATGATAATTCAATTTCTGGATTCTCGTGAATTTGATAAAGATTTTCTTATAGAAAACATATTGTTGGATAAAATGTTTCAATATTCTCTACTAGGAGTTCATCACATATAATAGTAAAAAAATTATAATGTACTAAATAATTTTTCCAAAGATTTTATAATTCAGAGAATGTTTTCATGTGGAGTCTCAAAATTAATTGAGAGAGAAAAATAAACCCATACATTATTATAGAAGACATGAAATCATACATACTATTCATTCCATTATTATTATTCCATATTATATAAAAATTAGATGGAGTTCCACAAGATCAATAGTTATATATTCTAAAACTATAATATCATATATAATTCATTACATACATCGACATATCGCCGATATATACACTTCTAGGGATCTTTTTTGTGGAGAAACAAGTGTAACTATCATATCCACCTCCATCGTTATTTTAATAATAATTATTTTCTAGATGTGATTTGTTCAGTATAAAAAGTTATGTTTGAATAAATTCATACAAACATAGGTCTCTGATCTATATGGTCAAATGGTAAAAAATAATATAAAAGGTTTTAATAGATATACAACTCGATTCATCCTTATATATACGGGTGTCATGGGTTCATGTAAAATGTAATTTAAAACATTATCGAACAAAGGGGTGAGTTGTCAGGACCCATCCCCCAGGGGGCCATACCAAGATTACCCCATGACCGCCTTCTATACGCCATAGGCTTGTGACTAGCACTAGAATGACATATCCCAAAATGGGATGGAATTTCCTTTAAACTCATAAACACACAGATCGGAAAAAATACACAAAGCTAACCATGAATGAATGAAAATTAATGCAACCACCAAAAAGTACCACCACTGATAGTAAAGTGTGTAAAAAAAAGGAAAGTACATCAAATAAAGTACAAGATATGGAATTCATCCTCTAAGGATCTTACTTGAAGATTAGGTATATCTTTTTTTGGACGTTACTATAGCACACCACATATATCTGACACCTTTGAGCACCATCTAGTCTTAGTTCCCCAAAGTCCAGTCAAAGCTTCCCTTCATCTGCACAAGACACAAGAGGGGAAGGCGAAGCCCGTTCAGGGGGAAATATATCAATAGTCAGTAGGGACCCCGAGAACCCCGTAGGTTTCTCTATAATCAATGATGAACATGATAGCTCACCCTAGGTATATTTTGGGGTAGTGATTGTAGCATCATCGGTCATATCACTGATCTCCTCGACTATTGGAGAACTCTTTCTCTATCGTGTATTGTGGCCCTTCTGGGTAACAAAAAACTACTTCCCACTAACCTTGGACTTTTATGGTACTCATTACTGATGAGTACCATGGGTATGCTGGGTCACACATAGTCGCTCCCCACAGTGGGGTTGTGGGTCACATAGAGCAACTTACCACCCTGTCCGAACTAAGGTACTTCACTTGTCTAGTACCATGGGTCATATTGGAATCTACGATCTAGTCCCCACAATGGGCCTACTATGTCCCAAAGACCGGTTTCCCACTGGGTCGTCGTCGACAAGTGTTTAGGTTATACCCAACAACAGTGTTTCGTATGCAGCGCACTTGGGAGAACTGCACCTCAAGCCATTCATCATTTATCAATGTTCATAAGAGTCACCATAAATAATTCCAAATGTTCCACCTCATCAAAAGGGTCTCTATGCCATAAATTCCTCGTAAATCGGACAATATTTTTTCACGATATTCGTGTTTTAGTAAACAGGGTGCCGCTTGCGATGGGGGTCGGTCCCACCTGGTCGGACCGACCTAACCAACCCGGCCTGTGGGTCCCATGTGCCCCAGTTTAATAAGATAGACTCTACCTAAACTAGTTCTACTCAGGGTTAGTCTACTCTTACCTAGCCGATGGTTAGGCCCCATACAACATGCTGGACCCGGCCAGATTTGGCCAAGGGTCGGGCCTGCTGGTGAGGGTCTGGCCTACTGGGAGAGGGTCCAGACTACTAGTGTGGGTTTGACCCACTAGGCCGCATGGCCATACTTCGAGGCCATGGGTCCAGACCTCCAATGTTGGTCTAGTCTTCTTGGAGTGGGACCGGCCCGAACCACTAGGCTGGGGGCTCGGTCCACCAGCCTTATCCTGGTCTACTAAAGGGGAGGGACTGACATTGCACCGCCGGACCGGGATACGACATTCGATCGGCGTTCATCTCCAGCTAGCCCTGTGGAAGCTGGTCCCCCTTTACATGGACAGTGTTTTTTGGCCACCACCCCTAGTTTTCAGCACCACCGCGCCAGTTTTGTCACACCGACGACACCATCCGCTGACCACTGTAGTAGTTCCGGTGGACCATTTTATGATCCATCAATGCCAATGATTATCTCAGGTCACCATCATCCTTTATCAGTCCCTTGAATATAATTTATAAAACTTCGAGAATGAGGGCACCATGAACACACAAGGAGAGGTGCTCAGGCCTTGTTTATGTAGGCTCGGGCCATCTGCGTAGATGTTTAAATCATGGGGTTGTTCTGGGATTGAAGAACAATCATTTCATGCAACGTTTTAATCTTAGAAAATAAATCCCCATGAAAAGTATCCCACCCAAATAAACTCCTGATTTATGGATCAACATGTTCATGGGTTGATCCGTGATTGTCATTTCTAGAGATAGAATAGCGGGGAAGAACATCAAAATAAAATTCAAACCCTTACCTCTTTTATGTTCGATGTTGAATCTCTCATCCTCTGGAGTTCATAGTGTCAACGACCTCACTTATGGCTCCGTTCTTCGAGGGTGTGTCAAAGATGATGAAGTATCTCAAATGTTCTTCATCATTTTTCATTGGAGAGGGATTCTATTAGCAGTTCTTTAGAAATTTCCCTGCGTTTATTAATTCCCATACTCCAACTTGATGGATTTAAAAAGTAATATAAAAAGTGCACCGACAGTTCCCCCATTAATTTTGATCATTAAATTACCCACATTAAATGATCCATTAGGATAGCAGTGTCGCTATAGTTATTTCAAATGAGCCATTATTGACCCTCCATTAATGTGACTCGTCACCACCTTATCATTTTACTTAAGCATCTCCATCCTCCACTCAATGGTGTGAAAAGAAATAAAATAATTATTTTAAATTATTTAATTATTTTTCTAAAAAAGTATAAAAAATTAACTTCTCTGCTCGGCCCTTGAAGACCAAGTCTTTGTAATTTATAGATGAATATATGCCTTATGAGTTCAATGGTTCCCTTATATTTTTGTTCTGATCACCGTTTAAAAAGTTAGAAAAACCGCTCGCATGTTTACTGAACATTCCTTAAAAAAAGTTCAAAATTTTATTCTGGGCTCTCTAGGCCATAGAATAAAGTTCTTTTAGAGTGCTCAGTCTCAGAATAATTCCTTTTAAAAATGTTATACAGAAATTATGGGATTTTTTATTTCACCCACCTTAGGGATTTACATGCCCTTAATCCAAAACATGTGATAATCAAACAAGTGGGTTACTTTGTATGAATTTGAGCCTCTCGGTCCCATGTACTCTCTTGAAGATTCTAGTGCTACCACTGAATGTGAAATAGATGAATTAACAATCCATAATAGACTTTCTCTTATCCATCCTCTATCTCCATCGATAATGTTGTTAATGCCACCCAATCATCAATGCCCAGCTTTCCGCATTCGATGATGTGAGATGGATCATTATCATACCTCCTCAGTAGTTACATGTGAAAAATATAACGTACTCGGTGCATATATGGTGGAAGGGAGAAGTGATGCCCCACCTCACCAACTCTGCAAATGATCATAACCATATAAACGATTTAATCATAGATCAACTTGTTCGTTGTGTGATCCATGTTCGTAATTTCAAAACAAAAAGTATTGTGGGGAAAAACATTCAAAAAAAAAATCAAACACCTACCTCTTTGATGTTCTATGTTGTTGCACTATTCCATGATATTTCAAGGCGTCGATTTTGTCACTTCTAGTTCCATTTTTTTGGGGGTTTGTCAAGGATGATGAAGTCTCACATGCATTCTTCATCATTTTTAATTGGAGAGAGATTCTTCTGGAGATTCATTGGAGATTACCTCACATTTGATTAATACCAAAATCCAACAAGTGGGATTTAAAAAAAGAAATAAAAAGCATAGCGTCATTTAAACCACTAATGAAGCTTATTAAATGATCCACATTTAATGATCCATGTTCAATGATCCATTAAGATAATAACATTGTGGTCATGGTTTCAAATGAGCCATTATTGAACCTCCATTAATTTTCATCATTATTGCCTCATCACCTCAATGCAGTTTCTCTAGTTTCACCTCAACAATCAAAAAAGAAATAGAATAATTTTTTCTAATTAATTTATTATCCATATCAAAAATTCTGAAAAATAACTATTTTTCTCAACCCTTATCGGAAAAATTTAATTCATTTCTTAGAAAATCACGGCATTCTAAGTTCCACAATGCCCTCAAGTTTTTTATTCGAACACCAATTCAAATGTTAGGAAAATCACTCACATGTATACTAAACATACCTTAAAAATAGGTCAAATTTCTGTTCCGAGACCTCTAGGCCTCAGAATCATGTGTCGTCAGAGCGTGTGGTCTCACAATAATTCTATATATAGAAAAGTGTAACGAAATTATTGGACATTGTATGAGTCTATTTATGAAACAAGTGACCAATTAAATGAATCCCTACACCAAGTGCCCCGACATTTTCATTCTGTCACTAAGCTTATATGAATCCATTTTAGTGGATTTATTCTTGGAGAAAAATAGTTCATAAATAAGTTGTGTAATAATCCCTTTAAAAAGAATGTCTTCAATGTTTAATATGAGTATCTAGAAGTTACCAACTGATAAAAACAATATGTGAACCCTCAATACTATTAGAAGCATCAAAATTATTTTTTCATTCAAAATATTAGGGATCAATAAAGTTGTGTGGATATACATGAAACCCATTATATGAACGATGAAATGTTAGATCATAAGAATGTCTAAAAAGTTCAATTAAATGATCATTTAGTCATTATATATGATTACTAAAACCATATAACTACTAATATCAAAAAAATTCTATAATAAAAGATGTTCTTCTAGGTGGAAAATACAATGAGGTCAATGTTTTAAATCTTTAGAATGTTAGTTACCTAAATATTTTCTATATGATGTATAATTTCCATAACAGCTTCTATATGAATGATAACTAGAAAATAAATGAGTTGTAAGGACTAAATCAATACGATATATAGATAAATCCAAATTATAATCATACTTAAACCCTTAAAATCTAAATTGGAACCCCCTAAAATTAAATTCTAATAACACGTGTATGAACAAATTTAATAAATTTAATGTCCTCTTAAAATAAATAAACAATCTCATAGCCATATATAGTTTATTACAACCCTTATAAGGGAAATGATCATGAAAATTTAGAAGAAAAAAATAAAATGTTTCATCTTTAATGTTATAGTGAAAAAAAAGTATCCATAACGTTATTATTCATGTTGAGAACCAAACCAAGCACTTTCTTTTTTATCTCTTATTTTAGAATTTTTATTCCAATTTTATTTTTTTATTTAAATATTTTATTTTCAGTATATTCATAAATTTAACTATTTTTGTAAAATATTTATATTTTATTTAGATAAATATTTTTTTTATAAAACCACACTAGTTTGGGGTATCATAAAAATGAAGCATAACATTAAAAAGTGAAAATAGATCCATGACATTTCATGATGAATAAGAAACAATGTACCCTAATTTTTCATAAAATATCCTCATAAAATATGTATTTAATAAGTCCTAGGTCAAAAATGAAATTTGAAATGTGACTGAATGATTAGGTTAGGTCATAGTGTAGCAGATTATTGGTGTTTAACTGAATTATTATCATTTCAAATAATTCAGGACATATTCTATAAATTCAAATTGATGTTCAAGAATGTCAATTATTATGATAGATGTATTATGTGTTTAATTTTTAAAATAATTACCCACAATGTCATTTAATTTTTGTAAAATATTCAATCCAAATAGAATATATGATTTTTTTATCATAATTGGGAGATGACTTATTAGAAAATAAATTATTTCCATAATTTAAGCATCAATATTTGATGCTCATATCACCTTCCAACAATTGACTATTAATTTCACCCCACAACAAAGATTCTATAATTTCATAGATAATTACATGCATAAAATGTTAAAAATGGTATTCCCCTCTCAAATGTTTCTTAAAGTAATGTGTTTGGAATTATAATAAAAGATTAAAAAATTACTTGTATCAAAATGTCATGAAAAATCAAGATACAGAAGTACATACGAAAACCCAAAATTATTTGTTTATTTAAATTCAATGCTACTCCTCATGAAATTCAAATTATGAAAAATAACATGTTTTGCATCTCAAAAGACAATGACGATCATGTTTTTTATTGGTTAAATTTTTTAAGAGTTACTTAAAAATTCAATTTCATCCTTAATAATTTGAACCAATTATTTCTATTTTTTTATTTATTATCCCCTACAATAAATTAAAGACCCACCTTTGGAATGAAAACTATGGAGTCACTACCATAGAAATTTTTAGACAATTCTTATTTATTTTTATATAAATATATTTCAAATATAATTGACAAATTTTCATCGTAAAACTATTGTAATTTTCAAAATTTTAAAAATTAAGAACAAGTATTCAATATGAATATAATATCATGAAATTACATGAATAAAATAAAATGATGACCATTATTTTTTCAAAAAAAATACTCCTTAAAAAGGTATTATTAGAGGATTGGTATGATACAACATCTTCAATTTTACCAATTGATTTGAGTAGGCCAATGAGTCATTAAATGTTAGTGGAGAATAAAATTAAATCATATCTAAGGTTATTTGAAATCAATTATCAATCCTTATTGATGTCCATAAAAATAATAATATTTAGATAATAATAAAGGAAAATATAATTAAAAAATGTGTTCAATGATTTTTGTAATATTTTGGGAAATTGTTGCACAATTGGACAAGCCATTTCAAGGTTATTTCTAAAATGGTGATTTTAAATTTGATCCATGATATCAAGACCATAATTAAAAAATAATTTAAATAATCACATATGATTCTACATAATTTTAAATTATATTATTTCAATGATTACTGAAATGTCCCCCTTATGTTTTTGAAGAACATAGAGAACCCCAATTTCATTAGAGATTTATTTGTGCACCACATATCTTTTAATGTCTAGTGTTATAATTTCCTTTTACAAAAACTATTTTTATTTTATGAAAAAATATATAAGTCAATCATTTTTAATCACACATTTCACAAAAAGAAAAAATTATTTCTAAAATCATATTATACTAGTCCAAAAACAACAAATTCAAACAATGATTATATATTATCACATTTGGTTATATTTAAGTGGCTGGAGATTAAAATTTTGTTTTTAAAAAAAAGCACATTTCAAGATAAAAAAAACTATATTGTTAAATTCATTAACATCGCCCCTGATTAACAATGACGTTCAGGAATAATATTCAATATGTAATGAGGAAATTAAATAGTCATTTAAAAATTAATAGGCATAGTTAAATCCAAATAATTCATAAGATGGGGAGTACTAAATGAATAATGATAGTTGGTTGGTTAAATTTTTTGGATTTCAAAAATCATAGTTATTTTTTTGTATTATAGTTTTGAGGTATATAATGGGTTTTATTAATTTTCAAAATTTTATATTGGAATTCATAAATATTATTATAATTTTTCATGTTTTATTGTTATCAGTTCCTTTTTGTATTATAATCATATAATATATTTATATTATCATATATTTTTGGGTCGTTAACAATTGAAAAGATAATTATTTAAATCATATATTATTATATTACAACTTATTATTCTTTGTTGAATTAGTATTTTTTTACGTCCTAATCTTGGATTATACTAAATAGGGGCTCCAAGACTGGTGGGCCACATGGCCTCAAGCACATATCCAAGAATACTAGGGGTTTTAGACTACTAGTGAGGGCCAAGGGTGTTTCTGTGGGGAGAATTTTCCATCATTACCAAATTTTAGTGCATCTGATGAATGTAAACATAGGTAAATAGAAGAAGTAATATTTGTAAATAGAAGGCAGAATGGAAAATATGGAAAACACTTATAATAATTGAAATAAGTAAAATAAAATCCAATCATACAACAACTGATTATGATATATCATATAAATAGAAAAATGAAAAACATATACATAAGATAGCAGTTATAACATGTTCCAAAATAGTATTAAGAAAATCATAGCCTATCCCAAGTATCTCGAGATCTAGCTCTGTCATCTGCTATCATGATCCATCCAAAATGGTATGAAATCATGTTTTTGAAGTCATATTCCTCCTTTGGTCCACACCAACTACCATATAATCTTTCGAAGGTATCAAACAATGCCCGAAGAGGGTGTGAGATAAATATATGTTATCCAAAACCAATAATGACTATAATATCATGCTCAAGTAATAGAAATGTAACAGTGTGCAATAATGCATATATATGGTAAAGTAGTAAACTGTAACTAAATAACCTTGTACCTACATTATCACAATGAGGGTGTCTGAACAAGACAACAGTTCATTATTTTATAATTGCCATTTTATAAATAAGAAACATGTTTGTGATTTAAAAGGTTCCAAGATATAACAAGGAAAACTATAATGATATTTCTTGATGAAGCCCTATGGTAATAAACAATGTGATATAGACCTCGAGTGTCACAAACTAAGTTGTACGATAGTCTCACATTGGATAAGAGTTGAATCCAAACAACATAGACCATGTGATTCAACAATGGATCACCTTTCGAGTCCAAGGAGTAAATATAATGTAAAATGTTGCAAAGAAATGACTAGGCCCGATGGGATTTGACTATGGAACCTACTTGTTAATGCTGGATCAAATGAGTGTATCCAGGCATCCTGTAATGATATTACTGGATCCAAAGAGTTTATCCCCAACATCCTATAGTACAACATGTGGTATTATACAGTATCATGTTGGGAATAAAATGTTATACAAGGATAAGGGTATATGTGGGTCACAAACTAAGAATTCTATATCCATGAATCAGAATGGGTTTCATGGGTGCTCATGGAATTCTTCGATCAGAATATGTGGTGATATCGAGTCATACCATTCCTATTTCATTATGAAGTCATTTAATATTTCAATTGTTTGAAATCTTTCCTTTCATTTTTGTGAAAAGGTCAAGTATCATGCAATCATTGGTTCAAGCCTATCCTTTTACTATTGTGATGAGGTCATATATCATGAATCCTTTTAATCAAGTCCTAATTAATATTTCTAATCATTTCGTTAAATTCTTTCTTTTCGTTAATGCGACAAGGCCATGTAGCATGAAACCATTCATTTAACCCATTTAAATCATAATACATATTCAGGTTTCCTTCCTCTACCATCCATTAATTGGGTAGAAGGTTCTATGAATATGCATCCAACTATTTATTTACATTTATTCCCATGTCATATTCATAGTATACATTACAATTATCATTTAAAATTTCATTGTCAAAATAAATAACATGACATAGGCACGTCAAGTGGTAAGCATATATTGTACTTTCCATTAAAAAAATTCACAATAAAAATGTCATTTAATATAGAAACACATACCATTAGTATGGTCAAGCTAAGGAACTCTCTAATGGTGGATCAATTTTCTCGAAACACTAAAAACCCAATGTTGTCTTAACAAACTACTTGGGGTGTTGGGATTTGTGGGAATAACCACTGAGAAAATATAATATTTAGAAGTATCATAACTATAGGGTTCTATATAATATAATCATCATATTTTAATTTGATAAACTGGACCTAATGAATTCTGTGGTCCCCACACAATAATTCCAAATTCAATTAACATTAGGTATAGTTTATAGACCATTATCTTTAAGATTAAGGGAATATCCTTTTATTGTATTGGAAATAGATTTGGCTCACATCTATGTAGATCTAAGAAAATGATAAAAGCACACATAACATTATTACTCAATCAAGAAAATGAAAGAAGGGGAAAGGCTCATGAAGAATTGAGTACTCATCCAATATAATGAACAAAAGCGCGATCAAATCCATTAAAGGAGGTGTCTTGATTCCTACCTTATATCTTCAAATGGGTAGGAAATGAGATAATAATAGGTTAATCTTGTTGAAATATTAAATAGGGAGGAGGAGAATATCTAATTAGATCATTAAAAGAAATATTTTCAAATTACACATAAAATTTGAATGTATACAGTGGATGTGCACAGTTTGGAAAATGGTGTGCCAAACATGAATGGTTCAATTAGAAGAAATGAAATTTTCATGTTTAGGACACACAACCATGTACAATCCATGAAAAGTGGTTCTGTTCTGAATTTTACAATCCACGTGGTAAGGAAAACCAAGCCCCAACCATGTAACATGGCCAGTTTCCCCAAAAATATGGATTTCGGTAACCAAACATTCCCTGGACACCCCTGAAACCATTTATAACACATTAGGCATTAAAATTTGGTTTGATGTAAAGATATAGACCTACATTATAATTGATTCATACCTAATTGTAAAACCGAGTTCATAAAATCTTCCCACCGTAAAAGAACTCATCCCAATGTTCACATTCCTAGGGTAGAGAAATAGAATATGATAAATATTTTGGCCATTGGGAATGTAAGATGGATTCCCTATCCCATGCCATGCCTTGTACTCGGTCATGCTGCCATGACACCCATATAAGAGGGACAGACTAGCCTTGGAGATCATTTGTTCCCTGGTCAACGATGTGTATTGTATACTCGTCACTAGTAGCATTGGCATATAAATCTACATGCTCGGTCTCAAAGGAATGAAACATATCAACATGATACAGTTGATGTTGTGAAACTTGAATGAGATCAGGCGTGGAATTATACCTCTAATGTAAATGAAACTGATATGCTTCCATCCCGACTATCACTTGAATTTTAAAATTCCCTATATAACAATGCAACAACTTTCCGTGCTTTCATAACTCTCTATACCATATCTTGGGAAACACCTGAAGAAAAGCATGTCCCTTGACCTAAAAATCAAGAGTTTATTTATGGTAATCAAAAAAATATTTCAATCTTGACTATGTAGTATTCGTACACTTTTTGGTCAGCTAAACCAATTATGAAGTCTCATGAATGATTCAAGGACCTAATAGGGCTTCCTCACCTAACTCTAGCCAACACAAGGGTGAATGGTCTGTCCTACCATATAAGAACTCAAAAAGAGAAATCCAAATTATTTCCTAGAATCTGTTATTATAGGTGAACTTGACGAGAATGATATTCAGACACATGCTCAGATCATATCCTATAGAACCTTTATTTTTTTTAATTGTCCATTAGTCTAAGGGAAGAAACTGATTCCTATAAGAGCATGAGTCCCCATTGATTTCTGTAGACCCTTATAGAATAAAGAATAGAAATGAGAATCCCTATCTAAATTGAGATTAAGAGAAACCCTATGTAATTCGATAATCTCATAGACATATAGTCTTACCATATAATCAACTAATAATATCTCACGAATATGAATGAAGTGAGATGATTTCATTATTTTTTCAATGAATACGTAGATAGAATTGCTACCCTCAGTTAACTAGGTAAGAAAACTATGAAATCCATATAAAAATCATCCCATTTCAATTTTCAAGACTGGAAGCGGCTGTAGAAATCCTACATGGATTTGGTGATCAACCTTCACCAACTGACAGGTGGAACACCTAGTGATAATGTTTTCTATTTAACATTTCATCCCAAACAACCAATACTGGTGTTTCATGTCTCGATACATCTTTGAGATGCCTAGATGAACTTCACATTGATAAGTGTTTGAATCTTTCCTCAAATCCTCTCTCATATTTATTTCAACTCAGATACATCCATGTAAATTCATGACAACATCTTTGTCCATTGACCAATCCTAAGGTAGGATACAATTGGATATAATCTCACATACAACCAAGATATTATGAACCAAACAATGTTTGCGCTTCCACTTTTCATGGAGTTAAGAGGTAGTTGGAAAAGATGAGAGATAAGACTGCTTAGGACTGTTATAGAACACTTGACTCAGCTCAATAAAATAAGTCAAATAATTTCAATTTATCGCAGACTTCCCGTACTTCATGTGTTTGATTTTTACGACTCAACGCATCTGCAACCACATTTCCCATCCCATGTATATAGAAAACATCAAAATCAATGTATTTTAGATAATCAATCCATAACCACTATATATTGTTCAATTCTCACTATGAAAATATATATTTGAGTCTCTTGTGGTCCATGTACACAAAATAAGTGCTCACCCAACATATAGTGTATCCAGAAATGTAAGGAATGGACAACTGCTACTAGATCAAGGTCATTCATCAGGTTGTATCTCTCCTGAGGCCTCAACTTCCAATATCCATATGAAATGAATTTATCCTCATGTATCATAAATGATCTTAGGATGATTCTTAATGCATCACAAAAAATAATATAACCTATACATGGCTTCTAAAGTATCATAATAGGTGTCGATACAAGCCTCCATTTCTACTCCAGAAAGGCTTCCTCACATTCTTCTAGCAAAATAAACATGATAGCCTTCTTTTTAAGACTAGTAGAAGGTGAATCCAAGATATAAAATTATTGAATGAAATTCCTATAATATACGTCAATCCCTAAAAAACGCTGTATATCAAACATGTTCGTGGGATACTCCCAATAAACTACAACACTAACCTTTTCTGGGTCAACATATAAGATTGATTACAATATTAAATGACCCAATAAAGAGAAATTATCGATCTATATGTGGAACATAGAAATAATGCAGGACTATTTTTTCTCTCTCAATGTACTAAAAATGATCTCAACATGTTTTTCATGGTCTCTACAAGTGTTAGAATACACCAAGATATCTCCCTCAATGACTATGAAAAAAGCGTCCAAATAGGGGTGGAAATCCCTCTCCATCATATCCATGAAAATGGTTGGGATGTTTCTATGACCGAATGACATAACGAGGTACTCTTATAGACCATGCCTACTAAGGAATGTTTCACATGGTATTTATGATGGTATGACTAGTACCTAATTATAAACAGATATCACGTCATTCTTAGAGAAGACCATCTCTCCTCAGATAATTTCAAATGGATCATCTATTCGAGGAAATGGATCATCAATTCGAGGAAATGGATATCTGTTCTTGAACATAAGGTGGATCAACCTTCTATAATCCATGCACAAACATGTGGTTCCATCCTCCATCCTAGTGAAATAAACATGTGAACTACAATAGGATATACATGCCCATATAAAACCATTAGACTCTAGATTATCTATCTACTGTTTAAGATCCAAATTCTCTATTGGTTCCATCATATATAGAGGAGTGGACACTAGATATGCTCTTAAAATATGATTTCTGGTAAATTTGACCTCTCTATCCGAAGATAAGCTAGAGAAATAGTCATGAAAAAAATCTATGAAATGATCCACTAATAGAGAGAAACCAACTTGTCAAAAACCCTAATCCTCCATGAAGTGATTTTCCATCTGGGGGGTCACTCCACCTATCCAATTAATCTCTAGTAAAACACTACCAGATTAAACCCTTATGTAGATAACTGCTTCCATTTGGTGATGTGAAAGATACCTTCTTAATATACCAGTCTACAAAATCATGATACAGAACCAACCAATCCATACCAAATATGAAATCTAAACCTATCATCTCAAGAACAAAGAGGTTCTATAAGAAAGGTTAACTAACTACCTCAATGGTCAGTCCCTACACAGGTGTATGCTCTCTTTTCTTACCCCTAACACTGTATCAAGGGTCATTACACCATAGTGATATTGTATCATCAGTATGAGACTTTCCTAGCTAGATACAAAGATAAAAGAGTTCTACGAACCTTTATAAAATAATCTAGATAGTGTAGTAGATCTTATAATAAAAGTACCATGTGTCGTAGATGTTCCTGTATCTTGATCCTCAGGTATCAACTATAGTGAATTCAACTTGAAAGAGCCACATACCTTTTAAATAGATGGACAACCAAGATCCTAACTACTCAGTTGGAACTTATGTTGATTAGGGGTGTAGATACTTTTTCCATGAACTCCCCCTCGGCCAGACCTACCAGTGATATTCCAACTGCCTACCTACATGGCATAAAAGAACCTACTCATAGAGTTTGATCTAGTGAGGATTGTTTTTCACTTGAAGTTGGTTGAGATGTCCTAAAAAATGCAAGAGATGCACCATAAAACTACAATACTGACACTCAAGTGGGTATCTATCGTAATAAGGATTTTAATTCCCCCATCGTCCACACTGATGACACACTATAGAGCTATCAAATGGACACTCTAGTTTCCACTTCCCCAGTGAGAAAACACATGGGAATGGTTTCTACCACCAGAAGAACTATTATCATGATGCGACAAAGATCCTTTAAACATGGTAGTATTTACATCCCTTAGGTTATGCTCAGTGATAGAAGTAATAATTTTTATCTTATAAAAATAAAGTAGGAAATGTAATTTCACCTACGTATGGATGACATATTGAATCCCATCCTTGAAATTATTATTAAGAGAAACCTCATCAATGACTATAGGTAGTGAGAAGAATTTATACTCTAGGAAACATTATAAATATTCCATAACTAGCATATAACCCTAATAATGATGCATGAACTCAGAAGCTCTTTCATATCTCATCAGCTAAGGAAATAACATATCATAGAAGGAAGTATGAAAATCTACCTATAACATGCCCTGATGATTACTGTCCAGGGTAATCACATCCCACCAACTATTAGATAAATCCCAAAGCATATATGAGAAAATATTAAACCTCCACTATGGAGGGAAATCTAGATGATCAATGATAGATAAGATAGAAATTTTCCAACACACATCACACTGTGGAATGACATCCCCTAAGAAAGTAAGAGTGTGAAGCTACTGGGACCCCCAAGTCTGATCATCCATGATATGTGCAACATGTAGAGCACGATGCATGGAATGCATTAGACCTAGGAACCTATCACGAGATTGGGAATTAGAGCCACGATCTGGTAGAGTAGTCATTGCCTCTATTATAACTCATAGAGGTATGATTTTTGGCTCAAGGCCCACCACCTTGAGAGCGTGGCTGTCCCCACCCTCCTAGAATAGTATATGAGGACTTCGTGGTGGAATTTGTCTTTAATTGTTAGTACACACCACAAAAAATCTTATGTAGAAAGGTAACATCACTTGAGTAAGGTGAACGTAAGAAAAATCACTTCCCATGAAAGACTACCATAACATCCTGATTAGACAGTCATGTATTGGTAAGTTCCCAAGTATTATTTTAATTTCATTTTACATTTAATATTCAAGTTCACTCCTTTACCCTTCATAAAGAAGATATGGCAGGATAAGGATGTGCAAAAAATTAATTGTCTATTTCATGAATCACTTTAAAATGGATATCCATTTCTAATGAGTCAATTCCTATTCTCCTATCACTATAAATGACACCAATCTATTTATTGAAAAATGGATCGACATGGTAAATTACTCATCCCAACATATGAGGGCCCATAAACCTCATGAATTGAGACATGAAATCACTCAATCACAATTCAAAATTAATACACATTCAAGATAGCTATCACTACCTTACATAATAATCATATACATCTCATGAAATGAAATGTAGTGAAATGCACATTTATAGCATGCCGATATACATGAAATGTGAATTCAAGATTCCTACAAAGATGCATGCTACAATTATCTTTGACCACATATCTTCAGGCCAATAATTAAATAAAATAATCTATTATATTAAAAATCAACAACTCTAAAAAACATGTGTTTCACAAAATGTTGAAATAATATTAGCTGTAAAATGAAAAAGTAGAATAGTAATTTTAATTTCATTGGAAACATTATTTTTACCCTAAAAATGTTATCATGATCCCCAAGCATGGCTTATGACCAAGTACCAATAGTTCCAAATCTCCAATCTATTTGATACCACTTTGTGATGTCCTAGACCTGGATTCCACTAAATAGATTCCCTGAGCCTGGTAGGCCACATGGACTCAATAACATCTACCAAAATGATAGAGGATTTTGACTAGATTTGAGGGACTAGTTTGTGTCCATGGGGAGACTATTCCCCAATCAAAAAATTGTAGCTAAGTTTGTTAATGATAAATTAGGTAAATAGTGGAAAAATATATGTAAACAGAAGGCAAAACAGAAAATAGGGACAATAATAAGAATAATTGTAATAACAAGAATAATATCTAAGAACATGTAAATTGATGATGATATGCCATGTCACCTGAAAATTGGAAAATATGGATACAAGACAACAGGTTGGAAATCTTCCATAACAGTATAAAGGAATGAATGCACTATCCCAAGAATACTGAGCTCTGGGCCGGTCATCTACTATCATGCTCCATCCGAAAAAATAGTAAATACTATGTTTTAGGCCTTATTCTTTCTTTTTTCAACACCTCACTCCATGTAATCTACCCTGGGTACGAAACATCACTCAGAGAGGGTGTGAGATAAATCATAGTTGTCCACCACCGATGTTGTCTTAATCATTCGACCCATGCAATGGTAATATAATAGTATACATGAATGAACATATATAGTAAATCAGTACAATGTAATCAAATATCCATGTAACATCTTTAGCCATTGGATGGGGTGTGAACGTGTCAAAATTCAACATTTGATTATTAATAGTTTATAAATAAGACTAATTTTAGAAATTAAAATGGTTTCCAATTGTAAGAGTGAAACCTCTAATGATATTTCATAGTGAAGACCCATGGTATTAACTAAGGTGTCACAGACCATAAGGTTTTCTAACTTAGTACTACTATAGCATGGCATGGGGTAAGAGTGCAATCCAATTGTCATAGTCCAAGGAATTCCACAACTAGTAACTACTGATTCTAACGAGTTCATCCAAAGTAATACAAGGCTATGAAATGAATGGACCCAATTGACTTTAACCATGGATCCCACATGTAAAAGCTGGATCCAAAGAGTGTATCCAAGGAATCCTGTAATGATATTGTGGGATCCAAGGAGTGTATCCACAGAATCATGTGAAAATACTTTATGGATCCAATTGTATAATACCTAGAATCCAAATTTCGAGAAGTATTGGTATCCAGGGGGTCTCAACCTATGAATTTCATATCCCTTAATCAAAATGGGGTTCCTGAGTGCTCTAGGAATTCTTTGATTATAATCCAAGGTGAGCTCGAGTAAGGCATTTCCTATTTGGTTAAAATGTCATATTATATTTCAAATGGTTCAAGACATTACTTTCATTAGTGTGATAATGTCATATAGTATACAACCATTGTATCAATAATTTCCATTCATTAGTGTGATAATGTCATGTTTTACACAACCTTTTAATAATGTCATAATTAATCAATATGTCCATTTGGTTCAAACCTTGACTTTCATTAGTGGGATAAGACCCTGTAGAATGTAACCATTCATTTAATCAATTTAAACTATATTCTATGTTAATAAATCATTCCATAACCCTCCATTAATGTGGTAAGGTGTTTACTAATATTCAACCAACTGTTCAATTATATTTAATGAAGTCATATTCTTAGTATACTTCCCATTCACATTTTACATTTCATTATCAAATTGATGCACTTAACTTATTTTGGTCAAGTGGTACATAGACATGGTACTTTACATGTTGTAATTCACAATAAATATGCCATTTAATATATAAACACTTAATCCTAGGATGTTCAAGCTAAGGAACCCCAGAACAGTGGTTCAAACATGTCAAAACACTAAAAAATTATTTTTTGCATAACACCCTACAATGTGTTTTGGGAGTTGTGATAATAACCACCAAATAATAGTCCCATATTTAGAAATATAATAACCATATGATTCTAATGATTATAATCATTTCATATGAATTCAATAACCAGCACCCAATTAAATCGTTAGGGCCCATGCGACAATTCAAAAATCAATGAACATTGGTGATAACTTATTGAACACCCACCTTAGGCCGAAATGACTCTCCTCCTATGATATTAGACCTTGATTTCACTCATATTAAATTACATATAATAAAAAGTAATAAATGATCGTACCCCAATAACTCGTTCGAGAGCAATAGAGAAAGAGGTCGACTCATGAGGTCTCATGTAGTTACAGTTATGCATCCATCATGATGGAAGAAAGCTCAACAAGATCTCATATGAATTAATTTTTTTGATCCATACCTTAGATCATCACAGGGATACAAAATCTGTGTAATATTGGTAAATCCAACTAAAATATACATTAGAGAGGAAGAGGGGTTATAATTAGATCATTAAGAAACATTTTTCAAATCACATAGAAAAATGGCATGTGCATGGTTTCTCTGCATGTCTTGAAAAACCGCGAGACAATCATTCACGATTTCTAGGTATGAAGTTAAATTTTAATTAGTAGTCCACACAACCATGCACAAACCCTGTGAATTAGTTCTATCAAAAAATTGACCATCCACACTATTAGGAAAACTATGCACCAACCGTGCAACTCGGCTTATTTCACAAAATAGATGGGTTATAGGCTCTGAAAAATCTCCAAGAACCCCTGAGACCTTTTCTAACTCAGTAGGAATCTATATTAGGTCCAAATTGATGATTTAGACTGAAATTTTAAATGATCCAAATCTGAGTAAAAACGTGTTATACAATTCTTTGACATTTCTTACATTCATTGGTTTTGGAAGATTCTCATTTGAAGTGAATTGTGGGTGTTATGATAAAACTTATAGAGATTATTATGATTTGGGGTTTTATAAATAGATTATTTATTAAATTAATTTACTCTTCGTATTTTAGCATTCAAAATATTTTTCTATAGGATATAAGAAAAACTCAATCCTAAGAATAGTTAATGTCAAATTATTATTTAATATGGAATATCGAAATGAAATCTCTATCCTTCTAAAAATAATTTTGATTATATGAGAGGTTCTATCTCTTTTTTTATTTGGTTAGGAATTATATTTTTTGAGGAAGAAATTTAATTTTATTATAGAAGATGATAACTGTTTGTTATGATTTTTTATTATTTAAGAGGCTATAAATTTAAACCACGTGTAGTTTAGATCTATATGTGGAACCTGGTACATGGTAGAGGGTGGTGTGTATCAAATGATTCAATGAATAGATATGGTATTAAAGTGGTTCTAAGAAGAACTTATAATAGCAATAATGGTTTATTCACATAACCAATTTGAATTTTAACTTTACAAAGGGAAATTTACAAATTTTCATCTCTTCTGTTTACCCTTAATTGGGCTTCTTTTGGTAATTCCTAGCTTAAAATTTTCAAGTCCCTTACATTGGATATAATTTGGTTCCATCATCCACTCATACAATTATCTTCTATTCATGGATTCCATGAATTTTTTTAATGGCTAGGTAAAGGTAACATTCCTTGATCTCTTCCCCATTTTATCTAACACTCACTCCATCATTTTAATTAAATTATTCCACATTGGTTGGTTATTTTTTTTTTGATTTCAACCTAACATAGTGAAATCATATTAAAACTTAGTTATTTCCATTTCCTTATTTAAAAACTACATAGTAAATTTTTTAACATTTTTTTTCAATTTCAAATCTATTTGATGGAGGAATGATTTATTTTAACATTTTAGTTTCTTTAATGAATTCAAAATAATGTTTGTTTTTATTTTTTTAAATTCACAATTAAGGCTATGGGATGGATTTTATGATTAATTACTGTATATTTTAAATTTGGTTTTGTTCATTAAATATGATATTTGTGCTATTAGGATTATATAAATATGGATAATTTTTGTTATTGTTTATGGACATTTGATTTTTGAGAATGGGTTATGTTATTATTGGATAGATAAATCTATCCAAAGCATAAGGTGGAGGTTTTTATCTATTGGAATGAATTCCCAAGATATGCATGTGATATTTTTGCCAAATTTTCTTCAAATTAATCATAATGTTAAAATATAATAATTAGAAATATGAATAATATATTTTCAACAAAAAATAATATATTAATAAATATGTTTAAAATGAGTTTATCAAGGAAATGTGTAATGTTTTTTATTTTCTCTTTCATTTAAATAAATATAAATATAAATAATATATAATATTGGTTTTTATAAACAACTATTACAATTGAGTGAATATATCATTCAGAAAATTTATGTTATGTTTATTTCATAACATTGATGTATTTTTTGATTTGGATATTTTTAATGTGCTTAAATATTATATAATATTTGGTAATGTCTGGTTTATCTACTTTTAATTTATCCAAATAAATTTCCATTTTTTGACTAATTAGTAATGTATTTACCAAATGTTTTATTGTTTTTCTATTTAAAGTATCATGAAATGGAAAACATCCCATTTTTCAATATTCATTTATATAATTTTAGATTTGGGTTCATGTTTTGACAGCTTGGATATGTATTTTATAAAGAGGACGCAATTTTTAATTAAGACATTCAACAATGAAACAATTATTTAATTCTTCTTTCGGTGCCTATCATTTTTGTAAACATTGTTTCTTCTTCCAACTATAACCTATATGTGTTTTATGCGAGTGATAAAAAAATAACCCTATATAATTGAATTTTAAATAGTGAGATAACAATGGGGTTAAATTTTAATAACATAATTGATATAATCTTGAACTATTTAAATTTTTATATTCTTATTTACATCCAAATAAAACACAACTCATGGAAACTATAAATTGAATCCTTCCATAATATATTATACTTGGATACAATATAATATAAAATATGAAAATTATATTTTTTTTCTCATAAGTCTATATAATTTTCTAAAACGACTTCATTATAATTTTTAATCAAATTGTGTATTTTAACATAAATTAAATGAAAATTATTTTTATATAGTAATTATGTGATGATTAATATAATTATCTATAATCATTTCAGTCCATTATTTTTTTATATTGTTATTCAATAATAAGAAATGCACATTTTGATGAGAATATGACATTATAAGTAGACATCTAATTCTTTAATTATTACTTGTGTTTTTTGATGGCCCCCCATATTAATCATGATTTATTATTTTTCCATCATTTATGTATTATGATAGTTGGTATAAAAATGAATTCATAATGGGACTATTAGATGATGTATGTAATGAATTATTTCATTACAAGTGTTGTTTTTAGTTTCATTTGATTTTTTATATATAATATATTTTATTAGAATTTTATAATAAGATAACATTTTTGTTGACATTATTATAAGATGAATGAGGTAATTATTCATGTGACCATGTTTATCACACAGTGATGCTGAGCACATGGTTATCATAATCACCTGTATATTAACATAAATATGGTTATAAGATTATTTTATTATATATAATTGTTATTGGAATGTTCAAAATTATTTTAGAAGGGTATTCATTCCATTTGGGGGAACAGTGATTCATATAGTATTTATTGAATGAATTCTTGATATCCCAAATAGGTCAATTGTAATATTTTTGTTATGGTAAGGTAATAATGTCATCAAGATCAATTCTATTGATATGGGATGATTTATTATGATTAAGAACTTATAACAAATTACCCTTTCCTATATGACATATTTTACAAATCCTATCTTATTTTAGAATATACCCACACCCCTTGATGGGTGTTTAACCATAAATAGCACTAATATAGCTCATTGGGATGTGAATCAAGATTTCAATACAAATTATACATCATATTTTTACTTATGAAATAAATTTTACTTTGGGAGTTAATTAATGAATAGTATTGAGAATTATTTGTTATAATTGATATATATATATGAATTATACTCAGTTATGGTGTTTCAATGTACTGATCAAAAGAGAAATTTAATATTTATTTATTACACTTTGGTAAATGAGTGTGTTCCTATTTAATTTTTTTATAGAATCACAAAAAATATTCCATAAAGAGAATGTATTTTCTAACCCCATCAATAGATAATATATTTTATATTTAGTGTTCGTTGATTCATTTCAAGTATGAATGATTATTTGGATAATAATAAAATATTACACTAGATAATTGGGAGTTAGTGAAAGTTTGTATATTAAGAATAAATTATGTGCAAGAGAAGGTGGTCGTGATTAGAACCCCCAATAATGATTCATGTCGTTTGTAACTGAGTTTTGTTAGATCTTTCTATAATACACTACATTATTATCTTGGATACATATTTGATAGATTTATTTAATTCTACTTATTTAATATTGAGATTTATTTCATTAGTTTATATTGTTATTATATTAAATATTATTCCTTCTATACTTTTATAGGTAGCACGTAATATAATAGAAAAATTATCTAGTTCAATGTGTTGATTGAAAATTATCTTATAACACTCCATCTGCATGGTATTTTTTTTATTCCAATTGGATATCTAAAACTTCTATTTTTGATAATATGTTTGAAACATCTTCTTGGTTTTTACAATACATCATGTTTTTTATTAAGATCAAATCTCTTTTATATAAATTTTTTTATTACAACATTTTTATCCTCATAAATTTACATTATTCTAATAGTGTTCCATACATTCCATTGGTGTCGCTTCTACATTGTATGTAATGCTTCAGATATAAATTTTTATATCATTCAATTTAATATATATATTTAAGTATTAAATTCTACAAATATGTCCATATAAAACTCCCCATGTTCTTTTTGATATGTTTCCCATTCTTTAATACTATAGACATATTTTTTATATCATGGGATAATTTTTAATAATTTTTAATTTATCTTTAAATCAAAATAATGTTATCACATCTATCCCCTAAATCATTTGATGACTATAATCATATAATGTTCAATATAATAAAAGAAATTGTGATGAATCTTCCTGCATATAGACTATTATAAATCCTAATGGAAACATTAAACTATATATCCCACCAATATCTTCATTTTTAGGTGAAAAATTAATTACATATGATTTTATTATATTTTTTTAGTATTATATTTTTATAAAATGGTGGGGTATTTTTATAATATTAGAGATTGAAATTGTACTAGGGAACAACGTTCCCCTGGTAACCTAAATAATTTATTTCAATTTATTCTAGAGAGTTGGTATTCATTCAATGCATTGGGTAAGGATCCCAAACCATGGAGGTGGTTCACTACCCCATGTTTCATGACACTTTGGGAAAATTGTTTAATGATTATGTTGAACCAGGATATAGTGTGTCTGGATTTGTAATAAATTCAGTGGAATTTTTTTCACCTCCATGCTACATCATGGAGAGACATACCACAATTGAGCCTGGTGAGAAGGCAGGATGAGAACCCTGATTGATCTATTTTACACACCCATACCGCTTTTCCTAGGGTCTTTTACATAGTAATAACTTAGGAGGGAAAAAACACTATGGTATGTAGGACTAAATCATGATGTTTCTATAAAAAAAATATTATTTTAATTATTTTGTCTTATTCCTCATTGATATACTAATATCTTTTTAATCCTTATCATCCGCATTTAAAAACACTATATGCCCATTATGAGCAATAACTTCTTAACTCCATATTTAAATTATTTTCTATGTATTTTCTTTATGAAATGTTTAGCAACAAAATGGTATGTGATTTCCATTAAATTTTACTAACCTAATCTATTGTTTTAATGGATTTTCATTTACACTATGGTGAAGGATTAAAAGGGGTTTTTCCATTTGATTGTTTATTGACGGTTTATATGTCAGGGCAAAATCATTACATTTTCATATCATACTAGATTCATTTATAGGATTCACTCTTGTTTTTAATAGTTAAATCCCTTAAGGTTGGTGGCTCCATATATACACATTTTTGGTTGAATTTGTAGGTGATTTCTATTTATAAAATAAAAAAAAAATTCATATGTTTTGTATTAATAAAAGCAATTCATTGGGGGAATAATTTAAATATAATAATGGTGTTATAATATCTCTCATTTTAATTATTTGATTATGTGCTATTAATGTATTATTAGATAAAATGAATGGTATTTTTGAATTATTTAGGGACATTATATTCAAAATAGTGGCATTTTATTATTAAATTTAACATGGTTGATTGGAGTATATTAATAAAGAATATTATATTTGTTTTTCTTATTAATAACTAAATATTGTTTAAATTACTTAGTTAAAAATTATTGTTGAACAAGTTAAAAATCATTTGACCCTTGGTACATGGGTATGAAACCCTAATATGAGTGCAGGTTCATTTAGACAAGTTATGAAAATAACTAACATGTAAACTTATTTTTTTATTTCATTTTCATATTAATGAGATTTAATTTAATTACATTCCCTTTATTTGGTGGTATAATTTATATTGTTGATGTAATTCGGTATTTCTTCCAACTATATTAATAAATCAGCCTACATATTTAACAAAAATTACCTTTTGATCTTAACCATTAGTTACCATAGGGTAACATTTTTTTGGTTTCAAAATTTAATGTGTGAAATTTTTATTTAAAAAGAAACCAGATGGAATCCCCCCATTATTTAATTAAATGCAAAAGACAAAATTTTATATGTAAATAGGTAAGCACGTTACATGTCCATAGGTCCAGGAACACTAAGTCACATTTAAAAACTATAGTAGTCATCCCAAATGGGCCATTAATACCCAGATCCAAAGGGATTTAACTATAAGAACTCAGATCTTCATTTTCAGTTATGTCTTTATTTTTCCTAGAGTTTTCTAGAAAAGATGAGTTTCTGGAAATTTTTGAAGTACACGACATGTACATTATGAGTACACCTCGTGTACTCCCTTACCGGGCCAGGCCATGTGCTGGCCCTATCCAGGCCACACACACGGTGTGTAGGGGTAAAGTAGAGGCGGATTAAAGCATAGTACATAAAAGTAGAGTACACTCCGTGTACTCATGAAGTATATGTCATGTTTTTTTTCAGTAAACGGACTGGGGTCACGCCTAAGAGACATAACTATCTTCATCTCCAATTCCTTTGACTGAGAGTGACCTGTACGGCCGCAGATCTTCTTCGAGCCCCCGAGTATCCATCTGTTCTCCAAATCGACTGCTGTCGATTGAGTTGGAACCGCAGCGGTGAGTTCTTACTTATCTTAGAGGCTTGATTTCCAATTCCTCCTCTTTCGTAAGTAATCGTGGGTTGAAAATTTTGTTTGTTATCATAGATATATGTTGTTTTGAGGATAATCAAGCCTCATGGTTCAATTATATCGATGTCCTCGGATGGCGGTAGGTGGTTTGTGCCTTACCTTTCAATGTCTTTGAGTTTTCTGTGCAAATTCCACCAATACCTATGGACGGGGTATCACGTGTTTACCTTTTTTCCCTTGTGGTTATTCCTGCCTTGCATGCACGCTTGTGTAGAGGTAAATTGATCATGTTTTTGGATAATTGTCATGCATGGATGATTTTCCCATGCTTTTCACTTGTTGCAACCTTTGGACATCATTAGTCATTGGTCGTTGTACCAGTTTCCAAGCATTGTGATCGTAGGATGGAATGATGTTGTTAACATGCTTTTTGCCTTATAGACTATTTATCAAAGTATCTCTATAGGTGTACTTTGGTTAGCGAAGTATATCTATAGGTGTACTCTGGCTTTATAGAATTAATATGCACTAACTGGCATGGGACAGTGAGAACCCGATGATATATACTATAAGGGGTAGACTGAGTGAGCATTATAGAGAGTCTCAGTTATTATAGACTACAGGAGGGTAGACCGAGTGAGCTTCATTAGAGAGTCTTTACCTTGTTTGAATTTAATTAAAACCATCCCAGGCTAAAGGATGAATGGACCGAGTGAGCTTCCTCATAAAGTCTGTGGTATACCTGAGGCTATAAGAGGATTAACAGAGTGAGCTTCCTCAGAGAGTTTCTAGAACTTGGGGCCAAGAGGGTTAGAGCACGTGATCTCCCTCAGAGAGACCCTGACTACACTATACTATAAGGGGAATTGACCAAGTGAGCTTCCCCAGAGAGTCTTATAATTTCGTATGACCAAACCACAGGGGTTAGGCTGAGTGCACTAACCAAAGGGTTGTGGTACTTCTTTGATAGGATCAGAGGTGATGGATTCGAGTACTTCCCAGAGGGTTTCCTATTTTGGTTAGATGTTTCTTTACCTATACTTTTTGTTCTATGGATTGATCACCATTGTATATCATCCTGTTTTCTGCTTACTGATTACTGCCTGCTATTGCTGCCACTGTTTACTACTTTTTGTAGTATTTTCTACCATATACTCACTGACTGTTAGGCACAGATCTTCAGGTGGTTTCATACTGGGATTTAGTATCACACCCTATTTGGGTCATGTTTTTGGGCCCAAAAAGACTATGCTGTTGGAGGTATAGACAATTGAATGCGCCCTTCGACTTCTGGTACTTGATGGCATTAGAGCAGGAGAGCATGGGACCAAGCTTTGGATTGCGATGATGATGAGCTGTTTACCTTCTTTTTTACTTGTTTTGGTATAATTGTATTTTTCAGCATTGTGACTTGTTTGGCTACTTTCCTAGAAATGTATCATGCATCATTTCATATATATACATATGAGCTCCCGTTGTTTGTTGATTTATTCGTTCCTCTATTTATTATTGTTGGTTATATACTTCTTCCGCTCTTTCATGTTTATTTACTTATACTGTGTACAATTCCAATGAGGGCATAGTTGCCCCACTATCACACCCAAGGCCCTTGCTGCTATACGGAATCCTATGGCATTTAGGGAAATGCGCTTGAGGCCATGTGACCAACTGGGTATGGCGCGCTTGTGGGTTGCTTCGAGAACTGGGATGTTAAAAAGTGGTATCAGAGGAATTATTTTATCTTGATTTACTATTTGGAGCCTTTATCTAGGGATGGGATGGATTTGGTACTTAGTAATATGTTGTTACTGGGAGTAACTAACCCATGTACAGGGAAAATCCATACTACCTCGTTTATTGCAGTTTTCTGTTTTTGAGATTTTACAGTTGATATGATTTCCCCTAGAGATATTCACATTACTTGTGTTATTATTATTGTTGCTATTATGGTTCTATTCCTATCGCAACCCGATGAGATGATTGTATTCCATCTCATGCATCATATAGGGACTTGTTAGAAATCACTTCCTTGCATTCTTGCCATGCCATCTAGGATACATTAGCGATTGCATGTTATTGTGATAGACTTTGTTTGGATTATTCATCCTATTATGATAGATGTTTAGATAAAATCTCTTCTGTTTAATACAGGACAATTTGTATTGTACCATGCTTAAATTAATTCCAAATTTTGGTTTCGGAGGTGTTATGGGCCCTCTTAAACTGGAAATTGGTGAATCATTGACCTGTTTTTCATTATATATGTCTGTTTTAGATGACAATCCTTGGTTCGTGGGGAGTATGGTCCCTAACAGATCGAAATTTGGCACCAATGTGCCTTATTTTCTGTGTTTTTGGGTTTCCGTGCAGTTTCTGATCTACTTCCTAGAAAACCCCAGAATACACGGCATGTACATTATGAATACAGACCGTGTAGTTTCAGACCATGTCACTGACTGTGTGATCAATAACACGGTTTTGAGGAAATGTTTTTAGGAACACACTATGTAAAATAGGTGCACGTCGTGTAGTATAGAGCCGTGTAACCGTCCGTGTCACTAACAACACGGTCTGGGGGAGCTCGATTAGAACACACCATGTTTTAATAGAACACGTCATGTATTTTTGTTCCAGGTACCCAACTGTTTCATAAGTAACACAGGTCGGTGTTATGTTCTCCTATACATTCCGTGTTTGTTCGGAATAGGCCGTGTAGCCGGCCATGTAACTAACAGCATGGGTTGCCGAAACCTGGTCTAGTACACACCGTGTCCATAGTGAACACGCCGTGTAGTCTAGGGTTAAGAGGACCATGTGGGTTAGCCGTGTCAAGACACTCGGGAAGGGGAATAGAGTTCAAGTACACACCGTGTGTGGGGACAACATGCAGTGTAGTTGGGGTGTTACATGACCAAAAAAGGCCGGAGTACACGCCCATGTCTTTGGTTTCAGTGAACAAACCATGTAGTTTTTATAAACGCCGGGTAGTCGTGATTTGTAAACTCAAATGTTTTCTTATCATGTTCCCATTTTGTACTCTTGTGTTCTAAGTCTTTGATAATTTTGAACTATGGTGTGATTTTGATCTTTTAAGAGATATGCCTCTGAGACATCCTCCGGTTGTACGTCAGTTTCCAGACAGTGATCAGACACTGGATATGGCCGATAAGGGACGTTCTGCAGATCCTCCTGTTGTGCCAGCATTGGCACCAGCAATCATACCCATGGCAGGAACCGATAAGAAGTTCAGGGAGGACTTCCTGAGGATGATGTAGACTTTTCAGGAAGCTTCGTCTCCTGCCCCGTCAATGGCTGAATTGACATGGGTCTTTTAGTAGAAGCATCCTCCAACTTTCTCAGTGGCTAGAGGACCCCAGGCTGCAGAGTCGTGGATAGAGGCCACACTCATGATCTTTGAGAATATGGAGATACCCCCAGAAAAAGGGTAAAGATGGCTACATATATACTCTGTGACACTTCCAAGAGGTGGTGGGAGGTGATCTCATAGTCAGGGCTCCAGTAGAGAATGTCTTGGGACAAGTTTCACCACACCTCATATGTTTACTTTTTTCCAGAGACCTTGAGGGCCAACCGAGCCCTGGAGATTATGAGTCTGTAGCAAGGTGCTCTTTCTATTATGGAGTACTCATCCCGCTTTACCGATCTTCAGCGCTTCACGCCGATCCCAGATGGTGATGAGTTTTTCCTCGCTAGGAAGTTCGAGGATTGTCTCTGGTAGGAGATCTGTTCCTAGGTGAATATCTTTAGGTTGACTTCGATATCCTCTATCATCAACTAGGCTCTGATCACTGAGCACAACCTGAGGGATTTGTGAGCTGTGATCCAAGGCATTTCGACTTCCAGAGTTGTTGTTCCTCTTATGGAATGATGGAAGCATCGTAGAGAGTCTTCTCGAGGAGATCAGGGCAAGCGGGATGTATCATCTGGAAGCTAGGTTGTATGCTTCTAGTGTGGTAGGAGTGGGTATACTAGGCCTCAGTTCCAGAGAGACCCGATGGAGTGCCGATCTTGCGGCAAGATGGGCAATCTTCAGCACTTCTGTCAGATATTCTCACCTTCAACTGGTAGTAGGGATTCTTCTATGAACCCTCATTTTGGAGATGCTTTGCCAGTTTCTCACCAGTCTGGGAACTCGATTTTTTCCGTCCGTTCGGGCCAAGGTGGAGGTCGCGATCGCCGCGGTCAGTCACCAGGTTATCAGCGACTGCATAGTGGGTTAGCTCAAAGTGGTCAGCCAGGGGCGCAGGGCCACGATACATGATAGAACTTCACCGTAGAGTAGACATATCAGGATCATAATCCTGGTCATTCTACAGTTCGAGGTATGATCGTAGTAGCCTCAGTTTTATCATCATCCCTTTTCAATACTGGTTCTTCGAATAGTTTTATCTCAGTTTCTATTGTGGATATCCATGGGCTCTGTATATTTTCATCTTCCAACTTACTATCTCTTGACATGCTTTTGGGAATGAGGACATCTTGCGTATGTCAGTGAAGAGAGTTACCTCTGGAGTTTGTAGGGTCTCATTTCTTGTGGGACATCTATTTCCTAGAGATGACAGGATATAACGTCATTCTCAAGATGGACTGGTTAGTTCCCTTCTAGGAATTCATCGATTTCTATCGTCGTAGGGTGAGTTTCGTATCATAAGAGTGCAGATCGTTCCTTCATAGATGAGAGTAGCGTGTCTAGGTAGGTAGAGCTGGACTAGAGGATCAGGGGCTAGGAGGAGTTACATCTTAGATTACTAGTAATTATCTGGATGACCAGGGGACTTAACAATTAGACATTCCTCCAGTGATGGATCGCTTCAGGGATGTCTTTCCAAAGGAATTTTAAGGTTTTCCTCTAAATCATGAGGTATACTTCTCGATTGAGTTCGTTCCAAGAGCGGCACCGGTGTCCATTCCTCCTTATAGGATGGAGACAGCTGAGTTGCAGGAGATCAAGAAGCTGTTGGAGGAGTTAAAGGAAGAGGGTTTCATCTGACCTAGTAATTCTCCTTGGGGTTTAACTATCCAATTTGCGAAGAAAGAAGACGACACCCTTTATCTTTGTGTTGATTATCGGAAGCTGAACCAGTTGATGGTCAAGAACCGATATCCCTTGCTGAGGATCGCTGACCTCTTTGATCAGCTTCGAGGAGCCCGGTTGTTCTCAAAAATCGATTTAAGGTATGGTTATCATTATTTTCACGTTGGACCATCAGATATACCTCTTACAGCCTTCAGGATAAGTTATGGTATATACAAGTATATAGTCATGTTGTTCGGTCTCACGAAAGTGCCATAGGTTTTTATGGAACTGATGAACCAAGTGTTCCATCCTTACTTAGATTCATTTGTGATGGTCTTCATGGACAACATCTTGGTGTACTCTTACACTCTACACAACCATGCCACACATCTTGAAATAGTTCTGAGTACACTAAGAGAGCATTAGTTATATGTTATGCTCTAGAAATTCCACTTTTGGATAGATCATATTCACTTTCTATGTCATGTTATCTCAGAGACAGGAGTATCAGTGGACCTAGAGAAAGTGAGAGTTGTAGTTTCCTAGGAGTAGCCGATGAATTTCTTTGAGGTGCAGAGTTTTCTTCGGCTGGCTGGATACTACATGAGTTTCATATAGGACTTTTCACACCTATCAACACCACTGACATGTCTGAGCAAGAAGGGGGGGAAGTTTTTATGGTCATATTCTTATGATTCCACCTTTCAGGACATGAAAGGGAGGCTGACTTCATCACCGATATTAGTCTTGCAAGATCTGGGAAAGGGTTATACTGTTTACTGTGATGCTTCAGTTATCGATCTAGGAGTTATGCTTATGCAGGGAGATGGGG
This sequence comes from Viscum album, assembly GCA_963277665.1. Taxonomy (NCBI): domain Eukaryota; kingdom Viridiplantae; phylum Streptophyta; class Magnoliopsida; order Santalales; family Viscaceae; genus Viscum; species Viscum album. The sequence goes on from OY728150.1 coordinate 1,630,370,807, forward strand.
TCATTGCTTACAGTTCTCGGCAGTTGAGGCCACATGAGAGGAACTACATGACCCACGATCTGGAGTTGGAAGATTTTGTTCATGCCTCATGTTGTTGGAGACAATACCTTCTGGGAGATCACTTTGTGGTTTTCACCTACCATAAGAGTCTCAAGTATATCTTCACTCAGTGTGATCTGAATCTAAGATACTGTAGGTGGGTCGAGTAACTTCAGTAGTTCAACTTCGAGCTTGCCTATATGCCGGGAATGGGCAAGGTACTGGAAGATGCGTTGAGCAGGAGAACTCAGATTCAGGAAGTTCAGGAGGCCTTCAGTGAGTGGCAACTTATAGCTGTCATCTCTGAGATTCATCTGGAGGTGCATGATAGACAGGGACAGACTTACCAATCTTCTATAGTTGTTTCCTCTTCTCTTCTTGATTGAGTACGGATGAGGTATCTATTAGACTCAAAAGGATTAGTCCTACGAGAATGTGTGTCAGGAGAGGATCCTCTTCCTAGATGGACAGTGGTCGAGGACGAGATCTTGTGTTTCCCGGGATGCGTATGGGTGCCAACAGACATATGTGAGGAGATGATGCGGGATTTTCATTCCTCAATTTGGGCATTTCATACTGGTGTCACCAAGATCTATCATGATCTACACCACCAGTACTGGTGGACATGTATTAAGAGAGATGATGTTAGTTTTTTTATGAGATGTTCTACTTGACAGAAGGTGAAAGAAGAGCATCAACGAACAACATGGATTTTACAGAAGTTACCCATATTTGAGTGGATGTGGAATGATGTCGTAATGGACTTTGTGACCGGGTTACTGAGGTCACCTTGAGGGAGTGATCCTGTTTGTGTTATTGTCGACATGCTTATGAAGGTTTCTCACATCTTGCCAATCAAGGAGACCTTCAGGGTTGATGAGTTGGGACGGTTGTACATCTAATATATTTTACTTCTACATGGAGTTCCTCAATCCATTGTTCAGACAGGGATGCGTTCTTTACTACTCGGTTTTGGAAGGGACTCAAAAGGCTTTGGGTACATAGGTAATTTTGTGGATAGCATACCATCCCCAAAGTGATGGCCAGTCCAAGCATATGATCCATGTTCTTGAGGATATGCTCCGAGCATGCACTCTAGTCTTTGGAGGTTCTTGGGAGAAGCATATTCCTCTGGTGTGGTTTTCCTATAACAACCGTTTCCAAGTGGCTATTCAGATGGAGCCTTACGAGGCTTTGTAAGGTAGGCCATGCTGATCACCCTTATGCTGCCTGGTGGAAGGAGACGAAGCTTTGATGGGACCTCGTATTGTTCTGGAGACCTCAGAGAAGATAGAGTTGATTAGGAAGAAAATGGCTATAGCACAGTCATGGCAGAAGACTTATTTTGATCAGCAAAGAATACCTCTTGGGTTCGAGGTCGGGGATCAGGTTTTCCTGTGTGTCACACCGAGGTTAGGACACAAGAGGATTTGGAGATATGGTAAGCTTTCACCATGGTATGTTGGGCCGTTTGAGATGTTGGAGAGAGTTTGGCAGGTTTCTTACTGGTTTCAGTTTCCGCATAGGTACTGGTCTATACATGACGTATTCCACGTTTCTCAGCTCCAACGTTACTTTTCAGACCCGTCTCATGTCTTTCAACCTGAGGAGGTTGAGCTTGATGTGAATCCGTCATTTGAGGATCATCCCATCTGGATTGTCGATCACAGTATGAAGGTTCTCTGTGGCCAGTCTATTCCTCTAGTATGGGTGATATGGAAGCAAGGGTGAGTGTAGGATGAGACTTGGGAGAGGGAGACCGATATATGATCGCAGTGCCCGGAGCTATTTGGGGTTTCTTCTTTTATGCCTCGCTAGGAAAATTTGGGGATGAATTTATTTAAATGGGTTAGTTTGTAATAAACTGAATCTTTGTTTTTAGGTATTTCTTTCTTTTTCCTGGAGTTTTGGAGAAAAGAGGATTTTCTGTAAATTATTTAAGTACACGTCGTGTACTTTATGAGTACACATCATGTACTCCCTTTCCGCACAAGGCCATGTGTTGGCCATGTCTAGGCCACACACATGGTGTGTGGGGGTAATGTGGAGGCTGCATAAATTGGAGTATGAAAAAGTAGAGTACACACCGTGTACTCAGGAAGTACATGTCATGTATTTTTTTTCCTTAAACTGACCAGGGTCGCACCTAAGTGACATAACTGTCTTCTTCTCCAGCACCTTCGACCGAAAGCCACCCGTACGACCACAGATCTTCTCTAAGCCCCTGAGCCTCCATCCTTTCTCCGAATTGACCACCGTCAATTGGGTTGAAACTGCAGCGGTGAGTTCTTCCTTATGCTAGATCCATTATTTACAATTCCTCCTCTTTCTTTACATTATCGTGGGTTGAATGTTTTCTGTGTTTTTGTAGATCTATGCCATTCTAAGGAGAATCAAGCGTCTTGGTTCATGTATATCGATCTCCTAGGATCTAGGTTGGCAGTTTGTGCCATACCTTTCGATTTATTTTAGTTTTATGTGAAAATTAAACCAATACTCATGGGAGACGTATCGCGTGTTTACCTTTTTTCCCATGTGGTTATTCATTCCTTTCTTTCATGCTTGTTTAGAGGTAAATTGATCATGGTTGTGGATAATTTTTGTTCTTGGATGTTTTTCCCATTCTTTTATCTTGTTGAAACCTTTGGGTCTCTTTAGCCTTTGGTCGTTGTACTAGTTTCAATGATTTGTGATCGTAGGAAGGAATGATGTTGTTAACATGCTTGTTGACCTATAGACTATTTAGACAAGTAGCTATATAGGTGTACATTGGTTATCCATGTAGCTATATAGGTGTACTATGGATTTATGGAATTAATATGCACTAACTGGCACGAGACTATGAGAACCCGGTGCTATAGACTGTAAGGGACAGACCGAGTGAGCATCCCAGAGAGTCTTAGTTATTATAGACTACTGGAGGGTAGACCGAGTGAGCTTCCTCATAGAGTCTTTACCTTGTTTGAATGTCTTTAAATCCATCCCCGGCTAGAAGTTTAATTGATCGATTGATATTCCTCAAAGAGTATGTGGTATACCTAAGGCTATAAAATGATTTACCAAGTGAGCTTCGTCAGAGAGTCTCTAGACCATGGGGAAAAGAGGGTTAGACCGTGTGATCCCCTTAGAGTTTCTTGACTACCATATACTATAATGGGAATTGACCGAGTGATCATCCCCAGAGAGTCTTCTAGTTTCGTATGAGAAAACCAGAGGGGTTAGGTATAGTGCACTGCCCAAAGGGTTGTGGTACTTCTTGGATAAGACCAGAGGGGATGGCTATGAGTACTTACTAGAGTGCTTATTGTTTGTGTTAGATTTTTCTTCACCTCTACTTGTTGTTCTATGGATTGATCAACATTTTATATCATCTTGCTTACTGATTACTGATTACTACCTTTTATTGCTTTTATTGTTTACTACTTTTTGTACTATTACCTGAAATATTCTTAGTGACTATTAGGAACAGATCTTCAGGTGGTTGCCTAATGGGATTTAGTCTCACACCCTGTTTTGGTCATGTTTTTGGGCCCAAACAGAATATGTTGTTGTAGGTATAGACAAGGTAAGCGCACTTTTACTTCTAGTACTTGATTGCTTTGGAAAATGAGAGCATGGGACCAAGATTTGGATTGCGATGCTGAGGAGCTATTTACATTCTTTTGTAATTTTTTTGGTACTATTGTATTTTTCAGCATTGTTAATTGTTTGGCTGCTTTCCTAGATATGTATCATGCATCATTTCATGTATATACTTATGAGCTCTAGTTGTTTGCTGATTTTGTCGTTCTAATGTTTATTATTGTTGGTTCTATACCACTTCTGATCTAGCATGTTTATTTACTTCCACGGTGTACTCTGCCAATGAGGGCATAGTTTCCATACTATCACACTCAAGGCCATCGATGCTAGTCGATAGCCTCTGGCATTTGGGGAAATTCTCTTGAGGCCATGTGACCAACCGGGTACGGGGCACCTCTGGGTGGCTTCCAGAACTGGGACGTTACATTAACAACCATTGACCATCTTCGACACCCTCCAACCCTTGAAAAACATTATCCATCACCCAGGAACGAATTATCTTAAATGAAAACATGTATTCATGTATTTATTTGAAAATGATTATGTATGGAATATTATGTGATAGCCTACCAGTCTTCTAGTGTTAACACCCTATATAAAACTAATGGGTGTATATTTACCATAATTCTCATATACAGTTTAAGTAAATAAATGACATAGATTTAGTAAATGTTTATGATAACTCTATCTGGGTTGTAAGAGATGAAAATTTTGAATGAGACATGATGTCACTGGAAACCATCAATTTTTTTATTAGGTATTTTTTTAGTCATGGTTGTATAAATTTCATAATCATAATAAAGAACATATTTGGCTTCATATGTGGACTCACATTATCTTTTATCCCAATTATATTTATAATTGGTAAATTTATTCTTATTATGTTATATTTATTATTTACTATTGTTACCATTAATATTATTATATGTGTTTGAGTTATATATTATTATTTTTTTCATTTGAGTACATACCCCACAATGAATGGTTGAGTCATTTTGAGTTTTTATTCCAATTTATTGGTTGTTTTATTACATGAATCATATCCAATAATGTGTTTTTTAGATTACTGGAACTAGTTACAAGATCATTGAGAGTATGAAATCTCTATGTGTTATTACATGGACTAGATCAAGATCTATTTTTAGGTGTGGTTGGTAGGTTTGTGAATAAATATTATCAGAACCTATAATTCATTTATGATATTTTAGGATGTATTTGTTGATAAGATATTAGATAGTTAGGTCCCTAGATATAAGTACCAAGGAGTATCTTTTGAATAGTTCATATAATTTTCCTTGAGTTCTTATATGATATTTGTAATTAATCATTATATTTGTAGTCATGATTCAACCTTATCTAAAAAATGAACTATTAAAAATAAAATAAGTTATAGTGTGAAACTAGATAATACATGGGTGGGGAATATATGTTGATGACCATGATACAATGATGAGAATCTATAATCAGTGTTAATTTTTGGAATTTACACTTGAATTCTATTAAATGATGCATATTAATTATAGTCAATATTTATATTCCATTTTCATAATTCTCTTACAATTTTATGTAGATTTATTTATTTAATTTCTGTATTAATGATTAATAATAAAATTTCATTAATGAATTGATATAATCTAATTCTACTCAATATCATTTATTACACACTTAGTTTTAGTGTAATCATTCTAGAATAAACTCACAATACACATCTCTAAACTATTCTTGGTTTTCCAAATTAGCTTTACTAGAATATTTCTTTTGATCGATTAACATTTTGTGAACATTTTGATTTCATCTAACATGGTACCGGTATTTTAACTTATTTTTGGAAATTTCATAATGGATTTTTTATAATTAGATTCATTGAAATTGTTAGATAAATATTTTAATTATTAATGTATTTTAGATAATTTTGATTATTCAATTTATTTTAAAATTTAGCTCCACAATTTTTTATCATTAATTAATAGAAAATTGATATTATAAAACTACATTGAATGATGATAGATAAAGGAAATTTATTATATTATTATTATGATTTTTTTATAATTTTTTAAATGTATTAATTTTGGGGTATAAAAAGAATATTATTTGTAGTAATTAATTTATTTTTAATTTTTTGGTGGCGGTGTTTTAATATGTAAATATTTTTAAATGGGTTAAATCATTTTAAAGAATCTATAAAATATATATTTATATATATTTATTTATTTCAGTTATATTTTATTATATCAGTTTTTAATAGAGTGAATTTCCATTACTATTAGATTTTTTATTTTTTGGGTGTTGATTATAGCTAAAAAATAAATTTTTTAGTTTTTAGTGGTGGACAATATATTTAATAATGATTTTTTACATTCAATTTTCACTAAACAAGTTACATTTCAATTACATAAATAGGTTATTTTTGTGGAAAACTAACTTGAAAATATTGGTGGGTTATTTTTATGGATACATTATCATTAAAAATATTAATCAACTAAATCATACATTCTTGCATTAATGTATTTCTTGATATTATATTATCTATAACTCTAGGATCTATCAAATTAATAATTTTTTACCAATGTGTAAGATCATACATTTGGAAAATATTAAAAGATATTTTATTTTGGATATTTTTTATATTTAAATTAATATTCCTAAAAACATAAATATTTTTAATATACCCATATTTTAATATTTTTTTTGTGTATTTAATGAAATTTTATACTTTTGGTTGTTCAACTTAGTTGATATGTTTTAAATATAATGTTGCAATTATTTTCTAAAATGTGGTAGAGTTTGAATGTTTACTAGTATAATTTAATTATATTATCTGAAATTGTACATTATTAGAAATATTTCAATTAATTAATATCTTTTATAAAAAAATTTATTAGTTTTATCAATTTAAAAAAGTATTCTATTTTATGGTTTTTAACTATAATCATTGTTATATTTTGAAATTTTATTTTATTTAAAAAATATTAATTATAGAATGATATTTCAAAAGAAGAATGAATCTTTTTATCTGTGTCACATGCAATTTCATTTTAATTGATAATATTTTTAAGATATTGAATTTAAAATATAATATTTTTTAATTATAAAATTTTTTCTTCAAAAAGGGGTAAAAATTTAAATTTAACAATTTACAAATTGTTTCATGTTTTATTAAAAATATGTACGTGTTTTACAATATATAATTGAATTTTATATGTTTATATTTTATTAATTTCCCTTGTAATTTTCATAAATTTGTATATTTTTATTTGATTTAGATAGATTCTGATTTATTAAGTAGGATTTACATATATTGGCATGATAATTTGTTAATAATAGGTATTTAATGATGATCTATGTAAGAAAAATTATTCTCATTATTATGGTGTCAATTTTATATAAAATAATATTTTTTTGAATATAATTCAATAATAATGTTTGGGAATAAGACAAAACATGGAATAAATTTTTTATCAGATCAATTTTCTAGACCATTTGTTACTGAATATGTGTTAAACAGTGGATCTTCAATAAGTAATAATCCTATTAATTTTTTCAAAAAATTATTTGATCTGATTTGATTATTTATTAAATTTAATCTTCATAATAAAATGAAATTTTAAAACATGATTGTACTTTTTATATGTTTGAGGTATATACCATAATTGGTTTGCAACTATGTAAAATCATTATTCAATAAAATTTTAACTTTATATATTACTTATATTCAATCATATTGAGTATCTGATTCCGTATATATTTTTCTATCCTAATAATAAGACCTTATGAATATTTGACATTAGAATAAAATCCCATGATGTTTTATATTTGTATATATATTGATTTAATAAAAAAATTCTAATAAAACTCATGTTTTTTTAACTAAAGGAAACTTCACCCAGTATATACAAAAATGAATAATCCTTCGCAACTCTTTAACATCACTGAAAAACTGACCACAGAAAAAAAATTTAGATGGGTTATATGCAACACCTTCAGTCAATGCCTAGGGAAATGTAATCAAAATAATGGGGTGAGCATAGAATATCAATACGATTAGAAATAAGTGGTATCATCAAAATTTGATAATTAAACATAATATAGGACTATGTGTATAATCAATATAAATAATAAGGTTATAGATCCAATATTTTTATTAAAAATAAAGTAATAATGCATGTATTATTATAATACATTATCATTAATCTCCCACATGTAATGAAAAAACATACTTCGGATTTTTCAGAGAAATATAATCTTAGGTAAACATCCAATTTGTGAGTCGCACTCTTTATGAGGAAACATTATTATAACAACTTATACATCCACTACATGAGCCATAACATGAACCCATCCTTGAAATAAAGACCAATGTTCTCATGTATACATGTATCATGACATGTAAACATTTTTATAAAACATTTTACTCTATATTACACCTCACTCATCATAATATATACAGATCAGTTCAACTTAAAATAAATCGTCATCATATCAAAAAATAACCCATGGAACATCAATGTGTTTCATAACCATTTTTAATATGTTCACATAAGGAAATCATTTTAAATTCCATCTATGACTAAAACATGATAAAAACATTATGATCAATTCGGTATACAATGATATTAATTAACATTCTAGAAAACTATTGTCAAATAAAGTAATAAATCATATCATTTTTACACCACATAGATAAAGGTTATTTATTTACATCAATAATTAATAAAATCAATTAATATATGGAATCCAGGATTACACCAATCAATCTATGTTAAAACCCAGTACATTCCTACATAAATATCTCATCTTTATGTATAAATATTTTATATATTTCATAAACTCAAACACGAGGGTTGTAATTTTATAGTGACATTGGATTCAAGAAACACAATAATCTTATTTCGTGAAAGGCCTACAATATCTCCATATTTATAATCTATGATAGGTCTCCCCTTAGGAATACACTAGGTAATCCATTCCTCATTACTAGGGGAAGGAATCATAAGTAATTATGTAATCAGATTCTCAGTTAGGGTAGACAATGGACATACCAATATTTGATCATATTAAAACGTACGATATGAATAAGGGTACATGATCATAATTATAACATACAAAGTTCATAATAAAACTTTTTTGGATCATAAACATGGGTCATGAAATTTAACATTATCAAACTAGAAAACATGTTATATAAGAGTGACAAATAATCCAAAATCAATAATGATCTATAAAATCGCGTTACAAATACATGGGATCATTATAAATATAGAAATAAATTTTATAATTCATGATTAACTAAAAAGGCCATCAATATATTAGGTCGGTATTTATCACATGTTTCCAATTATAGATTTAGATGCACATGTTACCCATAGTAGATCAGGATTGTCATGATCCCCATACTAGATCATGACGCAACTATTTCTCATAATAGATCAAGATGCTGCTTTTTTCATAGAGAGATTATGCCCATTAATTAGTTTCCCATTTTAATCCCATGAGATTTTAAGTATTACCAATTTCATTAGAGGGAGATAAATGACCCACAATCACCAAATAAAAAACATACACATGAGTTTTCGAAGATCAAAAAACATTCATCAAAGAATTAATCATGAAATTTAATGGAATTTAAAATCATTTCATAAATTTTTAAACACTAAAAAATGTAACTGTTTTAACTGAAAATTTGTCTCTATTTAAAAAAACCATCATGAGAAATAATAATGATGGTATTATTGGATCATATCCTCAGAAACTCTTATATTACATAAAATGATGTCATCATCAATGGAAAAATTATTTTGAAATAATACTTGAAGAAAATAAGAGTTCTAATTTGAAAAATAATTACTTTTTATAAAATCTCTGCAATTACAAAATAATATAACTTTATTTAATCCAATCTTGAAAATCCTTAATGGAATATTGAAAATATTAAAGTCATGATGGTGATAAAACCCGAGATGATGTAAAAAATTGTAAAAATTCCTTCTTTATTTTTTAATAATATTCACAATGTACCACATTTTGAAAAAAAAATGATTTCCTTTCAAACAGTTTTGTATGAATTAATACAAGGGTAAAATGACACTAAAAAATTATAAGAGGGTAATAAGAGCATTTTTTATTTTTTTTAGAAATCATGGATATGAAAGATAAATATTTTCTTCTATGGAATACAAAATAAATAATCCCATGTAATGATGATATTTTTAAACAAAACCTTACTACATTCGAACAATTTGAAACATAATACACATGAAAGAAATAAAAAATAATGAAACACTAAATACCATGTAGAAAAACAGATTCTCGATATAGCATTTCAAATTAAAATTATATAAACCAAACAAAATAAATATCAATTGAATATAAAAAAATTTATCACAAAAGATAAAGTTAGACAAGTAATTATTATCTTAATTATTAACTTCTTTTACTAACATTCTATCATCCTATTATTTCAAACTACTCCTTTTAATCTCCTTTAAAGGGCTCTAGGGTTTTTCTTTTGGGAAGGCCATCACCATGAAAATGTTGATAGAGAAGTGATGAAAATATTTTTCCTTTGTATTCATTTTATTGAGAACATAATGTGCGGTATTAAAGTGGGGGATGTGTTCTTTTATAAGGGAGGAGAGGGGTGTTTTATCAATTTTCAAAAAAATATTATAACATATTCAGTATATTCTAGACAAAAATTCAAAAAAATTATAACAAATTCACAGCGGATGACATTGAAGACCATAACATATACACATTATTCATATTTATGAATTTTGTGATTTTAAAATAATTTAATATAATATTAATCCCAATAAATTGTAACTACTTTCTATTTTGATAATATTCATTAAATTGAGTTTAAAAACAACATGAAGAGAATTCGAATTTGAAAACCGATTTTTTCTATGATAAACATGTCATATACATCTATATTATTCTTATATCACCTCAAATATCTCATATTATGTTACTTTTGGTATTTTTGAAATCATTTATTAAATATTATGTCAATTGATTAAGTATTATTTCATCAATGTGTAAGAATTTAAGGAAAATATATTTCATGGAAATTTGTTTTCAAAAAATTTCCTTAATAAGGTTAAATATATTATATTTCCAAATAATATTTGTATTTGAACATATCCTCTATATAACACCATATTAAAATATAATATTTATTAAAACTAAGTTTGTTAATTGTTTGAATTTTGTTAAAAATAAATACAATAACGTTAATAATCACATTTAAATGAAAATATGGTCAAAAAACATAAAATTGGATGATTATGGTCGAACATAACTCATAAAATAAAATATAAATATGTTTTTTGTTTATTTAATAGTTCTTATCATTTTCATTTTGTGGCATATATTATCTAATTTACTCATACCACAACAACACAATATTACTAAGGTTACTATTAATATTGATGAAAAATAAATGTGACCTGTTAAAATAATAAGGACCATATAATTCTATATAACCAATAATTTTTAAAAAATTCATAATATAATTGTTGTAGAATTTAATTTAAAATTAAATAATAATAATAATATTAAAAATCTTTTTTAAAATATTTCTATTTGTAAAAGGTAAAATGTTTTTATACTAAACTGATGTAAAAAAAAATTAAAAATTTAATTGAATTATTTAAAATAAAAATATTATTGAGATATATTAATAATAATTAATATATAAATTTAAACTATAAGTTCTTTAAATCAAATATAAATATTTCAATACGAATTTTTATTTTCCATCTATTCATAGATAAATAAATATTAATATAAAATTTAAAAAATGACTTCTGAAGATAATTTTGTAATGATTTTTTAAAAATAGAAAATTATTATTTAAAAAAAAATCTTATTTTTTTTTTGAATTATTTCAAAAATTTGATTGAAAAGGTGAAAAAAAAATTTGTTTAAAAAACTAATATTATAGTTATAAAAGTGTATTTATTCTTACATATTTTCTAGAAAACAAATAATATCAATGTTAAAATTTTTATTGACTATATAACATCTAATAATTTATAAAATATTTTATCTATATTTATTTTTAATGAAATATATATTTTGTATTTGTCATTGTGAATACAAATTTTTTTTATGAAAAATTTTTCCTTTACTTCAATATAGTGTTTATTTATATTTATAAGTTATTTTTCAATGAAGAATTAATTTTATATACATTTGTAGACTATATTTTTATAATATTGTTAATAATATTCATACACGCTATTGAAATGGATATCTTATAACTATGATATTAAAAAAATAATGTTTTAATAGTATGTTAAATATCATTTAATCTTTGGGTAGTGTCTATCAAAATTCATATTTCGGGATTCATGTAACTCAAGAAAAAATGTTTTATATTGTAAAAAAATAATGAAAATAATGAATTTGTTTGAAAAAAATATTCCACAAATTATTGATTTGTTAAATTATACCACCCATAAAATGATTTCTTCCCTGGAAACTCATCCCATTGGTACCAAAAACTGAGAATAAATCTACATCATTAAATCATTATGTTCCATCATATCTTCTTCTAGATTATTATTTCCATTAAAACATAGATGACGTGAGTGGTCATACTTTATGGAAAATTCTTTGTTTGACCTAGATTATCAGCTAACTTTTCCTTATAAGAATGATCATGCTCTAGTTGTATTACACCTGAGTTTAGTACATATAATAGATTAGAATATTAATTCTTCTGGTGAGATACATGGAATTCAATATGAACCTAATATAGTTTTATATAAAGGTAAAAGTGATAATATATGACCAAAATTAAATCATGAATATTATTGGGACAGAAATTCCTAGGTCATAATTTTCTATTTTTCTTCCACATTGAAATTCATAGACAGAAATTATCACCAACATCTACTTCTAGACCACGATGATGACTCTATACATAGAATATTTGTAAACATTTCTCATACGTATTATATTAATTATCAATCCTTCGCTTAAATTTCAATTCATATGCCAATACCCATAAGAAATATTATAACTGAATTTTAGATCATTTGTGTTTTATAATTATGTCCACATAGGGATTCATAAGGAGCCATCCTAAATCCATATTGAATTCTATTATTGTTTGAAAAATTAAAATTAATAATATTTTGATCCAAACTACCATTGAAACCCATAAAAAATATGATACTATATACTATAGTGTATTAATCGTTCCTTCCAATTTTTCACCTACATGAGGATAATTAGTGATAAATCAAAACTCTACGTCAACAACATTTTGAAAACTATTCAATAAAATAAATATAAACATACAATTCCGATCTAGAATAAAATAATTTGTTTATTAAATCAATCCATAGAATTCCATTAACCTATACATCGAAGAGCATATCCAAATATAAATATTTTATATTGGAGATAAATTTTACTAACTTTATATATTGATTAACTATAACCCTTGTAACATTATTCCCCTTTGATGTTTTGGGGGAGTCTGATGAACCAACCCATAGTGATGTCATCATATTTCATTTATATTTTGGATAATGGTTATAAAAACCATATATAAATTTAAATATTATACATGAAATCCCTATGTAATAATAATAGATATGAAAACTCATAAATATATAATTATATATTCTCCCACTACAAATAATATTTCATGTAAGAGAGAAATAGGTGTGATACTCCTTTCACCATTTAGTTTTGTAGTCCTGGACCAAAACCTTGCTAGATGAAAAAGGCTATCACCCAACATGTGTTGTATTCTTTATAAAAATTTATATTAATTTATATAATTCTAAATTTCAATAAAACCTAATTATATTCAAATCAATAATTAGACAGACTCTAAAGGATACGAATAAATTTAATCATATTTTCATAAAAAGGAATTCCACTTTAAAACCATAGAATTTTACATCTCTAAATGTATCTCAAAATATATGTAATATGAATAAACTGAAATAACATAAAATAATAAAGAGAATTTTCTATGAAATTGATCATTTGATAAACCGTAAAATCATAAACCCTTGACGGTATACAAAACATAGAAGATAATCTACGATGGAGATATATACACTTTTATAAATAATGATATCTATATATGTTTCATGAATCACATTAAAAAATTAAATTGATAAAATACATCAACATCATAATTATTGAATCAAAATACATAAATAATATAATCTATATATATCAATGAATAACATCAAATAGGTCAATCTGTGGTTTAATAGTAAATTATTGGGTCATGTAATATTGTTGGATAATGTCTATGTTCCCCAAACTTAATAAAATGAACATATGGATAATTTTTTCACTCTATAATATTATATTAATAAAATATGTCAAATTATACTCATTTTGATATATTCCACCATATTATGAATCCCGCCTTTTTGACATATATGAAGCTGAATGTTCTTTTCTATAAGTTCATCACGACATGAAATTTAATAATAGTCAATCTTACTCTTCTTATAATTATTTATTAATATCACTATACATTATGTAGTCAGTCACATAGAATTAATGATTATTATGAATAACCCTAATGTCATTATCTCATACCATCATCCAATTCAAGTTATCATTTTCATAGAATTTTAAAAAATATTTTATATTAACATTATTCCTTCTATTTCAATCCTTTGAAACTAACCAAAATACATATTTTTAATAGTCACTATGGGAGACAATATAATAAGAAAAAATTCCAAAATGATTTCTAAATAGTGAAACCATCATTTTAATTTATGACACCACAGGTTTAACCTCGGACATTCAGGGTCATTGTTTAAATGCCTCATTATATTTTATAAACAACTTATGAATTTAAAAATCATTTCGAAATGGGGTATAAAACCTAGTGTGTATCAAGGCATGCTATTTTGCACAAATTTATTATTGAGTTTATATCAATTCACCCTTATTAGTGTTTTTTAAAAACGGTACCTCTTTGATAGGGACACTAACAACTTACAGTATCTATATAGGGATTTCTTGTGTTGAAAACCACTCACTCTCTCCTTTACCAAGCTTCCTGAAAATATTCCAATAATTTAACACATAAATATTATTTTCCTTAGAGGCAACCCTTGAAATATCCATATAATTATCCATATGGATCTCACAAATGTCTTATCATAATTGATTACAAATTTTATCTAAACCAATCCTCTGGTATCAACTATAGTGAATGATTCATTTCATAAGTAATATTAATATATTTTATAGGAATATTAAATACTTGTCATAAAAATACACCTATGGTCTTTAATATTTTACAATATTTGGAGAGTAGAATTTTTTTAAATCATCAATATCTCCATAAAAAATCTTCTAACATAACAGTTTTATAACTTATACCCTATAAAATATTCTTCATTACCCGGGGAAGAAAACATAAGAAAAGGTGATCTTAGATACTTAGTAAGGGTAAACATATGAGATAAAAATATATAATTATAAGAAAAAATAAGACCAGAATAAGTTTTTGTGATCATGAATATTACATACCAATTTCCTAGAAAATATTTTTTAGATCATAATCATGAGTCATAGAATAAAAATTTATCGATTTCATAAAACAATGGACATAAGAATGAGAAATAATAATCAATCAGTCCGGATTAATAAACTAATGTCATAAAAGTGTGGTTCCAAAATAAATATATAATGCCATTCAATATTTCATGGTTAACTACCGAGACTATCTACATAGTTGATCTGCATTAGTCACATTTTTTCCACTGTGGATAGGGGAATAAATTTTTCTCATAGTAAATCTGGAAACACGTATTTCTTATAGTAGAAAAGGACACATAAATTTCACATAGTTGATCAGGAATCATCTATTTCCCATGATAGAGAGTAAACACATGTTTATTATTGTACATTAAAAGTCACCGATTTTTAAATATGTGACCAAGCCCATTTATATGTTTCATGTTATTATCGCATGATATATTATGCTTTTTTCAATAATTTTGAGGGATATTTAGGTCCCATATTTCACATAAATTGAATCATACATATGTGTTGAAAAATAATATAAAACATTTATCATCTCATAACACATGAAATTAACATCATTTCATAATACATTCATTAATGTATAAACCATTTTTACGGGAATGGTTTTTGGAAATATAATTTCA
The DNA here is from genome assembly GCA_963277665.1 of Viscum album. Classification (NCBI taxonomy): domain Eukaryota; kingdom Viridiplantae; phylum Streptophyta; class Magnoliopsida; order Santalales; family Viscaceae; genus Viscum; species Viscum album. The sequence continues at coordinate 1,630,386,595 of OY728150.1, forward strand.
TTATAAATATAGACCATCTCGAGAGAAAATAAGGATGGTATCCATAGATCATATCCCCTATAATGATTGTGTAACATCAAAGGATTTAATTTTATATATAAAAATGATCTTTATAATAACTTAAATTAATACTTGGGTAAATTAAACATTTTATTTTGAAATAATTTATATTTTTAAATAAATACCAAAAAATAAGAGAAAATATTATCATTTAATATAAATTGTATGCATGTAAAGGAAGATTAAATGTATTAATGAGTTAAGATGTAGATAAAATATTCTTATTACATAACATTTATAAAAAAATTCCTTCAATATTTTTTTAATAACATTTAATACATACATTATTAAGAAAATAACAAAAAATAATCATTTAAGACCATTTATTAAAAATAAAAAAGTTGGTAAAATTGACATTAAACCATTATCGTAAAATAGAAAAAACTAGTTTAAAAAAAATTTATAAACCAAAGTAAATTGGAGAAAAATATTCCCCCATAAAGAAATAAATATGAGAAATCCCTAGTAATGATGATATTGTGAAATAATCACTTTTCTATTTGGTATAATTTTAATTATAAGGCCCATGAATCAAATAACATAAAATGAAACATTAAATAGTGTAATTAAAAAAATATTCATGATATAATATATAAACTGGGATTTATATAAACATTACCAAATAAATATGCATTGATTAAAACATATGTAATACAAAATTAAAAGAAATATGAGAAACACATTCCACAAGTCTCACATTTATAGTTCACATTAAAACAACCTCTTCTTCAAAATGAATCTCTTATAAATCCTCTATAGGCTTTTAGGGATTGTATTTTTTGAAAAAAATCACCCATATAATATATATAGATGTTTTGAAGAGAATTTGGTAGGGTGTTCTCAAGCTAGAAGTCACTATGTGGTGTAATGAAGTTAGGGAGGAGGCTCCACCTTATAATTGAGGAGGGGGATATTTTGGATTTTTTCACAATGTTAAATTATATTTATAATATTCAAGATCTAAATTCATCCAAATAGACTATTAATGAATATAGGATAACATTTTAGACCATGTAATATTCTATATGGAATATTAATTTTTTTATGATACTTATATAATTTAATATATTTATAATCTCTTAAAAATCATGACCATATATATTGAAATTATTCATACATTAACATTCAAAACAACAAGAATACAAGGGGAATTTGAACCAAATATTTAATTATATACTAAACATGTCATTTTAATCTAGAAATTGTTTTTATCACCATATATTTATAAAATTATGTTACTTTTAATATTTTAAATATAATTTTTTTGATATTTCTGTAAATTGAAAAACCATTGTGTCTGATTTATGTATGAATTTAATGAAATTATTTCAGTCTTAAAAAATATAAATATATGAATAATATGAAGATAAATATATTATCATTAAAAATACCAATTATTTTAGAACATATCATATATATAGTCAAATATTATTATATTATTATTATTTAAACCACAAAGGATACATGTTGGACATTTCATGAAATAAAATTTAAAAAACTATATTACCTCATTGAAACCACCAAAAAAGATTAAAAAATTAATATTATATGATTATATACCTTATTATCTCATCCAAAAAATTATTCATGATATGGGGTTATTTAATATTCCTTACTATTTTTATTTTTGGCATAAAATACAATATTGTATTTTACCATGGAAACAAAAATTACTTAGGTTAATTTTCATATTGACAATAAATAAAAGGCATATATTTACTAAATTTGGTCATCCTTATTTGAAAAATAATTTTTCTTATAAATTTATAATATATTATTTGAATATTTTAATTTAAGATAAAACTGGAAGAATGGTTTGAAGAAACTTTTCTTGAAAAATGCACTACAAAAATACAAAATTTTTTATTCTAAATTCTCGAATAAAATTCATTAAAAAAAATTAAATCAATTAAATATAATTTAACAAATTAAATTTTAATTATAAGCTAATATATAATATCACCTTTTCAATACTTTAAAATAAAAATATATACATCAATAAAAATCTATAAAATTTCACTATACATTAAGAAATTATTTTTTAAAAAAATTATAAAAAGTTATTCCACATTATTTTGAATTTTTTATTTTAAATATGAATAAAATAAATTTAAGATTAAAATACGATTTAAAAAAAATTGTTTAGAAAAATAACATTTTTAAACATGCCATTGAATTTGTTATTATCTTTTCTATTCAAAAAACAAAATATTAATGATGAAGATTGTATTAAATATATAATATATAATTTCCATTAAAATCAATCTCATATTTTTATTTATTTTATTTATTTAGATGAATCAGTTTTTATTAAATAAATGTTTTCTTTAAAATTATTCCATTTATTTATAAATACTTAAAATTTTCATTTCTAATTAATTGGTCACCAATTTATTATTTTTATAAACTTTAGTAGAATATATATTTTGATAGTATTATTAATACTCTTCAAACCATCTATTCCAATGTTTATATGTTAACTATCATAATATATAATAATATAGAAATAATATTTTATGTTTCATTTATAGCTGGTGAATCATGTATTGAAAGTTATACTCAACATTGTTTGTAAATAAATATAAACATAGTGTTGTGTGTAAAAATATCAAATACATTAAATTTATTTACCTGACTATTTCATAAAATCGATGGGTGTTACAATCCAAGAAATAAAAATAGGGTATTACTGAAGGAAACTAAAAAGAAGAAATTTGTTATTCAGGGATGATTATTATGAAATGAAAAGGTAGTGATGAAATATTTCCCTTAAAGAGATTTAACATTACTCATTTTTTAATATATATTTAGTGAATCAATTGGTAAATGAAGAATACTTTTAGATGAATTGGAAAATTTTACATCGAAGAAAAATATGAAAACATATATTTTCCATGAAAGTATATTTAATAAGATCTCATAGAAGAATTGTAAACTAATTTAATTTATAAAATATTTACACGTGGTAAAAAATATTAAAATTGTCTTGAAATATATTCTTTTGAAAACGTTTTATAAGGAATCTTCTCTTGATTCTTTTATAATTAATGTTAATGAGAACATCATTGGTTTTTTAATAGTTAATTTAAATAAAAAATTGAAATAAATATATTCAAACATATAAAAAACTATTATCTACACTAATATATTATAAAGGAATAATTGAATATATTGTATTGGATGGATAAATAAAACCTTCAATTGATGAAGAAATATGTCCACGATATATGAATGTTTTAAAATTTTGAAGAAACCCTTATTAAAAAAACAACATTATAATTAAGGAAATAAAATTTCCATTTGTATATTGTTGATGTAAATTAATAAGATCACATTAATTAATCCACAATTCTGTACTTAAATAGACAGTAAAACATTAGTGAGGAAACAAATATGGATATGGAGGAGAATGTTCAATTTCATATAATGAGAGTTATTTTTAACCATGTCAAACTTTTATTTATGATGGGATTACCTAAAAATGATGATATTGATAAGAATAAAGAACTCATGAGTTGAAAAAATAAATGAACATTGTAAATATGAAATGAATGTACAAAAAAGGATTATAAGATCTAACTAATTATAGAATTTGTGAAAAATATAATAATAATTAGAGTTAGTAAATTTGTTAAATCTCGTGTTAACATTTAACTAAAAAACTTTGAATGAAAAATATTTTGAAATAATATAACAAATACAACGAAGGAATAAAATTTATGATATAATATGACACACTTTAATAATTCAGACCATAGAAGATAATAAATGTTCATATTAATAAGTTTGTCTCAAGAAATATGAATTGACACAATGGTTCCCTTTTTAGTAATATATCATCGAAATAATAATAACATGATAATTTTTTTATATGGAAGAATTTTTGAATCACATAAAATAAGGATAAAATAAAATATACATTTCTTAATTTTGGGGAATAAATCGTATTTTTTACAATATATTTCACTGAGATTTATTTTATGTTTATGATATAATATTGAGTTTTCACAAACCATTATAATATTTCTAGGTCTTAACTCGACCAAAAAAGGGAGAAAGAGCATTTAATAGAACATTGAATATAATTAAATATTGGAGAATAATTTTATGAATTTTGAAATTATTATTTGATTCATCATTCCAACAAATCATGGTTCATTGTAGTAAATATACCTCAATAGTGGAATATTTGAGATGATAAAACTCTACAATAGACCAGATTCACATTAAACATATACCAAAAAATATTAATAATAAAATTATGCATATTATAATCCATATTATGATAAATATTCATCTATATTTCATTTAATATATTCTATTTATTATCATGTTTTATTTATTTTATATACAGTTTTTCTAAATGACTGTTATTTTTCCTGAAAATTAAATAGGTGTCTTCTATTTTTTCTGATCCTATATATAAAGGAATATATATTAAGATAACAAATACTTAATTTAACCATTAAAAAATCATGAAAAACAATTTCCCTTATAAATACTTGGTTCCACATGGATTGAACCTATGTGTGTTTCTAAAGACTAAGGTGCTCAGAGGTGGCTCAAAGGATGTCTGAAAGAGTTTGGCTGCAAATTTCTAGAAACATTAAGAAGTAAATGTCATGTAAGAATTAAATATATTTTATTTCAATTTCATGATGTGTATGTTTTTAGGTTTAAATAAATTGAAAGGCATCATGTTTTTTTAACCGAACAGAATATATTACACGATGGGAAAGGTGTTATATGTAATGTAAATCTCTAATGACATACCTTTTAAATTCTTTATCTGACTAAGGTTGGTCAAACCCCATTTCCGTAGTGACTCGATCCCAATTCTAGGTGACCCAATGACAACTGGTTTGAGGTTTTGGGTATTCCTTCATCAAGGAGTGATCCATAGATTCTCTCCATTAAGTAATATTTGATCTGAGGTTTGTATAACCACTATTGTTATAGTTTTTTCAATCAGTTACCTACGGATCCCCCATTCCATGTAATTAACCTTAATATCCATCTTTCTAATATAGTTTTTTGGTAGTTTATTAGAGTATTTATGGAGATACATCCTTGGTAGATGCATCTCTTATGGGACAGGATATCGAGATCCCCATTGTAGGTTTGTTCTTATGAAAATTGAATTCAAACCCTTTTTGTGGTTAGGGATTAATGATTCCCTATTAATTAATTTAAAATATAGAGCTATAACGATTTATCCACTTGGATCATAATAAAATTAACTTTATAATTACTTCAACCTAATTAATGAATTGGTATTTAACACATTTATATGTTTTTTTGTACTACAAAAACATGTTGACTCTTTATTTTTATTTGAGTTTGATATCTACTCTTTTCATGTTATTCCTATAATAGCATGTGAAATTTATTAAGAACGTAAATCCATTATTAATTGATAAATAATTGGTTTAATAATTAATTATCCCTGTTTAATGAATATGGTTGTAGTTTTTGTAATTGAAGGATAATCAAATTGATGCTAGAATGCATGTTCAATAGAGTTGTCTTATGATCTTGATACCGGATGATTCATGTTGATAAAATAATTAAAGACATGTCAAATTAATCTTCTAATTAATTTATCAAAGATTATGATTTATTACTGCTTAGGATTCCCATAGAGGGAACCTTTGAATAATGAATCAGTTAATTCAAGATAGAATAAGATTCAGTTGTTTGATTAATGTTAATGCCTTTTGAAACTATTATGCCCACTTGATTGTAAAGGATATGTGTCTTATTCATTGGATCCATGAGAGAACATTTGGTGTCAATGATTAATGCCTTGAATTGGGTCCCAGAACCAGATTTATTTTCATTATTCTTCTTTTTGTGATATGATGCAAGCTTTAAGAGATGTTGTGTTTTATGGATTTTTAAGGCCTATATGTGACATGATACTATGATGGATGATCCTGAAGGTATTTTGTGGAACATGGGGGGGGGGGGGTAGGCCATAATGTTATGGTCTCATTTGATGCATGTGATGACAGGATGCTTCAATATTTGCATGTGGGTGTCTAGGAGGACATCGAGGTTGAAAATATGGGTAAAATATGGGATTACACATTGATATAAAAGTTGGATTCTTGTTTAAATATTTTTTTATGATGGATATGTTTTTGGTTATCTACATTCCTTTCCCCACTGCATGAGGCAGATGGATGTACATGGTTGTATACATTGTTGGTTTTATTAGGATTCTTTCCAAGGGTATCTGATAATATCAAATATGGTAATTTTAATAAATGAATAAATGTATAAACCATGGGGTGGAGCTTCCTAGGATGCAATTCTATGGTGATAATTCTTAGAATCTATGGACTCAGTTTTTTATTCCTAGATGGCATGTACCTTATTATAAATGCTAATGCAATGTATTGTTTAAAATGAAAATTGATAATTAAGGGTCAATGAATTAATTTATATAAATTGTAACTAATGAATGTAATTGAAGTAATTTATTGTGTCTATTCAAATTATTGTCCGCTTATTGGATATTTGGCCTTAGTAGTGGTAGCTAGGAATCTGGGAGACATTATATAAAGTTGAATATGAGACTATGTTCTTCCTATAGTGTGGTTTGGTGCTATATTATATCATTTACATTTTGTGTATCAATATGATACCCCATCATGTTGGTTATGGAAACTATTCCTTGGGGATTCTGAGTTATAGGGGTTTTTTTCCTACATCCCAGTGAGATGATGAATGGATTACTAACCTCTTTGACCCTACTCTATTTTCTTGGTAGCTACATGTGTTGGTATTCATGATGGTTAGTTTAGCCCATATATGTGTTTATTTGGATGTAATGACTTTTGGTTATTTCAAACATATATATTCTAGGAATAGTTTCCTAATAACTACAATGGTTATAATGTAAAATGGCTATGGTGGATTAAGGTTCCTTACATGGTGTTGGGGATGTGATGACTGTAAAGACCCATAAAATTCAAGGGAAATTTTTTTCTTAATTTTCTTTGGGATTTTACAAGAATGCAGTTTCTGACGGCACCTGATTCCAAGGCCCAGTGTGCACGAGATCATTTTCAAAAGTTTATCTCGGGTACGTTCAGTGAACGAACGAGCAGGTTTTCCTAACTTTTGAATCGGTGATTGGAATGGAATTCCGAGGGCAACGATGGAATCGCAGTGCAGGTAATTGCTTAGAAATACCTTTTCTGGAGTTGAATTTTCTCGGGTGTGGTTTTTAAATTTTTGGGTTAAGTAAAGGAATAAAATAAAAGTGGTGCACCCAATTTTATTTTATTTTGTAAAACCTAAACTAAGTGGATGAAGTGGGACCCACAATATCCTACCCACTAGGTAGGATATTTTTGAGGAGGGTCCCACACGATCCAAACTGTTTCTTTTCTTCCTAAACCCCATCCTCTAATAATGTAAGACACCTGCACCCTTATTAAGTGGAAGTCAACCCTAGCATTATTCTGTTTATGAAACACCTCAATTAATTTGGGTGGTTTAAACGTTGCAATTAATTAATTTAATTGTTTGTTTCTTTTTTTAATTTCAAAACTCTTGGCTTGAGAAATAAAATAAGACAAATTCTTATTTTATTAGAGTTGTTGGGTAGTGAGGGGCTGGGAAGATTTTTCTCAAGATCTTGAATTCTTCCTCCTCGACGAAGAACGCGAAGAACACGAAGAACGCTGACCTCCGACAATGGTCGACAAGAGCGTCGGATCCTCGGTGATCGATGACGCGACACTGACGAATCATTTCTCTACGACACGACGATCTTCCTTTTGTGAAGCCTCCTTTTACGACGTGCAATCCCGCGATAAACCTTCGTTCAACTACACTCGAGGTAGGGGTTTATTTTAATTGTGGGTTCGTTATTACATCTTTCGCCATTCTTCATTTCAATTTGAGACGCCTGATATCACAATAACGGGAGGAGGTCAGACCGCACGAACATGGACGACCCTCCTCCCCCCTTGGTTGTTGATTTTGTTGTGGAATGTGTAAGGTGGCACGGTGCCGTTGCACCGCACAGAAGCTATGAGTTTGGGAGAAGAAGCACGGCGCCGTTGCGTCGTGCCGTTGAAGTCGAACAAGTCACGGTGTCGTCGCACCGCACCGGAGAACCTGAAGAGACCGCGGCCGGAGCAGGGCCGCGGCGGAGCAAGGAGCAGCAGCCAGCAATCGGCCACCGACGCCGAAGTAGGAGGGCGGGACCGCGGGGTCCCGCGGCAGCAGCACGGCCGACCAGCTGAGCCGGATGGGATCTGAGAAGCACCAAGAATCGTAACCCCCGGCTGGCCAGCAGGAGCGGCCCCCCTCATGGGGGTCGTGGTTTCACAACGAAGGGGGGTAGCCCCCCCCCCCTCTTTGCTTAGCTGTTAAGGCCGAGCCGCTTGGGTCGCTGGCCAGACCGGGCCGCCAGGCCTGGCCGCGCTCAGGCCGGGCCGGGCTGCGCCCACCGGGTCGGACAGGGCCTGAACCCCTACTTTGGGACATCTTACTGTCTTTTTCCCATAACATGGGTTGTGGACCTCAAATTGATGCACCGTCTTCTGCGATGAAATCCTTGGATCCAGACAATCGTTTCAGTATATTACACTCAAGGTTTGGATGCAGTTGGTGTACGTCCGGGTTGGTTTGTACACGAAACCAACCGGGACCTCTGAGCGGAAACTCTTATAAATTGAGCTCCAGACATTCGATTAACATGCCGTTGACTTAGGTGGATTCCTCTTAGTGAGATGGACCTTTTTTATTACTCCGATTGAGGTTTGGATGCAGCTGTAGTATGATCAGGTTGGTTTTGACATAAAAACCAACCGAGCCCCTCGGACAAAAAAGCCAATAACTCTCAGACTGGGCATCTGATTGACGCGCCGTCTATGAAATTGAGTTCATGTTGACGATACGGAAATTTTGGATACATCAACTCCGTAATATGTGTCAGTTGATGTATCAGCCTCTTGGCTCATGGAGCAGACCCTCCCGAATGAGCTTGCTGTGTGAGGGAACCCTAGAGATGGCTGCGACTGCGACGACGATGACGACTGTATAGAAATCCTCCATGGATTTGACGGCAACGAATTCAGCACTCAGCGATCCTACGTGGTTTAGTGCTACCGATTTTGTGTGGGTATGATCCTGTGTGGGTCAGCGTTCAGCAGTCCTGTGTGGGCCAGCTCCTACAGAACCTAAGTGGGTCATTGCGGGGGTCAGTTACCTATCGATCCTTTGTGGGTCGTTGCGGGGGTTAGTACCTATCGATCCTCTGTGGGTCTGACGGCTTAGATGATTCAGTGGCTACATCTGATCATCTCAATCGTCTTACGAAAAAGTATACCTGTGTGAGCTGAATCTTGACTTTCAATCATTATCTTCGATATGATTGACTTGCTTTCCTGTGTGGATTGTGTTGTGCTATCATGTGTGGATGTGATCGAACTTGGGATCGGATGTTGGAGCAGAACTGGAATTGATGACTTAGGTATATGTATGGGCATACACCTAATTAGTGTCGGATATTACTCGTGATTCTATCTGTCCATTGTGGATTATCCTTTGTGGTGTCTGGGAGACCTTCAGGGGTCTCAGGGTCCCTACTGAGTAGCATATACTCACTCCTGCACGGGCTATGCCCACACTACATTTTGTTGGTTGCAGGCGATGGATAGCGCTGATCGTGGTTGAGGCTTGCGGAGCAGGTCGGTACCTGTAGTTGGACCACTGGGCGGGACGTACTCGAAGCGGGCGGCTGGACCGGGGAGCTGTGGAGGAAATTTGTACCCACCCTTCAGGTGGACTTTTAGTGGACTACTCAACATTGTGGCTTTACTTTTCAGTTATTTTACTCTTTTTTTAGTTGTACTTTACTTTCAGTTTGGATTTGTATTCTGGCCCACTTACTTTTCCACACTTACTATTGTTTCCAGTTTTTACTTAGTGTTTACTTATGCTTGCTTAATCTGGGTGTTTGTTCACTTTAAAAAGGCAATGCCTTCCCTTTTTAATCAGGAATTACGGCTTGGTGCTAGTCGCCATCCCCTGGCCTATGGAAGGCGGGCTTAGGGTAGTCACGACATGGGCCCCAAGGACGGGTCGCGACAAATTGGTATCAGAGGAGTTCAGTTCTACCAGAGAACTCAGGACTCTAATATTTTTATACGTGAAACAATAGTGTTTAGAGTATTCAGTGTGCTTATCAGTCCAGAGAGTCCATTGTTGGTGCAGCGGACAACGTATATGTACACCAGGATCCTGACTTCTGATTTTGGACTTAGTGCACGAAAACATTGATTGCATGTGTGTTTCAAGTATTCTTTGTAATTACTTTGTGTCAGCTCACCAGGTATATTGTTTAGACTGTGGTGCACCTGTCTCTTTTTAGGATGGACCCACGATGGCAGCAATCTAGGGTTCCGAGCATTGTACATGACTACATCCCACCGAGTGACGAGGCCTCAGTACATGGCCCTTTGACAAGAGAGGCACCGGTAGTACATCTACCCGCTGAGCCATCGATGCTACCAGCCCCAGCCGCTGACGATGCACGTCGCCTTAGTGCACTGCACGATTTTCAGCGTCAGCGACCGCCCAGGTTCCGAGGGGAGACGGACCCTTAGGTAGCCGATGATTGGCTGGAGGCAGTTGTACGAGTTTTCAGGTTAGTGAGGACACCAGCAGTCCTCATGGTGATCCTCGCAGCGAGCCTCTTGCACGCGGCAGCAGGCAGATGGTGGAGCTTGATGCTCCAGGTGCACGACAAGGCATCTCTCCTCTGGACGGACTTTGAGAGCCCCATTAGCTCGGAGTTCGTCCCATCCACCCTCCGTGTGGTGCGCATCCAGGTGATTCTACAGCTGCGGTAGGGCATCTTGACGGTCGGCCAGTACTCGGTGAGATTTACCGATCTCTCGCGCTATTCGACGGACATGGTACGAGACCCATTCTTCCGAGACTGGAGCTTCGAGCAGGGATTGAGACAGGAGATCAGGACATCACTGATCTCCCTCAGCATTCCGACACAGGCAGGGGTACTGGAGCGAGCACTTCTCATCGAGAGATTCCTTGTTGAGCCTACATTAGCCGCGAGACCTACCGCAGGGAAGCACGTAGGAGAGTCTTCTATAGCAGGCAGTCAACAGATGACACATGGGTCCAGACGGACCATACCCTCCGGTGGATGACCTCAGGACACTGGCTCAGTGGTGCGGGGCACACAGCGTGGAGCTAGTCTTTCTAGAGATAGTCAGTGCTACGCATGCGGCAGGCAGGGCCACAAGGCTCATGAATGCCCGACCCACCGTGCCGAGGAGCAGCAGACGGTTGAGGGACCACCTAGGTAGAGGCAGAGGGTCGACTGTGGCATTCCGTAGGGATCAGGCGGACGATTCAGAAGAGCTGTCCAAACAACAGGTGGTGGGTGATGCTTCGAGGCTCTACCACCACCACCACCACCAGGAGGTCCACCCCGACCACAGGGAGCTGGCGAGCAGAGACAGGCACAGCTCCTGGCAGCGGAGACCTATGACCATGGCGTGCCCGAGATGATTTGTGGTACTATCTGTGTCTATTCCACCCATGCTGCAGTTCTTATAGAAAGAGGAGTGAGTCATTCGTTCATAGCTGATGCCCTTGTTCGGAGCTCAGAGATTCCGACAGAGCCGTTGGATCGATCCTTACGGCTAGAGACTCCTACGGGAGCAGACTCGACGATTACGCACCGGTGCCGACAGTGTGAGCTTACTCTAGGAGGCAAGAGCTTCAGATGGGATCTTCTTGTAGCTGCATCGAGTCCTTACGAAGTCATATTGGGCATGGATTCATTATCTACAGTCCATGATCAGATTGACTATATTAGGCGCCAGGTGCGGTGTGTACGCACCAACAGGAGAAGGTTCACCTTCACCGGTGAGAAGGGAGCCTTCACATCACAGGATTGACTCTCGTAGAGGAGAGGACAATCCATCACTCATCAGTTGGCTAGCCTCATCATAGGAGCAGTTGACATGCAGAGTCCTGGTTCTCCTGTAGTGGTGGATCAGTATGCCGATGTTTTCCCCGATGACGTTCCAGGACTACCTCCTCCCAGAGATGTAGAATTTTATATTGACCTGTACCCCGGGAAAGCCCTGATATCCACCCCAGCATATCAGATGTCTCCCACCGAGCATCGAGAGCTACGGGTACAGTTGGAGGACTTACAGGGCAAGGGATTCATCAAACCCAGTGTTTCACCCTGGGCCTCCCCGATATTGTTCGCCAAGAAGGAAGACAGGAGGTAGCGACTTTGTGTCGACTATCATTGCCCGAACCAGGTGACAGTGAGGAACAAGTATCCGCTACCGAGGATTGATGACCTCTTCAATCAGCTCAAGGTAGAACAGTGGTTTTCAAAGATAGACCTTAGATCAGGCTATCATCAGCTCAGAGTTCGAGATGAGGACATCAAGAAGACGGCCTTTAGATGTCGGTATGGCCACTATGAGTTCTTGGTTATTCCTTTCGGCATGACCAACGCTCCAGCAGTGTTCATGGGTCTCATGAACCGGATCATTCAGCCATACCTCGATCGATTTGTCATGGTCTTCATCGACGACATATTGATATACTCAACAACTGAGGAGGAGAACGTCTACCACTCGGGGGTTGTACTGGACACACTCTGAGAGCACCAGCTTTATGGTAAGCTCTTGAAGGGTCAGTTCTGGATACGTGAGGTCCACTTCTTAGGGAACGTCATCTCTGAGGTGGGTGTTGCGGTGGATCCTGCGAAGATCGAGGCAGTGCTAGCTTTGGAGCCACCCAGGAGCGTGACGGAGGTGCGGAGTTTCTTGGGGATAGCTGGGTACTACCAGAGATTCATGCAAGACTTCTCCAGAGTTGTGTCACCACTATCAGCTTTATAGAAGAAGGGGAAACCCTTTGTGTGGTCAGATAGATGTCATCAAAGATTCCAAAAGCTGAGACAGAGATTGACCAGCGTGCCTATCTTGATTCTATCGGAGGAGTTGGGTACGTAGTTTACTGTGATGCATCAGGGACCGGACTCGGATGTGTCCTGATGTAGGAGTGGGCCGTGATTGCCTATGGATCATGTCAGCTGAGGCAGAATGAGCAGAACTATGCTACCCTTGACCTGGAGTTAGCAATAGTGGTCATCGCTCTGAAGATGTGGTGACACTATCTGATGGGAGAGCGCTTTACAATCTATTCTGACCATCAGAGACTCAGATTCATCTTCTCGCAGAAGGACCTGAACCTGAGATAGCGATGATGGCTCGAGTTCCTCCAGAACTATGACATTTAGATATTCTATACTCCTGGGAAGGGGAACGTAGTAGCATATGCTCTCAGTAGGAGGATAGGAATCCAGCTACTTGGGGAGGTGACAATGCAACTAACCTCTTTGCAGATATCCTTCATGGATAGAGATGGAGTAGCCTTTCTTCAGTCACTCATAGTCACTCCTCCAATTTTAATGTGGGTCAGAGAGGCACAATGTGGGGACGATGACTGTGAGACGCGGCATGCACAGATATGCTCAGGACAGGAACCTGATGGTTTCCTTATAGGAGGAGGGCACGAAGTCATTTTTAGAGGACGTACCGTGGTACCAATTGCTTTACAAAAGGAAGTTCTATGAGAGTTTCACACTTCCCCTTTGGCGGTACATCCTGGAGTGGTGAAGATGTACTAGGATCTTAGACGATGGCACTGGTGGCCGGGCATAACGAAGGCTGTGTAAGAGTTCATTTCTTGATGACCCACCTGCCAGCAGGTGAAGGCAAATCACCAGGTACCAGCAGGCTTCGCACAAACCTTGGTGGTCCCGGTGTGTAAGTGGGATGACATATCTATGGACTTCGTGACTGGACTTCCACACACTTCCAGAGGTCACGAATCCATTTGGGTGATTGTCGACTGACTCACCAAGTCGGCTCACTTCTTACCCATCAGAGAGCAGGGCTCAGTGGAGAGCTTGGGATTCCTCTACGTTCAGTTGATTATACGGCTTCATGGTGTGACATCATCTATTGTCTCTGATCGAGATGCTCGCTTTACTTTTCGGCTCTGGAAGGGGTTCCAGGAGGTGTTAGGGATGCAGCTATGTCTAAGCACCGCCTTTCACCCTCAGATGGATGGTCAGATGGAGAGGACCGTTCAGACTCTTGAGGACATGCTTCGTGCATGTGTCCTCAACTTTGGTCACAGCTGCGAGGACCACCTACCCTTGGTGGAGTTCGCGTACAACAACAGCTACCACTCCACCACCAGGATGGCACCATACGAGGTGTTGTACGGACAGCCTTGTAGATCACCTCTGTGCTGGACAGAACCTGGGGAGTCAGCACTTCTGGGACCAGAGATGGTCTATGCCACGATAGAGAAGGTCATGGTCATCTAGGAGCGGATGAGGACAGCTTAGATCCGGCAGAAGTCTTATGCTGACAGGAGGCCGAGGCCACTATAGTTCGAGGATGACGACCACGTCTTCTTGAGGGTCTCACCATGATGTGGTTTATAGAGATTTGGCCGAGTTGGAATGATTTCTCCACACTTCATCGGACCATTCCAGGTCCACAGCAGGATAGGCGAGGTGGCTTATCGCCTGGCTCTACCACCTCAGTTGCACCGGCTGCACAACGTATTCCACGTTTCTCAGTTGAGAAGATAGGTGCACGACCCGACACATATCATTGACCTTGGGGAGCTAGACATTGATGATGGGGAAACTTTTGTAGAGGTCCTGGTGGAGATTGAGGATTGACAGGAGCGGGTCCTACGTGGAGGGTCGATTCCTCTAGTTGGCATTAGATGGAAGCACGGGACCTCCAGGAGAGCACTTGGGAGCGGGAGGCTCATATGCGTGCTCAGTACCCACATTTGTTTCCCTAGATTTTTATGTATCTTTACGGGGACGTGAAGCCCTGAGGTGGGTGTAATGTAAAGACACGTAAAAATCAAGGGATTTTTTTCGTAATTTTCTTTGGGATTTTACAAGAACGCGGTTTCTGATGGAACCTGATTCCGAGGCCCGGTGTGCCAGGAATCATTTTCCAAAGTTTAGCATGGGTACGTTCAGTGAACGAAAGAGCGGGTTTTCCTAACTTTTTAACCGGTGCTCGGAATCAAATTCTGAGGGCACTGATGGAATCGCATTGCCGGTAATTGTTTAGAAAAACCTTTTCTGGAGTTGCGTTTGCTAGGGTGTGGTATTTAAATTTTTGGGTTAAGTAAAGGAATAAAATAAAAGTGGTGAAACCAATTTTATTTTATATTGTTTTACCTAAACAAAGTTGATTAAGTGGGACCCACAATATCCTACCCACTAGGTATGATATTTGTGAGGTGGGGCCCACATGATCCCCACCATTTATTTTCTTCCTAAACCCCCCTCCTTTAATAAGGTAACACACCCGCACCCCTATTAAGTAGAAGTCAACCCTTGCGTTTTTTCTGTTTATGAAACTCCTCAATTAATTTGGGTAGTTTAAACGTTGCAATTAATTCATTTAATTGCTTGTTTCTTTTTTGAATTTCAAAATGATTGGCTTTAGAAATAAAATACGACAAACTCTTATTTTATTAGAGTTGTTGTGTTGTGAGAGGCTGGGAAGATTTTTCTCAAGTTCTTGAATTCTTCCTCCTCGACGAAGAACGTGAAGAACGCCGACCTCCGACAAAGGTCGACAAGAACACCAGATCCTTGGTGATCGACGACGCGACACTGACAAATCTTTTCTCCAAGATGCAACGATCCTCCTTCCGCGACGGCTCCTTATACGACGTGCTATCCCGTGACGAACCTTCGTTCAACTACGCTCAAGGTAGGGGTTTAATTTAATTGTTGGTTCGTGATTAATTTCGTTGCCATTATTCATTTCAATTTGAGCCACCTGGTATCACAATAACGGGAGGTGGTCGGACCGCACAAACATGGACAACCCTCCTCCCCCCATGGTTGTTGATTTTGTTGCTGCACATGTAAGGCGGAACAGTGATGTTGCACCGTGCGGAAGATATGAGTTTGGTCGAAGAAGCGCGGCGCCGTCGCGCCGTGCCGTTGATGTCGAACAAGTCACGGCGCCGCCACGCCACGCCAGAGAACCTGCAAGAGACCGCGGCTAGATCGGGGCTGCGGCAGATCACGGGGCGGCGGCCGACAACCGACCGTCGGTGCCAGAGCAGGAGGGCGGGACCGCGAGGTCCCGCGGCAGTAGCACAACCGGCAGGCCAGCAGGGCCAGCCGGCTTCCAAGAAGCATCGGGGGTCATAACCCCCAGTTGGCTAGCAGGAGCGGCCCCCCTCACGGGGGCCATGGTTTCACAATGCGTGGGGCAGCGCCCCCCCCCCCCCCCCCCCCCCCTCTTCGCTCGGCCGTTACGGCCGAGCCTCTTGGCTCACTAGCCAGATCGGGCCGCCAGGCTGGGCCGCGCCCAGGCTGGGCCGGGCCTCACCCAGGGCGGGCTGGGCTGCACCGACCAAGCCGGGCTGCGCCCAAGCGGGCCGGACCCAGACCCGGGTCGGATCAACCCAGTTCGGACTAGCACAGGGGGTATCGGGTGGGGTCGGACCGGGCCCGAACCCCCTACTCCCGGACATCTTACGGTCTTTTGCCCATAACATGGGTTGTGGACCTCCTATCGATGCACCGTCAGATGTGATGTGATCCTTGGATTGATATGGTCATTTAGGTATATTACACTCAAGGTTTGGATGTAGTTGTAGTATGGCCGAGTTGGTTCGTACACGAAACCAACCGGGACCTTGGAGCGGAAACGCTTATAACTTGAGCTCCGGACGTCCGATTGATGTGCCATTGACTTAGATGGATTACTCTTAGTGAGACAGACAGTTTGGCTTAATCTTCATGAGGTTTAGATGTAGTTAGAGTATGGTTGGGTTGGTTTTTAATTAAAAACCAACCGGGCCCCTGGGATGAAAAACCCAATTACTCTCAGACCGGGCGTCCGATTGACGCACCTTTTCTGAGGTTGAGTTCCTGTTGAAGATACATAACTTTTGGATACATCAACTCCAGACTATGTTCTAGTTGATGTATCATCCCCTCAGCTCATGGAGTGGACCCTCCTGAACGAGCTTGCTGTGTGTGGGAACCCTAGAGCTGTCTGCGACTGCGACGACGATGACAACTGTACAGAAATCCTCCGTGGATTCGACGGCGATGACTTCAGCACTCTGCGATCCTACGTGGATCAGTGCTACCAATCTTGCGTGGGTTAGATCTTGTGTGGGTCAATGGTCAGCGGTCCTGTGTGGGACAGTGCATACAGATCATGTGTGGGTCTGATCCTGTGTGGGTCATTGCGGGGGTTAGTTACCTATCGATCCTTTGTGGGTCATTGTGGGGGTTAGTACCTATAGATCCTATGTGGGTCTGACAGCTTAGATGAATCAGTGGCTACATCTGATCATCTCTATCATCTAACGAATAAGTATACCTGTGTGAGCTGAATCTTGACTTTCAATCATTATCTTTGATATGATTGACTTGCATTCCTATGTGGATTGTGTTGTGCTATCCTGTGTGGACGTGATCAAACTTGGGCTCGAATGTTAGAGACGAACTGTAATTGATGACATAGGTATATGTATGGGCATATACCTAGGTAGTGTCAGATGTTACTTCGTGATTGTATCTTTCCTTTGTGGATTATCCTTTGTGGATTATGGGAGACCTTTGGGGGGTATCGGGGTCCCTACTGAGTAGCTTATACTCACCACTGCACGAGATATGCTCGCACTACGTTGTGTTGGTTGTACACAATGGACAGTGCTGATCGTGGTTGAGGCTTGCAGAGCAGGTCGGTACCTGGTGGTGGACCACTTGGCGGGACGTACTCGGAGCGGACAGATGGACCGGGGAGCTGTGGAGGATATATGTACACACCCTTCAGGTGGACTTTCAGTGGACATCTCAACGTTGCGGATTTAATTTTTAGTTGTTGTACTCCCATTTTAGTTGTACTTTACTTTTAGTTTGGGTTTGTATTCTGGCCCACTTACTTTTCCGCAGTTACTATTGTATCCAGTTTTTACTTAGAGATTACATCTTCTTACTTACTCTGTGCGTTTGTTCACTTTACAAAGGAAATGTCTTCCATTTTTTATCGGGAATTTCATCTTGGTGCTATTCTCCAGCCCCTGGCCTGTGGAAGACGGGCTTGGGGTAGTCATGGCATGGTCCCCGAGGACGGGTCGCAACAATGAATTTTTGTTTAATACCTTATGTATGATGAATATTTTACATGTTTTGGTGTATCGTAAAAACAAACTTATTACATTTGGTTATCTATACATGGTGGTTTGCTTCATGAGATTCATGTTTGGGTGCTTTTCATAAGCATCTATGGAAACCCCTTTTGTTGAGAGATGATCAGGACATGAAATGTTGTGGCATAGCGGCAAACCACTAGGGAAGTGGTATTGGGGTACACTTGATATTCTTCATTATATTATATAATCTAGTATGTGATCCATGTTTAGAGTATCCATGGTGAGTCTGTGAAAATAGTATACATGTTTAGGTGGTTAGTTAGTTTAACTTATTGTTCACTGTGCATTGATATTTTTTCTTTACCTTTTGAACACAAGTCTCTTTCGATGATTTAAATGAGTATATTATTATACTTACCAAAGAAACACATACATATATATATATAGTATTTTTCTTGTTAGTTAGATAAGGCTAGATTTCGGGCTGGTTACTATTATCTTGGGGTTTTATATGAGCTATTTGGACTTTGTGGTCGCTGTCATCCTTAATTTTTAGTATTTGTTGTTTTCTCTAGTTTTAATAGTTCATTTATACCTTTAAATATGTACACTATTGTTTTCTCATATATTTTAGTTAGAACAGAAGTTGGTTGGTTTCTATATTATTTATCTCTTTAGAATGTGTTCCTTTATAATGTACTTCCTCCCATTTCTATGATATTTATACACTCAGTGGTAGTCTCCATCTCGGGGCCTGCTGGATGCTGGCACTGGATGTCAAATTCTCTCTTCTGCCATTTCTATCCCATGAGGGGTTCACCTTGTGAGGAGGGGATTGAGACAGAGTGGAATCAGAGCTCTAGAAGAGGGATTGGATGTACTTTAGAGTTAGGCATAAGTGAGGTTGCATGGGTTGGTAGGAAAATGGTGGCAGTTATGTTAAAAATGAGTTGCAAAATTGGGATACAAGCTTAGACATGGGTATTTAGGGACCCCTATGATATGATGCACACAACATTTAGAATTCAACCACTATTAAATGAGGTGATACTGGTTTCATGGTATATACTAAGGAAAGGATTATGGATCACTTTTCATGATGCTTGTTTTGGAATGGGTATACCTTGATATAAGATAACATAAAATTAATAAATGAAATAACAATTTTTAATATTATGTTCATCCATATTCCAGGTTTCGGTTCTCTAACTATTTTTTCTTTTGTAGGCATGGCTCTAGGTCATGCTACTCATCAGGTTTGAATATATTACATTCATATGTTCTTGTCAGTAGATCATTGTAGTGTAGATGTCGATAACAAGGAAAATTGGAGGAGAGAACTTTGGGAGTTTTAGTTCTAGAGTTTGTAGTGGTGTGATGGATTTGTTTCTGATGTAGTGAGAAAAGACTTGTTAGAGGAGGTTGAGATAGAAATTTTTTTAATACATGATTAGGCAGAGAAATAGGTATCATTGGGTTTGAAAATGTTGTGTGGGGTAGTGAGGTAGTTGTGGTTATAGTTCCATAGAGATCATTAAGAGTCAGCTATTTCGTTGGAGGAGTTTTGAGAATAGATTAGAGCCAAGTTTCTTTCATTGATCATGACATAATCTAGTTGAGAGGAGATGCATTCCCTTTGTTAGAGGAACTATAGTGGACAAGTGTTTGGTGTCCATTTCAAAATCCTTCTATGATATTCTTCAGATATATTTCGAGACAAAGAGGGAAGGGTGAGGCATTTCAAGGAGGTTTTGCTTCAACATATCCAGTTCCATGATACCCTGTTTATGGTGAAGACATATCTTAAGGTGCAGGATAGTGTAGAGGTCATCGATAGGAGGTTACCAATAACTAGATTATCTTGAGAGTGGAATCACCATTATTCCTCATGAATCAAAGTTGTGATTTGGGGTTGCCAATTTTCTGAACATAAATGATTTTGATTAGCAGCAGGTATGTCCCATCCATCAATGTCTTATTTCTCCAGAGGTTGAATATCATAGGACTATAAAAAGGGATTAATTTTTTTCTTGTCCATGTTCAGGCCATCAGTGGTGAGAGTGGCCGACATTTCTAAGAAGAAATCATGTGCATGTTGTTCCACATCATGTTACTCGACAGTGGAAATTCTAGCGGAGGAAACAGTAATAGCTTGTTATAGTTTGGGATCAGTAGAAAGGGAATGATACATAAAAATAATGGCCCTGGGACACTCCACATCTATATAGTGTATATCATGGAAATCGAGGTGGTGTTCAGCATGCTAGAGAGGCAGTGGGGCAGGTCATTGTAAGCTTAGTTCTTAATCATTACTAGCAATAGGCGAGCCAGGAATCGTTTGAGGTACCCTTTGATTGTTTTCTACTTGGGTTTTTTCTTTTTATTATCTGGGAGTGACACATTAATTATTATAACCTATCCATTTTAATGTGTTGCGACTCGAGGTAGAGAGGCTTCCAGTTCCCTTGGAAATAATAATGCTTGTTAGAGGCCACACAGACTTGTTTGATGTTTTGATGAACTATGAGCTAGTTTTGGGGTAGCACCTCTCATGGGGATATTTATAATATTAATGAAAATAACCATATGAAATAATACATATCATGGATTGGTTTACTAATTTTAGGAGATTGTGTATTAATTAAAGAGTTAGGTTGTGCTCTTCAATGGTGATGGAGTTCCAGTAGTATTTTTTGTCCAGAAAGACCCTACGATGGGTCAGAGGCATGTTTCTCCATTGACATCATGATTTCGGGGATGATGTTGAGTTCTTCATATGTTTAGAATTAAACATTTCCCATGGTTATAGAATATTAAAATGATGACATTACCAGTTGGAAATTTATCATAATGAGTTCATTGTAATCATATTTGTTTGAAGGATGAGATGGTTTGTGGAAAATGTGAGAAACTGAAGGTACTAGTTTTCAGTCCATCCAAAATATAATAAGACAAAAAAATTTGGGGAATAAAGTTTATGGGAATCATATTCGTAAATGAAAGAAAACCTGTGATTTATTTTAAAAATATTTTAACAATTGTGTCATTTGGATCAAGAGAAGTGATGAAATTTAAGGGGATGGATGCGTTTTTAAAGGGGTAAGATGACATTCAAAGAAGATCATTATTTTTCTTCATCTGGTGAAGATCAATGTAATGATGCAATCCTCTCAAGAAATTATAATGTAAAATCAGAGGAGAGTTTTGAGAAGAAGTTAAAATATTTTTATTTAATCATAAATTAAAATTGGTAAGGTGCATCATAATGAAGAAATTATTCTGATAAAATAGGAATATGAAATCGAAATCAGACTGTTGTTTTGAAATAATGTATAAAGAGAGTTGATATTGTGAGAAGAATCAAGATGGATCGAGAAGCACTGATCAAGTCATAAATTCATCCAAAAATCATAGAATCGTTCAAATTTTTCTAATTTGGTTGAGCGAGAATCAATTTTAAATTCCAAACAAACCCATCTTTTGGGCCACCTATTAAATGTGATGAGTACTACATAAATTTTTTGTCACAAGTATTGTTCAGAGATGAAGATAGAGAAGAATCACATTTCTAGGAATATAAGAAATATCTCTATTCAGATCTATTGAAGATGTTTTGTCATACAGAATTAAAGAATAAGAGAAAATATTGATATGTATCCATTTGATCATCATATTTAGCTAAATATCATAATATTATTGTTATTGTATTCATATAGTGATTATATTGGGCTACATAATCAGAATTGGATTATCGTATTGGGTATTCCAGACCAAGAGAGAATGTGTTCATAATTTTCTCAACTGTATTCTGATAAACTTATCTTTTCATGTTGACTAGCTAGACTAGAAAATCAGATAGATAAAATTAGTCTGGGAAATTGGAATTATATTTCTATCAGTGACCTGGATGTTCTTACAATTATCTTTATATGAATGTAAAGGTTTTTAAAAAAAATTGTAGTCATGGATATTTATAAAGAATCACTTGAAATATGTGTTGTTACAAAAACTATGTATTACATCATTTGTTCTAGAATGATCACAATAACTATTGGATTGTTTTCATTCTACTTCATTAGTGTAATGATATATCATACTCATTGTATTCCAAAAAAAAGGATTGTGTGTTATTATATTCTTTCTAAAGAATACCAATGACGTAGCTATTCTTATTGAATGGTTAACCTTGCAAATTATCCTGTTCTTTTGGATGTGTGGTCAACTAGTTTTATATAAGGAAAAAATCATTAAAGGAGGCGATGGTTTTTTTAAAATCAAGGAAACATAAAAGAAAAAGTTTTGACTAATTCATCCCCTCCCCCTCTTAGTTAAAAAATTATCTAGAATAGGTACATTAAATAAGTTATAGAGATGAAGGTTCTATTCACTTATAATTTGGTGGTTTTTTTAAAAGAAGTTGATGGAGGGGATGAATTAGTTATGGTATTGTGGTGGATACATATATATAAAAAATATGTTTTGGGTCGACCAATAATATTACTATTATTCCCTAAGATATTAATAGTAAGGATTAAGGGGGTGAAAATTATCTCAAATAATTAAGTAAGAGATGTTTGTAATGATGAAATATGATGAAGAGGAGTAAGTATTGAAAAATAGTTCCAACCATATGAAACTATTTACGATGGATGTGAAAAACTGGCACATCTTGCTAAGGATTGTCTTTTATTGTTACCGATACATCCAAAGTTTTACCACAATTCTTGGAAGATGGAGATAAATAAATAAAAGAGAGAATAACATGATCTTATCGTTCAATCCACTTAAAAATAATTAAAAATATAACTTCCATGGATTATTGATAGTTGGTGTTCTTCTCATATGATAGAAGATTTAAATTTGTTTAATAGTGTGAAATATATTAAATAATTAAATGTGAAACTTGGCAATAATGATTCATCTTGAATCAATGGTCTTGGATCAACCATCATTGGGAAAGAGAAGATAAAATACAATAAACATTTATATAATGTTGGGTTGGAAAAAAACTTTCTATGTGCTAGAAATCGTTATGATGAGGGAAAAAATTTTTCTACTGAAAATATGGGATTTTTGGGATAAGTGAGGATATTAGAAAGATAGTTAGAAGAGGAAAACATATAAAACTAAACTTATTTCAAGTTGGTGAAACACAATTCTCATATTTGATGAGTTTGGATGAAGAGAATATATTGTGGCAAAAAAGTTTGGTGTATGTGTTTCAAAGAAACATGATAAATTTTTTAATGAGAGATAGTTTTTGATACATTCTTGATTTTTAAATAAGAAGATATTGTTATTGCATGATTTTTCAGAAAAAAAAACATTACAAATTCAGTAGATAATAATGTTGATTTTTTCTCAAAACAACCCTTTGAACATATAAATTCTAATATTTATGGGCCTATGAGAAAACAATAAAAAATTTCATAATAGAATTAAATAGATTTAATTGATGAAATTACAAGAATTACTTGTGTTACTTATTTGAAATAAAAGTCATTTTCTTTGAAAATGTTTATATGATTCAAAAGGAAATCTTATAAAGAATGAGTGTATTTAGTAAAGAATCTTTGAACTGACAATGGTGATGAATACAAAAATTAATAACATAAATTTATCTTGGGTGGATTATAATTCATCATTATTATTGTTCCCTATCACTCCTCTTAAAAAATGGGCTTGTTTAATGAATGAATATATGTATTGTGGAAATGGGATGAACATTGATGCCTAAAAAAGGTTATTATCACTAATTTTGGATGAAATAAATGAGTACATCTGTGTACATTCAAAAATGATGATTATTCAGGAAAATTTTGGATTTAACTCCAATTGAAAATGTTTATGGTAAAACTCAATCTTTAAAGAATATTAGAGTATTCTAGAGTCCACCTATCATAATTAATAATGGAATAAACAATTAAAAGTTTTACTATAATGGTGAATATGGAATCATTGATGGGAATGCCCTATAACGAAAAAAGATATATACGATTCCACAAATAAAAGTGCATAATTTTTGATGTTGTTGATGTGAGTGTTATTGAAAATAGATAAGAATATAAACATACTCAAGTATAAATAGAACATGAGCCTGACAATGAAAAAATTTCAGATAAGGATACAAATAATTATAATTTTACTTAATATGAATTGGCGTCAGCTATTTCTAGTGATGATGATGATATTATATGATCTCATTCTAGAGTGAAAATCTAAGTGTGAGATCAAAATATCAATGTTGATCAATATCATAATATTTATGAAAATCCAAAATATGATATTACACATACCTATTCTAATTCAAAAGTAGATACCAAATATGTAAAAGATTCTTTTGAGTAACTAGAATGGGTTCTTTCCATGAATGTATAAATGGATTATATTGAAATGAATGATAAATGAGAAATCATATAAAATCTAGGAAGAAATATTACTTGAAAAAAATGTGTATTATGGAACTAGATGAATGAAAAATGTGAAGCTATAAAGAATAAGGAACGAATTGATTCGTGTGGATATGAAATCCGTGTTCTTGAATTGTGATTCTAATGAGGAAAGCTATATTTAATTAACATGGGGCATTTTTGTTGTGAAAGATGAAAGAAATATTTTCATAGGCCTTTCATGAGATAAAACATGCTCTAGGGTCATGATATTATAAATGTTATACACGCCTAAAGAAGATGAGATTCAAGCAAGGATGATTTGATTGAAGTATCCGCCTTAATGAAATACAATATTATTCTCTCATAATAATTTTTTATGATGATTAAATTATATATGTTGGGAATGATAAAACATCTTTTAAAAGAGTTGATAAATAAATGAAAATGTTTTCTGATATGTCCACGATGGGGGAAATGAAACAATTTCTTAGGTTATAGGTATTACAAAAGACGAAACACATTTTTATTCTTGAAGAAAAGTATTCTATGGAACATTTTAAGAGGTTCTGAAATGAAAAAATAAAAACACATTTCCATACTGATATTACTATAAAAATTGTTGTTTAATGACGGTGATGAAAAAAGTTGATCAAAAATAATTTTGTATTCTTATTAGAAGTTTTTTGTATATGACTTCCTTAAGACTAAGAATTTTTTATTTTGTCACATGATTTTAAATTTTTCAATGTGCTCTTAAAGAATCTTATTTACTATCTATAAACATAATTCTTATAAACATCAATGGAACAACAAATTTCCGAAGCAGGTATGATAGATAAAAAATTATTGATTTTTTTTGTATTCATATGATTACTGGGCATGAAATGTTGATAATTGAACATCCACATACTAGGATTATTCTTCCTAGTAATGAATTGTGTTATTTGGCATATAATATAATAGAACTTAGTAACTCTAAATATTGTTGATGTAGAGTTCTTTGAAGCTACTAAAACCGCTACTCAAATTATGTGGATGAAGACTTAATTTTAAGGTTTACTTGTTGATGTAAAGTTTTCCTTTCTCTTTGATTGTGTTAATCAATGTACAATAAAACACACTAGGAATCCAGTTCAAAATTATCATTCAAAACATATTGATATAAAATAAAATTTCATCAAATGGCATATAAAGATTAATTTATTAATGTTGGTGTATTTTTGTAAATTGGAACAAGTTCTTGGTATTTTCATAAAAGGTTTACCAAAGAAATCCTTTTCTAAAACGAGGTAGAACATGGGAATACTACCTATTTCAAATAAAGGTTGAGGTATATTTTTTCCCCTCTCACATCTGACCATGGGAGAATTTTTTCATGGGGAGAATAGTTTCCGTAATCTATCCTTATGGAAGCATGTAAAAAGGGGGAGTAGTGGTTAAGCTGTGAATTCAACATTGTATTATTTATTATCTATTCTAAATATTTGTTAATGTGGTTGTAGTTTTTTTTATAGTAAAGTTGACGATTTTATGAGAATCCATGGGGATAAAGATAATAATGTTTTCATGATCACTACTTTTTTACATGACAACATGGATTTTTTGTTAATAGTCCATATTTCTTATAATGATTTAGATCGCTAATGATTTTAATTTTTGATAAGTAATCCATTTCATGAGGATAAAAATTTCCATGATAAATTAAAATTGGTTGAAAACAAAATTTCAGGGGGGTGGGGATTGTTTGGACCCCGATGAAAATGAAAGTGATCATATTCCAGTATTGTCTTTATTTTTCAAGGATGCTTATATATAACAGAAAATCACATCACTTTATATTAGATTTTAATTAGAATATTAATCATATTCAAGAAATTGGACACCCAATTCTTAAAAAAGTCTATCATATTCAGTTTAATATTACACGAAGAATAGGTTCATTAGATAGATACATAAGTTGGAATGAAATGATTGATCGTATTGGGAAATAATATTTCTAGAATTAAAAGATCATAATGTTTTTCCCATGTTTGGTATGGATGTTTTGATCGTAATGGTGGTGATTTGGATTCTCCATGACTATAAAATTTAATTTGATGATGCTTTGCTATTATTGGAGTTATCATAAACCATGAGTATTCTGTAAACTTATGATGATAGATCGATGAATGAAAAAAAGAGAATTGGTGTTTCAAATCTGAATAAATTAATTATATCGGGATGGAATGAAAGAAAAGTTATTGATATTGTAATCATCATGATTGTAATGATATAGATCTTAATCATTCCAATCAATATCAGGTTATGTTGGAAAGAATTTTGGTTATTGGAGAAATGGTAAGTCATAATACATTCCAATGTAATTCAGAAGATGTTGATGTGTTTGAATAAAGAATGTTAGTGATGTAAAAGTTACCTTGTCTAATGATTATCATAATGAGTTAGCTGGATTAATATTTTTCTGAATGGTAAAAGTTTTTGTGATAAATATGGAAAAATAATTGTACTAGTTTTAATTAAGAGAAAAATCCAATATATATAAATATTTTCAGAATTAAACTGGGGGGAATTGTACTATGAAAAGATAGGGAAAACACGATTTGTTTTATAATTCATTTATCAATTGGGTCAGGTGGATCATGAGAAGAATTAAAATAGAACTGGTTGAATGATTTGTCAAATAGAGACACTAATATTCATATAATCTGTGTTTTTTATTTAATAGGTGTAGAAAATTATAATAAAGAAATCATATCAAGAAATCAGAATGAATAATCAGAGTGGAGTTTTTAAAACAAGATGAAATATGTATATTTCATCATAATTTCAAACTTTTATAGTTCATCGTGAAGAATAAATCATAATGGGAAGATCATAATAGGAAATTAGAATCTGAATGGTGTTTTAAAATAAATTCCAAATGTTTATAAAGTTGCGAGAAGAATTGAGAATGACCAAGAATCGTTGATTAGTTCATACCTCCATCTTATTTTAAAGGAATCGTCTAAATTCGTGTAATTTGGATTGGTATGAAACAATTTAGGATTCCATAAAAAATCATCATTAGGTCACCTATAAAAGGAGATAATTACATCATAATTTTTATGATATATATACTATTCAGTGATGAATAGAGAGAAGCTCTAAATTTCAAGGGAGAGATGATTCTTCTGTATAGAGATCTATTGAAGAAGTTTAATTGAAATGATATGAAATGTGAAGATAAAAGAGTGAAATATATTCATTTGACCATCGTATTCAGTTGCTCATCATATTTTTCATGTCATCCTATTCGGTTGGTCTTCATATTAGGATTAATATTCCGAATGAAATTATTGTATTGTGTTTTTTGGACTGAGTAATAATCTATTGATCATATTCTTATAGAGTAATCATTTCATATTGAGAAATATTACTATGAGAATCAGACTAAGAATTCAGACTGAGTTTCATATCAAATCATTTGTGTTTAAAATAGATTCTAATTAAGAAATTGATTCTTTTTTATTAAATAATGTATTCAAGGAATATGATAACCAGTAACATGTAACATGTGTTGTTATAAAAACATTGTATGGAATCATTTCTGCTAGAAGGGGCACCCAAACATGTGTATTGTTTTAATAGTTCTACATGAGTGTAAGGGAATATCATAATCATTGTATTCCGCACTAAAGGAATGTATTCTAGTAGATTATGCGGTGCAATATTATTTCCAAACCACAAAATAACGTCTCTATTTTATTGAATAGTTAACCATGAAAATTATTTTATTCCTGTATAAGTGATGTTGTTTTTTTGTTAGTAGGGAAAAATTATTTAACATGATTAGAAGGTTGTTTCATAAGAATGGAAAAGTAAAAGAAAAAGTTATCACTAATTCTTCCTCCACCACTCAGTGATAAAATTATCGTGACTTAACATTTTCAATTTTTTGTTGGTTTCCATTGATGAAGTTCTTGTGTACTCTATGCATGAGGATGGTCATTCAAGGAATCATCATTCAATTTTTCAAGTAATTATTCAAGAAACATTTTTGGTATGTTACTATAGTGGGATATTTCTGTACAAGAAGTCTATTTTATAGGTAATTTTATATCCTAGTATTTATTTTCTATAGATACATTGATGTTAGAGGCAGTTGTGTCTTGGGATGCCTCCTAGACCGCGATTGTAGTGCAATTTTTCCTTGGTTTTACTGTAATTTACAAGAGGTTCATATCATATTTCTCTTGGTTTGAAGCACCTATGAAAGCATATCCCCTAATGGATCTATACTTCATGTGGACTAATTATTGTATGAAAACTTTTGAGTATCTAAAAAAGATATTACTCAATTATTATGTTTCTTTTCTACCAGGTGAAGGGGTAAAATATGATGTTTTTTGTGATTCTTCATTCCATAGGATGGGATGTGTTCTAATGCAGCATAAAACATTCTTTTATTTTGGGTCCCAGAATTTACATCCCCATGAGTCTAACTATTCCATCCATGATATTTAATTATTATTGGTGGTTTTTGAGATAATATTGTGGGGACATTACCTCATCACCTACCAATTTTTGGTCATCACTAATCATTAGAGTTGGAGATATCATTTTCTCCCTGATTGAACTAATCATGGGCCATCATTGGTGGATTTATTTTATGATAAGATTATGAATTTGATATTTTTTATACTCATGGAATGTGTAATTTGGTATCCAATGTGCCATGCATGAATTCACTTAGCGATAGAGTGCCCGAACCAGGTGATTCATGTAGAGTGATGGATGAAATTTCAGCATTGCATCTCTATATAAGAAAATTGAAGGGGAATATGCTACTATTTTAGGAGATGATATAGTCAACATTAGTAAAATGGGTTGATGAATCACTATTGGGGTATCTTTTGGTGGAGGTCTAGAGAGACCGAGATTCTTAGGGTGAGTCCCATTATGGTTTGTCTAAGGATGAAGAACATCATGTTTTGTTTCATTGAATAATTATCAATCTAATAGTGATGAATGATATTGTTATCAATGTGTTGCATATTTTTCCATTCGTAATACATCATGACATAAAAATGATGCACTCAGATTTGGGGGGTCAGTTTTGGTGGCCTAGGTTGAAGCATGTTGTTTGTTGGGTTAGTGTGTTATTGTTTGGTCTTCTATAAGGTAAATTTTAGGGACCACATACCCTGTTGATTTCAATATCCATTAGATGTTCCTCCAGGGAAGTGAGAGGAAGTCTCAATTTTCTTTGTTAATGGTTTACCTCGATCTCATGGAGGACATGACTCTTCATGTGTGGTAGTGGAGTGTTTGACTAAATCGGTCCATATTATAGTGATCATGGTGTCTATCAAATTGAAGGTTTTGTTGAGAAAGTATCTAGAAAAGGTGGTGAGACTCAATAGTGTATCTAGTATTATCATTTACAATTGATATCTACATTTTTTCTCTATATCATGGATATGTCTCTTGAATTATGTTAGTTCTCAGTTATACCTAAGAATTGCTTTTTATCTAAAAATAGAATATTATATAAAGAAAACCATACACACTCTTGAAGAGATGTTTCACTCTTGTGTCCAAGATTGTAGAGGTTTTTTGATGAGGAACCTTACCCTGATAGTGTTCTCTTAAAACAATTGTTTTCACTCCATGAACATTTTGGTTCCATTTTAAGCCATGTATGGATAACATTTTTCATTCTCCATTATGTTGGACTTGGGTCAGAGAGTCAAAATTTCACGGGCCCAAACTATAACTAAATATAATAGATATCATTTTCATGATTCTTAAAAGGATTAAGGTAGTGAAATATCATCAAACAACCTATATTGATCATAGTAGGAGACCTCTGGAGTTCGATGTTGGGGGGATCATATTTTCCAAATGGTGAATCCCCATCATGGGAAGTGAAGGTTTTGTTGTGGTAGTAATCTTTATCCATGGTATTTGGGGCCTTTTGAAGGGTTGTCTCATGTAGTATCTAGTTAATATCAAATAAAACACCCCCTATATAATCTAGATACATTATTGTTTTTCACAAGTCATAGTTCCACCGTTATCTTCATAATGAATCTCATATTATTGATTAGTTCGAGATTGATTTTGAAAGTGATGCGACCTTCAAGGAGCGGTCGGTAGAGATGTAGGACCTCAAATATAAAGTGTTACATAGGTGTTATATATACTAGGTTTGTTTCTTCTGGTGACATGGTAGAACCAAGGGTAGTACATTTCAATGTGAGTCATATATATGTGCTCATTAAACCCAATCTATTTTATGTTTAGCTCATCTATTGTAACGATGTTCATTTTTTTGTGGTGGACCTTTTTTGTTTTATTGGTTATCTTTATATTTTTTCTTGTTGTTGCATATGTGATTTACAAGGGTGTAAAAGACTCATGGGGTATTCCACCTGAAATCTGTGTTTAAGATTATTTGGTTGAATAATTCTATTATCATGTTATAGGTTGAAAATACTAGATTATTACTTCATCTACTCATTGTGTCAAGACCCTTGAGCATGGGGGAGGTTCTTGAGCTCTAATAGTGGCAAGATCCATGAGAGGTATCTCAGGGGGTGGTTGTTCAGAAGTCCCCTTTTTCTATTTTCCCAATATGTTAGTTATGGATTCTCAAGGGTGAAAATGTTTTGAGAGGTATCTAATGTAAGATCCATGTTCTATGTGTATCGACCCTCTGTCTATTTCTAATGACAATGGTTCTTGAAGGAGGCTTAGAGGAATTTTGGAGGAGATTCGATGTGGATTTATAGAAATGATAAGAATTAACCATCATGTAAAAATTACACATCATGTCTATCAGTTCTATTATATGAATATTTTAAGGGTAAATTAAATAAAAATGTGACTACTTTTTTAGAATAACTGATCCTAAAGGATTATAAATTGGAAATGGGATTACCTATTGTGTAAATCCTTGATAATGTATGTTTTAAATGTTTTTAGCCACTTGAGTTTGTCAAATACTATAGCTACGATTCCCCTATCCAAATTCCATTCAACCCAACGACAACATATTCATCGTTTTGGGGATTCCTTCATCATTGATTGATATATATCTTCCCTCTTTCAATACTGCTTCAACCAAAGGTGTGTCTATCCTTAGTTCTTATTGATTAATTGGTCAATTACCCACATTCCTCCATTCCTTGTGGTGTCACTAGACATCCATCTTCCTAAAGATCTATTTTTTTCTTTTCTGTTGGGGTGCTTTTTGTGTGATGATGTTTGGTGGATGTAGTTCTTGCAGGATAGGGGATATAGATCCATAGAATTGGTACTTTCTGGAAAATGGAGCACTGGTACCATTTTGAGGTAGTGGATTCATTTCATCTCTTTTTATTAAATGAAATTGTAGCGATAGATTGATATATCCCTATATATCACAATAAATTAAACCTATAAATTACATGAATTGGATTAAATAATTAGTATTAATCACATCATTATTTTTCTATTTTTTACCATGATAAAAAGTTGATGCATTATTTTATAGATGTTTTATATCTACATGGTCTTTGTTAGGTCTACAGTATCATATAAAATTAGTAAATATTGTAAATCTAGAATTAATTAAAAAGTAATTTGAAAAATGATTAAAGAGGAATGTTAAATGAATTTTGTTTATGTTTTTGTTGTGGTTATAATTTGATGATAATCAAATTTATGCTAGTAAATATTTTTATTCAATATGGTTAATGAACCTAAAGCCTTATTATTCTTCGTGATAAATTAATTAAAGCATTCATACACAATTTTTATTGTTAATTTGTGACATCTTGTGATATCTTGACACAAAGGATTGTTGTAGTTGGAACCTGTGAATAAAGAATTAGATAATTAAGAATTGAATAATACATGGTTTTTAGATAAAATATAATTACTTATTGGGATTGAGAAACATTATTACTTGTAAAAGATGAGTACCTCATTATTTAAAGCCATGAGATCTTATTTTATATGATTTCTATATGAATTGCCTTGGTCCAAGAGACTGATAGATAAGTTTTTATTCTTATTCTTGAGAAATGATTTGATCCACGAGGGATTTTTTGAAATGTGGGGTGGGAAATCTCAAATGAGATTTTATCCTAGAAAGATATTGTGATATATGGGGTAGGAAATTCCGATTATTGTTGAAGGAGTTGAGGCTTGTGATGACATGACGCAATGGGGTATGCATTTGGGTGTTGAGGAGGACACCAAGGATGACCAAATTGGTTGAATTTGGGTTTACTCATTGATATTAATTTTGGATTATTTTTTTTAATATGCTCCTTATATGGTGGATATGTTGTATTTTATTTGATTTACTTTCCACACTACTTGAGGAAAATTTATATGCTTGGTTGAATACTCCTTTTGATTCATTTGGATGTTTTCCTAGTGTACATGGTAATATAAAAAGTAATAATGTTAATAAATGAATGAATTTTGATCCCATGTAGTTAAAGCATGCTGGGACGCAATGGGGAGGATATAATTATTAGATATCGTGGACTTGATTTTCTTATACATGGAGGGCATGCATATATTTTTTGAAATGATAATGTTATGTAAGGTATAAAATGATAATGGTTAATTAAATAATAAAAATTAATTTAATTCAATGAATGGAATTTATGTAATTTAATGTATGCCATTAAATTGTAGTGTGATTATAGTATATCTAGTCATTGTAGTGGATGTTAGGTGTTAGAGAGATGTTAGCTATATTTGAGACTAAGACTATGTTATGCCCATTATCGGGTTGGGATCTATATTATTTCATGTACTTTTATCTTTTTATATTCCACTCCACCCAATCAGTTTAGTAAACTGACACCATGATGATTCTAATACTAGGGGGTGTTTTCTCTAACATCCTGGTGGAAGGATATATGGATGACTACTCCCTTTTTTCCCGCTCTCTTCTCTTAGTATTTTCTTGTGTAGTATGTACAAAGGTTAGTTTTCCCCATATATGTGTATAGATGGAGAAAATGGATTGTTGTTATTTCAGACAGATACATTCTGTATATTGTTTCTTATGGAATACAACAGGTATAACATGTGTAGGCTATGATGGATTGAGGTTCATTAATAGATGAATGGGTTGTGATGGCTTGAGGTATGACACCCGACATATGATTCACATTGTACAAGTGAGGGTGGCACATCGAAACATCCTTGTTACTTTTGGATAAATGAACATGGTGGTGTGTTGCATGAGGTTCATGCTGTGGTGCATCACTAAGGTATTTGGAGTCTATACTTTTTAGAGAGATATTCTCAATACGTGCAATGTTGGGGCAGAGCAGCAGACATACAGTAAATGGGTACCCTTGATATTGTATATTTATATTATATTGTCTTATAAGTGATACTTTTTGAGATTATCAATGGTTTTTCTAGGAACATAGTATATGTGTTACAGTGTTGAGTTAGTTTCACTAGTTTTTCATTGCATGTGTGAATTCATTATTTAGGTTTTTCACATGTGGATTTTGGGTGCATTTCACATTGTATATTATTACACTCTCTCTACTAATATATTAATGGGTTTTTTTGGCATGTTGGAGATGGTTTGAGATCTTTATTTTTTCTTATATTATTGGGTTTAGAAGTATATATTTGGTCTTCATGGTCACTGTCTTCCTAACTTTGTTTTGGAATTTGATGTTTTCACACTAGTTATAGTAGTTCTTGAATGTCATTACATATGTACACTTGGGTTTTTCATTATATTTCACTATATTTAGTATTTTTTTGTTTTATGTATTATATCTCTTTTTCGCATGTGTTCTCTTATTGGGTAATCCCTCCCTTAGGTGTGTTTAATATACCCTTGGTTCTATTTACCATCATGGGGCCTACATAAAGCTGCACTTGGGGTTCACTATCTCTCTTTTCCAATTTTCGACCCAGGAGGGGTTCACTTTATAAAGAGGGGTCATGAAAATACTTCTAATGTATAATAAAAATAATAATAATATTTAATTTAATATTATCATCCATTAATAATTTTTTAAGAAAAGTTCATATATGCGGTCATACCAACCTAAACATGAACATTAAACATTTAAAATATCTTTACGTTTATAATTTTATTTATTTTGGTTTAGTATCATTTTTACCTAATAATAATGAACTGTTTTTGTATTTTTATGTTGGGGAATCATATTTAAATTTATTTTTATAATTAATAAATAATATATATGATATCTTAGAAACATTACTTTTTGGAGGTGGCACTTCATACAACTCAAGTGTAATGATTTAATTTTCCAAAAGAATATGACGGAATCAATTTAGATTCAAATATTAATCTCAATAATCATAATCATATGATAAATTTAAATTTTATTCATTAATTATATGATTATAATATATGTTGAGAGGTTATGGTTAATAATGGAAGATGTTCCTTCGTGGTGGTGTAGTCATCCCAGCACGTGATCAACAATCGTTTGATCTTATAAATGGAAAAGGAGGAATACACAAGTAATTTTCAAATTATATAACAAAAAATTATTAAAATAATTATATATATATTTTTTTATATTATTATTTTTAAGTTAGTTTTGGTAGATAATGATTAAGAATAAATGTATAATGATTAAGTAATACTCACATTCGGCCCTCAAACATTCTCATGAAAGTCACTGTTGAATTGAATGAAATAATGTCAATTAGGGTGACCATAAGATATAGGTAATGAATCAAAATTATATGATTGGAAATTTTAGTAGCTTTTTATGAAATTTAAAACAGTATGTGTAACTTTTAGTGGGTGGATGTGATCCCCTTTCATAAGTAAACAATGAATTTTTCCGTGAACACCAATTATTTTTTAATAATAAAAATACACTATTACACTGTCAATGGTTCCAAAAGTAAGATATAATTTTATATTACATTATATTGGATTGATAAATCCATATAAAAATTTTTTCATTAAATTAGTAAACATATTTTAAGTCTAATACTATAATGTTTTTAATTTTACCTTTCTTTATCATTACTGGGTTATATAGTTGTAAAAATGTATATAATACATTACTAATAATATAGAATAAAGATTCTGGATTTTTTTTCAAGGACCTAAAAGAAAAATATATATTATGTAATTCAATTTCTATATAATTTTTTTTAAAATTTAAATCATTTTACATGTAAATTGTTTTTAGAAAAAAAAAATTAACCATTAAGTGTTCCCTGTTTTATATAGAATTGATAACTAATAAAATATTTTTAAATGTAATTAAATATGTAATTAATCATAATATTAGTTTTTTTACATAAAATATATTTATTTATTGGATTATAAAATCCTCAAACAATATAAATAAAAAATATAATAAAAAATGGTTCAATATTATCACTATAATTAAAATTAATCATACTATAATAATTTGTATGCCTAAAAATCAATGAAAATTTATCATGTATTAGGAATATTACGATCTAAAATATGATAATATTTTTCTTGATTTAATTAGTAATAATGATTAAAAATAATATTTAATATAAGTGAATGAAAATAGTTTTTACATTTAACTATTACTCATGATTCCTATACATTACACATGGATTAAATAAATTAATATTTGAATTTAATAGTGTTTAATATTACTAATTAAATATATTTCCTTTATAAATTATTTATTATAAAAATTTATTTAATTAATATTTTAATATAATTTTAAAAAGTTTTCAATTTATAGAAAAATGGTACTTTACAATATTACAGTAAAATATAATTATTTTATAAAAATAGAAACGTTTTACACATGACTAATTTTTAAATTCTTAAATAAAAAATGAAGTTAATTTTAGAAAATTAAATTCTAAATTATACATATACTTGTATTTAAATAAATGAAATAATGATAAACCTCTATTATGATGAAAATTCCTCTCAATACTATTGACACCCATATGTGTGTATCAAGCACATTGCCCTTGCGGATTTTGCAAGTGTGAGCCCTAGGAAAATATAATTTTTTTAAATGATGAATTATATGAAATACTAGAGGTGGATTGAATTTTTCAGGAATATATAATAGAATTTATTTTGATTGGTTTATCTCTCAATTTATATTGATTTCAATTCTTTTTATTTCAATTGTATATTAGCCTAATATTTATCTAGGCATTGATTGGTGGCCATCTAGCTAAATAATAAAACATGTGGGAGTATCCTCTTCCATACATTAGAGGCATCATGGATGGAAATCAAGTTGGAATGTGTGATAAATTTTTTTTATATGTTGTCATGGGTCTAAATAAGTGAATGAATAGTGTACATATGGGCCAAACCTTGGTATACCATGACCGGTGAGGGGCCATGTGTATACTGTTATGGTTTTTGAACCCCACAGCCTAATATACCTAAAGATAGGGTGGATATAGTTATTAAGATCCTCCTAACTGAAATGAATGTTAATGTGGGATGAAATCATGACAGGTAACATTTTTCCTCAATTAAAAATATTTGGTTATAAATTTACATTTTCAATTGCATGGGCTTGTGTAATCCAGTCATGTCCAAACCATATTTGCAACACATCCAACCCTATAAAACTCATTTTAAGGACTCTAGTATTCAATTTCCTCTATGATGAAAATCTCCCTCGACTAATTAGATAGATCATGGAAATATGACAAAACTAAGAGCATCTTTGGATTCGATGTTTTAAATTCATCTAATTAAATAATGAAAATAAATGCAATAAAGAATTTCATAAATCGATCTTGTGATATCTTTTCTCAAAATACAATATTATTAATTTAAAATAGAAACATGATCATATGGAATCACAATAATAATTCTAAATGTCTATGAATAAATAAGGATCATCATGGAGATCATGAATCCTTCATTGCCTAAAGGATATCGCCTTGTCAAATTCTTATTCAGTTGGACATTGGGTGAACAAGATATGAAGTCATGTGATCACATAACATCTTCTTGTGTAAAGTGACATAACTCACTTTTCTTGAAGCTTCATTCATTTGTTGAATTCTTCACAAGATTTCACCAGTAGTTATTGAATTTTTTTCCATTGATTCTCTATCATTCCATCACATGAAGTATATAAAAATTATGCAATAACATCATGTTCATTAATATCATTAAGTAATCGTTATCACATGATCTTTTATCTACCAATCCACCATGATTTTAATATATATCTTTCATGAATAATTTTATTTTATGAACAAAACATCACATATATAAAATTACTCAAACCTCGTGAAGAAAACATGATGTATGCAGTGGATCATGTGACCAAGTTACGATGATCACATTGTAATGTGATGAGTATCACATGATCGAGTGATTATAATAACATGAGGAAACAATAACATCACTATAGACTTATCAGAGCATGTGACCAACATTAAATTAGATGATGATCCCACATTTATAGCCTCCAACATGTGAATACCATGTGGGGATTTAAGGGGTTTCCCACTAACATGCCACATGATCTTGTAAATCCATCACATGATCATGTGAGGATATCATTTGAATCTATTTATGAAGATAATGTTATTTTCAATTAAGGGACAACAAGATTTTAAAAATTCATTGAATCCTTTGGTGTAAAACCCTTAAGACGTAATGTTAATCCCATCATGTGAAGCGGAAATTGTATTTCATATCCCACATGATATCAAATGAGGTTGAATGCCACTTGGAATTTCAAAGACTCAAGGATACAATTATGACCACTTAAAATAGGTTAATGTAAAAAATTCATTGTCAAATATGGTGGAATATTTGGAAGCCTTTTCCTATAAAATATCCTACCACATAATTAAAAAATACATAATAGGACGGGCTAATAAAATATGAATAGTGTGGATATGAAATTGATAATGGAATATTAAAGGGTAATACCTTTGGGGGAATTATATTTATAATCAATACATCACATTAGTAGATCCTATCATTAGACATCATCATGGAAACCCATTTATTTCACATAACTAAATTACACCTCATAGTTCATTTGAATCATTTATACAACCTGGGGTTGATTGATTTTACAACAACCATATTTTCATGAAAACCATATGATATTAATCATTTACATTA
Source organism: Viscum album (assembly GCA_963277665.1). Classification (NCBI taxonomy): domain Eukaryota; kingdom Viridiplantae; phylum Streptophyta; class Magnoliopsida; order Santalales; family Viscaceae; genus Viscum; species Viscum album. The sequence continues at coordinate 1,630,425,400 of OY728150.1, forward strand.
ACACTTGTTTATTTCCACCCCCCTTTAATTCCATGTTTTTATATAGCCCAACCATGTGGCCCTCTAATGTAATCCCCAATTCATTAAAATAATTCTCATAATCAAATGATTCTTCCCCAGTCATGCAACACATCAATGAAGATGGGATAAGAAATTAACCATGAAATTTCATGTGAATCCCTTTACACATGTTATGTTACTAACAAGAAGTTAATTTCCCAAAATGTGTCCTTGGAATAATTCCCTTTTACACAAAATTGAATCACTTAGATCCACTCTCTTTGACCAATATGTGACCTTATACATGTTCCTGATACCACATCACATGAATCCCTTAAGACCACTATATCTCGTGATTCATCACCAGTATTGTGATTCACTTATGTGAACTTGGAAATTTTAGACTAATCATGTAAAATCCTAAGGCACTTTTTTAATAAAAACATGAATCTCTAAAGATATTTTATTTTAAACGTCTAAATAACTAATGAAATCACATCTTAATCATGTTAAATTCCCATTATATGTTGGATTATTTTGGAAAAATACCTTGTATATCATATCTTGATCACAAATACCTTTAACATGTTTGTTTGGTCAAGAGAAAACTATTATATCTATAATAATAATATGAATTAAACAAATATACATGTTACCCTTATCATTAAAACACCCAGTGATATATCAACATTTAATGGAAGAGACCCCCAGACATGAAACCCATAACAATTAAAATTTAAATTATGAATAGGATAAATAAATTATGAAAATGTTATTTGTTTCAATATTATTTAAATTAATTCCTTGGTTGTGGTTTATTTAGAGATGTAGATAAAAATTATTTGAATGTAAAATTGATGTTCTCTAAAAAAATATTTTTATAAGGATAATGTTAATTAATATTAAAATTTTAAATTATTCATTATAAATGAATGGTTTTAATGAAATATATATAAAATTTTTAATATTTTTTTTAACATTATTTTAATTCTATTCTATTAAATGAAAAAAACAATTTTTTATACCTAAATGTGAATTTCTTAAATAATGTGGTTTTCATTGTGTGTTGTGTACGTATTTGTTTTAAAAAAATTCCAACTTATAGGTATTAAATTTAATAAAAAAATTCTATATATAGAATATGTATGTTGAAATTTCATAAACAGACCACTTTTATTTTTGTTAAATATGAATAGTAACATAGGTAAAATTTATCTCACATGTAAAGTGTAAAAAGGGTTAATCTATTTTAAATGTAATTGATAATGCCATAATTTCTCATCGTATTTTTTATAAAATGAATTTAATTCCACCATTTCCACATTATGTTATAAATTTAGATATTTAGTGGATACATTCCCATGAAAATAACCAATATGATTTTAAAAACATCGAATGTTACAAAAGGTTATTGTCTTAGTATAAAAAATATATTGTTTTTCTACATTGGGAAAAAATGATGTTATGAATTAATAAAATTTTTCTAATTAGAAATTAGTTAAATTATAGACATTTTAGAAATTTATTACATATTTTGAAAAGTCTTAAAATGTCCTTAAATTGTTATGCACAACTTCTACAGATTTTCTTAAATTATTTCAAAAGAAAATCTGCTTTTCAAAATATAAAAAGTTATATATTTTCATCTATTAAATAAGTTCTCCAAATTTTTTTATTTTCAATATTACACTTATTTTAAATAATTATATTATAATTCTTAAATTATATTTATGACTTTTAGGTGAAATTAAATGAATCATGTATAAAATATATGTAATGATATTTGATGAAAATAAAATATTATTAAATTACTTAAAAATCATAAAAAAAATTATATTTTGAAAATGGAGAAAATATATGGTTGATAACATTATCTCTTTCCCATTTATATTCTATTTATAACCATTTTTCATGAAAATTATTTTATTATATTTTAAACACTCAAGAAATTCCATGAGTTCCCAAACCAATAATTATAAAAGAAAACTCCTCATTTCTCTTATTAAAAACTATTTAAGCCTTATTTATTTAATGTATTATACAATTTATCCTTATAGTGTCACCTAAAAATATTCTATAGTTGCTGGTATTCATAAAAAACAACCCTAGAACCATTAAGAGGGTATATAAAAGAGTTATTTCTAAATTGTGGTAATCCCCATCACCGAACACTTTATTATAGAAACAATTCCACATAATAAAATATTTTATATTATTAATAAATTAATGAAGTTAGTATCATAATTATTATTAAATTTTATGATGATTTTTATTCATCATTTATTTAAACTCTCTCGATCATATGGGAAGTGAAAATATCACTTGTCCATATGTATAACTTAACACATACATGTAGCAATATGATTAATTTATCAATAGTATGTTGTATTGATGGGTATAATAATGGGTAAAATTTATATATTTGATACTAATAATATAATTATTATTATTTAATTATTAAATAATATCTGCTATCTTAATGTCCAAACCATTTTAAATTGATAACATTGATTGTGCGTATGTATGGACTGCCACTTTCACAAAAAAAGTGTTTCATTATCCTTTTATTTATTAATAAGCATAAATTAAATGAATATATATGGTATATATTACATATATCACAGTATAATGAATCTAGTAGGGTTATTTAGTCATTATTATTTTTAAATGTCGAAAAATGGAACCTATGTTCTAGTGTACGTACAGTCAACCATCCCCATGAACAATGTTATTCATTTTTATGTATCTATACATTATGAATGAATATAAAAATGTAAATAATGAATATATTTGACATTTATATCATTACTAACTTTATATTTGTTAATCTATAAAAATGACTAAAAAAGGACCGAATCTATGGAACCAAGATATACATAATAAACAAATCAAATATCACCCATAAGAGTGATTTTAATAGTGGCATGTAAAGAAATGGGTGATTAAAGTTTGTAATTAAATCATTATTTGTATGATATATATGAGTATGGGTATAAAATATATTTAATGTAAATGTATATTTATTATATAGGAGGTTACAATACATATAATGATGAATGATTTATGTTTTTGAGATTTTGGTCTCACTTTTAATTCAATAGGAACAATTCCATATTATTACCCATGAGTAATATATATAAAGATATTTATTATATAGGGTTTAGGATTCTAATATTATAATAGTAGTAGTAACTATTTTGTTATAATCTCAAAATTTATCAGGATTGTTAATGAAAACATTTTTTAATGAAATATTATGATAGAAATTTTAAGAAAAAAATTAATTTAATTCTACTGTGGTGATTTATTGAAAATAATTTTTTACTTCCCATTCATCATATTATATTCTCATGAAACAAGATATTTGTTTTCAAGAAATATCAACTTTATATCTCTCTAAATTCAAAAAAAAAACATATTTATTCCATGTACATATATTATAAAAATCATTTCTAGAATGATTTAAATATTATCTTATAATTTTTTGAAATCATTTTTTCCCATGTATGACTTTAAAAATTAAATTAAATGGTAAATTACAATAATTTTACATATGAGGTGCTTTTTTACTTTTTGTACAAATTTTTTTAATGGAAATATTAATTTTAATGTAAAAAACGATCATAATTTCTAAGAATCATGACCTGTACATGTTTGTAGGCATAAATTATTTGTTTACAAGACAATTTTCAAAGAATTTTTTTTCTTAATAATTGGGAAATCCGTATGTTAAAAAAATATTTCAATGTGATAATGATATTTTACTCAATACATGTTTCATGTTATATTTAAAAATCATTCACTATCTATTGTAACATATTGGATGTTAATTAGGATTTATTGGAGATACGTTCTATTTATAATATTTGTAGTATTTTTATAGAATTTATATTCATATATTCATAATATTATATAAAACCTATTTATTTTCATTGAGTTATATTTTAGTGAATTGATGAAATTTTTTTAAACACCATTATCTTTGAATGGGTTATGATGTGATGAAATGATTAAGTATTTTTTATCTTTTCAAACATAGACCTTTGATTTTCACTATGTAATGTATGTTACGTTATGAAAAAAGTTGACGATATTATTATAACCAAGGATTGTGGTTATGTTATTCTCAATGATGATTGTGAAGTTTTATCCTAGGAGTGGTGGGAACTATATCTAGTTCCAAGTATTGTGGTTATGTTATTCTTATACCATTATGTTCATGTTATTCACATGTTATCAATGATATTTTTTTTACCCTTATTTGGAATCTGATCTCACCCATTATTATTTTTCTTTTCCCCCAAATATAAAATATGATATGTATAAGAATTGTGACAGTTATGTGAAAATTAATGGGACATGATTTCACACTATTATGACAAACTTATTTTTGTTTCCATGATTCCAAAATTAGTAGTCATATAAAATTTTAGCATCGATCATTATATTATTTAATTAATATTAATCTATTAATATTTTATTTATATATTTAAGAAATATCATTGTCACAAAAAGTGAATTGAGTTTACTACATTATAAATAAATGTGTTTGATTCCAATTTATATGAGATTTTTTTGACACATAGATAATCAATTTTAGGAACGCCCATGGATCTTCATATGTTTTTACTATTTTCCTCAATAAAAATAATTTTTTGGGATTCCTTCTCATATATAATTGTTAATTGCCACCACATATTCCATTTCATGGACTCTTACATGCCTCAATCTAGATCTCAGCCAACTTTTTTTCTCAAGAAAATAATGAATCTTGTGATATTGGAGAATCTCAATTTCTTCTCACTATGACAATTGAGGTGTTTTTATTCAAATACATGGTACCACATCATTGTAACAAATATATATTCACCATAATTTGATTTATCTTCACAAATATGAAATACTATAACATTACCCATGAGTATATAATCCTAAACATAATCATAGTGAATTATATTGATATACTAATCATTAGTAGATTGAATATATATCTTAGAATCCTTTCTCTTTAAATTTACCATACAAATGTTTCAATATTTTTCTCAAATTTATTTAAATGTTCTTAGAAAATATAATTTTTGTATATAAAATATCTACCAATTATTATATAATACTTTTTCAAGACATCCCATAAACATTAATATTTCTCTTATTAGTGAAATTCATTGGTTCATATCTTACAATAAGAGGAAATCCCAAAGTTAATATATCACTAACTAAATATAGTTATGGATGAAAAATGAGAAATATCTAGTTCATTAATCTATGAATTACCTTAAAAAACTATAGGTACCTCACTATTAATATTTTTGTTTAAACTATCGTTGAACCAATATAGAATGAGTGGAATCATATAAGAGCCACTTTTTCTCACATACCACTTTTTGATCCAATATCTGTTTGATTGCCACAAAATATATGGAGAATTATATATACTAGTATATATAAATACATTATTTTGAATTAAAATAATGTTAAAAGTTAAAGCATTTTTCATTCACACCTAGGAATTTATTACCACTAAAATATTTTAGTGATAAAAATTATAAAAATATTAACTTAATATTTGATAAGGTATAATTTATTTCTCTATATGGTCAAGAATCTTATACATTAGAAAAATTATTTATTAAATTATTTATACAACAAACACTCTTTTATTATGTTCCTCTTCACAATTATTATGAGCACCTCCTTTATAATACCTCTGGATTGAGTATTATAAATGATAATATATTCTTCTAAAATGTATTCTAATTCCAAGAAATATTATTGAAGTAGTATATAGTTCAGCATACTATATTTTATTGAAAATTATCAATCCATTAATACGTGTATGTATTCATGATTTGATGTTATTCTATCTCACCAGAACATACCAGGATTATTAGTACTCAAATCGACATTAAATAAACCCGTAATAAAAAATAGTTCCAGTGTTGTTGACCTTTTGTTTTCTTCCATTTATTTGGTACTATTTTCCTTCAGTGCATAAAAATATATACTTCTTTTTTCAATTATCAAACTCAATTCCCCTTCTCTATTTCTCATTAAAATTTTAAATGAAAGCAATATATTCAGTAATGTATGACTCATGAACAACTAATAATAGTTGAATATATAATACCCCAAGAGTTTATGATATATTAATTTTTAAATTAATTAAATCAAATCACCATATTTCATTACATGGAACACTGTGGTTATCTTATATTATGTGTAATATGGTATTAATCATATGTTACACAAAATACCATGTTTTAAGAATTGTGTCAAGTTATTAATATGTTTTTATTTAATAGAATAATAATAAACAAGTCATTGCAAATATATTTTTGAATATTAATAATAGAATTATGAAATTTGTGGTCATCTATTGATTCTATATAAAATATAAAATTATTTTTGAAGAAATTAAAACTTCTTGTGAATTTTTTTTCCAAAATCCAGATTAGATTGGGTTTGATCACATAATTTGAAAATAATATTAAAAAATTTTAAAAATATATATATATTAAAATAGACATATTTTTAAAATTATAATATCAAATTTATCACAGGACAAATATTTTGTTTGTTTTCCTGAATAGATTCGATTTTGTCTTAGTAGTGAAAAATAAAAAAATTTAATTGACGACTTCATTTTTGTATATATTATTTATGTTACTCAGAGTAGGAAAGTCAATAGGGGGTAAATTGAGTTCTTATGACTTTTTTTGCTAAAAAATATTAAAAAGTTCGACAAATTTAAATTCTAAACTACATAACTAACAAAAGAAATAAATTGATAAGAGTTTGAATATTTTTTTAATTTCTCTAAAGAATGATTGATTCTATGTTACAAAAATTTTAATGATTAATAAAACATTTAAAAGTAATTTGATAAATCCAAAATAGTTATAACTAGTAACAAAGATTTACTATCATTGTAATATTTAGTTTTTTGAATAAGATAGAAAATAAAGGAAATTAAATTTGAAAAACACGAAATAGAAAAAAAGATGTTCAGTCTCATACAGATAACAATTTCTCTCCACTTAGTGATCACATACCTCCAAGATGTTTATATTAATAATCTTGATCCATATCATGGATCATGGTTTACAATAACACATATGCCTATCTAGTCAACTAGACCTCTAATATAGTTATTCATGGAAAAAATACAACCATTCCACATTGGGACCTATTCTACAGGTATAAGTGGGATAAAAAAATGGTGTAAATGAATGAGAGAGTGAATATATATTGTATCTTTCATATTATTTTAGAAAATAGTATGTTTTTATTATATAGAAACCCACATTTCTCAAAAAGTATTATGAATGTGCACATCAATAAGAAACAATGAGAATAGGTTTAGAGTGCTTTGTGTATTGCTCTTGAAGCTTTTCGATTCCATAGGTGAAGCATATCTGAATCTTGAGTCTAATTAATAAATCAAACAGAAATATATATTTCTATTCAGGAATTGTGTTCTTGTTTCTAGCGAGGTCATATTCTATTATAAGGTGCTCTTCATTAAAGTTGTTCGCTGCAAGGATGTAGGGATTTTTGGTTCACATCAAATCCTTCCCTGTTTACTACAAGCAAGAATGAGTGTTCTTCTTGTATATTAATTTCTCAACCTTTTATGTTCTCTCTATATTGTTTATGTCACTTTTTTTATTAGGTTATTTCTTTATATAAAACAGAGGTCGAAAATAAGATTGCTCTGAAAATGATCAGTACCTCATGCCACTAACAATGTCTTCAAAATATAGACATAGTCGTCAATTTAAAAAGAAGAACTATGTTTAATAAATATTACTATTAGAATTAATTTTGAATTTAAGAGTAATGAAAATTTTTAATGTGTTGATGAGTATGTCATTTTATCAGTAATACATTCTATCGGTAGGTCATTCTATTGGTAGGTCCTTCTGTTAGAAGGTCCTTTTATAGGTAGGTCCTTCTATTAGTAGGTTATTCAATTAGTAGGTCTTTTCTATAGTATATTCATCTGCTGGTATATTCTTCTACTGGTAAGTTATTATATATGCATGTCCTTATATCACTGATTTTCACTATCTTTAAGTCAGAATATTGGTGAGTCAAACTTGTATCGGTGATTGAACATATAGTTATGTTTTTGTTCCGTTGAGTCATTGATGTCGGTGAGTTGTTCTGTCAGTAAGTCAGACTTTTATTAGCGATTCATTATATTGGTGACTCAAACATGTCCATTTTTTTCACCATTCCAGTCTAATATTATAAAAATTAACATATTATGTTAAAATTATATTTTAACATAAATAATTATAATTAATCATATTTTAACATAAAATATAAGGCACGAATAAACATGTTTTGACATGATTGGTTAGCATTAAAACCGAAGAGGGACAAAAATATCCCCCTTTTGATGATCATAATTGTTGAATTAAGTAACACCCCAAGCTTCCACGGTACGTTTCCCTTCGAATAATGCAATGGCGTGCATTGTACGCAACTTCGATATTCTAACACACAACAACCAATCAAACTAGCCGTTATGAATAGTAATACCTACTTTTTGAAATTTTATTAATTTTATCTCTCAAAATGGACATCGTTTTTTGATTCCGAATATCAAATTTATCCTAGGGTGAAATTTTGGAACTTTTCGGATAACACTTATATTTTGATGAATAGTAAAAATTACTAAATTTTAATTAAAAACAACTTTTTAATTGAAAATAATTTAAATTGATAAATAATATTATTGAGTGTTTTTAATGTATAATTAGAATATATTTTTACCATTTTATCCAATGGTGTTCCTTAGAATTAATTTCACTTTGAAATTGGACCTAAACAATTGTCAATCTTTTGATATATATTGTTTCTTAAAAACACGCTATTTGTTGTGACAGCGGGAATTAATTATAAAATTAATTAATGCAACTTATATGTTTATAATTTTTCAAAATATACATCATTTTTTAATTCGGAATATCAATTATAGATTAGGGTTAAATTTTGGCATTGTTCTGAAAAACATCAATTTTGATGAATAGTGAAACTACTAAGTGGTAGTTAAAAAAACTGATTTTTTCATAAAACATAATTTTACCTCTTCTGTGAATTTAATTTGGAAAATCCGAGAAACACGGATAATATCAAGAAGTAAAATGTGGTTCAATAAGAGGAAAATAATTTTTTTGAATAGTAACTTTTTACTTTAATTTACCATGGTTAAAAGTAAATAGGGTATTTAAGGGTAAAAAAGATATTAATATTACCCTAACACATTTCCTAATTCTATTGGACAAGTGTATCTCGACTAAAAACAACCTTATGAATAAAATATTATCATTTAGGTCCACTTGTATTAGATTAGGACATTTAATATTATTTAATTCAAAGAAGAGTTAAAAGAGTTAAAATTAAAGTTTATTTACTAAACCATTTTCAATATAAGGTTATACATAAGATAAATTAGATTGTAAATATTAATTAGAAATATAATAAGATTTACTACATAATTATATTTTATTTATAATTTTTAAACATTAAATAATTTAATATATTTATGACACAATGATGATGCAGTAATTACCATAATAGTAAAAAATTAAAATAATTGATATTATAATTACCCAAATAAATATAATTTAAGACTTTTAATGAATTACACTAATTTTATAGGTTAATATGACATATTTTAATTGATTTAATTATCTTTTTGCGAAGTAATCATTATATTATGAGTTTCACAAAAATCAACTATTGAATAGTGTCAAAATTGACATAAAAGAGTTTTTAAAACAAATATTATATTATTAATTAATATTAAATTCCTAAAAATCTAAGGTTAATCCAAGAGACTTATATAATGATAGGTATATCATTAATGGACCACTTGAGGGTCTCTTGGATGTATATAGTAACTTTATAAACTATATAATATAAAAATACAAAGTGACATGGTAAATGTCAAACTAATTAACTAAGAGTTAAAACTAAAAGATAAGGTTAATATAGTAACCAAAACCTGTCTAAATTCTATAGGATGAATGGTTTTAGAACTATCCCTACCATAACCTTTGAATAATCAACTTTAGAGCCATTAGAAACCGAATATGAATTTATTATAAATTAATATTTCTAGCTTTTCCAAAGGTGCCCCTCACCCCTCTTATAAAAGGGCACTCATCCTTTTCATTTATTCACACCTTCAAAGACTTTTTGTTCGCCCAAACCCGGACCAAATACTCTCTAAACTTCTCTCACTACAACCTAGAGGCCTTAGTTTGATCATAAAGCCAACTTAAGGAGCCCTTTTGATCAAATAAAAAGGAAGAACCCGAAGAAGAGGTAATGTTTTCACCACCCCTTTTCAAGTTCCTTTCTTCTTCCACTTCTTCTTTATTTGTTATTAACATTCTAAAATAATATCTCCAGTATTTTATATATACTGTGATGTTATTTTAAATATTTTACAACCATATTCAGAATTCTATCCACCCTTTGAATAACATGTCATCATACGTGCGTATGTACGGCTTACCGTCTCCACGTCGTGGTGTAATTGTTATTCAATATATTATTATTTGGGTGGGTATAATAATGATGTGTAACTCATTTAAATAATAAATATAACATGATAATGATTTTTTATATATGATATACCATCCAATTATATATTATTTTAATATCAAAAGAATGATATTGTCGCTCGTGCGTACGTACGGACTACCGTCTCCATGAACGTGATGAGATTCGTTCTCCATCAAATCCATTCAAGTATAATTATCATTTGATGATTTAAAAATAATTTTTAAGAACTTTATATCATTCTGGATATGAATAAGATACAACCTATCCATGACAAACATGGCTTACGTAACAAAACGTATAAAAGAAAATGAGTAAGTTAACACCCGAAACGACGATAATTCTAAGCTATTATTAACAAAGTAATGTTAAAAGATCATATATGATATCATATTAATGTATGTGATTCATGAATAATTTAATAACAATTATTTCAACATTATACAGGAGGTTAACCTACCCCCAACCATATAAAAGTATAAGTAAGGGGTTTCTTATCTCACTTTTAATTCTGTGATAATTCCATTGTTCACCACTTATTTATTACATGTGGTGTGTGTACTACCCATGTTTGTATTCATTGTGTAATATACTTTAATTCATGTATATTTACATCATCGTTGTATGATCCTTATTTCATGGTTTTATGTTTTTTATGTTATATAATCGATAAGGGAATTTGAAATTTCAATTTCCACTCATTCGGCTTTACGCACACTTCATTGATTATTTCACTCCAAGAATATGTGTGGAATCATTATTAATTTGATTATGTCATACTTTCCACTCCCCTTTCTGTGGATATACTTTTTATACACATAATCACTCCATTGTTAAATTCTCAAGTCATCGTTATGAACTTGATAAGAGTAATTTTTACTCAATCTCGTTTTGTTGAGATAAACATCCAATTCATTGGTGTTGTTTTTACAAGAATATGTGTGAATGTCCTTTGATTGTTTTACATTGAATATCCACTCATATTTAGTGTATTTATATTTGTCACACATAAATATGTCATTGATTTATCCTTCATCTAAGGATATGGCCTTTATGAGAGAATTCATCTCAATTTACATTCCATTGAGACTTATTTGTTGTTATACACCAAATCACTTTTATGTGGTGTATATAATGTACTTTGACATAGTATATCATGAATTCTTTTATTCTCATGATATTACATTATTTTTATTACCATAATTATTTGTATTCAAGTGTCTCTCTTTTGGTTAGAATCTCTAACTAAAATACCATTTTTAAATGTTTTAAAGACTTTTTCATCTAAATCTTGCTCATTAATGTCTATGTTTTAAAAATGGTTTTATGGATTTATTTATTTGGAAATTAAAGTTTTAAAATTAAAAAATCCTTTTAAAAAGTTTCAAAGTGGTATGGGACACTTTGATTCAAAAATCTATTTTTAAATGGCTTCATGAGAAATACTGTGACTTTTAAATGATTTCAAGAAAAAGGGGGATATTTCTCTGAAATAGTTTTGATATTTATTTTAATCTATTTCAACATCCTTCATTATTCTTGATTGAGGTTAATGTAATACAATACAATCTTCCATATTGCATAGAATGAGTTATGTTTGACTGTGGATGTGCTATTTTTATACCATTCATGGTTTGTGGTTAAAGTATTGACATTTTGTATGCTAGTTTTAATACGAATGTTTATGCTATGTTTAAACCTGTTCATATGAGGAATGCATTGGACTTAATTAGTGATGGTTGGAGCCCTCTATAGCTCCTCTATGCATCGGTAGGTCTCATGAGACAAACTAGTGTCTTGGAACAAGGCCTTGGAAAAATCTTATTTGTAGTCTTGGCATGAGGCCTTGGCTATGTGGTTATGATAGTCTGGCATTATGCATTACACCATTATAAAAGTGTATATTGATATTTCATGTGATCATTCAACTAATATAACATCCATGTGAGTTAGAAAATGGAATTATTTTATTTTATCTTTTCCATTTTATGCTGAATTTCATGTTTAAAAGGCTTTTGTTTTAGTTATAAACTGCCTTAAGTGTTTATGCTTATATATGAAAGATTCTTCTATACTTTTATCCTTACTGAGCATCTGAGCTCACCCCTTTCAATGTTTTATTTTTTCCAGGATTATGAAGAAGTAATTTATTAATGACCTGCAGGGATACTATGAGGGGATATGAAGACAAGATGTTGTTGTAGTTTTTTTACCTTATGAAGTAATGTAAGACTTATGAATATATCTAGTGTTTCCAAGACTACTAAACTAATCTGTCTTTCGAGACGTGATCCTTTGTGATCATGCCAATGTTTTGTAATAATGCACTAACTCTGGGTAACTGGGGTCGGGGCGTTACGGTTGGTATCAGAGGAAGTTTAGTACAAACCTTGGGAGCTAGATTTAGATAAACTCTGATTAGAGCACATAGACCTAAGATGAACATTGGGGATTAGTATAGAATAACTTCCTAGAATTTTGGTATTGTAGAGATTCTGTGAGTTTTCCGAGCAATACATCCCTGTCTGGATACAAGCAGATAGAGGCGGCTCTGGCACAGATGTACCTATGGGTAAAACCCGAAAACACCGCTTTCAGCTAGACTCGAACGGGAACTGGTGCAAGACAATGGGCCTTGCTGCACTCTTGGTTACGACACTCCAGGGGGATATGCTTAGGATAATTTACATTTTCTTTACAAACCGATTTAAAGTATTATATATATAAGATGAGAGTAAATGACCTTGGTTAATCCTAATGTGTTTCAAATTGAGAATATGGTGACATGTTAATCTCTAAATGATTGTATGACTACTATTACTCACACAATGCTTTCTGGTTTTAGTCAATGGCTAGATTCCAAGGATGTCATAGTGACTTTGATAATGATGTACAAGGTGGGAACGATGGTGGCAATGAGCAACAAAATGGAATTTTGATAGGCATAAAAGATATCGTCTTTATTACAAATCAGTTTTCCAAAAATATGATCAACAACATAGATATTAACCAACTCCCGAACTCAATAAGGAAGAGAAAGGTGATGAATGATAAGAGCTCCAGTAATGGAGACCATAGAGAAAAGAACCCTCAATTTCCATCATGCACGAAATGTCCAAGGAGACACCCAGGAAAGTGTCTCAATGGGACAAAGAAATGATTTACGTGCGGGAAGGAAGGTCATAAAGTGAATAATTGCCGAAGAAAAATGAAGAGTACTATGGAAGAAGATAAAAATGGTCCCAAGAGTCCATTTATAGTCATTTTCCATAAATTTAGGGGACCTGGCCATTACCCAAGTGAATTCTATATTCTATAGGATATTTTCTTGGTTAAAGAAGAAGCTATGTGGAAATAAATGGTTGGAGAAATGTTTAAAAGGTATTAGTGCTCCTTGTTGATGGGTTTAATTTGGAATAATTTTCTCTTGTATTTGTAACCCCGCAGTATTCCATGTGAGAATGATATTTGAGGAAGAATTATCTCTTATCTTGTGGATATATGTATAAATATCCATTTGGTTTTATATGATCATTGGGGTTTGAGAGAATTATAAGTTATTATAATTTGGGATGAAAATGCAAGGTATGAGATAAGATTTGTGGTTAAATTATGTTATGGTTATTTTGAGAAATTTATCTCATTATGGTAATGTTATAAAACATAGTTTTTAAAAAGGAAAACACGCAGACCACGTGACAACCAGTCGCGTCGGACAAAGCAGTGGGAATCAAATCCACAACCAATGTGCGATTGGGATTTATCGCCTACCACTGGACTACGTGAAGTCCCTGGATAGTGTGACTAATTATTTTTATTTAAATAATTTTATTGATCAATAATAAGTTGATTTTGGTTCTTATGTCTTATCTAATGAATACCCTTGGTATAGGAAAATGATTTGGTGATTAAGTGATAAATGTTATATTGGGAGATGTTCACTTTGTTGGGAACACTATATGCCCAAGGAAAATATAATACTATGGGGTTTCATTTGTGGAGTAATGGTAGATTTTTATCTACATTTTATTGTGGATTTATAGTGATTTCGGTTATTTATGGAAATAATTAGCCTATAATAGAGAATATGTGATGAGGTTAATTACTTTTATGTATGCGACTTTAAGAGTATTTGATGTCATTTGGAGATACAATTTAACATGGGAGACTACATAATCAAATTCTTTTATGTTTTAGGTTTCAATATTAGATTGGATTATATTGAAGGATTTTAAGGACAATTGATTATTGAATGGTATTTATTAAACTTTGGGGTATTGTTGGTTTAATTTTAGAAATTAAGATTAGTGTTTATTTCTCTCTAAAGGAATATCCTTTTTTGGGGATCATTAGATCTTGTACTAACCATTTTGGATTTTATTAATCTCTAAAGACAATGTAAATATATAGTTTATCCTGCATGGATCATGTGATTCTATAGAAGTTTATTCTAGCTCTTCTAGTGTGACCAAGTCTTCTTGAATACTCATCATTTAAAAAAATGAGTTAGTGGTGGAAATTTATTAAAGAATGAAACTCTACTTAAAAAGTAAGTATATATATTTATATTCTTAGTCAATATCAAAAATAAGTTCCTCATCCTTATGTAATGTAACTTAAAAAAAATGTTGTCCATTTACTTTTCCTACTAGGAGATTAATGATCATTTGTCCCAACAAAAGCTTGTGGTTTTCATATTGTTAACTTTCTCCTGATCATGATTTCTATCCCTCTCCATCAGAACATGACACATAGTTTATCATCTATATCCATGTTTTCCTACATGGATTCCGAGTATGGGTTATCATGGTTGACCTTTATACCTCTCTTTCTTTCTTTTAAAGTGATAGTTTTATTGAATCTTTTTCCGATGTGGGACTTTCCATTATACTCCCAAGCACAATTTTAAAAATTGCAAGGATGCAATTTATTGAAGGAGGGTAGAATGTATCACCCCAAGCTTCCACGGTACGTTTCCCTTCGAATAATTCAATGGTGTGCATTGTACGCAACTTCGAGATTCTAACACACCACAACCAATCAAACTAGCCATTATGAATAGTAATACCTAATTTTTGAAATTTTATTAATTCTATCTCTCAAAATGGACTTCCTTTTTGGATTCGGAATATCGAATTTATCCTTGGGTGAAATTTTGGAACTTTTCGGATAACACTTATATTTTGATGAATAGTGAAAATTACTAAATTTTTATTAAAAACAACTTTTTAAATAAAAATAATTTATAGTGATAAATTATATTATTTAATGTTTTTAAAGTGTAATTAGAATATATTTTTACTATTTTATCCAATGGTGTTCATTAGAATTAATTTCACTTTGAAATGGGACCTAAACAATTGTCAATCTTCTAATATATATTTTTTCTTAAAAACACGCTATTTGTTGTGACAACGGGAATTAATTATAAAATTAATTAATGCAACGATATGTTTATAATTTTGTAAAATAGAAATCATTTTTGAATTCGAAATATCAATTATTGCTTTGGGTGAAATTTTGGCATTGTTCTGAAAAACATCAATTTTTTACGAATAGTGAAACTACTAAGTGGTAGTTAAAAAAACTGTATTTTTCATAAAACATAATTTTACCGCTTCTGTGAATGGAATTTAAAAAATCCGAGATACACGGTTAATAACAAGAAGTAAAATGTGGTTCAATGAGATGAATATAATTTTTGGTGAATAGTAACTTTTTTACTTTTATTTTCCACAGTTAAAAGTTAATAGGGTAATTATGGGTAAAAATGATATTAATATTACCCTAACACATGTCCTAATTCTATTGGACAAGTTTATATCGACCAAAAAAACCTTAGGAATAAAATATTATCATTTAGGTCCACGTTTATTAGATTAGGACATTTATTATTATTTAATTCAAAGAAGAGTTAAAAGAGTTAAAATTAAAGTTTATTTACTAAAACATTTTTAATATAGGGTTATACATAAGCTGAATTCGATTTTTAATATTCACTAGAAATATAATAAGATTTCCTAAATAATGATTTTTTATTTATAATTTTTAAACATTAAATAATTTAATATATTTATCACACAATGATGATGTAGTAATTACCATAATAGTGAAAAATTAAAATAATTGATATTATAAATACCCAATGAAATATAATTTAAGACTTTTGATGAATTACACTAATTTTCTAGGATAATAGGAAATATTAGGATTTATTTAATTAACTTTTTTCGAAGTAATCATTCTGTTATGAGTTTCACAAAAATCTACTATTGAATAGTGTCAAAATTGACATAAAAGTGTTTTTAAAAACAATATTATATTATTAATTGATATTAAATTCCTAAAAATCTAACGATCTGCCAAGAGACTTATATCATGATATTTATATAATTAATGGACCACTTGGGGGTCTCTTGGATGTATATAGTAAGTTTATTAACTATATAATATAAAAATACAAAGTGACATGGTAAATGTCAAACAAATTAACAATGAGTTAAAACTAGAAGATAAGGTTAATATAGTAACCCAAACCTCTCTAAGTTATATTGGTTGAATGGCTTTCGACCTATCCCCACCTTAACCTTTTAATAATCAACTTTGGAGCCATTAGAAACTGAATATGAATTTATTATAAATTAATATTTCTAGCTTTTCCAAAGGTTCCCCTCACCCCTCTTATAAAAGGGAACTCTTCCTTATCATTTGTTCACACCTTCAAAGCCTTTTGGTCCGGTCAACCCCAACCCAAATACTATCTCAGCTTCCCTCAATAAAACCTAAAGGCCTTAGTTTGATAAAAAAATCCAACCTAAGTAGCCATTTTGATCAAATCAAAAGGAAGAACCCGAAGAAGAAGTAATGTTTTCACCACCCCTTTTCAAGTTCCTTTCTTCTTCCACTTCTTCTTTCTTTGTTATTACCATTATCAAATAATAACTCCAGTATCTTATATATACTATGATGTTATTATAAATATGTTACAACCATATTCTGTATTCTATCTACCCTTTGAATAACATGTCACCATACGTGTGTACGTACGGCTTAACGTCTCCACGTCGTGGTGTAATTGTTATTCAATATATTACTATTTGGGTGGGTATAATAATGATCTGTAACTCATTTAAATAATAAATATAACATGATATTGATTATGTATATATGATATACCATCCAATTATATATTATTTTAATATCAAAAGAATGATTTTGTCGCTCGTGCGTACGTACGGACTACCGTCTCCACGAACGCGATGAGATTCATTCTGCATCATATCCATTAAAGTATAATTATCATTTGATGATTTAAAAATAATTTTTATGATCATTATATCATTCTGTATATGAATAAGATACAACCTATCAATGAAAAAAATGTCTTACGTAACAAATTATATAAAAGAAAACGAGTAAGTTAACACCCGAAACGACGATAATTCTAAGATATTATTGACAAAGCAATGTTAAAAAATCATATATGATATCATATTAATTTATGTGATTCATGAATAATTTAATAACAATTATTTCAACATTATACAGGAGGTTAACCTTCCCCCAACAAAGGAAAAGTACAATTAAGGGGTTTCTTATCTCACTTTTAATTCCGTGAGAATTCCATTGTTCACCACTTATTTATTACGAGTGGTGTGTGTACTACCCATGTTTGTATTCAATGTGTAATATAATTTAATTCATGTATATTTACATAATCATTGTATGATCCTTCTTTCATGGGTTTATGTTTCGTATGTTACCTAATCGATAAGGGAATTTGAACTTTCAATTTCCACTCATTCAGCTTTACGCATACTTCATTGATTTTTTTACTCCAAGATTATGTGTGGAATCATTATTCATTTGATTATGTCATAATTTCCACTACCCTTTCTGTGGATATACTTTTTATACACTTAATCACTCCATTGTTAAATTCTTAAGTCATCGTTATGAACTTGATAAGAGTAATTTTACTCAATCTCGTTTTGTTGAGATAAACATCTAATTCATAGGTGTTGTTTTTACAAGAATATGTGTTAATATCCTTTTATTGTTTTACACTTAATATACACTCATATTTAGTGTATTTATATTTTTCACACATAACTATGTCATTGATTTATCCTTCATCTAAGGATATGACCTTTATGAGAGAATTCATCCAAATTTACATTCCATTGAGACTTCTTTGTTGTTATACACCAAATCACTTTTATGTGGTGTATATAATGTACTTTGACATAGTATATCATGAATTTCTTTATTCTCATGATATTACAATGTTTTTATTACCTCAATTATTTGTATTCAAGTGTCTCTCTTTTGGTTAGATTCTCTAACTAAAATACCATTTTTAAATGTTTTAAATACTTTTTCATCTAAATCTTTCTCATTAATGTCCATGTTTTTAAAATGGTTTTAAGGATTTATTTATATAGACATTAATGTTTTAAAATTAAAACTCCTTTTAAAAAGTTTCAAAGTGGTATGGGACACTTTGATTCCAAAATCTTTTTTTAAATGGCTTCTTGAAAAATAGTGTGACTTTTAAATGATTTCACGAAAAAGGGGGATATTTATCTCAAATAGTTTTGATGATTATTTTAATCTGTGTCAACATCCATCATTATTCTTGATTGAGGTTAATGTGATACAATACAATCATCCATAGTGTATCTAATGAGTTATGTTTGACTGTGGATGTGCTATTTTTATACAATTCATGGTTTGTTGTTAATGTATTGAAATTTTGTATGCTAGTTTTAATACGAATGTTTATGTTTAAATCCGTTCATATGAGGAATGAATTGGACTTAATAAGTGATGGGTGGAGCCTGCTATAGATCCTCGATGCATCGGTAGGTCTCATGAAACAAACTAGTGTCTTGGCACAAGGCCTTGGAAAAATCTTATTTGTAGACTTGGCACGAGGCCTTGGCTATGTGGTTATGATAGTCTGGAATTATGAATTCCATTACTATAAAAGTGGTTATTGATATTTCATGTGATCATTCGACTAGTAGAATATCCATGTGAGTATGTAAATGGCATTATTTTTTTTATCTTTTCCATTTTATGCTGAAGTTCAAGTTTAAAAGGATTTCTTTTTAGTTATAAACTGCCTTAAGTGTTTATGCTTATCTATGAAAGCTTCTGCTATAATGTTATCCTTACTGAGCATCTGAGCTCACCCCTTTCAATGTTTCATTTTTCCCGGGATTATGAAGAAGTGATTTATGAATGACCTGCGGGGATAGTATGAGGGGATATGAAGACAAGATGTTCTTGTAGTTTTTTTTACCTTATGATGTAATGTAATACTTATGAATATATATAGTGTTTCCAAGACTACTAAACTAATCGGTCATTCGAGACTTGATCCTTTGTGATCATGCCAATGTTATGTAATAATGCACCGACTCTGGCTAACTGGGGTTAGGGCGTTACAAATTATAAAGTACAATTAGTATATTTGTAATTATCAATGTTGTCATTGTTCTTACTATCTCCCCATTTTTGTTTTTCTTAATAAATGAATGACAATTATTCCCCCTTTATGTTTCAATATTATCCAAAGGTAAAATATTTCAGATTATCCAATGTGTTTTTAAGAATTCACTACAATATATAAAATAAAAAACATACAAAAGTTGAAAAGTGGGATTACCATAAAGAGTAAATTTCAGCAATAAATAAAGACTACTGAATAATGTAAATAATAAATTCACAATTTAAGGAATCAAGAGATACTAAATTTCTTAATCAAGTGAAACTACATTAGAGATTAACATAACAAAAGGAAAATGATGCAACGCTATAAAACATTTGATCCAAAATACTTCTTCTTCAAATAGTAGTCCAACACTGATGTTCCCTTATTAGAAGATTCAAGGGTAAGAGAGGTAGGTGTAGAAGTAGTGGTTTGAGGTTCACAGTTAATTCTGAGAGGAGGAAGAGTAACTATAGAAAACATTAATGGGGCCATGCTTGGGGTATAGGAGGTAGGAGGTCCCGTAAGATCCATAAAAATGCTAGTGTAGATCTTCCTAGAAGCATGAGAATAAGATAGTGCATGAGAGGGCATGGATACAGAAAAAGAGGTAGTATATTAGAGTGTTGTTCTAAGTGGTGAGGCAGCATGTACAATAATAACAATAATATAGGAATGATGATAAGGCTTGAGAAGGATGTTGAAATCCATGAAAATTTTCCAACCATATTTCAGATTCTTGGGGAAATATTACTTTTTTTCTTGAAACTACTCAAGGGTAGGAGTTAAGTACTTAATAAGATTCACCTAATCTCGAAAATCCTATGTCACTAGATGAAGATTAAAGTTCTCAACTAAATACTTGATGTGACTAGTGAGATGATGCTTGTTGTATATTCTCTTGAAAAAAAATCATATTTATTGGTTATTTCTTCTGTGGATTTTTTAGCCCCTTTAGAATAGATTCTCACCATGTCATAAATATTAACACGGTTCTTCCTAATCATGGTGAAAATTTCCTGGTACAACCCAACCATCACTGTAGGAATATATTCTCTCGTCATGTTGAGGACCATCTCTATATCAATATGGTATGAAACTAGAGCTACTCAGCTTGATGGGCCTTGCACTATATATCTATGTTCTAATGTCAACTGATTCATAATAAAATCAGGGGTCTGATATTGAGTAGTATAATTTCTAAAAATTGCATCCTCAAATGTCTTCATCACTTTATCCAAGGATATCTTGTAATCAGTAGTAAATATTTCTCTGGTAGAAACCATTTTTGTCAAATCATGCTTCATGGTTCGGATATCATTCATTATAGTTTCAAATAGTATGATCATCCTAGGTTCCACTTGAGTAATCAGTCATTCTATAAGAGAAAAAAATATGTTTCTATCAATTAGAGTAGAAACATGATCATTTTGAGGTTGAGATGAAGTTCCAATAAGATATATCTGATCTCCCTTAATACTTTAAAAATCATATTTGGTGATATATTCAACTAGAAATGATGTCCCTGGAGTTGAAAGAGCAGAAGCATATGTAACTACTAGAGGTGTTTTAGAATGAACATGTTCCTCAACTACTTGTCTCCTTAGAACAACTTCACAATTTCCAACATCAGAATCACAGTAATCCAAACTGGGATAAATATAACCAGTATGATTTTAGTATTCTTATAACACACTTGCATCAAGAGAAGTGAGTATATCAAATATGACATTCTGATCTTGTGAACCCCCTAAATTTTATCTCTCCTTCAAGTGTGAACTAAAATTAGTATAAGGGATCCATGCGCTTCTAATTCACCATGAATTTCAAAAAACACACTTTCATCAGCACCACCTTTTGGTGGTTCTGAAATCTGTTCATGAGCCACAGCACCTAACTGTTCTGTATTAGAACCTTGGTCATCACTATGAAAATATGAACTACTATCACTTCCAACACTTTCCTTTTCATTTTCATATCCTCTATTATCTACCATTTCATCACCAAATTATTAATCTTCTTCACTATTGTCACTTCCATTATCTTCACATACACATTCTTCTTGCACATTATTTTTTTTCTTCATTATTTTCCTCATCGGAACCATCAGATTTGATTTTATAATTTACACATCTTGATTCCTCATACTCTCCATAATCATACTAGGATAGAATTTTTTCCTTGGAATGTAAATTTTACAGTGGACATGAAGGTCCAAAATTCATCCCCTATGGACTTTAACCAATATCAAGGTAACTCCTATCATCTATAGAAGACTAAAATTCTCTACCATTTTATGTTTCTTCCTCCTCATTGGAATAGACAACATCATCATCTGGTGGTAGATGAGTGTCAACTTCATCTCTTGGCCTTGATGGATGATCAATAGGGTGGAAACTCATATATAATTTCTCACCATCTCTAACCCACACCATCTTCTAGGGATTCTAATTTTTCCTCATTCTAGGGAAAATATTCTAACCCAAGAAGATACCACTATAGACATATATGCTTTAATCATCTTCACATACCCCTCTTTTGTCTTTTATCAAGGAATATACAATTATATGGTAAAAGAGTTCAATATTATTGCAATAAGAATTTATTATTCCACTTATATGGAATATCAAATACATATATAGATTATACTAATGTCTTTTCTTCAATATGTATAATAGATATAAGTATCTTGGTACTTGAGTGAAGCAAAGTCCCCTTTCTTGGGACACCACTCATGTTGGATGAAGAAAACATACATCCCGATTTCACCATAGAACTCAGTAGAAATAGGTCTTGTAATCTCTTCATTACTAGTTATCTTACTCAAAGATGTCTCATAAAAAAATAATTTTCTTATGGGAGGAACAGTCCCCTGATAGTAATCATGAATCCCTTCATGCAGTACCTTCAGAAATTATGCCCAATTCCATGAAGAAAAAATTATTATTCTTCCATTCCTCTTAGATTTAACCCAGTATGTCTAACATAATTCTTTAATAAACTGATCATGAAGATAGACCACATGTATAAGTCTAGGTTAAACAAGTATTTCATTATTCGATAACCATCCCAACCATCCTTAACTCTCAATCACATTTAACAAGAGAGTCTTACTTGTTAATAACCATTCTGAGTTCAATTTTCTCTTAGGCGTTACCAAATTGTTTTCATTTCTTAAATGAATAGGCTTAGACTTCATCGATTCACCTTTATCTAACTTTTCAGGTTGCGACTCATCTCCAAATCCTTCAAAAGAAAATTTTATATTGACCATCTTGAGGGTTTGGTAGATGTTATTAATGTGAATGGGCCCAACGTAAAGAGTTATTAGGGGTTCAAGTGAAGGAGTGCAATATCGAGAGTAAGAAGGAATTAGTAACGACACGGTTTTATCAGTTAGGGTTTCATAGTCTCTTAATTGGGTAATCTAGGTCAGAGAAAAAGAAATAATTAAAAGATTAAATTTTAAGAAATAAAAGTATTCATCAAGATCTATTTGTGAGTGGCCATCAGGGAGGCATCATTAGTAACAGTAAGACACTATCGGAGTGGCACTACCAACGTGACACTATCAGCATGACACTATAATTGTTAGCATGACACTGTTAGTGTCATCATGAGACTGAAAACATGAAACTATATGTTATAGTGGTACATAGAAAATAAAACATTGTATGTGTCAGTGAGACATCACAAGTATCCTATAAGTGAGTCATCCACACTTTGTTTTTATGGTTAGTTATTTATAGTGTGTCCTAAAAATTAATAATCCTTATTTCATGTCAAATGTAACTCATTATTTTAGAGTTTAGAGTCTTAGTAATTATATCACCAATATGATGTTCAGTGCCAAAAAGATCATGTGTTATATCATCTTTTTTGATACATATCTCTAAAAAATTTATGTATTACATCAATATATTCGGATCTAGAGTGATAAAAAAAGATTTTTCGATATGTTAGTAGATTTTTTTGGTCATAGTTTATAGGGACATGTCTAAAATAACATTCATAATCTAGAAAAGTGTGTTTCGTCTAAAAAATATGAGCACAACTACTACCATATGCTATGTATTTGGAATCATTTGTAGATATTACTATGGAATATTCGATTTTACTAAACTATGATACATGATACATTCCCAAAAAGTGACATGTTCTAGAGTTTCTTTTTCTATCTAACATTCTCCCACAAAAATCTACATCTGAATGACTAACTAAATCACATTATTTTCTACTAGGGTTGAACAAACCTATGTTAGTAGTATACTTGAGGTGTTTGAAAATTTTATTAACAATATATAATTTAAATTCATTGTGGTTTTTCTAAAAATGTTCACACATATAAACCAAAAACATAATATCATGATGGAATGTAGTCATGTAAAGTATACTTCTAATCATCACTTTGTAATTGATTTGATCACTAGATTTACAATTTTCATGAAGGTCCAAATTATAGGTGGTACTCATTACAGTATCACTACATTTTGTACTATCAAATTCGATAAATTTGGAAATATCATTAGTATATTTTCATTGATTTAAAATAATACAGTAATTATTTTTAAACATTTGAAATCCAATAATGAATTTGAGTTCACCCATTAAACTCATTTCAAATTTAGTTAGTTTCATTTTAAAAAAATCAATACATAAATAATTCATTTAATATCCAAAAATAATGTCATTAATATTGATTCCAACTACTAAAATATCATTATAATTTATTTTATAAAGATAACAGTATCATATTCGCCTTTTATGTAACCTTTTGAAATAAGAAATTTTTTTAGCCTATAGTACCAAACTCTGGGACCCTATTTTATACCATTTAAATACTTTCTAAACATAAACACATGAATTGGAAAATAATTTTATGTTAAACAATGGGGATTTTTTAATAAAAATATCCTCAACTATATACCGATTTATGAATTTAATTTAATATCCATTTCATATTTTTTGAAATCGAGATGACCTGTATAAGCTTTCAAGATTATAATGGCTTTAATTATATAAATTGTTGGAAGTTTTGATTGTATTCAATACCTTTCTATTGAATATATACTTTTTAAATAGCCTGGCCTTATTACTCATTGTGGTTCATGCTTCATCTACTTTGTTTCTAAATACCCATTTAGTGCATATGGTCAAGGTGTCTTTAGGTCTATCAACTAGTTTACCATCTTTATTTATTCCAACATATTAAACTATTCTTCCATATCCATCACCCAAATTTCCTAATTGATTGTATCATTTGTGTTTTTTGGTTCACAATGTAACATGAAGGCTTGATGTTCAACTTTGTTCCTAAGAGAAGATCTAGTCTATGTCCCTTTATCTATGTATCCAACTATAACATCTAAGGGATGGTTCTTAAGGGACTAACAGATCTTGAAATTGAAGGAAAAGTTATTTAAAAATCATATGTTTTTTAGGATCACTATGAATAGAGTCTAGAGATACTCTATAACTTGAGAATTTAGCATATTTATTGACAGTTTGATCAAGGGATTGGGCATTATTGTCCATATTGGATATGTCAACCTCAATAATTTTAAGAGTTGTTTTAGGATCATGTTGATCTGTTTAATCATGTTTAACTTGTATATATTCTTCCACAAATTTGGTTATTTTATGAAATAATCTATAGGCTTTATAAGAGGTTGAATAACCTAAAAAAATTCCTTTATCAGTTTTAGATACAAATTTTTCAATATTTTCCTAAGAATGCAGAATATAAACCATGGAACCAAAATCATTAAAGTAACTAAGAAAAGGATTCTATTTTTTTCTATAGATAATAGGGTGTTTTCTTATCAATTGTTCTACTTAATACTCTATCAGTTATATAATAATCTATATTGATATATTCATCCCAAAAATTAATTGGAATGTCATACTCATTCAACATTATCTAGGATATATATTATAAGTTTTTATTCCATCTTTCTATGACACTATTTTTTTGGTGTGTCCTAGGAGAAGGTAATTTATGAATATAGCCATTTTTTGAGAAAAACATATTTAACATATTGGTCCATAAACTCATGACCGTGTTCAAATTTTAAGGTTATTATCTTAAAATGACATTAGTTATTTATAGTTCTACCATACTTTGTAATGTATGAACAATATTCACACTTTTGAGAAAAAAATAATGTCCAAGTATTCCTAGAGAAGTAATCTAAATGAACATAGACATAATGATTCCTATTGAGGAAAAAACTCTAAATAGTGATAAAAATCCATTTAATCCATCTCAAGAGGTTAAGAAGATGAAACATATTTCATTGGTTTGAATGATATTTTGTTTGTTTTCCCTTTGACATGGATTATAGACATTATTATCTTAAAATTATAGTTTGGGTAGAACCATGACTAACCCTTTAATTTGATGATTTTAAAGTGAGTGAGTGTTACATTGGCCTAATCTCTTAATATATCAATGATTCGTTATAATATAAATCGAGAAAGAAACATTTTAAGAAAATAAAGAATCCATGTTGACAGTATAAATATTATCATTTCTAAAAATAGTAAATACTAGCTCATTTTTAGAATTATTCACATTACGTTCATAATTTTCAAATTTAAAATTGAACCCATTATCACATAACTAAGATATATTTAGTATATTTTAAATTAATTCATCAAAAAGACTACAGTGGAAATTAAAATATAAAATGTGTTATTGATTTGGCCAAGGCCAATTATTTTCACTTTAGCATTTTCACTAAATGTAACATCCCCACCATCAATATTTATAAGATTATTAAATCTAGAGTAATCCCATGTCATGTATGTTGAACATCCACATACCATGTATCATAAGCTTGTACATGATATATTTAACCATGCTTCCTGAAAATAAAAATCAAGCAAGAAATTCTTTTCATACCCAGACTTGCGTCAGACATATAATATTAGTAATTAATGCTTTCGGAACCAATACATTATTTATGGGATTTATATAAATATAATGTAAAGTATTAGAAAAACAATGTTTTGTTGGTCTGGAAAAACTGAAAGAAGTAAATTATTTTCCTCTATTGGAACATGAAACATATCTTTCAAATCTCTGTATAAAAGTTAATTTTACAAATTTTGATTCAAAATTATTTTTAACAACGTTTCATTGTTCAATTTGATAACCAATTCTAGTATCATATTTTGGTGTAACCAATTTACCAATAATATGATCTAGAGTGTTCATTCCATTGGAAAATATGTCAAAGTAATTTTTAAACTACTAATTTTGTTACATAAGCTCAAAATTTTCTTCAACCAATTAATCTTTTTCCAGTTCTCTATAATAACCTCTGATTTAACAGTGTATGTGAGAGCATGATGTTTCATCAAAACATTATATTTATCTTTTAATTCATTTCCCAAGTCTAAAATCATTTTTTAGTACTCACAAATTTCCTCATTTGTTAGGTTTTTATAATCATATTTATCTTCATAGTAGAATGAATTTTGTACAAAAGATTCATGGCTTGCCACCTAAGTATATTTCATTAAGCACATGTTATCATTTTCACCATTCTCATAAAATAAAGACTATGAATCACTGGAGCTATCCTTAGATTCACTCCTTGGGGCCTTCATTTACTTCTTATACCTTTTATCTTTATCCTCAAATTTATTCTTATCCATTAAATTCAGACAGTCATCCTTTACATGTCCTCTTCTTTAAAATTCATACCAAACTATATCGTGGGATTTATCACCTATCTTCAAGTCCTTATTCCATTTTCAATTATAGTCATACTTTGACCTATAACTATGATCCCTAAAGAACTTCTATTTGGTTTTTTTAAAACATTAGGCTAATTGGGCCCCTTCTTCATCACTATCATATGATAATTATTCATTGCGTGAACTAATAGAATGATTATGTGACTTCTCATTTTCAATTTATTTTTAATCAGTCATCCTGAAATAAATTGAATTTATATTTGGTTCATCATCCTTTTCTTTCTTGGCCTTCAATTTGTCCTCATACACCATCACCATACCTATCAGCTCCATTACTGGAAAAGTGTTGATGTAATAGGATTCTATTATAGACAATGAGTTTCATCTCCATCATTGTTGTACAAATTTGATAATTCACATGGTTTGTTATTTATATGTAATTTTCTTTCCCATAGAGATAATCATATTTAAAGTTTCATTATACCATAGATACATGACATAGATAGGTTCATCATGCTACATTTTGATGTTTTCATATTTAATAATATATGTATTGAGTCTCATTTATATAACACTAGTTGTTTCTTCCAATGAAACATATAGAGTACACTAAATTTCATGGGTTGTTTTACATGTTGAAATTCTATTGAATAACACATATCCTAAGGAACAATATAATCCATTCATTACTAGTTAGTCAATAAGGTTTTCCTTATGACTTTTCCATTCCTTCTTGTTTTGAAAATCACAAACACCTTATACTTAAGAAAATCTATATTTTACTTCTCTAAGGAAAATTTCCTTCCTTAAGGAAATTTACCATAACCTATATTCCCTTACACATATCAATATTTTTCTTAAGTATAAAAATCGGATTCATACCCAAAACCTCGGAATCGTATAATGCATAGATATGAAGCATTCTATTTTAGGATCCGAATTCTGGATGTAAACTGTAATGAAGTTCCACTCCGAATTCTTGATATGAATTGTAATGAAGTTCCACTCCAAATTATGGATGTGAATTGTAATGAGTTTCCACTCTGAATTCTGGAAACAAACTGTAATGAAGTTCCACTCCAAATTCTAGATATAAACTGTAAAGAAGTTCCACTCCAAATTATGGATACAAACTCTCATATAGTTTGACTCCAAATTCTGGATACGAATTCTCATATAGTTCGACTACGAATTCTTATTACGAACATATCTAAGTTCTAACTTCGAGTTCTCGGAATTTAGACTCTGAAATCTTATGTGTTCTGACTGTGAATTTCTATAAACTCTGACTCCGATCTTTGTATGTTCTGGTTTCGAATTTTGATGAAACCAAACTCCGAATTTCCCGGAAGATCAGACTCCTAATTTCTACAGAATTCAGGTTCCAAATTCCTATAAAACAGAATCTGAATATCTCTTTATTGTATACTCTGAATTCCATTTTGGCCAGAAACCAAACATTTATTTTCATAAATTTCGAACTTCAGTTTTGCTTATGCTTACACTTGATTCATTACAAAATGATGTTGTGCATTCAGTTACACATGTTTTGTTATAAAACGATGTCTTCCATTCTGTTTCTAATTAACCAATGGTTAAGTGACACGTATACAGGTCCCTCTGAAATTCAAGGAGAAATATAACCGTTAGAGGAGGGAGTCGACCATTGGAGCTTCGCCTATTAATAAGAGATCATTTGAATAGAAGCAATAACTTTAAAAACTTTTAAATTTGTGCATATATGATGTTGAATTGATTTCTAGAGAGATAGTCTCTTATTAACTCTCATGCTTCATGTAGAATGTTTGAACAGTTTGTTAAAACATTTCTTTGTGCAGACTTTCTTTGTGTGACTCCAATTGATGGTGATTACAATCAAGGGCTTCCGGGGATAGGAATACAGAGGTGTCGACTACTTTGATGTTGATGGCTTCCTTGCTGAGGAAGACAGAGGTTCCAACTACCTTAAAGTTGAGGGATTGTGGGGATAGCAAGATACAGGCTCTGATCATCATATCGAGGGATTACCCTGGTGTGGGTAAGATAGACTTGCTTGAAAGTATAAATCAAGGTACCTTTATCTAAGGTTGTTGGATACCCTTCTCTTTGGGTTAAAAGATTTATATCTTGTTACTTGTTTTTGTTACAAGTTTTTCCGCTGCATTTTTGTATTGTAAGAAAAGTATAATATTCAAATATTTCTGTACACTTGTACTCTAATTAATTTATATTATATATTCTTTGACATAGAATCTCATATTGTAATCTTTGGTTAAGTTTCAATTTCCGGATCCATATTTCCAGAACCATATTTTTCAGAATCACTTTCTAGATTTAAGAATGTGCATAGAGCTAGAAGTTTGTAACTTCATACTTTGTCCAAATCATTCAATTGGTGTTAGAGGTGTTGTTAATTTTCATAGTTTAACATTGTTAAACATAGATCTTTCATTGTTTAAGGAAATTTTTATAGTTTTCAATTCACCCCCCCCCCCCCTCTTGCATATTGAGAATCTACATCGTTATTTCGATCCTACAATTGGTATCAGAGCAGGACTCTGAAAAACTTATACTCACATATAGGTTTTTCTTGCCCAGTTTTTCATTGTTCTATATTTTCCTTGCTAAGGAACATTATCCATAGATCCAAACATCTGTTATTAAAAAGTTTTAGTGTAGAATGTTTTTTTAATATGGCAGGTTTAAATGTTGGCTCCATCTATAACATAAATCCTACAAGACCACCAATATTTTATGGCAATGATAATGAGTACTGGAGAGATCGAATGAATACTTTTTTATCAATACTCGGGTAGATAAATTTGTTATGCTTACTGAAGGTTATCAAATTCCTGATAAGGAAGTAAGTGCTTTCACAAACCAAGAGATTCATGATTATCAATTAAACTATAAGGAACACAATACTCTACTATGTTCAATGACTAGGAACATATATAACCAAATTTCTTCTTGTGAATCATGTAACATTATTTGGAAGAAACTCGAAGTTACACATTTTGGTACATCAAAAGTCATAGAGACAAGAAGAGCTATGCTGAGAGCTGAGTATCATGGTTTTATCTTTCCTTATAGAGAACCTATAAGAAAAGTACAACAAAGATTTATGACTATCAAGAACAACTTAAAATCTATGGGAGAGAAAGGTCTAGATGATGAATCTATTATGGATAATATTATTTATATTATTCCCAATGAGTGGGAATCAAAGAAAACAACTATTGATGAGAACATGAAGGTTAATCAAATTTCATTAGATGAGCTGTTTAGAACTCTTCTCCAACACAAAACAAGAATGAAGAGAGATGCCGACAACATCAAAAAGAATAATGGAAATGGTACTTTTGATTTTACTACAACGTCAAATCTCATGAAAGAAAAGACTCCTGAGAGAGTAACTATATCCATGTCTAAGAAGGTTACTATTCAATCCCAATCTAGTGAGAGTGAAGTTTCAGAGAATGCGTTTTCTAATCTTTCTCAAAGAAGGAACAAGATAGATGTCAAAGAAATTTACAATCCAATTATAAAAAGAAGGAAAGGAAAGATAAGAAGGATTCAGAGGTCACATGCTATGAATGCAAGATAAGTGGACACATACGACCTGATTACCCTATGCTTAAAAAGAAAGAAAGAAAAGAGAGTAATTCTGAAAGGAATAAGAAGAATTTTAACAAATCTAAAGCTTAGAAAAGTCTGAAAGCTAAAACTAGTTGGAGTGATAGCTGTGGAGACTCTTCAGAAAGAGAATCCTTAGAATATGATTCATCAGCTCAGAAGAATATGGGATTCATTGCTAATACTTTTTTTCCACATACATATCTTATTTCCAAGGTATGCTCTGCCAAGGATTTATCAAATTTATCTCTTGATAAGAATTACTATTTCGAAAATATTTCTTCTAATGAAGATACTTCATCCTTAGAAAATGAAGAACCTTCATATGAATAATTATCTATATTTTCCAATTTAATTGAAGAAAAAAAATTAAAAAATTCTAATAAATTAGACAAGGCGAATACTAGGGAAGAAATTCTTATAAAAGGGATTTTAGATCTTACAAAAGATTTTAGAGATAAAGAAGAGATTTTAGAAATATTTTCTAAAGACCTTGAGAAAGAAAATTTTGATAAGTAAGAAATTTCTAATGAACTTAAGAATTCTATTTTAAAGATTAATGTTTTTTAGGAAAAATCTATCTCTAAGGAAATGATTCCTGAGGATAAAAATTTAGTCATTAGACTAAAATCAGAAATATTTTCTCTTAAGAAGCTCCATGAAAAATTTACCTCTATGAAGGAAAATTTTGAAAAGATATATTCTCAAATTAAACATCAAGGAAACACTAATGGAGTAGGTTATACTCACCAAAAACTAGTTTTCAGAAACAACTATTTTGTTCCTTCAGGAGCCCCTTCTTGCACTAAGTGTCAATGTGGTGGGAAATGGAAGAAAAACTATTCTTTGAATAAAGTTAAATCTCTTGGGTTTCATAGAGCATATATTTCTAAACAAATGTGGATACCCAAAAAATTTTTGTCTAAAAATTCCGAATCCAAAAAATTTTGGATTCTTAAAGTCTAATTTTTTCTTATTTTCAGGAAGATAAAGGAAGTAACAACAGCAATACTTGGTACATGGATAGTGGAAGTTCCCGGCATATGACTGGTAACAAAATCTATTTCGCAAATATTATCAAGACGAAAGGAGGAAAAGAAACTTTCAGAGATAATGCTCAAGGAGAAATTATTGTTATAGGTAATGTTTTTCTTCTTGCAAAAACATTGATTTCAAATCTTTTGTTTGTTAAAGGTCTTCAGAAACACCTCATTAGCATAATTCAATTATGTGATGAAGGATACCTTGTGAATTTTAGTAATGATAATGGATTAGTACACAATTCCAAGGAAAAGATTATTATATCCACCCATTGGAAAGATAATGTTTACACTTTGAACATAGAAGACCTTATGAGCCAAGACATACCTTGACTAAGTGAAATGGAAAATCATTCTTGGTTATGGAATAAAAGGCTAGGTCGCTATAAACATTGAAAAAAATGTAAACTTTGTAAGAAGAAACTAGTTAAGGATCTACCAGAGCATAGATTTGATTCTTCTAAAGTTTGTGATCCTTGTAAATATGGAAAGAAACATAAATCTAGTTTTAAATCAATCAGTTAAGTATCAACAACTGGTGCATTACAGTTGGTGCACATGGATCTTTTTGGTCCAACACAAACTGTAAGCATTGGGGGAATGTATTATGTATTTTTCCTAGTTGATGATTACACTAGATTTACATGGGTCTATTTTATAGCAACGAATTTTGAATCTTTTTCTTATTTCAAAAGTTTTAGAGCCCAAGTTAAAAAAGAGAAAAACCTTCCATTGAAAACAATTAATTGTGAACATGGAGAAGAATTTCAAAATTCTGATTTTGAAGCTTTTTGTAGTAGAAAAGGTATTTCTCACAACTTTTCAGCACCTAGAACTCCTCAACAAATGGTGTAGTTGAAAGATGGAATGGAATTCTTCAAGAGATGACCAGAACCATGTTGGTTGAATATTCTATAGATAGTCATTTTTTGGCTGAAGCTATAAGTACTTCTTGTTAAACTATAAATCGAGTTTTGATTAGACCTTTTCTTAATAAAACTCCATATGAGTTATGGAATGGTAGAAAACCTACACATTCCAACTTCAGGGTTTTTGGTTGCAAGGTATTAATCCTAAATACTAAAGATAATCGATACAAATTTTCACCAAAATATGATGCAGGATTTTTCTTAGATTACTCCACAACTTCTAAGGATTAAAGAGTTTTCAATAAAAACACTTGTACTATTGAGGAAACAGTACATGTAAAATTTGATAAAACTGGTCATTTTTTTAACCATCCCAACCTACATCCTCATATGTGTTTTCAAAAAATAATTAGCAACCTTTGATAGAATATTATTCTGATAAGGAAAATATTCCAGAAAGTATTTCTGAAACATTTACCCCAGAAGACTTTCTACCCTATATTGATGAACAGGTTTTACAAAACCCAAGTCAGGTGTTTCTAAAGAATCATCCCAGTGATAGTATCATTGGTGATGTAAATCAACCTGTATGGACTAGAAGTTCCTTATGAAATGAAGTAGAACATCTAGAAATCCTTTCCCAATTGGAACCAAAAATCACTGATGAAGCTTTAGGTGATTATGATTGGATAAAAGCCATGCAAGATGAAGTAAATGAATTTGAAAGGAAAGAAGTCGGGACCTTGGTTAAAAGACCTAAGGAAACTTCTGTTATTGGAGTAAAATGGGTCTTCAAAAATAAGTGTGATGGAAATGGAATCATTATAAGAAATAAAGCTAGACTAGTTGCGAAAGGCTATAATCAGCAAAAGGGAATAGACTATGAAGAAACCTATTCTTCAATAGCTAGACTTGAATCTATTTGTATCTTACTTGCCTTTGCAGCATTCTTCAATTATAATCTTTTTCAAAGGGATGTGAAATGTGCTTTCCTTAATGTTTATGTTCAAGAGGATGTTTTTGTTGAACATCCTCTGGGCTTTGAAGATATAAAACATCCTGATCATATTTTTAGACTTACCAAAGCTTTGTATGGACTTAAACAAGCCCCACAAGCTTGGTATGATTGGATTACAAGATTTTTTCTTCAAAATAACTATGTTATCGGAAATGCATATCCAACCCTTTTTATAAAGAAAAATAAGAAAAATATTCTGATTGTTTAAATATATGTTGATGACATTATATTTGGTTCAACTCAGCAATCTTTAACTGATTCCTTTGCGGATCTAGTGAAATCTGAGATTGAAATGAGTATGATGGGTGAGTTTAAATTTATCCTTGGTTTTCAAATTTTCTCAAAAACCAGAAGGAATATACATATCCGAACATAAGTATATTATGTATCATCTTAAAAAGTATGGGTATGACAACACTATGAGTATATGTACTCCTATTGGTGCCTCAAACACACTTGATCATGATAAAGCTGGGAAACTAGAAGATCAAACATCATTTAGAGGTATGATATAAAGCCTTCTATACTTTACATCTAGTCGACTAGACATTATGTTTTCAGTATTCTTATGTACAAGATATCAATAAAATCCTAAGGAATCTCATTTAAGGGCAGTGAAATGAATTTTCCTCTACTTAAATGGAACCATAGATCTAAGATTATTTTATACTTATGGAAATGATTTCGTTTTAAATAGTTTTTCAGATGATGACTTTAGTGGATGTATAATGGATAGAAAAATTACATCCAGAACATGTCATTTCTTAGGAGATTGATTAGTTTCTTGGTCCTGCAAGAAGCAACACTCTGTATCACTCTCCACTACTGAAGCTGAATATGTAGCAGATGGAAGTTGTTGTGCTCAAGTGTTGTTGATGCAACACGCACTCACAGACTAGGGCTTGAGTTTTACTAAGACTCATATTTTGTGTGATAACACAAGTGCCATTTCCCTTAGTAAAAACCCTTCACATCACTCTCGTGCAAAACACATAGATATTAGGCATCACTTTCTTAGGGATCACACACTTAAAAGAGATATCATTCTTCTGTTTATCGGAACTCAAGATCAACTTGATGATATTTTCAAAAAAACTTTACCCTCCGAAAGATTTGAATATATTAAATAGATGTTGGGAATTATAACTGTAAGGTAATCCTTCTTCATTAACTTCATGTTGAACAATTCTCTTTACATTAATAAACTCCTTTTCATAGGGGGAGTACATTTGCTTGTTAGAATAATCAAAATTTTGTTAGTCAGATTTTCAAACTTTAGTAACTAAAAATTTCGTAATTATGTTTTCGGAACTGGAAATTTTCATAATGACGATTTCAGAACTGAAATTTTTGTAGTGGAAATTTTTGGAACTGGATCTTTCATACTGAGAATTTTCACAATTAGAATTTTCATAATGAGAATTTTCGTAAGGAGTTTTTCATAATTAGTTTTTCATAGTCAAATTTTTTTTCATGAAGAATATTACCAATTACGAATAAACATCCTAGCATATCTGAAAGGTATGATTTCCTTACTTATGTTTTCGTACTCATATTTTTCTTTCTGGTATTTTCCTATGAGTTTTAAAATTTCTCTGATTCTAGTTTTCTTAAATATGATTGTTTTTCTTAAAACCTCAAAAGATCAGATTCAAGATTTCCTTGCAGGTATGTTTTCAACCTTCAGAACAGATCAGAGAGATTTTAAACCATTAAATGGTTTTTGGAAGCTAAAAGGTCAGATCCATTGCCTATATAAAGTGCTCCCCCGATGGTTGTCCCACATCGATCTTCAAGCTCTCGCGTATTGAAGTTCTTCCTCCCTTCTTAAAGCCCATTACAAAATCTCCAGAGATCTTCATTCCGAATGTCTGTTGAAGAAACATCTCAAGATATTTCAAACACAAATCTAATCTCAATATGGTTACTTTATAGGGAGAGGTTAGTGAATTCGAGTTTCTACAAGTATGACTCACTAATATCTAGGAATATCAGATTGAATGGTTGGGAGGTTGTTTTCTTATCAAAGCCTGTGAAACAGGATCTGGTTTATATAGTTTTTTTGTTGAGTTTTATGAGTCTATTTCCTTCCTGAATGAAGATGGCAGAGAAAAGTTTTCTTTCAAGTCTTATGGAAAGACTTACAAACTTACACACACCATGGATGCAAGCTTGGTGGGACTAGTATGTGAAGGAGAAGCTGAATTTTGTTCACACAAACTCCCGGATGCTCAAGGTAGTTTTGTTAAGGTTAAGGCCTTATAATGTCTTGGACTTGCTGATGTCAAGACAGCAAATATTTCTCACATGTCTCCTAATAATCAGATTATCCTACTTTGGGTACAAGATTTCTTGGTTCCAAGAAAGAGTGATAAAGATACCCTGATGAAAAGTGATATATATCATAGACTTCTTGATGAATCTAAGAAAAATAAATCTTATGAGGCATGTCCTTGTGACGATCAAGAGCATCATTGAAGGAAAATTAAGAGCTCAAATCATCATGTACCCTACCATACTATCAAATCTAATAGATTAGTGTTTAGATTCATTCAATATTTCATGTAAGTCAAATGTTCAGAATTGCAAGCTTATTCTTGTCAGTGATGACACACTGAAAAGAATGAATATGGATTTTTCTAATGAACCAGGAGAGTTTTATATTTTTCCAGAGGAAGAGGCTGAAATCATTCCGAAAAATGTGGAAAAAGATGAGCCAGTGAAGAAAGTTACTAAGATGATGAAGCTTAAGGAAGTGGATGCAGAATACATGACCCCCCAAATCTATGGAAACCAAATTTGCACCTCCCAAGCTGAAGAAACTGAAATAATATCCATATGTGGTAGCTGCTAAGTGGATAGAAGACAAGGAGAAAAGGAAATAAGGGGATCCACAGTTCGGATTGGACCCTACTGAGGCTAAGGCCTTAAGAGAAAAAGCTACGGATTAGTTAGAAAAACAATCCAAAGAGAAAAAGATAATGAAGAAGATGTCAGAAGAAGAGATTGTTCAATCTCTCTTAAAGGCCACTGAAATAACTTCTGAGAAGATTCCCATTTCGTAAACTTTTGATATTCAACCATTACCAGAGACTCCTCTAAAAAAGTAATTCACTCCGGAAACATCCAAAGGAAAGGGGATTTTTGAAGAAGTAGAGAAAACACCTAGTGAAGAAGTAGAGGAAGAGGTTTTTGAAGAAGAAGAAGAACTAGACGAAGGAAGTGATGATCTGGATGACTTGATCAAACAAGTAAAAGATTATCAAGAAAGGGCTGAATCCTTAAAATTAGTCACTCTGGGAAAGGGAGTTGAGAAATAAGGTTAGAGAGATGAAGTTGAGGAAGAAGAGAAAGATAATGAATTATCTGATGAGAAAGTAAGCTATGAGAATAATATCCTTGAAGAAGTAACAGAGAAGGAGAAACTAGATGGATACAAGATTGTTCAAGTATCTGAATCTAAGGAAGAATTTCCTAATGAGGAACCTATTCCAAAAACTGATAAAGGTAAGAAAGTGCTCATGGATACACCAACAAAAGATGTTATCAGGAAGAAAGAAGTTGGATGTTCTTCTAAAAGGATGCTAGTGCAAATTGAAGAAGAATAATCCCAAAAAAAGCTATCAGATTCGGAGTCATAAGCATAGGGTCACGATTTTGTTGTTGTGTCTTTAAAAACGCTGGTAGACATAATTCTGATATTTCCCACTATAGACTCCTGATGCCAGATTCTGCAACATATCTTGAATCAGAAGTCAGAATCCTTATCTATGGTGATGGAAAAGTGTCTGATGATTGAGGTTGATCATAGAAATTTCATTATCAATTATGATGTTCAGATAAAATCATGTAGAAAAATCACTTTGTGGTCTAAGAAAGTTGAAGAAGATATGGCTAAGTATGATCATTTTCAGAATGATGATAAAGATTCTTTTGACACCGAGGATTCCAACATTATGAATCTTGAGGATAAGCTGATACTTTAGAAAAAGTATCCGAATAAACAAGTGAAGGACTTGAATGATAAGGTTAACTCTCTTGTTAAAAATTTTAAAAGGGATAGAGATCTTCGGATTGAGCTCGAAGAAAAACATGTAATGCAAGATGAGTTATTGAAGATGCAGGAAGAGGCCCTGAAGGATGAAGTAGAGGTGCTAAAAGCTCAACAAGAAAAGATCACAACTTCGAAGAGGCAAGCTGAGGAGGATAAAAAATATTTGAAGAATCTTAAATCCATTTTTCAAAAAGCTAATCCCGAAGGAAAAGGAAGAAAAATAGACTCAATCTGATCATTTGTTGCATTTGTCTTTCCTTGTAATTTCTTATCAACTCTAAAGAAATTTCGGTTGGTTGTATCTTGTGTTTCTATGTACTAATGTTTCAAGTACTCTATTTCTTTTCTATTCCATTAAATACTTTTTTAAAATCACAAAGGGGGAGAAAGAAAAAGATCTACTCAAATGGGGAGAAGGAAAAATTTAAAATGGGGTTGGAAAAATTTCTATGTGAAGATATCCTTAAAGTAAGGGGTAGTTTCTCATTACAAAGTTTTTCATTCCCATGAAAATGAAAACTCCATTCCGGAAATTCATAATACAATCCTTAACGTTTCAATTCCTAAGGGGGAGTTAGTTGTATTCATCATCATCCATGAACAAAGGGAGATAAATTTTAATTTCACAGTCAAATGAAAAATTTTCAAAGTCCTTATATTCTTTTTCAAAAGGTTTTTTTACCTTCGAAAAAGAGGGATATTGTTGAGTCAATAAGGTTTTCCTTATGACTTTTCTATTCATTCTTGTTTTGAAAATCTCAAAAACCTTATAGTTAACCAAATATATATTTTACTTCTCTAAGAAAAATTTCACTCCTTAAGGGATTTTACCCTAACCGAGATTTCCTTACACATATCAATATTTTTCTTAAGTATAAAAATATGATTCATACCCAAAACCTCAGAATTGTATAATTCTATGATATGAAGCATTGTATTTTAGTATCTGAATTCTGGATGTGAACTGTAATGAAGTTACACTCCAAATTCTGGATATGAACTGTAATGAAGTTCCACTCCGAATTTTAGATGTGAAATGTAATGAGGTTCCACTCTGAATTCTGGAAACGGATTGTAATGAAGTTCCACTCTGAATGTTAGATATAAACTGTAATGATGTTCCCCTCCAAATTATGTATACAAACTCTTATATTGTTTGACTCCGAATTCTGGATATGAAATCTCATATAGTTCGACTCTAAATTATGATTATGAACTTATCTATGTTCTGAATCTGACTTCTCTAAATTTAGACTCTGAACTCTTATGTGTTCTGACTCTAAATTTCTATGAACTCTGACTCTGAACTTTGTATGTTCTGGTTCCGAATTATGATGAAACCAGACTTCGAATTTCCTTAAAGACCAGACTCCAGATTTTTACAGAATTCAGGTTCTTAATTCCTAAAAAACAGAATCTGAATATCTCTTTATTATAGAATCTGAATTCCATTTTGGCTAGACTCCGAACTTTTATTTTCTTACATTCCGATCTTAAATTTTTCTTATGCTGACACTTTTTTCATTACAAAACGATGTTGTGCATTCAGTTACACATGTTTTTTTATAAAACAATGTCATCCATTATGTTTCTAACTAATCGTTGTTTAAGTGACACATATACAAGTCCCACCGAAATTCAAGGATAAATATGACAGTTGGAGGAGGGAGCCCACCATGGGAGCTTCGCCTATAAATAG
The DNA here is from genome assembly GCA_963277665.1 of Viscum album. Classification (NCBI taxonomy): domain Eukaryota; kingdom Viridiplantae; phylum Streptophyta; class Magnoliopsida; order Santalales; family Viscaceae; genus Viscum; species Viscum album. The sequence continues at coordinate 1,630,465,494 of OY728150.1, forward strand.
GAGATCATTTGAAAAGAAGAAATAACTTTGACAACATTGACATCTATGCATATATGCTGTTGAAGTGATTTATAGAGAGAGGGGCTCTTATTTACTCTCAAGCATCGTGCAGAATGTTTGAACAGCTTGTTCAAACTTTTCCTTGTGCAGACTTGGATCGTGCATCTCCGATTGTTAGTGATTGCAATCGAGGGCTTCTATGGATAAGAAGACATAGGTTCTGACTATCTTGAAGTTGAGGGCTTCCTTGCTGAGGAAGACAAAGGATCTAAATACCATGAAGTTGAGGGCTTGTGTGGATAGCAAGACAGAGACTCTGATCTTCATATCGATGGCTTACCCTGGTGTGGCTATGACAGACTTTCTTGAATGTAGAAATCAAGGGACCTTTATCCAAGGTTGTTGGATACCCTTCTCTTTGGGTTAAAAGATTTATATATTGTTACTTGTTTTTGTTATAAGCTTTTCCAATGCATTTTTGTATTGTAAGGAAAGTATAATAATCATATATTTCCTTACAATTGTACTCTGATTAATTTAGATTCTGTACACATTAAGGTAGAATCTCATATTGTAATCTTTGGTTATGTTTCAATTTCCAGATCCATATTTCTGGAACTAGTTTTTTCAGAATCACTTTTTAGATTTTTGCAAGTGTATATAGATAGAAGTTTGTAACTTCATAATTTTTCCCAAAATTTCAATTGGTGTTAGAGGTGTTGTGAATTTTCATAGTTTAACTTTGTTAAACATAGATCATTCCTTATTCAATGATATTTTTAAAGTGTACAATTCACCCCCCCCCCTCTTGTATATTGAGCATCTACATCATTATTTCGATCCTACAATTACATTGTAGTTATTATTATAAGGAACCATATTTGGGTCATCCCATATATTTTGGGCAGTAGTACGAATCTTATATTGATCTAAAATTGATGAATAGATTTCAAAATCCATACATTCTAGTTGTAGTTTCATCTCAATTTTCCACTAAGCATAATTAGTTCCTTGATACAATAGATTTCATTGGAAAGTAGCACCTTCCAATCTATTATCCAAAAAAAAGAAAAATTTTGTTTGAGAAAAAAATTTAAATCAAATATAAATTTGTAGATCCTTAAAACACATCTAAAATATCATAAGAAAATATATGAAAAAGATTTGAAAACTTTAAAAATAGATGATTTAAGCCATTACCCTAATACAAAATGTTGGTCGGTGTTGGAATCTCAAGAGGAGGGGGTGGATTGAGTTCCTATCAAAATGAATGATAAAAAACCACATTTAAAAATTCTCCAAATTTAAAATTGAATAATCCATCGTAACAAATGCAGTAGATTTATAAGAGTATGGAATGTTTATTAATATCTCTGAAAATTAATTAATATCTCTAAAAATTAATTAATTATCAGTTACAATTATTTCAAATATTGACATAACATGTTAATGTAATTTACTAAATAAAAAATAGTTATAAAAACTATGTAATAATAGCAATCAGTGAAATATTTAGTTTTCTATAAATATGTTATAAAATAGAGAAAACTGAAGTTAAAAATCCTAGTAGAGAAAAAATGAGAGGTTCAGTCTCAATTTAAGAAATTTCCCTCTCTACGTAGTGATAACATACCAACAAGCCATTTATATTAATAAATTTTCTCCACACCCTGGAATAGGCTTAAAAATAGGACACAATGTTTTATATGTCAACTAGACCTCTACTATAGTTATTATTTGGAAAAGAATATATCCAGGCCACATATGAACCTCTTTCATAACTATATTTGACAGAAAAAACTGTGTAAATGAGTAAGAGAGTGATGATATATTATATATTTCAAATAATCATTGGAGATAGTAAGTGATTGTGATACATATGCACAAACTGCTTGAAAAGTAATATGAATGCTTACAATAGAGTAGAAATAAATAGAAAATGTTTATAGTTATTTGTGTGATATGATAAAAGATTCTAGGCATATTTAGTGTACAGATGTGAAGCTATAGTGCACCTATGGAAAAAACACCAAAACAGAGTGTGGTTGAATCTTTGTGTTCTAGTTTCTAGTATTGTTAGATTCTATTTAATGGTTCTCCTTCCTAGGGTTTTTTGTTGCAAGGATATTAGTATTTTGGGATCATTGAAAAATCTTCCAAGTTCACAGCTAGCCATAATTAATATTCTTATTTTATATTATTTTTTATACATTGTAACTTCTCTCTATATAGATTCTTCTAATTTTTGATTAGGTGATTTATTTATATACTATGGATGTCAACAATAGGAATATTATATATTTTTTTGTACTTTGTACCTCTGACATTGTCTACAAAATACAAAAAAGTAATTAATATAATAAGTAGCACTATGTTTAATATATATGACTGTTATAGTTAATGTTGAATTTAATAAAAAATATAATTTTCTATGTTTTAATAAATAGTTAATTCTATCATAATTTCTATTTGTCGGTATGTCCTTCTATTAGTAGGTCCTTCTGTTGATAGGTAATAATGTTGGTAGGATCATCTATCGGTAGGATCTTCTGTTAGTGTTTCCTTTTATCGGTAGTTGATTCTATTAGTATGTTCTTATGTCAGTTGGACCTTCTATCAATATGACATTATTCTGATGATTTTTTATGTCGTTAAGTTAGATTTTCAGTGACTCGAACATGTATTAGTGACTCAACATATTAGTAGGTTAATGTTTTGGTGAGTCATTGTTGTACGTGAGTTGTTCTATAGGTATGTGAGACTTCTATCAGTGAGACATGATATCAGTGACTCATACATGGACATTTTTTCTATTCGACTGTGTTATATTATAAACATTAATAAAATATGATAAACTTATTATTTAACCTATATAATAATAATTAATCATATTTTAACATAAAACATAATACACGATTAAACAAGATGTGATATGATTTTTGAGACATTGAACTGGAAATGGTGAAAAATTTATAACGAGAATTGCATTTTTAAATTTCATTAATGTAAAATTTCCAAAATTGTATATCATATAACCCAATTTATTTCATTAGAAATTTTTGTTATTTAGGATATTGATATAAAATCATTTTATACTAATGCAATTTTTCTTTTTAATACTCTGCTTTCCCATCAAGTCTTGGAGATTACATTTAAATTAAATTTTTATACATATATGAATTATATTTGGAAAAATGAATTTCATATTATATATCATATCAATTTAAATTTTCAAATACGGCCAACAAAATTTTTGACCAAATTGAATTTTGAGTATAGTAAAGTATATTTCTGGGGTTTTGATGAATATTGGCATACTGAATATTAAAATACGATATTGGTAAAAATGACCTATAAACATTCTTGAAAACTATTGGAAAGATATATTTTTACCTTAAAACCACTATGGTTCTATATTGTTCCATATGTGACCCCTTTAACATATTATATTTGGGGATCGATCAATTTGATTAAAATAACAATGTTTGTAGTCTACCCCACTTTTAAATAGCCACCCCTATCCTCTCTTCTTCAAACATTCACAGGTTATTGGTTCTACATATACCATCCCATATCAACTTCATGTCATCTATCTACTCATCATAGATTTCATATTTTTGGAATAATTCAATCCATGGAAGGCTTTAGTGAAAACATAAGGAGGACACCCAAGGAGGATGAAAAGTTGTACAATGATTGTATTTATTTTATATATTTACCCACTTCCATTATTTCATAATATAACATGATGTTATAATGACAAAAATAAATTTTATTTTTAATATGTTGATAAAAAAACCATATCCACTTCTATAAAACGGGTTGTGAAATCCACATCCTTGTTTACAATAGACTATCACCTCATGAATCGATATCTTTCAATCTCCCATTACCACTTTTCACGGTTGGGTATTATGATGGATTAATATATATATATGATTGTTATGAAATATTTACACATATATTTTCATTATATAATGTGTATATATTTTTATAATACATTCCATATGAGATATGATAATGCCACACTTGGGTACCACAGACTATTACCTCGTGAAGTGATGTGATTCGTCATTCACTAATTATTCACATGATAGGTGATTAAGAGAATGTAAATTATTTTATATGATATTTATGAAATAATTTTAACATTGAATACATTTTTATAATTTATTAAAATATGGTATATATAAATTTCTTATATTACCATTTCACTCACTTAAAAATGATATCATAGTTTGTGAACGTGTGGACAATTTCCTTCACGAAGCGATGTGACTCAGTTGTCATCAACAAACCACATAGATGATATATATATGTAAAATATATGTTATTTATGATATAATGATGTTTATATTATTATAATATGTTATACAGCATCATTCCATAATGATCATTGGAAAATTGAGACATACTTATGTGTACATACGACCAACAATCTTCATGATCATAATGTAATTGGTTTTTCATAAATATCTTACATGAATTCTATAAATATTGAAATTTGTGTAAAAATATTCTCTTTATTTCATGATTATTATTATTTAAGTAATATAATTATATAACATGCAAAAGAACTATATCATAAATGAAGAAACACACAAGAAAAAAATGAAACTAACTACCAAAACAATTAAAATGATCTATGATTATTAACAAATGAATGATAATTTTATATAAAAAGGAAAATATAATGTATAATATATATTAATATGTTCTTAAAAAGGAAAAAAAATGTTTAAAAATATTATATATGATTCGATATAATTTTTAACAAAAAGGAATCATGAGGTAAGGGATTTCTTTTTAATTTACATTCCATTAACACGTATTTGTTCATATAAACTAATTGACTTTTATATGACATATATTCTTCCCCTTTCTAATTTAATATTATTATTCCTTAATAATTAATTTTTTTTAATTTAAATTTTTTATTATTTATTTTATGGGGGTTTGATATAAAATTACTAAAGGGTAAATGTTATTGTATAATCACACTTTATTTTCAGATTTATGAAATGTTCTTCAAAAAATCACTTTTGTGTAATCGTTTATCACTATAAATTACAATTATATCAAATATAAATATTATATAATAAGGTATATTATTATTTCATAAACCATGTATAATTTTTACTTATGTTTTTAACATTTGTTTTTAAATTATTTGTGGAAATATTGATAAATATGTATCCCTTGATGAATATAGATTTTTAATGGAATGTAAATTTCTTTCTTGAATCATACACACTATTCAATATATTAAGAATTATGTGTTCACGATATACACATATGAGAGAATTTTATAGAGATATACTCTTTTATCCTCCAGGATCTAGGTGTCGCTGAAAGGTTCCCTAAACCCGGTTGGTCACATGACCTCAAGGGTTTTTCCCCAAAAACCAGAGGCTGCCAACTAGTAGAAAGGGCTACTGTGTGATTTTTAGTTAACAATTACCTCATTGGGAGTGTATACATAGTGGGTTATAAATAGTATTCAATTGAAGAAACAATATTTCCATACAACTAATGTAATATTTGGAATATTGATAGTAATAAAAAATATAGAGAATATATATATATATGATTCATATCATATGTGTAGGAAAGTAGCCAAAACATGTCACAAAGATGAAAATATAATACAATCGAGTACAAGGAAATTCAAAGTAAACTCCCAAAACATCACAAGCCTCAGCTTAGTCACATTCCTTATACCTCCAACAACAATTGAGTACCTTATGAAGAAGGGAACAATCCCTTATCTATACGTCCAGTCATAAAATATTTTGGGTTCAAAAGCATGACCCAAATAGGGCGTGAGATGAATTCTAGTTGACAACCACCAACAGATCTATGCCCAAGTATCAGTGAATACATATAGCAGGTAATATGCAAGAATGAATAAATAATATTTCAAGTACTCAAATGTAAACAATCATACAGTTTTAAATTACATTAATTTAATATTTCTTATTCATCAATTGAATCAAGTAACCCTAGGATCTAGCCTTTTCTCTATATCCCCCTTGTACTGTAACAGAATAGATGTCATAGATGACCATCTAAATAATCAAGTATGATTGAATCCATGCTTGTGCTTTGTCATGGAAGACTCGTCATAATCAGCCAATTATTCACAAATGACCTTCTGGGAAACCTTCCATAGTGTATCCCCTTTGGTCCCACATATAATCAATTCAATAAATAAATACCCTCAGAAAATGATCTCATGGTCTAACGCCAATGGTCAATGTTTTTCACCAAGGATCTCACTGTCCGGTGTAAATAATCAAAAATCTACATCAGTCTTCCTGGTCTAAGTCTGTCATAGTTCATTGGAATAACATAATACACATAACTAATCTGGAAACCCCCTTAGTCTTGCTATTAGAATACTCTCATGGTCCATTGAAAAAACAATGCACATATTATATCAAAGTTGCTCAAGTAATCTATAACTACTGCATGGATAAACATTTACTATGAATATCGCATGAATTTCATAAAATCTAACTTTATCCTAATAATATTTTCATGGAAAACAAGGCACAACACAAAGGAAACCTGGACAAAAAATCCACAATCAATCAAACAATGGAAACACACCCATGGGTCATCCCTTAGACAATATATCTAACCTCACGCAAAATCAAAACCCCATTATCAATCTATCAAACCATATTAGGTAATAACATGGTTAAATTATGAATCAATCATTTCATAAAACATGGTAATTCATCAATTTTATCATATATAATCAAAAGAAAAACAATAAAAATTGACAAACTGCCTACCTTGATGTCGTACAATCTATCTACTTGAACGTCAACACTGGAATATTCCTAGATCGGCATAGATCTACAAAAAGGAAAAAAATACCACACCGTGAATAACTCACAATAGATAATGAATCAGAAGATAAAATCAAGAAGGCTTTAGAACTAACATATGGGTTCCAATGCACCAGACCGTGTCTCAATTGGAGCATGTATGATGAATCGGGGGTTTGGACTTCGTCAGTCATTTCGGAGAACTCCTGTATGAAACACATGTATAAGTATATGTTTATAGAAATGAGATAATACCCCTCTCTGATATATCAAAAAAACTACATGGAGTGTTCATTAACATTACACACCATGTAGTAGCCTTAATTCTCCCCAGACTTATGCAGTCTGCCGGGGCACCACATGGCCATATACATGGTCGTTACATGTTTAAAATGCCATTGTACACGGAAATTTAAGTACACAAAAAGTAATCATATGTACATGACATGTACATAGAAAATCCTAATTTCATCTTTTTTATTCAAAACAACCTGAAAACAAGATCCATACCTGAAAAGAAGATCTGAGTTCTTATAAACATCCCCCATTAAATGGAAATAATTCCCAAATCTCCCTTCCAGGGGTGGAGATAAAGAATCCATGAACTACTTCAGCTAATGTGATCACACATCTGCCTCTCTCTACCAAGACATATCCTTTACTCACCCGTAAAACCACATCACCCATTCTAGTGGAACATACCAGCCATCAATAACCATTGTGATGTGATCCACGATCTGAATTGGGTTCTCCACGATGGTTGCATACACCTCCAATTCAACCTCCTCTTCTTGAAAAACCCTGAGATGGATTTGAAAATTAATGATATAGCTATGAAAAATGATGGAAATTGATCATATCATGTTACCTATAAGGTAACTACAACCAATATGCAACCGGCCTGACTTTATCGAAATCCTTGAAAGGTCTGACATATCTTGGTGAAAGCATCCCCTATCCCATAATCCTCTTATTTCCCTACCTCGGTGTGACAGATAATAAAACCTGACATCCGAACTCGAACTCCAATGGTCATCTCTTCCGATAAGCATAATATTTCTAACAAAACTATGTAGTAGACATACTCTTCCAAATTGACTCCACATGTTATTGGTCTCCTAGATAAGATTAGGTCCTAGCATATATGCCCCTACTACCTATATCCAACATAGGGGTGATCGGAATGGCCTATCATATGAAGCCTCAAATTTTTTCATCTTAATTGTTTTTTGAAAACAATTATTATAGGAAAAATCTTTGATGGATATGTATCCCTCCCATGAGCCCTAGAAATCAAATATGCATGCTCAAAAAATGTCCTCCAAAACTTGAATCATGTGCTTAGACTGGCCATCTTTTTGGGGATGGTAATCTATACTCAATAGTACCTATGTACCCAAATCCCTCTGTAGTCCATTCAAGAAAAAAGAAGTAAACTGGACATCCCATTTTCAAATGATTGAGTTTGGAACCCCATGAAAACGTACTATCTCTCAGATATAAAATTTTCCAATCTCATCAACACTGAAGGATTATTTGATTAGCAAGAATTGTTCAACAATAATTTGTGTATCGATAGTAACCCACACCACATAATTACCTCACGAAAATCTGATTAAACCTGTCACAAAATCCATTGCGATGTCATTCCACTTCCACTCAGGTTAGGGTTACTGTTTTAAATGCTTGATCAATCACTGATGCTCTTCATTCACCTACTGATAGGTGGAACATCTGAAAATAAAACCACCTATATATCTTTTTATCCCTGGACAACAATACTGATGATGCAGATATCGATAAATCTTGGTGACACCAGGTTGAACTAGCCATATTGAGGGAGGAAAATCATGAAAATATTCTTGGCGTATGTCTTCTAACACCCATACATGCTCATGAATTCACAAAAACTCATCCTCTCTTATGATCCACCTATGAGTAGGGTCCTCACTTCAAAATATCTCCCATACGATTATTCCTTTAAATTCTGATAGCTACCTCATTCACACTCGATCAAGTAGAGTTTATGTAACACCTATAGAAGAATGAATCGTCTGTACTTGTTTATCTTTCACCTCTAAATGCATATCAAATAACAAAGCCATAAGTTTACACTCACTAATGACCTCCTGAACATCTTGTATCTGATTCCTCCTGCTCAATTCATTATCCATTGTGTTCCCATTCTCATGTGTATAAAAATGATGAATGTAAACAGAAATAAGTCACTCAACTATCCTTTGATGTCTCCAATTCAGAAAACGTTGAGTATTGATATACGTTATGATTGTTTGGTTAGTGAATACCAAAAAATTCTCTCCCAAAATATACGGTCTCAAATATCTCAATGCATGTACAACTACATCCAACTTGAGATCATATGTTCAATAATTCCAATCATGTGTCCTCAATTGCCAAAACCCATACACAATAAATCCTTCGCCCAGAATAAGCATTGCTCCTATCTCGATACCTGATGCAGCACAGAAAGCGGTGTAAATCTTTCCTAGATCTGAAAAAATCAGGATTGATGGTAATGTCATTCTCTCCTTCAGCTCCAAAATGGAATAATTGTAGGAATATTTCAACAAGTACATTGTACCCTTCTAAGTCAGGACAATCAATGATTCTACTAAGAATGAAATGTATTAAATAATGTGTCTATAGTAACAATACCCCACCCTCCAAAAAACTCCATACCTCAATAAAATTCTTCTACTACTCCAAGGGAACTACCACTCTCAACCACTATGGGTCTACTGATACTCTTTTCTCTAAGATGACATGACCCAAAAATTGGATCAGGTCCATCCAAAAGTTTAACCTTTATATTTTAGCATATAACTAATTCTCCCTTAGTATACTAAATAGGATCTCAAGCTAGATGGAATGTTCATGTCGAGTGTGAGAGTACACCATGATATCGTCCATGAAGTCTACCACAATAGTACCCATCTAAGGATGAAACACATGGATCATCACTGCCATGAAAAATATAGGTGAGTTCATGAGACATAACAGAATAATCTAGTTCACATGTAGATCATACATAATCTGAAAGGATATAAGATGTATATTTTATATTTTAACATGCAACTGATGGTAATCAGATCACAATTTAATATTTGATAAAACATGGGATCCTCTAATCAGATCAAATAGATCATCAATCCTTGACATGTTATATCGATTCTTAACCTTCATCTGGTTCTGCTTCCAATAATCAACCAAATTTATGATGGTACCATCCGGATTTATTGAAAAAGGATATGCAAACCCCAATGAGAAATACTAGGTTAGATGAAACCCTTTTCCTGTAAGTCCTCTAACTACTTAATGAGAACCTATAACTATAGTGTAGCCATCCTATAAGAAATAATGGATAATAGTTCCACTATTGGCACAAGCTCAATTGATAAAAACACCTCTCACTCCAAAGGTAATCCTGAAATGTTTTCAGGGATGACATATATGAAACTATCCACTACTAGAGGAATTTCTATCATTGAAGTCCCTTGTTCATCTAGATATAGAGTAGAAATCTGGGATATGATTTCTCCCACCCCATGATGCTCGGGTCTAGATCTGGTCACATTGACATCCCATTTGTCATTTTGTAGAAATGATTCAAGCTTTGGTGTCGTGAAACTCACCCAGTGGTGATATAAGTCAACAAAGTATTGAAACGAGACAAACAAGTCCATTTGGAGAATGAAATCATAGCCTTTCATCTCTAAGGAATACAGGTCCCAAAAGAAGTGACACCTACTAAACTCAATAGGGAACACCTTTCACTAATGTAAAATAGTCATCCAAATACTCAATGGTGTGTCTATCATCATAACATCATTAGATGCAAAGATACAGAGCCCAAAGCTCTACAAAATGACCATAGACATAAAACTATGTGAAGCACAAATATCAAAAAAGAAGAAGCTAAAATCGTGACAATTAGAATCATACCTCTAACCATAGAGGGTCTAAGGTCATGCTCTTATGAGGTCTGCTCCTTCAAAAATGTCTAACCTACACTGCGGCACTACATCCCCACCTAGCTACACTGGGCTAATCAACCCTGCTATCAATGAAAACATGTCATCTGGCTACCACGTCAACAACCGCCTCCTCAACCTGAATGTCATGTTGAACCCTAGTATCCTAACTGATTAGGAAATGGTGCCCTTGCTCCTATACATGGATTCATAACAGATCCCCTCTAACTAGATACAGGTGAGAAAATCCTACAAAAACACTAATGATGACCCATCTTGCGGAAATATCAGCACTCAAATGGGTCTCTCATGAACTATGGTCTTGTGTCCCCTCTCTTCCTGCACTGGTTGCACCTCACCGGGCTAGCTAAACATACATCCCTTCTAATGGAATCACAATACAAAGGCTCCATACAACACTTCTTAATATCAATCAAAGAGAACCAGCTCTGAATGATAAACATCCAGGGCACACAACTTTATACTCCATCATATTGTTCTCTGTAATCATTGTCTGGTTTCCAATTTTAGTCAGCAATGTCTACCTAAAATAATTTACATGTGATCATATTTCATACCAAATACCATCATCAAATCTCCTTGAATATGATAACTCATCACCCCCAGAATGGGTGAGAATCCCTAATGCTCTATAAAGAGTGAAGAGTACTCCATCAATGAAAGATCACCCTTATCCAAATTCATGAACACCCAGGCATGGTTGGAACTTAGAATCTTGGGGTAGATGTAATCATAGAGGGTCCTCTGAAACTACTCCCATGTCTTATCCTGATGTCATCCTAACTGTGAAAAAATATCCCACCATCTATTAGATAAATTAAATAGCATGTACGTGTGAGCTTCACGATCATCTCAGGAGGCATCTCCAGATGCTTAATGATATTAAGCATGGCCTGCATCCATGACTCTGCAGTCTGCGGTCCGCTAGCCCCTAAAAAAGTTGGAGGATTCTTCTGTTGGGACACCTATGTCAACTCTTTCATAATGAGGGTTGGTTGTGGTTCCCCCTCATGATTCCATGTTATCCTCATATTTCCTTCATGGAACAGTGCATTAGCCCATGATTCTGTTATAAAATTTAGTTCCAGGACAGGAATGATGGGGGATTTGTTGGTAGTCCTCGGTCTACCATTTTAGGTGTCTGGACATTTCCTACTACATGATCTAAAACCAAAGGACATGTTGGTGGGATGACTATGTAAGGTCATGCACACACCTCATTACAAAATTAATTGAACTCTAACTCAGAAGTGAAATAATGTAACATGTTAAGGAAAAAACTAATTTTATTTCAAATGAGGGTTACACATCATGTAGAAACACTTCATGACATGTTCCCGGAAGCCTTAACATGGGAATTTACCTCTTATATCCTGGTAGGGTTACAAAAATAAACTTGGTGTGTTCCTCCCAATACATGATGTGTTCTTGAATATTCCCTTCTATACAATAACTTCTTACGTGGCTATAACTACAAGGTTCTACTTGTGTAACAGTACATGGTATGCATACTGTAGACATGACTTTAACAATAAAAGATATTTCCACCCAAGTCATTAGACACATGTCAGGATTCATGATTGAATAAAGCAAGAAGTGTAGTCCTAGTACATGTTGTGTTTTTACAAAATATTACCATCCCCAAGTCTCTACTCAAATATTCATTCACATAGTAAAAAACAACATGATGTGTACATATGGTTCACAACGTGTTCTCTTGGGTTTTCTGATAGTAAGTCTCTAAAGAATTTTTGGAACACCTAAAATCATAAAATTTATCCAAATGTATGCCAAATTCCAATCTGTGAGGGCCCATACACCCAGTGAATCAAATAATGTAACCCTTATTCAAATTATATCTTAATAGAAATCAATTAACTTTTAGAAATGATCCACCATATGTCCATTCCAAGAGGTCCCATAACCCCTCAGCCACCAAAGATTGGTGTCTATAAAAATGTAACAATACATGTACTTATACCCTATAAAAATAGTAGGTATTTCTAATATATCAAAACCACATGCAAATATAGCACATCAACTGTCACAACAACATGAAATCAGTAATTCTCTATAAATGGCATGACCAAAATGCAAGACATGTGATTACTCACAAGTTCCTATACAAGGAATGCGATGGAATACCCTCATATCATCATGTTTAAACAAAATAGAACCACACGCATATCAATAATAACATCAAATAACAAGTGTGTCACACAATTGTGAAATCGAATCAACTATAATATTTCAGAATTCAAAAATTACAATTCAATTCGATGTAATTTGGCTTTTACCGGTACACAGGGTAGATACTCCTAGACACGGCTAATTACCATTCTCCAAAACCTTCTTAATCCATTATAATGTAACCAAAATGCAAGTCAAACTAGAAAATAACATCCTTTGAAACCACTTTTTAATGATCCAGATCCTGGGACCTCCCAAAGATGCCCCGAACCCGGTTGGTCACATGACCTCAAGCGTGTTTCCCCAAATTCCAGAGGTTGTCGACATGTAGTGAGGTATAATGTGTGATATTGGGAAAATTATTCCATCATTTACAGATTATGCAAAGTGGAAAATAAATAATAAACAATATCAGAAGCAATAATACCATACAACAGAATTAAACTACGAAGGACTGGTAGTTTTAAAAAAACTAGTGCACATATATACATATACATATATGTGTATATATATAAATGAGGAATATAATATGTCTGTGAATGAATCCAAAATCGGTCACAAATATGGAAATGAAATACAATACAATACAAGGAAATAACAAGTACACTCCAATTGCATCAGAAGCCTCATCTTGGTCCCATTCTCTCCAACTCCAACAATAATCATGTACCTGATGATGAAGGGTGATTACCATTATATATACATAAAATCATATAATCTATTTTGGTATAAAATAATGACCTAAATATGGTGTGATATGAATCCCATAAGTAAACCACCAAAGGATCTTTTCCTAACTATCAATGAATATATATTGCAGGTAATCTGCACGAATGATGAAATAAAATCGGTAGTACACAAAAGTTAAAAATAATAGAGTTTTCGATTATATTCACTTAATATTTTTTATTCATTTATTGAATCATGTAACCATGTGATCTAGATTATGCTCTGTATCCCCCATGTAATTTTCCAAAATAGATGTCTCAGAAGACCATCTAAATAATCTTGTAAGACTGATTCCATTGTAAGGATTTTTCTTGGAAGACTCGTCAAAGTCATTCAATTGTTCATAAATGACCCTCTATGAGAAATCTCATAGTATAAACCCTTTGGTCCCACATAACATCAATTAAATAAATAACGACCCTTTAAAAAATTCACACAATCTATCCCTTTTGGTTCAAGTTCTACACCAAGTCTCTCACGGTCCTATGTATATAAACTAGAAGTCCCCTCAGATGTTCTGATCCAAGGGTATCACAACACATTTGAATAAAAAAAATTGTAAAAGTAATTCAGAACCCCCCCTCAGTCTTCCTAATACAAGGCCCTCATGATCCATTGGAAAAATATTGTTTATATTATATCAAAGTAGCTCCGATAATCTATATATACTACATGTCTAAACATTCTCAAATCATATCATCGCCATTTCAGATAATCAAACTCCATTAAAATAAAATAGGCATGGAAAACAAGGTACACCTAAATGGAAACCTAGAACAAATGGCCATAAATAATCAAACAAGGGAAACACACCCATGGGGTTCTCTATAAACAAGGTATCTAACCATACGGATAAGAAACAATCCTTTATCAATTAATCATACCGTAGTTGGTAATTACATGGATAAATTTCAAATCAATAAATTCCCAAGCATGTTCATGCGGAACGTTTTGAATCTATAATCCAAATTCAAATAGAGAAAAGCTCAATCTACATACCACAATATCATACGATCAATATACTTGAACGTCAGCCCGTGATTCAACCAAGATCAAAATTTCTCTACAAAAAAACACCCAAACGTGAATAACTCATATGAGAGTATGAATTAGTGTAATACCACATAATTATATGATTCTTTTTTAAAACTTAATGGGATTATTTTGAGACCAGGTGCTGAGACGGCATGTGACTTCGAGGCCCGGAGTTCTTGGAATGATCCATTAAAAAATATTATGTTTTAATTTTCGTGGGTGTGAGGTTTTATGGAAAAAGTTCAACAACTCATAAAAATATTCCCAGATCATAAATCTGAGGGTAAAATTTCATTTATGAGGGTGGGTTTACCCAACGAGAAACTACAGTTTACTTACCATGGGCCTTCAATGAGAAAACAAGAAAATAAAATAACTATAAATAAAATAATTAAATAAAATTATTTTATTTTTTAAATCCATATAACTCACAAACACTGGCTTATATTAAAAATATGAGACCACCATTGGGCTCATGGGGGTATGATTTTCTTAGGAAGATCCAAACATTGGTCGGAGAAGGTCAATAGTGGGAAACATGTTTTGGCCATATTTTAAATAATTGAATAGAATCATTTTATTTTAAAAATACATATAACACATAATTGGTATCTCATCTTGGAAATATGAAAGTACAGTTGAGTTCATGATAATATTATTCCCTTAGTTGGGACCTAACATCTATTTGATTGGGATGGCTATGAATGTAGGTTTTTGGGATTTAACCATAAATAAAATAATTTATATATAAGTTATTTTATTTTTGAATCCTCATAACTCACAAACAATAACTTGGATTAATAATATAACACCACCACTAAGTTCATAATGATATTTTCTTCTTATTCAGTTCTTAACCTCAAATGGCATGGGTCAAGGGAAAAAGTTATCTTCATAATGTTTTATGGAAAATTAAAATAAACAGAAAATGATTATTTTATTCGAAATTATACATTATAGTGCATTGATGATGTGATGATAAATCTCATTAATGAACCTAAATAATTATTTATTATAAAGATGCTACAATTCAGCATAAAAAATGATAATTCATATTTATTTAATTAATAGACTCAAAAAATAGCTGGATTGTGGGCACAATACTGGAATTGATCTGGGGGTTTTGTGGGTGGCGATGATAAACATCGAAGGATATCATCTACAATGATTAAAGCTGAAAAATCCTATGACCATGACCACACCCTTAGAGAGTAGATTTTGTTTTACAGATCGATGAACCAGAATGAATGATCATCCTCAAGAAATTTTCATTCCCAAGTACGGTTTTTAAATTCTTAGTGAATTATTTTTTTTGTTCTCCCCTCTATAAAAGATCATGGATCAACACTCTAAAATTTTGATCCAGGGATTTAATATATTATTGGTGGTAGGGAATATATTTGTCAGCTGACGTTGGGATTATATCATAGTGATTTATAACTCTATACTTCGTGATCACGCTAACTGGAACAACCCTGTGCTGATAGGAACAAAGGATGGGTGGTTCAATTTTTGGTTCCTTGGGATATTCTATATCACCCTTTCTGTTAATTATTCATAGAGTAAGCGACATTGGAGTAATTTCTGTTAAGGGACTAGGTGGAAGGGTTGCGGCCAAGGGAGCCACAACACTAGCTGGAGACCGCAACAGAAGGCCGTAGTGGAGAGACCTGGCTGTGGTAGTGGCAACCGAATGTGGCAACAAGAATGAGGTTGATGAAACCTGATGCAGCAGAAAGAGGGAGGTGGTTCTCTAGAAGTAGGGGACACAACCACCTTACCACATTATAGGATCACGCGACACAGAGCTGCAATCCACAAAATACGGAAGCAAGTTGGACCCACGGTAGAGATGGTCTATGTGAGTGGATCGGCCTATGAGGGAAGAACCTCTTGGGTGTCCCGATTTAGGAGCGTCCCAAGCTGGAGGCCCATGGTAGGAGCTGACAAGTAGTCCTAGACAGTGTATAAAGGAGGTGGCCGACCTCACCCATCAGTGTGCAGGGTGAACCGGAGGACCCATGGGTGTCTGGGCATGGGAGAAATCAGCCCGCCAAATGGGCTGGTGGTGCAATGCTAGCTGTGGGGTGTCCTATGATAGGAGATAAATGGCCCACCAGTTGCAGGCTAGCCTAGATGAAATAGGGTCAATAGCAGACCCGCTAGGCTGGAGCCACGACAGAACCCGGCAGGGTCCAGCAATTCCCGATAGTCATGGCCTAGCAGTCATGCGAGACCGGGCTAGCACAAACCCAACTAGTTTGGCTCATGTTGGCCGATGTGGGTTAGGTCATATGGGACCCCCAAACCTGATTGGATGGGTTAGTATGACAAAGTCGAATCAGACTCTGACATAACCGAACATTATTTTCTAAAACACCAATATCTTTCAGACTGAGGGTCTGATTGACATAATCTCTTCTGTTATGGGACCCTTACATTGTGACAATTATATTTTAATGATATAAGGATTATTTTATGTATTTTTAAGTTAGAATAATTTCTTAAGGGGTGGATGCTCCCAGAATCAGGCACACTCTATGTGGGAATCTTACGGCTAGCTAAGACCTGAAGATTACTGATGAGTGGTTCTTAGTGACCCTATAGTACAATATGATAAGAGTACATGTGTGTACCAACTACAAGAGACTCTATGTGAACTAGCTATAAATATCTCTATATGAACCAGCTATAATAGACCCTCTATAGACTAGCTATAAGCGGACCTCTTTAAACTAGCTATAAGAAACCCTCTATGGACGGGATATGATGTCCTAAGTGGGTAGTTTTTCTCTGTGACCCACCTGACCCATAGTGGGGAGAGGATCTCTGCGAACCAGTAGACCCCCAGTACTCATCAGGGAAGGGGACCTCAGCAGTCCAATATGATCAGTGTGATAACTGGTAGACTAGCTTTACATAGATCAAGTTATTTCTACTATGAGTTATTGTTTCATGGTTATCTTGATGTGTGGAATTTCCTTTGATCTTTCCTTTTTGTTTTTCAGTTCATATTTAGTATTGTGTTACTCACCCCTTCATGGGCTTCCCCCACACATGTCGTGGCCTGTGTAGGTTATCGACAACTCGATAGGGTTGTTGGTGGACTACAGCAAGGTGGATCTCAATGAGACATGACAGATAAGACATACTTCATTGGAAAGAGAAAACCATCCTCCAATTACCCTCTAGGTGGTCGATGCTTTGATAGAGACCTTGGTGGACAGGGAAATGTCGCACATAGTGAGATTGGATGGATTAGACGTACTTCTACGGCTATCAACAACTATAATTCATGTACCCTCCAGGCAGGGCTTTAGTTAATTAACCTTAGTAGTTTTTCCATTTATTGTCGATTTGGGATTTTATTCTGGTCCATTTTACTTTTCAATTGTTTTGTAATTTTAGTAGTTTTATTATGATAGTTGTGGTTTACTTTGTGCATTCATTTATAGAGTTTGTGTTGTGGTCATGTTTTGATGATTAATGGAAAAAGTATTACCTTTTTGGGATATTCCTATTCAGTGCTAGTCCTTAGTCCTAGGAATATGGAAGGCAGGCATAGGGTAGTTTCGAAACGGTCCATGGGGGATGGGTCATGAAAATGTAAAATTATAGGGGGCCAATTATACTATAAGAACTATGAGTCTGTAAATTTTTATGGAGAAATAGTGTTATGTGTTTTGAGTTTAGCTTTCAGGCCATGGAGTCTAATATTGGTGTGGCTATCGATGAATCTGTACACCAGGACCTTGAATTCTATTTTCTGACCTAGTACAAGAAAACACAAGTTGCGTGCATATTTGAGTGTTTTCCTGTGATCTTTTTGAGTTAGATTCAGCTCACCATGTATAATAAAATGACTATGGTTCATCTTCATTATCTTTCCAAATGTATCAAACAGACAATTAGCAAGGCTTCCTGTGTATTCCCTGAAGTATGGTCCACATAGTGATGAAGCTATGGTACATGGATTGTTGTCTAAGGTGGAACCTTTTTGTTTTGTCACACCAATACTACCACATGTTGGTCAGTAGTTACTACTAGTGCTACTAGAATAGGACACTCGTTAGATCAGTGACTTACACGAGTTCCGGTGACTGGGACCTCCAAGGTTCATTGGAGAGACAGATCCTTAGGTCATTAGGGAGTGGCTAGTGGTGGGAAAGCGATTCTTCCACATAGTGAGGACACCACATTAACATGTGGCAGTTCTTTTCTTGAAAATTCGATAGGGAGGCATATGTGACAAAGTAGCTAAGAGAGTAGTAGGAGGAGGAATACATTTGGAATTGTTACAACCAGAACGCCAATGTGGTCTACATTTGGATTAGAGAGCTAGACGATAGGGGAATGGGGTAGTAGTATGCAACCAAACTTACATGTGTAGAAGTTGATGTTTTTAGTTTTCAGTTCCTATAGTGGTGGACGTGTATGATCACATCTTTCTACATAATGTTCCAGAACTACCTCCCCAAAGAGGTGTATACATATTATTTGATCTACAACTCATGAAGGAACTGATATCTAAACCTACATATCAAATCAAATACACATTGATTTGATATATGAGAATAAAGTTGGTGTATCTGAAGAAGAAGGGATTCTTAAGGCCCAACGATTCACCATGGGAAGCCATAATGTTGTTCCCAAAGAAGGAAAATTGATGTTTGAGGCAATGCATGGACTTTTAAGTGCTAGAACTAGGTGGCTGTGAATAAGAAGTATCCTCTACAGAGGAATGATGACACCTTAGATCAGCTAAAGGGAGAGAGATGGTTCTCGAAGATAGACCTCATATCATGTTATCACCAGCCTCGTGTACTGGATGAGGATATCTCAAAGACGACTTTCAAATGATTCGATGGACACTACCTATATATAGTGATTCCTTTGGGAATAAATAATACCTTAATAGTGTTCATGGGACTCATGAAAAGGATCTTATGGTCGTATTTAGACTGCTTTGTGTTGGTCTTCATTGATAACATCCAAGTGTATTCAGCATCTGAGGAGGAGGACACGATACACCTCAGGATGGTTGTGGACTAACTCTGAGGGAACCCAAATTACGGAAATCTCTTGAATAGTGATTTCAGTATATAAAAGGTACATTTCAACAGACATTTCATCTCAGAGGCAGGAGTTGTGGTGGATCTAGTGAAGATATGGATAGTTCGTTATGGGGATCCTCCCAAGAGCATTACTGAGGCGCAAAGTTTCATTTTGTTTTATAGTTACTAAAATATGTTTGTACCCAAATTCTCATGAGTGGAAGTACCCACTAACGAATTGAAAAATAATAGAAAAATATTCATGTAGATATAAGGATGCAAGAAGAGCTTTCGGCATCTAAGAATGAGCCTGACGAATTCCCCTATCTTGGAGCTACCAAAGAAAGGTGTTGGATATGTAATATTCAACAATGTGTCAGGGGATAGACATGGTTGTTTCCGAATGTAGGGGAAATCAGTGATTTATTGTGGATCATGATATTTGAGACCACATGAAAAAAATACTTGTCCCATGACCTTAATATAGCAGCAGTAGTATTCAGTATGAAGATGTGGTGGCACTACAATATGGTGGAGTGGTTTACGGTCTACTCCGACCACAAACGTCTCATGTATATCTTATCTTAGAAGGAATTGAACATGATGTAGTGATGATGAATAGATTTTCAATAAGACTATGACAATGAGTTGGTCTATAATCATGGGAAGGGGAATATGGTGGAAGATTATTATCATAAGAGATCAAGTTTCCCAGCTACTCAACGAGGCCTCATAGCTATTGACCTCGATTCAGATATCCTTTTTTGGATAGAGATGAGGATTCTATACATTAGTGAAGGGTTGTTTTGATGCCACTCTTATAGCAAGTAAGGGAGTACAACTCTTAGATTCCAATTATGTGGCTAAGTGGGCCTAGATGTCTACCAGGAAAGCCCCTGGTGGATATTAGAAAGGTGGAGAGCCTACCATCCTTGTCAGAGGTCACAACATGGTACCAATGTAGTTTCTGGTGGTGGTGCAGATGTAGTTCCATACATCCCCTTTGGATGTATATCTAGTTTTGGTGAAGATGTACTAGGATCTTCGACATCAGTACTGGTGGTCTCGGATGATGAAGGAAGTGGAAGAGTTTATCTCGAGACTCACTACTCACCAACATGTGATGGATGATTAGTAGCTTCTTGCAGGATTAACAAAACCCATTGAGGCACCAATGTGGAAGTGGGTGGGAATATTTATGGACATTCTTACAATATTACCATGTACGTCTAGGGGGAAAAATACCATATAGTTGATCATTGACCGACTCACCATGTCATCCCCCTTTCTTCCCATTTGAGAGAAGGGTACAGTATAGATCTTTGGATGCCTCTACATAAAGGAGATAATTCATCCCCCTAGAGTATAATTTAAAATTGTATCAGATTGTTATTCAATATTTCAATCCCAGTTTTGGAAGGGATTACATGAGGATTTTGGGACTCAGATATTATTGAGAACAACCTGTCACACATAAACTAATGGTCAAATATATTAGACCATACAGACCCTAGAGGACATGCTCTGTGCTTGCGTTCTGGATTTTGGTCACATTTGGGAGGACCACCTACCACTGGTGGAGTTTGAATACAAAAAAAGATTTCACTTCACTATTGGTAAGACACCATTCGAGGTATTGTACAGACAATCATTCAGGTCCCTCATATGCTTGACAGACATAGGGGAGTCAATACTCATGGGTCCTGAGATAGTAAATGATACCACTGAAAAGGTGTAGGTCATCCAAGAGCATATTAAGACACAAAATAGCATTAAAAACTCCTATTTTTAAAGGAAACAGAGGCCCTTGGAGTATGAAAGGGGGGCCAAGTATTCTAACATGTCTCTCCTGACTAGGGATATAGAGATTTGACCGGGGTGGCATGCTATCTCCAAGGATAATCGAACGTTTCCTGAAACTATGAAGAGTTGGAGAGGTGGCATGCCACATGGATTTAACATCATAGTTAGATAATGTGCAAGACATATTCCATGTATCTCAGCTGAGGAGATATGTGTAAGACCCTTCTCACATCATTGACAATGTAAAGCTGGAGATTGATGATAGGACAAAATTCATAGACTACCAAGTGAAGATAGAGGATTGACATGATAAGATATTTTTTGGATGGTTGATTCATTTGGTACATGTTAAATGGAAGCATGGGATTATCAAGGGGAGCATGTGGGTGTGGGAGACTCATATTCATGCTATGTACACCCTTTGGTTGATTGTCCCATATTTGGGCTTACGAGGATGTAATTCCCAAAATGGGGAGAATTGTAATACCCTGGAATTACATTATTATTTTTTCAAAATTAAATGGGTTTTCTTTTAAGACATTTGACTGAGACGACATGAAATTACGAGGCCCAGAGTTCCTAGTATGATCCATTGAATGTTGTTATGTTTTGAATACTTCCCATGAGAATTTTTCTGTAAAAAGTGGAATAAATCTAAAATGGGTGCCTAGATATAAAATCTGAGGCCACTTTTTCATTCAGGATGATGGGTTTACCCTAAGAGTAACTTCAGTGTACTTGGTGCGGGCCTCTAGCGAGAAAACCCAAAAATTTCATAACATTAAATAAAAAAATTAAATTATTTTATTTTATTTTTAAAATATTAATAACTCATGAACGGTGATGAAAATTTAAAATCCAAGACTACTGTTGGGATCATGATGGTAATATTTCCCTATTCAAAGCCTAATATTGGCATGTACGGGTCAATTGATTACTGTACCTTATGAATGTGAATAAATTAATTGAATAAAGTTATCTTATTTTAAAATCCACATAACTCAAAAAAGGTAACTCAGTTTTGAAATATGAGATTACAATTCTGTTCATGAGGATATGATTTCCTTAGCTAGATAATAACATCTCATGGAGTAGGTTGACTGTGAAAGTATGAATTTATAAAAATAACAATAAATAAAATAATTTAAATAAAAGTTATTTTATTTTTTGAATCCTCATAAGTCAGAAATGTTTACTCAGATTAAATATCCTAGATCTGCATTGAGTTTTTAATGATATGTTCTCCTTAATAAAAACTTAACCTCGACTTGCTTGGGTAAGGTAAAAGCTATATTTCAGACATTTTAAAGAAAAATAAAATAACTATCAAATTGTTATTTTATTTGAAATTAATCCTTGCAGTGTAGAAATTATGTGATGATAAATATAATTACTGAAAGTCATTAATGAGACATCATAATGATACTACAACATAATGTAATAGAAACATTGATTCACGTTTCATCAATTAGTAGCCTAACAAGAAAAGTTGGATTGTGCGCTCAATTAGGGAAATGATCTAAATCTTTGGTGGGAGGCGACGACGAACGATGAAGGACAAAATCTACACCAGTGAAAGTTTATGACTCAAATGATGATGAAGACACCATTAGAGAGAATATTTGAGATCACAGATTGAACAAATATGACGAACGATCATCCTCAAGCATTATACATTCCCTGGTATGTGTTTCAATTCATAAAAAATTGTTCATTTTTCTTTCTCCCCTCTATAAAAAGAACGCAGATCAACCCTATTGTAGGTTGATCCGAGGAAGGAATATATTTTTGGGCATGGGAATATATTTTTTGGTTGATGCTAGGATTAAATCATAGAGATTTATAACTCTACACTTCATGATCCCAATAACTTGAACAATCATGGTCTAACACGAAAAAATGTCAGGTTGTTCAATTTGGGTGTTCATTGTGATCCCCTATATCTATCTCTCCCATCGTTCTTCATAGCGTAATATATGGATAAAAAATAGACATTGAGGCACTATGTATAAGGGTCGTGGCTTGGTGGGTTGTGGCACCGGCAAGAGACTATGGTACTAGGCCGCGACGACCGCAACCATCCGCACCTGCAAGCAGAAGGGGGTTTGTTGGCAGTGCACCACGATGGATGACAGTAGATGACACAACCACTCGATCACTTTAGAGGGTCACTTGGCCACCTAGTTGTGACAGAGGTGCAGGCAGCCACCCAACCTCATCAGAGGTACATGGGGCCACCCGGCCATGTCCGAGGCGCACACAACACAGAGTCGCAGTACGTATACCATGAAAGTAAGAGATTCCCAGGGTAGAGATGGTCTGCATCATGGGACTGGTGCAGGATGGCTTCACGGATCTAGTGGAGCGGGAACCACTAGCGGGCCGTGATAGGATCTTTCATGCTATCATGGACCATGTGTGGCGTAAAACAGATTCCCCATGGGCATCTGGGCATGGGGTAAACCGGCCAGCCAAATAGGATGGTGGTGTGAACCGAGCCATTGGGTAGACAATATTGGGAATGAACAAGCCAACCAATTGCGGGCAAGGGCAGATTAAACCAGGACACTAGGTCACCCTGCGGGCTTGACCCACGGTTGAACAATGTTGGGTCCAGCAAGGCCCAATGGGCCTCACCTAGTGGCTGGGCCCGACCAAGCTGGACCATACCCAATTGGGTTAGGTCTAGTAGACCGTATCGTGTCAGGTCTTGCAGGACCCCCAAACCATGTAGGTCAGGTCGTTCTGACCAGATCGGACTAGGCATAGACCTAATAAGAAACTGTTTACGAAAACACCAATATCATTAATACCGAACATCTGATTGACATACCATTTATAGAGTTTTGGCTGTTGAGACAAGACAATAATATTGAAATGGTCTTAGTAGGCTTTCATGAATTTTTAGAATCGACGAATGGGATGAGGAGTGGATTATCCCTAGATCTAGTGCACTATGTGCGGGAATCCTACAGCTTTCTAAGACACAAAGACTACCGATGAGTGGTTTTAAGTGACCCTGGGGCCTGGATGATAAAAATCCCTCTATGGAGTATATAAAAGCGTCTCTGGGGGTATTATACATAAGAAGAATTGTGTGAACTAGATATAAGCAGCCCTGTTTGGACCAACTATATGTGGCCCAGTGTGGACCAATAATTAAGGCCTATGTGTGGAGAAAATTGATGTGACTCGGAAGATCCATAGTGCGGAGCATCTCGGTGTGACCCAGAACACACACAATACTCATCAAGGATGTGTAACATATTATCTAATGGTTTTCAGTGTTACGACTAATAGTCTTGATGTCCATATATTGAGTTATTCCTTGTGCCAGTTGTCGTTTCGTTTTGCTTTTTTGTGGTCTTGCATTATTGTCAATCATTTGTGGTGTGGGGTTCCTACTGAGTACTATGTTAGTCAACCCTGAATGGGTTTCCCGTGCAGGTGTCGTGTCTAGTGTATATGATTGGCACTTTGATGAAGACCTTGGTGGACCGGGGGCAAGTGTCACTTAGTGATACCAGACGAACGGGATGCACTTCCCTTATGACCGACAGATATCCTCCAACAACCCTCTATGTGAAAATTTCTTAGATAGAGACCTTGGTAGACCAGGGCCACGTGGAACTCAGTGAGATGGGATGGATTTGACATAATTATATGACTACCAATAGCTATCTTCCATCTACACTACATGTAGGGCATGAGAAGATGGACCATAGAATTTGTACCTTTTCTTGTGTATTTGGTCTTTCATTATCGCCCCTAGTAATTTTCTGTTTTACTATACATTCAATAGTTGTCTGGTGACAGTTGTGGTTTATTGAGTGTATATCAATACATAGTTTGTGTTATGTGCATGTGTATAGGTTTAAAAGAAAATTCCTTCCCTTTTGAGATATGCCTATTCGGAATGAGTCTCCATTCATGGGCCTATGGTAGGTGGGCATTGGGTTGTCACCACACAGGTCCAGGGGGACGGGTTATGAAAATTAGGAATAACTGATCAAGGGGGATGGAGAACTCACTAGTGGGATTCAAACTCTCTCGATGTTGTATCAATCAATGATCATACAGAAAATCGGGGGTTTGGACTTCGTCCATTGTTCTAGACAGCTCCTATATGAAAAAAGAGATGAATTAGGTGTTTTAGGACATGAGTCGTGACCCTACACTAAAATATCAAATAAAAAGAAAATAACATGGCATGTTTATTAACACTGCACGCTATGTAGTCGCCTCAACTGAGCCATGTCTTAAGAAGTCTGCAAGGTCACCACATGACCTTGTACTCGGTCGTTACATTGTCAAAACACGGCTGTATAAGGAATTTTATTTACATGGTGTGTACTCAAACATACTATACATGTAAATAGAAAATCATATTTTCGTTCTTTATACTCAAAACAACCAAAAAACTAGATATACACCTAAGAAAAATATATAGGTTCATGCACCTCGATTCATCAGAAGTCTCGTTATACAAAATAACTTTTCCCAAAACAGTACATTTGTAACTTGAAGTTTTAATCATTCTTTTGAAAGGTATTGACAATAGATATATTGTTGTAAATATAGAATTTTTTTATACCCAATATGATTTAAAATATCTTATAAATATTTAAAAATGTAATGTTTTCATTTTTCTTGGAAAGAAGATTTATGAGAATTATGCATTTCTATCATTTTTTATTTTGATATTATTTTCCATGAAATCTTCAATATAATATTATCTATGGGTGAATTTAGTTATAAGATTAGCAATTTAGTTGTGTGTGTCATTAGTTATTTACCTATAGATAATTAATATGCATTATCTAATTATTTATATGTGTTTTTAGTGTTATTATCATATCCATATTGATTATGATTATTGATTCAGGATATATTTTTATATAATTAACCCTTACTATGAATTTGATCTCACCTTTATTTTTTTACTTTTCCTAGTAAACCATGAATTATAATTTGTTTAATATGAAATTATATTCTAGATGGAATAATTTTATTCATAAAAAATTATAATTTTTGAATTAATATTTTATGAGTGACTCATGTATGTTTATATTTTAATATATATTCCTTTCCCATTTTTTGTCAAGGAACCATTTAAATAAAATAAATAAGGAATTGGATCCAGGATACTAGTGTTAGTGTCCTTAAATATTGTATCATAATAATTTTAGTTGAATCCTTGGTAACTAGATTTTGGAAAACATAAATAATGGATCCTAATGTTGTTATATATTTCTAGGAAAATTATAGAAAAATAACCAAATTATTTTGTAAGGAATATATTATGTGGGTTTTCCAATAAAATACAACCCTATTTGGATTCTATAAAATTATGTTGTACTGGAAAAGAGGTACCTATGATTAATAAGTTTAAAAGGGGAACACTGAAATAGAGATAACTGTTAACTAGTGCACAATGACACTATAAACACGGTTTGAAAATAATGGGGTATATGCTTATGAAAATTTACATTTTCATTTCAAGCCAATAAGAGTGATTATAAAATTATGATATCCATGATAAAACCATGCTCAAGATTATTTTATTACCAATTCATTAAT
This sequence comes from Viscum album, assembly GCA_963277665.1. Classification (NCBI taxonomy): domain Eukaryota; kingdom Viridiplantae; phylum Streptophyta; class Magnoliopsida; order Santalales; family Viscaceae; genus Viscum; species Viscum album. The sequence continues at coordinate 1,630,492,734 of OY728150.1, forward strand.
TTAAATTTATTTGGTGTGTTACACAATATTTGGAATTTTATATTATGGTTTAAATATCATAATTTTATGATCTAATCTATTTTATTCCATTGTTTAATAATCGAATCTGGTAAAAAAATGATATCAATTCTTATGGTCATTGTGGAGATTTCCTTTTCTGAGTAATTTAATATTGATTATATTAGAGCTGATAAAATTCTTCCCATATTAGTGCTGCTTAATCCTATTATGAAAAATATAATTTTTTGGATAGAGAGTCATGTTCCATAGAAATATTATATTATAATGGACTTATTTAGGTGATTGAATACCTTTTTATTTAGTGGGACTATGAATCTAATGTTTGATATGTAATGTATTATGTATTTGTAGAAGATATTTATGTAATTAATATATTGTAAAAAAATAAATTTTGAACATTTAAATTATTTCCTCAAACCAAATGACATTCCATGGGGGTTATTAATTGATAATAATAGGAAGTATGATGAAATTGATCTCATGGGATTGTAATATTTGAATGAAATTTTATTTTAAAAATATTTCCACCATAAGAAATTGAACCGATGAGTCCTTATATAAATGAAATGTGAAGAATAAATTGATTATATGTATGGGGATAAATTTACAAGAACATATAGGTATTATTCGGATTACAAACTCAACATGGACTAAAATATGAACCACTTTAATAAAGGAGTTAATCCAAGACTATGTTTGATGGTGGTATCTCAAAATTTTTAATCATATGATAAAATTGATTTTTCAACTACAATGGTAGATATAAATTTTTCTATGGTATCTAGGGTTGTTCTTGATTGGTATACTCTATAATGTTTCATCCAAAACAGATAGGGTTTGAATCCTGGAAATCCCCTTGGTGATTTATGATATAGGTGTTGATGCTGTAATAATGAAGGTAGGTGATGATGTTGGCCCTATGTATGTAGGTGAAACTGAAAAATTGATGTATTATTTATGACATAAGTTAGATAATGAAGGTATTAATCTACACTATGGATCCACGCCACATTTATTGGTCACTTGGTATTGTGAATTCTGAATATTTAATGGGTCTCCCTCTACCAAGACTGAAAAGAGTACTCTAATTTCAAAATAAATATTTTTGTCCATGCTATCATAAAAAATTTCATTATGTATTATTTAATCAATGGGAAGCTTGAGAAGAAGTTTATAATGGAAAAAATGGATAAGGGGATGAAGAGAAATAATGGTTTCCCAACATGTGACAATTATGGATAGAAAGCACCTCACACATTCCGTATGAAAATGATTGTAGAATACTTATATGGAGAGAACGACTATCATTCTTATGATTTCATGTGAATGAAAAATGTTTCTAGTGTACAATTCTTAAAAATTTTCAAAATTTGTCACTATGATAATCAATGTCTCAAGTGTAAATGGAAGATAGCTCAAAATATTCTAATGGTTCATTGTAATGATTATAATATTGTCATATATATACATTAATGATTAATGTGATTATGTTTGTATTCATGAATAATTTAACTTGAGTAACTATTAGATGATATCATGGTGATAATATTAATGAAATGTATAAGGATAGTACTGGAGTACGATTTCACTAAATATTCTAAATTGTATATTCTATTTTACATAAAAAAGTATTTACTAGAAAGTTAAACATCAAGGAGAACATATGATTTAGGACAACTATTTTTTTTTTGATTTTATTTTAATGATGTTTGGATAAAGAGATAATTGTTATATATAATATAAATTTACCAGTTCTTATTTCCATAGAACTGATTAAGGATTTGTTTAAAAATTTGTTATACTTTCATTAAAAGAATTTACATCATTTTTGGATTTATGAAATATATCCAATAATGTGTTTTTTTTAAAAAGTAACAAGTAATAATTCATTACTTCAATATGGTTTTATAGTAATTCAAGTTATTAACATGTTTAGAGAGAAAATATAATGATGGTTTTCAAAAGTTTGGTATGAGATTATAGGGAGATACTCAATCCTATTTTATTGATTAATAATAAGTCAATTTTGTAATTTCATTGAAATTATTATTATTTTGGATATTTATGTTGTGTAAGGGTCATATGGTAAACAATTTATGTAATGGATTAATTTTTTCTTTTTGTTATGATGTTAGATAATAATTTATATCTTCAACACAAGAAATATTATGAAAATGAGGTATATTTTTCAAACCACTGTGTCATAAAAAATTTTAGATATTAGAGGAATGAATTATCATTATATGATCGATGTTACAATCTTCAAAAAGTAAATTTTTGTACATTAAGAATAATTTTTTACATTAATTTCTTGGAGAATGTTATGGACTATAAATTTATTGAAGTATAAAGAAATGGGAAAAATTTTCCTTTGAAAAAAATTATCAATTATTTATAGTCCCTTATAGTCATATAGAGTGAAGTAATTCCGAAACTCTAGGAAAATTTCATTGAACATGAATTTTTATACTATTGTAATTATTTTTATTAAACTAAGGACCTTATTCAGACCTCTTTAATTATTGGATTTGTGGTTATCACCTTCTATAGATCATGCACACTCTTGTGATCAATGTTATTTACCACTATATATCATTATTCGGCAGCTATAATTTTCTTTTATACCATGTTTTAACATACAACCTATTTTATCTAATTTAGAAACCTAGTTATGTGTTATTCCATATGATTATTCACTCCCCTTACTCTCTTATTTAGAAGAAATTTTATTTAATCATTATTATGATGTATGTTTTAAGATATTTTTTCCAATATCATACAATTTATTGTTGAGATAAATATTAAATTATGATGATTAAAAATATTTAATGTGGGAAAAATTTTAGACCCCTTGATTTTAGATTAATATCATTGTATTCAATAGTGTATGCACCATGAAACAACAAGCATATAAGAAATATAAAACCCTAAGACACTATGATATATTAATTTCTAGATTAATTCAATAACCTTAAAACCATTAATTAACCATAAATATAGATTTTTTCTTCTGTAATATAAAACATTGTGTTTAACATATGTTACATTCAATACTCAGTTTATCTTATGTTAAATAAAAAATCAAGTTTAATCAAAATATGACATATTACTAAAATATTACAATAAATATATTAATTATCAAATTGTTTTATGAATAGTAATAATTAATAGTACTAAAAAAGGTAAAAACTATGGTCTCCTATTGATTATAAATTAAAGTAATAATCATTTTTGAAGAAATAGAAATATTTTCCGAAAAACAATATTTTTATAAAAGATATCTTTGTCAAAAAATGTGAAAATAATAAAAATATTATTTTTATTACTTATAGAAATTTTATATTTCAAAATAAAATCTATTTTCTAAATCAAAATATCAATATTACCAATTTTTTATTTTTTTTCTAATAAGTAACATTTTTATGAATAATAAAATATAAGGAATATAAAATGTAACATACCTTTTGGTTTAAAATATTTTTAATGTTAAATTATATTTTAAATTAGTTTTAAAGAAAAATGAATTTAATTTTATATTTTTTAATTGATTTTATTTATTTTGAACATTTTTCTTCTTGAATTTGGAAATAATATTTTTATATACTGTTGGACCTTTTGTATTTCTAAACGTGCTTTCTCATCATGCCTTTAGGATTAATTTTAATTTAAAATGTTTCAATTTTGATACTTAAATTAAAAAAATGGAATCTATTTTTGGAATAATCATATGTAATAATGTTATTTATATTGATCTTAATTTTTGGTTCAACTATATTGTGAATCTAGTAAAAATAAATTTTCATGGTTATGGTAAAAAATGGGATTAGAGGGGGTTAAATTATAAACATAAGACTAAGATTTCATGAAAAAAAGTTTGAAGACTTGTTACGAGAAAATATATATATATATATACAATTTCTCCAATAAGGACTTATAATGATCTATTATTACCATTGTGACATATGGAAAACATGGACGACTCAATTCATTTCAACAATAATATGCATATCCTCTCCCCCACATATAAAAGGCCACTACCTTAGCTATATTCTTCACATGTTTACACAAATTTGTTTTTGGATATTCCCTAATTAAATAACTTTCCAATAACACTTATATCCTTATATAGTCCATTATTTTGGAATAAATCAATCCTATTAAGGATTTAGATCATACATAAATATGATATCCGTAGAATTTGTGATGCTTTCCTAATGCATCTTCTTTTTGTTTCATTCTCCACCTCCTCCAATTACTGTTATAATATGATGATCTAATAACCTTTTTATCTTAAATATAAATATATTTTCTTTTAATAATGGTGTGACATAAAATAATATCCACTTTTATCAAATGGAATAGGAAATAATCCTTCATTTACATGAAAGACCGGCACCTTGTGAAATGATGTCATTTGTTCTTCCATTAAAACCTTTCAAGGAAGGGTATGATGGTGGATATAATGTAAATATATGGTATTTATATCACATTTATACATAACTATTCATGATATCATATATATTTATTTATTTATTTATTTTCCTTCCATTATGTTTGAGATATGATGATGTCTTTCATTTGTACGATAGAGTATCGCCTAACAAAGCGATGTGATTCTTCTTTCACAAACACATCACATGGAGGTTCATAACAATAAATATATTGATTATATGTGATATAAATGTTAAAATTTTGATATTAATTCCATATTTTTAATTATTTTAAGAAAAAATATATCATTTCATTTCATACATTTTTAGCCACATAATGAGGAAAAAATTGTTCGTGTACATGTGGACTACCGGCTTCATGATGCGATGTGACTCTATATTCATAACCACAAAAAATGGATGATATATAGAATTATAATGTAAGGTATATATGATATTATGAAAATTATTTAAAGATAATATATTATTTACATTTTTTATTATTATTATTGGAAAATGGATATGTTACTCATGGAAATATATGGCCTACCGTATCCAGGATCATAACATACTTCGTTTTTCATAATTAAATTTCATGATTGGTTTTAAATGTAAAATTTATGAAATAATTTTACAATTATTTCAATATCATCATTATATTTATCATATAACTCAACAATATTTTATGTAACCAAATAATTACTAATGAAACACCCATGAAAAAACAAGGCAACTAACATCGGTAAAAATGAAACTAGTGAAATTTTATTTACAAGTGGATGATAATATTTTATAAAAAATATAATATATGTTATTATAAATTTTAATATGTTTTTTTATAATCTAATAACTTGTATAAAAGAACAATACATGATTTTATATAATTTTATATAATGTTCAATCAAAATGAAGAATGAGGTTAGAGATTTCATCTCAATTTATATTCCATTAAGACGTAATTATTATTTTGCACTAATTTGATTTTAATTTGTTGTATATAGTGCTTATTTGACATGTAATTTCATTATCCCCATAAATATAATTTAATTTTTATTTTCAAATTCAATTATATCATCTAAGGGGATTACAAATGAGAATTTCCATGTTGTTAAAGATACTTCACAATCTCACTTTCATTTTGGATTATTAAAGTTCTCTTGAAACAAAAAATTCCCTGTAATAAATTTTAATTATAAATTAAATTTATGTTAAATATAATTATTTATATATAATATATATTTTTATATCAAAACCCATAAAAAATATTTACATATGGTGTTAACCCTAATAGTCATATGATTGTATGTTAAAAGATTTTGAAATCCATATCTTTAACTCAAAAGTGATATTTAATCATGAAACACATTTTTGATGAATTAAATATATTATTCTATATATGGGGATTTATTTATACAATCAATACAAGCTTAGAGTACATTTATAGAAATACCATGGAAACATCTTTAGTCTTGTGAGTTTTTATTAGTTGGTAAACTCCAATGATTTTGTTATAATTAATTTTAAACTATATTTTCGATGTTCATGATAATATAGATATAGTATAACACAATGAATCAATTTTTATGTGGTTTGTTTTAATCCTTCTTAGGAATGGTCTTGATGGTAATGTTATCATGTTAATAGAATAATTATGTTAAATAATTAATAACTTCTGTCATTTAGAATCCATATATTATTAACCATGTGATATTCATAATGATATTATATTTATATGCATTTAATTAACAAATATTCAATTAAATAAAATGTGTTTTATGTTATTTACCATGAAATAATTATTACTCCATTTTTAGTAATTTTATAGTCATCTGTGTTTAGTTATTTAGCATTCCACATTGTGTATTATGATTGATTAATGATAGACTTCACCTTACATAACACTTACTATGATTTGATGTATATTATTTTGTTTCCATTCCTTAGGAACCCATTAAGTGTGTAGTCTCTGATAAGCATGGATATTATAGAGGTAATAATAATATTCAATAGATTTTTAATTTTTGAAATTTTAATGTAATGAAATACTAGATTATGAAGATATTTTACCTGGAAAATTAAGCTATTCAGTCCTTAGGGATGTCATTACATGTATAAAATTATTCTATAATAGTGCAATAACTAAATCCAATATACTGGGGTCTCGGTTACTACATTCACCATATCATCATTTTATATTCATATATAATCATGAATATTTTCACCATAATATAATATGGAATAATCACTCAACTATAGTCTATATAATAATATCATTCAAGCACACCATCCATTTCAATGAAAATTAATTTCAAATATTGAATTTCTATTGTTCATAAAAATCCATCATGGTACTGTCATTTAATATCCATCTGAATCACATTATGATAACCTTTAATCTCAGCATTGAACTTCCATTGATGATATTTATAGTATAATGAAATAAAAAATCATCTATTACAATATTTAATCAATATAAATTTTAATAAAATATTTCATCTCATAATATGGTAGCGGTTTAGTTAGAGAATAATATTGGTAGATTAACAATACACTTTTTATTATAGTTTAATGAAATTTATGATGATGATTATACCCAATGTAGGTTAAACTATAAAAATTATCATCCAAATCATTTTTTATCTACATTGTGACCATATAGAACACCATAAATTCATGATCATGACATAGTATATTATTTACATAGAAAGTCAGGCAAATTATATAATCATCAATGACTGGTGAATTAGTACATTATGAACATCCTAAACCCTGTAAAGTTTAAATATACTCAATTAAGATTACAAAACTGAATATAGACTCATTTTTTCACAAATTTGGTGAATATTTAGATTATATGTTGTAAAATATAGTGGATTTTGAACAATATAGTTACTGATATCTACACAGTTTGTAAGATGTATGACTTTTAAATTTTGATAAATTTTGAATAGAAGGTCCTTAATCCGCAATGAAATTATAAAACCTCTTTAACTCACTCTAAAACATTCCAAATCACTAATATACAACAAAAATCATCATACTATCAATCATAAGACATCAAAAACAATTATTTATCATGGATGAAACCATATATTTCATGCATCAACAATTCCAATGGGTACATTACATGGGAAAAAATTACTCAATATCATAAAATTTATCTATTTTAAATATATTATTAATAATTATAATTGATATTTATAACCCTAATATTCATTAAGAAACATATATGAAATAAAAATTATGGTTCTTAATCAGATTATTTTGATGAATAATCAAAATATTCATGACCAAAACCAGAATATTCATTTTCAAAAAATTATTATATATATTCTGAATGTCAAATTCATGTTTCTATTGGAACCATCAACAATGAAAGAACTTATCATGAATCAATAGAAACAATCCACCTAGTACAAATTATTAACTAAATATGGTCATGAACATCAAAAATAAAAAATACGTAATACTAAGGGGATAGTCTAGCTAATTATCGAGACAGAGGAAATCTATCAAATTATATTCCAATATAAGATGATGTGTCAAAAATTCAAGGGAACATGTGATATTGATCTATCCCCCCCCTGCCGCGCAAGGTACACACCTAGTCAGCATCACTACCATGTCTCCAAACCAAATTAGGGAAAAAATACTTCCAGAACCCACAAAAATTGACCATCAATGTTACTAAAATTCAGAAATCATCACCTATAGCACAAAAAACGACTAACCATTTTGATAATAGAATTTGAAATAATAAAACTAAAAAAGATATTAGAAATGGTTTTCTAGAAGTTATTTATAAAAAACCGATGTTACGCCTTTTAATTTTTTGAAAAACCCGACACTTATTCCCTGACCCCTTAAGACATCACCCCATCCCCTTGTCCTCATGATGCCCTACGCAATCCTGTGATGCGTCACTTATGATCCCAACCCTCACTACCCATCGTTGTCGATCACTCCCCTCCTCTCACCACTGATCCCAAACCATTCCCCCACCCCAAACCTCATTTCCCATCACATTCGGTCCCGACCTATCCACTCACTACACCTCTCTGCTAGTCCTGAACTAGCACCTCGTCACCCCTCAAAGGTCGACTGTAGGTGAAAGAGTGTTTCTATCTATCTCTTTTCTGTATAATAATTTGATTTACCATGGGTGATTAGTAATTTCATCTTGATTTGAGTTTTTTGGATATTTTGATATGTTTTTATGTAATTTACTAATTTTTTGAGTAATTGGTAAGTGTTTATTTTGATTTTGTCTTGGAAATATTAGTGCTAATTTGGATTTGGTCTTAATTAGTTATCAGTTTTTGAAAAATAAATTTTTTTAATACTTAGGGTTGATTATCTTTTTTGAAGAGGGAATAATAGTGTAGATTTGGGTTTTGTCTTAATTTTTTTCATTTTTATAAAAATAATTTTGTTTTGTACCTGGGGTTGATTATCTTTATAGAGGTGTTGTTGGATAAGATTTTCAATATCATATAATGTTGTTGTTGTTAATGATTACATTGAGGTATGGGATTCAAGGAATTAAATTCATTATTTCAATAAAATTCTAGAATTATCATGATATTTTTCATGATGTTATGGATTAACATAAATAATAATGAATTATATATAATGAAAATGAAGTGATGTGGGTGAATGACATTTTTCTATATCAAATTTCATGATACAAAATATATATTATTCCTTTTTCTAATGTTTCTGGTATATTATTTTTTATGGTATGTACATTTTTTTATTGTAATTATTTTCCAGAATTACCCAATATAGAGTTTTAATATGTAATAAATTGAAATAACTTGTATATGGTGGGATATTGAGTAATTAATGTCATTGTGAACCTGAAATTACTTATTGACTATAAATAATATTTGAATAGTGGTTCTTCAAGATGAAATTCCATTATGCATCCCATCTCAATTTTGTTTCTATGGGTTATATTTGATATATGTTTGAAGCCATATAATATTTTCTATAGTATTTGGGGTGGATGTGGAATAACTATTGATGTAGTAAAGATATTTTTGGTACTATAATTTTATGGTAATGGTGATAACATTTTATTTGTGGAAAAGAAATTTGATTAGTGGTTGATATGGGGATATTGACTTGTTTTATGGGACATTTTGTATACTAATAAGATAAATAATTTTGTGGTTTCATTATATAATCCCAATATCATGTAATATGGCTATAATTAATGAAAATTTTAATTAATGGTGTTGTAAAATAAATAATTATTGCATTGTTAATGTTTAATTGATTATGGATAAAACAAAAATAACTAATGAATTGTTGAGATTATTAAATAAATGATTGTATAATCGATTTAATTATTTTAATAATGAATATATTTAAATAATTCATTATTTATTGATTGGGTAGAAATGATAAATGAAAAATTCCCTGGAATAATTAATTTGATGATATTGGTAAATGGTATTTTTTTAATTTAATGAATAATATGATGTAATGGTTGATATTGATTTTTCATATAGATACTTCTTGTTGATATATTGGGGTTTTTTGTAATATTTATTAATATAAATTACTATATGTGGTAGTGATAGTGTTGTGGATTTAGTATATAATTTTAATATTTTTTTTCTGTCTACCCAATGGTTGGGGTATTGTGGGACTATATACCCATTGTATTTCATATTATTTAATATCAACTAAAATCCTTTTTTGGTAACTTGACCAATGAAACCTTTAGGGTGTAGGACATTGGTGTGTTTCAAATTGGGATGGATGGTCATACTAAACAACATTACAATAAATCATCCAAAACATTCACTAATGTTTTTACTTTGGTTATATGTAGCATTTTTTTAGTATAGCTCCTTGGATTTGAAAGGCTGGGTCATTTCACCATAGTCATTCTCAATTGTAGTTGGATGAATTCATTGGAAAGGGGAATAAACCTTATATGATAGGTATTATCATATAACTAATAATTCATTGAGTGGTAAAAATTTATGGGCATTTATATTTGATAATTCATTGGTTAGAGTATTCAAATGGAAAACTAGAAATTGTTATATGTATGATATTTCACATCACATTTTTAAAATATTCTCTCAAATGCGACATGCATATATGTGTTTTAGGTCAATGTTAAAAATTATTTCAAAATTTTTATTTATGTAGTGAACTATGTTTACATTTTATATTAAAAAGTACTTAACAATAAAGAATTTTTGTTACATGATTGATCCCTTCATAAATATATTTATTTATAATTTTGTTGATTGAACTCGTGGAATCCTGAAAATTGATTCTTGATCCCCTATTGGAGAACCATTTGAAGATTCGTCATCAAGGATGTTTTTCTATTTAAATAATCATTTTTGAATCCATTTTTATAAACTGTATTGTTTTGGGAAACCATTGGAATTTATTCTTAGGAAGGATTATGAGATGTTCTTTTCTATCATAAGAACAATATAACATTTTAATTATATTATCTAATCATTTTAACTGATTAAATATATTTTATATAGAATTTAAATAAAATATGAATACCCAATTCATTAATCATTTAATTTAACAATGCACATTTATATCACAATAATATATTTAATGTGTAATTTGAAGTATTAGAAATATACCATTAAAGTGGGGTAAATATAATAATTACTACTATTTGGATTAAATAGTATTTTCTTAGAAGATTCATTATTTACTATATGTATTTATATAGGAAAACCATTTTTAATATATTCCTATTTTTTCAACTAGTATATATGAATCTCTTTTCAAATTTAAAAATAGTTATGTGTTTTAAATTTTATTAATAATGTTTAGCGACATTGTGATATATCTATATAAAAGATGGACCACATTACAAATAAACACACCTAAGAATACTATGGGTTTGAAAGAGTTTTTAGATTTTCCAATTTCCAATCAATACATTGATGGGATAATAATATTTCCATGTTTTATATGAAAATTTAGATGTGTGTTGAAGATACATGAAGTTTATGAACACTTGATATTAAAGAAATTCCCAAATCAATATTTGTATAGGATTTAGCACGGAGAGTCGAACGTTATAGAAAGAATGACCACTGATGTCAATCCATAGAATGAGATACCCACATCATCAAAAATGGAAAATGAAATAAATAACCTTATAAATGATTCAATAAGAATTAAAATAAACCAAAATCAACGTCAAAAAGTTCTAGAAAAACTAGTTAAGGGTGATACAAATAGAAACGTGACAAGTAATGATTTTTGACATTAAGAAAAGAAAATCATGATTTTATCAAATCATTGGTACCTCATCTTGATTCTATGAACTATAATGTAAGAGAAAACATCAATGAGTAGGATGATGTAATTCATGGTTTAGTTAACGATGGGAATCAATAGTGGTAGAGTAGATGATTTTAATATTAGAAATATTTTTTCCTATTTAAGTTGTACTATATCAAATGTCTATGTGGAATTACAAATAATGTGATGTTCAATATATTAGAATTGTGGACTGATTTCTTTCTAGAAGAAAACATCCCTAAGTATTTCTATGATATGAAAAAGGTGTTAACAATATTGGAGTAAATTATACAAAAATACATGATTGTCTAACAAATTGTATGCTTTATTTGGGAGAGGATTCAAGAATATGGGATTTAAAGAATATATTCTTCTTCATGTTAGTATATGGGTGATGCTGGAAGTATAAATCAACATTATACCAAGAAGAAGATGAAAAAGAACAAATATGAAATGGTTTTTCATTACATGTCTTTAGATCCTCAATTTCAATGATAATTCTTGTCATAAAAATTTACTAAACACATGAAGTGGAATTATGTAGATTATAATAATGATGGGTTAACGAAACATCAAAGAAATTAAAAATTGTGGAATAAACATGAATAATTACATCTAGAATTCCCATATGATCCTCAGATTTTTTGATTGGGATTGGTTGTTTATGGATTCACCCCATTTGAGACATTGATTTCTAGTTATAGCACTCGGTCGGTTGTTTTTATCCCATATAATATGCGTTTATGGATGTGTATTAAAGAAAGGTATTGGGTCATTTAAATGATAATTCGTGGAAAAAATACAAAAAATGATATTTATTTATAAATGAAACCTTAAATTGAAGAATTATATGCATTATGGAGCAACAATGTTGAGACATATTATGTATCATCTAGAACATTGATCAAAATGCAAGCTGCTCTAATATGGACGATTAATGACATCCATAAACATGGTAATTTAGTTAGTTGGAACTCTTACATGGGTTTGGGTTATCCTATTTCAAAAATTTATTTTGAGACTCAATTGCTTCCTCAATATATAATATGGTTTTTGTTGTGTCATCTATTATTTCTCGATGGATCTCATAGATTTCAGCTGAACAAATAGAAAATCTACGGTTTCATTGATCATAGACCACCTCCATTGTTTTTAAAAGGTTATGAAGGATTGGAAAAACATAGAAATGTTGAAATAGAATTTGATAAGGTGAATAATTTGAAGGATATTGGGAAATGAGTTCAAAGTGCAATGTCAACTTAATTGGAACACTATAATTGATGAAAAAATGTCTATTGTTCGAAGTTATATACTTGGAATTTAATTTGTTCCAGAATAATCTTGATTTGATTCATATTGAGGAGGATTTTGGTGATAATTTTATCTTTATATTAATTAATGATCATGGAAATTCCAAGGATCATCCCAATACACAAAAAGACTTACAATAAATGAATATAAAGCCTGATCACTTACCTGATGAGAAAGGAAAGTATTCTCTGGAATGTTTTGAAATAAAAAATAGGGATAAAGATATATTCTATTAAATTTTAAAACATTTGAAGGTATCTAATATGTATTCATGTAACATTTCAGGGGGTATTTACTTAAAGCATCATAGGTTGCATGGATTGAAAAGCCACTATGTTCATATTTAGACAACTAATATTGTTAATATTGTTGTAATAGAATTTGTCAAATTTTTTAGACAACAATGTGTGTAAAATCTACATCCATTTCATATTGAAAACCATCATTAGATATTTTTACTCACACTTTTTTCAAATGAGAAAACAATTACTATTTATCTTTTTACTATCTTTATAGATTTAAATGTGCATTTGTTTGATGAAGCTAAATTAAGAGGCCTCGTACATTATCGATAGATTTATCTATTTGAGTGGCACGTTATTTATATGGTTGAAAGTATAGCATAAAATTATTATCAATTCCTCAAATACCAAGTAATTTTTATTTTATTTCCAAATATAATTTCCATTTGAGATCATACCTCAAAATTAATTCTCTACCCAAAGGCTTTATTTCTGAATTCTTTCTAGAAGTGGAGTGTCAACAAAAATTCCTAGAAACATGGATGATATTGAGAAAATATTCAATCAAGTTGGAAGTGTTGAAAACACATCAAATCAATATGAAATATATATAAAATAAAAATATGTCCTCCTATTGGATGATCCATTGGGAGGAGATCAAAAGATACCGTAATAGAAATGAAATTATTACAGGGACATAGATATGTTCTTATGAATAGTGAAATTGAAGATTCATTTATTGAATAGTTTATGATAAAAATAAATAGATAAATTAGGGTAAGAACATGAAATGAGAAATATATAACATAATCTGTTAATAAAGACTATTTATAATGGTTTCTTTGATATTTGTGGTCATAAATATTAAAATCAATACTAATATTTGTTTGATACACATATTTTTTAAGTCTAATAATTTATATTACATTTTAAAAATCATGAATACTAATACTATAGTAATCTTTTTGGAAGACATGATGTTTCTTGTTTGAGGACCTCTAAAACAAGAAAGAATTATTGACACTTACAATGTGAATGGATTAGGATTCCAATCAATTGAACTGAATGAGGGTGTGAAAAAACATAATAGTGGAATATTTTTGTTTTTTGTGGTGTATTACATTAGAAAGTTGACTAATATTATAAAATTATACTACCAAAAATATTTTTCTGGTAGTTTATTGAAATGAAATTTTTGGATATTGTAATGTGTGTTAAAAGAGATTCATTTCAATTTACTTCGGTGAACTTCAATTGCTTGATAGTTAATTGTGAACGAGAACTACATGATTCGTATATATTATCATTACAATAGAAAATGGTATATTATGTGAATAGTTTCTTTGAATAAGTGTGGAGTATAGTTGCACACATAAAAAAAAGAGACTTGTATGATATGGGCGATGAAGTGGATGATTTAACCAATTATAATTAATCCCAAAAAAATTAGGAAGATGAATTATTTTACAATCTTGATATTTAAAATATTAGTCTTTCAAAAGTGGGTGTAGTAGATGACTTAATGATGGAATAATAAACCAACATTATTGAAGGAGAAAATGTATATATGTGCAGTTATCCATTCAATTAACACCAACTTAAGGCATTTGTGCAGTCATTCATTATCATTGTTATATATATTTTGATTGTTAGTATTGTTAATATGTAAATATTTCTTTTATTTTGTACATTAATCATTTGAAATATATGTTCCATATTTAATATTATTTTATTAAATTATAGGAATGCTATGGAGGAAATGTTATACACATGTAATTCGACTCTCAATCGACGTTCCATCAACTAACCCAACAGATGATGATCAATTCATCTCCATCCCTATACCATCTGAGACACCATAAAATTTTCCCCCCATGCCTTCTCCCACCCCTTCTGGATGTGTCCCATAAAAAACCCAATCGATGCCTTCATGTTCAGCAACCTCGGTAGTGAGGGAACTTGGAGACACTTATTGTTATTCACGGGGATATTGGATGGTAACTGTTATAGGTTCAATTTTAATATGAATAAATTTACTGAATTTTTTTATACTACTAACTATTTTTTAGTAAAATATGGAAATAGTGCAATGATGATAAAAATATGACAATTGAAAATGTAGGGAATCTGACCAGACAAAATATAATTGTCTCATTTGATTCATATGTGGTCCCTACGGATGATGCCCTGGGATTACTTAGACAAATTCTTGGTTAGCAGGCGTTTGTTGCACATACCCTTCCCATTATGTTTGATGATTGAAGAAACATTTCTTAATCTTGGAAAAGTGAAGTTTTTTATTCATAAATAATGGTAACATTAATACATTATTGGGTAATTGAATATCATCATCTTATTAAATGAAATTATTTTAAAATCAATATATATTTATAAATTATTTCCACTTTACCGTTGTTGTTATCCTAGCTCAAAAGTGGTTATTGAAACATTTGCGAAAAAATGGAGAGATTATAAATAAAAATAATGGAATGAAGTCGATGATACTTCATTGAGTTCCCGACAATTATATGATAAGGTATCAAACATGGTACCTATAGATCAATGGAATGTTTTTATTAATAGGCATCTTGATGAGAAGAACCTAGAATTTAAATATATATTATTATATTAATATGATTTTACATTTTTAAATTTATTTAAAAATTAGTTGAAATTTTTTACATTAAAATTAAATTTCATTTTTTTATTTTCATATTTTTCAAGGAAAAATATATGATGTCAGGATAAGAAAATCATCCCTCACATTGTGGGGTTAAAAATATTTTCTTAAAGCCGATCTAATTTGGTAAACTTTTCGTAAGTGTAAATATTTATTAAAAACTATATTTATTTTATATATTAAATTGTTGATTTTTTATAAAAGTTGCATATTTTAGGCCACCCAGTATCCTGAACAGAATTGCGGTTGGATTTTCCAAAACATTTGATGGGATATTTTTTAATAATCCTGCCAAAGAAGTTAGGATATGAATTCATTTTTCATTATAATAACTTATTATTAGTTTTCATTATTTTAATATATATTACTTCTAATATGAAATATATTTGATTTATAGGTACAAATTAAAGAACTGTGTCATGAAAATCCCAAACAATCCAACTCAGTCTCCTAGGATGTTATAGTTATTAATCTCCTTTGGATGGAGAATCCTAGTTGAATTCATGGGTTGGGTTTGAGACCAGTACCATCTGAGGTCTTTTACATGCAGATGGTGATTGGAAGTGAATATACTTATGGTTTTTGTATTTCATTACCCCATTATTCCTAGATAAGGTTCTATTCCATGTAAAAATCAATTCCAAAATAGGGGATAGGATAACTATTTTGAAAATTTTGTTGTTTGATTTATATTACAAGATGATGAGATCTTTCCCCAAATAATTTTCACTATGACAGGTGGTGAGTAGATAAATCACAAAACATCAAAATAATTTAGTTGAAAAACTTTTAATTATTTTGAGTTTAAATATAATTACACAGTGTTTAATTTTCAATATAATTATCATATATGCACTGGTTGCAGGAAGTAGAGATGGAGATGGAGAGGGTGAAATGTAGAGTTCGTCAATGGGAAATAACTAGTTGAGTTGTTATGTTAATGTACAATGTGTGTATTACGTATCTTTTTCTTATATTCTAGATGGGACAAGGACAATGGGTTCCCTATGTATGTTCAGTTTAACCATGGTTGGATATGCTATGTTTCAACTGGCTATGGAGGTTAAAATTTCATTATGATCTAATATGATGTTTAGTTTCCTGTCTCTCTTTTACATATAGGTTGATCTAACTTTTGTATTCTACTATTTCCGACTAGTTTTTCATTGTTCCACACTAAGTATGTTTACAATCACACCATCCTGGGGCTTTTATACATGATTTTTTCTTATACAAAAAACTAGTATATTGGTTTTCCACTTAGTGGACTTAGTATCTATGATCATAGAAATATGTATATGCACTGACCATGTTTGGTGGTCATATATAGAGATCTTTAGTTGAGAACTCCGATCCCTTTCACTTTTAGATATTTTTGGATTGGGACCTACTTTAATTATACATGGTTCAGAAAGTATTTTACAATTTTCTATTCATTGATATTTATATATTTCATTATAATGTATTTCTAAGATGTTACTACATGATTTTTTTACACATTAGAGTTTCTATATTATTATACTTATCTACTATTTCATGGAGTTGAGTGTCTTCGTGGTCATGTACAATAGGATAAAGAATCCCACATCAGTTGTATTAGTACTCTGTGCTTGTCTCTAGACCTTCACCTATTGGGGATGAAAATATGTCGTCACTCTCTGTATACTGGTATACCAAGTAGGACCCCTATAGGTCATGTCATTAAACAAAACCCAATTGTTTTTCTCTAAGACCATAATCTATATCATACCCTAGCCATTATAGTAATTTCTACACCCTTTTCAATGTCTCACTTCACCTATTGGTAACTCATATTATGTGGATTCTTATTTGACTAGACACATGAAGGCAATAATGTTGTTTTTTCTTGATTTCATCATGGGGTGGGATGAGTGTTGTATGTCCTAGGATATCATAATGTATTTACCTATTGTATAAATACATGTAAATTTTAGTCCTCAATTGTAGAAGTTTGGGTCATTTTTGGATATTTAGGGTGATTTGTCATTTGGATTAAAATTTCACATTTGTTTTGAATCAGAAAATGCATTTTGGATTAAAATGTTAATTATGATGGCTGGTTTTATATTTATAATTATTTCATTATTATTATATTAATTTATCTTTTTTTCAATTTTGGGTGATTTAATTTTCACATGTGATGCTTCATTTTAATGAATGTATGTTGATTATTTATAGAATGTTTTAAATGTATTAAATCAATTGTTTCCTTGGATATTCTTTTTGAAGTAGTTAAAGAAATAAATATACATTCAATGTTAAATGTATTGAGAAATATATTGAGAAATGTAATAATTTTTTATATCAATTGAAAATGTAATATTGACTCTTTCAATGTTTTGATTCTTTCAATGTGTTTATATATTTTTTATTCTTTAAAATTTTTATGTTATGTTTGATTCATTCAATGTATTTATAAATGTATTATTTAAATTAATATGTTGTTTTCTTTTGACAATATGTAGAGTCATTATATTTTGCTGAGATTCAATGTACATTGATTACTTAGTTTTAACTTGTATTATTTTAAGTGTTTATTTTCTTGAACTTTTATAATATATTTGATGATCTGGTCAAATTTTCAATCTTATTCTTATGTTGATCAGCTGCAGGTTTGGGGGGTACAAAATATAGAGCAAGTTTATTTTGTATTTCATGGTTTGTGGCAGTTTAAACGTCCTCTAGATATATTATTTTATGTTTTTTTAAAAAGTTTATTTGTTATAGTTTTTGTTTTTGGAGGCGGTTAAAACCACCACTAAATATGGGAAAAAATTATTTAGTAGTGGTTTTACCCATTTTGGTAGCTGTTATTTCGGTAAACATCAAAAAAATTATGGTGACCAAAAACTGCTGCTTGATTATTGTAATTTTTTTAAATGAAAACCCGAGCTAAAACAACAAAACCTTCCATGAAATACGCCTTCTGAGAAACAATTTAGAAATTCCACTAAATAGATGGATCCTCTGCATGATGATTATCAACACTAATTTTAGAGGTAGTTTAAACAACCATGATATAAAAAATAATTGCGAATTGGAGATTTTTTAGTATTGAAAGAAACATGTTTCAACCATTATAATACACCACCATAAGTAAATAACAACTATTATTTTGGGAGATTAATCATCATAGATGAGGAACACTATGGTGTGAAAAATCAAGGCAATGAAACCTACAAATTGAACTAAACTATTAACAAGTGAAAATTACTTCACCACAATCAAGAATCTTTTAATGCCTAGGGTCAAACATTTAAGAGGCTATCACTATATTTTAGAATCCCCACATCCAATAGATTCATAATCCATGAAATAAACTTTAGTTGGCTATAAAATTTAAGGAATATGTATTATAATGAATTCATTGCATTATTGAATGAGAAGTAGGAGAGTAATGAGTACCCATGACACCAGCCAATGAAAATAGGAGACCTCGATAAGGCTAATTTACATAAATGCATAGGATAACCAAACCCCAATAGGGATACCCCTATCCACCAAAAAAATAATTATAATGATATTATTTTTTATAATAAAATTACACAATCAATGTAATATGTCACAAATTAGGGAGACATATGTCTTATATCTGTCGCATTCCTTACGACTTCTATAGTTCTTGAGACCCTCTAAACTCTATCGTGCATGAAAATATTTGGAGTAAACTATGTTGGGTTAAAAAACTAGAAATGAGATAACCCATATATAAGGAACTATAGTGTATAAAAATTAAGAAAACCCACTAACAGATAATATTATTATGATAAAATTAAATATAGTGATAAAAAGGTCTAGAAATTAAGAACCCACTCTCAAAAATCCAAAAAACAATAAACACTATCATTAATAATGAAAAGTGGGAACCACCATGACTGGTAATGTATAATAAGTGGAAATAGAAGGTGAGTGTCATTTTTTTATTAATTACAAAACTATAAATGAAAAAACGCTTCACAAATCTTTTTTGGGGAAACCCAAAAAAGTAGAGATTCTAAAACTAAGCAGATAGACTAGCACCAGAAAAATAGACCACCCATCCAACAAAATGATACGCCATAGCCTGTAAATGTGAAGAAGATCTATCAATCTTAAAAGGACAATAATGAACCTATAGATAAGATAAGGTGATATTTTAATATAACAATTAGGATATAAAAATGAGGTACCATAAAAAGGGTTTTCCAATCACCCGTCAATAAATAAATCTACGAGTCATATCTTTTTTTAATTGGCATAAGTGTGAATTTGGGAAATATGGATTACTTTTTAAATGTGAATCATTATCCCTATAATATTCTTCCAAAAAAATAAACAATTATTATACTATAAAAATATTGTTTGGTATATCTCCCACAATATTTTTTTCATCAATTCCATGACACCGATTTACTTTGGGGTGAATGGGTCAACAAAAATATAGAAAATCCAATTATTTTTAAAATAGGATTTATATTTGGTTTATGTTAACTCAACACCATTATCCATTTGAATTATATTCATTGAGAAAACATAATCCTTATGTAACCCTCAATTTAAAACATTATACATCTTCAGAATCATTAATTTATAAATACTGATCAGATTACATTTAGTTTGGGTAAAATCAATAATAATAGACATAAAGTCATTATCTTTATTTTTTAGATTCATCATTATAGGCCCAAAATTTGATAACTAATATGTTCCATTAGATAAGAACCGTGAACATTCAACTTCCAATTTGAGTATCTTATATTGTTCCCCAATTATAATGGAAGAAATTCAATATCTCAATCTTTTCAACATAAACACAAAATAGAAATATTCTTAATGTCTATCCTTATATATTATCTATTGAAAAAAGGATTAAGTGATTAATTTCATAACCAATTCCCATAATGAAACCTCTTATAAAATAAATTTTCAATATCTTTCATTTAAAACAACATACATATTAGATTATTTCATCAGGACATAATCTGATAATAACATTACCTTTTCTCCAATAATCTAATTTTTTAAAAATTATTAAATTTACTTCTTCTCTTTGTTGAGAAACACTATGTAATATATTCTTCAAATCATTAAAAAAGATCATACTCATCAATCCCAACTTATTTGAGAAAATTTGTATTTAGGTTTACATATATACAATAGTGTTCTACCATTTTAATCAAATTAGGTGTACTTTTTTAAATTTATGATGTGTGGAGATCTTATTTAATTTGTTGAAGGTGACAATTATTTGTCTTTTTGTTAAAAAAAATACAAGAGATATTGGTTTATATTGTTCATAAAATATAAACATCACATTTCATATTTTTACCCTAAGTTGTGACATCGCAGTAAAAAATTTTCTAAATAAAATAATCATATATTATTTTTGTATATTAATAGTAGGTTATGGGGGAGTAATATGAAAACCATGAAAAACATTAAAATCATATTGTCTTATATATTTAATTTCATTTATTTCTTAACTAATATAATTAGAAGGGGATGTTATCCTAAAATAAAAAATTGAAGAGGGATGTTAAATATATACATAATTATATTAAATGATTTAATTACCCCTAACCCACATATTGAGAAAATTAAAAATAAAGAATGAATATTAAATCGTCAATAGAATTATTTGACCCTATGAAACTAATTATCCATCTTTACATTAGAAATTCATTTCATTAATTTAATTTCAACTCATTGTGTAGTTTTATTCCACTTCAAATACATCCTTATTAATCTTAAATATTTATAAATACTCTATTCAATAATTTGATATGTTATTTAGAAATTTTTGATTCCACCACTACTCTAAAAATAAAAACAAAATTTAATTCTTTATCTATAACCATATCGTTTTCCAGACTATGTGACTGACAGTTCATCTATATTTTGATCACATATTTAACTATTTATAATAAAAAATTGATCTCTCCAAATATATTCAACTACTAATAAATATTAATTCCATAAATTTTTACATAAAACATGTTGTATAGTTTTCATTAAATATGGGTTTTAATGTTTTATATTTTTTTTTAATTGTTAATTTTCCCCCACTTTTTTTGTTCCTTTACCTTCAAATTAAAATATTTATTTTCTTCCTCACAATCGCAAACATTTTCATCAATTTAGTGATGTAATATATGATAATTTTGTAAGGTTTTATACCATTTTAAACCACCCAGTTAGGATAATTTATCATTATTACTAGACTTCTCAATGTTATCATTGACCATGTTATCTAGGATTTCATTGAAAAAATAGATTTTTCTGGACAATTTCAACATCATTTTATTGTATAAATAAATTTCATAAATACCATACATTATATTCATCTTTTTATTGAGTATTAACTTCAAATAATCTACCTCGTTTAGAAAAATTGATTAATTTTATTAAATATAGAATCATTATTTTCTGTTGTTTAAGATAAATTATTCATATTTTCTATCACATTCTTATGTTTTTTTCTATGAATACTTGTTATCATTGTTTTTCATTATAACAATATATATTCAGGTCCATTGTTTTCTTTAACTTCTATCATTTGCATTTCTAATAAACTCCTCAATGTTCATATTATCAAATAACAACAATTCCACCACTTCACACGACGCTTCATATTCAAATTAATTATTACAAAAAACATGTTTTTAAAATATATAAACTTTATAAATGTTTAAAATTGTAGATTATTTCTCCAATTTGGAGGAGGGAATCATCATCATGTTGAATAAAGAGTTTTAATCTTTTAGGGACTCAAGAAAAATAAACATAAACGACACTATATTATTATATTAATTTTATAAACAAGGATAAATAATTTCTAATTTTAAAATATTTAAATCATTTTCATTGGGTATTTCATGTTACCGTATTATAAAATTTTGGAAACATGTATTTGTGAATTAAATAAATTTATCAATATTTATATCCATATATTCATCAGACAAAAAATAATTCTTACACATTCATTTTTTTCAACTATTCTCTTAAAAAATACAATAATAGATATTTTATATTTATATTTAAAATACTTCCTTACCATTTTTATATTTATAATTACATAAATATTCATTATAACATCATTATATTCCAATTGAGGTGTGTTAAAATCCTTATCTTCATCGTCATATATCTTTGATTATAATTTTACCAACAATATTTAAATTATATTATTGAAAAAAGATCATTCTTATGAGTGTTATGAAAAATTATTATTACGATCACTAATATATTGAATCATACAATTAATTCAACATATTTATTTATCATTTTAATTCTAATATATTCATATAATTAATTTCACTTTTCAACATTATTATTTAATTTCCATGGGTAAATAATTTTTAGTAGATAGGGGGTAAAATTTCTTATTAGAATTCCATTTTCAAAAGACGGAGTTGTAATATACTATGAGGTTTTTATTTAATGTTTCTTGATTCTTGTATGTATTATTTTGTACTTTTAGGAATTTTAAGAGGTAGTGTGGGGGTGGTTGTGATGTACATCTAGTACGAAAACCACTTAAGAATCCATGGATAGATAAAGATTGAATATCAAAATGATAGAAGAATTAATAGTGTAAAAAGGACCACATTCACCCTTTATTTTTTAATATTTTGTGAACCTATACAACCTTTACTCATCATCACCATCAAATAAGTTTCATCCCATCCACCCACATATATACACTTGTGATATTGGTGTGTTTTATAATGATTGTGGTGTCTCTTCAAGGTGTGTCTCATCTTCATGTGATATATGTTCTTCATTCCAACTATGAATTATATTTATTCATTATACACCTAGGGTATTGATTTTGAATAAATTTCATAATAGTGGAATTATAATTTCATTATAATGGATCTATTCTTCCTAGGAAGGATGAAACATGTAATTCCATTAGCATCTAGCGGGTCATAAGTTTAGTATTTATACCAAAAATGATAAATTTTTATATAGTAATGAATTGAATTAAATTAAATTAAATTAATAATGTAAATGTATTTTTTTAGTTATTGGTATTAGTGTAATTTTTTGGTGATTTTACAATGGATGAACACCATAGTTTTGGATGAATCAGTGATCGTTATATGTCTAGGGAGTTAATGGTAATTATTAAAATTTTGAATTCGAATTGATTAATTAGTATAATTTTTTTACTTGACTAATTATAGTGTATTTAACTAATACCGATGTTAGTACCAAGTTGTGGGGTTTGATAAAAATTTATGGGATCAAACTATAGCTACTACGACAAGTGTTAAATGGAAAGTCATTGGAAAAATTTATGTGGTCCTTGTAATAGGCTTTTGGAATTATTGATACATGTTATTGGATTATTTAAGTTAATTCACACCACTAAGGGGTGGAATCCAATTTTATTATTTTAATTATTTGATTTATTTTAAATTTTTAAATTCTCTTTACACTATTAATCATACTTGACAACCTAATACTAAAAATGAAAAAATTTACTATGCTATTGTGAAACAATTTCATTAGCATGATTCCACATATACTATTTGAAATGGTTTAGTATAATTGTATACCATGAAAAATTAACCCCTTGAAGGGTGTTAATAAAATTAATTAAAATAGATAAGAAATAAGTCCACATTCTAATGATACAATGATATTAATTTCCCATTCTATGTAATATAATTAATCTTCATATGCCTTGGACTCATTTCTCCTGATTAATAGAGTATTGGGTGAGTGATATATTTCCTTGTTTTTTTTATCACTATGGTTGTTGGACCATAGGATAGATGAAGTTGGTTGGTTGAGTGGATTGATGTATCTTGAATCCAAAAATATTGATATTTGATAAGACCCAAATAACAAGATTAATAACAATATGGTATTACCATTTAGGACTATGAGTTTCAGTTCTACTGATGAGAAGTTTGATGTCTTCGATACCCACTAGTGATTAGTGATTAATTGAGACATGTACGATATAGAGCATACTTAGTGGTGATCCAACAATAAAGAATATTACCTAGGTGAACCTTTTAGGTATTCCCTAGAAAGATAGTCCCTGAAGAAGGATATGTGGTAGGGGTTAGAATCATGAGTGTCTTTATATGACCCATACTGGGATTATAATCATGTACTTGATTTGAAATATATTATAACTCTCTTATGGGATATAATCCATCTAAACATGTAAGGTTTGGGAATTCATCCTACCCTCAATTTTATTATTTTTATAAATTATATGGAATACACACTTGTAGAGATATTTCATTATGAAGGGAAAACACACATTTAGGGTGGGTTATGTAAGAAAATAACACTACAATTTAGGGATATGAATGGTATAAAAGTGAAATTACCCTCTATTCATTAGTATAAATCTTATGTAAATTTACATATAATGGAGATCTATGAAACTAAAGAAAGCTCCCCTTGTATGAAGGTATGTGATAATAAATGAAACACCCCTTATTGAGAGTTTTTTAGAACTATTCAAGCACTTCTTTTATAGTGGTCAATGATATTAATGAAATCACCACTTATAGGGTGTCATGTTTCATTAAAGATAAATAAACATGTATATTTTTCCACAATAATAAGAAAACTCCATTTTTTTAGGTCTTTGATAATATGGTAGGCACAATCATGGTCATATTCTCATATATACTCTATCATTATTCATTGTAGGTGTGGTCAATCAAGGTTGTATACCTATGGATCAATTATGGTTAATTATTCTATTTATTTATTTCTAGTGATTTTTAATTTATTTTTATCATTTCACTAACACTTTTCACTATAATATCACTTTGTATAAGGTAACATTCTTGGTTTAATATATGGGTTTGCATTAACACCCTACATGGGCCAAACATTCACTTGGGTACCCCGATCATCCCTTACTGGTAACAACATTAGGTCTGGAAGAGTACAATAATTCCCAGATCAAGCTAGGGCATATCGAGTGGGATAGAGGAATGAAATGTGTTATGTCTCAGTGATGTAGTAGTATATCTTTTTTATTTTAATTATTTTCTTTCTACTAAATATAAGATCAAAATATTTGGTGATAAATCTTGAATAGTTGATTGGTTGTATTCTATTTTGTTAATATATGTAAATTATTCTATTTTCATAAACTAATATTATTATTTACCAAAAAAAATGGTTATTTCTACTCATATAAATTCTCTAAAAGGAGAGGTTTAAGATCCATACAATACCACCCTTTACAAAAACTTCTATTTAAGAATATTTAGCATAAGTGGGAGATCAACTAATATAAAGACCATCAGTTTTATACATTGACATTACAATAATTTTATAGAATACATATAAACATTATACA
This sequence comes from Viscum album, assembly GCA_963277665.1. NCBI lineage: Eukaryota > Viridiplantae > Streptophyta > Magnoliopsida > Santalales > Viscaceae > Viscum > Viscum album. The sequence continues at coordinate 1,630,519,062 of OY728150.1, forward strand.
AAGAGATACCCAAAGACCATATTAGTTTAGTTCTTTTTTAAATTTTGAAATACAAATAATAGGAAATTAGTGAGCATTATTATATCCAACTGTGTTCTCCAATATTATCACCACTCTTAGACATATAATATAAGAAATATATCATCATAATAAAGGTATGGATACATAAAAAGGGTAGGTCAGAAAGTCGCATAAGAGGTAAACTGGGAATACATGTAATCCAAAACATGTGAATATAGGTATGAAAACATGATCATGAAAATAAAATATCAAAACCTACATATCAATGATAATATACATGAATCATGGAAGAAATCTTGGTTGTTCAAAAGAAATGAATCCTATAGAAATAAATAATATAATACATTAAAGAATAATATAGGAATATTAAATTGAATTTTGAAATAAACATTAGAATGTATATTTATTTCAATAGTAGTGTACGCATCATTTCCACGTTTGTATTAGTAGACAAAATCCTTTATAGAATCAGGTTCACAACCTGTTATAACCTAGTTTTATTGAATTGTAATCACTCCCTATTCCATACCTGTAATACTGAAATGAGTTAGTTTCTCATTCCATCCATGTGTATCTCAGGAGATATAAATAATTACCCAATATATTTTATAGAATTATAGTTCTCAGCCAAATCATAATGAAATCGTACATACATGTGACACGAATTCATTATCAATCATATAATAACCCATGAAATGAAATGGGTGTCAAAGAAATGTAATCATATGATAACCCATAAAAACATGTTACATAATAATTTCATCAAACCATAAACCATGATGGGAATTTGGATTCATTAGAATATAACCCATGAATGATAAATAGGTTTCATAAGAAAGTAAAACGTTGAAGAGAAATAGGTTTCATATTCATATTTCCATCAAAACATAAACTCTTCATAGAAAGAATATGAATGGATATATTGAATAATTTCCCATTAAATATATTAATTACATCAATGGATTTAATCTTAGATTGGAATAAAATTACTGACCATTTTGAAACATTAAATGAGTAGAATAAACATCCTTCTTTGAAAAAGGATCTTTGAAACAAAAAACATTTTGAAAACTATATAATTTGAAAATAAATTGAAAACATATAATGTCAACATGAAATCATATTTAAAACCAATTTCCATAAAAAATTATAATATAATCTTGAAACATTTTGAAAACATTTTTGAAAACATTTCTTTTGAATTATAAAAGATTTGTAACTAAAAAGAGGTAAAGACAAATCATTCATAAAACAATTTATTAATTATCTTTTGTACCCAAGAGTGAATTTTTTACTAATACATTGATATATCTTGATTAAATAGTTGATAATAAAAATTATCAGTTTTCATGATATGTGGATCATAACATTTCATCAATGGAATCATAATCACAGATAATCTCGAAAATCACTTAAATTCTTTCAATAAAATCATACCAATTGGTTACATGGGATCATACTCTCCATGCATGAATATTTAATTACATGAAAAGTGAAACTATCATGATATAACTTGTCAAAAGGAAGTATATAAAAATCTAAAATGAATGGTGGTTCATAACAAAACATTTGTCTCAATGATGTCAAATTGAGATAAAAATATCTAACCGATTTGGTAACAATTGAAACATAAACTCCACAACTAAAAAGTAATATAATGGATATGAAAATACACATAAATTTAATTATATTAATCATATATTTCAGCAATGGGATGTTAAAACAAGACACCAAAGGAATGGGTAGTGAATAATGAAAATATCTCATAGAAATAAAATGTGAGATGAAATTTCCATACCTTATATCGTGACACTCATTATAATAAAAAAACCCCACGTATAATAAATATAAATTTCTTATAACTTATGTACATAACATTAGTATTTTATCTAATTAAATATATTTTTTAATAATAAATAATATTACAAAATTTTTAATAATTCCATGTTAATATTATGCTTTATGTAGCATTCGATTTGTTTTTACTAGTGTCATACTTTGTTATAACTCTGGTCCATATACATATATTATGTTTTATTAAATTAAAAACATGATATAAATATGATTAATATTTAATATATGTGTATTATAATAAAATATTTAATATATATGTTTATTATAATAAAATATTTAATATATATGTATTAAATGGAATACACCGTTCTTAGAGATGGTCGGCCGTACGTTCATATGAACTTTGTTTCTGCTTTATTTCCTTATTGATAAAAAGAAAGTTAATGATATATATATATATAATTATTAAAAAACAATTAATATCTCATATATATATATATCATATTACATCTCTAACCCCATCAATGATGTATTCCATGTATTGTACAAACAAATTATATCAAAAATAGGGGTGGTAGTCCACACATCCTCCAAAGAAATTAACATATTTAAACAAAATGTAATGTAAAAATATATGTGTGGTAAAATAATTAAATAATATTAAATAAATATTAAATATAATATAAAAAATATATAAATAGAGTGTCCATAATAATTTCCATCATTATATACTTTAATATAAAAATAAATAGTCATTGTTTCGTGAGGTTGTAGCTCGCCATTAAAATACCCATTAGATAAAGGTGCATGTAAGTGTAGATATAAATCATATCAAAAAACAACTATTTATATTGAGGATTCTGATTGTTTTTATAATTATGTAATAAGATGAATTGAGGTGGTGGGAATGAAAATAAATGTCAGGATCTTGAGAGAGGGTGTTACCTATTAATCATGTAACTCCATTTTGTTTACACAAGAGGAATTCAGTGTATGGATTTATGAACAATGGAGGGATTAAAGGTGTAATATAAAGATGTTTGGATATTATTTTATTATATTTTGGGTGATCTATGGGGTTTAGTTTTTTGAGGAAGTGGGGGGAGATGAGGCCTTTTGATAGTGGATGAGAAGTCACACACTTATAATAGTTCGACACAAGAATTCCATACGTGTTTTTCACATGCCAAGTTGATCCATTAAGTGACTAATTTTGAGATAATTGAGTATATTGTCTAGATATGGTCATCCAATGCCTCTTGGATATGTTTACATATTTTTTGGGTCTTAAATTTAGTGTATAAACCTTTGTTAAAATTTATTTCACTTTAATCAATATAAATGATTTTAATTAATTTAACTATTAATTTTAGTAAAAAATATTGATGAACTTATAGACATTATAAATTATTGTTAATCCAAATATGTAATACATTTTTTCAAAATTACAACCAATAAAGGGCTCAAAATTAGTTTTAAAATAATCCTTCAGACATGATGGTACTGTATATTTGTAAAGTTAAATTGATCTAAAGTTTACTATGTTTTAATATCCAATATCCATGCGAAGTTGTTTCCAATGACCTAAGTTGTATTAATTAATAAAAAATTATATATTTAAAAGTTTAATCCAATTTAAAATATAATTTAAATTTATAAATGAATTATATGAAATAGTAGTTTTAGAGTAAAAATCCATATTTTTAACTATTCATCAAAAAGTGAATCATTACTAAAAAAGTATGCATTATCCCAACCTAATTTTTATGTTTTTTACTAAAATATAATGATCATTTTGAAATATTAAATAAATTAATCCTCCCGAATTTTTATTCAAAATTAGTTACCCATTAAAAGATTTCCAAAACGACATTTAAAAAAATAAAAGTTTATAAATAGAAAATAAGTTTTGTACATATCTTATTCCTATAAAATATATTTAATAAATATTAAAAATATTTTATTGAATTTATATCATATATATTACATCAATATAACTCAGAAATTATAATTAATTTAATTTATTAGTATAAAATATCTTTTTGACCATAAAAATAATAATAATTCTCTTTATATTCAATCGATTTTCATATTCATATCTAATTAATTCTTAAAATATTAATTCATTTCATATTTTTGTAAATAAAATACATCCTAAAATTAGTTAATAATATCCATAAAAAATAATTTATCATCTTTTTTATATATCATTATATTATATAATAATATTTCAATAATATATTACTGTTAAGTAAATAGTTGTACTATGAAATACTTAACCAATTATGGAAATTAATTTCTCTATGTAATGCGAAATAAATTTAGATTTTCGTGTAGAGAAAGATAAATTCTTCGCTTTTGTACTGAATTACTAACATTTTTTCTTATAACCCAATACAACATATAGAATTAATATAAAATAAATTACATTAATGTTGCGTGAAATTAAAAATACAAAAATTATAAATTAATGAAAAAAAATTCTTGGTGTTACATTCTAACTCCATTAAAATGAATTTCACCCTCAAAGTTAATATCAGTTATTAAAGGTGTAATACTTTAATGTTTCATTCATTGGAACCAACATTGTGATCATGGTTACCCAATGTATCGTATAAACAGGTTTCCACATAGGACAAAGTAGGGGGTATGTTAAAATATGGATGTTAACGAAATATAAATATCATGATTAGATAGAGAGTGATAGAGAATATAAATGATGAAAGTTAATAACTCACAAAGCCACAAATATGGGAAGATAAAATGTGACATTTGATTCTTTTCAAATAATGGTAAAAGGATAAAAATGTTTGTTTTAAGGATTTGTTTTCTAAATATGAGTAATTTTTATGTAAAGATATGCCTAAATTATTTCATGAAAGCATAACCCATTTTAATTCCTTGATCCACTTCACATCTTTATCCAAAAAGGTTGGTCAATTTTTATTTCATGATGTAATAAGAGATCATGAGATCCAGGATATTACATCCATTTGGTCATCAGTTATCACCAAAAAAAATTTTTTAGAACATGTTATCAAATGTTCATAATTACTCATGTGGCGAGATAATGATTTATCTGTGAAACATCACTTGTATTTTAACATAATATCACCATACATGGAAATCCATATAACCGTTTCATAATATGAAAATACAAAACCTTAAAATGAGTGACATGATATTATCTTTACATTGATTAATTATATATCACAAATTATTAATTGGTCTTCACATTCCAATCATGTGAAAACCCACTTCGTAAATTCACCTAGAACATGGTAATAATCCATATTACCATAAATCCTTCTGGAAAACCTGAGTGTTTAATTATTACCATGATTACTGGATAAATTCCTTCAATCTAACTATTTTTAAACATGATTTAGGATAACATAGACCACATTTTCAATTATCAGTTATAGGGTAATCAATATCTTCCAATTTACATATTCATATCCAATATATCATTTTCAAAATATAATTATCTCAATGGTATACATTAATTAAAGGTTACCTTACCTGTATAAAAATATCACCCTTCCATGAAATTTATTTATATCTCTTTATCACCATTAATGTATCCTTTTCAATACAAAATTAAAAATTATAATGAAAATACATATATATTTCATGATTCATATAAAATAATTTCTAAATTAAAAAACATAAATACTTTATTAATTAAACATTATTACAAAACAATTACACTGAAATATCAAATAATTAATTATTTGTTATTTCATAGAATATGAAATATGACTCATGTCTTATGGTTCCTAAAAATCAAACTAATCATGTATCTTATGTTTTCTTTAATAAATACCAGAAGAACATTACATATCTTTCACATGTCATTTGTGGTATGATCGTCATCATCAATGAAACCATTACTTGTACCACCATCCTAATTTTCATTATGATATTTACACTTGGTAAATTGGTTGTCATAATTAAAATACATTCCATATATAGTACATTAATTTTTGTCCATGTACGTCATAGTTTTATATATTGACTAAAACCAGAAATAATAGTGTGAGAAACATATATCATATTGGGTTACCTTATAATAATTAAAAATTACTCACATGGTTCCTAAATCATGGATACTATGTCCTTATTCATTGAATCCAAAGGTTTATCCTAACTAATTCAGATTATTACTAAATTTCAATTCATTATTATGGTTCATAAAGTGGTTATGAATTCCAAAAGCATATCCCATGGGACTGTCAAACTGGGTTTGTGGTGAGGCCCATTCTCATGTACCAGATTACCCCAAGTCAGACCCAGAACATCATGATAGAGTTATAACTCCTAAGGTACATTTATGCTAGACCTATATCCACCTGTAATATCTAGATATGGATGCATTTATAGGAAACTAATAATTATATCATTTACAAACATTCTAGAACAATTTACTATTCTTTTCTTTATCCTTAGACTTATCCCAAGGTATGCCCTGAGGGTTCTCACTAATCATTTATCATCATAGCATCCAAATGATAAAAAAGGCTTTGATGTAAACAATTATGAATATTACATTTCATATATTATCATTACATTGCTTTTGTGGAATTCACAAAAATTATATAGAAATAGACCCACAAATATTGTATTAGATTAGTGCCTTTCTAAATTAGGATATATAAACACCGGTACATGAGAGAGATACATTATCCCTGACTGGGGTTTCCAATATTTACACCATTTTTAGACATTTCAAATAAAAAACATATTTATAACATAAGGAATTTAAAATAAAAATTGGTGGGATAAAATGATTAGTAAGGGTAAACAGAGGTCTCTTTGAGGAATAAACATGAGCAAAGTGGTACGAGAACATGATCATGAAAATATTTGACCATAACTTACATATCATATATCATATACATGAATCATGGAATAAAGCATTATAATTAATTTGACAAGAATAAAATGGAACTAATAATCATACGACATGAAATCATAATATAGTAATAATACATAGAATTGTGGAAGACACATAAGAATTTATTATTACTAATATAATAATCATTACATTAATTCCAAGGTTTTATTCAGGGATAAAGTCCTTTTCTAAATTTTCTAGCCCTATATTACTGAACCAAGTTCACTCCATGATTATGTCATATAATTATAAAATATGATTATTTATCATTCTATCCATGTCAATATCATGAGATATAAATATTTACTAAATTCATTTGGGGGAGATATATTTCCAACCCATATCATAATAAAATCATACAAACATGTGCCACAAATTCATAAAAAACATATCATAACCCATGAAATGAAATGGGTGTCATAAATATGTAATCATATAATTGTATAAGCAAAATGATAGGTTTCATTAGAAAATCATCAAAGCATAACTCATTAATGGAAGTAGGATTCATAATTATACAACACATGAAAGAGAATTAAATTTTATAAACATATAGTCCATAAGAAAGAAACGTGTTTCATACAAATCATTTCATAAAAAATAAACCATTCATAGAAGGAATATGAATGGATACATTTCATAATTTACAAATAAATTCAAGAGTGACATAAATGGATATAATATTATATGGGAATTAATTTTAAATATTACTTTAGAAACAATTCATGATGAAAATATACATTTTTGTTTGAAATATTATATTTAATACATGAAAACATTTTGAACCCCATTTCCATTTATAACACAATAAAAATATATAAAGAGGAATATAAATCATATTGAAAAATATTTTCCAAGAAGCATATAAAATAATCAGGAATTTTTTTTATTTTTTTGAAAATAATTTTTTTTTCAATACAAAAAAAAATCATCCCAAAAAGAAATATTGTTATATTTTAAAAAATAGTTTTAATCATCTTAAGTAGAATTTATTGGAAAAATGGTACTGATACATGGATATATATTGTGTAAATAGTGTAAAATTAAACACAAGAGTTTTCTTAAGAAATTATTCATAATATCTCAACAATGGATGGTAAACCATAAACAATCTCTAAAAGCGATGAGATTTTTTCAATAAACTCTTACCACTTAGTTACATGGGAACATAATATCCTTTTAAGATAATAGAATTACATGAATCTTAAAAATATCATGAAAATAAGGATATTTATTATATTATATGTCAAGTGGAAGAATATGCTCTTAAAAAATATTGTAGGTTCTTAACCTAACATGGGTCTCAATTAATCCAAATTGAGACAAAATAATCTTTTCGATTTTGTAACACAAGTAACCTAAACTCCATTAAATAATTTCATAGAATGGATATGTAAATATTCATATGTTTATTTATATGTTTCATAAAATACATCATTTTTAGTATACACACCACTCTAAAGGAATGGGTGGTGAATAATGCAAGTATATCACAGAAATAAAAAGTAAGAAGAAATTCCATTACCTTGTTTCTTGAAACTCATTATACTCATAAAAACCACCTTTATAATAAATATAAATATATTATACATTTATAATAGAATAATTTTCTTAAATTTAATACCATATATGTTTTGATTTTATCTTTATATTACACTCTTATTAATAATTCCACGTTAATATTACACATTATGTAATATTCATTTTGTTTTTCACATGTGTCTAAATTTGTTATATCTTTTGTCTTTATACATATATCATGATTTCACGAATTTAAACCATCAAATATATATCATTTATATTCATTATATGTGTATAATAATAATCAATGAAATAATGTGGTCTGAAATGGGATACATTGTTCAGGGATATAGTTGGTCTATAAACGCATGAACTCTGTTTCTAATTGATGGTAATATTGAAAGAAAAATGTTTAATTAAATATATGTATATAAATATATATTATTATTCCAATATAAATATTCTATCATATATATATATATCACATAATTTCACTAATCCCATCTTTAAAAAATTTAATGTAGTTTATGAATGAATCACTTTGATTTGAGGGGGATGTAATCCACATATCCTCAAACAAAATTATCTTATTTACACCAAATTGGATGTAAAATTATTTTTGCCGAAAAATTTTTATATAAGATTTAATAAATAATAAATATATTATTTATAACATTAATAATTATATTGACCATCAAAATTTCCTCCATGAGAGGTGGTAACAAAAAAATGAACAGTCATCATTTTGTGAGGTGCTAGTTCACCCTACACATAAACAATATGTTTATTACCCATTAGACGGAGGTGTGTGTATGTTTAGGTTAAACACTTTTAATAATAATATATGAGTATATTGAAGATACTAGGGTTTTTTTATATGTAGGAAATTAGATTAATTGATGTGGTGGAGAAATAATATAAAATAATGGAAATTGAGAGAGGGAGTTGCTCATAATTGGGTAATTCCTCTTAGTCTTCACCAAAGAGAATATCTTGAATATTTTTGAACAATGGAATAATTTATGGATGGTGGGGGGATGATGGGATAATATTTTATCAATGTTGTATGATTATAAGGGGCTTGATATGTGTGAGGTAGTAGGGGATGGAGGCATATTATAGTGGAGGAGAAGTCTCATTCTTAAAATATTTTAAAAAATGAATTACATATTGTTTATTCATAATAAAAATGGATCCAATATTGAACCAAAATTAAGAAAACTGATGATAGGTTTGAAATATTTCCATAAAATGGATCTTGGACAAGTTTCTATGTTATTTGGGGTCATTAAATTAATTTTTAGTCCTCAGTTAATATTAACACTACAAGAAAACGGATGTTTATCCAGTGCTAGTTTTTTAAAATTGATTTTGTAAAAAAACTATTAAACCCTATTTTATAGTGATATAAAAGTGTTTTGAAAGGAGGTATTTAAAATATCTTTTTTTATTTCTATTAAATGGGGTTCTTAATAATGTTGCAAATAGATAATTTATAAGGGTACCTTTATCATCTCTTGTAAATAACACTGATAAAGCCCCGTTATAAATGTGCTAGTAGAAAAGTTCGGATAAATAGGGTACTTATTAGTGATTCAATAATAAAACTAATAAATGGGAACTTTATCATCCCCTCTAATGAAGTCAAAAAATATATGTCTTTATCTATTCATTTTTATATTCACTAATATTATCCCCATTTTCACTACTTTTTTAATAGCGCTGATAAAGGGCATATTTCAATGAAATCAATAACCGAAATCCATAGTAATGGTTTTGAAATTTTAGAGGTATTATAATTATTTTGGCCACAATATAGGTATTCAAGGGGTTCCCATGGGTTAACAAGGCATATATTTCATCACAAGCATCGATTTGATATGGGATTGAGGAAAAATAGAGAGTAGGTTCCTATGTTATGGCCATTAAAAAGGACTTAGAATGTGATAACCCCCTAAGAGACCATAAAAACAAAACAATAATTCATAACGAGATCATATAATTTGTTTTGGGAGTATGTTTCGGCTCTACAAGTAGTAAAATCAATGATTTTGATACAACATAACAGTGTATGCCCGTTAAATCATGAGATAATCAATGGAATAAAATAAATTATAGTTTCAAAAAATTTATAAATCAAAATTGAACTTCACACAACCATAATTTTTTATATGTTTTTCAACCCTATAGTAGCCCAGTAGGACTCCAGAACTGAATTTTTTTGTCATCCCCCCTATTTTATTATTATTAAAATAGCTATAAATTCTGACCCAAGTGTCCATTTGGCATATATTTTATTTCATATTGATGATTGTTTCATGATCAACAATTTGATTAGATTTAGATATGAAATGGACTTTAGAATCAGATGTTATGGTTGTTTCATTGTATTTATGGTTTTTGTGCGTTCATTGTTTCTTAACGTTTTTAGGTATTTTATGGGTTTTTATAGTTAATATACACTTTAATATATATATATATAAATAAATAAGTAATTAAAAATATATATAAAAAACTATACATACAAACACACAATCACACATATATAAATATATATATAGGAAATATTATGTAATATATATAAATATATAGATATATCTAAAAATGTTAAAAAAAATAGTATAGGGTAGTGGAAATGGTGATGGTGTATAAGATGGAGGTATGAGGTTCGAAACTCACTGGAGGTAGGGGCGCGTGCTGAGGGTGGGATTATCTAAATCCCTGATAAAGGGGGAAGGGGTGGGGGAACCACTGATAAAAAGAGGTGTGGGGGGATAAAAAAATTATATCTTTTATCATAAAGAAATTTATCTTCACTTTTATAGGCGACCTTTAGCAGAAAATAAAAAATCATTGATATGGTTTTCCCTTAATAGTTCTAAAAAAGCGTTGACAAAGATAACTCTTTGTTAGTACTAGAAAAGCATTGATGAGAGGGGGTCTTTATTAGTGATTTTTACGACATCTTTTAAATATAACACTTCATTATAACATATATTATCAGCACTTCTACAGTGCTAATAATTCTATTTTGCAAGCACTGTTAAAGTCCTGATTTGTAGTAGTGTGTTTTTACATTAACATATATAATTAATTTTAATTACTGTCTCTATGATTTTTTTGTAAAAAAATATGTTGACATTATTAGACATTATAAATTATTATGATTCTAAATGTGGAATCCTTTTTTCAAAGTACAACCACATAAGTGGTAGAAATTTTTTTACAATTCATCCCACTAATGGGATGACACTGTATATTTTTAATAATATAATGATCGAAATTTCGATATGTTTTTATATCCAATTTAAATTATAATCGAGATACAATGACCTAAATTGGATTAATTTATAGAAATAATAAAAAATTATATATTGAAACCAATTTAAATTAATATTTTTCTTTATAAATGTATTAGATGATATGTCATTTTCTGAATTAAAATACTGTATTTTTAACTATTAAATAATCAATGAAACCTTATATAAAAATAGAAAAACATTAATATAACATAATTTTTATATTTATATATATAATATGAATTTAATTTTATCACATTAAATCTATAAAAGGGACAAAATTTTGTTTAAAATTGGTATTTCCATTAATAGGCGGTAAATCTATGTTTATAAAAATATCAATATATAAACATAAAATTTGGTTTTTTCTGTTCTTATTTCTATAAAATATATGGAATTATGATAAAAAATATTTTATTGAATATATAACATATATATAACATTAATATCACTCAATATTTATAATTAATGTAATTTATTAGGGTAAAACAAATTTGGGTCCACAAAATAACAGTATTCCCCATTATATTCAATAGGTTTTCATATTCATTTCTAATTAATTGGTAACTTGTGAAATAATATTATATTTTTTTAAGCCATATATTTTCATAAAACTGTTAGTATAATTCATAATTTATATTTTTGCATTAATTTTATCTCTTATTATATTTAATAATAATATATTATTGTTCAAAAAACCTCAATATTTTATGTTGTGTAATCTATTGAGGAAATTTATTAGTGTGTTTAACTCAATATATCCATATAGTTTAATATAGAGTAAGCTAAAAATTTTGTTGTTTTTAGTGCATGATTATCATGGTGTTGTGTATAATGAAATCTAAACCTAGTGCTTTCATATAAAATAAACAATTTTTTGTGTTTTGTGAAATTAAAAATATAAAAAAGGTTAAATTAATTCCAAAATAATAATTCACAACATCTAGGGGTGTTACATTCTCTCTACCATAAAATGAATTTTTCCCCCAAAATTATTTTGTATTTTCAAATGTTTAATACTTTAAGGATCTATTCATTGAAACCCACATCATAAAATTTATTACTAAAACATTCCTTAAAAAGGGAAATTTTGAACCCAAACAGTTACACAATGTAACATATAAATAGGTTTCCACATAGGTGAACACAAGTCTTAAGTGAAAGCATTGATATGGAAGAGAAATATATAATAATATTCTAATAAAGTGGGATAGATAACATGGTTATTAGAGAGTTAACATTGACAAATCCAAAAAAATTTGGTGATCTAAGTGTCTATTTGATTCATTAAAAATAAAGTAACTATTATAAATTTTTTGGTTTCGTGGTCCATTTTCCTAAATTTGAAAAAATTTAATTAAAAGATATACTTTCATGATTTCTAGTCTACCTCACCATTTTTTAGTTCTTTACCCACATCACATAAGGAATGTAAATTTCTCATTCTTGAAGTACTAAGAGATCATGGTATCCATGATCTTCCATCCCATTTTAAATCGATTAGCATCATCATAATGTTGATAGAATATGAAAACGAAAATGCATAAATCCTAATGTTTTCAGATAATGAATTAATATCAAAAAAACACTGTAATTTTAACATAATATCACCATAAATGGTTACATAATGACCCTTATGAGAAATTAAAATAAAAAACTTCAGAAAAAATGTCATGAAATCATATTAACAAAGACACCCCATATATCAAGAATTATCAAATGTTATTCATATTCCAGACATGTCAAACCCCTCATAATACATTACATTTGAACATGTTTACCATGTGAATCACCATAAATAATTTTTGATAACATGAATTGTTTCTTTCTTCACATTATAACTAGATTCATTCTATAAATCCATGAAAATGTAAATCCCATCCATGATGACATAAAACACTTTTTCAATGATTCGTTCCAGAGAATTTTGTACCATCCAATTTACTTATTCATATCCAAAATATCTGTATCCATGCATAATTATCTCAAAATTATTTGTTAATTATGGGTTACATTCCATTAATCAGAATACCACTCTTCCATGAAAATAATTTTTTATGTTTTCATAACCATTAAAATATCCATTTCAATACATAATGAAATCATACAATGAACATACATATTTTTTCCTGATTTATATACCATAATAACTGAATTCCAAAACATCTATAATTAATTCAACCAACTATATTCTTAAACTATGATTCATGATTTGTAAACTTACTCATGAATAACATTTTCCATGAATATGAAATATGAATCATGTCTTCAGGTTCCCCAACCCCAATATAATCATTCTTCTAGTCTTTAATGTAAACAATACTTGAGCAACATCACATCCTTTCAAATTTTGTTTCTAATCTCTCCATCATTAGTAGAAAAAATTGTACATGTACAACCATACTAATCCTATTGATGATATTTTCACTTAGTAAATCAATTTTTATAATTCCTATACATTCAACATATATCACATTAAATGATAACCATGTTCCTTATATATCTCTCCATTGAATATAACCCTATAATATATTGTATAAAATAGTTATCATATTTGGATTCCATATAATAATAATTTTTTTCATTGGTATCCTAAATCATTGATCCTAATTATTTAATCTATGAAACCTTAGGTTTATCCTTTGTTATTCATAGTCACCATCTATTTAAATAAGTTATGATGTCTCATAAAGATTTTGTGAATTCCCCAATCATTTCCCATGGAATATCATACCTAATTTATAGAAAGGCTCATTGTCATGTACCTGATTTCCAGGAGTCAGGTATGAAATATATAATTATATTTGTTACTCTTAGGTATATCTATTCTAGAGCTATATACACTTTTACTATCCACACATGGATGCATTTCGTGGAAAGCAAACACTTTATCTTTTACCCAAATTCTAGGATATTTTCATATGCTTATAGTAATCCTTATACTTATCCCTGGACATGTCTTTAGGGTTTTTAGTAAGGATTTCTAATCCTTGATTCTAATGTTTAACTAAAAATTGGTTTTGATACCAACTATAGAATCCATATATTTTCATATCTAAACATTGAATCACTTTTTCTAAATATATAAAAACATGATACAAATGACAGACAAATACTAGTATTAGTATAATACTTTCATAAATATAGAGTCATAAAAAATGGTACATGAACGCGCTATATTATCTCTCACATGGTTTTCTAAGAATAACACCCATCCTTGAAATATCATATAAGAAATATGTCATCATATAAGGGGGAATTAAGCATTAAAATGGGTGAACTCACATACTCAACAAGGGTAGACCAAGAAGATACGAATGAATATAGATGAGAATAGATGTATGAGAACATGATCATAAAAATAGATGATCATACCCTGAATATCAAAGATCACATACATTAATTATGGAATAAATCTTAGTAGTTGATAAACCATGAATTGTAAATAACTAAAGAATATAATCCATTAAATCATAATATACTAATAATATATATAATTGTGGGGGACACGTAATTATATAAAACTACGTCCATAATAGAAAATGGATCACTTCCAAGGCTATTTTAGTGTAAATATTCCATTAATGAACTTGGTTCACACCCCGTTCAATCCCTGTGTTTAAGAATTTAGTTGAATCCTTATTTAATCCATGTAATACAGATCTTATTTCATTTATTATTCTATCCATTATTATATTAAGATATATAAATTTTTACCCAAGGAAATGGAGGGATATATAAGTCCCAACAATATCTTAGTAAAATCCTACTAACATGTGTCTTAAATTCATAAACAATCATATCAGAACACGTGAAATGAAATTGTTGTTATAAAAATTAAATCATATATTAACCGAAGAAAAATATATAGGTTTCATAATAATATAATCAAATAAGAATCCATGAAATTAATTAAAATTAATATGAATATAACCCTTGATCGATATATGGGTTTTATAAACATATAACCCATGGAATAGTAATGGGTATCATAAGCATCATTACATAAAAAATAAACCATTAAAAAAAGAATATGATGCGATATTTTGAATAATTTCTCTATAAATTATTTTGTTATATTATAGGATCTCATATTAAATGGGAAATGATTTTTATTTACATTTTAGAATAACTTCATGATAAAATAACCTTTGTTATTTGAAAAATGATCTTGAAAGCATAAAATTTTCCAAAGCCATTTTAGTTGAAAATGCCTTGAAAAAAAATAATGAGGACTTGAAATAATTTTGAAATCCTATTTCACTTAAAACATATAATATAATCATTAAAGGATATTGATAATATTATTAAAATGGTTTTTGAAATATTATAGATTTCATATTGAATAGATTAATACTTCATATTTTTTTATAATAATTTTTTAAATTATATAAAGTACCATATAGTTTAAAAATATAAATAATGCATTGATATATTTTTAGTAAACATATGAGAATAAAAAACATGTGTGTTCTTGAGATATGGGTCATAATATTTCATCAGTAGAAGAATGATTATAAATATTCTTGAAAAGTGATGGTAATATTGTAAAAAATACTTACCACATGGTTACTTGATATCATACTCCACAGGTTAGAAATGGGAATGAATAATGCTTAAAAATTCCATGAAATGAAGGAGATTCATAATATAACATGTCAAAAATAATTATATAGACCGCATAAAATAATGGAGGCGAATAACAATCCATGTGTCATAAAGAGGGAAAATTTAGACAAAACTGTCAAATAGAATTTGTAACCCTTGAAAAAAACTAATTGAAATAAATATTATTTAATGGATGTATAAATACACAAAAAAATAATAAAAATAATCATATAATACATCCATGGGAAGTATTCACACCGAAATAAAAGAATGGGTGGTGAATAAAACATGTATCTCAGATAAATAAAAAATGACATGAAATTACATTATCTTGTGTCTTGAATCTCTTCATAATCATAAAAATCTATGTTAAAATTTTTTAAATTTATTATAAATAAATAAAATAACCATATTCATATATATAATATAATATATTAATTTATTATGACATTATATTTCCCACTTATTAATAATTCCATGTTATGTTTAAGCTTTTTGTGATATTCATTTTGTGATTCACATGTGTCATAGTTTTTTATATATATTGTATATATAGTTGTATCAGGATTTATAGAATGTAAAATTTGATATAAATTTCATTATATTAATTTTTTTTTGTATAATAATATTTATATTATATATTTAGGAAATATAATGCGTCGTTAATGGAGATTGTAGGACGTATGTATGCATGAAGGTTTTTGTCATTTAATTATGATTCTGAATGAAGGAAGTCAATTGACATATATATATACATATATGTATGTTATTAATTATTCTAGTAGTATTTTTATATCATATATATCATATAGGTTAACTAATTCTACACTTAATTAATTCCTTGTAGTGTGTGAATGAATCACAATACTTTGAGGGGTAGTATTCCACAAATTCTTTAATGAAATTATAGTATTTACACCAAATTTAATATATAGAGATATGTGTGGTAAAATTATTATATAAACACAATAAAATAATTAATATTATATATGAAACATATATATACATATTTCACATCATAATATCCAACATGAGTGGTAGTACCGGAAAAGTGAACAATCATCAATTTGTGAGGTCGACGTTCATCTTACAGGTAAACAAATATGTTTGTTACTCATTGGATGGAGGTGTGTATAAGTGTATGTTGAGCCATTATCTTAAAAACACATAGAATATTTGGGAGAAATTTATTTTATTAGAATTGAATATAATTAATTGAGGTCATGCAGAATGAAAAAAAAATAAATTCAGTTTGAGGAAGGGTGTTATCCCATAATCAAGTTTCTACATTTCGTTTGCAGCAAAGGGATTACTCAGTAGGATTCTTGAATGAAGGGAGGTGGTACGAAGTAAGGTATGGATGTTTTTATATTATTAAGTCATATTTTTGGTTAGCCTATAAACTTTATTAAAGCGATTAAGTAGGATTAGATGATATTTTTTACAGTGGAGAACCATTGGCACCCTTTTTATATTTTGAAAAATAAATTCTATACTTGTTTTTCACATGCCCTGATGATCCAATAATGGACCAAAAATTATATAAAAGGGAGGATAGTTTTGAAATATGTTCATCCAATTACTCTTGGATAGGTTTCTACATAATTTTGGGTTCTTAATTGATGGTTTCTTCCTAGGTTATGTTTAATTTTACCTTAATCGATGTTAGTAATTTTAATTACTTTCACTAATTATTTAATCGAAAAAACATAGTTTAAAATATTAGAAATTAAAATTTATTCTAATTTCCAAAAATGAACACAATTTTTCTTATTGGAAGAACATATGTGGGAGAAATTAATTTAATATTATCCCCTCTGACAGGACAACACTGCATGTTTTAAATCAAAAAAAGATCAAATGATTTCTATGGTTTAATATCCATTTTCAATAAAATATTGGTTACAAAGGCCTGATTGTATTAGTTTATAAAAACTTATATTATTAAAAATATAATAAAATTTATATATAATTTAGCTTTATGATGTAATTAGATGAAAAAGATGTTTTAACTTAAGATTCAGTTTTCTAACAGTTCATTAAAAAATGAATCTAAATAAGAATATTCCGAAGAAATAGACTAAATTTTTTTATGTTTATATTTCAACTATGATATTCATTTTAAAATATTACATCTAAAAAAATCAAAATAAATTATTTAAAATAGGTTCTCCAATAAGAGGTTATAAAACTACCTTTATAAAAATTTTACTTTTTATACATTAAATAAGGTTTTTTTATATCTTGTGTCTCTCAAATATTATGAATGAATATAGAAAATAATAAAATGAATATATACAATATATATTAAATAAATTTCACTAAATAATTATAATTAATTTAATTTATTAGGGTAAAACATCTTTGTGACCATAAAAATAATAATATTTCCCTCTATATTCAATCAGTTTTCATATTCATTTCTAATTAATTGGTAACCTATAAATTAAAATTATATATTTTTTAACTATATATTATCATAAACTAGTCAATACCATTCATTAATTTTAATTTAACATATATGTTATATATTATTATAATAAATAATAATATTTTAAAAATATATAATTGTTCAGTAAACCTCGGTCTTGTGTATTACACAAGCCATGGAAGAAAGTCACTCTTTTGTGCATTTAAAGATAACGTCATCAATCCCATGATGATGATGATAAGATCTATGTTGGTTATAGTTTATAATTAACATGGTGATTTATATAATTCAATATTTTCATGGTTCTTGAATATAAAATAAACTATTTTTATAGTTGTGTTACATGAAAAATATCCAAAAGGTAAAATTAATTCAGAAATATAATTCACAAAATATCATGATGTCCACCTAAGTCCTGGTATAACAAATTATCTAATTAATTTTTTTTGTAGTTTGCATGTTAATAAGTTTTACCGTACATTTTTTTATTTTTCATACTATTTGTGATGTGTTAAACAAGTGATATAGGAATGTTTTGGAGCCTGTGTTTGATACCACACTACTTCATTACAAAAACCATTCAAGGAAATATGTCTAAGTTTCCAGGGGAATGGGATTGATGTTATTTGTGTTAATCATTATAGTTATATTGTTTCCTCAACATGTTATCAACATTATTTTTTTGATCTGTGATTTATTTTTCATTTGTCACATGGACCATATAGGGAAGAGGCCTGACATACATCATTATGGGAATATAGGATTCACATGACATATATTCATATGTATCTGCGTAATGACACATATAATGATAATAAAAAACATCTAAATATTTTTTTTATTTTTTCTAGCTTGTGTATCAATATTAATTATATAAATATTAAGTACATAAAAATAGAAAAGGTATTATTAAATTAATTTATTATAAATTTAAATTTAAATGTCCTTTTTTAAAATAAATGTTTTTTATCTTGAAAAGATTAATTTATTTTTAAAATTAATCTTTTCAAAATTAATATAATAGTAAACTTTTTTATTTCTATAATTTTTTTTCGATGGATAGTAAAAAATATTAATGTTAAATTAAAAATGTATCTTAATTTGAAGTATTCACCAATTAAAATTATTTTATTGACTAGTTTTAAATTATTATTAGTTTATTAGGATTTATAATATTCAAATAATGTTTTTTAAAATCTATTTTTTTCGTTAATTTATCATGAAAAATAATATTTAAAAATATTATTTTTGTGAATGACCTCTTTACCGTCATTTGTATGGGTTTAATTTTATATTAAATTCAATAAATTCATAAATTTTAGATTTTACTAATAGATTCAAAAAAAATTAGTTATTTATTCAAAAATTAGTAAATATTAAATTTTTATTTTTAGTCAATATGTATAGTAAACAATATAATTTTATTACCTTGGTGAAGATTAAATTAGTAAATTTAGTTAAAAAATAATAATAACCCTAAAATGTCCAAAACCATTTCATAAATATTATTTTATGATTATATTTCAACCGTTGAAATATAATTTGATAATTTATGACTTTTTTGGGCCATATGGATTATATTAGAAGCAATATAATATTTTTTTATAAAGTCAATCATTCCACAATATTTTTGTTTCATGTATTTATTATGGTGTTATATATATGATATGTTAAACTATAAAATTTATTTTGTTATATAAAATATTAATCTTTAGGATATTAAATAATTATTATTATTTGAGGAAAAATACCATAATCGTTTACCCAATAGTAATGTAGATATTTCTCAATTAAAGAAAGATTCAATGAAATGATATTTAAAGTATAAAAAGTAACATAGTTTGGGATAATAAATGTAATCATAAAATTTTTATATGAATTTAATATTTTATGTATATTTAATAATAATTGTTTTTAATTTTTTGTGATATCGTTAATTTATAAATGTCAATAAAAAATATACCTCTAAAATTGAAATTATGGATATTTAATAGTATATAATGATTTAGTAAAAGATATAATATTGATAATTATATTAACATAGGCAATGTGATAATTATAATGTTTTTAATATCAAATATGGTCCATTTGTGGGACACTTTAAATCTTATATGGACTATATCGATCATCAAATAATAAAAATTAATGTTGTAACTGTAATAGTGAATGTGATTAATAGGGGTTAGAATCAAATGATAAGGGTAAAAACACATTCCAATCATCAATAATGATGATTTTATAAGTGTATTTATAAAAATAATAATATTTTATTTCAAATAATTTTGTTTTTATTCATTTATAATTGAATATTTATTTATATTAATTTAGTATTTTCAATAATCTCTAGAGTCCCCATCCCCTCTCTTATAAAATGTCACACCATTTTCTCAATCCATCGCACTTAAAATATATTTTGGATCTCCCAATAAAGAACCCAATCCATTACTAAATAACCTAACCTACTTTTCAAGGTCCTAGTTTAGGAATAATTCCAATATAATAGGGATTAATGTGTTATAAAAAGGTGTAATTTTAGAGAAGATGTTTATTTTTCAAGTAAATGTTTGAGTTTTGATTCTTCTTCCACCTTCTTAATATTTACTCAAACCAAAATACAATTATATGAAAATTATAATAAATATTTTTTGATTTGATTATTTTAATATAACAACATATATCTATCTCATATTTAGTCAAATGTAAAATAGAACTGTAACTCTTGTGTGTGGAGGTCTACTACCTCATGACCCAATATAATTCATTCTTCTTCATCATCACTCATGGATGGATTATAGTGACCATATTAATGTATATATATATATATGATGTTAATGCCATGTTTATCAATATAAAAATATCGTTTATCATTTATCTTCTTTCTTTTCCATGCACTATAAAATTATTCATTAATAAATAAAATCATATATATAAGTATATTTAAATAAATGATAATATATAACACATATTATAGTGATTTTGGAAAGTTAAATTTATATGTTACATCCATCTAAAATGATCATTGAAAAATGGAAACATTACTCATGCGTGCATGTAACCTAATTTCTCCATGATTGTAACATAGTAATTTTTTCAAATTTATGTTTAATCAAAATATTAAAAAGTATATATTATGTATAGAAAATAAGTTATTTAATGATTATTATTTTGATATAGACATAATTTTACCATATTTGATCATTTTTAAAATAATTAAACAATTTTGAACATGTGAAAATAATATCATAGAAAAAACCAACATGAATTTAGTTTATTAAATACATAACTATGAAATTGTAAGACATAAAATAAAATTACTAATAACCATGAAATAGTTTTTTACATGAAAATAAATATCTCATTTTTATTATTCCATAAGATAAGGAATATACATGACACATCAATCATGAGGTAAGGAACATTATTTTCAAAATCCTCCTTTAGAGTTTCTTTTAAAATAATACTGAATATATATAAATATTTTCTAAAAGTTTTTAAATTAATTTATTTATATTCTCCAATATATTTTTTATATCCATTTTTCACATGTTTTGATTTTTAAAAAATAGATTAAGAGGATTATTTTTTTCAAAAAAAATCACATTAAGTATTCTAGGATAAAAATAGTGATTTTTTTTTAATATATATATAATGAGAGAATTTTCCCACTATCCTAAAACATTAATAAATTAATGATTACATTATGTGTTTGAGTTGTTATTTTCAACGAGAATTTTTTCTTTATTACATTACATTATTATGTATTTTAAAATTTTTCAAACAGGTAGGATATTTTCATTTTGGAAAAGGTTTTTTCATATGGTTTTAAATGTTATTCAAAATGTATATATGATGAAAAGATTCAATAATAAATTTTTTATATGTTACGTGATTATTATATTTTAAATGGGAGAGCCGAATATTGCATATTTGTGTGTTTCATTCTCATTATTTCTCAATATTTATCTCAACATATCATGTATTTAGTGTGATCCTTGATTGTGTAGGGTGAGATAGTTATTAATATGGGTGTGTCGAGATAGCACTCTAATTCATTGGATAAGGCACCTAAACTTGGACGAAATAAGGGAGAGTTATATAAGTGTTTTTTTCTTTTGGATTTAATGATGATCTTGTTATTTCTTTCATGGGGGTAAAGTTTCATTCGAATGTGATTCCTTAACAATCCAATAATGTTTTTTTATTTTATTAATATGGTTTTTAAAGTGTTCATTAACCAAAAATTTATGTTCTCATTATTGAGGGAATTTTGTTATTTCATATTTTCAAGAAGTTTTTTTGATAATGGCTAACAACCTATGTTATTTATTATTTCTTATTAGACCAATGAATTTTTAATTTTTTACTCCCTTTTCTGAGTTCATTGTACTCATATCACATTTTGAGATATTTTAAATGGGATTTATTTAGTATAGTGTCATTGATGAGGTGAATATTATAATTATAACAATTAATCTTAAATATAATACCTATTTTCTTAAAATATTTGTTATGTGGAAAAATGGATACTGGTTATAAGAATCCCCTGGTAATATATGGGTTTAAATTGTAAGATTTTTTCATAATAATATAAAATTATAAATTGAATCGGTCCTTTGAAAAATGAGAATGTAAATTATAATTTAGAAATAATTGAATATGTAATATTTAAATCCATGTCGTTGTAGTTGTTATCAATGTATGGATTATATGACATTGGATATTTGTATTTTCACCGTGTGTTGTTATCCTAATAGTTATGGAAATCATCAAGGGTTTACATGTTTATAATAGTCACAACCTTTTTATGTTTTCTGTGATGATATTTTATTGTGAATAATGTTATTTTGGGATACTTGTTCTGAATTTTCATTGAATTTTTATTTATATATAATCTCTGTGATTATTATGTGCATAATTTATTTTAGAACAAATGATGTCTTTTTACGGTTGAAAAAATATATTTTTTGTATAAAAATCCATAAACATTTATATAATCTCTGATTATGAGTAAATAACGTGTTATTAAATTAGTGGGGAGAAATTAAAATGTACAATCTAACATAGTATTTGAAAAAATTTCATTAATATTTGATATTTTTTTGATATTTTTTTGGATTTTTATCACATTTTTTTGAATTTTATAAGAATTATATTAATATATATTTTCAAAATGGTTACCCCGTAGGTCGAGTGACAACCCATAAAATCGTTAAATGAAATGACATTTTCTGTCACAACAGAGGGGCGGAAAGGGTTAATATCCTATAACATTCCCATTTGAATTACAGGTTATTATGGCATTTTTTGTTTCATTAATCAATTTTATGATTGAATAATAATATTATATAATGAACTTTTTAAATCATATAGATTACCATTCTGATTGGAAAATGTTATTTTTTATTATATGAATAATGTAATTTTAGATTAATATCACTATAATATTTAGGAACAATATATTATTATGGAATTTATAATATTATGGCATATTATTCACAAAATAATTGATGAATTATATTTTAGAAAAATATATTTTCATAATCTGACTTCATGGTAATTTTATTGATTTGTTGGATGATTTTCATATCTATAAGATTATGTGATTATAAATATTAAAATTTAGTCATGATCCATTAAGGGTGACAGATATTATTTCGAGTCAAATTTTATGTGATCAAATACATGATTTTTTTTGGAATCAATATTAATTGAGACTACTCTTTGGACTTTATAGATAATTACTATTTTTTACAATATATGTTCATATTTGGATATTTTTATTGAATTTTGATGATAAAATGTTATTTTCTTCATGTTATGGTTCTTTTGTTTTGAAAAATAGATATTCTTAGGGAATCCGTTATGGTTTTAGAGAATCCCTAAAGAGATGATGTATGTAAAGTAATTTTTTTGATTTTGTGATCTATGTAAGTTGATCTTAATGTATCAAGAATGAAAAATTAATCAAGATTACACATCATATGTAGAAAAATATGAGATTGTGGATAAAATTGTTTAATGGATTAAATTATAGTTGGCATATAAGTATATTTACCTAATTTATAACTATATTTGAAAATATGATTATTAAATTCAAGAAAACTGATTTTGATATAACAACACTATATTTTTTCATATATTACTTATAATTCTACCGATTGTTCTCCTATCGTATATCTAGGGGTGTGTGATGGCTAACATTCAAATGACCATCTTATCTATATATTTGAAAAATTCATTAGGAGTTAGTTTTCAAATAAATATACATGTTTTTAATTACCTCTTATGTTGTCCTACATTAAAACCTAGATTCTATTGCAAAAAAATCATTCAAACATCCATTTTATCTTTTTTCATGATGAATATTTATTATTCCATTTTTTTATTTTGGATTTGAACATATAAATTTTGAAAATTCAAACATAGTTACAGAGATTAAGTTGAAAATTAAGATGGTTAAATTTTCAAATATGTATGGAGAATATAATATCCTATATAATGATAGAGTTAATTATTTTAATATTTATTAGTATTCAGATATTATGTATTTATATTTAATATAAATAAATTCTATAATTGTGACAATAAAAAAGAAATGTACTTATTAAACTCATTTTATATTTTTTTATATTTAAAAAATTATTTTTAAAATTATTGAATTTTATTTTAACAAAATAATTTCATTTATGAATTCATCATGTCCAAATTATCATATGATGAAATAGTTTTTTTCAATAAATAATGAAAAATGCAAATTATTATTGAAACTATATATTATTTTAATGTATTTTTAGTGTAAAATTTTGTTTTTGGGTATTATTTTATTTTAATTAGTTCAATTTGATTTAAAATAATATAATTCTATTTTTATAAAGGATTTTAAACTATAATTCAGTTTTAAACCATTTTATATTTGAAAATAGAATTTTTCTGAAAAATCATATCCATTGCATTATGATTCTATAATTACAAATATAAATTCATCAACATTTATATTTTGAATTTTATGAAATGGATTAAATATTTTGAATATGTCTTTAAGAATTTATAAAATATGTACCTTATTTTTTTGTTTGATATTAATAGTAATCTTAGTAATTTTACTACCAATAATAAGGGTTAATATTGTAATGTTAAAAATAAAATGATAATGGCCCTAAAAATGACAATACTCTTACCTAAATATTATTTTAGGAGTATATCTCATTGACAACTATAGAAGGGTAAAATTTATGAACTTTTTGGGCCTAATGTATGAAATTTTTGCCATTCCAGTGTTCTATTTAAATTAAATTCAATCATATTACACTCCTTTTTTTAGTATGTATATTATTTTTAATATTATTTTATGTAGAGTATATTTTTGACTATTAATATAATTTTAAATTTAAGTATATTTATCTTTATATTGTCATCCATTTTTAATGAAATAATAAATCCCTAAAATGACTACACATTGTTTATGGAGTAATTATTGAATTAATGGAAAATTCAAATAAATTATATAAATAATATTAAAAGTTTTTAATATTATCTAATTAATTTAATACATGAATTTTTTAGATTAATATAATATTTTCTGGATTTGAAGACTTATTTAGTAATAATTTTATGTGTTTTGTGATATTATTGATGTAAATGTAATAAATAGTTCTAATAATTAAAATTCTAGACAATTTATCATAATTAATATGTTATTATAGAATTGTAAATTCCAAAACATCTCTTAATTAACCAAATTAATTAGGATATGTTTTAAAATATATAAAATGTTCCATTAATTTAACTTTTATCATTTTATTGTACATGTACTTAACCGTAAATACAAAAAAAATCAGGTTTTCTGGATATGAGTTAAAGGTGTTAACTAGGGGTTGGAACAAAATAATAAGGTCAAAACATAGAAAAAAATGTCTAAGTTTTATGGTATTATATTATTTCATCCATAAAATCAAATTATATTTAATATAAATATCATTGGGTCAATTTTTAGTTGAATATTTATTTATAAAAATTTAATATTTTTATATATTCCATGAGTGTCCCACAACTCTCTTATAATAGGGATCCTCTTATTCTCAAACTAACCCACATAAAAACGTTTTTAGATGATCCATGAACTAACCAAATAATTTACTTCAATCCCTAGCCTTATTATATAGGTATAGTGTTATGCAAAATACCAATCACAAAGGTCTTAAATTATTATGAAATTGAGCATTCAAAATATGATGTATATGTTTCAACTTCATGGTTATGTTTTGTTTACACATACACGTGCTTATGATCCACTAAAAGTAGAATAAAATAAAAACAAAACTATAAAAAATAAATTAATATTCTATTAATATAATATAATAACCTATATCCATCTCATTTTCCATCAAATGGGAAAAAAATATAATCCGTGTATATAATGGACTACTGTCTCGCAAACCAATATAATTTATTTGTCATCACCATCACTCGTGTTACAATTATAATTATTTAATTAATGATTAGATGTGACATTAATGACATATTTACTATTATTAGAATATAATATATCAATTATGTTATTATATTTCAATGTACTAAAAAATGATAATGTCTTTCTATGTACAGGTGGACTACCACCTCTATGATGTCATATGAATCATTTTTCATCATGAAATCACATGGATGAAATATATACAAATATTAAATGAAATAATATAAAAAAATTTATATAATGAAATTTTAGGAAATATAATATATTATTTAAATTCATTCCTCAATGATAATTGGAATATGGAAACGGTACTCATGCGTATGTCTGGACAACCACCTCCGTGATTAAAACATATTTCATTTTTTAAAAACACATTTTAATAGATTAATTAATAAGTATAATTTTTATAGTAATGATAATTATTTTATTTTTATTATTATGTAAATTATGTTATGCTATACTTTTTTATCATAACAAACATATAAAATCCAGTTTAAATATATGAAACAAATATCATCAAAAATCTTAATTGAATTTAATTAATTAAATATTATATTATATCACGGTAAGAGATAAAAAAATGAATACTAAACATGAAATTTTTTTCAAAGACAAGTCAATAATTATCCTTCGATTATTATTATGTATGATAATGAGTGTATGTGGTGAATTGAATTTATGGTATGGGATTTATTTTAAAACCACGCAATTAAGGTATCTTTTAAAACTATATTTTTTCCATATCTATGTTTTCTAAAAAAATTTAAATAACGCTTTTTATATTATAATAGTAATTTTTTAAATTCATTTTTAATGTAGTTTTACTATTTAAAAATTGGATTAAATGGATTGGTTTTGTTTTCTTCGAATAATTTACTTTGTTAGTTGTCTAAAATAGTTACCAAATTATTATTTTATAAACATATATTGAATGACCCTATTTTACTAACATCATGAGACTATAATTATTTCTGGATTACGTTACATTTTTCTATGGTACTTTTCAATGAAATTAATGTATTCATTATGTGCACAAATTTTATATTTTCATAGTTATTATTTAAATAAAATAGTATTTTTGATTTTTAAAAGTTCAATTTCTTGGGATTTAAAAACATTTTCAAAGGTTTTATAACGGAAATGTTTAATGATATATTTTTATATGGTCCATGTAAAATATATTTTAAAAACATTGTAGTTTATAAAATGTTTTCACCCACATTATAGATCACGGGTGATCCCAATATAGTGTATATGTTTGGAGTTACTAGATAACATCTTCTAATCCCATTATTGATTTGGGTGCACCCAAAAATAACAGTAATAAATTTTATAATATATATTGTCTTTTTATGTAATTATGTGCGAGCTACTAGTGTAATTATCCAATAGATATTATAGGGATCATGTTATTTAAAACACATGATTAAAATGATTTATGAATGAGATTCTCCAATAATATGAGTTGTGTTTTTATTTTAAAAAAATGATTCAAAAGTTTTTCCATAAAAAAATAATTTTGTTTGCTTTCTAGTGGAAATTATTATTTTTATAATATCAACGCACATTTTATATAATGTTTTATGTTACATGGGTTTTCATTTTTCCACAATCCTAATTGATTTTTTTACTTTTTAAGCCCCTTATATATATTTTTCTATAAAACCACATTTTTGTTAAAAAAAATCATAGCTTTTAATGTTATTTTTGAATAATGAAGAGTACATGGTAAAAACTGTAAACATTTTCCATTAAAAGATACCATGTATTATTCAAAATGGTTCTTTTTATAGGATAATTGATAGTCAGTATAAAAATCCACCTCTAATGTATGGGTTTACTGTGTTTCTGTTTTCACTAATTTAATAAAAATAGAAATTTAAAATATCCAAAGTTGTGTAATAACATGAATTCTTGATCACAAATAATAGAAGAAGTAATGCTTGTGGAAACTTACTTAAAATTTCATCCTTTTAATGATTAGGTATTTCAATTTTATGTTTCTAATATAGATTATACTATATTTTCCTATATGTATTCTCCATGGAATTATAGCTGACTGTTCTAACAATGTATATTTATCCAGATGGTAGGATTTGTGGACCTTTTTGGGGTTCTTGATGATAAGATTGAGAATAATGATGTGGTCCCTTATATAATGTAGGTTCAGTGCCACATTCTATTAAACATGGACATTATAATAGTTTGCAATAAATCCCATAGGGATTGCTTCAATTCAGGTAATGTTATTTAATGTTTAATGAAAACATTTAAGGTATTTTCCCATATATTTTTTAATATCAATCTACTTAACCAATACCTAAGACTATGGTACTCTCAATATGGATCACATTTGGATGGTTCCATTATATATATATACATATGAGACATCATGTTTATAAAAGGGTTGTTCGTTGATTCCTTGTTATGATTAGTATATCGGTAAGTTGATTATAGTTTTTTTAGATGGTTGATTATTTGGTCATCTAATGTAGGATATATGTATATGAGACCCTTGAGTGGCCATTAGAATTTATTAATCATTTTTTGATATAGTAATAAGATATTATTTATGAGTTAGGAATTTTTTTACTGTCCATGTATGAGTACCTAATGAAGAAATGACATATGAATCTAGATTTTGGAACTCAAAATAATAGTGATTCTTGGGAAACACATGAGTCTGGTCAGATTGAAAAAATGAGTGTTCCTAGAAATTTTATAAATCTTAGATTCCATAGATTTTGTGATTGATTCATGAAATTTGTTATACAACCTACGGTATTGGCATGGTTATTTCAAAGTGTTTCTGAGAAAATTTCCTTCATGGAATGTTATTTACTATTATGGTTTGATTTTTGGAATATGAATAGTGGATTACCTGGACTTGTAAATATTGGATGAAATTTAATAGTTTGATGGACGAATTAGATGATGATTTTGATTTTATTCCAAAACTATAGGAAGAAAAATGTGCTGTTATGATTCGCAGAATACTTATGATCATTTTTTAATGGTAGTTCCATGGTTTAATTCCTTTTCTAGGACTGAAATGACATAGATTATGTTTTTTGGTTTTGGAATTTAAGCACTAATTCAATGATTTTGTAATCACAGTTTTATGATTCTAGGTTCAGAATTATTCACACTAGGATATTATGACATCTATTTTTCAATTACATATATGATATATGGTCTGATGGGTAATTAATAGTGGATTTTAGATCATTGTGGGCCATGTGAAAGATGGGTCATAATGGAATCTATTGATTCTATAATGGTTCAAGTGGAACAAAAATTTTATAGGAGTGAAAATGTCTCCATTTTGAATATAATGACCTCATAGATCATGAGATCTCACGGGATGTTGATTATGAGAATTGATTTTGAATATTGACTTGGGTGTATTGATGAAATGAACTATAAATTTGACTTTTATGGAGTGTTATAATGAATGAAATATAGTTGGGAGCGCACCAACCACTATAACAATTTTTCATCATAATCATAAATAATGATAACATGTATCCCATCAGTTATGTTCATATTTAAAAGGAATTAGTTGTGACTTTTTTTAATTTAAATTACTGCTATTTGAGTTATTTTCCCCATGTAAGAACATATTTCTCCGTGGGGAATGAGATATAGGTTTTGTAGATCATGGAATTGAATTGAATTATTGAGTAAAATAAAACTCATAAGTATGGGGTGTCGTATCTGTCATGGATAATAATAATACACAAGGTCTAGTCATTGGATTCTTTTTGACGCGTCGATAAATATACCTGATGGAAATTAGAATCTAATGGGTATGAGAATTACTAATGTAAATTCAATTTATTAACGATAGATATCAAGTGTTAAACTCGGTCACATTATGTAAATTAAATAGATTTATTATATTCTAGGGATGAATTCACTCAGTTCAGGTGTTAGTGAATTATATCATTTTTGGTTGAATAGTCATCCAACCAAGTAATATACCTGGAATGTCTCATTAAAACATCATTGGATGTTTTATTATGATTACAAATGACTTATGATAGTAAAGGAATCATGATAGGGTAATCTGTATGACACATCAATCACAAAGAATTAGTGTTTTCATGTTTTTCTAGCTTGGTGAGGTTCAACTTATGTTATTAAATGCTGTAAGTTGTTGTGGGATGAAAACTACTTTAAATTTTTTCTATTGGTTATCATAGAAGTGAATCTAGGTCGGACCAAGGATATATGAGATGAGAAATATTTTGAAGAGTGACACATTCATGATGGTTAGTGGGATAACAGAACAATAGTGTCTTGGGGTCGATGAGCGTCATGGAGAGATTGCTTGAGGTTTTTTGAACTAAAAAGAGTGGGGAATCAGCTCTAAAATATTACCATCATTATAATTAATTTTGTGATAAGAAGATATATTAAAAATTATTAGGAAGAATTCTATTTTCTGATAGAAATTACCATTTTATATAGGTCAGGATATTTGGTAGGTTGATCATTAGATACATTTCTAATATTAAATGTTTTACAGAAGATATTTTAATATACTTCTCTTATACATGAGTGAAAATTTAGGGAGATTTTTAATATTAATCTTTTTGAGGGTTGAAATTTAAATTTTCGATCTGTTATTCAAATAGACATTTTTAATGTTAATAGAGAAGTATATTGAAATTTTACTATGTATTTTTATGAATACTGGGGACTCAATGAAGTGATGGAGGATTCCTTGTTTAGACATGTGTGCATTCAGCACGAAACTATAGGGTAGGGTTTTTTAGACTATTTTTGTAGATTTTGGATGATACAATGTGACTTGAGAGGTTTGAGTAAGGGGAACTACTGAAAGATTTTTTATTATGGAGGCAGTGTGGCATTCAAGTAATAACAAAATGTAACACTAATTGGAGGTCATCCATACTATATGGGATTTCAAAATCAAAAAATAATGGTGTGAAGTGAAATTATGGAAGTTAAAAATATCCACACAATGAGAATTTTTATAATTTTGTTCCTTTACATCAAAGTTTCCCTAGTTTTATCATTTTGGATTTATTAAAGTATTTAAATTTCAAAACTAAATAATATTGTAAAGAATTAAAAATTAAAGTGTGATTTATTAGTTGTTGTAGAAAGAATTAAATATAAATATTATATTTAATTTATATTATTGAAATATCTGTTTTTTTGGAAAAAAATTTAAAACAAGAACACATAACGTGCTAGAACCCTCCTCGATCATGAACCTTGACAACAATGTTTTTACTCTCTATGGGTAAAAATGATAATTATAGAACATCAATTTGTATATTAAAAGAGTATATTTTATATTTAGTGACACGTTCAGATATATTGGAAGAATAATGTATTTTTTATATTTTTAATTTAACTGATAAAATATCATTTATTGTAAAATAACATTAATGTCAATTTTGACAGTTTTATTTAATATTAATTTATAAATATAAAAATAGTATAGTAATTATTATTTATTAAGTCGAAATCTATTTAACATTATATATTCATCTATAAGAATAATTATGAACAATAATTAAACCTTTTTAATTTAGTTTTAATATTTATATTATAATTTATTTTAGTTAATTATTAACTTAATAATTACTTATTCTGATTTTCAGAAGTAATTAATGTAACTAATTCACATATGAAAATTATTCATAAATAATTATGAAAAAAAATAACTCATTTACCTTTCAAAATTATTTTTATAACCAAAAATATGATTTTTACTTACTTAATTGTTTTATAAATGTTAAAGGATATGATGGTTTTTTTGAATTTTCCATCGATTACATGTCCTCTAGAAAACATTCATGAAAATATGTCCTAATAACACATAAAATAAGAAAATAATTGTTTATAATGTCAAACTTTAATCAAAAAATATCTTTAAGATAATTGTCTTAGTAAATTTTTCTCTTATGTTTAAGTTTAATTCCCTTGTTAATCATTAATTTACTTTCATAGTGGTAATTAATATTAATAATATTCACAAATATTAATGGGGAAAAATTTTATTTTATCTTATTAGACTAAAAATTTAATACTTAGAACACCTTTTTATTTCCATTTTTCTAATATTAATTCAAAAAAGATCAAAAATTTTGTTTAATGTTATTCATGCATGTGTGGTGAGAAAGTGGGGTTTTGAAGGTAAAATTATCAAAATTTCATTAAGTATTTATATATAAATATTAATGAAAAAAAATTCTATTGACCCAAATTGGATTAATAGATATATAATTGATCTATTATACCTTCAAAAAAATTAAATATAATTTATCAATAATTATTATTCAAATGAAAAGGATGTTTTCTACAAAAATGGATTTTTTTTATCAATTCAATGAAAAAGAATTTTTTCATAAAATACAAAAAATTACCCTAATGTAAATTCCCTTCATGTAAATTACCCTCATGGATTCCCCCCCCCCCTTCTTGGTCGAGGGAGGGGGAAGGTGATCTAGCTCCGCCACCACCGGCGTCGTGGGTGGCGTTTCTTCCATTCTCAAACCCTAATTTCCTTCCAGATTTTCATTTGATATCCCTAATCCCAAAAGTTCCAGGGCTTCATTTTAGGGCCCCTCAGCTTCCGATTTCTTCATCAGAATTATCTGCGGCTTCGAGCTTCCTCGATTTGACATTGGTTGCTCGTTTTTCTGTACGAAGGCCCTCCGTTGATGAGTTTGATCTCTTCGTGTTTAGTGATTGGGATTTGAAGGAACGTGTGGTTGTAGGGCTTCTTGATAATCGTAATCTGATGATTCGATTTGGCTTAGAGGAATACTTGATACGTGTCTGGTCCAGAGATCCCCTCCAGTGCAATGGATGAAAATTCTTCCTGCTTCACTGGTCGTTGGATCTCTATATGAATCGGGATCCTCTGTCAGTTGAGACTTGGGTAAGCCTACCTAATATTCCACTAACTTTTCAAAATCTTGCGATAATTTGTATGCTAGGGAATTTTGTCGGTTGTTTCCTGTTTTCGGATGCGCGCACTTCTTCTGTGATTTATCCAGTGAACCCTAGAATTTTTTTGAGGTGGATGCCTCAAATCCACCGGTAGAATGGATTTGCATTGCTGTTGGCGAGGAATTCCGCTGGAGTCAAGATGTTGTGTTTGAAAACTGGGTAGATTACTACTCGGGTTGTTGTCGTCTAGGTCACTTGGCTGGTCACTATCATCGGGGAGTCAGAAGCAGGAGATCAGCCACTTCGGTAAAGAGGCCTGGTGGTGTTTCTGGTCAAGGACAGTCTGGGTCTGATGCAGCTAAGCATGACAATGCTGTTTTTTTGGGTGAGAATTATATGGTGAAGTAGGCGTGGGCCTCACATAATCTATCTGTTGCTACATAAATGGTGAAGAAGGCGCGGGCTTCACACAATCCTTCTGTTTCTATGGTGTTTGATAGACTGAATATTAATCTCTCTCTTCATGGTGTTGTGGATCAGATAGACAAAGATGAGGTTGGACCTAGTGATGGAGCTGGAGGTATGCTGGGAATTCCTGCTTCTTCAGGGGAGATGTTGCGGCATGATCAAAATATTGTGGGTCATGGTGAACTTCCTGTTGGCATGCCCCTCAATATGTGGGCTGGTACTAGTTCTGGCAGTGGGGGAGTGCTGGAAGCATCTGCTAATGTAGGACCTGTTTTGAAGCATAGGAAAACTATTTCTGGTCATGATGATGCTACAAGTTATGTTTGTATAATGATCAAAGCTGATGAAGTTGGACATAAGGAGGGAGAGCTGGCTGAGAGTTTAGTTGATATATAGGTTCCTGTTGCACCACCTGTTTTTTTCAGCAGGTAAAGACTCTCAGTTGTAGGTGGCTTCCGATTTTGGTCCACAGATCACAGTGGACACTTTCAACCGCTTTCAGGAATTGGGTCACGATGAGATGGATGGGTGCACCCCAATGAAGGATGGTCACAATTTTCAGTCTGGCATAGAGAATGTTGTGGGGAAGAAGCTATATGGTGGTAATGTTTGTGTGGAGTCCCCCCTGTTGTTTGGCTATGATTGATTCAATTCACAATATGAGCAGAGTCAGACTCTGAATGATGTTTTTCAAGAGGTGGTAATTTCATAAAAATGGGGGGATGTCTTGGACAGTGACAAATAAAATTATGGTGGTTTGGATAGGCCTTCCTTCAGTGATGTAGTCAAGGATGGGAAGAAAAAATCTGGAAATGAGGAAAATTCCCTAGCTAAAAGAAGAACTAGGAAGGCTTACTCTGACTTAACAAATACAGTGCCAACTAGGTCTACTGTCAGGCAATCCTTTAAGGATTTTTTATCCTTAGAGAAGTTGAATCTCAGACGGAAATATGAAAAGGTCCTAAAACATTATAACAGCTCTTAATTGGAATCAACTACTATGGAGGAAGTCTTATATCATTGCTATGGTGACGGGTATGAATTCTATGACATGTAACTGGTTTTCTTGTGTTTGCTTGTTCCATGTACTTTTCCATTCATAATAAATGGTCAGAGGGTTTACCTCTTACTAGGATTTCCTGGTAAAAAATTATATTTAAAATATGTTTTATATTAAATGTCTATAAAACTACCATATTAAACAATAATATTCATAGTATACTATTATTTAGTATAAATTGGACTTGTGTGTAACACACGTTATAAAATGGAAACTATGTGGAATGAAACATAATATAAACATGGTGTTTTATGTGATGAAACAAAAACTATGTATTTCATTTGACACAATCTATTACGAAATTTAAACTAAATTGAAAGAATATATTTTATAAAATATCTGGTTGTTATATCCTTGCCCCCTTTAAATGAATATATCACTCAAAATTAATCATTTGTTATCAAATTATTGACAATAACATTAATCATTTATTGAAAACATTAATTAAAAAAGGGATAATAAAACATCATCTTAAAAGTGGAAAGTATAAAACATTAGGGTAACCAGATGTTACACATTACAAGGATTCTTCCATGGGAGAAAATATACGTAACCAGATGTTACATATAAAGATAATATTTTTTATTTCTTTACACCATGATCATTTTCATAGAGATAAAGAATAATCTTACAATCTATTCAAAGTAGAATTATACTAACATGATGATTATAATTTCATATTTTAATCACTTTCCACCAAAATCCCATATTTTTCTCTAAACAATCAGCATTCAAGATGATGTATTAAATTTTTTTTGTTACAAAATCACGTTTTAATGTGCACATATCTGTAAAATATAAATTCAAGATATTTAACATGTCTTTAGGCACTAACCAAAATCAATATTGTAACCACAAGGTAAGATAATTTTCAAAATGTGTAAAACTACAAATGGTAAACTAATTTTCAAAATATAGTAGTAATACATAATTATGAATCTATATTATTCCATAAATTACTATGCTTATGAGTCTTAAATTGTTTCTTGACTATGTTTGAAAAACAATATTAGAGGGATTCTATCATATATTTTCCCAAGATAACTAAACCATTATACCTCTAATAAAATACCATATATTTTCAATATAAACTGAATAATTACATGAAAATGGTATACTAACCTTTAAATCATGTAGGCCAATGGTTGGAACTCTAAACTTGTTGCCCTTCTGTTGTGTGTTGAACTTCACAGCCTTGCTGGATGTGACATGTTGTCACCCAGCCTACCCAAGTTCATTTTTCTAAATAACCTCAAAAAATAAATCATTTATAAAATCACATAATTTTTATAAGACCCCATGTTTTTCCAAAAAAAAAATAAATTCACACAACTTGGTTTTAATTAGATAATCATTATTATCCATTAAACATAATTTTGTCACTTCTATGTGTTGAATTTTTAAAAACGGTCATCTATGGTTTTGATCAGTATGTTCTTTGGAGTCTTATTGAACCTAATTTATTTTTGCTAAATAGTAACATACCCTTATGAATAGTAACATTAATATTAATAAAATTATATTAAGTAGTAAATTGTATTATTATTTTATTTTCCTCGGGCTTTAGGATAATGACATCTAGCTTAATTTTTCAATGTCATATAAAAGTATTTATAGTTATAAAATTGTGAATTTTTAATAATATTTATTTTTTTTAAATAGATTTCATTTTGGAATTCTACCCATCGAATAACGGTTACGGTGGTTTTTTTAATATATATGGAATTCTTAAATTTTTATGAATAGGTAATTATGGTCAAATAATGTATATTAAAATTCTTTGTTAAGTACACAATTTTTGACATCATGGATTATGTAAGACCACTTGGTTAGAACTCACATGCACTTATTACTATTTGGCTTTTCCTAAATCAAGACTTTTAATATTCTTGAGGAAAAATATTAATCTATTGATTAAAATAATATAAAATCCCGTATCTCCTCTGCTATGAACACAACCCTCATTCCCCTCTTCCAAAAATACCTCTCATGCATTTATCATTGTCTAAGAAATGAAAAATACCCTCCACAAGTTTCATCCCCTAGTCCAAGACCAACAGTTCTCACCCAATGTCCAAAACCAATGTCCATAATGAGGATCTCAAGTGGGAGAGTTCAAGAGGTATTAATCTCCTTCCATTTTTCATGTGTTTTCTTCCCAATTCCATTCTTTTCTAATATTCTCTTCTCCTCAACTTTTTTAGGAGGTATGAAATTTACATAATCATATTTAATTTGTATGTTATCATGTTCTTCTAAAATACACATCATCTTTTATCCTCTAATATCCACCTTATTCTAAAAATAAAATCAACACATGTGATGTGATGATTTACAGCTATCATGCATGATTTGTTTCCAATTTACATTACTCGCTTAAAAAAGATCATAAAACTATTTTAATAGTTTAATCATTAGGTAATGTATATATTTTAACCTATTTCATTTTCTATAATGATCTTCTATGCATGAAATTAAATTATATAATGAAACCACTTCATGATTATCGAGAAACCACAAATCATTATATAAACCGACATCAAAAATGTTTTATCTAATGATTAATAATCATATATGATAAAAAATAATTAATGGTATAATTATATATTCTGGAATGACATGAATACTATTTCATTCAAAATCTGGTATTTCACTTCTATATGAAAAGAAAATCAAATACTAACTGTCCATGGAATTCATGTAAAGAACAAACCCAAAACAATTAAAGGAACTAAATACAAATAATTAATGGGTAAAATGATGTAATTAAATGATCATATAATGTGTTATAATATTTAATATGTTTCTATAAGATATTAATAACACAATTTTTAACATTATACATGAGTTTTGAAAAAGTGTTAAGTAAGACAAACCCAAGGTAAGGGAATTCTTAATATGATTTCCACTCTTTGGATTAACCATCTACTTCATTATTTATGATGTATTAATATTTTTTGTGCAATTAATTTTAATTATATTGTGTTTAATAATATTAATTTATATTTTAGATACATTTTCGACCCACTATATTAATTATCTCGTCAATTATATTATATTTGTAAGGGGAATTTCTTTAACAACCCTCAATTGAAATTTTTTTTTACAAAATTAAAAAGCAATGTATTTATGAAATTATTCATGTTCTGTGATAATTTTCTGTTTCATGGGAATTTTTTTGATGAAGGGTTGGACCTATATATCCTTCAAATGGATAAGGTATGTGTATGTTGGAGGTCAGATATATGGTTACTCTTTGGGTAGCATTGATGGTTACATAATAACCTAATCCTAAGGGTTACATTGTAAGGTATCCACGATGGTTACAAATCATAATGTAAATGTGAGGATTAAAATAAATGTAATTAATTCTCAAAGTTACCTTTATTATTTTATTTATGTTCATTATGTTTTTTTTTATCGAGTTTTTCACTAGGTAAGTATATATGGGAGACAACTATGTATTTTTTAAAGTGATTTTATTCATTTAAAATTATTCATGGACTAATTTTTTCTTTTCATCATTTTATATCCATTACTAAGAATTTAGTAGTCATCCCATGTTTTAAATGATTTTCATAGGTTTTAAAGATGTGTAAGACATAAATAAATCCATGTTTAATATTATCATGATTAGTCAAGGAAAATATGTTTTGTTTAAAAAGTTTTATATTTTTTGAAGAAATGGGTATTTTTACTGTGATATAGTCTATATACGAATGTGGAATGTTATGTATGTATTATATCCCAATTCTCTATAACTATAAAAATGAAAAGTTATTCAATATGAAAGTAAGTGTGTTCTTGACTAAAATTATTGATTATTTATTTTAATAAGGCATGGTTTTTATCGTTACTATCAGAGGATGGTTTATAAAAATTTAAGCCTTGGGATGATGTTAATAAAATACCATAAATGATTTCTACTCTGGTTAATATGAAATTAAATAGAATTAAATGATTCTGTGTTTCCTCAAAAAAGATATGTTTTTTTAGAATAGTTTTCCATTGAATAAATAGGGAACTCAAGTGGAGAGGCATAGGCATAATGATGTCCTTCAAATCTGCATCCTGGAATAGTATGGATTGGAACCGAGTAGTTTTTATAGTAATGGATCAGCTAACATGAAAAATAAATTCTGGTAGAATTAATGCAAGAAAACCACTAGACACACACAATTGAACATGTTGATAATGGAACATTTTATGAGACAACACCATCCTGCATTTAGTGGATCTTCAGACCTTGTAGCAACTGAATGATAGATTAAATGCCTTGAAAAGTTATTCGATGTTATTATGGGTTGTTTAGATAATCAAATGGTAACTCTTTCTATTTATTATACGGAATGAGAAAATGATCATTAGTGGTCAATCGAAAAAACTATTAGTGATCAAGATGATATTAGTTCCTTAGAGTGGGATGAATTTAAAAGCCTTTTTCTGGAAAAATATTATCTTTTAGTTGCGGGACATAGTATAGAGAATATATTCCTTGAATTAAAGAAAAAGAAGGAATATTTAGTGTATTTTTATGAAGAAAACTTCACCTGACTTGTAATCCATGCTCCAAATCTTATTTTGAATCTTGATATTAAAATCAACTACTTATACTTAGGATTAAATCTAAGGTATCAAAGGGCATTGACCTCCCACAAATTCAAAAGTTATGAGAATAATATTCTATGTATCGAGAGGGTAGATATGTAGTTTTCTAAGGATGCGAGACAATTTTAATATAAGGTGAAGAATAGGTCTAGATGGAATGAGAACTATAGTAATCAAACAAATAAATCTAATAGTTTGATATTTTAGTTTCAAGTTTGTGCATATTCTAGGAAAATGGTCCATGGGGAATGTCTTACCAATACTATGATGTGTTTTTGATGTGGTATGTTTGGACATATAGAACGAGATTGTAATGAAAATGATCAGAAGAATAGTCCTAATTTGTAAACTATAAAGTGTGTTATAAGTGGTGTGATGAGTCATTATGATCATTCTTTCCCAAATAGAGAATCCAATTGTGAAAAGAACCCAAATTATAGGAGGAAATGTTTAATGAGACCCTTTGCAATAATTTCACCAGACTTCAACCAATCCAATGAAGTTTTATCAAGTACCTTGAATGTTACCTAAGATATAGATAAAGAATTGTTCAATAAAGGGTCTAAAAATTCCTTTATATCTGAGTAATTTTCTAGTAAATTCAAAAAATCATCTCAAAAAATTAGACTTAAACTTATTGGTGAACAACTGGTGGAAAATATTATAGAAAATAAGAATTATAAAAATATTTCTATTGTTGTCTATAGGAAAAATTTACCATCAATCCTTATTTTATTCACATATTATTGTTTTATATCATTATGGGAATGGATTGGATTTATATATATAAGAAAATATTGACATTAGATATAATGAAGTAGTTTCTATGATTGATTTTCAGTTTTTATACAAGAAGAATCCCATACAATTGATAACATATCAAGAAGCTGAGAAACTACTGAATGATTGAGATGAAATTTATCTTGCTCATATTATTAGAAATAAGGGAACAAGTAAGATTAATGATTTATAAGTGGTTAAAAAATACCTTGATGTTTTTCTAGTTGAGTTACCCTCTGTCACACATGATTGGGAAGTCGACTTCACAATTGACATAGTTCTTGATTCTAGAAAAATTTTAAAACACCCATATCGAATATATCAAATGGAATATATTGAATTGAGAAATCAATTGTTGGAGTTTCATGATAATGGTTTCATTCATCCAATCACATAATCTTGGGGTGATCCTTTTTTTGTTATAATTAAAAATGGTTCCATGAAAATTTTCATTAATTATAGAGACGTGAATTACATCACTGTTAAAAAAAATTATTTGTTGCCTCATATTGATGACTTGTTTGATCATATTTATATTACTTAGTACTTTTCTAATACTGACTTCAGATCCATATACCATTAGTTGAAAGTGATGGAGTATGATATCCCAAAAGATATTTTCATACAAGAGATTTGAGTTATGAATTTTTTGTTACGTTGTTTGGGTTAACAAATAAATCTATTGTATTCATGGATCTTATGAATATAATATTTCATGATTTTTTAGATATGTTTTATATTGTGTTTACTGAGGATATTCTGGTTTTTTATAATTGTAAACAGGATCAAGAAAAACATATATGAGTTGGTTTTCCAAAATTAATGGAATATAAACTATATTGAAATTTTAGAAAGTGTTATTTTTTGGTTGAAAATGTTACTTTTCATGGGAACACTATAAATAAGGAAAGAACAACAGTGTATCCAACCATAACAAAAGTTATTGATTAATATGAAAGACCTAAA
This sequence comes from Viscum album, assembly GCA_963277665.1. Taxonomy (NCBI): domain Eukaryota; kingdom Viridiplantae; phylum Streptophyta; class Magnoliopsida; order Santalales; family Viscaceae; genus Viscum; species Viscum album. Next base: position 1,630,560,918 of record OY728150.1, read on the forward strand.
AATGTTTTAGAGATTCATAGTTTAATTGGATTAGTAGGTTATTACCAACAGCTTGCTAAAAACACTGCATGGTTATCTATCCAGAAAAGTTAACTCAAAAAGGGGTGAATTTCTTTTGACTTAAAAATGTGAAGTTCGTTTTCATGTACTAATGAAGAGATTGGATAATGATCCAGTTTTGTCTTTGCCTTCCCAAATTGGTGATTTTTTCATCTACAGTGATGCTTCACTGTAGGTACTTTTTTGTTCTATAATATAGAATGATCAAGTAATTTCTTATACTTCAAGAAAAATAAAACCTCATGAGTTAAATTAATACACACCTTATTTGGAAATGGAATATGTTCTTTTTTATTTGTAAATTTGTAGGAATCATTTATATGGAGAAGAGTTTAAAATAAATACTGACCATAAATTTAAAAAGTAAATATTCCCTCAGAAGGAATTAAATATGAGGTAAATAAGATGGCTTGAACTGGTAATGGATTATTATTTCATAATCAATTATCTTCATGGAAAAAAAACAATGTGATAGATGCCTTGAGTTAAAAACATCATGCATCATAAACCGTGTTACATTTGGAATTTCATCACCTGATTAATGATTTGATGAATTTTTTCTTATAATTTTTAGTGCAGTAATTACATCAATTTTTACTCAAGTTTTAGTGCATTTATCATTTTGAGATAGAATTATGAAAGCACAAAAGTAATAACACAAGATATAGAAAAAGGTAGATTTGGTTAAAATGATTATGTTTGTAGATTTTATCCTTGATTAATATTGTGTTAAAATGATAATGTTTCTTACTGGTGGGATGGAATAAAAATGAATATTTCATAATTTACTATGAAAGGATTGACATGTTAATAGGTTAATGTAGAGATATTGTTACCAAAATAGATATTTCATCCTTTTCCAATTTTATAGTGGAAATTAGAGAATATATCCAAGCACTTTGTTGGGTGACTATCAAAGACTTCTCGAGATCATAATGTAGTATGGGTTATAGTTGATCTATTCACTAAATCTACACATTTTCTCCCTATTCTAGATATAACGTCTTTGGATCAGCTCTGTTTATTGCACTATAAAGAGATTTTCTGGTTTCATTGAGTTCCACTTTGTATTTCATTTTTAAGGGATCCCAGGTTAACTTATTACTTTTGTAAGGGCCTTCAAATTCCATTAGGCCTAGAATTTCATTTCATTAAAAATTTCAATCTTCAATTAAATGGGAAGTTAAAATTAATGATTCATATGTTGGAGGATATGTTAAGATGTTCAATAATGGACTACCAAGAAATTTGGGATCAAAATAATTCTTTAGTAGAGTTTTCATATAATAATAGTTTTCATTCCATTATAAATATGAAACATTTCGAGGCACTGTAAGAGAAGTGGTGTGGAACTACAACCTTTTGTGATGATGTCATTGAAAATAATTTTATTGGACCATAATTTGTGGATAATGTGGCAGAGAAAGAGAAGATGATCTAAAAATATATGATGACAGCTCAAAATAGGTAGAAACGTTGTGCAAAAAACAGATATAAAGACCTTTCTTTTGAGGTAAGGGATCATGTTTTTCTTAGATTCTCACCATGGAAATGTGTTAAGTGTTTGGGTAAGAAAGGAAATCTAGTTCCATGATTCATTAGACCGTATGAAATTCTAGAGAAAATTTGACCAGTCACCTATTGAGTAGCATATACTCCGAGTTTATCTCAGGTTCACAATGTTCTTCATGTTTCGATATTGAGAACGTATGTGCCAAATCCATCTCATGTATTGAGCCCAGAAATAGTTCGGCTAGAAGAGAACATTTTTTATAGTGAGAAACTAGTTTGTATTCTTTATGGAAGGGAACATGTATTGCAGAATTATGTAATCAACTAGGTAAGGATTTTGTGGAGAAACCACATGGTTGAAGAAGAAACATGGGATTTTGAAAATGCTATGAGTGAAAGTTACCCTCACTTATTTAATATGTAAATAAAATTTAAAATATGAAATTTTTAGAGGGTGAGGATAATGTAACACCCCCTAGATTAAAAAAATTAATATACATGAAAATTTGTTTTATGTAGATAGTTATAACGAGCCATTAATAATAATTTTGACACTTCTATGTTTTAAAATTTTAAAAATAAATCATCTAATAATGTGATCAATAAGTTATATAGAGTATGATATAACCTACATGAAATTGTTTGAATAGTAACATACCCTTATGAATAGTAATATGAACCAAATTAATAGTAAATTGTATTATTATTTTATTTTCATAAGCCTTTAAGAAAATTTCATCTTGGTAAATTTTTCAATGTGACATAAAACAAGTTATAGTTTTAATATTGTTAATTATTAATCTTACATTAATAATTATTTAAAAATATTGTTTTCAATTATTAATTCTACACATTGAAAAATTGTTTGGGTGAATGTTTTGTATTTTTCATAAATTATTGAATTATAGATGAATAGTGGAATACTCTAAAATACTATATATTCACATTATCTATTAAATACATTATTTTAGACATCATTGATGATTTAGTACCACTTGGGTCAAAATCACATGCAATTATGACTATTTGGGTTAACAAGAATCATGACTATTCATAGTATGGAGCAATAATATTAACCTAATGACTAATGTAATGTAAAATATCGCCTCTCATCCACTATAAATACCACCCTCATTCCCATTTTCCACAAAATTCTATAATGCCTTGATAATTGACTATTTTCAGTAACATCCCCTCATAAAGCCTCTACCCCACATTTAAAACCTATTTGTCTCACATAATGGACAAAAAAACCCCTCAAGGTGGATCTTACGGAGAAAAGATCAAGCTGTAATAATCTTCTTCCCCTTTTCCTTTGTTTTCATACTGATTCTTTTTTTTCTTACACCCTCTTCCCATCCATATATCCATGAAGTATAAAATATCTATAATATTATATATTTTGTATTTTTATCATGTTTATGTAAATTATTTTTCACCTTTTCCCTTCTCCTCTCCCTTTTATTCTACAAATAAAAACATTGTCATTGATGTTCCGATTTACCAAAATCATGGACGATGTGCTTCCAATTTACATTATATCCTTTAATGATGATCATAAATTCACTTTGATAGTTGAATAATAATTTAATTTTTATTTTGGAATATATTTTATGTTCTGGAAATAACTTTTATGCATGAAAATAAAATATATAACCAAACAAGTTCATGATTACCGAGAACCACCAAAACCCGATCTAAACAAACATCATTAATGTTTTATCTAATGATCCATCATCATATTTGATAAATAAATAATTTATGGTATCATTATATATTCTTGAAACATATGAACGCCATTTAATTCATCTTATGTAATGTAATTTCTATATAAAAATAAAATAAAAAACAAACTGTCCATGGAAATCATCTAAAAAACACACCCAAAACAATGAAAGGAATAAAATACTTATAATTAAAGTGTGAAATTATGTATTTTTATGATAATTTAAGGAATTATGAACATAAATATAATTATATAGGATATTTATAACACTATATTAACCATTATACCAGATTTTTAAACATGTTTTATATAAGTCAAACCCGATGTAAGGGAATTCTTAACTCAATTTCCATTATTAAGGTTAACCTTCTACTCCATTTAATATGTTGTTTTAAAATTTCTTGTGTGATGAATTTTGTTCATATTAGGATTAATTAAATTTATATTATGTTAATATACATATTTTATCCACTATATTAAGTCACCCTTAAATTATATGATATTTTTAAGGGTCCTTTCTTTTAAAATCTTCTTAAAATTATGTTTTAAAAAATCAAATGTAATGTTTTTATGAAATTATTAATGTTTTATGATTATGTTCTAGTTCATGCGTATTATTTGTGGATAATTTTGGGACCTATATCTCCCTATAATTCATTGGTTATATGTAAGTTGGAGGTCAGTTGTATGGTTATTACATGTGTACCAGTGATGGTTACACCATAAGGTAGCCATGGGGGTCAGATTGTAAGTATATAATCCCTCATGACACATTTATTGTTCTATTTATGATCATTATGTTTTGTGGGAATCTCATGTTTCACAATGTAAGTGTATATGGGTGACAATTATGGATTTTCTAAAATGGTTTCATGTGGTTAAAGTATTCATTTACTAAGGTTTTCTTTTCTACATTTTATATACCCTACTATGATCTTTGTGATCATCCCATGTTTTTAAATTATTTTTACTGGATATATAAATGTTGAATACACAGATGAAACCCAATTAAATTTGATGAATATTTTTCAAATAAAACATGTTTTATTTAAAATTTATTATTTTTTGGAAGAAACTGATATTTTTTTATGGTATTTTCACTATAGGAATGAGTAATGTTTTGTATGTATTGTAACCCAATTCACTAGAACACTAAACATTAATAGATATTCAATATTAAAGGAAGTTTTTTCTGATCTAAAATTCAATATTATGTAATGTAATAAAGCATGGTCCTTATAATGTTGATCTTAGGGGTTAAAAAAATATCCATAAAAAAATGACTCCAAAAATATCATCATGATCTCATCGATTAAAACCTAAAAGGGTTGTCTAATACATTGATCTTGTCATCATACTTATGCTTATAGATCTATGCTAGTATCCTTAAATCACAAGATAACCTCAAATGGAAATACCCTAAAATCCACTATTATCTAAACTAATATTTGATACCGACTATAATAGACTATAACCCACACTCCCATATTCTATATTTAAATCTATAAAATTACTTTCTGTATTTGATTTCTATAATTATAACCCAAAATTTTCCATCAAAACCAAATGAAATATAAAGGTACAATATGGATAACTAATATACCGGAAGACCTTTTAGGTGTATAGTTTCTAAAAATTATGATAAACTCTTAAATAAACAACTCATATCAACTAGGAAACTTAATTTTGAAAAATTGCATTTCTCCAATTTAACCCTTTTTTTCTTATTTTACAATATCTCATCAGAATCATCCTTTTGATATTAATTACAAAAATAATTTCTTCAACATCATTCTTTAAAACCTATTGAAAAGGAAACATAATAGTTTAGATCTCAAGTGCATGGTAAGGGTAAACATAAGCATTAATAATTAAATAATACCATTAAGAATAATAGTGAGTTATTGAATGATGAATTTATAAAATTGTATGATAGAATTATAAAATAAATCATCCCAACAATACTCGAACCATAAAATATAAAAACATTATAATGGATTGATTTATCATAATCAATAATCTATTCCATATGATATTGATATCAATCATGATAAACACTATAAACATATATAAATCATAAAATAAACAACTAAAAGTACATTGTGAAATCATTATAGATTTTAATATTATAAATGCAAAACAATATGCTAGAATTACATACATGTCACTCTGAAAAATGAAATATCCATAAATCTGACTTCCATTCACATTGCATTAGAGGGATACCATTGACCCACCCATAATTGTTCTATCACTAAATGACCTGTCTTTGTATTATAACGTAACCACCCATCGATTTTATGATCACCACTCAAAAATACACACACATGATTAACCCAGGGAAACCCAATGGATTTAATAAAAATCTTTTCAAAACATGATTATCCCAGGGAAAAAATGCTATAAATAAAAATATCTTTGAAACATGAGTAACCATCAAGAATATAATTGATTAAATAAAAATATATTTTAAACATGATTAGCCCATTGAAATGAAATGGCATAAATGAGAATATATTTGAAACTTGATTAAACAATAGAAAAAATGTATTAAATAACAATATCAAGGAAACTTGAAATATTTATTAAAAACTAATTAGATAAACAAAACTATATTTGAAACATGATTAAACAATAGAAGTGAAACGTTTTAAATAATATTAACATTTAAAAAATCATAATCTACCCAAATATTGAATTATTATAGTATCAATAAAACATATTTTAACTGGATGATAAGAAACAATATTGGTAGTTGATGTCGATCAAAGAAAATTCCATTAAAAGATCATTAAAACATTTTTGATGAAAATATAATTTTTTTATTGAATCAAAATTTGAAAATCCTCAACTCTGAAAATATATTTTGATTTTTTATCAAATCAACATTTTAAATATATAAAAAATTCTTTGATTAAATAACGGTGGGTGAATCTATACATGTTGTATTAGTAAAAATAAAATTCTATTTGGACATTACAAAATGTTATAAAAGATATTTTATTATAAAGAGACAATAATATTCCATTGAAAAATTGGTAAAAGAATAAAATGGAATTAATTTCATTAATAATTCATTTCATAATGGTTATAAGTCATTTTGAAATTTTATTTTGAAAATAGGGTGTTTAGAAGAAAACAAGTTCCCTGTAGAAAGAGAAAATCAAGTTGTATTTTCATTAAAACATTTTATAAATAACTTTGACTACCTAAAATCGCAAAATTGTTATAAAACATTAAAAATGATGTGAATAACTATAAGATAGTATAATAAGTATTTTTATTGAAAATGATTCATGTAATTTATTTAAATGGAAATAAAATACCATAAAAAATATTCTTGAGAAAAATAATCATTCAACATTCAAAATTGTCCCATAAAACATTGAAACATTTGAACCATTAACACCATGAATGGAATGAAAATTAATGTAACATATAATATCATGAGAATAATTAAATTCATGATATTACATGTAAAAATACAATAATATGCACCTTCTAAAATAGGACTAGTTTATTACATATCAAATTTTATAGTGAGGGAAAGTTGGGAAAAAATGTTCATTACCGCTATGGTTACATAGAAACTATAAACCCTATAAAATAATAATAAGTAAATGAAACATTTTAATACCAAGAATATAAATTAATTCAAAATAAAATATATTATATATGGATGAATATACACCACACAATAAAAATAAGTTAGAAATATGTCATTCATCTCCCTAATAAAAAAAGTGAGATGAAATTTTATTACCATGAGTACTATTTTTAGTTCATGTTATCTATATTCTTAAATAAAAATATCATTTAATTATATAATTTTAATATACCCTTTTCTATGTTTTTTATTTTTATTTTACTTATAAATATTATTATACAGTTACATTATCTATAGTGTTTTAGTTGGATATTTTGACCATATTTGGATTATGTTTTAAAAATGATTTGGATATGTCAAATATGGTAAATGATATTGTTAAATAAACATAAATATGACAATAATAATAACATAATTAATGTATATATAAATGTATTAAATTTTAAAATCAACCATGAAATATGGATATTAAAAATCAACTAATATTTCAATCATAGAGATGGTAGGTCGTACATATGCATGAGTAACATTCCAATTTTTCAGTGATTATTAATGAAATAGGTTAAATAAAAATATAATGTTAAAAGTGGATATTATATAATAAATATTTTTTTATTTAATCATATATAGATTTATATTTAATTTTGGTGATTTAAAAGGAGTAGCGTCGTATTGAGGATGTGGTTGTCCACATGTCCACGAACGACATAATCACAGATTATGTGTTTGAAATGGTAATAAGCAAAATGATATAATATATATATATAAAAGAAATTTTGTCAAAAAAATTTAAATATATCTCATTTGTATCACTTTTTTTATTTAAACCAATCTTTAATACATTTCATGTTATTTTTGAATGTATCACACCGCTCTGACAATGAGGTAGCCTACAATTACACAAACGTTGTTATCATATTTACATAAAATGGAAAGTATGTTGGTATATGTTATAAAATAATTAATATAACATAAATTGATAATAATTTCTTCATATATAATAAATAAATAGTGTTCCCATCCAAATTCCTAGCATGAGAGGTGGTAAATGAAGAATGACTAATAAATATGTCGTGAGGTGGTTGTTCGCCGCACAAATAAATGGTATGTTCATTAAAAAATTTATGGAAGTATGTTTAAGTAAAGTGATAATAAATAATATAAAAAAGTATCATTCTATTTTGGATACTTATTTTCTTATGTATGTATCTAATAATAATAAATAAATGGGTGGGAAAAGAAATACAACATAAATGGATGTTGAAGAATGATACCTTTTTTTCACGTAACTCCTTTCGGTTATCCACAAAGGACATATTGGTTGGATTTCATACAAAGGAATGATTCTATATTGTGGGGAGGTATTTATTTGAAATATTTTACTTGTTTTTAGATGAGACAATGTTTCTTGAGAGGTACAAGGAAGTAAAAAGAGTGAATGCCTTTTTATAATTGGGGGGAGTGGAATTCATCGAATAACAAAAAGGAAACACTATTGCGAGGTCTCCCTAACCACATGAGATAAAAAATGGAAAATTAGTGTACTAAATTGAAAGTATTATTGATATGAATATACACAACAATGAAATAATTGAGTTTTCATAATTATATAGTTTACGTCCATTTTTTCCCAATTTTTTCCTGAATGTTTTTGTTAAACAAACAGCATTTATATCCTAATAAATTTGACCATTAAGACTAAACCAGTGTAAGATTTATTAAAAAAAATTACCTAATGAAATATAATTAATATATATTATTTAAAAAATTTAAATCTCATTTAAAAAATATATTTTAGAACAAGAAAATGGGATGCCACAAAACACTCCTTTAACTAAAACCATTAAAAAATGTTTTAACTATTTATGGATGAATATGTTAATTATAAATGTTAAATTGGTACATTAATAAAACATATTTGATATTTAATATCACTTAAAATCATTGTAATAATATACTATTTTTATTAATTTTATTTTATTTAATAAAATGTCAAGTATTGTAAAATAACATTAATGTCAATTTTGATATTAATTATTTTTTTATAATTATAAAATTTTCAAAAAATATCATAATTAAAATTTATTTAGTTTCTAGATATGTAAAAATATATATGAATCCATAAAAATAGTTCTGTGCAATAATTAAATCAGTTTATTTCAATATTAATATTTGTTGTATCATTTATTTTAGTCATTTATTTACTACAAATTAACTGAATTTGTGTTTCATAAAAAATTTATATAAATAAATAATATATAATAAGTGATGATAATTGATTATGAGAAAAATAAATCATTTATCTTTCAAAATTATATTTATAACATAAAATATGTTCTTATGTCCATATCTCAAAGAACTAAAATTGTTAATGGTAAGGAGGTTTCCATTTTTTCCATTTTCCTTGTTTAACTTATCATATAGGGTACCTTCATAAATGTGTGTCCCAAAAATTTAGTAAATTCTTATACAATGGGTTTATGGTCAAAATATTAGAATCTAATGTCCTGTGAAAAGGTTTCTAGGTATTTATGGCCATTTTGTTTAATTTTTAGTCCCTTATTATATGTATTTTTACCTTAATAGTTTCAATTAATATTAATCATTTTTCACTAATCACATTGATCAAAAATTATGTTTAAATTGATAGAAAAACAAATTACTAATGAAAATAGTGTATTTATTTTTTTCTAAATTCCATTCTTCGAAGTGGAAAAATTAATTTTAATGATAATCATAAAAAAGGGGTGAGAAATATGGGTTTTAAATTGAAAATAATAAAATTTTTATTAAGTATTAAAATATTAATTTTATATAAAAATGATTTAAATAAACTAATTTGGATTAATGGATATATATATATAACTGATCTACTATAACATTAAAACTAATTGTATATATAATTTAATATTAATAATTATTTAGAAGAAAATGTAGTTTTCATCCATAATACAACGATTTTCACTATTCAAAAAAATGAAACATCTCAGAAAAATACCAAAAACTCCCAATAAGGAAATTTTAACAATAATATTTCAAAAATGAGTTTTCTTCATATAAATAATATAAAATTAAAAATATATATTAAATATGTTCTCCATTAAATGTTGGTAAAACTGACATATTAAATAATAATATGAATTGTATATTATTGTTCTCTATGTCTCGACCGTACATTTAACACACATTATGCAAGCGACTCAATGATACATGTAATGAAATAAAAACTCGATTTCTCATTTTATGCAAGATAAACATTGTATATTTCATAACAAAGTTTGTTGAATAATTTAAATAAAATGTAAAGTATATATTTTATAAAATCTCAGAATGTTGCAAATGAGGCTTGAGAGAGTATTTTGATGCCATTTAAATTTCTAAAAAAAAAATTCTGTGCAATAGGTATGAGTAATATTTACATAAAAAGTGGTCATGTGATGTGGTATATAGAATCCTAGATGTGGCATATGGGTTTTTTTTGTACATTCATATTGTGGTTTGTTTTGTCTTGGAGGTTGGTGGTATTGTATCCTATATTCATGGTGAAAAGGTTTTATAAGTGTGGATTTTTATGAAAAAACATATTCCCTATATGGATAAGTAGGATATGTTTCATGGCAGTAGTCATGTTCTTATAATTCATTTTGACCAGGTAGGTTGTACAATGGTTTTGGGGGACTAGGTAATGGTCTTGGTGTATTGCACCGTAGTCTAGAGGGTTGCACTGTGGTCTTCCAATTTTCAATTATCCAAAAACAATAAGCAAACCTACCTCCCCCTCAAATAGTCCTTTCATCAAAACATATCTATCAATACATAGTTTACAAGATGATAATTTTGAATTATTCAAATCCCCCATTAAATCAGTATCAACCTCTCCCTCTATAAATCAATTAATAGTGCTCTATGTGTAGTTTTATACGTTCGTCTTATAGTTTCTTCTATAACTGATCTTTTTAACTCCTTTTCTTCTATCTAGGCTTGGAAGGATGACCTATATTATTCTAAAAGTTCATGTTTTTATTTTTCTGGAATATTTATGGAATTTAATTCATTGTGGGATACATTTCCCATGTATGAGTGGTGATTCGATATCCATGTATTTTTTTCATTTGAGTATAAATATCGTTGAATTTTTGAGGTAGTGGATACATTTATTAGCCTTTATATAATTCTAAATCATTTATTAACCATGATTTATCTTCTTTGGGTGGGTTGCAATAACATATAATATCAAATGATTTATTTGATTTCTATTCGATCGGATGAATTTTCTTTTATTAATAAATAATAAAATCATCATAGTCTATTTTTATAGGTAATTTAATAAAAAAAATACAATTTTCCCCTATTGTAAGGATATTGGATAGTTAGTTTTACTGATACAATGTTTAAAAATATTTATTGATAACATTAGAACATTATACATTCTTTAATCATAGGCATAACAAAAATATAAAATTATTAAAAACATTTTATTTAAAAAATTTCCAGAAACTAAGATAAACATACTGAACATTATAAAAAATTCCCACATTTTATAATTTTTCATTAAAGAATACTAGAACATATAAATTAGGTATCCAATTTTTACATTCTATATTGTAATTTCATCGAAGTTAAAGGAATTCCTCAATACAATGAACTAAACAACATTTCTCTCCCTTACCTCACAAACAGTTAATCCAGAAATTTTGAAAACATTAGTATTTTTATCTTTTGATGTCATTGATCATTGTAGATCTGAAAAAAAAATTACAAACCCAAAATAAAAATCAATCATTAATAATAATCCTCACAATATTATTCCATTGGTAAAATATCATTAAATGATACAAATAATAATTTACACAAAAAATATGTTACAAACACATCAATGTAGAATTAATACTGCTGAGATATAAAAATATACATTAACCTTGAATGATACATATATTTATATGCCACCCACCAATGGCCATATTTGAAATTATTTGGTGTTTATTACAATGTATGTTTATAAAATCAACTTCACATGAAATGTTTCAGTTCGTCTTCTTCTCCCAATTATTTTATTGATGAATAACCATTACATTGCATGATATATATTTTTTGGTATAATTATTCAGTTTTTTTAGAATGCAAATATGTATTATGTAGTTAGATATTTATATAAATACTTCTAGATATCATGTAAAACTCTATCCATTAATGTTTATCTTAATGCCATTATATAAAATCATTTAGTGGTAAATTGTAATATTTTTCCTTCAGGAAATAATAAACCACTATATTATTAACCATGAAATGATATGTATGATGTTAAATTTATAAATTCTTCTCATTTATATTATTCCATCAGGTATTGTTTTTTCAAAATACATAAGTCAAATTCCATCCATTTTAATCTGTCTATAAATGTTTATCAATGTTATGTCCGATTTATATAATTTTCTACATCGAGTAAAAACGTTTTTTTTTCAAAAAACATTATATAACACATCGGATGTAAATAGTTCATAATATGATGTATTGAATGAAATTTTAAATCCTATCACTAAAAATATTTGAATGTAATATATGGACTTAACAATCATATCCTTTTAGAATTAAAAAACAAAAACTCTCAAAGAGATGAAATTAATTTTTAAACAAAGTTGAAAACGATTATTTTCCCAAACATAATAATTTATTAACTGTAACTTTTCTACATATTTTACAATTTCAAACCTATATATGATTTATCCCCATTATTTAACAATCATTATCTATACTTTTTTCATATTGTTCTGGTTTTCTCATTCTTTATCCTTTTATTGATTTTCAAATAAACACGTGGGTAAACAGTGTACCAAAATTTAAATAATATTAGTTATTTATTTAAATTATTTTATAAATATAATTTTAAAATAAATCAATCCAATATATATATAATACATATTTCTCTAATTAAATTGGAAAATGTCATCATAAAAGTATATAAGAACATCCACTCAAATCATTCACCAAATATAGGCTTTCATTATATCATAAAATTTCAAGAGATCAAAATTAAATAATCGTTATAATTTCAAAATATTTATCAAAATAATCTTCAATTTCAACACATATTCATCAAACATTTCTAATCCCTGAAAAATTAAATTTTAACATCATTCCCTCGTCTCAAAATTCAAGAATATTTGTTTTTCTTCCTTCATCTTAATAACTTCTTCTTCTAGGAATTAAATATTAATATTTTATGGTTATTCTTAAAAATATCTTCTTCATGGATTAGAATTTTCATCATTTAATCAAAACCATTTCATCACGGGTTCTGGATATAGATATAATATTTTTTTTCATTTCTTAAGTGATTTAATTGACATATGGATTCATATCTCTTATTAATATCGTAACTATTTCAAAAGAATTAATTATTTATACAAATAGCACATCATATAATCTGGTATCTCAATCTATATTCTCTATATACCTTAAAACATCCATAATACATCTTTATTATTTCATTTGATTATATTTAAAATAATATAAATTAGTTATATTTTGTATAAAAAAATTTATGAGTTGTTTTAATGAATTTTAACATTCCAAAAAGATATTTCTCTCTTGGATTTATTTACATTAGCTTGTATAACCAGTTAATATTGAATATAATCATAATGTTTATTAATCACTTAATTGAAATTATTCACTCTCATTTAAATTATTTTATTACATTTATTGGGGATTGAATTAGTAGAATAATTTGATACATACAGAATTGTTGAAGAATGATGTCTTGGAGCACTATATTTGTCATTATTTTCTCTATATTTCTCTAAAAAACATCTACTATTTTTAAAAAAATTATTAATAGGTTTTTTCAAATACATCTATTTAGAGTGATGATATTTTTCTACCTCAAAGTTTTCATCATTTTCAAAAACATGTAAATATCAATCATTTTATGATTTAGTTTTAAAAAATTAGAAGATGTTGGGAAAATTGTATCTTCAAAATTAATAAAATTATGTAAATATTTTTTTAATATCTTATTCACAATTAGATTTTACATTTAAATATTTTTTATGATCATTCAAAACATAAAAATATTTAAAATATAACAATATTCTTCAAAATAGAAATATATATGTTTTAAATTTTAGTAGAAATATGTATTTTTGAAGTTTCTACCTATTTTCCATGAAATATAATAGATGAAACCAATACATGTTATACAATAAACAGGGGTCAAATATATTGAGATTATCCTTTTTTGTAACATGAATATTTTCTGAATTTTTTTCAACGGCCATTAGGATATTTCTTGATAAAATAATATGCTCATTTGTTTTATCTGCATTTTCTTATTTTCAAACTTAAGTTGACACTTGTATGTTTTCTCCCTCATATCCAGTGTCATATCCTTATATAATCCAAAATAAGTATCATTAGTATAATTACAATATTTATTTTTAAAAAATTCTAAAAAAATCACCATGCATCGTCTTTTATTTATGATTTGGAAAATGGTTGGACACTTCACCTTTTTTTATAAAAAAAGATCTTTCATTTTATGAGTTTCATCTTGAGATTCCTATTTTTTTGATTTATCAATGAAAATATTCAAATTTCCAGAAAAATTGTCATGTATTTCTAATTGTTTCATCTTTAATGAAATGTCCCTTCTCTCACGAATTATTTGGTTTATCCAATTAATTTAATAAATATTACCAAAATCTAGCCTAAAAAATCAAGTAAATTAGTATCATCATATCTATTGATCCTCACATAATATATTATATGAAAATAAAAAACCATAACAAGGTTGAAATTTATCAGATTAAAATAATATTAAAAAATAATATATATCATTCACTTTTAATGTATCACAATCAACATTTTATAAAAAAAGAATAATTTATCAACTAAATTTACACTATTCATACTTTCAATGATATTTGATGAACTTTTTTATGAATTATTATAAGAATAAAAAAATTAAGTCCAACCCTTGGATTTCATGGAATAATTTATTTTTTCTACTAAAATATATGTTACAAAGATCAATTCACCTTCTAGAGTACTCTGGCCAAATTAGATATCTTTTGGAAAATTAAACTTGGACAACAACTCAAATAGTGTAAAAATAATAACTATATAATTTTATTTAGTGTATAAATCCATAAAATAAAGAATTTTTCATTATAATATTATGGAAACAAATGTTTAAATCCTCTTTATCAATAATGAGATCATAGCTTCACTTCAGAATAATAATATTTTTTATAAATAATTTATATTTTTTTATACGATTATTTCAATTTGACTTTCATTCACAAAAACTATACTACAAATTTCTCCTAGGGAAGTAGTTTTTATAATCATCTATTCCGATTCGATTATTGAAATAAAAAATAAATGGGTGGACCAAATAATAGGTTGAATAGAGTGGTTGGTTGAAACAAGAAATGATAAAAGTGGTGGTCACCCACACACCTTTATATAGGTTTGAGAAGAATATCATTTTGGATTCTCTATATTCAATAAATCAAAATGAAAAAACATTTTAAAATTCTAGTTGATGACATTAATGAATGGTTAAATATATTATAGGAATCTTGAAAAGAAATTTTAGATGATTAATTTTACGAGTCAATATCATAAGGTATCTAAACAATTTTAATAAATTAAAAATATTTAAAAATATACTAAAAAATATTATTATTATTGAGTGAAAAACAATATCAGATAGAGAAATTACTAATTGGAGAAGAAAATAGGGTTTCATTTTTAAAATTATTATAATAATTGTAACATAATAGTGTTTTTCATTAAAAAATGTTTGTACAAATTTAACAAAAGTTGTTATGGATTTATTTTAGAAATATTTTGTCTAAAAAAATTAAAAATGTTTTTTGTAGTAATATTTTAAGAAATTTTTTACTGATTCATATTTTAGGAAATTAAATTAGATATATTTTAATAAATTAACAAACCATGAAAATTAAAGAAAAAATTAAAATTCTAATAATCATTACAAAACTAAAACACCGGAAAAATATTTACTCATTTTTAATTAGTTTTAACAATAAGATGATGGTGTAAATAATAATTATATCTAATTGATATTTTAATAGAGACCATTCCCAGAATCTGTATAATATAATTTAATCTAAATGAATATAGTGGTTTTGTAAAAATATCATAATGTTTTTTATGATTTGATGAAATGTAGAAAGATATCTCATTTTTGGTATGATCTCATAAGAAAGGATATCTAATATCGATTTTATTAGATCATAAGTCATCTATTGTGGAATTACATAAATTCATTCCCCAATTGTCATCTAAAAAATAATTGATTAATGAAAACTCATTCCAATTTATTGAGTATTTCTTGTATCCAGGAAATTTCATGAATATAGCATCAAGATTCCACATATTCTGATTTAGAAGTGGAATGTACAACAAAATGTTCTCTTATACAGTCCCAAGAATCTATATCTTCTTTGAGGAAATGATATTTTCATGAAGTACATTTTATATCCATTTTACATTGAACAATATTAGCAACTGGACAACATTTTAAATCAAAATAAATTCCAGTGCAATAACATAAAAAATGATATATAGTTTCGCTATGATAATGAAAATTTTGTATTACGAAATTATGGTTGTATTATTTTTTATTTTATTGATATCATTAATATATAAATACATAAAACATTATGTTTTTTCAAATACATATGATATATAGTAACCTAACGTTGTTTTATATAAATGTATGGTGAATAATTTTTACCAAGATTTATCCTGATCAATTGTTTTTGACATCAAGATTTGATTAAAAATACTTTTTAGTGTTATCATAACCAATATATTGAAGTAAATCTATTATATAATTTCTTGATACATAAAAATTTTATGTGAGTTTTGGGAAATTTTGAAGCAATTGAAAAAAAAAATTAGTTCTCCCTTCATATTCATATAAAACTCTTAATATAACCATAAGAATTAAAATATAAATTTTTTTTTGAGGCAAATATAAAATCAATGATATAAATTAGAGAAATTATTGTTTCATTAATAAAATAGAATAAATTAAATTAGATACAAAACACCACTACAAAATTACGTTCTGATAAAAGTCTCTTTTATCTATCTTACTAGGATTTAGGGACTTATTTAAGTCCATATAATCCCATATTAACATATAAAAATGATTAATAGATTCTATGTTTTCAAATACATGTTTATTTTCTACATAATTAGCCTACTTGGGCATATGTTTTATGGAAATAACAATTCACAGTCATTAAAAAATTTATAAAATTTAAAAATCATTAGTATTCTATAAGTTTACTAATAAATTCATGTCATGATAATGGAGATTATGTTTCATCTTTATATATTACTTTTTTTATTAAAACCATCTTCATCAATAAATTATTCATTTCTGTCTATTATAATATTTTAATAATATTTATTATGAAATACCCTTCTACTAAAATAAAATAATAATATTTAGTACATATAAAAATGGTCCAATGTTTATTTCCATAAAATTATTTGAGCTCATATTATATTTATTTAATCAAATCATGTTTATATAGTGCTTCATCAAGAGTATTTGGTTGAATTTTGATAAAAATTCATATTTTTCACATTCATTACTTAATGAACATCGTTATTTACCAAAATTTCCAACAAACCCCATAATATTATGACTAGAATGATTCCAAAAGACTTTCTGACATATTAAGTTTTTTAAAAATCCAATAATTAATAGAAGATTGATTTTATTATGGGGATAAAACATCAAAAATGTTTCTTGAGTTTCCCTATCATGAGTAATTTTTCACACACTGGTAGAAATGTATTATTGAGAAAAAATAAATAATATCTTTTAGGAACATTGAAAAGGATAGGGAAAATTCCATCAAATGTGACCTGAATTATATCAATCCACATTACATGTATTTTTATAAAACTCTCTATATCCCTTATTGGTTTTAGAATAACCTATAAAACTTCCTATATCATATTTTATAGAAAAATTATAAAATTAATATAAGAAATTCAAAATGATTACATTGCACCTAGAGAATCCGATATAAGAATAGTTTGGATTTTATCCTTCCAAAACACACAAGCAGTTTTAACATGTAACGGTATAAGTAAAACATTATTCATCATTTAGTATGGAATATTACTTCTTTATATAGAAAATGTTTAATAATTCAATATTCAATCAATAAGGTTATAGGAATCTCATGAATAACACTATTTATTCTTTTATCTACACCATTTTTCAAGGTGTCATACATTGTCAAACACTATGAATTAAACATTTTTTAATTGAAAATATTCATATTGAAAATTTATATATTACACACCATAATCCCTATAAAAAGTTACAATGTTATATTAGCCTTATGACTTACATATAAAAAATAGACTAGCATGTATCTGGTGTAGCCATCAACAAATCATATAAATAGTACATTCTATTAGTACATTCACTTTTCATTAGAAAAAATTAATCAACCTGCACTAATTTGAAGGCATCAAAATTAGAAATAACCAAATAAATTTAATCACTAACTTATATTTCATTCCAAATTCACTAGGATAGTACAATATAAAATAGTTAATCAATATATTTACAAGATATCTAACAAGTCATCCATTATAATGATTGGATAATGTTTTATTTTTACAATGTATTAATCTTCTGTCCCAAAACAATTATTGGTCTTCTATTTCATTGAGACAATTTAGATATTGTCTTATTAACTCTTTCCTTGTTTATCATGTATACATTCTCATAAATATCCATTAAAAATATACATAATTAAATAAATATTTTATCAATCTAAAACATTACATATTACCCCTCATCACCTATTTTTTCACACCACTAATGTTTTAAATAAAAACATGTTAAATAGTTTATAAAATGTGAAATGCTGAAAGTAAACAAACTAAGATATTCAATTAAAATTATATTTTTTATATATGAACGTTAAATTCAATCCATTATATTAGTTCATTTGAATATAATTAAAAAAATTATTATTTTTATATAAATAACCTAATCAATATAAACATATTAAAAAATTCATATTAAATAGATACTCAATTTTTAATGAAGGAATTTTGATTAAAAAATATGCTTCCTTCAAAATGAATTTGAGACTTTATTTATAGAAAATATTATAATTAATTTTTTTAGAATATAGAAATTTTATTTTATAAAATAAAAATAATTTTTAATATATTAATTTCAATTTTAACATATGGTAATATTTTATGATTTTTTTCAAAAGTATATAATTTCTTATGAATAGTTACAATAAAAAATTTTGTTAAATAATCATTTTTTAATAAATTAATAAATTTAGATGTCCAAATACTTAATAAATTTTATTTTAAATTTAAAAAATAGTTTTTAGTTATATATAATTCAATTAATTAAATTTTATTCATATTCATATTTTATTTTATTATAATTTTTTTTTGACTTTAATTTTTTTCACAATACCATTTTAAAGGGAATTAACTTTCTCCATTTAAGACTAATTAAAATAAAACCTATATGGAAGTGATTTAATTTATTTATAAAAGAAAAATATAAAAAAATATTAATTTAAATTGATTATAAATAATTTTAATTGTCATATATTTTTATATGAAGATATTATGCATGAAAAATTCATTTATGTGAAAATAATTATATCGACATGTCTGCTGGGTTAATTTAAATTCACTGCTAAAATGTTTATTATTATAAAATAATTCAATTTATTCCATATGTTGAATCATAATAACTAAAATTATATAATATTATAATATTATTTTTATTATAATGAATACCAAAAACATAAAAAATAACATTTTATCATGATAAAAAAAATATTAAAAAGCTAAAAGTGAGTTACAATATATGTAAATGGGTTAACAAATTATAAAAAATTATTTTGTAATTTATACATTTTAATGGAATTATTTATCTTCTACTCCAATATAGATAATTTTTAGTGGAATAATTATGGAGTGTGTCTTCCCATTATTGATTAGATTTTTATATTTACAAGAATGTCACTCCCACCTTATAATGTGGAACCCCTCTCTAATCCTTTACACCCTTCCAAAGATACATTTTTTTAAGAAATCCATAAAAAAATAATTGTCTTAATTTACCTACCATTTAACACCCCAAGTAAATAAAGAATATGACATTTTTTATATTTATCCATATTTGTGAATAAAATATTAATATTACTTTAAAGGGTATGTTATGCTCGATGTCGTACCCAACACGCAACAACGAGTTTCTTAGGAATCTTACATTGAACTCTAATAATAAAATCATATTATTTTAAATAGTAGTTAATGCCTAGACGTTCTAATGGCAGGAATGAACAGAACTAACTACAAGTTGATTATATATGTTTGTCAAATATTTTTTCTTTTTACAATAAATTTTAGTGGATTAAAAATGCAAATGAATCCAATTTTAAGCGTAAACATTCTAATATTCTTTAAATGGTCGATTAATCGCCTTTTGATGGTGAACCTCTTTTAAATCCACTTTTTGAAAATTTTATGTGTTATATGTGACAAAATAAAATTCTTCTTTAGAATCAGGACATCAAAATTTACTTTGTGTAAATTTTTGGTATTTTTCCGAAAAATTTCAATTTTTATGAATAGTGAAAAATGTTAATTTTTAATTCAAAACCTCATTTAATATAATTTATTTATATTATTATATTATCTTTTGAATTAGTTTTAAAGTTAAATTATAATATATTTTTACCATTTAATCCAATAGTGGTCGTTGGAATTAATTTCACTTTGAAATCGGACTTAAACTAGTGTGAATCTTTTGATAAATTTTGTTTCATAAAAACACGCTATTTGTTTTGACAGTGGAAATTAATTATTAAATTAATTAATGCAACTTTTATGTTTTTAATTTTGTAAAATAGATATCATTTTTGAATTCGGAATATCAAATATAGCTTAGGGTGAACTTTTGGTAATTTTCTGAAAAACATCAATTTTTTATGAATAATGAAACCACTAAGTGGTACTTATAAAAACTGAATCTCCATTTAAATGAAATTTTTCCATCTTGGTGTTTTTAATTTCAAAAATCTGACATAAATGGTTGTCATTAAGAAGTAAAATGTTCTTCAATGGGATTAAAATAATTTTTTGTTGAATAGTAACTTATTAAAGTTTTTAATCGCGATTAAAGGTAATTATTGTAGTGTAAGGTAAGAATAATGTTTTAATAAAATTAAATGACATAGACACATATACTACCCTCATTGGATGTGTCATGGCCGACCAAGACAATCCGTGGGTCAAATTTAGAACCCCATTGAGCCACTTTGGTTGGAAAATGACATAAATATATTTTTATTTAATGTTAAAGTAAAAATGACACAAACATGAGATGTTTAACTAAAACAATTTTTACATGGGGTTATACAAGTCAGATTTTTTACTATAAATATTCATTGTAAATATAAAAAGATTTCCTATATCATAGTAATTTTTTTATAATTTTTAGACATTAAATAAATTAAATTATTTATGACATCATGGTGATGTAGTGATAACCTCATTATTTAACGATTTAAATAAAATTGAAAGATAATATAATATCTAAGACCTAAACATGTCCAAAACAAATTGTATGGGTGGATTTCGAACTCTTATCACCTTATCCTCGAAACTCATCAATGTGGGACCATTAAAATTCGAAACTCATTCTAAAATAAAGTAACATTTCTTTGCTTTCCAAGAGTGCCCCTCCCCTCCTCTTATAAAAGGCCCCCACCTCTACCTCCTAAACCACACTTCCAAAGCCTTTGGCTCGGCCAAACCCTGCCCATTTTGTTTCTCCACATCCCTATATAACTACTTGAAGCCTCACTTTGGGAATAAGTCTTCCTAAGGAAGCCTTTGATCTCAAACTAAAGGGAGTTACCCGATTATAAGGTAATGTCTTCACTTGTGTCCTTTTGTTTTATTTTTATTCTCCAACCCTATAAAATCTTTTTATTCATTTATTTTGTAACAAATACAGTATCTTAAATATACTAGGATGTTATTATAAGAATTATTCGATCTACACTTACACACACCTACATCTAATTGTTAAATAACATACTGTTTCTGTGGATGGAGAATTTCTGCCTCCCGAAACGATGATTGTTCAACATTATTTTAACACCTTCAACGGTGGAAATTAAGATGTCACTATATTTATATATGATATATAATATGTTTATGTTTTCCTTAAGCTTCTGTATTTTTCATTTATGGCATACCTTTATGGTTTCCATTATGGGTAAACACGATATCTTCATTTTAGGAAGTGCGGACTACCACCCCCTCAAAGTGATTTGATTTGTAAATGCCATATGTTGGACGTATAAAAGATGGAATTAATGGTATTACATATGTTATCATACTTTATTATAATATAACTTTATAGATTTATTATTTCATTCAGTTGAATACAAAAAAAAAGAAATGAAAGTAGCGTTCATGCGTACATACGGCTTACCGTCTCCATGAACGGTACATTTCATTTCTTATCTCCAAATGTTATGTACTATTATAAGTACATATATATAATGGATATATATGTAATATATTACATCAAAATTATGGGTACCATTCTAGAATAATAATATATATATCTCTCATTTTTTTAATTCCATTAATATGGCAAAAAAATGAAAGTAGCGTTCATGCGTACGTACGGCCTACCATCTCCATGAACGGTGCTTTTAATTATTTATCTCCAAATTCTATGGAATAGTATAAAATGAATATATACTGGATATATATTATATTTAAAACATAAATACTATTCTGGAGATTATGTACCTATAACTATATGGAAAATTATCTTCCAACAAGTTCAATTTTTATTCATGTAATGAACATCGACAAAAACGTCTGATACGAACATACTTTATTAACAAATTATTATAACATTATAATATGTGATATGAACTGTATAATAATATTTAAAGGAGGTCCTTAAGAAATTATAAATTGACAAAATTTTATTATTCAGTAGATTAAAGAACGATCGATTCATGTCGGACACGAGGTAAGGGATCCTACCCCTCTCTTTCTTTTTAAGTACACTCTTTTATTCATTCCTTTTAAGATCATATTTCATAAAATTGGGACGTTAATTTATATAACTCTTACTGTAATTTTTATTTTCATATGATGAGAGACCCTATTTTTTCTCACCAATCCATTTTGGAAGTTTTGAGTGGCGTCGTTAGGCTGCCCAATTTTCGTAAGAGATATAACCTCTCTCTTTCTTTCTAAGTACTCTCCTTTATGTAACTTCTTTTAAGCTTCTCTTTGTTATGATGGGGGATGTTCTTTTATATTCCTCATACTTTACTTTTTATGTTCATATTATGAGAGACCCTATTTGATATCATAAATCCATTTTTTGAAGCTTTAAGTGGCGCCGTTAGGCTGCTGAGTTTTCGTAAGGGATTTTTCATCTCACTTTTATTCCCGTGACATTTATGCTACATTTGCCACTATTTTTTTGAGTGCTGTATGTACTGCCCATTATTATACACTTTTTTGTAGTATAATTTCATTTATGGGTATTTACATCTTCATTGTATGACCCTTGTTCCATGGGGTGTACTTTTTGAAAGTTACCCAACTCGGTAAGGGGACCTTTCATCCTCCTCTTTTTAGAAGACTTATTTTGTTATGTCTTTTAATTCACATACTATTATGTTGGGATATGTTCTTATATATCCTTATTTATATAAATTTTATGTCCAAGTGATGAGATACCATTTTCTCTCTCATCAACTCATTTTCTGAATTTTAAAGTGACACCGCTAGGCTGTCAGATTTCTGTAAGGGGACTTCTTAACCCACTTTCAATTCTTTGGGTTAAACCTCTACTTCTTCATTTTATTATGCGAAGACTATGTGTGGAATCTCTATTTTGTAATTTCCACAAACATTTTTGTGGATATGGTATTTCTACACATAATCATCCCATTGATAAATTCTTACGAACTTGTATGGGAAATCATAACTCAATCTCATTTCATTGAGTTAAATATCTTTGTCATTGGTTTTGTTTTTCCAAGATTATGTGTGAATGATCTCGGATTGTTTCACACTTAATATCCACTTATATTGGGATTAATTATATTTCTCACACATAATTATTTGATAGATTTATCCTTAATTTAAGGATACCATCTTTATAATGGATTTCATCTCAATTTACATTTCCATTGAGACTTCATTGTTGTTATGCAGCAATTCACTCTTATATGGTGTGTATAATGTCCTTTGGCATATTATATCATGAATCCCTTTATTCTCATGATATTATGAAGCTCGGATTACATGTTATACCGCAATTATTTGTATTCAAGAGTCTCTCATTTTTTTAAAAACACTTTAACAAAAATATCATTTTAAATGTTTTAAAGATTCATTATTCTAAATAATTATCTTTAATGTCCATGTTTTCAAAATGGTTTTCAGTATTTATTTATATGGACATTAAGGTTTTAAAATTATAATTCCATTAAAATCTTCAAAGTGTAATGGGACACTTTGATTCAAAAATCTCTTTTAAATGGTTTTTGAAAATGGATTGCTTAATTAAATATCATGGAATTACTTATTGTGATTGAAAATGAAATGTTGTTATCGAAATGTTTATATTTTCAATATTTTATTTGTAATGATGGTACTTGGACATTTTATTGGTGGTTACGTGATAAACAATATGACGGGTGGTGCCGTGAATACCAAGATGGGTGGTTACGTTATAACCTCCAATGCATTGGGTATGGAAGTCGGCTGTATGGATATTCCATTAAGTATGTATGGAAGTTGGATGAATGGATATTCCATTAAGTGATATGTGTGGAAGTCGACCTTATAGTTCTTCCACTTAAGTATGTTTATGTCCCAAGTTACCTTTATATGTTATGTGATCTTTATATGGGTTTTATGGAAATCTTTTGGTTACAGAAGGGTAAGTAATGAACTTTTATTCAGTGAAGAGTTTTTACTACATCGAAAAGGTGAAAAGTATTACTTTGATAAAGTATACATGGTTTACTTGTTGTTTTGAAAAACTAACAGTTTTCATTCTTTGTGTATCCCTTACTGAGCTTTTTATGCTCATCCCATGTTTTTGAAATGTTTTTCACAGGACTTAATGTGGAATAGGGTCAAGAATGGGAGCAAAGGAAAGTCATGCTACCTAAAACATGGAACTAAACATGTTTCTTTTTATGAGTTTTTATTTTATGGAAACTCAGTAGAAGTTTCTACTTTTTAATCTTTTGAGATGTAATAGTTATGTTCTAATTCTATAAACTCTAAACCTGAAGATATCCTCAATGTTTAATCTTGTAATAACTCAAGATTAAGTAATGTTTAAGGCTGGGGCCTTATAGTTTGTATTAGAGGTCGGTTTAGATAACTTTAGAGGTTAGGGAATTCTCTAAGCATAAGTGACAGTACCATATTGGATAAGATTTCAGAAAGAGTCCTAGTTTTAGATAAAGTGAATGAGTAAGTATATCTTAGTGGTTATCTCCCTCATTAGTACATGATGGTTTTGTTGATATACTCAAACTGACATTTCTGTTTTTAGTGAATGGATGGATCTAGCAGGCACCAAAGCGACAACAGGTTTGAAGGAAACTGTGGTGGTTCTCTGATTAAGAGACTGGATGAAATGGGGTATTCAATGAGTAACTCGTGGTTGTTCTAAAACAACTATCAAGGAGTCATGATAAACCACTTGAACCTTGGTATGTTCTGTAATGCATCATGTACGAGATGACCAATCAATGTGTTAGTTCGGGTAATAATTATAAAGGTAACCATTAGGGTTTATATGATCCTTACTTTTGAGGTAATTATGGGTTATTATATGTTATGATGGAAAATGAAAGGCATGAGATAAACTTGAGGATAAAATATGTTATGATTATTTTTGAAGATTTTATCTTGTTTTGGGGAATGTTTTAAGAATTATATAGTTTTGTAAAAAGGACAACACGCAGACCGTGTGACAACCAGTCGCATCGGACAAAGCTGTGGGAATCAAACCCCCAACCAAAGTGCGACTAGTATTTATCGCCTACCACTGGACTATGTGAAGTCCCTGGATAGTTTGACTAATTCTTTTTAGTTAGATGATTTTAGGAATCAAGAGTAAGTTTATTTTGGGTTATCTATGGAAATGAATAACCTATCATCGATATTATGTGATTAGGTTAATTACTTTTCAATATGAAAATTTAAGAGAAACTGATGTTATTTGGAGATAAAAGTTAATTTGTACCTTGGAAGACTATGTGACTAAATCCTTCAAATATTTGGGTTTCATTCTTAGTTTGGTTTGCTTTGAAGAATTTTATAAATAATTGTTTATCGAATGGTCCTTATTGAACTTTGGGTTTTGTTGGAAAAATTTTGGAGATTAAGAATAGATTTTATTTTTATAAAGGGTTATCCTTTTCATGATTATCTGATCTTGTACTGACCATTTTGGTTTTGGTTTTGGTTAAAGTCTAAAGACCTGGGAAGTATATAGATCTCTTTTATGGATTAGGTGATTCTTTAGAAGTTGATTATAGTGAAAAAGTCTTCTTAAATACTCGTCTTTTGGAGAAAATATGAGTTTGGGTAAGAAATCTAATATAGGTTAAAAGTCAACATGATAAGTAATTAGGTTTCCTTATGAATAAATTCCTCAATAAAAATTAACTTAAAACAAAAATGTTTTCTATTAACTTTTCCTACTAGGGAATCGAATACCATTTAACCCATCACAAGTTTGTGATTTTCTTGTGGTTAACTTTCTCCTAAACATGTTTTCTATCACTCTCCATCAGAATATGACCCTATGTTTTATCCCCCATGTCCATGTTTTCCTAAATGGAATCCTAGTATGGGTTAACTCGGGTGACCTCTTTATTTATCTTTCTTTATTTTAAAGTGATTTTTTTACTGACTCTTGTTCCGATGTGGGACTTTCAAGGATGTCTCCAAGCTCAATTTTAAAATTGTGAGGACACAATTCCTAAAAGGGGGGAAGGATGTAACACCCCAGGTAAATAAAGAATATGATATTCTTTGTATTTATCCATATTTGTGAATAAAATATTAATATTACTTTAAAGGGGATGTTATGCTCAATGGTGTACCCAACACGCAACAACGAGTTTCTTGGGAATCTTACTTTGCCATCTAATAAGAAAATAATATTATTTTAAATAGTAGTTAACACCTAGCCGTTGTAATGGCGGGAATGAACAGAACTAACAACAGAATTATTATATATGATTGTAAAATATTTTTACTTTTTACAATAAATGTTAGTGGATTAAAAATGCAAATGAATCCAAATTTAAGCGTAAACATTCTAATATTCTTTAAAAGGTTGATTAACCGCCTTTTGATGGTGAAACTCTTTTAAATACACTTTTTGACAATTTTATATGTTATATTTGACAAAATAAAATTCATCTTTAGAATTGGGACATCAAAATTTACTTTGTGTAAATTTTTTGTATTTTTCTAAAAAAGTTCAATTTTTATGAATATTAAAAAATGTTGTTTTTTAATTCAAAACCTCTTTTAATATAATTTATTTATATGATTATATTATCTTTTGAATTGGTTTTAAAGTGAAATTAGGATATATTTTTACCATTTAATCTAATAGTGGTTGTTGGAATTAATTTCACTTTGAAATCGGACTTAAACTAGTGTCAATCTTTTGATACATTTTGTTTCATAAAAACGTGCTATTTGTTTTGACAGTGGTAATTAATTATTAAATTAATTAAAGAAACTTATATGCTTTTAATTTTTTAAAATAGAAATAATTTTTGAATTCAGAATATCAAATAAATCTTATTGTGAACTTTTGGTAATTTTCTGAAAAACATCAATTTTTGATGAATAGTGAAACCACTTAGTGGTACTTATAAAAACTGATTTTCTGTTTAAATGAAATTTTTCCATCTTTTTGTTTTGAATTTCAAATATCATACATACATGGTTGTCATTAGGAATTAAAATTTGGTTCAATGGGATTAAAATAATTTTTTGGTGAATAGTAACTTATTAAGTTTTTAATCGTGATTAGAGGTAATTAGTGTAGTTTAAGGTAAGAATAATGTTTTAATAAAATGAAGTTACCTAGACACATGTACTACCCTCATTGGATGTGTCATAGCCGACCAAGAAAATACATGTGTCAACTTGGGGACCCCATGGAGCCACATTGGTTGGAAAATGACATAAATATCTTTTTATTTAATGTTAAAGTAAAAATGAAACAAACATGAGATGTTTAACTAAAACATTTTTTACATGGGGTTATACAAATCATATTTTTGACTATAAATAGTTATTGGAAAGATAAACCGATTTCCTATATCATAGTAGTTTTTTTATAATTTTTGGACAGTAAATAAATAAAATTATTTATGACATCATGATGATGCAGTGATGACCTCATTATTTAACGATTTAAATAAATTTGAAAGATAATGTAATATCTAAGACCTACACATGTCCAAAACCTATTGAATGGGTGGATTTAGAACCCTTATCACCTTATCCGCGAAACACATCAATGTGGGACCATTAAAATCCGAAACTCATTCTAAAATAAATTAAAATTTCTTTGCTTTCCAAGAGTGACCCTCCCCTCCTCTTATAAAAGGCCTCCACCTCTACCTCCTTACCCAAACATCCAAATCCTTTGTCTCGGAAAACCCCTGCCCATTTTGTCTCCCCACATCTCTATATAACTCCTTGAAGCCTCACTTTGGGAAGAAGTCTTCCTAAGGAAGCCCTTGATCTCGAACCAAAGGAAGTTACCCTATTTTAAGTTAATGTCTTCACGTGTGTCCTTTTGTTTTATTTTTCATCTCCAACCCCCTAAACTCTTTTTATTCATTTATTTTGTAACAAATCTAGTATCTTCAATATACTAGGTTGTTTTTATAAGAAGGATTCTAGCTACACTTACACACACCTACATATAATGGTTAAAGAACATACCGTTTCCGTGGATGGCAAATTTCTGCCTCCCGAAACGATGATTGTTCAACATTCTTTTAACACCTTCAAAGGTGACCATTAAGATATCACTATATTTATATATGATATATAATATGTTTATGTTTTCCTTAATCTTCTGTATTTTTCATTTTGGCATACCTTTATAGTTTCCATTATAGGTAAACGTGATATCTTCATTTTAGGAAGTGCGGACTACCGCCCCCTCAAACTGATTTGATTCGTTAATGCCATATGTGGGATGTATAAAGGATGGAATTAATGGTATTACATATGTTATCAAACTGTATTATAATATACCTTTATATCTTTATTATTTCATTCAGTTGAATACAAAAAAATAAATGAAAGTAGCGTTCATGCATACATACGGCTTACCGTCTCCATGAATGCTATATTTCATTTCTTATCTCCAAATGTTATGTACTATTATAAGTACATATATATAATGGATATATATGTAATATATTAAATATAAATTATGGGTAGAATTCTTTAATTATAATATATATATCTCGCTTTTTTTTAATTCCATTAATATGGAAAAAAAATGAAAGTAGCGTTCATGCGTACGTACGGTCTACCGTCTCCATGAACGGTGCTTTTAATTATTTATCTCCAAATGATATGGAATAGTATAAAATGAATATATACTGGATATATATGATATTAAAGACATAAATACTATTCTGAAGATTATGTACCTATAACTACATGGAAAATATTTTTCCAACAAGGTCAATTTTTACTCATGTACTGAACATCGACAAAAACGTCTGATACAAACTCACTTTATTAACCAATTATTATAACATTATAATATGTGATATGAACTGAATAATAATAATTAAAGGAGGTCCATAAGAAATTATAAATTGACAAATTTTATTATTCAGGAGATTAAAGAACGATCGAGTCATGTCGGACACGAGGTAAGGGATCATACCCCTCTCTTTCTTTTTAAGTACACTCTTTTATGTCATTCCTTTTAAGATCATCTTTCTTATTATTGGGATGTTATTTTATATTACTCCTACTGTAATTTTTATTTTCATATGATGAGAGACCCTATTTATTCTCACCAATCCATTTTTGAAGTTTTGAGTGGCGTCGTTAGGCTGCCGAATTTTCGTAAGAGATCTAACCTCTCTCTTTCTTTTTAAGTACTCTCCTTTATGTAACTTATTTTAAGCTCCTCTTTGTTATGATGGGGATATTATTTTATATTCCTCATACTTTAATTTTTATGTTAATATTATGAGAGACCCTATTTGATCTCATAAATACATTTTTGGAAGCTTTAAGTGCCGCTGTTAGGCTGCTGAGTTTTCATAAGGGATTTTTCATCTCACTTTTATTCTCGTGACATTTATGCTACATTTTCCACTATTTCTTTTGATAGGTGTATGTACTGCCCATTATTATACACTTTGTGTAGTATAATTTCATTTATGGGTATTTACATCTTCATTTTATGACCCTTCTTCCATGGGGTGTACTTTGCAAAAGTTACCCAACTCGGTAAGGGGACCTTTCACCCTCCTCTTTTTAAAAGACTTCTTTTGTTATGTCTTTTAATTCACATACTATTATGTTGGGATATGTTCTTATATATCCTTATTTATGTAAATTTTATGTCCAAGTGATGAGATACCATTTTCTCTCTCATCAACTCATTTTCTGAATTTTAAAGTGACGTCGTTAGGCTTTCAGATTTCTATAAGGGAACTTCCTAACCCACTTTCAATTCTTTGGGTTAAACCTCTACTTCTTGATTTTATTATGCCAAGATTATGTGTGGAATCTATATTTTGTAATTTCCTCAAACCTTTTTGTGGATATGTTATTTCTAAACATAATCATCCCATTGATAAATTCTTATGAACTTGTATGGGAAATCATAACTCAATCTCATTTTATTGAGTTAAATATCTATGTCATTGGTTTTGTTTTTCCAAGATTATGTGTGAATGACCTCTGATTGTTTCACACTTAATATCCACTTATATTTGGTGTATTTATATTTCTCACGCATAATTATTTGATAGATTTATCCTTAATTTAAGGATACCGTCTTTATAATGGATTTCATCTCAATTTACATTTCCATTGAGACTTCGTTGTTGTTATGAACCAATTCACTCTTATATGGTGTGTATACTATTCTTTGACATATTATATCATGAATATCATTATTCTCATGATATTATGAAGCTCCGATTACATGTTATTCCGTAATTATTTGTATTCAAGAGTCTCTCATTTTGTTAAAAACTCTTTAACAAAAATATCGTTTTAAATGTTTTAAAGATTCATTATTCTAAGTCTTTAGCATTAATGTCCATGTTTTCGAAATGGTTTTCAGTATTTATTTATATTTACATTAATGTTTTAAAATTATAATTCCATTAAAAGCTTCAAAGTGGTATGGGACACTTTGATTCAAAAATCTCTTTTAAATGGTTTTTGAAAATGGATTGCTTAATTAAATATCTTGGAATTACTTATTGTGATTGAAAATGAAATTTTGTTATTGAAATGTTTATATTTTCAGTATTTTTTGTGTAATGATGGTACTTGGACATTTTACGGGTGGTTACGTGATAAACCATATGACGGGTGGTGCTGTGAATACCAGGACGGGTGGTTACGTTATAACCTCCAATGCATTAGGTATGGAAGTCAGCCTTACGGCTATTCCATTAAGTATGTATGTAAGTTGGCCGAATGGCTATTCCATTAAGTGATATGTGTGGAAGTCAACCTTATTGTCCTTCCACTTATGTATGTTCATGTCCCAAGTTACCTTTATATGTTATGTGATCTTTATATGGGTTTTATGGTAATCTTTTGGTTACAGAAGGGTAAGTAATGAACTTTTATTCAGTGAAGAGTTTTTACTACTTCGAAAAGGTGAAAAGTATTACTTTGATAAAGTATACATAGTTTACTTGCTGTTTTGAAAAACAAACAGTTTTCATTCTTTGTGTATCCCTT
Organism: Viscum album; assembly: GCA_963277665.1. NCBI lineage: Eukaryota > Viridiplantae > Streptophyta > Magnoliopsida > Santalales > Viscaceae > Viscum > Viscum album. The sequence goes on from OY728150.1 coordinate 1,630,592,933, forward strand.
ACTGAGCTTTTTATGCTCATACCAAGTTTTTGAAATGTTTTTCATAGGACTTAACGTGGAATAGGGTCCAGGATGGGATCAAAGAAAAGTAATGATACCTAAAACATGGAACTAGACATGTTTCATTTTAAGATTTTTATTTTATGGAAACTTAGTAGAAGTTTCTACTTTGTAATCTTTTGAGATGTAATAGTTATGTTCTAATTCCCTAAAACTCTAAACCTGAAAAGATCCTCAATGTGTAATCTTGTAATAACTCAAAATTAAGTAATGTTTAAGGCTGGGGCCTTATATACCATATCCTAAGAGACATTTTTTATGATAAATTGAATCATTGCAGGCTTTAGTTATAATCCTAAAGAGGTGGTCCAACGAAGAGGAAACATTCTTAAAAAACCATCATTATTTTATTTTACAAATACATAAAATATTACTCAATAATGATGATATAATAATATAATTAACTCACATGAAATTTTATTTTTTTGTGATATTCAGATAATAGAAACCCAAATCCACTTCCATTATATATAATTAAATAAAATTTTTCATATGTACGGTCAACCACCACCTCGTGAACAAGTTTAACTTGAATCCCATCATCAAATATTAAGGATGTTAATAATTTGGTATTTAATGCTTACTTACGATATTAATGAAATATTAAACTTTTTAAAAAGTAATATATAATATACCTACTTACCATACCATCCATTAAAATAATGATAATTTTGTTCATGTGAAAGGAAGACTACCACCTCTTGATTAAATGATATTCATTTTTATTATCACATCACATTAATGTTATATGTAATAGAATTTATTAAAATAAAATTAAATGTATTATATAATGGTGATTAGGGAATAATAAAATAACACTTATCCATTTTATAATATTATCATTGAAAAATGTAAAATATATTTTTGTCATATGTATGGTGGGCTACCACCACGTGAACAAGTTTAACGTGATTCACATCCTCACTTATTAAGAATATTAATAATTTGGTATTTAATGATTACATATGATATTAATGAAATATTAATCTTTCTGAAAAGTAATATATATTATACCTACTTACCATACCATCCATCAAAATAATGATAATGTAGTTCATGTGTAAGGAAGACTACCACCTCTTGATGAAATTATATTCATTTTTATTATCACATCACATTAATGTTATATGTAATAGAATTTAGTCAAATAATATGAAATGTATGATATAATGGTTATTATGGAATGATAATATAACAGTTGTCCTTTTTATAATATTATCATTGAAAGATGTAAAACATATACATGAGTATTTATATCTTAATGTCTCGATGATTGTATCATTGTTCATTTATCTTTACAAAAAATAATTTTTCATTTAAAAGAAGATTTTATGAATAAAATAATAGTTATTTAATGGTTATTTTTTAAATTTTTATTAATTGAAAATAATTTTGTCTTTATTAAACAATCCATTGTGATTTTGGACATATATATTTAATAATTTCAAAATGTTTGACATAAAAAAATGATAATGTAATTGAATATAAAATTATTTATAATGAAATAATAAAAATAAAAATATGATAAATATTATTAGTAAAATAATAATCATATGTATATTTATAGTTAAAGATGATAAAGATAGGAAAAAAAATTAATCATGCTCGTGGTTTGGGATCTCTATAAAATACAAATTTCTTCAGGTTGTTACTAATCTCTCTCTAACTGACATTATCTCTATTTATCTATAAAGAAATGGAATTATTCAAAATTATATAAAAATCTCACATTAGTATTCCTATATTATTCTCTCTTAATTTTAGGGAGTGACACATTATTAATATTTACTTTCCAAAATCATTCATTATCAAATTTTGTTTTTTAATATAAGGATAGATTATGAAAAACATTATAATTCCATGGTTCATTATTCTATTATGCATTTTAATTTTATTTCTTTTATATAGAACACTTAAATCACCAACATGTTATGAAGGGTTCTAGAAAACTATTCTCAAATGCATTGGGTAATGTTTTGGTCTCATGAGTACTCATTTGTGAGATTAGGGAGTAAACCAAATCAATTATAGGACTCCTTCTATGATGAGATATTTTCGAGGATGATATCCTTCACTATTGTTTTCTCATGTAAAATTTTCATTCCACATTTGTATTTTTATTTTTGAACTTATGATGAAATTTTCCATTTGATATTCATTCAAATGGATATTAATGAGCTATCACTTTTTTGATTTCATGATATAAATTTGAATGAAGTGTTATGTTTCTTTATAATTTTTATTTTCTTATAGGTATTTTCTCTCAACCATTTATTTATTATTTCCCTTTATGATTCAATGCAATTTTAACAAATAAAATATATTTGAGAGATCAATATCTAGAATAAAATATGGATTTCATTTTTAATTCACTTTCAATATCTTTTGAACCTTGTCTTTCATAGAATGTTGCAATTATGTTATTTTTTTAAACAATGTGTATTTATGATAAATAAACATGTAACAATGTCAGGAATGTCATTGGGTTGATAAATAATTTTCTTGGGATTTTAATGTTATGAATATGTTCTATAACTAATTAAACAATTGGAATTAATTATTTTCCAAGAATATAAATATTAAAAACACCATATAATTATCCATTAACATTTTCATCAAAGGTAAATTTCAGACCATTCATCCCTATAATATTATAAATGACATTTTTAAGAAACATATATTATAGGAATTCCCACAATTTAGACCCTAGATATATTTCTACATGAACATTATATATTTTCCATGAAAAAGTAGGAAATTTATTATTTCTAGAACGATACTTTCGTAGTACATACATTATAAGAAAATAATACTCTTATAATACACATCTATAAGCTATTTTTTGATTAACACCTACCAATTCATTAGATAATTTGTCTTAATGAGAAACTGTTTATTAAACTCTATTCAATGAAAACTTATTTTTCAAATTTTCAATAATTTTACATTTAATTCATTAAGGTGAATTATTTATAGAAAAGTATCTAATTTGATAACGTCATTCATAATTTTATGAAACCTATTCTAGTATTATTTCTATAAGGATTTAATTTTCAATAATGATTCTCAAAATATTTTTTCCTAGAAGTAATATTTTCAAAATGTTTTTTCAAATAAAAATTAAAAAGCTAATTTTTAACATTAAATAATATATTATTTGCTTTATTTTTAGTAATTTGTTTCTTCCAATTCGAAAACTAAATTTCAAATTTATGATATTTGTATAAAAACTCAAGAATTTCAGTTCCCATGTTCCACCTTAGCATCATCAGGGTTTTTATGATCCTTACTATTTTAACATTCTAAAAACAATGTAAATATAGTTTCTTCATACAATATAGGTAATCAGTCATCATCTAATGATTAATTAGTCTGTTCATTTTATTAACAAATAAATGGACAATAATTATTGGAATTATGATAATTTTTAATAAAATTAATTTTAATAAGGGGTTCTGTAGGCATAAATCTTAATGTATCATTCGTTTATTTTTCAATTATAGCAAATAAAACTATAAATATTTCATAATCACTACATTTTTCTGAATAATTTTTTTAATAACTAACAATTCCACTAGAACATATGGCGTCATAAAATTTCATGATTTTCTATCCCCTAAACATATTATATTTTGATAACATTTATCCATCATTTTCATTTTCATTTATATCATATAGTCCAGTTTAATATTCTATAGCATCTTACACCTATACCATATCATCGTAGAATAATCAATAGTTTCCTTTATATCCCCATTACATCTCTTATATCTGTAATGATAATAATTCAATCTTAATGTATTATTAATTATCATTGAATTATTTTAAATTCCATAAACAATTTGTTAAAAATAAGTACTTATGTTCTCTACATTAACATTATTATTATTGGGAAATTTTGAAATATCCTTAGAAAATCTATCTTTTAAAACAACAATGAATATATAGGAATAGATACACTACAATTGTTATTTTTTTTCTTTTAAGATTTATTATTTAATCAACCCTTATATTGAATGAGAGTTCAATTGAAATTATTCAAACTACACTTTTTCATTACTGTACTATAATTAATAACATTTATTATTGATTCCAATTAGCTATGTATAATATCAATAATTTATTTTTCCAAATAAAAAAATAAAAAAATATATTTATCTAAAATATTATTACTATTTTTAGTTGTAAAATTTTTTTAGTCATCTTAGAAATAGATTCTCTTTGTCAAATATTATTGTATTTTAACTGGATCTTAAAATAGCTCTTCTTATATAAATATTTTTCATATTTCCCATGTGGGTAAATACAAATATTTTTCAAATACTAAAATATTATTCACTAGAATAAATTTCACTATATATATTCTTTATCATATAATGCAACAAATAATTTACCACTCTATAATTTAAATGATATTATAACATTTTATATTGGGTAAAAGAATAATATTTTGTTTTCAAAATTAATTATATCAAGTAAAAAGTAATAAGTTCTCTACTAAAATATTTCATACAATACTCCTCACTCTCTATCATCAATACTCACAGTCATTACCTTTAAAAATTATATTTCTAGAAGTATTTATATTTTCAAGAATCTAAACTTTTAAAAATTTCATATAACAAAAAAGTATATTCTATACAATACCAATTAGTGTAATAATTTATAAATAATTATTATAACAAAAACATCTAAAATAGAGTATGTATTATCTAATGAGTTTTCGTTTTATTACATGTGTTATGCGGTAGATTGTAGTTTATAAAATAAAAAATACAATTTTATTGGCCTCATTTTGGTATGATATTAATATTCAATGAAATGAAATTATATATTATAATATTGTGAAATATATTATAAAATTTGAGGTATGAGATATTTTTTTACATTAAAAATTCATTAAACTTATGAAAATTGTAAATATAAATTTGTAGAAATATTTAAATAAAATTTTCTGAATATATTTTGAAAATAATAAGGAACATTATAACAAATATATACCCATTACCATTCATCAATAATAATTTCTGTAACTAAGACATTAGATATCTAAAATATTATCTATGTCGTAAGTTTTGTCTTCCTTATGATAGGAATCCCATGAAACAAAAATCAAAACATCATCTATATCTGTATCCTAGAAAACCCTTAATAATAAATTTTAGGAAAAATAATATTTATATATCATCTTAATCCACCAATAAGACTAAATAAGACACAGTATTTTAAAAACATAATGGCACTTAAAAGGAACCATGTAGTCTCATGGCTTTGGAAAAAACACACTGAATGATATAATGAATATGTCACTCATAAAAAGATATTATATACTCTTGAATGTATATTTAGTTAAATTGTGTGTTTAATGTATTTCACTTCTTTGAATGTTATTTATATATTTTTTAAATACTCCAATGTTTATATTCTACATTATTCAATGTCATTTGTAATGTCTTTAGATGAAAACATCTTCAAGTGATACGGTTCAATTCATCTACATTATTAGAATGTCATTTTGATGAAGAAATATTATAATGATTGAATGGTTTAATATGATAATATTTTTTTAGTACTTATGTAAAATACATTTCCCCCAACATTTTCCATTATAAATATTTATCCATATATCTCATGTCTCTCACTTTAGTATTTTTTGTCCGACGGGAACTATATAACATCGTCTTCTGGGATTTAATTGTACTCAATATTATGCTATTTATTATATCCCTTAAAATTTTCATTAAAATCAAATATATCAAGTGAAATGTTAAATTCCATCTAAATGAAGAGATTATCTACTGTTTTTATTTTCTGGAATAATTATGCACTGTTCTATACATTTTACAATCTCCATAAATAATAAACACAGTTTTATACAATTTATAATTTTTTCAACATATTTGGTATTTTTCTTAAAAATAATTGTAAAAAACCTAGAAAGTATAGTTTTAGAAAAATTAATAATTTAGTATATTTTATTATATTTTTTAAAATAATGGTAATAATTTTTTAATCTAAAAATTCCATGAAACTCTAATTCTAATAAATGATTAATCAGTTTATAATGATTTTGATTTTGGATAGTGACCGTTTGTTTTTTAACCATGATAATATATTAACACATGACTTTTTAAATAGTGTGATATTTATATTTTATTTATTTAGCATATTTTTTATTACTAATTTATTTTGTTATTCAATGTAATTTTTAATTAACATAAATATAGTAAATTGGTTTTTATGATTGGAATCAAAAGTGGAATTTCTAGTTACTATATTGTTTACTTTTTATGGATGTAAATTGGATTCCTAATTCATTTTATATAAAAAATATTTTATATAATTTTTAATTGATTTTTATATAGAACATTAATCTTGTAATTCAAGTTCTTAATGATAAATAAAGGACTATTAGATTATTTGTTCCCTAATGTTTGAAGAAACTAAATGGAATCCTAAATAAAATGATTTAATAAATTAAATATTTAGTTATCTTAATCCTTAGGTTTCCCATGGAGTTAACATATAATAAAAAAATTGGATTCAAGATAGAATATTAACATATTTTTTGGTAAGGGTAAATGATTTAGGCTAAGGATTCAAGATTTTCTGGTGAAGGTAAACTGTCATGTGCATCTATAATTAGAGACCATTTTTTATGAATGATGGATGCCATATTTTAGGGCATCAATTACATGTTGAATATATGTTATTATTATGTTATTTTTTGAAACATGATATTATAATTTCTATGTAATATTATGTGATTCAGGTATGGCTATTGGTTGATGAGATATAGGTGGGTATGCCTAGGTTTTTATTGAGTTGATGCCTAGGATGGTGAGATGTATAATAAAATACATTTTTGTGTCTGTGGTGGCACAAGAGATGATGGAATGTGTCAATGTTTGGATAACCCATTATTGTTATAATTGATAGATGGCATATTATATAGAAACTATTTAAATACCAGAGGTAAATGTTTCTTACAGTTTTCATTAATTTCCCCATTACTGGAGGCATATGGATTTTCACAATTATGATGCTCATTTGTGCTATTTTCATATATTACATAGATTACCAAGATAAATGTAATAATATTGATTAATATGTTATTTTTCCCATTGTGTATTGGATTATTCAAATCCTAAATATTTAAATCTTTAGAAACCATGGGCCCAATTGTAATATACATGGATGAACTGGAATTTGATTTTTGGTCAGTATAATGTTATAAAAATAATTTTAATTAATATCCAATGAATCATTTAAAAAAATATTAATTGTTAAAAAAGTTTTGCTATAATTTAATGTAAGTATTCATAAATTCTTTTTTAACTATATTATATCTATCTCTTAACAGTTAAAACTAGGTGTCTGGGTGGTAAAAAGTTTAGTTGAGTATAAAAATAGGTTATTTACCATAGTTTTTTTTGAGTTATATTAAATCCTATAAATTTATTTATTTCATGTGAAACCTCACCCATTATAGTGGTTGACTGACACCATGTGGACCATATTCTTTTTCATCCAATATCTAGGTTGGCGAAGAATGGAAGTATGGTTACCCACTATGGTCCTTTTTTATCTGATAGTACTATGTGTTGGTATTCACATTACATAGTTTTTTAATATATTATTATATAGTGTTTGAATGGATTCTATTTATTTCACACTCTTGTATATCAGTATATAGTATGATAGGTGTTACAATTGTAATTTCATGTATATGCTGGGATGGGGTGAGTTATATTACACACTGTATAGACTCTGATTCCATGATTAATAATACACAATCAATAATACATGACTTAACTGAAATAGATCCAATTGAAAAAACATAGTTTCAATTTTGATATATGGAATGGGGTGATGAGTTTATGTGATGTAGAAGATGAATACCATGATATATTGCCCATATGTTTTCAAGAAAACATATTTTAGTGAGAGTTGAATTAAGATGTATGATGTTGGGGATGATTTAGAAACTATTGTGGAATTATTAGTCTAAAAAAATTGTTTTATTATTATAATAATTTATATATTGTATGAAATACTTATGAGAAATCAACGGTGTGGCTGGAATAGAGTATCCTAGTTTTAGAGATTAGTTAGTATCACTTATTGATGAACAGGCTTTGTATGATATCATTATAATTTTAAAAGGAATATCAAGGTTTTAAAACTCAGTATACATATTTTACACCCCATACGTATATATAAAATATTATTCTAATTATATGTAGTACATTTTTTATTAGGTTATATATGACTATATTTGGGATGTTATATAAGTTGTTTGAGTATTAGGGTTGGTCACAACCCATGGCCAATTGATGGAATTCTATGAGTGTCCACCATCATTATTATCATTGTAGGTATATGAGGTGTACTTTTGTGGGAGGGGTCATGAAAATATGGTCTCTTATGTATAGTTTTTTTAGATTTCAAATAATAATTGAAATGTAAAATATTTATCATATTTATTAAAAGGAACAATCTCTTTTATCATTCTTTTACATGGGTTATATATGTCATTTGATTTTTGTTAATATTTAACCCCTCAAAGTTTGAGTTTGAGTTATAACTATAAAATGTTCCTCATTGTCTATTATACAATGTGATGAAATGTAATGAAATAGTAATGGATGTGTATGTACAATTACATATATATTCAAAATTTCATCTTGTGGCACAAAAGTTGTCTTATTCTAAAGATAAAAACATTTACACCATATTGAGTGTAACATTAAATGTATTTTTTATAATATAAATCAATGATTTATATTTTTATTTTCCCAATATATATTCCAGGAATGATACCCTTCATGAGATCCATCATATGTTTACAAATACTTATACAATCCTTGAGTATTATCTAATCAAGTTTTCATGGTTATATTGTTCATATTTTCATTAGTTGAGGATTATAAATGATGAATTTTTCATATCATATGATGATTATGAGCTCTATAGCCTAGATTGAGATAGATTCATATTTTTTATTACAACATTAAAAGTTAGGTAATGTACTTGTAAATTGTAGTGATAATTCATGTTCTTTATGATATAATTAGTTGAAAAATCATTAAAGATAAAATATATAGTAAATACCACAACATATCTCTATGTATCATGAGTATCTTAATGATTTACTATAGGTTTATTTTTTTTATATATCTATGAATTCAAGAATTCATATTTTTTATTTCAAAAGTTGAATGGGAATTTTTCATTAATGTTGGGTTAATGTTGATAGAATTTTATAAAACTCATAGAGATACCCAAAATGTATTTTAGGGTTAATTTTAAAAAAAAAATTGATAGTTTTTTATATTGTATTATATATGAAATTATTTATGGTGAATTTGATGATTGATTTATGTATGTTGTGTGGATTATTTTTAATATGATTTCAAAATAATTTTTCACTAATTGCTTCAAACAATACAACATATGGTGAAATAGAATATGTTTTATGAGGCTTTAGTTCAGGTGTGATATTGATAGAGATATTCCTTCAAGGAAAAAATACTATGAAGCATTTAATCATATATAATATAAGTTGATATAGATATTCCATTTTATATTACACCCACATATAAAATTAATATTATATATGTATTTTAGAATATAGATATATATAATATTGTTTTTTCATATTTCAACAACTAAATCAATCATTATTTATGATTGAGATATGATTTATAGTAATATTGAAATTATAATAATTTTGTGTAACACATAATGAAAATCAATGATTGGAAATAGAAAAATAAATTATTTTATTTACTATAAATAATATTACACCAATCAATATTATTGAATATAACACTTCGTATGATGAAATTTTAGGAGACAATGGGTTTCCAAAAGATACAATAGTTATAACCAGATGTCACTTACTTGTGAATTTTATAACATATGATAAGTTATATAGAATATTGTGGAGTATAACTTTTCCCATTATAATGTAATTTAACACATTATGAACAATCATTTAATGTATTACCATCCCATTAACTGAATTTTCACTATATAGTTATGTCCTCAATCTTTTATTACCATAGGCACTTAGATATTATTTACATATGGTGGATCCTAATGAAGTATCAAGAGATTCATATCATATCATGAATACCCCATGTATATAATCATATATTGTTTATTCATTATGATTATGTTCAAGAACTAATTAATTACTATAGTAACAGTCATATTTATTGTAAGTTTTATGTTCCTTATTTTTTATACATTGGTTTTACATATCACGGTGATCTTGATAATGCATTTTCCTTTTTTATTAACTTTTTTTATTAATTATATTTTGACCGATAAAAATCATTAAATGTGAAGGGATATTTATTTAATATTTTGGAAATTTTTCATGTGAATGGGAATGGAAATGGTTTGGGAATTTTTTCGGAATGATGAGGTTTATAATTTCCTATTTATTATATATCAATATGTAGTTTCTTAACCTAAAACTGAAGAAAATTAATGTTCACAAAATTAATGATTATGTAAAATATGTTCATGTTAAAAATAATAATATTTTAAAAAAAACTAAAAATATAGAAAATGAGATTTTTCATTTTTATTGATTCATTATACAAATAATTAACAATATTCAAGTCGAGGTGTTTATTGGGTGACATTACATGGGTTGAATTAATTCATTATCATTTAATATAAATTTTAATCTTGTATTTTATAAGAAAGGAAACCTCTTCCTCAAGATTATATATTTACACATTACCCACCAACACATTAACATCAATAATTACCACCAAAATACCTCAAGTAAAACATTTTTTCATAACTCTTGATAGGTGATGTGAGTATTTATGGATGATTATAGAAAATATAATTATCATTGGAACTAAAACATTAAATCAATATACAATGAGTGGAGACTGGAAAATATAATCCCTGAATGTTTTGTCAAATAATTTTTATGCATAAAAATAAAATGTTGAATAAAATTGACTATAAAAAATTTAATAAAATTTAGTATTATAAATAATATAAATTCAATCAAAAAAATTCAAAATGATGTATAATTTTTCACTCACAATTTACGTTGATAGATAATCATTTTGTCAGTAAATATATCTAATTTGGTAGATTGATTTATTATTAAAAATTATTTGTTGAATATATATTCAATTCAGTTAAAAAATTGTAAATATATTAACTCAATTTTTTGAAAGATTTTTTTGAATTAAATATTTTCCTTTTAAACAAATATGATTTAAAATAATTTTTTATATATGTACAAAAAAAATTATTTTTGTTTCAAAATAATTTTTAAATAATGATACTTTAACTAAAACGTTATTGAGTTTTTACTAATATTATAGATATTTATAAATTTATATTTTTTTTGTGTGTAAAAATATAGTCATTATTCCAATTGATAATAACATCCACTCTATTTCATCGTTAAAATTTTAAAATATAATTTCTAATTTATTTTTAATAAAAAATAATGACAACTGCTACTTGAATTTATTTGATCAATATATTATGTTATTTTTTATATGAAAGTTATGATTGGACCTATGTGAGTTTTTTTATATTCAAAGTCTAGGATGATTAATATATATTACAATATACAAATTTTCTAATTTTAATATTTATGGATATCATATGTTCTTTTCTATATAGATGAAATATATCGCTACATTTAAATAAATATAATGCATTTGTTATATTTTTAATATAATATATTTATAAAATTTCTTATTATACAATTTAACAATATTGGGAACTATTTTCAAGATAAGATAATGGAATGCATGGAATCTAATTCTAATATTCACTATAAAATATGAAAATAATAATAATTTTAGATGAATGGATTTAGATGTTTTCAAAAATGATGTTACTCAATTTTGAGTATGTTATAATAATTTTTTGGATTTCTATACTTTTATGTTTAATTACATTTGAGGTCAAAATTTATAATTTTTATTACATATATATTGGATGGGACCCTTTTCTGTGAACCAAATAGTTAAAATTATGATAGTGTTTTTTAAATTATTAAGGTCAGATGTATCTTGGATTTATAATTGAAATTATTCAATTTTAAAGATGATAAAAATCCATCATTAAGGAAATTAGAATGTGTGGATTCATGAAACTCTTAATTTTATATATAAATATTGAACAATTTTTCCATAGTGTAAAAGATTTAATGTTGGTGTAATGACCGAAGATTTAGGTATGTATTTACCATACATAAATATAAATTTTTGATCACTTTTTTTGACACCCAACAACAAAACAATTTGATTCATGTCCTATTATATGATTAATATTAATAAAATTTATGTTTAACAAAAAAATACCAGAATATTAAAATATTTTAGTCATTTAGAAATTCCAAATGATTGTCACCGAAAATACCAAAATCTCTAAAAAAAATTGCAACACATCTTTATTTATATATTATAATTTCACATTAAATGTGAATTTATAAATTTAATAATTTTAATATTGAAACAATATTAAATTTTTTAAAATAATAATATATATGTTATAGTGATATTATTTTTTCGTATTTCTATAAAATAATTGATTTTTAGTTAATAGTGAAACATTGAGTATTTAAACAATATATAGATTTATGGGGAATGAAAAATAAGTTTATTAAACCTTTTAATATTTATATATTTAATGAAGGATTATAAGAATGTTTTTTAAAATAATTTTTGGATTTTTCTTAAAAAAATGATCAATATTTTTTAACATTATTATTATTTTATTTCAAATTAGAAACTATTTTTTTATTTTTTTTAACTTAAACATTTTAATTTTAATATTCAATTTTAGATTTCATTTTAATCCACATGTCTCTTATTATATATATAATATACCAATTTATATCATTTTTGTTAATGGAAATGGTAAATTTATGCTACGTATTAATTTTATGCATTAAAATACCCTTTTCTAAGAAAAGTTATTTTTTGTTATATGCACTAATATTATAATTCAAAAATTTTAAAAGTATAAATTTTCTAATATTGAAATTATTTTCACATTATATATAAAAACAATTAAATTGTTTATATATTTCAAATTCATTTTCGAGTTTAAAATTTATTTACCATTGTAAATAATAATTACTGTAAAATTTTTTTTTCAAAGAATGGTACTTTTTTAATTGATTATTTTAAAAACTAAATGTTTATATATAATATTATGACTATAATATGATGTTTAAAAATATTTATATTTAATTAACACCCTATTAGATGGAAATAATTGTAATATATCATTAACATTAAAAAACAATTAAAAATAATTTTTCTACCAAAACTATTTTCAACAAATTATATATTTCAATGGAAAAGTCAATTATATCATATTTATAAAGTACACCAGATTAACATGAGTTGAATTAGGTATCCATTGTGTATTAATTTTTCAATAAGTGTAATATTATTTTTTACTTGGAAAAAAATTATCATGGTAAAAATTTAATCATGACAAATAAGTGTAAAGAGGGGTAATATAATGTGGTAAAAATTATACTAAAATAATTTCACACATAACATGTTGATAATACCTTTTATTAGTGTTAAAGTATAACCTAAATTTATTAGAAACATTTTAACACCTAAATCACCAATCTCTCAATAAATTCCTCTCATTCTTATTACCTAACATTATTTTATAGATTTTTTTGCATCATTTTCCCACAAAAAGTAACTCACATCTTGCCTCATCAAGCGAAAACTATTATTATAAATTCTTAGGAATCATTATCCAAATTCAAAATAATATAATCTATGTATTCTATTTTAAAACTCTATTCTCTATAAACCTCATCGTGTTCTATATTTCCATAGTATAATTTAAGAGAATATCCAAATTATTAATATATGTATAACATTCCCTTTTACTTAAATTTTTTGTACCTCTCATCCACCATCCTCCAAACCATTATAAAAATAAATATACAGTAAAACTATTTTATATAATATTCTAAGAATTTATTATAAATATATTGTATAACCACTATTTATTACCATCTCATTCGATTGAAAAATCAAATACTACTTTTGTATGTGTGCAGAAAAATACTACATTAATAAAAATATCATTTTCTATCGTCATATTTAAAGTGTATTCATAAAATGAGTGTTTTAAAATATATATTATTTTCTCCATGATTTATGATTTATAATTTAAAATTTCTATTTTTTTACATAATATTGGAAATAATATATCATTAGAAAAATGACAAGCAAAAACAATCATACTAAGAAAAATAAATATTGAAATTTTAGGGAGATATTCATTTTTAGTTAAAATATCATTATATATCCTCGAAAGACTTATTCATCACCTATTTATAATCTAAATAATTTAATAAATCTTTAATTTAGGATATAATAACATAATTATATATTTTAAATCTAAACTCAGAAATTGATTGCAACGTCTTGTTATTGGGAAATTTTTTCTACCAACTTGAACACATAAAAAATATATCCTTGATTAAATTTGAAAATATTTATTAGATATTAATTTAAAGATATATTTAATTGTTTATATTATTTTAATATAAAAACATAATTCCTTAATTAAAGTAATGTCATCTATTACAAAACAATATCGAAATAGGATCATCACAGACTATGTTTACATGAATAATAAATAAAATACATAGGGAATATATTTCTAAAATAAAAACTTATAAATTTTAACCAATTAAAGAATAATTAATGATCTTTTAATAATGAAATTTATGTTAATAATGAAATTCAACATCATTATTACATAACTACTTAAAAACTATTAACATTACTCACCCCCAATAATGGAATTATATAATAACTAACTAATATACATATAGCATTTAATTATAAATTATAGTTATAAAATTTTATGAATATAAAATTTTTTATAAAAAATTTGATAAAGATAAAAATGTATTTATAAAGGATATTAATGTGAATTCGATTTAACAATGAATCATGATATGGTCTTCTTTGTCTCATTATATACTCTATGTGACCTTATTGATAATGAGCACCATTATTTCTTTTATATTTTATATTAACTACATAATTTCTTTAAAATATAGAATAACTTCAACTTAATGAGAATTTTATTCCCATTTAATGAAATTCCACTCAATATCCTTTTAGTCTTTCAATACCAATTATGTAAGGCTTCCATCAACTCTATTTTTGTTTCTTTGGTTTATAGTATTTATTACCTGAATATATTTTTGAGTATTATGTGGTCCTATTATTAAATTATTTAATACATTTGTTATCTTTGTTTTATGGGGAAATCACTTATCATCATCAACAATTATAATTATTTGAATAAATTTACAAAATTAAATTATATTTTAAAAAAACATGTATATATAATCTACCAAAAAAATATTTTCTACAATGTCTATATTTCATTTCCAATCATTTTTGTATTATATTTTCAATATATCATTTTTTATTATTATACATGATTATAATAATTGATTTTTCCTCATATAAAATGTAAAATATAATATTTTTTTATTGATGTGGGTGTTCTAATAAATTAATTGAAAAATATATAAAAAATGTTATATTCTCTCATTTCAAAATAAATTTTTTTATTTTATAGTCATCAATTATTACAAACCATTTGGATTTCTTAATGATGTATAATTTGAGATTATTTTTTAAAGTTATTTTTTTCACTTTTTCACTCCTTTTAAAAAATAAATTTTTTAACAGACTCATAATTTTATATTTTTCAAATAATATAAAAAATGTTTCTTAATGAATATTTAAATGTTTTTCATTATTTTTTACACATACTTTCTCACCTTTTAAAATTTTAAATGAATTATTTTCCAACTTTTTAATTTTTTTATAAAATAAATTATATTTATTTTTGTTTTATAATATATTTATTTTAAGAAGATATCAAAATATCAAGGACATTTCATAGTTTTGATGTGTTATTTCAAAAATTCCAATTCTTTTTCAACAAACTAATTATCCATGGATTCATATTTATAATGAATCAAGGATATTATTCAAATTTTACCATCCACATCATTTATATAGAAATATTATGTATTGTTAATTCATATCAAATAAATGATCAAACATTTTTTTCATTCGTAATAATTACCAATAAATAAGCATAACTTATCATATAAATTATATTAATCAAGATTGCCAAATTTTTCAAATCTCTGATTAAATGTTGTTCACCAATAACTCATATCAACATTAATTTTTTAAATTATTTACATTAATATAAACACATTATTGTTATAGAATATATACCATTTGATTAATTATCTTGACTGAATGTAATTTCCTTACAATTGTATTGAATATATTTGGATACATCTTTATTTTCCATTGAAATATGAAATTTCCATAATTTATTGATTTATAAATGTTTTCATTATGCGAATTAATTTGAAAAACATTTGAAAACAATTTCCTTTCAATGGTTTCATTATGAATTGACTGATATCTCATGTAATTCATATTTATAGATGATTAAGGTTGATTTTACTATTGAACCTCCACACATTATTTTATTTTTATATATAAACTAATAGTTATGCATAGAAAATTTGAGTGTTTTCAAATAGGTTGTTACATTATGAATATTATTAAATTATTATATGAGGATAAGAAGATTTTACTCAAAACATAGTAGTCATCAATAGTTTTCTTAGCAATAATTTATTGTACATATTTTTCATTTATATTTCCATATTGTTCCCAATGATATGCCACTATATTGAGATTACTATACTACATATGTTATTCTCTCATAAAGTATTATTATTACCATATATTTTTATAATATTTTAATTCAAGTATTTAAATTTTTTGATCCTTATTCAATGACACAAGTCTATTGATCTATGCTATGATGTGTATGAATACATTATGTACATTGATTATACTTATTTTCTTAAATTGTGATAGCATATAATTAGTACACATTAATGTTTTGGTTTACCCTTATAGGGTTTTTTATCTCACCCATTTCTTATTATTCAGGTATCCAGGTTATAATGATTATTAATTTTTGTGAGATGTACAAAAATCTTTGTACAGTAATATGGTTAAAAATCAAATTTCTCAAGTGTTGTAAAATAATATTTATATATAACTAATATCAAAAAAATAGTCAATTTGATTGTTAGGTTGTGTGAATGTTTTTCACATATATTATTTAAATCATGAAACTAAATTATTATAGATGTTATTTTTATCTTCATTTTATTTATTTTACACCAAATAATGATTTAGAAACCATTAGAGAATATTTATTTAATTGAGGATATGTTATATGTTGATATGTTAAAATTAAAAATAATATTATAAGTATATATAAACCATTTGGATAAATTAGGTAATATTGAATATTTTATTTAGTATTAAAAGAGAACATTAAAAATTATATGGTATAGGCAATATTATAGGATTACATCATTATTTATTTGGTAATGTAGATATTTTATTCTCTTCCTGGAAATAAAAAGCATGTATGTTAATGAAAACTAGATTTAGGCTTTGGGATAGAACCCCAAGGGATAATAACATATAAAAAATGTTTTAGATAATTAATCATATATCACCTAGTGGAGGAAAAATAGGCATAATCTCACATCTGGTTTGACACTCTGAGTGGATATGCTTTTGTTAATCTTATTTTATATACATAAAATTATGAAGGATTTATTGAATAATGGAATAATGATATGAAGTTTTATAATAACCCATCTAAATAACTCCATGATTAAACCATGCTTGATTTATGTTGAACTAAATTCTATTTTTATTGTTTTAGACAGTAATTCAATTTGCAATTAGATTATATATGAGTTCATTTATTAAAATACTCTAACGATTTAAATTAATCACATATATTTTTAATCTCCTTTGGTTATATTTATAGATCAATCATGAAGAAACCAATATAACAATAGACTTCATGGATAATGGAATTATTATCCCAATAAGTATCCAAAACATGATAAGATATGGAGTAAAAATACATATGATTTTTACAAAATATCTATTAAGAATAATGATTAAAAATGTGAAAATTATTGATATAGAAAAACCCAAGAAAGAAAGTATTATGAATTATGAGAATTATTGTGCTGATGATAATGAATGAATAAATTATTTATTTCTTACAAGTCAATGATGATTGAAGGATAACCGAGAAACAAGTCTAAATTGAATTTGGAGATTTTTTATGGGTCGAATAGGTGGACATAGATAAACAAGTTTCAAATGAAAATATGTGAGTTTAATGGTCATTATAAAAAAAACGTACTGCATGGTACCACTAATTATTCAATGATATAAATGTGCAACATTTGAGAAATATCCAAGGAGATTCCCTAATCTATGGGATAATGAGAATGATATGAATCTGAAATTTCCAAGGAAAAATGTATAAGGAAAAGCCTATACACCCACAACTATAAAGGTAAATATGAAAAATAGTGTTATACTTAGAATGACAAACATCCACATATTAAATATGAGTGTCATAATGTCATATTGTTCAACCCTGTCCATTTTATGTTGTATATTTTCTATGAATATAAATTCTCCACCATGAGAGTAGATGTAAGGTTATTAAAAAAACATAAAATGATATTATTATTTTACACTAATTATATAAATACTCTAATAGATTTATATTTAAATTTTATTCAAGTAAAATCATATTTTTATTCTTCAATTCATATATTATGTGATATTAATAAACGATTAACTCTCTTGAAAATGATAATTGATTTGATTTGAATATAAAATATAAATAAATACCCATGATCACATCTTAATTGAAAGATAACAATATACACAATGTGAAAAATTAAACACATTATATTGGGTATTTAGTTGAAAAGTTTAGAAATAAAAAAATCACTATATAGTTTCCTATTATAATAGAAAAGATATGTTTACTATAAAAAATATAGATACTAAAAAAGAAACCTAATTAGGAATTTAAATCTGCATTCATGTCACTCTTACATAACCCCATAAGTGTTCCATTATTTAGTAATATATATAATTTTTAGGAATTAATTTCGTTTAAGTGGGGTGGGTAATCTAATAGCATATAATATTACGATTGAAAGTAATATTTTTTCTATAAATGTTTTGTAGTGGTAATGTGTGCAACTGTTAACACTAAAGTTAATAACCATTGGAATTTTTGTTTGATAAAATTATATAAATATTTTATACATATATTTTAATATTATAAGGTTTTTTAATTTAATTTTTGTGGAATTATATTAATTTAACAATATAATTACTACATAACATAAAAAACTATAATATTTCCAAGAAATATAATTTTATATATTTTTTATTTTGTTAATTTAGTAGTTATATTTTAAACTAAAACAATAATATTATTTTTAACCATATAGACAATTTAAATTAACCAAATTTAATTTTCATAAAATGTGATATATTATTTATAATACATAATGATCAAAAAAATGTTCGAGAAAAACATTTTGTAACCACATTATAGGTTTAAAGTTAAAAGTAAATGTATTCTTATGTAGAAATTTAATTACATTAAATGGATTCAAATTACTTATTCATCATTTCTATATTTCATAATAAGGGTGAAATTATATTTTTATAGATAAAATAAATATTGTGGTAATATTGTAATAATGATTACTAACTGGTAATCTGTGTAATCCAACGTGGCTCATCTTTTATTAAATCTATTTGACACATATACCATCTATAATATCTTTTTTAAAAAAATTAATTACTCTAAATGTAGACAAAATTTCCCCTTCTAATTATTCTTTATCTCATGAAATAGCATTCAAACACATGACATAGCATTTTTTTCATATTATATTTTCCACATTTCACATAAAAATGTGGCTAACATCTTATCACATCCAAAGACATTTATTGTTGATAATTACCATGAAATATTACCTAATTTAATTCATAAGTAATCCATATACACATTTGGTATCATTTATCCTTAATGAAGTTTCTCGTTTCATTACATTCCAATTTACACAACTATATAATATCCAAATTCTTAATGTATGTTTTACTCAGCCTTATACATCCTTTAATTAACATTATCTTCAACCATAGTCCATTTTATTCAATCCACATATATATCATGACATATGTATAAATAGTATACATTACTATTATGTAATTTATGGTATATCCATTATCTATTCCCCTACCACTGAGACAATAAATGGAAGCTTATTTCATGCATATTTATTGATGACCACCTATATGAATGATATGTTACATTTTATTAATAAAAACATCCCTTGTTATATCAAAAAAATTGTAAATATAAATATTAGATATATAATTATTTATATTATTTAATGATTTATAAGTCATTCTATAATTCATATTATCAAAAGGATTTCTCAAAAAAATATCCTCCTTAAACAAACATTCCAAGTGGAAATGTGGGTTTTTTATATATAAGATATTATTATTCTTCACCTTTCATCTTATAACTCATAAAAATTATTATTAAAATACTAATTTTATCTAAATATTGGAATTATAATTTTATTAAAATTTATTTTATAAAAAAATAATCAATTTCATTTCAATACTCACACATAGATTTTAACATATACCAGTTTGGTTTCTTCAACCACCTTCATAAACCACAATATAAATATATATCATGGATTAATTTTTGTGTTAAATATTGGATAATAATTATATAATAGACAATTTTATTATGGTAATATGAAATTATTAATAATTAATTCAGAGGACACTATATCTTCATAATAAATTACCAAAAATATATTCCCTGACTTTATCCTATAAAATAAAAAAATTATTATGAATTAAAATAAATTAAAATAATTAATTACATTACCTAACCTGATCTATTAATTCTAAAATTTGGCACAAAATTAATAACAGTACGATGAATATAAAACTAGTTCAAAACAATCATGATTATTCACTTTGGATAATTAAAATAGATAATAACTAAATAATACACAAGTAGAAAATAATTATAAATGTTTTTTATAGAATACTATGCATAAGAAAATGTTTTTTAGATATTTTATTAGGATATTTAGGTATGTTATAAATGATCTTAGGGTCAATTCATCTACATAGTGAGAAAGTAAGGGTTTCCTTGTCTCATTTTCTACTAAATTGGTAACACTTAATATTGTACATTATAACATCATTTATTTGATGTATTATTTTTCCAAATTCATTCACAAATTAAAATAAATTCAATTTATTTATATTTTAATTCCTATTTAATTACATTTAACTTAATATCCTTTGATTTATATGATATCAAAATATTATTATTTTCAATAACTAAGTTTCTGTTTATTTGATTCATATCATTTCTTAGATGAATATAAATTTCAAGAATTCAATAAAACTAAAATTCATTTATTTTATTTTATGTTATATTTACTTCAATTCACTATGTATATTACTTATCATCATCAATAACCACAAATTTATTAACAAATTAACGAATTTAAATTATAATGTTTTTAATTATATCTCTTATCCTTACCAATGAGTCATCATTTCTTGTCTATATATTCCTTCCAAAAAAATTTCTCCCCTCTTTTTATGAAATATAATAAGATTTAATTTCAATGTTTTTAATAATTATCATTAAACCATTTAAAATTTAGAATTTAGTACACTTTTTATAAAGTTTTATTATATTTATGAATGTATAAAATATTTAATAAAATGATTTTCATCATTTCAAAATGAAATACATTATCATCAACACTAATTTTTTTATATTTTTTATATCTTTTATATGATGAATAATTTTATTTTATTTTTTAAAGATAGATTTTATAATTATTTTCATATATTTTTTAAAGAATATCTTTTTAAATGTAACAATAAGAACTTCATTATATTATTATATCAAAATGTATATTAATCAATATTTTTGATATTTTATTTGATGTAAACAAAATCTTCCATTGAAATTTTAATTTTATATGAGACTTTTCCTCTAGAATTTCATGTTTTATAAATCAAATTATTTTATATCCATGTTATATAAATTATTTAATTTATGATTATTTCCAAAATATCACAAAAACTTATTATTTATAAATTGTTTTTCTAAATCTCACAAATGTTTATATTTCAACTAATCCATTTCCATTGATAAATTTTATGATTGATTTAAGGATATTTATTAAGTATTACCATCCACCTTATTTCTTATATTGTATATAAGACGTACTTTTCTATCAAAGATATGATATATCACTGACCTTATTTGTCTAACCTTTTACTAAAAATATGAATAAATTCTCTAAAATTCTAATAACTGCTGCATAGCATGTTTTAAAATTATTTGATTAATTCATTCTTAACAATATTACATTAATTGATTTATTATAATATTTAATGAATTTATCATATTACATTTGGTGATATGGTTTATATACTATATTCCATATAATCATTATTGAATGTAATTTAACTCTAACATTACTTAAATCCTTAAATACTCATTCATTCTCACCAAATATATTATGATATAATAATTAATGAAATTAGTGTTTTTTTTCATATGAAATTCCATTTGAACATGTTATGATACCTATTTTCATTCAATGGTTTCATTGTTATATGATTTATTTTACATTTCTCACATATGTATGAATGATATTAAGCGGATCACTATATTACCCACTAATTAATTGGTGGATGATTATATCTCAAGAAATAATAATGTGGGGAAATAATGAGTTGTTTACACAGACATTATAAAAATGAACATAAAATCATTTTTAGGCTTATACATCATGATTTTGATTACATTGGAACTGATATATTTCATTTTCACACCCCTTTTATATATTTTAATGATTTTCTAAATTTCTATGTTGTTTTTCATGAAATTCCATATGTTATGACTAATTATATTCTAATGTTAATCTATTATGGAATATGATTAATTGAATAAAGTTTCTGTTGGAATACCCTTGTGTTAATAATTTTTTAATGATCACAAATCATATACTTTCTATAAAGCTTGTTAATAATGTTTAGACTAAAAAATCATCTGTACAGATGATCATTTTCTTTATGCATTAAATAAATATTGCAAACTATTTTGTTTTCTAATGAAATTATCTTATGAATGATTAAGTTTAATTCATTTTATGTATATAACTATTTTAGACTGTATACAAAGATTTGGTTATGTCTAAGACAGTGTAACCATCCCGACATTGTAAACATCAAGGCACCATGACCATCCCAAAATCGTGACCACCAAGACACTGTAACCATCCAGACACTGTGACCATCCATACATTGTAACCATCTAGACACTGTAACTATCCAGATATCATGACTATCCAAACACCATAACCATCTAGACATTGTAACTATCTAGACATTGTGACCATCTAGACACCCGGACCAGACACCGTGATCCCAAAACCACATTTGTGCTACAGGTTCCTGAACATTTATCAATGATAATGAATAAAATATCATTTCAAAGAGACACAATTTCATGAAGATAGCATTTAAAGCCAAACTGTGACACTGTTTCTTAATATAATATGTTGTTCTTAAATTTAATTTCTATGAGGCATATTTGAAGTTCTTAAATGCACTCACATAATTAATGTTTCCTTGAAGACATGTAACCTGATAGTACGAGGTATGAGTTGTAGTATACATGCATCATGTCGGCCCAACACATGCATTCCAAGAATAAAATAAACAACATGGCCAGAAGAAAAGAAACTGATAGTGGTGACTATGGAGACATTAGTGACTACAGAACCAAAAAATGTGTGCGTGATAACAAAGAATCAGGAGAATTCAGGCAACTCGAAACTATTGAAGAACACATGAAGCATACTTGAATCCTAGAGTGCAGAATGATTCCGCTCAATCAACTCAATGAAGAACACGAGCCAGATCTAGCTGACACACAATACTATAATATCCAAAAGAGGACTCAGTTTCGGCATATGCTCCATCCCAGAAGTGCAAAGCTTTATTGACTAAAACTCAGAGCACTTCTAACCTTATCTCATCATTTATGATCTATTGTGTATTATTTTTATCATTCATGAAGTTTGTGTGTCTGCATTAACACTCAATATCTCCTGCATCAAATTAAAGGATAAAATATATCCTTTCTCTTACATCATTTTACCCAGGTGTATTCCCATGGATAATTATAGAAGAGGTCCCTTTGTGACCTGATAGTTCATAACCACGAAGAATGCTGGAAGAGGTCGTGTGACCTATAAATTCTTGTGTAGTGTTTTTAACCCTGATCTAGGGTGTGGATCAAGTTTATTTATATATAAACTTCTTTGTGATAGGTGATAAGCATGTGGAGTGGATTATGTCTCAGCTTGAAATAGAACCCCTTGTTTTATATGAACTGTGTTGTTTATTTTAGTGTTCTCTATTTTAAATTTTAATTCAAAAATCACTTAATTTAAATTGATAGTTAATATTGGAAGGAAGTGATAATTGTTTTTCTTTATTATTATAGCTTCATAAGTAATGTAAATAAATGATATAACGATTACTAGTAATTAATCAATCTTCTAAGGAGATATTTAATCAATAAAATTTTCATAATTATATTACATTGATTAACTAGTACGTATTTAAATTTAATGGGAAATCTTTTAAATAAATTTTTTAAACATAAATTTTTATAGGTACTCAATTTACACCCCCCCTCTTGAGTACCCTACTCTGAACATCATTTTGTATTATTTTCTTCTTTTAAGACTCATGTTTCTACCATATTGAACTATTATTGTTGTTGTACTTTAATGATCTGTAAATTTCTGTTAATTATAAATTCATATCTCTTTTGAATTATTTTTTTATTATGGATACTATATTGGAATGTGTTAAAACAAATATACCTCCATTCATTAATGGATCCTATTATGCCCAATGGAAAAACAAAATGAAAATGCATTTATAAAGTATGTTTTGTGAATTCTAGTTTTCAATTATAGATGAGTACAAGATTCCTACTACTGTTAGAATCATATGGCATGAACCAACCAAAACTTCCTACAATAACAATTGAAAAGATATGATTCTACTGTGTCATTTATAAATGTGTTCTCTATTTTAGTATTTAATTCAAAAATCGCTAAATAAACAATGATATTTAATCTTAGAATGATGTTACCAATTTTTTTCCTTATTGTAATAGCTTCAAAATAAATTTAAATAACTAATATTAAGATTACTGAGAATTAATCAATTTTCTTAAGGAATTATTTAAACAGTCAAACATTCATAACTGTATGACGTTGATTAACTATGTTGTATTTAAATTTGTTGGGAAACCATTTTACAGATATTTTTAAACCAGATTTTTTATAGATACCAAATTCTCACCCCACCCTTTTTAGTAGTCTACTCCAACCAATAGTTTCTCACTCTTTTAATTAATATATAATAATCGGTTCAGACTTATTCAATTAATCATGAATATTAACCAGTGAATTGATTTTATTTTATTTTGTACATGGATTAGACTCATTTTACTATCTTATCTTGGATTATGATCATTGAATAACATTATATTTGTTTATCTATAATATTACATCATCCCTATCTTATGTTTCTATTTACACTTGTTATGAAGATTATTATATATTGTTATATTTCTATAAAAGGGTCTACATGTACATGATTATAGAGAAATGTTACTATGTGTTTCAAATTAAGATTCTTATATAGATAATATTAAAAACAATAATAATTTCAATCCTTGGGTTGTGTAGCTATTTGGAAGATATATTATTTAAATCATGAAATTGAATTATAATTTATGTTATATTTAGCATAGGTAAAAATAGTTAGGGACATGATAAAATTTAATTATTAAAAAATAATGATTTTAAAAATAATATATTACAACATTTTTCATTAAAATGTATAATATTTGTATATTATTATTATCTGGGTCCATTTAAAAACAGAATAAAATTTATAGTTATTTAAAATTCATTAAATTGGGAATTATTTTTCATATTTAATTATTCAAATTTAAAATATATTTTTAAATTTGTATTTGAAATTGATTTACAAGTTTTTATATATTTTTTTTATTTATTGTCTAGTTGCAACAACTAGATAAATATATTCAAAACAATGAGTTGAACAACAATCATCAACAATTAATAAAAAATTCCATTATGTTATTTTAAAATTGAAGCGTCACATCTATAAAAACCAAATAAAATCCACATATCACATTTAACAAAAAACAATATACAAAGAAATATCACCCCTATTCAAAATAAAATGAGAGAATATATAACACAATATAACATCAATCTGAATCAATTCAACATAAACAATTTCCCTCAATGTGGGCCAAGTTCATCACTTAGAGGAGCATTGAAAATTTTCCATGAATTTTGATATTTTTAAAATATATCTATTATAATTCTTCCCAATTGTGTTAGTTGCCACCATATCAATGCATGTTTAGTGAAATTCCATCTGAATATCAACTAAAATATGTTTTTATAAGAAAAGTACTATCCATATCCACTGAAATCCGCATTAATCCTTGAATTTTAAGGATTGGAATTATCTATATCCTCTAGTTAACATAAATCTATAACAACATTAAACATAGAAATATGTTATAATACACATGTACCATTCCTTAATATTATCTCAATTTAATGGTCAATGGATACCTGATATAGATATCATCCCTAGAATTTTTCCTTCTATTTAATGTTAATAGTTTCATATATTTTAATTTCAAATCTGTTTTACAAGAGTATCATACAATAGATAGTGGTATAAATTTCAACACCCAAATACGATCACAATAGAGAAAGTAATAATTCTATGAACATATATTATATAAATGTAGTCACATAACTCCATATCAGTTTACATTAAACAATTGCATCCAATGCCAACACATAATTATCAAGGATATAAACCACATGTTATTCTATAAAATCCGACACTCATTTTACATATCTTTGAAAAATAATAATCATTTAGTGAAAATTAGTATACTTATTCTACTAAAATCATCTCAAAGATAATTAAAATGGATAGTGAAGCATAAAAAACTATTTTTTACAATAGAATTGATTTTATTTCCCACATTTAGATAAAATTGAGAAATGTATTAAGGTAGAAGGAGAAAATTTAATGGAAGTTTTCATGGAATCACAATTATAAAACAAAAATTTGGTTACTATTTCTAAAATGGATTCTGATATATACAAAATGATTATTCTTATGACATATTATTAATAATTGTATTTAAATTATACGATAGTCCATATAGAACACATGTCACAAGGCTTTTTTACTATGGTTTAATTCCATCATGAAAACTTTGGCATGATATTTAAAAAATTCGTAATAACATTTATTATACAATATACAAATAATCCTAATAAGACAAAAATTAGTTTTAAATATATATTTTTGGGGATAATAATAATTGATATGTTTTCTATTTTTATTTTGAACGGTTGATCAACAAGAAGAAATTTCATGATGAAAGTCCCACATAGTAATCACATGTATCATGAATATCATTGGTTATTCATATACATGTGTAACCATATTAGTCGATGTACATTCATTCATTTTTAATTTTTATGTAGATTTATATTCGTCAACGAATGCCTAAAATAATAAAGAATATGAAATTATAAAAATAACTTCTAATAAGTATATAATAAATGGTGTAACTACTTTTTATGTGATGAATAAAGGACAAATCCCATCAAAGTGGAAATCTCTAGATCTAATACTATGTTGATAGTGTGATAGATAAATCTTTCTAAATTTTATTAAATGTAATTATTTCCTTTTAATTTCAAAAAAAATACATATATTTCATTGAGGGATGATGACAAGACAATGTTCGCCACATTAAATTATATTCATTAGAAATTTTATTTCATTATATAGTAGTTTTCAATGGAGGTTTCCATTGATAAGAATTTGCTTTTATTATTTTGGGTCCATTATGTGTGTAACAAACCAGGAATTTATCAATGAAATTTCCCTTCTTAAAAATATTTCCTAAAATACATACATTAAATACATATCATAGTAAAAACATCATTCCAATAAATGAAGAATGAAATAAGTGATATTTATAGAAATTAAGAAACAAGTAAAAATGAAATAGTAATATGACATTTGTAAAAGTAATATGACCATTAGAAATAATAATATAACCAATATAATAGTAACCTCACCTATGAAATTATAAATAGAATTTAGGGATATTTTAAATGAAAATATTATATAATAATATCATATTATATGTAAATAAATCCTCTAAAATTAATAAATTAATTGTTGTTATTCTTGTGAATCATAAATCATTATTTATAATTTTATAACTAATATAAGGATTTAAAAGTAACATTATTTTCATAAAATATATTTATTAATTAATATTTTCTTATATTATAATTATAACATAATTTTATGATACGTTAAATAAAATTTCAATGTACATAGTATCAGTTATAATATTAAAATTAGTATTTAAAAATAAATAATTATTTTAATTAAAAATTACATGTCTCATATTAATAAAATTATTTTAACAAAATGATATTCAATTTTACATTTATAAACATCAAAAAATTGTTAGTGTAATTTTTTGTAATTTTTCTAAAATATATGAATTTTTTGTGGAACATGAAATTTAAATATTTTTGACATGAGCAAAATACTGAACTTTTTTGATTCATTGTTCATATATGAATGATGTATGAACCAATATCTCCAACTATACTTTTCTGCGTAATCTATATTGTGATCTAATCAACACTATTTATATTCTTGACCCAATGTAATAAAATAATGAATAAAATAATAAAAAATAGACCTCTCATACCCTATAAATACAACCCTTCACCACCTATTATCCTCACATTGTATAAGCCTTTTATATTGTATAAATTATGAACAAATCTATCACCAATCCTCTTTCCATGTCGATGGTATGATGGTATCCAAATAATACCAAACCCATGTTATTTAAATAGGTTCTTATGGTGACAAAGTTTGAGAGTTAAATTCCAAAATCACTATCTTTTAATTTCTTTTCATTTATTATCTTCTCTTTATCCACACTATCCAAAGTTGATTTATAACTCATGTATCAAATATATATATATATATATTTTAATTTTATTTTATTAATTTAATATCCAATATCAAATATCTTCTCTTATCCTTTTATTATAAAAATAAAATATTCTTTTGTGTCAAGTTGATTCCCCGCATTCATTGATGAAGAGTTTTCATTTTACATTATAAACATAAAGCATGGTAATTAAAAAATTATTACGGTTAAATCAGTTTGTAATATATATATATATATATATTATAATTTATGGAATTTATTTCAACTAATAGATAATGATAATATTAAATAAAATGATACATGTTCTTGATTGTCGTATAAATCACAAAAATAAATTATAACATTTTCATCAATGTTTTATCAAATATATCATACACATATCATATAAATAAATTCTACATGACACCATGTAAAATTATGGAATTTCAGTAATTATATTTTGATTTAAATCCTAGAGAATTTATTCCAATTTTATAAGAACTAAAATATATATACTCAAGTGAAATGACCATAATCAATGAAATGAACACACTTTGAAGGAAGCAATTGAACTTTTTAAGTCATTAAAATTCTCATAATGAAACCATAATTAAATTATAATAATTAAAAGGAATTAATTAATGGTTTTTTATTTTTTAATTAATGAATAAAATTATATTATTGATTATATTATGTGCAGGTTCAAGACACATCCTGACGTATGGAAAGGGGATTCATGAACCCAAATCCCTTTAGTTGGGTTATTATTTATTCATTCAAAATTTCAATGTGGATATACTTTTAAATATATTTATATATCATTTCTTTTCTCATCCTTTATATCTTTGTGGATATACAATTTTCTATTCTATTTTTCTGACAAATAAAATAATTTTCCAAAAGAACACTTCATGAAGAATCACTTATTAACTCTTATGGTGTTTTTTATTCTTCACAAAAAATGTAAATCCTTATAAAAAAAATTATTTTCCAATCACCATTTGGAAACACTAATTTTATTCAGTAATTCATTCGTTGTGAAATTTTTATCAAACCCATTTAATTCTAAGAGGTATATTATGATTCATGAATATTTAAATGTGAGTATGTGATGGTTGCACTATAAATTTTACACCCACCAACAAATTTGTTAATGTGATGTATCTATTGTAATACTGTGAAACATGAATGAACATGATTCTAGATTTTTTTCACAATTATTATGTTTTGATTATAAGAATCTTTATCTATAAATATGATCAAATAATTCTTCTAAACTATATGTGGTATTTGACCACTAAGACATGAGGTTTTAGTTTTATGCATTTCCACAGTCCTTGATGTTAACAAGTGTTTCCCCCATTATTTCAATGGTGATACTATACTTATGTTTTGATGATTATTATTATTATCACTAATTCTGTATTGAATCATTCCCCATATTGATTATCTTATTGGGATTTTAGCTCACCCTATCTATATAATGTATATCCCTATGTGACCATGTGTAATAAGGATAATGTGATATTTAATGGGATAAAAATAATATTCGAAATAAATTTCTATTCTTTTTATTGTAAAAGTATATATGTTACTATTTTTTCCAAGACACTAAACATTTATACCCTTTTTTTCTAATGAAATTGTGTTTTTTCCATTTAAAATTATGTAATAGTTATGGAAGAAAAGTAGGGTTACTATATTTCATATCAGACCAAGGATTAGTTAAATTAGGAATTAAGAATATAAAATAGTAGTAAAAACCCTTTATATAAGACTAAATATTTGTTACGATTCAATAATGTTTTGTAAAAATATGGATCACTTTATATTTTTCATTAGAGATAATCGAAAAAATGATTAAATATTTATCCTTGACTTGTTTTCGATAGTGGGTTAACTCAATGAAAATGATCCTTTTTATTAAAAACTATTCTTAGAAGGAGAAGGTGACTATAACCATAAATCATTCAGATAGATAACTTGATCAATTATGGGAATTGATAAAAATAAAAAGATGGAATATGTAATAGAATATATGCAATGGGATGAAAATAATAAAATATTTGTTAAATTTTTTATCCCACAAGCTCTTCAGATAATGATAGAGAGGGAATCTATAGAGAATAATAAAAATGAAGGTGAATTCATCATGTGTTACAAAGAATCCTTCATAAGGAATCCATGGTATTCCATGGGTTTGGTTATCAATAGTTATAGACAAATAGATAGGATCATTAGTGGTTTAAAACCACACCATTGAATTTCTATAGATTTTTGAGACATGTAAGTTATGAAGAAGTGGTTAGATGTGTTCTCAATTTACATATGTATTTTAGATAATGGTCCCATCGTTATGAAGATAAGATTATAAGAATGTTTTAATATGTTTGTGGATCAACTTACAACGTATAGAAGAGGATCCAACCACCCACTTTTTCAAAAAGATGGAATAATAATTATACGGATTTCCTAAATGGGATAGGTAAAAGATTAAAGTGTGAAATTAAAGGTTAAAATTCTCATTAATGTATAATTTACAAGAATAATTTATCCAACAAGGTGGAGGAAATCATGACACCACTTGTGTATCCATGATTCAAATTTATGGAGAAAAGGAAATATGAAATGAAGTTCAATTAATCTTGATACATTGAGGATAATTAGTATTAGCTATAACCAAATCCAAATAAGTAAAGGAATGATTATTTAATTTCTACTTATTATGAGGAGAAATAAAATGAAGTCGTATAAGGTACACATTATATTTACATTATATTTGAGAATTTATTATTTCAAACCTGTTCAATATATTCCATTAAATCATTAATGTTTCTTTGAACTATTTAATAAAATATTTGATACATTGATATATACATATCCATAAAAACAACTACTAGTTCCATGATTGAAACCTAATTGATGGTTGATTATTTTATTAGAATATGTGGAATGATTCTTCTACCTAATCTCCTGATAAATACATTGATTGAATTCAATGTTGTGCTAGTCATAGATTGGCTCTCGTTATAAAGTGTACTAATCAATGATTGATAAGAGGAAATGCCTTTTCAAATTTTTATCCATCCAATTTTCCAATAATAATGAATGGAATATAATAAATCTTCATTGGAAAATCCATCAAGGTTATGGGTGTAAATGATCCGGGAAGAAGTATACATCACCCAAATAGATGATTCAATGGATGATAGCAATTTTGATAGAATCCCCAATGTGAGGGAATACAGTTATGTGATTCCTAATGTGTTACCCAGAGTTACCCTAGATCATAAGTTATAGTTCTCAATATAAAATTTAAACTAATCTAATCTTATCTAAAAAATCCCCATTAAGATTTACTTGATCAAAATAGTGGAAATAATGAATAATATTCAAGATTATTTGGAGAAATGGTTCATACAACATAGTGCATCACCTTAGAGTTTTCCAGTGTAGTTTTTAAAAAAAATGATTGATCAATGGAGTTATTTATAAATTGTTGAGAGCTCAATAAGATAAACATAATAAACTTGTATCCTATTCTATGGATTTAAAAATTATATGATAAAATACATGGAGCTCGATAATTATGAAATGTGGATCATTAATTTGGATATCATCAACTAAATATTAAGATAGAATATATTCAGAAGACTGCATTTTGTAATACATATGGGCACTCTGAGTATGGAATGATTCCACATGGGCATACTAATACCAATGAAATATTGATGGATTTTATGAATATAGTACTTATTCAATACCATGAAATTTTCATCAGTGTTTATTAATGATATTTTCATTTATTTGAAGAGACTATGGGATTGTCAAGAACATATATGATTGTGTTGGGGACATTATGGAATGAAAAATTGTATGAAAATTTCATAAATTGCGACTCATTAATGAAATAAGAAAAATTATTTAGAAACATGATCACATGTGAGGTAATTTCTATATACCTCTAAAATTAAATAGAAATTTATGAATTCCCTAGACCTACTAGTGTGATGGAAATCAATAGTTTTCTTAGATTATAAGGTTATAACTAATGATTTGTGATAAATTTCCCCATATTTTCATTCCTACTAACTAATTTAATAGGAAATGGATAATGTATTTTAGGATTTACAAATTTGATTAAATTTTCATGAATATAAATAAGAGGATAATCAATACCCCTATACACACACTAACAACAAGTGGATAATTTTTGTGATATACAGTGATGCTTTAAAGAAAATATTTGTTTGTGTAATCATGTGGAATTATAAATAAATAGTGTGTGCCTCATGGTAGTTGAAGATCATTGAGTTTAACTACTTGAAACCAGATTAAGAGCTATGTGATATGAATTTTTCCTTAAAAATATGAGGTCACCACATCTACAATGAGAAATGTGACAAATATACCATTGAAAAGAGTCTAAATTATATAATCACAATGAATAAAAGAAACATTTTTTTAAAAATATCATTCATGATAATGATAGACTACGATTTATTTATTCATTACCATCACTAAGAAGAGAACGAGATGAATGGTCCACTTACTAGAAATGAACATGCTACCATATTTACGATACAGATTGAGGAAGACATTTTTCATGTATAAGCATGGTATGGATTTGGAAATCATAATGACATGAAATAAATCATATATTAGAAAAAATCTTTCCAAACCATATATCTAAGAGAATATTAATTAGGCACAAAGGGTAGATCTCGATTTAGAAAACAAGATGAATTATGTAATGTAATTAAAGAAACATGAGTTCCTCATCAATGATGATTTTCTAATTTAGTTTTGAGTGAGGTAGTGAGTGCCTTCATGAATACAGATAATGAAGGAGAAATCATATAATCTAAATATATCACCATTCTTCATCCATCCTGAACATAAAAATATGTAATTTTATCATTAATATCACTTATGGTGTGAGAACATAAAATAGAGGATGCATAGAATATCCCAAGGTTCAGGATATATAAGCATGTTAAATAAAAACAACCAATGTTCAAAGGTATGATGCAACCATTATATATAACCATGTGGAAATGAAATATTTTCACTATCAGATTAATCATTGGTGTCTTTAAAAAATCTATATTAATCAATGTGATATTTGGTGTGGTGTATATGCACACTAAGACCTCATAATTAATCATTATCCAATATGATCTATATCCTGAAAAAAAATTATTTGATATTTTTGATGGAAATGGTGAGGCTTCATGGGGTACTAATTTTGATAATATATAATCCTGATCCATATAGAACATAAATTTTTTTGATAACTATTCAACATGATTTGACTGCTAAATTGAATTTTACTGAGGCCTATCACCCCCAAAATGATGGACAATCTGAATGGACTATTCAGAAACTCAGGGAAATGATAAGATCATTCTCAATATAATTCCAAGGTGGATGGGATAATCATTTCCCATTAGTTGATTTATCATAACAATGAAGCTTCCACACTAGTAATCATATGGCACGATAATATGATCATTATAGAAATTCGATGTAGAAATATTACCTGATGGGTTAAAGATGTAAAATGAAAGCTTCTTAGACCTGATCCTATGAAAGAGATGACAAAAAAGGTTGAATCCATTAAAAAACACATAAATGCTTCCTAGATTATACCAAATATATATTCATAGAAATAATTAAAGGAATTGAATTTTGATGTTGAGATAATGATTTCCATCTAATATCACTATGGATGTGATTCATTCCATTTAGAATTTAAGGGAACCTTATCCCATGGTACGTTAGCCCCTTTGAGATACTGGATTCTATAAGAGAAGTGTCTTCTTTACATACACATCCAACTGTAATGGATCAAGATCATGATGTGTTCTAGGTATCACTCGCGAGGAATTACATACATGAACAATCACATTTACTGAATCTCATGGTGGTATAACATGAGAAAATTATCTTAAATGAGGAGAAATTGGAAAAAAAATTGAACTATGGGGACAAATTCCCACTCAACAAGACAAGTAAAATTTTTAATGTGTTTTCCATGAATCATAATTATTCATAGGTGCCATGAAATCCATATGAAACAATTAAGGTTGTGTTCTTTCACAATTTTTCAATGTATTATGTAAAAAAAAATTTGAGGCTAAAATTTTGAATGGGGGGAAATGTAAAGACACAAGCATTTATCAATGGAAATAACCTTCTTATTAGTACTTTTTATAAAAAAATTCACATAGAGAACCCAAAAGAAACAACATTATCCTAAATGAAATTGAAATAAGTAATGATTATATATACTAAAAAATATGTACATAAAGAATAGTAACCTGACCATTAGAATAGTGTCAGGACTGTTCTGAATAGTCATCTAGAAAATACAATATTATCCTCAACAATAAAAGTATAAATAAAATATAGGGATCATATAAACAAAATATGATATGAATAGTGTTTAGCACTGGTTGATACTAATAGTCACGTTGAGCAGGAGCATGGAGTGAATGATGGCCACCAAGAGATGATTATCCCTAGGAAATGGGGGGCATATCTAATAGTGAGATGGAGAATGCTGGTGGTTGAGTGCGAATTTCATATAGTGACTTTGTTCAGCATGGAAAGAAGCATGTGGTGGGGAATGAAGGAGCTATGACCGCTCCACCAAAAATAAGTCAGTAGAAGGATTATTCTTCTCGGCCAAAGCTAATTCCTCCTAAATCTTCAACAAGCAAAGGAAAAGGGATTAATTCCTACGAGAAGTTTTTGTACTTGGAGAAACTAAATCTCAGAAGAAAGTATGTAAAGCTTTTGAAGAATTTTTTAAGATGAGAATTGGAGGCGGCTACCGCGGTTGAAGTAATCGACCATGGACATGTTGATGGACATGGAGATGAGTATGGATTTTATGATATGTAATTTTCCATTTTGGATTATAATGCTTGTCTGTTGTACTTTTTATTTATTTTAATAAATGGTCAGAGACATTGTCTCTGGATAATCTTTCCTGATATATATATAAATATCATTGTATAAGAAAATAAATTTTTAAAAATGTTAAATTATGTGTTGGTATTTTTGTTAAATGAAAATTATTATTTACAATTTTATAATTAATTTAACAATTTAAAAGAAAATTAAATTTCCAAAAATTTATTCCAAAATTAACATTTTTTGTATTATAATTATATTATTATTTTTTGAGTCCTTAATTAATATTTCAAAGTGTTATAAAATCAAATATAATATAAAAATTGATATTTTTCAAATAAAAGATGATTTTAATTAAATATGATATTACTCATATATATAAATAACCTAAAATGGTGTCCATTTTGAAATTTCACAATTCAAAAAAGTTTTTAGTTTTTTTGTTAATGTAGTTAATTTTTTTTTTTGAATACTGAAATATAATAATTTACGATATAATCTAAATACATGAATTTTGGAGTCATTATTGATTTATGTATAATATAAGCACAAATATATAGAACTACACTTATCTATTATTTATGTTTTCATGGGAATAATAATTATTCATTGTATTGATAAAAATAATAATAAAATTATTAATAAAATAATTAACACATCACCCCTCTCTTCACCAATAGACACCACATCTCACAACCTCTTCTCCTCACACATTATAAGAATTTTATATTTTCTAAATTCTTCCAAATTATCTAATCAATCCCCTTACAATGTACATGGGATGATATTATAATGAAAACTCAATACCCATGTTCTGGAATTAGTTTCTCTACATGATAACATTCAAGAGGGAGAATCATCAATCCTTCTATTTAAATTTCAGTTTTTTTATCCTATCATTATATAACATATCCAAAGTAGAATGATAAGTCCATTTTCATATATATACTGGAAAATTAATATTTTTAATGTAATTTCCATCATCAAATCACTTATTTTATCCTTTTATTCAAAAAATTAAAAACATCGTATGTTACGTGTCAATTCACCACCATTATGAATGATGCATTTTCATTTTCAATTGATGTATTTAGTTATAGTCATAAAACCATTATTATTGTTTAATAATATATTAATATAAATATTATATCTTATATCATGTTAAATATCAAATATAAAAACATAATATTAATTATAATTATATATGTTCTTTATGGACGTAAAAAACACATAGTTAAATTAATTCATTTTAAATAAGGCTTTATTTAATTTTTCATCTTCATACCATATAATGAAATTATATATGAGACAATTTAAAAATTTGGAGTCTCATTAATACTAAATAATTTCTTTTCTGTAGTGCATATTTTTGTTGAATATGAATTATCATATATATACAGAAGGGATCTAACCATGAACCATGAACCGAACACTCTTGGAATGAGAAAATTAAACTCTGTAATAATCTAAATTGCTATAAAAAATATAAAATTATATTAATTAAAATAAATGATAAACATGTTATAGGTTATGTAATTAATTGATCTAATTTTATTATTCCAGATATTAACACCACATCCAGAATGCATCATGACAAAAGGTATGTGGATTCTTAACCCAACTCACTCTCATTGGGTTATTCCACTTTTATTCAATAAATTGGTCTAGGAATTCTTTTAATTACCATTATGTATAATTTCATTTTTCTTCCATTATATTTTCATGGATATACATATTCCCTTTATGTTTTTATTAATATATATTGATTTCATAAAATAACTCTTCTTTCCAAAGAACATATTGTATCCTCTTGAGTTATTTATCCATCACACCTAAATTATGATCCTTTTAAAAAAAATATTATGTTCCATGTTCCATTTGGGAAATATAATGTTTATTCATGAATGTATGATTATGAAATTATTAACAATACAATTAATTTCTATGGGTAATTGAATTCTTTTAACTGTTATACATTCTAACTGGAATATATGATAATGTACATGTTATGATATGATGGGTACACCTAGAATTATATATCACTCTAGTTCATTAGGTCATGTTATTTATATAATGATATAATGTTAAATATGTATAAAAATGGTGTTATGAATGTTCAATATGATATGTTATGATTATTCACATATGTTTTGGGGTAACATGATTCTATCATTGTTGAAAATAAATTGTTTTATTTGGCTAATAAGACAAGATTAATCATTTTTTTGAATTTCTATATTCCAAGAATTTATCCAATGTTTCCCTTATGATGTTAATGGAAATCATATTCTTATGGGATTATTATTATTATTATTCTTAGTCGTGGATTTTTGATTCATTCATCTTATTCATGTTTATACTAGGCTTTTAGCTAATCCTTTATCTTTTACTTATATCTTTAGTTGAATATGTGTCCTTAGAGAATGTGAAATTTAAAAGGATGAAGAATTGTTTTTATAGAAAATATTATTTTTAATTAAATTCAATCTTATATATATTATTATGTTTTTTCAATATAGTAATCCTTTGGATCATAGTTTTTTAATTTTATTATGTTTTTTATCATTGATACGATCTAAAAGTAATGTAAAAAAGTAAGGTTGCTAAATTTAGTATCTATATAGAACTCTTGGAAAATGGGATAGACCAAAAACATAAAAACATGGGTATAGAAGGATTCAACTAAAATTAATCAAGATACATGATGGATATTTAAGAATCTAATCCTTAGAATGATATACCCCACAGATTTTGTATTTATTTAAATTTATATTTTATGGATTATAATTTAATAATAAGTTATTATTGGGTTGGATGATAAATATGGATTATATGTATTAAATATTAACCTAATATTTATATTAATGAACAAGTGGTTATTAATTTATGGGAGATTTCATATTGAGGTGTTGATTTTGTTCCATAGAATTCTTTATTGGATTAATTATTTAATAATATGATTATTTTAATTAATATATTCCATAAATTAATTTTGTTATATCATAGTGAATTAATGTTGAAAATATTAGTAATATATGGTGACAAATTATTAATATGATATATAATTGGTAATGGGGTTCATATCAGAAAGAGAAAATACTGCAAGGTCCTTTTAGGAGTTTTCATTTTATATAAAATTAGTTTTAAAGACAATATTACATGATATATTATGATTCAACTAATCATTGTATACAATTAAAGTAGAGATCAATCATTATGTTACGATATGAGAAAATAAGACCCCCACGATCTGGGTGTGATTTTAACACAAGATGGTTGAGAGTTCTCGATACACTATTAAATCCCGTTAATATACAAAAAAAGGCTTACTAAGATTCATGGATTCACATGTGCATATCACTAAATAAATTATAGAACTAATACGATTAGGAATGATAAACGAATTAGGAATTTATAATTCATCTAATCATATAAATGGTTTTGTAACTAATTTTTATACATACTGACTTGTTGGTCTTGTTTTTATGATTTATGAAAAGAAAAGATAGATAAAAAATTTCTATATTAGATCTAGAATAGAAAATTAATGATTGTAACATGAAGAAATTTTTATGTTCTTCATGGATCCTTCAGTTAGTATACGAGGGTTTATTATTGATGTGTAGTTAATTTTACACATGATATTCAAAGATTCATCATGACAATATTCATTCTTCCAATGGTAAAAATAAGAATAGAAGTGGGATTAGTTTTCCTATTCATTATATATATATATATATATATATTGTAATATATGTCATGGATATAAATATATTTTATAGATTATTATTTGGACCATGCTGATAAAGAACTCATGGATGGAATAAAAATTATAGGAAGGAGATATAATCTGATTTAGAGTTACATAAAGAACAAGGCATTTGGTAATGTGATAGGAAAAATACATAAACATAAATTCAAAATCTAGAACATAGCAGGGAGACAAATCCCACCCTAATGGTGATATAATTTTGTGTTATAATCTATTAATATGTAGATGTTTCCATTATTTATAAAAAAGGTGTCATTTTTTGGGAGAAATTCTCATTTGAGGGATATATAATATCCCTTCTATGTTGGCTCGGGTAGCCCCTGGTGATCACCTATAGAGTTTTTCGAGCTAAGGAACATATAAAAACCTAGTTTTCTAGTCTGGTTGTGCTCGCAATAAGGGCTAAAAATAAAATGGAACGACTTGTGGTGCACTTCTAAGGATTGAATTGGACAACATATAGTGATAAAATACCCTATAGTGGGACACCCGACAATGACCATGACTAATACAAATCCCTAAACTCATTCATATTATGGTTTGGACTGAACAAGTCAGTGAAGATTATAGATATAGTTGGGTTGGGATCTATTTGATCCATAAAACACCTCAATCATTCTGTACTATGTATTTGGCCTATTATTTAAACTTCGGATGCACAAAAAGAATCTAGCCAATGGATTGGGCCATCTTGGAAAAACCCACATTACCCAATAAATAAAAATATCATTAATGAATTTTAATAAATTGTAGAGGATTTATCAAATATATTTATTTTGAAAATTTAAAATAAGTTATGTTACTTTATAAATAAAAATTGAATGGAATAAGGTCAATTTTTTTGAAATTATTAATTTGAATCATAATTTAATGAAAGAAAATACTTAAATTTATTTATTTATTTTTACTATTATATGAAATTGATTGACATATTATTTTTCTAATATTTTTTATATTTCAAAGTGGTTGTTCGTAAGATAAGAATTTTTTTTCATGATTTGTTTTAAAATTTATTTATTAAATTTGTTTTACGTGATTATAATTTACTACTAAAATTGAAATGATACGTTTGACATAACTCACCCCTTTTTTGTAATTTCTTGAGTATCCATTTATGTTTTAATAAACCCACTTATCAATGGCCAAACATTCAATAATGGAAGTGTAAATGTAAGGTAATAGATCCTATGAGGAGGTAGGTCAAGATGAAATCCAATGAAAAATGAAAAAGGAAGAACCATGGGATAATAAAGTATATAACAACTTTAGTCAATAAAAAATCATTGAGTTCCTCCACCTAGGGTTCTTGATTGTATTACCACCTCTGGATAAAAACGAATTACTTGTTTAATGATTAAAATAAAGTTTTATTTTTATTTTATGATTGATTATTTATTTTATTAAGTGACAACACTTAATTGTTTAAATAACTATATAATTTTTTTAAAAAAATATATAATGGAAATAAATTAGTATTTATAGAGAGTTATTCATATAGAAGGAATATAACATCGTTAACAAGCATGATTAATTATTAAATTTTAATAGTTATTCCTAAAACCCCAAAAATAGTATGTAAAGTTAAATTTCATTTATTATTTTCTGATTTCAAAATAAAATCACAATAGGATGGTATGGACATGGCATAGAGAAAATCCAATTATTAAGAAGTTGTTACCCAATTTATTAGTCAACATAACCATATTAGGAACATGGTTAGTGTCATTTTCCTATATTATTGTAACATAACAGGTAAATGAAGAATAATATAATTTAATATTTATTATTATTTGTGAATTAAATATTAATTTTAGCTTAAAGGGGTTGTTATGTTCAATAGCGTACCCGATATGCAACAAAGGGATTCTTTGGAATCTTACATTGCACACTAATAATATAATATTATTATTTTAAATTGTAGTTAACTCCTAGCCATTGTATTGGTGTTAATGAACAAAACTAACTATAATATGATTATACATGTATTTATATTTATCCAATAAATGTTAGAGGCATAAAAAGTGAATGATTCTAATTTTAAGTGTAATTTACATTTAAAGGCTGATTTATCGCCTTTTAATAGAGAACCCTCTTTAAATATAGTTTT
The DNA here is from genome assembly GCA_963277665.1 of Viscum album. Classification (NCBI taxonomy): domain Eukaryota; kingdom Viridiplantae; phylum Streptophyta; class Magnoliopsida; order Santalales; family Viscaceae; genus Viscum; species Viscum album. The sequence goes on from OY728150.1 coordinate 1,630,634,974, forward strand.
TGTTACTTTAATAATTTCTAATTGATCAAATAAAATCCTTCTTTATAATGGGGACATCAAATTTTACTTTGGGTAAATTTTTCGTATTTTTCTGATAAAGTTCATTTTTTAATCAATAGTGAAAAATATTGTATTTTAATTCAAAAGTGATTTTTAATCTAATTTATTTATATGGTTATATTATCTTTTTAATTGGTTTTAAAGTGAATTAAAATATATTTTTACTATTTAATCCAATTTTTGTCATTGGATTTAATTTCACATTCAAATTAAACATAAACAAGTATCAATCTTTTGATAGTTATTGTTTCTTAAAAAGACGCTATTTGTTTTAACAGTGGGAATTAATTTTTAAATTAATTAATGCCACTTATATGTTTTGAATTTGTAAAAATAGACATCATTTCTGAATTTGGAATATCAAATATAGCTTAGGCTGAATTTTTGGTATTTTTCTGAAAAACTTCAATTTTTGATGACTAGTGACACCACTTAGTGGTAGTTAAAAAAACTGAATTTTTCATTTAAATGGAATTTTACAACTTTTGTCAATTGAATTTTAAAAATCTAACATACATGGTTGTTATCAAGAAGTAAAATGTGGTTCAATAAGATGACAATAATTTTTGGTGAATAGTAACATTTGACTTTTATTTACCGCGGTTAAAGGTAAATAGGGTAATTTAAGGATAAAAGAATATTATAATCATTAAAAATTACATTAACACTTGTCCAAAGATTATTGGTTGAGTCATTAACGACCATTAGCATATTTGGGTCGATTTTGGGACCCCTTTAAGCCACATTCGTGTGATAATAACAATTTAGAATAATTAACTTAAAGAAAAGACAAAAATGAAAAAAGAAAATATCTTTTAGTAAATTAATTTTTAGAAGGGATTATATAAATTATCTGTTTGACTATAAATATTAATTGTAAATCTAAAAGGATTTCCTACATCATGGTAATTTTTTATAATTTTTAGACGTCAAATAAATTAAATTATTTATGACACAATAATGATGCAGTATTTGCCTCATTAATAAATGATTAAAATAAATAAGATTATAATGATTAAAATATTATCCAAAACATGTACAATTCTGATTGGATGATTTTATTTCGGTTTTGAGTCATCTTATCATCGACCATAATAATTTTTGGACCATTAGAAACCGAATATAATTATATTATAAAATAATATTTTCACTCTTTCCTAAAGAGCCCCTCCTCTCCCTTATAAAAGGAGACTACTTCTATGAAATTTCTCACACCTATAAAGCCATTTGGATCATCCAAACTCTGCCCAATTAAGCTCCCTATATCCCTCTCCTCCTCCTAGAATCCTTACCTTGTGTAGAAGGAACTTAGGAAGTCCTTTTGGTTTAAACCAAAAGAAGTTGCCTAAATTAAAGGTAACAATTTCTCTTAAATTATTTTCGTTTATTTTTCTTCTCCAACCCCTAAACTATTTTTATTTCTTTTCTTTTGAAACAACACCAGTATCCTGAATATACTAGGATGTTGTTATTATAAGGATTCAAACTACACTTACACACACCTCCATCTAATGGATGAAGAGCATAATGTTTCTGTGGATGGCAAACTAACGCCTCGGGAAACGATGATTGTTCAATTACATCTTACCGCCTCTCATGGTGGCCATTATGATGGAACTGTATTTATATATGATATATATTATGTTTATTATTTCTTTATTCTTCTGTACTTCCCAATTATATCAAACCTTTTGGGTTTCCATGGTGGGTAAATACGATAATCTCAGTTGAGGAAGTGCGGACTACCGCCCCCTCAAAGTGATGTGACTCATTAATGCCCTATGTGGTATGTATAAAGGATAGAGTTAATGATATTGTATATGATATTATACTAGAATTATAATATACCTATTTATCATTATGTTTTAATTCCATTAAAATAAGAAATATAAATTAAAGTATTGTCCATGCATTCGTACGGATTACCATCTCCATGAACGGTGCATTTCATTTCATACCTCCAAATGTTATGTACTATTATAAATACATGTACATGCTGGATATATATGATATATATGATACCCAAATCATGAATATTATTCTGGATATAATGAACCTTTTACAACGTGAAAAACATGTAATTATAAGAAGTCCATTTTTGACTCAAGTGCCAAATATCGACAAAATGAACGTTATTAACTTAAATGATTACATAATGATTATAACATTGTAATAAGTGATATAAAAGGAATAAGAAACTTGAAAAACGTTCTTAAGCAAGCATAAATTAACTTTAGTTTATTATTCAGTAGATTAAAGAACGAACGTGTCAATTCGGACACGAGGTAAGGGACTTCATCTCAATCTCCTTTCATTGAGGCATTTCTTATACACAACTTTATTTTATACGGTGTATAAACCCCTTTGTCTTTTCATTTTATTCAAAGGGAATCTTTTTATACGAATCATTTTACTAAACATAAAAAAGGAATGTTTCTTTAACGTAAGCGGTGACATGACCTTTCTTCACCGCGATTATTATTTGATCTTTGGCTTCATTAACAAGCTGGATGTTTATAAAAGGAAAAATAAATACCAAATACTCTTTTTACGTATTTTGGTATTGAAAATTATTTTGAGAATGGATTTATTATTTCAATATCTTGAAATGATATTTTATTACTGCAATATGGAATGTTATCATTACTTTATTCTTTTGTTATGTGTTATGACTATGTTATGGTTCTTGGGCATTATTTACGTATACGGGTGGTTCCGTGATAAACCTAGGGCGGGTGAGCCCGAGATAGCTCTCTAATGAATTGGGTAATGTGACGGAAGTAAACGTGAATGTTTCTCCTAAGAGATTTAGGGAATATACTTTGATGGGTACTCCAATGTAACTCCCTATGTAGCTGTGATAGCTACAATGTAAGTATGGTATAGATGTCGCAAGTTACCTTTATGATTTATGATTTCTATGTGTCTTTCGTAAATCTTATGATTTCATGAGGTAAGTAAAAGAGTCCATGTTTTGTATGTATTTCTGAACAAATGTTTTCATTCACTTTTTTATAACCCTTACTGAGCCTTTTATATTCATCCCAATTTTTGAAATGTTTTTCACAAGATGTAAAGATAAATAGGGTCAAGGATGGGATCAAGGAAAAGACATGCTCTCTTTAACATGGAATTAGACATGACTTTTTTTAAGAGTATTTATTGTATAAAAAAAGTGGATTCTGGGTAGAAGTGCCACTTTTTAATATTTTGAGATATAATAGTTATGTCCTAATTCCATAAAACTCTAAACTTGAAAAGATCCTTAATGTGAATTATTTATTTAATTCAATATTATGTAATGTTTAAGGTCGGATCCTTATAGTTGGTATCAGAGGGAGGTTTAGATAACTTTAGGAGTTAGGATATTGTTAAATTAATATCCATAAAGTAATTTATGTTAATATTGACAATATATAGCATTCCTAGATTACCATATTGGTTTTCCTAAGATATTTCTTTGTTTAGAATGGTTTTCCGCAAAAGAAATAGTGCAGCTATGTTGGGACAAAATCAGGAGGATGACAACCTTTCAAATCAACAACCTGAGATGGTCGGAATCAGAACTGAACAGTTTTTTGCAGTGATGGCACAGTTGACTCAGGCTATAAATCGTGGTGGTATCCATGTACGAGATCCGCCAGATCAATCATAGAGGAACATGTCATTAGTGGATCATTTTATGAGGAAACATCCCCCATCATTCAGAGGATCATCTGATTCGGTGATAGCTGAAGGGTGCATTAATGCACTGGAAAAGATTTTTGATGTCATGGGTTGTTCAGAACATCAAAAGGTTAGTCTCGCTGTGTACCGTTTAGATGGTGAAGCTTCTCAGTGGTGGTAGATGGTGAAAAATATTAGGTATAGTGAGGATATTGATGCTCTTGATTATGATGAATTCAAAGGCATGTTTCTGGAGAAATATCTTCCTATGGTGGTTCGTCTAAGGATGGAAAAACACTTCCTAGAATTGAGGCAGGAGGATGACTTAGTGCCTACTTATGAAGAAAAATTCACTTGACGGAAAGGTATTCTCCAAACATCATACAAGATCATGATAGTAAAATCAACCGTTTTTACTCAGGATTAATGCCAAAGTATTGAAGGAATTTAGCTTCTCGTGAGTTCAAAAGTTATGAAAAACTTTTTTGTTATGCGGAGAAGGTGGAAATGGAGTCTACCGATGATCAAGTATTCTTTGACAAACCACAAAATAAGAGGTTGAGGTGGCAAGAGAAAGGAACGAACTCGTCAAAAAAATTGATTGTAAGAAGATTAAGTTTACAGTTTGTGAAAATTTTGGTAAAAAGCATGCTGGGGAATGTCTTTGGAATTCTGGTAAGTGCTACCGATGAGGTAAATTGGGACATAAGGCTCGTAATTGCATTGAAAAATATCAGGGTAATGGTAAGACAAAATCTGATTTACAGTCGGTAAAATGTTTTAAGTGCAATTAAATGGGTCATTATGCAAATGAGTGTCCAAAAAGATAATCAACTGAAGGAAAGCAGCAAGACTACAAGCAGAAAGGGTTGGCGAAATCCTTTGAAACTACTTCAGCAGATGTTGGGCCATCAAATGAAGTTGTATCAGGTACATTGTTTGTTTTTTCAGATTATGCCAATGTGTTGTTTGATTCAGGTTCTACACACTCTTTCCTTTCTGAAAATTTTTCTAGTAAATTGGGATTTCCATCTCATGATATGAATACTGAACTTACGATAAAAACACCTGGAGGAAATGTTGAGACAAAAAGAAAACATAATAACATTTCTATCCTTGTGTGTGGAAATAATCTAATTGCAAACCTTATTGTTTTTCCTTTAGTAGAGTTTGATGTTATATTGGGCATGGGTTGGCTTTCTCTTTATCATGCTAAGATTGACTGCAGAGCTATAGAGGTTTCTTTTCAGAATGTTTTTCAGTTTGTGTACAAGAATGAACCCTTTCTTTTGATAACATATCAGGAAGTCTAAAAACTGGTAAAATATAGAAATGAATGTTACCCTGCACATATTGTTGAAAACAAAGGAACTATTCAGATTAATGATGTTCTAGTGGTAAATGAGTACCTTGATGTTTTTCCTGATGAGTTTCCTGGTATTATACCTGATCAAGAATTCGAATTTACTATTGACTTAGTTCCTGATGCTAAGCCAATTTCAAAACCCCCTTATCGAATGTCTCAAATTGAACTTTTAGAGTTAAAGAATAAATTGCAGGAGTTATTAGATAAAGGTTTCATTCGACCTAGAACATCACCCTGGGGTGCTCTTGTCTTTTTTGTTAGAAAGAAAGATGGTTCAATGAGACTTTGAATTTATTATAGAGCATTCAATAACATCACTGTTAAGAATAAGTATCCTTTTCCTCATATCGATGATTTGTTTGATCAGCTCTAGGGAGCTCAGTATTTTTCGAAGATTGACTTGAGGTCGGGGTACCATCAGTTGAAAGTAAAAGAACCCGACGTTACAAAGACCGCTTTTCGTAATAGATATAGCCATTATGAATTTGTAGTTATGCCTTTTGGTTTAACCAATGCACCTGCTGTATTCATGGATGTTATTAATAAAATTTTCTGTGAGTTCTTGGATAAGTTTGTGGTTGTGTTCATTGATGATATTTTGGTTTATTCAAAATGTAAAGAGAAACATGAAAGTCATTTAAGGGTTGTCTTAAATACCTTAAAAGTAAATAATCTTTATGGAAGATTCAGAAAGTGTGATTTTTGGATACAACAAATTTCTTTCCTTGGTCACATTGTTTCAAAAAATGGCATAACTGTTGATCCTACAAAAACAAAAGTTGTTGAAGAATGGCCAACACCCACAAATATAACTGAGATTCATACTTTTCTTGGTTTGGCAGGTTATTACTGGAGGTTTGTTGAAAACTTTGCACGGTTATCTAGTCCAATGACTAAGTTAACTCGAAAAGGTCTTAAGTTCATCTGGACAAATGAATGTGATGATTGTTTTCAGGAATTGAAAAAGAGATTGGTGAATGCTCCAGTTTTGGCACTACCTTCCAAAAATGGTGATTTTGTTATCTACAATGATGCTTCGTTGAAAGGATTGGGTTGCGTCCTAATGCAAAATGATTAGGTAATTGCTTATTCTTCACGTCAGTTGAAACCACATAAGTTAAATTACCCTACACATGATTTGGAATTAGCTGTTGTTGTTTTTGCTTTAACAATTTGGGGACATCATTTGTATGGAGTGAAATGTGAAATATATACTGATCACAAAAGTTTTAAGTATATATTCACTCAGAAAGAATTGAACATGAGATAGAGGACATGGTTGGAATTAATCAAGGATTATGATTGTAAGATCCATTACCATTCGGGAAAAGAAAATAAAGTGGCTGATGCTTTGAGTCGGAAAAGTAATGTCTCATTATCCATGCTACGTTTGGAACAAGATCCTTTGGTTTTTGATTTGATGAAATTTGGCATAGAAGTTATTGGTGTAAGAAATTCTTCTATTTTGTTACAGGTGTCAGTGAGATTATCTCTATCAGACAGAATAAATAATGCATAGAAGGAAGATAGTGAGTTGCAGAAAAAGGTAGAGTTGGTTTAGTAGGGTAAGTTTCCTGAATTTAACATTGATAATGATTGTGTTTTGAGGTTTGGAAAGAGATTATGTGTGCCTTGTGATTCACAGTTGAAGAATGAGATGTTATGTAAAGCTCATAGTTCTCCGTTTTCAGTTCATCCTGGCAGTACTAAGATGTACAGAGATCTTCGGGATTATTACTGGTGGGATGGAATGAAAAGATATATTGTTGATTTTACTGTGAAGTGTTTGACTTGTCTATAGGTTAAAGCAGAGCGACAGTTACCAAAAGGTATGTTGCATCCTTTACCAGTACCAGAGTGGAAATGGGAAAATATATCCATGGACTTTGTTGTGGGATTACCAAAGACATCTTGAGGTAATATTGCAATCTGGGTTATAGTTGACCGATTGACTAAATCTACTCATTTCCTTCCTATTAGAGATACTTTACCTCTAGATCAACATGCTTGGTTGTATGTTAAAGAGATAGTCAGGTTGCATGGAGTTCCCCTCTCCATTATATCTGATCGTGATCCCAGGTTAACTTCTAACTTTGGGAAAGGCCTTCAGAAGTCCTTGGGTACTGAATTAAACTTTAGTACAGCTTTTCATCCTCAATTAGATGGGCAGTCAGAATGAACAATTCAGACCTTGGACGATATGTTACGTGCTTTCTTGATGGACTACCAGGGAAGTTGGGACCAACATCTTTCTTTGGTTGAATTTTCTTATAATAACAGTTTTCATTCCAGTATAAAGATGGCTCCATTTGAGGTATTGTATGGAAATTGTTTTCGTACTCCAGCTTTTTGGGATGAAGTAGGTGAAAGAAAGCTGATGGGACCAGAATTGGTAGAAGAGATGGCAGAGAAAGTTCAGTTGATTCAGAAGCACATGAGAACAGCTCAGAGAAAACAGAAAAGTTATGTGGATAACCGGAGGAAGGATATTTCTTTTGACGTAGGTGGCGATGTCTTTCTCAATGTTTCTCCTTGGAAAAGTGTGATGCGTTTTGGTGGGAAGGGAAATTTGAGTCCAAGGTTCATTGGACATTATGAAATTCTGGAGAAAGTTGGATCAGTTGTGTACAGAGTAGCTTTACCTCCATGTTTATCCCAGGTACACAATTTTTTTCATGTTTATATGTTGAGAAAGTATATGCTAGATCCATCTCAGGTTTTGAGCCCCGAGGTAGTTCAGTTGGAAGAGAATCTCTCTTATGAAGAACTACCAGTCCATATTCTGGACTGTAGAGAGTAGGTGTTGCAGAATAAGGTAATTCATCAGGTAAAGGTTTTGTGGAAAAACCATATGGTTGAAGAGGCAACGTGGGAATCTGAAAATTCTATAAGGGATAAATACCACCACTTATTTTGATAAGTGGATAAAAATTGCGAGGAAACAATTTCCAAAAGGGGAGAAGGATGTAACATCCCAAGTAAATGAAGAATAAGAGATTTTCATATTTATTAATATTTTTGAATTAAATATTAATTTTAGCTTAAAGGGGTTTCTATGTTCGATAGCATACCCGATACGCAACAACGGGTTTCTTTGGAAGGTTATGTTGCACACTAATAATATAATATTATTACTTTAAATGGTAGTTAACTCATACTTGTTTTATTGGTGGGAATGAACAAAACTAACTATAATAAGATTATACATGTATTTATATTTATCCAATAAAAGTTAGAGGCATAAAAAATGAATGAATCAAATTTTAAGCGTAATTTACATTAAAAGGCTGATTTATCACCTTTTAATGATGAACCCTCTTTAAATATAGTTTTGGTTACTTTAATACTTTCTAATTTACCAAATAAAATCCTTCTTTAGAATGGGGACATCAAATTTTACATTGGGTAAATTTTTGGTATTTTTCTGATAAAGTTCATTTTTTAATGAATAGTGAAAAATATTGTATTTTAATTCAAAAGTGATTTTTAATCTCATTTATTTATATGGTTAGATTATCTTTTTAATTGGTTTTAAAATGGAATTAAAATATATTTTTACTATTTAATCCATTTTTGGTCATTGTATTTAATTTCACTTTGAAATTAAACATAAACAAGTATCAATCTTTTGATAGTTATTGTTTCTTAAAAACACGCTATTTGTTTTAACTGCGGGAATTAATTTTTAAATTAATTAATTCCACTTATATATTTTGAATTTTTAATAATAGACATCATTTCTGAATTCAGAATATCAAATATAGCATAGGCTGAATTTTTGGTATTTTTCTGAAAAACTTCAATTTTTGATGAATAGTGACACCACTTTGTGGTAGTTAAAAAACTGACTTTTTCATATAAATGGAATTTTACCACTTCTGTGAATTTAATTTCAAAAATCCGACATACATGGTTGTTATCAAGAAGTAAAATGTGGTTCAATGAGAAGAAAATAATTTTTGGTGAATAGTAACTTTTGACTTTTATTTACCGATGTTAAAGGTAAATAGGGTAATTCAAGGTTAAAATAATTTTATAATCATTCAAAATTACCTTAACACTTGTCCAAATATTATTTGTTGAGTAATTTACGACCATTAGCATCTTTGGGACGATTTTGGGACCCCTTTAAGCCACTTGGGTGTGATAATGACAATTTAGAATAATTAACTTAAAGAAAAGTCAAAATGACAAAAGCAAATATCATTTAGTAAATTACTTTTTAGAATGGGTTATATAAATTATATGTTCAACTATATATATTCATTGTAAAGATAAAAAGATTTCCTACATCATGGTATTTTTTTATAATTTTTAGAGATCAAATAAATTAAATTATTTATGACACAATAATGATGCATTATTTACCTCATTAACAAATGATTAAAATAAATAAGATTATAATGATAAAAATATGATCCAAAACATGTCCAATTCTGATTGGATGATTTTATTTCGGTTATTATTCATCTTATCTTTGACCATAATGATTTTTGGACCATTAGAAACAGAATATCATTATATTATAAAATAATATTTTCACTCTTTCTTAAAGAGCCCCTCGTCTCCGTTATAAAAGGAGACTACTTCTATGAAGTTCCTCACAACTCTAAAGCCCTTTGGCTCGTCCAATCTCTTCACAATTAATCTCCCTACATCCCTCTCCTCCTCCTATAATCCTTACCTTAGGCAGAAGGCGCTTAAGAAGTCCTTTTGGTTTAAACCAAAGGAAGTTGCCTAAATTGAAGGTAACAATTTCTCTTAAATTGTTTTCATTTATTTTGATTCTCCAACCCCTAAACTCTTTTTATTTATTTTCTTTTGTAACAACACCAGTATCCTCAATATACTAGGATGTTGTTATTATAAGGATTCAATCTACACTTACACACACCTCCATCTAATGGATGAAGAGCATAATGTTTCTGTGGATGGCAAACTAACGCCTCGCGAAACGATGATTGTTCAATTACATCTTACCGCCTCTCATGGTGGCCATTATGATGGAACTGTATTTATATATGATATATATTATGTTTATGATTTCATTATGCTTCTGTACTTCCCAATTATATCAAACCTTTATGCTTTCCATGTTGGGTAAATACGATAATCTCATTTGAGGAAGTGCGGACTACCGCCCCCTCAAAGTGATGTGACTCGTTAATGCCATATCTGGTATGTATAAAGGATAGAGTTAATGATATTTTATATGATAATATACTGGAATTATAATATACCTATTTATCATTATGTTTTAATTCCATTATAATAAGAAATAGAAATGAAATTAGCGTTCATGCGTACGTACGGCTTACCGTCTCCAAGAACGGTGCATTTCATTTCGTACCTCCAAATGTTATGTACTATTATAAATACATATACATGCTAGATATATATGTTATATATGATACCGAAATCATGAATATCATTCTGGATATAATGAACCCTTTACCACGTGAAAAACATGTAATTATAAGAAGTCCATTTTTGACTCAAGTACCAAATATCGACAAAATGAACATTATTAACTTAAATGATTACATAATGATTATAACATGGTAATAAGTGATATAAAAGGAATAATAAACTTGAAAAAGGTTCTTAAGCAAGTATAAATTAACTTTAGTTTATTATTCAAGAGATTGATGAACGAACGTGTCATGTCGGACACGAGGTTAGGGACTTCGTCTCAATCTCCTTTCATTGAGGCATTTCTTATACACGACTTTATTTTATACGGTGTATAAACTCCTTTGTCTTTTCATTTTATTCAAAGGGAATCATTTTATATGAAGCGTTTTACTAAACGACAAAAAGGAATGTTTCTTTAACGTAAGCGGTGACAACGACCTTTCTCCGCTGCAATTATTATTTGATCTTTGGCTTCCTTAACAAGCCGGAATGTTTATAAAAGGAAAAATAAATACCAAATACTCTTTTTACATATTTTGGTATTTAAAATGATTTTGAGAATGGATTTATTATTTCAATATCTTGAAATGATATTTTATTATTGCAATGTGGAATGTTATCTTTCCTTTATGCTTTTGTTATGTGTTATGATTATGTTATGGTTCTTGGGAATTATTTACGTATACGGGTGGTTCCGTGATAAACCTAGGGAGGGTGAGCACGAGATAGCTCTCTAATTAATTGGGAAATGTGACAGAGGTAAACGTGAAGGTTTCTCCTAAGAGATTTAGGGAATATACTATGATGGGTATTCCGAAGTAACTCCCTATGTAGCTGTGATAGCTACAATGTAATAATAGTATGGATGCCGCAAGTTACCTTTATGATTTATGATTTCTATGTGTCTTTCATAAATCTTATGATTTCATGAGGTAAGTAAAAGAGTCCATGTTTTGTATGTATTTATGAACAAATGTTTTCATTCAATGTTTTATAACCCTTACTGAGCCTTTTATGCTCATCCCAAGTTTTGAAATGTTTTTCACAGGATGTAAAGATTAATTGGGTAAAAGATGGGATCAAGGAAAATAAATTCTCTCTTTAACATGGAATTAGACATGACTTTTTTTTTCAAGATTATTTATTTTATAAAATAAAGTGGATTCTAGGTGGAAGTGCCTACTTTGTAATATTTTGAGATGTAATAGTTATGTCCTTATTCCCTAAAACTCTAAACCTGAAAAGATCCTCATTGTGAATTATTTATTTAATTCCATATTATGTAATGTTTAAGTCTGGGTCCTTATAGTTGGTATCAGAGGGAGGTTTAGATAACTTTAGGAGTTAGGATATTGTTAAATTAATATCCATAAAGTAATTTATTTTAATATTGACATCATATAGCATTCCAAGATTACCATGTTTCTTTGCCTATGATATTTCTTTTTTTAGAATGGTTTTCTGCAAAGGAAATAGGGCAGCTATGTTGGGACAACATCTGGAGGAAGAAAACCTTCCAAATAAGCAACCTGAGATGGTCGGAATCAGAACTAAACAGGCAGTGATAGCACATTTGAATTAGGCTATAAATGGTGGTGGTATCCATGTATGAGTTTCGCCAGATCAACCACAGAGGAACATGTCAGTAGTGGAGCATTTAATGAGGCAACATCCCCCATAATTCAGAGGATCATCTGATCCGGTGCTAGCTGAAGGGTGGATTAAAGCACTAGAAAAGATTTTTGATTTCATGGGTTATTCAGAACATCAAAAGGTTAGTCTCGCTATATACCGTTTTGAAGGTGAAGTTGATCAGTGGTGGTCGATGGTGAAAAATATTAGGGATAGTGAGGAGATTGATGCTCTTGATTGGGATAAATTCAAAGGTATGTTTCTGGAGAAATATTTTCCTAAGGTGGTTCGTCTTAGGATGGAAAAACAATTCCTGGAATTGAGGCAGGAGGATGACTCAGTGGCTTCTTATGAAGAAAAATTCACTCGACTGGCAAGGTATTCTCCAAACTTCATATGAGATCTTGATAGTAAAATCAACCGTTTTTACTCAGGATTAATGCCAAAGTATCGAAGGGATTTATCTTCTCGTGAGTTCAAAAGTTATGAAAAACTTGTTCGTTGTGTGGAGAAGGTGGAAATGGAGTTTTCCGATGATCAAGTATTCTTTGACAAACAACAAAATAAGAGGTCGAGGTGGCAGGCGAAAGGAAAGAACTCCTCAAAAAATTCTGATGGTAATAAGCTTAAGTTTACAGTTTGTGAAAATTTTGGTAAAAAGCATGATGGGGAATGTCTTTTGAATTCTGGTAAGTGCTACCAATGTGGTAAATTGGGACATAAGGCTCGTAATTACACTGAAAAAGATCAGGGTAATGGTAAGACAAAATCTGATTTACAGTCAGTAAATTTTTTTAAGTGTAATGAAATGGGTCATTATGAAAATGAGTGTCCAACAAGGAACTCAACTAAAGTAAAGCAGCAAGACTACAAGCAAAAAGTGGCGGCGAAATCCTTTGCAACTACTTCAGTAGATGTTGGGCCATCAAATGAAGTTGTATCAGGTACATTGTTTGTTTGTTCAGATTATGCCAATGTGTTGTTTGATTCACGGTTTACACACTCTTTAATTTCTAAAAAGTTTTCTAGTAAATTGGGAATTCCATCTCATGATATGAATACTGAACTTACGGTAAAAACACATGGAGGAAATGTTGAGACAAAAAGAAAACATAAGAACATTTATGTCCTTGTCTGTGGAAAGAATCTACCTGCAAACCTTATTGTTTTGCCTCTAGTAGAGTTTGATGTTATATTGGGCATGGATTGGATTTCTCTTTATCATGCTAATATTGACTGTAGAGCTAAAGAGGATTCTTTTTAGAATGATTTTCAGTCTGTGTACAAGAATGAACCCTTGCTTTCGATAACATATTAGGAAGTCGAAAAACTGGTAAAATATGGAAATAAATGTTACCTTGCACATATTGTGGAAAACAAAGGAACTATTCAGATTAATGATGTGCCAGTGGTAAGTGAGTACCTTGATATTTTTCCTGATGATTTGACTGGTATTATACCTAATTGAGAAGTCGAATTTACTGTTGACTTACTTCTTGATGCTAAGCCAATTTCAAAATCCCCTTATCGAATGGCTCAAATTGAACTTTTAGAGTTAAAGAAGCAATTGCAGGAGTTATTAGATAAAGGTTTCATTTGACCTAGCACATCACCCTGGGGTGCTCTTGTCTTGTTTGTTAGAAAGAAAGATGGTTCAATGAGAATTTTCATTGATTATAGAGCATTCAATAACATCATTGTTAATAATAAGTATCCTTTTCCTCATATCGATGATTTGTTTGATTAGCTCCAGGGAGCTCATTATTTTTCAAAGATTGACTTGAGGTCGGGGTACCATCAGTTCAAAGTAAAAGAATCCGACGTTCCAAAGACCTCTTTTCATACTAGATATGGCAATTATGAATTTGTAGTTATGCATTTTGGTTTAACCAATGTGCCTGCTGTATTCATGGATCTTATGAATATAATTTTCTGTGAGTTCTTGGATAAGTTTGTGGTTGTGTTCCTTGATGATATTTTGGTTTATTCAAAAAGTAAATAGGTACATGAAAGTCATTTAAGGGTTGTCTTAAATACCTTAAAAGAAAAGAAACTTTATGGAAAATTGAGCAAGTGTGATTTTTGGTTACAACAAATTTCTTTCCTTGGTCACATTGTTTCAAAAAATGGCATAACTGTTGATCCAAAAAAACAAAAGTTATTGAATAATGTCCAAGAACCAAAAATATAACAGAGATTCGTAATTTTCTTCGTTTGGAAGGTTATTACCTAAGGTTTGTTGAAAACTTTGCACGGGTATCTATTCCAATGACTAAGTTAACTCGAAAAGGTGTTAAGTTTATCTGGACAAATTAATGTGATGATTGTTTTCAGGAATTGAAAAATAGATTGGTGAATGCTCCAGTTTTGGCACTGCCTTCTAGAAATGGTGAGTTTGTTATCTACAATGATTCTTCGTTGAAAGGATTGGGTTGCGTCCTAATGCAAAATGATCAGGTAATTTCTTATGTTTCACGTCAGTTGAAACTACATGAGTTAAATTACCCTACACATGATTTGGAATTAGCTGTTGTTGTTTTTGCTTTAACAATTTGGAGACATCATTTGTATGGAGTGAAATGTGAAATATATACTAATCACAATAGTTTAAAGTATATATTCACTCAGTAAAAATTGAACATGAGAGAGAGGAGATGGTTGGAATTAATCAAGGATTATGATTGTACGATCCATTACCATCCGAGAAAATAAAATAATGTGGCTGATGCTTTGATTCGGAAAAGTAATGTCTCATTATCCATGCTACGTTTGGAACAAGATCCTTTGGTTTTTTATTTGATGAAATTTGGCATAGAAGTTGTTGGTGCGGGAAATTCTTCTGTGTTGTTACATTTGTCAATGAGATCATCTCTATCAGACAGAATAAGGAAAGCACAGAAGTAAGATAATGAGTTGTAGAAAAAGGTAGAGTTGGTTCAGAAGGGTATGTTGCCTGAATTTAACATTGATAATGATTTTGTTTTGAGTTTTGGAAAGAGATTATGTGTGCCTTTTGATTCACAGTTAAAGAATGAGTTATTATGTGAAGCTCATAGTTTTCGTTTTCAGTTCATCCTGGCAGTACTAAGATGTAGAGAGATCTTCGGGAATATTACTGGTGGGATGGAATGAAAAGAGATATTGCTGATTTTACTATGAAGTGTTTGACTTGTCCACAGGTTAAAGCAGAGCGGCAGTTACCGAAAGGGATGTTGCAGCCTTTACCAGTACCATCGTATAAATGGGAAAATATATCCATGGACTTTGTTGGGGGATTACCAAAGACATCTCAAGGTAATAATGAAATTTGGGTTATAGTTGACCGATTGACTAAATCTACTTATTTCCATCCTATTAGAGATACATTGCCTCTAGATCAACTTGCTCGGTTGAATGTGAAAGATATAGTCAGGTTGCATGGAGTTCCCCTCTCCATTATATCTGATCGTGATCACAGGTTCACTTATAACTTTTGTAAAGGCCTTCAGAAGTCATTGGGTACTGAATTAAACTTTAGTACAGCTTTTCATCCTCAATCAGATGGGCAGTCAGAACGACCAATTCATACCTTGGAGGATATGTTACGTGCTTGATCGATGGACTACCAGGGAAGTTGGTACCAACATATTTCTTTGGTTTAATTTTCTTATAATAACAGTTTTCATTTCGGTATACAGATGGCTCCATTTGAGGCATTGCATGGAAATCGTTGTCGAACTCCAGCTTTTTGGGATGAAGTAGGTGAAAGAAATATGATGGGACCAGAATTGGTAGAAGAGATGGCAGAGAAAGTTCAGCTGATTCAGAAGCACATGATAATAGCTCAGAGCTGACAAAAAAGTTATGCAGATAACTGGAGGAAAGATCTTTCTTTTGAGGTAGGTGACCATGTCTTTCTCAGTGTTTCTCCCTGGAAAAGTGTGATGTGTTTTGGTAGGAAGGGAAAGTTGAGTCCGAGGTTCATTGGACCTTATGAAATTCTGGAGAAAGTTGGATTAGTTGCGTACAGAGTATCTTTACCTCCATGTTTATCCAAGGTACACAATGTTTTTCATGTTTCAATGTTGAGAAAGTATAAGCCAGATCCATCTCATGTTTTGAGCCTAGAGGTAGTTCAGTTGGATGAAAATCTCTCTTATGAAGAATTACCAGTCCATATTCTGGACTGTAGAGAGAAAGTGTTGCGGAATAAGGTAATTCATCAGGAAAAGGTTTTGTGGAAAAACTATATGGTTGAAGAGGCAACGTGGGAATCTGAAAATGCTATGAGGGATAAATACCCCCCACTTATTTTGATTAGTGGATAAAAATTGTAAGGACGCAATTTCCAAAAGGGGGGAAGGATGTAAAATCACAGGTAAATTAAGAATAAGAGATTTTCATATTTATTAATATTTGTGAATTAAATATTAATTTTAGCTTAAAGTGGTTTCTATGTTCGATAGCGTACCCGATACGCAACAACGGGTTTCTTTGGAATGTTACGTTGCACACTAATAATACAATATTATTATTTTAAATGGTAGTTAACTCCTAGCTGTTTTATTGGTGTGAATGAACAAAACTAACTATAATATGATTATACATGTATTTATATTTATCCAATAAAAGTTTGAGGCATAAAAAGTGAATGAATCTAATTTTAAGCGTAATTTACATTAAAAGGCCGATTTATCACCTTTTAATGGAGAACCCTATTTAAATAAAGTTTCGGTTACTTTAATACATTATAATTGACCAAATAAAATCCTTTTTTATAATGGGGACATCAAATTTTAATTTGGGTAAATTTTTTGTATTTTTCTTATAAAGTTCATTTTTTAATGAATAGTGATAAAATATTCTATTTTAATTCAAAAGTGCTTTTTAATCTAATTTATTTATATGGTTAGATTATATTTTTAATTGGTTTTAAAGTGGAATTAAAATATATTTTTACTATTTAATCCAATTTTGGTCATTTTATTTAATTTCAATTTGAAATTAAACATAAACAAGTATCAATCTTTTGATAGTTATTGTTCCTTAAAAACATGCTATTTGTTTTAACATCGGGAATTAATTTCTAAATTAATTAATTCCAATTATATATTTTGAATTTGGAAAAATATACATCATTTTTGAATTTGGAATATCAAATATAGCTTAGGCAGAATTTTTGGTATTTTTCTAAAAAACTTCAATTTTTGATGAATAGTGACACCACTTAGTGGTAGTTAAAAAACTGACTTTTTCATTTAAATCGAATTTTACCACTTCTGTGAATTGAATTTCCAAAATCCTACATACATGGTTGTTATCAAGAAGTAAAATTTTGTTCAATGATATGAAAATAATTTTTGGTGAATAGTAACTTTTGACTTATTTACCGCGGTTAAAGGTAAATAGGGTAATTCAAGGTTAAAATAATATTATAATCATTCAAAATTACCTTAAAACTTCTCCAAATATTATTGGTTGAGTAATTTACGACCATTAGCATCTTTAGGTAAATTTTGGGACCCCTTTAAGCCACCTGGGTGTGACAATGACAATTTAGAATAATTAACTTAAAGAAAAGACAAAAATGACAAAAGCAAATATCGATTAGTAAATTACTTTTTAGAATGGGTCATATAAATTATATGTTCAACTATAAATATTCATTGGAAAGATAAAACGATTTACTACATCATGGTATTTTTTTATAATTTTTAGACATCAAATAAATTAAATTAGTTATGACACAATAATGATGCAGTATTTACCTCATTAATAAATAATTAAAATAAATAAGATTATAATGATTAAAATATGATCCAAAACATGTACAATTCTGATTGGATGATTTTATTTCGGTTATGAGTCATCTTATATTTGACCATAATGATTTTTGGACCAATAGAAACTGAATATCATTATATTAAAATATAATATTTTCACTCTTTCCTATAGAGCCCCTCGTCTCCCTTATAAAAGGAGACTACTTCTATGAAATTACTCACACCTCTAAAGACCTTTGGCTCGTCCAAACATTGACCAATTAAGCTCACTACATCCCTATCCTCCTCCTACAATCCTTACCTTAGGCATAAGGTGCTTAAGAAGTCATTTTGGATTAAACCAAAGGAAGTTTCCTAAATTAAAGGTAACAATTTCTCTTAAATTGTTTTCGTTTATTTTGCTTCTCCAACCCCTAAACTCTTTTTATTTCTTTTCTTTTGTAACAACACCAGTATCCTCAATATACTAGGATGTTGTTATTATAAGGATTCATACTACACTTACACAAACCTCCATCTAATGGATGAAGAGCATAATGTTTCTGTGGATGGAAAACTAACGCCTCGCGAAACGATGATTGTTCAATTACATATTACCGCCTCTCATGGTGTCTATTATGATGGAAATGTATTTATATATGATATATATTATGTTTATGATTTTTTTTATGCTTCTGTAATTCCCAATTATATCAACCCTTTATGGTTTTCAGGGTGGGTAAATACGATAATCTCATTTGAGGAAGTGCGGACTACCGCCCCCTCAAAGTGATGTGACTCGTTAATGCCCTATGTGGTATGCATAAAGGATAGATTTAATGATATTGTATATGATATTATACTAGAATTATAATATACCTATTTATCATTATGTTTTAATTCCATTAAAATAAGAAATAGAAATGAAAGTAGCGTTCATGCGTACGTACGGCTTACCGTCTCCATGAACGGTGAATTTCATTTCGTACCTCCAAATGTTATGTACTATTATAAATACATGTACATGATGGATATATATGATATATATGATACCCAAATCATGAATATCATTCTGGATATAATGAACCTTTTACCACGTGAAAAACATGTAATTATAAGAAGTCCATTTTTGACTCAAGTACCAAATATCGACAAAATGAACGTTATTAACTTAAATGATTACATAATGATTATAACATAGTAATAAGTGATATAAAAGGAATAATAAACTTGAAAAAGGTTCTTAAGAAAGTAGAAATTAACTTTAGTTTATTATTCAAGAGATTAAAGAACGAACGGGTCAAGTCAGACACGAGGTAAGGGACTTCGTCTCAATCTCCATTCATTGAGGCATTTCTTATACACGACTTTATTTTATACTGTGTATAAACCCCTTTGCCTTTTCATTTTATTCAAAGGGAATCTTTTTATAGGAATTTTTTTACTAAAAGAAAAAAAGGAATTTTTCTTTAACGTAAGCGGTGACAACGACCTTTCCGCCGCCGCGAGTATTATTTCATCTTTGGCTTCCTTAACATGCTGGAATGTTTATAAAAGGAAAAATAAATACCAAATACTCTTTTTACGTATTTTGGTTTTGAAAATGATTTTGAGAATGGATTTATGATTTCAATATCTTGAAATGATATTTTATTATTTCAATGTGGAATGTTATCTTTCCTTTATGCTTTTGTTATGTGTTATGATTGTGTTATGGTTCTTGGGCATTCTTTACGTATACAGGTGGTTCCGTGACAAACCTAGGGTGGGTGAGCCTGAGATAGCTCTCCAATGCATTGGGTAACATGACGGAGGTAAACGTGAATGCTTCTCCTAAGATATTTAGGGAATATACTATGATGGGTATTCCAAAGTATCTCCCTATGTAGTTGTGATATCTACAATGTAATTATGGTATGGATGGCACAAGTTACCTTTATGATTTATTATTTCTATGTGTCTTTCATAAATCTTATGATTTCATGAGGTAAGTAAAAGACTCCATGTTTTTTATGTATTTATGAACAAATGTTTTCATTCACTGTTTTATAACCCTTACTAAGACTTTTATGCTCATCCCATGTTTTGAAATGTTTTTCATAGGACGTAAATATGAATAGGGTCAAGGATGGGATCAAGGAGAAGCCATTCCCTCTTTAACATGGAATTAGACATGACTTTTTTTTCAAGAGTATTTATTTTATAAAAAAAAGTGGTATCTGGGTATAAGTTCCTACTTTATAATATTTTGAGATGTAATAGTTGTGTCCTAATTCCCTAAAACTCTAAACCTGAAAAGATCCTCAATGTGAATTATTCATTTAATTCAATATTATGTAATGTTTAAGGACGGGTCCTTATAATTATTCTATTAAGTGGCATAAATTTATAAAATTTTTGAAAATTATTTTGAGGATTTGGGAGTCCACTAAATAGATTAATGAGATACTAGTAAATATAGTAATGTAGAATTTTTCATAATAAAATAAGAAAAGGTTAAAGAATTAACATAATATAAAATATAATAAGGAAAATATGGATACATTCAAATAAAATATCTAATGACAATATTTTATGTCTCATGATGTAGAGATTATAAAGATGTTACAAAAAAAGTAGTGAGACATATTAATATAATTAATAATGTTTATAATAGGTTATCAAAAAAAGTTATTAATATATTACTTATTCTATTCAAGAGATATATATATTTGCACCACTAATCTCTGAATGGGAATCAGCTACTTCAGAGGAATACTTTTATCTGGGATGTGGTAACGGGTATGGTTTCTTTGATATGTAGCTGTCTCATTTGGATTGGGGAACTTTTTTACCATCCTTTTCTTTTATTTTAATAAATGGACAAGGGGTTATCCTCTGACTACTGTTTTCTAGTATATATATACATCCCAAACTCATAAATATTATGAAATATCATGGGCACTTAAAACCCCTTCACCATCATGAATTCAATATAGTAGTATAGTCTCTTATGTATAGTATTATGCCAAGAGATGATAATAAATATGCTAGAATCCACCAAAATGTTGATTCATCTCTATGAGGGTGTAAAGATGATATGAATTCTCATATAGAGCATATAAATGAAGGATTATATTTTTATTGAATCGTGTTATACAAAATTTATATATAAATATAAAATTAGTTTAATGATTATAATTAATAATACATATAGTCTATTATTGAAGAAATTTATTAAGAAAATGTTAACCATAAATTATATGAGATATCCATGAGACTTTTTACATTTATTTAATTATCTGTGGTACATTTTGGCCCAAATGTACTCATGATTATCATATAAATTGATAGCATATAGATTCTTGGATTGAAGTTGGATATAGACCTATCTGAAGACCCCATTAATTCTTCACTTCCACCGAATTACTATAATTTCAATGAAAATTTAAATTTTATAAATATTTAAAATTCACATACTAATATGATTTATAGGTCTCACCATAAATATAAAAATATTAAGGGACATGATAATTCAATCATAATGGTGAAAAAATAGTGGAATGGAAAAGAGGTAAAAGTATCGTTCTATGCCAAGTGTAGTAGTGATGAGGATGATCCATGCATATAAAATCCTTGTATCTTGAGTGAAATTTGTTATTACATTGTATTATAATGTGTATTGGATATTTCACATTGGTAAATTATCAATTTATATAATTATGGGTGTACATTAAGGCATAATAATAACCATTGACACAACCCATCCCTCAGGACCCATGCCGTGACTACCCCAATCCCTCCTTCCATTGGGTAAGGGCTGGTGTCTAGCACCAAAAAGGAATATCCCTATACTGGAAATCATTTTCATTTAAACATGTATATAAACACAATTCAAGAACATAGCAAGAAGAAACCACGAAGTAATATTCTATAGTAAAAAGTGTAATGAATGTAAAGGGGCGGAATACAAGCCCAACAGAAAGGTATAAGTACAATTGAAAAGCAAAAAACAGATCCTATAACATCCTCCAAGGAACCTACATAAAGTGTAGGTACAACTCATGATCAGTATTAACTGTGACACATCATGTCAAATTGTCCACCTCTGAGCACCGTCTATTCTCGGCTCCCTCAGACTCACACAACACTGTCGGTCGTATGCAAAAGACACAACATGTTTCTGGCATATCCCGTATAGAGGTGAGTATTACAATACTTAGTGGGGACCATGAGACCCTCATAGGTCTCATAGAGTTTCACAAAGAAAAGTACCACAAAGAAAGACTTCCATCACAAATCACGAAACTGTCATCAACTCAAATTAGGTTTAAGCCCATACATATACCTATGATACCAAAAGATACTAAACTTATTAATGAGGAAACATAAGATTCACAATAGGTATAAGTCATTCCTAGAAGTAAAGACGATTAGTTGAGATCTCGATCATCTTGTTCTAGTGAGAGGCACTGCTGCTGACCATAAGGAGTTTGACCCACATAGGATCATTAGGTATTATCCTCCACTAACACACACAGGATTTAACCCACATAAAATTGGTATGCGCTGACCCAACCAGAATCGATGAGCACTAACCCACATATGATCGGTCCCATATAGTATCCGTGTTGACCCACATAAGATCGATTAGTAAAAATCATTGTGTGATATTTCTACAACCTTCACCTCACTACCAACCACTAGATTCTAGCTCAAAGTATTCTTGATTTTAGGAGAATCCTCTCCTCAAGCCAACAGTCATACATCAACCTCCATGATGTTCCATGAAGAAGTATCCCAAAGTAAAACCATGTCTTAAGGGTTCCAATGTGATAGACGATGCGTCAATCGGACGCTCGGTATGTGACTTATATTCATTTTAGTACCAAGGGACTAGTTAGATTCGGGTTTGATCCAACATGGAAGTACACCATATTTCTCCAAAATTCAAGTGATGTTTATAAGAAGGACGATATCCCTCCAAGGGTCACAATGCCATAGATGGTTCTTCAAATAGATGCATGGATTTCATGTTAAATCCCCATAAGCGAAACTGGGTCTGGGTGGGTCCGGGTCCATTTCAACCAGGCTGGGATGGGCCGTGGCGGGTACGGCCCGTTGTTCTGTAGTCCGGATTGGCCAACAATGGGTTGTGTACAGACCCATAAGGACGTGGCCCATTAGGCTTGGGTGGCCCGGCCCACTGGGCTCCTGTGGCCTAGCCCGCGAATGGTGTGGCCCACGGGGCTCACGCAACCCGATCCACGAAGAGAATCGCCCGTTGGGCTCTTGCAGCCTGACCCATGGTGGGGCGTGGTCAGCTGGGCCTGTGGAGCTCGGCCCATGGAGGGTATGACCCACTACCTCGGGACTGCCCTAGCTGGCGTAGGGGGGAACAACTTTCCCTGATTTTTCAAAATGGTTGTATCCATTCGATTTGTGAATCAGCAGCATTAAAGGGTGTTGTGTGACTCACAGGATGGTGGGTCCATCCACCCCCATGGAATCAAGTCACAGCCTTCTCCAGTGGCTCACAATGGTGCACAAATCCACCTATGTGGCTGGCCGGTGCAGGCCTCCCTTCTCGACTACCATAGTTGTAAAACTATGGCCTCCTCCTCCTGCAGCACACGATGGTGCACCACCTCCTACGTGGTTGACCTCTGCTGTCACCTTTCAGTGCTGGTCGCCATTTCTATTATGTTTTTCTATGCAGGTGGTATTATATGGGTCACTAGGTGAGCTAAAGTGGCCATTCATTCAATCCAAAGGTGCCAATGGAACTTTTAGGACACCCTCTTCACTGATTGCCTCTCTGTTCATAATTCAGCCCAATCTGAACAAAAGCCCACGAAGAACACTTTGTTAAAAAAAGTAGCAGAGGGTTCAAGCCTCATATGTTTGAACTTCCCCCTCCATTTTTAGCTTGATAGAAAGGGGGTAGAATAGGATTAAAAAAACTCTTGAAATTAAAACAAGATAAATCCCTACCTCAAGATCATTTGAGAACGTCCACGTTTAAGGAACAGTCAGAGTTTGTTGTTCCCACAACAAGCCTCCAATGATGTCGTTTAATTTTCATTCTTCAGTTTGTGATTCGGTGGCACTTTTCACAAATCACGGGAAACATTCATTCCCTCATAGTGGTTGGTGTCACGACACTTTACCAGAACTTAGTCGTTTGGTGATGTCATTCCAATACCTCTCTGCAAGATCTACATAAATAGGAGAGGTGGAGGGTGAGTAACGCTCATGGAATTAATGGGTGTTCATTTACTAAGAACCTTCCTAATTCAAATGGCACTATTACAAATGATTTTAGTAGTAAATCCATTTAATGGATTTACATTTCACTGGTCTTTCCATTGCAGCTTGTCTGTTGGATGAAAAGAAATAAGATAAATACAATAACAAAGTTACATTATTATTCTTTTAAAAGTCCAAAATCAGACATTTTATATCGATCTAATGTGGTCAATGTGAATCCTTCATTAAAAAAATCCTGGAAATGCAGACTCAATAGTGCCCTCCAATTTTTTATTCGATCATCGGTTTAAAAGATAGAAAACACCAACCACGCCTTTACTGAATATACCATAAATTTTTTCAATAAATTATTAGCATTCACCCTCGACCCGCACAGGTCGAAGTTAGGCTTAGCCTAACGGGAACATGCCCCATCGAACTCAATGGTACTCTCAATTTTTTCAATCCGAGTTACCGTTTAGAAGTTATGTAATTTAAAAAAATAAACAACTATAGAAATATTATTTTATTTACAGTCAAAACCTAACTTCCATAGTTGGCCTACACACCCAATTTTAGTATCTTTCTAAAGAAACAATACCATCACGAGTTCAGCGGTGGTCTTAGATTTTTAATCTGAGTCACCATACATGTTTTGTAACCATTTCAAAAATAAAATACCCTTATTTAATTATTTTATTTACAGTTTTTCCATTTTCCTGTTTTCTCAACGGAGGCATACGCCGACTTAACTTAAGTCACACCTAGGCTAAACCCGTTATCTTGAATGTAATGATGCCCTCATATTTTTCATCCAAACACCCATTTAAGAGTTATTCTACGTTTTCATGAATGTGGGCTCACACATTAATTAATGCTTAATAAAAAATCGACGGATCATTCTAGAAACTATGGTCCTCGAAAACGTGTTCTGTCAAATTCCATGACCTCAAAACAATGCCAAATGTTTTTAAAAAAAATTAATGAAATATATGGAAATTTTCATTCTCCTAACCATTGGGCCTTTCATCCTAAAAAGAAGATAAATAAAATCAAACAAATAAAGATACTGAAAACAAATTTGATCCCCCCTATACCATGTATTGTCCTGGAGGTTCCTGTGCTGCACAGAACTCACACCAATGGGATCATCCATCCACAATTGACTCACTAATGTCAATACCCTATCCCAATTGGAATCTATGTAAAAGTATTCCAATAGTCAGTGTCTTACGCGCCCCACTCAATAATGTGTGTTTGATCATACATGTACCTCCTCAGCTATGACACATGGAAAACATTATACACCTAGTGTATCATTGAGGGAAGACCTAGATGGTACACCACCTCGCCTACTCTGTTGTGGATCTGGAAGGTCTAAAGAACATCGAAGATAGCATTCCACCCAAGTTGAATCTCCCAAATCCTCATCAGGGTGAGACCCGTAGGAAGACATGGCCACCATTCTAAAACTCCATGGGTCTCCATCTCTTTTCGGCATAATACTTATTCCTACTCTAGGAAGTCTTCATTTTCTAACAAGTGAGGAATCATTATACAAACTATACCACTTCCTTCTCCATCCTGGGCCACCAGAACTGACACGGGAGGTCTGAGTACATCTTCACCACTCCATGATGTACCTCAAAAGGGTATGTATGGAAATATATCAACACATCCTCTCAATGAATTACTAGTACCATGGAGAGTCCCCTAAAGAGAATTTCATGATTCCCACCTTCAGAAAATCTTTCTGGAGACCGTCCTAAGGATATCTGAGCACATCAGGCCTTGAATTCAATGTCCCCAAGCTATGATTCCCGAACTCGCAGAAGATGTGGGGGAGTGACAGTCATATACTGGACGTATGATGCACTATATATATTCATGAAGGATTTACGCAGCATGACTAGATACTATGATGCCTCACTCAGAAGCTGTAGACCAGACCTCAAGTTGAGTACATCTGCAACCACATTTCCCTTCTCAGGATTATAGGAAATGTCAAATTCATAGTCATAGGGATACTCTAGCCAACGTTGTTATCCCAGGTTCAGGTCCTTATAGGGTAAGATATTCTCGAGACTCTTGTGGTTAGAGTAAACTGTAAATTGTCCACCCATCATGTAGTTTCTGCTGCATCTTCTAGGAAAAGACCACTTCTGCAAACTCTATGCCATGAGTAGCATAGTTCGACTCATTTTGTCTCAACTATCATGAGACATAGGTGATCACTTCCCACTACTACAATTCGAAACAACCTAGTCTATTCCTTGATGCATCGCAGTAGACTATATACCCAATGCCCACTTCTAGATATAAGGGTCAAGTCAATATATGTGTGATTTTAAGGTCTCCACCCAATGGTATCTCTAGATATAAGGGTCAAGTCATCAGTTTAGCAAAAAACTCTAGGTATTAAACAAGATTTGTGGAAAGAAGTATTGATTGGTACTTATTTTTATTAATAGATAACATTGTTATAGACATAGACTGTACCTTGAATCATTCGTGTAGGCCTTGGGTCATATTCCTTGACTGCATGTAGCTACTCCCTTCCCATGTCCTCTAGCTCTCAGAGCCTAGTGGACACCATAGTAGGGTGGTGGTTATATCATGTCGAAAGGTATACCAACTCACACTATTATACTATCACCACTTCCACTTCTATTTCCCTACATATTCATCTATACATATCCCTTCCACTTCACAAATCATTTTACACACTCAATTCTCTAAGACTGGCCTCAGTTTCCTACTTTCCTGCTTCCATCAGTCACTGGCTATATCCAATCATCAAATGAAAATTCAACCAAAAAGGTTCTATATAGAGACCTAACATAAGTAGGAATGCATAGAAGAAAAGTGATGGCTTGAATGTCCATAAACTCACCTCACTTAGAGGTCTGATCCCTGATGAATTGACCGTACTTTATTCATCGAGTACATGGGATCGTCGGTATGCCTCAATGAATACTCATCTACTGACATGTCTCCCTTCAAAAGTTGTAGAAGCTCTTCGGAACACTCACCCCTTATCTTCTTATGGAAAGATACCCCCTTCTCTGGGGAAGTTTCTCATGCTTTTAATATAAAATTCACTTTTTCTCATGATTAGGGTAATCTAAACCTTGTCATCATCTTGTTGATACATGTAAAATGATTTCTACAAGGATCTCCATCTAATCGAATGGTGCCTGACAAGATGGAAACTCAGCCACCTCCTTAAGCTACTCCTTAGCAACCTTTGAGATAGGCTTTCTTTAAAACATGAGGGGTAGCTGATGCTGAAACACATGTAAGGAACTATGCCTACATGTGTCCTAGACATTTTCCACTTGTTGTAACTACTGACCAACAGGAAGTGATATAGATTTTATACCACTAGAAGGTACCATATTAGTCAACGATCTTTGTAACGAAGACTCATCACCATGCGGACCATCTTCAAGGTCATGGAATGATAGAGACTAGCAGCTAGGATCAACATCTGATCTGTCGGTGTCCCAAATAGGCAAAAAACGCTATTTGCAGCCTCCAATCAGTTCGCAGCTGCCTTGGTATTTTTCTCACCTCGAAACATTGGAGGCCTCGGCAGCTAGAACTCATGTAACGTGCAAAGTTGACGTGCACGATCCACTTGTAAATCTATTGTTGATCCACATAGGAGCATGTGAATGTTGATATACACAGGATCATTGGGTGGTCTATCATCATGTACTCTCTTAGGAATCCTAGATGGTTGCCTACGTGGAGACATCCTAATTAGGATCAGGTGTTCCACAGTCATTAAATTATATCTGGTGATATGACTCTAGTGAAACCAAGGAAAAACATTTCCAAATCAAATGAAATCAATGTTTTTATGTACCAATTCAGAAATAAAAATTTCTGGTACCGGTGTATGGATATGTTGGTCGCTGCACCAACATTGGATTTCATTAACTGAAAACCACACTCATAACAGTTAACATTGTTGACACTTTTAAAAATTTCAGATTTCTAATTCATCTATATAACTAACACCTCTGATGCCACTTTGACACGAACCATCCCTTGGGGCCCTTATAATTACTACCCCAAGAATACCTCTTATAGGTCAGGGCTAGAAACTAGAACCAGAAATGAATATCCCTATAATGGGAAGGCATTGCTTTTAAACATGTAAAAACACACAGTCCAAGAAAAAAAGAAGCAACCACAAAGTAAACTACTGTAAAAAAAGTGGACTGAATATAAAGGTGCCAGAATTCAAGCCCAACTAAATGGTAAAAGTAAAACTAAAATGAGAAAAATACCTCTTGGAATGTCTACTGAGGATCCTTCCTGAAGGGTAGGAGCATATCACGATCAGTAGACACTACGACACGTCTCATCAAATGGTCCACCTATGAGCATCATCTAGTCCACGCTCCCTCATCCTCACTCAATGTTGTCTGTCATCTGCAAAAGACACAGCATGGTGTGGGTGTATCTCATGCAGGGGTGAGTATAACAATACTCAGTAGGGACCCCAAGACCCCATAGGTCTCCCAAAGTTCTTCAAAGGAATATACCATAAAAAAATCTTCTATCCCAAAGCTTGAAACAATAATCAACTCTACTTAGGTATATTCCCATACATATAAGTATATTATCACAAGATAAATGGTACATTCCTGAGGTAACATAAGGCTTTAACTTTATAAGAATTTCCACAAAAGATCTAATAATGATGAATACCTTAATGGTAAAACCACGATGGAAACACCATGAATGTGAGATTACTACAAAGGTAACACATCAATGGTAACCCCATGAAGGTAAGAGTACCACAATGTTAACACCACGAAGGTAACACCACAAAGGTAAAAGTACCACAAAGGTAACACTACGTAGATAACATAATGAAGGTAAAGCACTCAGCTCACACCAAGTATACGAAAATTATAGAATTACAAATGATTATTCTAGAGCTAGAACATCTTATTCTGTTGAGAGGCATAAAGGCTGGCCGTATGGAGTATGACCCACACATTATCGATATGTTGTAACCCCTACTGACAAACACATGATCCGACCCACATAAGATCGGTATGTACTGACCCACACAGGATTGCTAAGCACTGAACCGAATAAGATATGAAACACATGATCGGCATTGACCCACATAGGATTTCTTGGTACTAATATCTCTACGATCTGTCTCCAACCTTAACCTCACTGCCAGCTGTTGGATTCCTACTCAAAGTAAGCTTGATTTAGGGAGGATCTTCTCCATAATCCATAATTCATTCCCTAACTGACAAATAGTTCCATGAAGAAGTATCCCAAAGTACCTCCATGTCGTAAGGGTTCTAACTCGATTTACAACACGTCAATCGGACGGCCGGACTATGAGTTATAAGCATTTTAGATCCAGGGGCCCGTTTGGATTTAGGATCGATCCAACCTAGTCATACTCGAACATTTTAAAAAACTCAAGGGTACTATACCAAATTGATTGTCTCCCTCCTGGGGTCCCACCTCCATAGACCGTTTTTTAAATGGACTCTCATATTTCATGTTAATGTCCTTTAAGAGAAATTGGGTCTCAGTGGGTCTGGGCCTGGTCTTACCCCACCCAAACCAGTCCAGGTCCCACCCAGTCAGGCGGGCCATGGTCCGGCTAGACACATAGGGGGTGTGGCCCAGCTATCAAGGGTGTAACCCATAGAGGATTGACCCAGTCCACTGAGGGGCGCGACCCACTGGGTTGGCGCTGCTCGACCAGCGAAGGGCGCGGCCCGCTGGGCTCGTGTGCCCCAACCCACGGAGAGGCGTAGTCGACTAGGCTCATTCGGCCATTCCTGTGGAAGGCTTGGACCATAGGCTGGGGTTCTCCATTTCTGGAAGGGGGGCCGTCTTCTCCCAGTTTTCCCAAACAGCTGTATCTGTTCGGTTTGTGGAGCGGCAACACGACGTGGCGACGACCGGTCGCCGCAGGACACACAGAAGGGCTAGTACCTCCACTGCTGTAGCTTCAAGTTGTGACCTTCTACAGCAGTATGTGATGGTGTTCCGCACCACCTCTATGGATAGCCTGTGCTGGCAGCCCTACTCGACTGCCATAGCTGTAATGCCACGACATCCCCCACCTGCGGTGCACGATGGTGCGCTGCCTCCTCCAGGGGAGGTCGGTTCTAGCCGACGCCCTCACACGCAAGCGCCAATCTCTAGTGTTACCACATCATATCGCACCACTGTTTTTCTGTTGGTCACTGAGTGAGCTCCAGTGGCTTGTCTTTCCATCTGAAGGGGAAAATGGACCTTTCAGGATACCCTCTTCCCCGCTTGTCTCTTCATCCCAAAATCCTTCCAATCCAACCATAATCCCACAAAGTACATGTTGGAAAAATAATTATTTTAGGGTTGGGGACATGTTTGTTTAGCCCGCATCCTCCATGTATACTTGGTCGCAAGAGGTTAGAATAGGATACAACAAACTCTTGAAATTAAAACAATTTAAATTGCTACCTCATGATCATTGGAGAACGTTCTAGTTTGAGGAAGAGTCTGTGTTCATAATTACCATAACAAGCCTCCAATGATTCCACTCGATCATCGTTATTTTGATTGTGATTTGGTGTATTTTGTCCCCACTCACCGTAACATGTCCCAACCTCCCAGTGGATGGTGTCATGGCACTTTACTAGAACATCGTCGCATACTGAAGGCCTAAAAATACCCCTTCCCAACCTCCATATAAATAAGAAGGTGGAGGGTGAGTAACTCTTATGGAATAAATGTGGGTTCATTTAATAAGAACCTTCCTAATTACAATAGTTTTATTACAAAGTGTTTTAATAGTCATGCTATTTAATGTCTTAACACGTCGTTGGTCCTTCCACTGCAGCTTGTCCATTAGAAGAAAATAAATGGGAGAAATAAAATAATCATGTTATTTTATTATTCTTATAAAAGATCAATATATAACTTGTTCTCTTGATCTACTATGCTCAATGTGATTCTTTCCTTAAGTGAATCCCGATGCTGTGGATTGAACAGTTCCCTTATATTTTTAATCGGAGCATCAGTTCCAAAGTATAAAAATTCCGCTCCCGCATATATTGAACATAACTTAAAAAAAGTTCAATAAAATATTAACATTCACTCTCGAACCTTGCCGGTCAAGGTTAGGCTCCACCCAAGGGGAAAATTCCCAAATATACTCAACTGTACTCTTGAATTTTTAATCTGTGTTACCATTTAGATGTTATGGATTTTAACATTAAAATAATTTTTACTTAATTATTTTATTTAAGCCCATCTACTAACTTATATAGTTGGCATGAACCGACCAATGTTATTATCTTCCTAAATAATGAATAACCTCATGAGTTATGCGGTGGTCTCAGATTTATAATCTGAGTCACCGTTCTTGAGTTATAAGCATTTGAAAAAATATAATTACATTATTTAATTATTTTGTTTACAGTAATTCCATTTTTTGGTTTTTTCACCAGAGGCATACTATGTGTAAATGAAAGTTGTGTCTAGGGTAAACCTATTTTCATGAACACAATGGTGCCACCAGATTTCTGATCTGAGAACCAGTTTAAGAGTTATTCCCTCCTTTCATGAAAATAACTAATGATTGATAATTTAATCTTAACAAAAAAATATATGGATCATTACAGGAAATTCGAGCCTCAAAATCGTGTGCTACCATATTTCATGACCTGGAAATAATCCCAAATAATTTAAAAACAATTATATATAATTTCCTAGACTTTACAACCCTGATGAATGTTATCTTTATAAGGAAACATGTGTTGGGTATGTGATTATTGCTATTATGTTTGATTGAATGATCAAGAATGGTTTTTTCTCTTTGGAGTTGTAAATGATGATATCAATAACCTATTAACATTAATAATAGTTCCTTTTTGAAATCCATTTTCATGGTTGAGACAAGAATGTTGTGAAGGATCTTAAAAAAATGGTATATGGATCATTAAGGTATGTAATCATTGGTATGTTTATGATATGTTGATACATCAATTGATAAATTTAATAAACTGTATAGTAGTATTTTTAAGATTCCATCATTGCTAAATATAATTTACATCTTTTTAGGAAATAGGATGTGTTTTAAGATAAAATTCTCAATCTATGGGTTAGACCTAATTCCATTGAAAATGGTGCATATAGGGTTACATACAATAAATATATAAAAGCATGTTAGATTCAATTTAATAGAATCAAAATAATGGATTTATGTAATGTTTTTGGATATATTTATGTTCATGTTATATCAATAAAAATAAAATAATGATTTAGAATCCATCAGTACAAGGTAAATGAATTATTTATATTACATATTCATAATTTAATTTAGTTAATGAATAAGTGACTATTTACTTTTTTTTAATCTAGATTGTGTTTTTACATAATTCCATTCACTTTTTTGATGGATTAATTATTCAATAATTTATGAATTTATTTAATTTATTAATTAATTTAATTTTTTTTCTTCCAAAATAATTTATTAAATATTAATTAAAGATGGGTAGAATTTATTTATTATTAAATTAATGGTTAATGTCGTTGAGGGATTTATTTTATAAAGAGGAAAATATCATGGGTAATTTATCTAGTGTTAATTTTAGTAAACCCATTTATATAAAACACATTTATTATATGTACTCAATGAACAGAAATCAATGTAAAAAGTAAAAGGGAGTTATCCCAATATTTGAGTATTCTATATAGAGAAACACATAAATGCATAGTTTGAGATTGACAAGATATTCTGGAGTGATCATGGTATGTAACCCTTCCACATAAAAAATCATTAGTGGCCTCCTAATATTATAATATTAATATGTTCATATATCTAGATTAAATCTTGTATAAATATTACTATAAATGTAAAACATATGAAGAATAAAAAATCTATTGAATATATGTAGCTTTTTTGCAAAAAAAATCAATTTTTTTAGAAATGTATAGATCATGTTCTAGGATTTAGAATAAGAAATTGACGATTTGGAAATATTATATTTTAACTGCACCAAAAATTACAATATAAAAAGCTTCCAATCCATTTATACATTTTCTATAACCATTTTATTGAACACAATTGATTCTAGTTCAATGAACCCGCAAAAATAATTCATCCACATAAGATGGTGCATCAAAATAGGTTTTGATTTTCTAAATTATTCAATAATTTTAAATGATGAAATATGATGTTTTAGGATAACAATAAATGTTATATGAATAAATATAAATATTATTATTATTGGAAGCTCTATATTTTGTTATTTTAGAAAAATATAATTATCTTTCCTCGTATATTTCCCATGTGTGTGTATTTTATCCCCCTTAAATTGTCCAGTAACATGATAATATATTATTACTCCCTTGTGGGTGGACCATGTGGGAAAATTATTATATGACTTTTCAAATCTATATTTATTTAATATATTATTACTCTTTTTTAATTTATATTAACTATACAGAGCTTATGTATTCATGTATTAATAGTAGCTCCATACCAAGGAAATAATTATATATTTATTCCATTTTTAATTTAATTTAATGAATTACATCACTGTTTTTTACTGGTGTATGTGAACAATGGGAAATAATTATTTTTAAATCATTGGTTCATTCCATACAATATTTAGGTTGTTTCAATAGGACGGTATTGACGATGCAATTGATTCCCCCCATGATTTATGAGTGGTTTATTCTGCTAAACAAATATTGTAAAATAATTTATAATACTAATTTTTGATTTTCATGGATATATTTATGATAAAAATTGAGTGTTTGTTTTAATGATATTGAATACAAGTAGGAATACGTATTGAATTCTAAATAACCATAGGTAAAATATGTTGTGTGATAACCTGTGAGGAATCGTTTTTTATTCATTAATTTTAAAATTCATAATCTATAAGATTTTTTATCTAAATGTTCATTTTCAAACTCATTATTCATGTTCCTAATACTTTTTATTTTTATGTTTTTATTAAAAAATAATAATAAGTTATAATGATATAAATAATTCATGAAATAATTTCCATTGGGTTTTTTATTATCATTTAATGGTTTTTCATTCCTAAATAAATTTTTATTATTGTTTTTCAGGTAGGAAAATATAAACATTGAAATTTTTATAATTTTTGTAATATATTCACGAAATAGTGGAAATTATAACAGAGGAAAATGATATGGTGAATTATTAGGTGCCACCGCACCTAGTACACATGGGAAGTGATCCACCTAGAAGATGATAACTTTGATTTAAAGTGGTATTAATGAGGTAGGGCTAGAATGAGAATAGGATCATCACATTGTGCAGAGGTGAAATAGAAAGAGTTCTAGGTGTGGATTTACACTGTGGACTATGTCAAGTGGCTGTGAACCTTGCAATACCACATGAAACTATGTTTTATCTTTATCATATTGATTTTGATAATGAGGTGCATATATTAAAGAGTCACTTTTTCATGGTGGATAATTAATGAATCAATTCATAAAGTTAATAAATGACATACATGGCTTGCATAAACAATATATACTACATTTTATTACCCACATCTTTTGTCTCCTTTCCAATGTATACTACATTCCATCTAATTAAAAATTATAAACCACCATGGATGACGTAAGAGGTGATCAATATGGGCTCTAATGAAGAGATTATCATCCAATGATGGACTATTTCATGCAAGAGAGAACATATAAATACGATAAATGATATGAATACACATTACATCATTAGGTGGGTTTTACACTACATCAATTTAATTCAATGTGTTTATAAGGCTACCTTGATTGTGAGTTAATATAATTCACTATATAGGGGATAATATTTTATAATATGTATTTATTTAATAATTTCTGGATGTTCCATTGAGATCTCACATCATATATCTCCTCATAATTTTTTGGAATATTGATGCTGAGTTACCCAAATAAATATTATTTCATGGTTAATGGTATTTAGCCACAATACTGATTAATGGGTTAAAATCATTTGAAATAGTAGACACACAGTTTTCCTTCCATGATATGAAATATGTCATAAAATTCACATAAAGATGCATGTTTTTTAGAGAAAAGTGTCACAACACATTAAATAAACCCTCACACATTTTTAATTAATGCTCAAGGGGGATATTTTTATTGATTATTTATGGAATAATAATATAGATTCATTATATTATAACATTGAGTGTTAATTATGGTTAGTGGAGAAAAATATTTATGGATGGGATATCATTTCTAGTCATGAATCTCTATCACAAAGTCCATGCTTATACTGGTACATGAAATAATTAGAAATTATTATTCACTGTGATTGTTTTTAATTTCCTAGATTTCATTAAAATTACTATCGAGATGAGGATCATTTCACTCCAGGAACAGAATATCTTGTTGTGTTATTTTCGGTAATTGAATTTTAAAAAATATGATCATGTGACATATTTACAGGGAATATAATAGGGTGGAAATAAATTTTTTTTAAGGATTTAAGGGTAATTGATTTCTAATTTGATATTAAACTTTTCAATAAATAATGGATTTCATCTACTCAAATTTAGGAAAAATTCATAATACAGGTCATTACAGGTGTATAATCAAATTAAAATGGCTACTTTTTTATTTTTTATCCATAAAGGGGGTAGAATAATGGGATAGGTTCTTAAATAATGTGGTTTTAATGATGTTTACTATATGTGTTAACAAATATTTTTCTTTTTAAATATAATTTATAAGGGAATTTGTAATTTTTATGCTCTTTCATTTATACATTTCTCATTCTATAAGTCATACAATTATCGTTTGAGTTGAAATGTGTTTTTAAATTGATTATATTGATTAAATATTACACCAGACCATTGGATGAAATATAATTTATAATTAAATATATACTTGTAATCATTTAAATTTAATGAACTCAAGAACATTGCCCTGAAACATTTGAGCTTTTATGATATAGGTTGATCACCTATACTATATAATTCAAATAGACTCAATTCTTACAATTGTATGACTATATATTTTATCATTTAATGACTCATTAATTTGTGAAACTAATTTAAAAATTCCACACTTTTATATACATTATTCATTATTCTCAAATATATAATTTCTATTCAGTTTTCATGGGATACTTGACTATAAAATTTGAGTATAGGTTATTCCATGTACATTGCCCCTATTTTCACAATTTATTTAATCATTTTCCAAGAAACTAAATTTTTAGATTTAATTATTTATTCTATTATTTATAAATTAAGGAATAAGTTACTGATAATTAATAAAAACACCATATGGTAAGTCATATTTTTAGCTCCATTTTAAGGGATATGGTGTAGGGAAAACATTAATTTCATAGATAGTTCATATCATTTTCTCTCTCTCGTTTCTATTTTTTAATTTATCATTATATGTTTTTTAATATTTTATGAACTAGGTTATTTTTGAGTTTTTATGGAGAGACTGTATTGAATATTGACTGAGCACCATTGCATCTACATTAAACTCAAATATCTAATTCATAAAATTGTTCAATTTAGTGAAAACATATAAAAATATTGATGATATTCTACCAAAACTATACCATATTGATGATGAATTGATATTAAATCGATTATAAATAATTCTATGTTAACTATGTCAAGACATAGAAAAGATTACACTGGAGTCCAAAGAACCAGATGATGTATCCAATAAGAATGAAAAAATAGAGTATGAATATGTTTGGAGATCTGAGGATTAAGATGGATATGAAATAATAAATTCACCTTCATCATTGATGGTTCTTATGAGGAGGAAGAAGAATAAAAATCCTTAAATGGAGAACAAGGAGGATAAAAATTGGATGCAATGATGTCTACTAGAAAAGATAATAATAATAATAATGATTTTAGAAAAAAAAAATAAGTTATTTTGATGAAGAATATGAGTTTTATTTAATTTTAATCGACGTGAACTACATCCCTAACAATTATTTGCAAAAAAATGGCCTCCTCCTCAAAAACAATGTTCTATATAGATTTAGAAAAGGATGAGGAAATGAGTTACAGTAAATGGAAGATGAATCCACTATAGATCAATCAAGACCAAATAACATGATACTACAACACATTTTATGTGAAATAAATTTATATTTTATGTAAAATATTATAAAAATAGTCCATATGAGATAAAACATTACATGAAATTTAATCCTTTGATTTAATTTGTTTTTCAATGAAATTAGTTTTACAATTTATTTTGAAAATATATTATAGTATTAGTTCAATTCCCATTATCATTTATATATTAAATTATTATAATAGAAATAATTTCAAAAATATTTTTATATTTATTTGGTACATGAAAATGAAAGGATAAATAAGAAAAATAAAGGAAAAAGTTTTATCCTTAATGGGGAGTAATGTTTTTGTTTTATTATTTATTTTCTATCCCCTTCATTCCTGATTTTTTTTAAAAAATTTATTTTTATTTCCATGTGACACTTGATTTTATATTTTATGATTGATCTTGGATGTAATGTTATATGTGTATCCACTCATGTTAGGTTTTCAATGTAATTTTAACTAGATTTAATTATTAGTATGGGGGGGTGAATTATTAGAGATACTCTTAAGGTAATAAATTTAACGAATCATTATTTTGGGGGAAAAGATAATATATTTACATGAAATACCTCTAGACATGTTTATGCTCTACTTTTTTTAACATTATGGGGATTATTTTTATTTCATTAGTAATTAATTCATTGTTATTACAACCTTTTTTATCATTTCGCATATTTTTTATATAAAAATTCAAATCCTTTATTCAATATGTTTTTTGGTAGATTCATATGATAAGTAACCAATAATAAGGTTTATTGTTATTTTATAAAATATATTTATGAAAATAGAAACATTAGTTTTATTCGAAAACTCAATGTTTGGATTGTATCTTTGAGACCTATCATGATATTAAATAATCATTCATCCTCATGGAATCTATATATAAACCAAATATGGATATCCAAATTTCAAGAATACACTATCCTTCAAAACAGAATATTGGTTTCATGAATGATATAGAGTGAAGTATGTTAGGGGTAATGGGTTGATCATAGTGTTTGGGGGTATCATGTTTTATGGGAATATATAGGTACATTTCATTGGGTGTTGAAGGATATTCATTAAATTTTCTCTATTTAATTTCATTCTATACACTATAAAAAGGGATAACGATTATTATATTGAAATGTATTGTGTCGTTTGTAGGTCAACAACAAATATATGAAATCATATGTTAAGATCCTTCCTTTCACAATAATGTTTATGAGGAGATCGAATAGAAGTTGGGTGTTGAGTGTTAGATTTTATAGATGTTCTTGTTGTAAAAAAGTAAAATAGGAAGACAAAAAAAGTATTTATATATTTCTTGGTACTTGTTGTATATGTTTATGAGCCTTGAATTATATTGAGTATTTTTTTATAAAATAATTTATATAGAATTATTCATTTATATTTTATAATTTTTATCATGTAATGTGAATTATAGTTATCCTTCACATTGGGAAATATTTGTTCATTAAAAATTACCTAAAACCTAAATCCATAGAGGTCATTATTCCTTGAATTAAATTCCCCATGATTATATTTGATATTTTACACTATGGGGTATGGATTTTAGATACTTTTTAATATAGTGCTTAGGATTAATGGGATATAGGTATGAGAATAAATCAATTTAATAATTCACCCAGGTTGATGAGAGAAAAGGTTTCATGGTAAGGATGATTATAACCAGTAAAATTGATAATGATGAATTTAAATTTGGGAATTTATTTTCCAAAATTAATCATAATTTTAGTGGGATAATGTAAGACACATGATTTACATAGTTACATTGAAAAAAAGAATAGTTATATAAACTTCTATGTGGGATCCATGCCAGTTTATTTTTCCAAGGACAATGGGGTTTTAATGATTAAAAATTAATTGGTTCACCTTTATTTTTGATGTTCGGATTTCATGCTTGAGGAATAACAATTTATTATGTGTGGTTAAATTGGTAGTTGTATTTTATGAATACATTGTATTTCAATATTTAAATTTATTTTTATTATTATAAAATTAATTTTGAATAATTATTCTATGGTTGGAAAACAAAAACATTGAAATTTTGGATGAAAATAAAATAATGAAATGAAAAAGAGAGTTGTTTGTAAAAGGAAAATGAATATAAGGTGGAATAAAATTTAGTTTCACCCCATACATCACCAAATAAAATTCATCTACCTTTGAGGTGGTGGATATTATTAAAAGTATCCATCATGGGAAAATTAAGCTTGATAAGATGATCAATACACTGTGTAGATTAACTTAGGTCATAGCACCTGGCATGGGGCTACATAGTGGATTATTTTATGTGATCACACTATGGGGTCATACAGTGTAGAATTCTTTCACCCTATAATATTATGGTTTATATAATGTATCCATGTGAAAAATAATATGATGTGGGACATGGAACAGACTCTGAAATGTGTG
Source organism: Viscum album (assembly GCA_963277665.1). NCBI lineage: Eukaryota > Viridiplantae > Streptophyta > Magnoliopsida > Santalales > Viscaceae > Viscum > Viscum album. The sequence continues at coordinate 1,630,674,624 of OY728150.1, forward strand.
ACATTAATAATGTGTGTGTGGGTATTGTTTAAAAACATTGTCCAAGGGGTATTACTTTTAGCTATGGATTTATGGCCTATGTACACACCAAACCAAATAAAAACATGTTGCAATCCTCCATGTTTGAATCCTGGGGAGCTCAATTCAATATTCCATGATGAAATGAATACGTTTTATATGATTTATATCAAATGTGATGCACCTGAGAACATGATACTTAAGAAGAATACAAATCATGCCCCAAGGTGAATGGGCGATTCTTACCAGTTGATGATGGTGTGTTCATAAATAATTCATTTTAATAACATCGTAAGGTCAACTTTGAGTTTGATAGTAGTTAATAATCTTTATAAATTAATGAATTTTTTTAAGAAGATTGTTTTTTGTCACTACTATATATTTTGTCTTAATTGATTCTATATTTGTAGCTACTACATGTTTATTATGAGCTACCAAAAAAATATTCACCTTCATGAATGACATTAATGGGTTAGAGTAATTTTTTATTAATATTTGAATGTATTAATGAGTGGATAATACTACATCTCATGAAATTCAAACATTTTATATTCCAATAGAGGATATTATGATAAAACATGATGTTGTAGGAATTCATCATTTTCCATGTAATTTAATTTTCCTATATAAAGTTATGTGAAATTATCCTTATAAATTAAGATTATTATTAATAAATGTCATTACTTTTGTATATATATGTACTTAAAAAATGATAATATAATTCGGTGGATGTTTATTATGTTTGGTGTCTCATGACTGATATGTTAGTAATGGATATGTTAAAAATTTACATGAACCTAAAATATTTATAAATGTTGTTATCATAAACAATTTATTGAAATATCTCTATAGAACTAAAATCAATGTCTATAGTTTATTTATTAGTTCACATTTTTTATTAAAATAAATTCATATTGTGAATATTAGATGATTATATGATTATGAAACATTCATATAGATATATTTATACAAAAAATTAAATTTCAAATAGAGTGTTCATGTTTGATTTTAATAAACAAAAAATAAATTGTTTTCTATATGGGAGATGCTATGTTTTTTAGGTGGTAATATTTTAATTCATGCATGACCACCAAATTAAAAAAAATTAATATTCCAAGATAGTCACACATTTACTATATCCTTGAACATATGTTATATTTTATTTGAATGTAATTGCTGGAATAAATAATATTATTTTGATTGACAAGTAACTTTTATTTATGATTTACTAGTTACATTTTTAGACACAAAATTTTTAAATAATTTCTAAATCTAAATAAATTTTTAATAGCATGATAATTGAATAATATATCTATTATTAACTTGATTTATTTGAATTGTAATAGATAATATCCACTATGATTTAAACATTTATTTTTTTATGGGAATAATAAATTTTATTCATTCAAATGTTCATTAATTTAATATTTATAATTTATTTAGAAAACAAATAATAAAATATGAATGAATGATAATATTCTATTTATATGGATGATCATAAATTTCATTCATATATTTTACATCTTAATAGATGAATAATCTTTACATATTATTTTGAATCATGCTCAAATCATTTAGGCTGAGAACCTTTGGAAACATGAAAACATAAATAACTACCCCATTAAATATCAACATCAACTCTAAGACATGTCTTATTAACTATCTCCATTAATAGACATATCCCAAATAATACCATTTTTCATAACCTCATGAAATGGAATATAGGAAATGGGTGAGATCAAATGTTCAGTAAGGGTAATCAATGGAGATATCAATGATCATGTATATATAACATGATAAATGTGTATGATGACATTAGATTAAAATTTGAAGACAATATACTTCATTACATGGATCATAATAATCTGTCAAGGTATAATTATTATCACTTAATAAGACATAAATAATAATAAAATTAATGAACATGATAAGTGAGAGAATAATAGTTTCATTAGACATTGAACTATGACATACATATATCCATAGAAAAAAATCCTTAATTCCCTGAAACAATGAAAAGGATATAATATTGGAATGGGTTCACTCCCTAAACCATCATAGTAGTCAAGGATCAATCCCATGACTATCATATAAGATATGGATACTTACTAAAATCATTCACCCCCAATCACATTATTGTATACCAACTAAGATATAAACCACTACCCAATGCATTGAAGGCACATATAGGTCAAATATATAAGGACCTAGCCTTAAAAATTATATAATCTTGAAATAAGTTAATAATTTGCATTAATGATCTTATCAGGTTTGGAGATTTAGATAATTAGTTCATAACATATACATAACAGTTTGAGTTTTACATGTTGACACTTCTACTCAGTATTCATTTTTTTATTATATAAAAACTCAAAAAAAAATGAAACATGTTTAGTTCCATTTCATAATCATCACAAATTTTCCTTGATCCCATCTATGACCCAAATCCACTTTATGTCCTGTGAAAAAACAATTCAAAACATGGGATGAGCATAAAAAGCACAGTAAGGGATACACTAAGAAGTAAAACTGTTAGTTTTTTTAAAACAACCAATAAACCCTGAATACATTATCATAAGTAATATTTTCACCTTTATGAAGTAGTAAATACTCTTCAATGAATAAATCCCATTTCTTACCCTTTTTTAACCAAAATATTACCATAAAACTCATAGAAAACAACATAACATACTAAGGTAACTTGGGACAAAAACATACTTAATGGAATAAAAATATGGTTGAATTCCACACATATCACTAAATGGAATAGCCATATGGCCGACATCCATAACCAATTCATTGGTGGTAATAAAAAAAAACCAACCCTTTTTTATCACGACATCACATGTGATTTGGTTTATCACATAAATAATTGTCAAATGTCTATGTACTATATTAAAATAATAACACATAAAATACTGAAAATATAAATATTTCTGTAATAATATTTAATTTTCCATCACAAGACATAATTTCTATATATTGAAATAATAAATCCATTTAAAACCCCATTTTCGATACCAAAACACCCAAAAATAGAATAAAGGGTTTCTTTTTCATTTTAAAAAAAACATTAAGGCTTATAGGGGAAGCCAAATAGTGATTATGACTGCATAGAGGTCATTGACAACACATAAGTAAAGAAAATCCTTTTTCAATTTAGTAATACAATTAATTGAAAAAATAATCCCTTTGAATGAAAATAAAACTAAGAGTATTTTATTATAAACTGTATAATAAAAGAGTTGTATATTATCAAAACATGCCACAATGAAATGATATTGTGACGAATCACTTACTTCATGTCCGACATGACTCATTTGTTCATTAATATCCTGATTAATAAACATAAGTCAATTTATAAATTCTTAAGAACCACTTTAATGATTATTATTCATTTTATGTGACTCTTTTTCTTGATTTTACAATATGTTAATTATTTTAGTTCATATCGGATATTTTGTCGATGTTTTGAACATGAATGGAAAATGAAATTGTTGAAATTACAAATTTCCCTTGTGGTCATAAGTCCATTATCTCCAGAATGATATTCATGATGTATATATCTTATTTTTCATATATATCTAGTATATATTTATTTACAATTTTCCATATCATTTGGATATATGAAAATGAAATGCACCGTCCATGGAGATAGTAAGCAGTACGTACAAATGACGGCTACTTCCGTTTCATTTTTAAATTTCAAAAAGAATGAAAACCAAATGATAAATAGGCATATTATTATTCCAGTATAATATAATATTTTATATATATTGATTAAATTCATTAACACCATATCTTGTACATTCCATGTATGGTATGAACAGGTCATATAATATTGAGCGGAGGGTAGTCTGCACTTCCAAAAATGAAATTATCGTATATATAAAACATGAAATTAATAATGGTATATTATAAAATAGAATTAAAGAAACATATAGATTTCATAAATATCATAAATATCATATATAATTATAGTTTCATCACAATGGCCACCATAAGTGGTGGTAGAAAAATATTGAACAATAATTGTTTCAGGAGGCAGTAGTTCACCGTCCACAGAAACAGTAGGGTCTATACCCATTAGATGGAGGTGTGTGTAAGTGTAGTTTGAATAAATATCATAAAAAACATATTATATTGAGGATACTAGTGTTGTTTTATAAACAGTTAATAATAAGATCATAGGGATTGAAGAAGTAAAATAAAAGTAGTGAACTTTAGGGAAGATGGTTCCTTTAAATCAAATTACTCCCTTTGGTTTGAACCAAATGTCTTTGGGAAAGTGACTTATACCTAAGGAAAGGATTCTAGAATTATGAGAGGGAGTTAAAAAGAATATTTGAGTAGATTTTGGTCATGAAATATAGCATGAGAGGTGTGAGTATGGATTATAGGTGATGGCTTTTTATAAGGGGGGAGGTTCTCTTTAGGAAAGATAGAAAATATTATTTTATTATAAACTAAATTTAGGTTTAAGAAAGTCCCAAACTCATTAAATTATAATTTAAGATGACTATTATTCAAAAAAATCTCAACCAATTGGTTTTAGAAATGTTCGGTTTTCAAATTTAACATTATCATTTAGTTGTAACCATTAGCTAACTATTTTATCTTTTACAATGTCTTATTTTATATTCGAACTATATTGTTAATATAGTGACTATAAACTACGAATAGAATCACAGGTGGTTCATTAATTACATTTTCAAAATTATATATGTCATTTTGATGAATTGTATAATTTTAGGAAATATATATCATTTAATAAAATAATATTTGTTTTAAAAAACTTATTTTTGTCAATTTATATAATATTCATATCATGAATTTTTAAAAAATCCAAAACAACTTGATTCCTTAAAAACCCCTTCATTAATTCAAATATAACAAGTCATAATCATCTCTAAAATTAGTGTATGGCATAAAAAGTTTAAAATTATATTTATTTTAATATTTATAATCTCATTTATTTCAAACATTTATTAATGAGATAATCATTACATCATCATTGGGTTATAAGTAAATTAATATATTTTATGTCAAAAAATTATAAATAAAATACCATGAGGTAGGTAATATTATTTTCTTTCTAATGACTATATGTTTTCAAAAATATCAATTATATAACCAAGCATTAAAATTGTTTTAGCAAAACAATACCTGATTATGATATGTTTCTTTTTTTACATTAAATAAAAAGTCTTTAATGTCACTATCTTACCCAAATGGAATTCAAAGACAAAAAGTATCACACATGTATTTTATTGGTCAGACTTGACTCATACAATAGGGTTTGGACAAGTGTTAAACTAATTTTACATTATTATAATTTTATTTTTACCATGAATTACCATTTCTACCTTTAACCATAGCAAATAAAAATCAAATGCTACTATTCACCAAAAATTATTTTCACTCTTTTGAACAAAAATTTACATAATAATGAAAACCATGTATTTATGTGTTTTTAAATTAAATTCATAGAAGCTGTAAAATTTCATTTAATTGAAAATGATGGTTTTTTACTACTATGCAGTGTTTTCTCACTATTCGTCAAAAAATTAACATTTTTAGAAAAATACTAAAAAACCAACAAAAGATAAATTTGATATTCCGTATTCTAAAATAATTTCAATTTTACCAAATTCAAAAAATATATTTTTCATTAAATAATTTAAAAATAATTTCTATTTTCTAAATTAGATAGGGTGTTTTTATGAAGTAAAAACTACATAAAGAATGACATGTGTTATGTCCAATTTCAAAATGAAATTATATCCATTGACAAACATTGTATTAAATGGTTAAAATATAATCCAATTAAACTTTAAAACCATTTAATAATATAATCTATAAATATAAATAAATTAGATAAAAATATAGTTTTGACATATAAGGTAGTATTTTTCACTATTCATTAAAAAATAAACATTATCAAAAAAATACCAAAAATTTACCCATAAAAAATATTGATATCCTAATTCTAAAGAAGAGGTTTATTTTCTCAAATTAAATATATAAAATTGAAAAAAAAAATTGATTTTGACGGGTTTCACCATCAAAATACAGTAAAACTATATTTTAAAAATATTAGAGTGCTTATGCTTAGAATTTGATTCATTCTCATATTATGCATCTAAAAGTCATTTAAGAAACATATATAATCCTATTGCAGTTATTTCTATATAGTCACACTAATAAAATTGATAGGAGTTAACTATCATTTAAAATAACAATATTATATTATTATTATTTTCAATATGAATCGGCATTGTGTGCAATATAATACTTCAGAGAAACCAAATGTTGTGTGTCAGGTACACCATTAAACATATCATCCCTATTAAAGAAATATGATTAAAAAATTCACAAATATTAAAAAGTATTAAAATTTTATACTATTTATTCACATTGGATGTTGCATCCTTCCACCTTTTTGGAAATTGTCTCCTCACGAATTTAAATTTTTTTCGGAAACATCATTAAAAGTCCCATATCGAAAAAATAGTCATTAAAAATAACATTAAAAGATAAAAAGAGAAGTATAATGGTCACCTGAGATAATCAATCATAGGATTCCAAGAAAAAATAGATATGGAGGAGAAACTAAATGTTATATTCTGATGGAGAGTGGTGGATAACATGATCATGATAAAGTTATCCACCAGAAAACCACAAACGTGGGATTGGTTAAACTATATTTGGTCTCCCATAAGAAAAAGCTAATAAAAATTTTTTTGTTTTAATTTCCTTTTCATAAAGTGAGGAATTTATTTAAGAGATTTAATAAGAACATAAGAAAACATACTTGTCATGTATACTTTCATCATTTATTAAATTTATATCTCAAACACATCTATTCTCTAAATGATTAGTATTCAAGATGACTTGGTCACACCTGAAGCGATAGAATCAGCTTCAATAGAATCACATAATCAACAAAAGATGAAATATATATTTCCCTTGTATTTTGACATTATCCCAGACCAATATAGTTAGAAAAAAATCAAATAATCCCCCAAAATGGATAATATTTTATAAAAAGGAATACTACACATATTCTCAAAAATTGAACAAATAATACCCAAAGTTTAATAAAGACCATTCAATAAACAATTTTCCTTAAAATCCTTTGATATTATCCAAACTATGATTGAAACGTAGAACTCAAAAGAATTTAATCATGTAGTCTTCTAAAGTAAATCATAATATTTATCTTAAAAAAACATATTCTACTATTAATTTCCCATATTGAAAAGTAATTAACCTAATTATGTATTTCCTATAACAGGTTAATCATTTCCATAAATAACCCAAATTTCTACATATCCACAACAATAACATATATTCTTCCCAAATAAAATTTCAACCATTACTCCACATACAAAATCCCATAGTATTCAATTTTCCATTGGCAGATAGTGTTTCCCAAAAAGAAAAAATGTCTTTCCAAATAACCTTTATCACTTAATCACCAAATCATTTTCCTATACTAAGGATATAAATTTCATAAAACATAAAATATCAAATCAAATTAATATTGATCAATAACACCATTTAACTAGAAATAATATGTCATACTAACTTGGGACTTAACGTAGTCCAATGGAAGGTGATAAATCCCAGTCGTCCATTGGTTATGGGTTTGATTCTCATAGATCTGTCAGACATGACATGTTGTCTCTCAGACTTCATGTTGTCCTTTTAAAAAAAATATAATTTAATAACATTCCAAAAAAATAAAAAATACTCAAAAAATTAACCATAACATATTTTATCTGCAAATGAAATCTAATACCTCACATTTTCATCCTAAAAGGTAAAAACATGTAATCTCCTCAAATTCAAAGATAATATAAATCCAAATGGTTCTTTGAAACTATATCCTCAAAATAAAAGATAATTATCCCTAAATGACATTTTCACATATCAAAATTCAGTGTTAGAAATACTATTAAAAGTCTTCCCAAGAAATCCCATCATCAAAAGAGCCTCAATACTTTTAAGTATTTAATCATTATAAAATCTACCATTACTCTTGAATATCTTATATGTATACTTTTTAATCATTAAAAGTTCTTCACGGTTCATTAACCATTCTTTTACAACATACACTGTAATACTTCCTTCTTACAAACAAAATCATGTATCATATCCTAATATTTAATAATATCTAAACAAGAGCTAAGAAAATAATCTATACCTTTGATTGGTCATTGTTAGTATCCTCATCCTCAATTGGAATGGCATTAGGAATTAGTATAAATAAATTTCAATGCTCATGGGGATCCCATTGTTAAACCTTCATCGGTGGACATCTATTAGTGTAATGACCATGCATACCTCATTTAAAACATTCAATTGATCCTTTAGAATAAAAATATTTCCCTTTCTTATAGTTAATTGGATGCTTCCTTTCTCCATGGTAGGTTCATGAATTATGACTATAATTACCACATCTATAGAATAACCCTATCCCTTTGAAATATTTTCCTATGTTTTTCTTAAAACATCCTTTACACATCAGTTTTTAAATATATTTACCTTTATATTTATTACCTGAACTTTTGTAGGGATTTGTTTCTCACCTATACGATGCCTTATAAAAATCATCATGGTTTAAGTGGTCAATCAGGACTCTATATTGTTGGTTGAGAATAAACACATGAGTTCTCATTATAACATCCATTTTATTCAGTTTCTTATTATGAAAACTATCACAGTTTACTTCAAAGCTATTGTCACTTTGGTGCCTGCTAGATCTAGCAATTTAGTTAAACCAAAAAGTTTAGTGTGGGCATATCAATAAAATTATAAAATAATAACATATGGGGAGGGTAAACACTAATATATACTTATTCATATTATATTAAAATCCTTCAATATATCTAAAATAAATATTATTTTTCCTAAAATGATATCAATTATAGTAATGCCACTTATGCTTTAATAACACCTTATCCGCTAAAGTTATCTTAACTGACCACTGAAAACTACTTTAAGTACCCATCCATAAATATTTAATAATCTTGAATTATTTTAATAATTAACATTGAGGATCTATTCAGTTTTATAGAATTATAGAATATCTAATAACTTATACAAAAAAATTTGAATATTACATATTTTCACATATAATATGTATCCATTTTTTCAAAAAATAAAAAATCTTAAAATAAAATAAACATGTTTAGTTCAATGTTTTAATCATAATTACTTTACCATGATCCTATAATTCATCCTAATCAACATTATGTATTGTAAAAAAAATTAAAAAACATGTTATCGGCATTAAAATCTCATTAAGGGATAAACCAAGAAGGAAAACAGTTATATTTTTCAAAAGAACCAATAAACCACGAATACATTATCATAAGTAATACTATCCACCTTCATGAAGTAGTAAATACTTTTCACTAAATAAAATCTCATTTTTTACCATTTTGTAACAAAAATATTACCATAAAACCACTAGAAAGAACACATAACATATAACGGTTACTTGGGACAAAAACATAATTAAATTGAATAGTCATACGGTCAACTTCTCCACATATCAATAAGTTGAATATACATTTGGCTGACTTCCATACCCTATGAATTGTATGTTATAAGGTAACCACCCATATTGTTTTATCATTTCACCACCCGTCGTTTGGTTTATCACCCAACCACCCATCAAATGTCCAAGTACCACTATAAAATCATAACACACTAAATATTTAAAATATAATCATTTCACTAATAACATTTCATTTTCCATAACAAGAAATAAATTCATGATATTGAAATAATACATCCATTTCAAAAACCATTTTCAATACAAAAATACCCTAAAACAGAATAAAGGGTTTCTTTTTCATTATAAAAACATTAATGCTTATAGAGGAAGCCAAATAATGACTATGGTGGCGGAGAGGACATTATCGACACATAAGTTAAATAACAACCCTTTTATCTTTTAGTAAGATGATTATTTGAAAATAGATTCCCTTTGAATGAAAATAATAGTAAAAAGGGTTTATTATACATCGTATAATAGAAAAGTTGTGTATTATCAACACATGCCTCAATAAAAGGATATTGAGATATAGTCCCTTACCTCGTGTCCACCTTGACTCGTTCGTTCTTTAATTTCCTGAAAAATAAACTTAAGTTAATTAATAATTGATTAAAAAAATTTTGAAAGTTTATTTTTCTTTTTATTTCCTTTATTATATTCTTATAAAAATAAAATAATTATTTGTCTTCATATCGGACATTTTGTCGATGTACAAAACTTGATTCAAAATGAACTTGTTATAATTACAAATTCTCCTTGTGGTGGGATGACCATTATCTCCAAAATGATATTCAGGATTTATAGATCATATATATCATATATATATATATATATATATATCAAGTATATTTTTATTTAAAATATTCTAAATCATTTGGATATATAAAAATGAAATGCACTATTCATGGAGACGGTAAGTCGTACGTACGAATGAACCCAACTTCCATTTCATATTTTTTATTTTAAAAAAATGAAAATAAAATGAAACATAGTTATATCATTATTAAAGTATAATATCATTTTTATATTTGTTACTTATGTTCATTAAAACATTATTTTATATATTCTATGTATGGAATGACCGAGTCATATCAATTTGTGAGGTTGAAGTTCGCACTTCCACAAATAAAATTATCGTATATATACAACAAAAAATTCATAATGGTATGCATATAAAGGGAATTAAAAAAATATTGAGATAACATAATTATAATCTATATCATATATAATTAAATTTATATCATAATGGCCAATATAAGAGGTGGTAGGAGAAGATTGAACAATCATCGTTTCGTGAGGCAGTAGTTCACCATCCACAGAAACAGTATGCTCTATACCCATTAGATAGAGGTCAGTGTATTTGTAGTTAGAATGAATCACATAACTGCAACATAGTAAATTGAGGATACTATTGTTGTAATATACATAATGAATAATAAGATCATGGGGAGTAAAGAACTAAAATAATAAAATAGAACTTGAGCGGAGACATTACCTTTAAATCTTACAACTTCCATTGGTTTGAACCAAAAGGCTTTCTTGAAATGTTGTATGCCTAAAGTATGGCTTATATAATGAATATATAGATGTTGGGAGATTATTTATTCATATTTTGGATGATCCATGGGTCATGAGAGGTGTGAGTATGTGTCAGAGGTGATTTCTTTTTATAAGGTGGAGGAGAGGCTCTTTATGAATGTTTGAAAATATTAATTTATTTAAACTAAATTTAAGTTTCAAAATGTCTAAAACTCATTAAATTCAAATATAAGATGACTAGTTTTTGAATTTTTAACGTCAAATAGGTTTTAGACATGTTTTGGTTTCAAATTTAACCTTATCATTTTGTGTTAACCCTTAGTTAACTAAATTTACATTTAAAATATCATCTTTTAGATTCATATTATATGGTTTATATAGTTACTATAAAATGGAAATCGATACACAAGTGGTACATTAATGATATTTACAACTTTATCATAGTCATTGGGAGGAATATTAGATTTTTAGGATTATTATATCATTTAATAAAATAATATTTGTTTTAAAAACTTATTTTTGTCAATTTAAATACTATGCATATCATGACATTTTATAAAATACAAAAATATGTGATTCATTTGAAAACCCTTCATCCATTCAAAGATAAAAATTTATACTCATCTATAAAATACTTGTAAGGCATAAAAAGTTTCATAATAACATTATTTTAAAAAAATTAATTTCATTTATTTAAAATATTTTATTATTGAGGTAATTATTACATCATCATTGTGTCATGAGTAAATTTAATTATTCAATGTATAAGAATTATAAAAAAAATATCATGACTTAGGATATAATATTATATTTATAATGACTATTTATAGTAAAAATATCAATTTTATAACCCATCATTATAATTTTTTTAGCTAAATAATACATGTTTATGATATTTTTATTTTTACTTTAAATAAAATGTAATTAATGTCATTATCATACCCAAATGGATTTCAAAGGCAAAATTTTTCACCTACACATTTTATTAGCCAGACATGTCTCATCCAATATGGTTAGGAAAATTGTTATCGATTTTTTATATTAACATAATATTACATAAAACTTTAATTACCCTTTTTACCTTTAACTACGCTAAATAAAAATCCAAAGTTACTATTCATTGAAAATTATTTACATCCTATTGAACCACATTTTACTTACTAATGTCAAACATGTTTGTCAGATTTTTTTAATTTTATTCACAGAAGAGGTAAAATTTAATTTAAATGAAAAGTTCATTTTTTAATTGATATGTAGTAGTTTTTCAATATTCATAAAAAATCGAACGTTTTTCAGGAAAATACCAAAAAATAAACCAAATCTAATTTTGATATTATTAATTAAAAAATGATATCTATTTTCCCAAATTCAAGACATATAAGTTTCATTAAATAATTTAAAATTAATATCAGTTGTAAAAACTAGAATGTGTTTTCTTAAAATTTAAAAAAACAAAAAGAATGACATGTGTATGTGTCCAATTTCTAAGTGAAATTACATACACTGTCCAACATTATATTTAATACAAAAAATATTATCCAATTACACTTTAAATCTATTTAAAAGTATAGTAAAACCATCTAAATAAATCATATGAAAAGATGGTTTTGACATAAAATGTTGTATTTTTCACTATTCTTTAAAAATGAATAATATCAAAAAAATACCAAAATTTTACCCAAAGTAAATTTTTATATTATTCTTCTAAATAAGAAGTTTTTTCTCTTAAATTGATCATATAAATTAGACAAAAACTATTTTTAAAAAGTTTTTTCATCAAAAGGCTGTAAAACTACCTTTTATAAATATTAGAGTATTTAGGCATAAAATAGGATTCATTCTAATTTGATGACTCTAAAAGACATTTCAAAAACATGTATAACCATGTTTTAGATAATTATATTCATTACCAAAAATACACCAGCTTGGTGTTAAGTAGAATTTGAAATAATAATATTGTATTATTTATTTGTTCAGTTTGACTCGACATTGTGTGTAACAAAAGACTTTGAAGAAACTCATTGTTGCATGTCAGGTATACCAAAAAACACAAAATCCCCATTAAAGTTTGATTAATAAATAATTCATAAATATTAATAAATATTATATTTTCGTACTCTTTATTACCTAAGATGTTATACAAACCATAAAATAATTAAAATCATTTATATTTTTTTAATACAATATCACTAACAATACATTATATCATAACCCAATAAATAAATTGGTTTTTAAAAACATTTCCAAATAACATAATCCATTTTAATTAATTGAGATTCCTAAAAAAATCATCTCTTCATCATAAACTGAATCCATTCAAAAAAAATTAATTACTGTATCTTAGATCATACCCCCATTAAAGAATATGTAAGATCAAAGAATATCATCTTAGAAGGAAAACAATTTTGAAATATCACATGGAATAATTTAGTATGAAAATAACCATTCCATTTAGAAATCATTTCCAATAAAAATAGTTTCTCAATTATAATGAAAAAAAATCTCTTGAAAAATATCTTTTAAACTTGTTAAGGATTATTCAAATAAAAACATACTCATAATGTATGTAAAATATGATCATGTTTTATATGTTTAAAAAATCCATTCCTTCAACAAATTTTATGAAAAATTCATAATGTAATTCATTAGAAATAATGTAAAAATTATCCTTTAAAATCATTTTGTAAAAATCCTAAAATGTGTAAAAATGACTAAAATAAATCCTAAGATAATTTTAAAAAAATTAACATCATTTCTAAAAAATATAAATATTATTGTAAAAAATTCCTTAGTGGAGACATAAACATATATTGTTTTGAATATTGATGTCATTGCGAAATAAACTCTTACCTTGAGTGCCCCGTTATTACAATTCACTCTAATATTCATTATAATAAATATATACTTATTATACTTCTATAGGATATTAATTTCCATACTTATAATATCATATATAATCTCTTTATAACATTTCAACACCACCTTTAGTCAATAATATCTTATTAAAATTTTTATATCTTAGTGTTAAAAATATTTTTTATCCTGATAATATTTTTAAAATTTTTTTTCTCAATATAAATTTATCTTGGTGTTATTAAATATGTAATATTTATCATGATAAAATTATAATAAATATTCACTAAATACATACCTAGTACCATCCATAAAATTTTGAGATATATAATTGAATTAAACCATTTATGATGATGGTAAGACATATATACACATCATTTCTATTTTCATTTTCCGATGGATAGATCATGTATCACCTAGAGATAGTATGATTTATTTTATTTTAAATACATTAAATATCTAAAACATATTGCGATGAACACAATAACAGTTGTAAATAAAATATGATTCTCAATTAAAATGTTAATTAAATATTTCCATTATAACATTTCCATTATATTGGTAGGTATTAAAAAAATTATACTATGAAAAATATATATTTTCTCTATTTTTAATTTTTATAAATTAATTAAAAATAAAAACATAAATAATTTAATGTAAAAATAATTTTTTTTATAAACTATTTTTAAAATAAAATGCTTTAGTTACTTCATGTACATTTATGATAAAATTAATTTTTTAAACCGCTACAAAAATTATTTGGTATATTGAAAAAAAAAATTAATATTATTATCAAAATTATTTTATGGTGATTTTCTGAGATTTTATTGGAAAGTATATTATTTTGATTATTAGTGAAACATACAGTATTTATTGAAATCATCCATTTAATTAAATTTATTTAAAAATATTAATTACATTTTTAATTTTTTATATGTAAATTTATTGAAATTATATTATTAAAAAATAAATTGTTCTTAGAGAAATACATTTTATATTGAATTTTGAAATTAAACCCTTCTATACTTATGGGAATCATCTATTTTGAAACTCATTTTTTGATGTATGTGGAGATATAATTTACTATTTTATTTGACAAAATATATGGTTTGATTTTTGGAAACATTTATTCCATTTTTGGAATTACAATAATTTATATCATTTTCTCCAGGGAAAATATGTTTTGACAATGATTAATAGTAAATTTTGTAAAAAATAATGGTTAATGTAAAAACATATTTAATGGCACATAAACTAATTTTATATTGGTTAAATGACCTTCCAAAAATTAAAAATTCATTTTATATATGTATTAATTACTTCTAACCTATAACGTTCTAAAAAGACATATTTTCTATGGTTTTTTCGTGATAAAAACATGGTTGTAATTTATTATTTTAAAAAATTCTATTTGTGTCCTCTCTCTCACATCTAAAATGGATCCCCCTCTCCTCTGCTTTTAATACATTCATAGACATTTGGATTGGTCAAGATATTCTATAAAATAACATCCTTAATCCCATAATGAGATCTTAGATCATTTTTATTTATAATATATCCATCTTAGAATGTTTTTTATTGAAAAAATAAGGTGGTCACTAGAATAAGAGGCAACATTCTCAAATAATCAGTTTTATTCTATTTATTCCTCCACCTCATTCTGATTTTTTAAAACCAAGATTATATAATAAAAATAATGTCTCCCATATAACAATAAGTTGTTATTTTAATATAATACCCATTATCCCTCTCTAATTTCATAAAATGGTAAATGGAATCGTTGATCATCTTTATGATGGGTTATTTTCACACCAACAAATGTAAATCATTGTCCATCAACACCTCTCACAGCTGGAAATAATGATGTATTTAATATTTATATATAATATTTATGGAATATTTATAATTATATAATTATAATTTCACATATAATTTATTACTTTACATACCTTTTAAAATATGATATTGTTGCTCATGTGTACGAAGAACGACCACCTCACGAAGCAATTTGATTCATTTTTCATAAATGATTTATTTGGAAGGTAATAAAAATTAATTTAATGAAAATATTTAATAGGTGTGGAAAGATATCAATTATTTAAAATTAATATTAAATAAATTTACATAACCTTTGTCTAGTTAAGTTAATGATATCATTTTTCATGTGTACATTCAGTCTACCATCCCCATGGAGTGATTCAATTAATTCACAATAAAAAAATTTTAAATATGGTTATCATATTTTATAAAATTATTAAATATGATATTTATTAAATTATTATAATTTGGGATATTATGTAATTATATCCTGTTATAAGAATCAAAGAATTACTAACAAAACATTCCTAAGAAAACATAGAAATTAACTCCTGAAACAATGATGATAATGAAATATTATATAAAAATAGGTTGTAAATTGTTTTATCAATCAAAAAATGATATCATAAATATGATTATAGATTAATTATATATTAATAAATTTATTAAATTATTATAAATTAGGATAAATAATTTCCAACTAAACAAAATCATTAGGTAACTGATTTCATTTTAATTTCCATATCGTTGATATATTTTTTTAATATGTTCATATTCACATATATGTAATGTATATACTGGATATTTTATTTATTTAACCTAAATACATATTCATTCATGATGATTAATGTTTCAATACAAAATTTATTTTCATGTTGTAACAGTTAAAAGGATACCAAATATGTAATTATTTTTGAATATTCTCACTTTTTTTGTAATAGTTTACAGTCTTCTAAAGAAATCACTTTTTTTATAATTTTTAATTGGATGTTACATTTATCATAAATATATATTTTCTTTTATTATTTTTATTTTTATTTTTGAATCATAAATATTTTTTACATACAGTTATATCCTAGAATAATATTTGATTTATCGGGAAAATAAGGATTAATCTATCTCCATTACTTTATTAAATTTATGATAATGAATATTGATTCATTAAATAAATAATTTATTCAATATATGAGGAAGTCATTTCACATGGTTATATGTGTGGGGTATAGTTATAGTTTTTCCATTGATGCATTAACATGTCTCATGAGTCAAATCATTTATCCAAATCAGATGGGTTTTTACCGGTAGTTTTATAATATCATTTCATTTGTCTTGACAGTAATGGTATAATGATGTCTAATATCATGAAATTTGATAAAAAATAATATCGATCATTTTGAATTTATTTTTTATAATATTCTATGATATTTTATTTTTGAAATAATTTCTGGGTACATTTTACTCTTATTTTATTGATTATATGGCATGTGTTTTAAGTTATATACCATTCTATAATTATTATGCCTTATCCAAGTATGGTTATAATGTTATGGATTAAATGGAATGGGGTTTTAGTTACATAAAATTTCATATTCTTTTTACATTATACAATTATTCTAGCCAATGGTATTTATTATAGTGTGTATGTGTTCAATTGTTTTAACTTCCATATCGATGAATCCTTATTGATTCCTAATTTCGACAACTATATGTAACACTTAAGAAGTATTTGAGATCACCCTTATGTTGTTTCCATTGCACATATATTATGAATCATTCAATTAATGTTTATTAATGATGATTATCATTTAAATTTTTTTTTGTATTGTGTTTTATTTTATATTCCAACGTAAATTGAGATCCTTTATCTATATGTTTATTTATGGACCCAAAACAATTCAGTAAATTGGGATTCAATCACTTATATCTAGTTCCAATGTAATAATGTAGACATCAATTCCATGCTACAGGATAACAGTTCATTACTATTGGTATCATAGAAATCCTGATGAATCATTGGGTATTAAATTAATGAAAACATTGATTATTAAACATAACCCTATGATATAATTTGGTGATATGTATGTATGAAAATACTAATGTTTTGGTAATGTATGTATTTTGTGTTTTTTGAATGGAATATGTCACTGTATGGATTCCTAGAGTGTATGTGGTTCTGTAAGAGAGATACCTAGTAGAATAACTTAGAAAAATACATTCTTGGTTTCCTCGATCATTTTGTGGTACTTGAAAATGGGCCTTACTATGAACCTAGTTTGATATTCCCAATAGATTTTCTTAGGGTTATTCAAAATCTTGTTAATTAATATTATAAATGGTTTTATGATTAAAATGGCCACATTGAATCTGGGATTACAATTATGATAATAAAAATGAATTATTTTTTTGTTGACTGCTTCACCATATTTATATATATGAATTATGATTTAAAATTTATAATTTCATGAGTTAATCTAGTATATTCTATTATTTAGAAATGGTTTCTAGAAGAAATAGGGGTATCAAAACTGATGGAAATGATTAATTTTTGAGAAATAGAATATATCTAGTATTGGAATAGATCATATCATGTATATATTATGGCAGCATAATCATGTAATAAAAAAATTCCTTGCTCGAATCAAATAAACTTTTCTACCACTGCATGAGCATCTTATGTCAGATTTCATCAATTTATAAAACCTCCATCATATTGTGAAACTACTATTCTAATTATAAAATGTGAGGTGAATTAAGTCTCTATAGTATATATTTATGTCATTAGTATTATATTATATGAATTAAATTTACACATGGATTTAATTTTCTCGTTGGTGATGTAGATCAATGTTGGTCACTAATCTAGAATAGTGCAGAGGAAGAGGAAATAAAACACATGGAATGTAATGATTTCATGTCTCCATTATTTGAAAAATATTTCCCTTATGAGAAACAAATTAATTTGAATATAATTTTCAATATATTTGTTCAATATGATCAATAATGTATTGTAGATTATGTGGATTCCATTTCAAAGAGGTCCAGCTATGTTATAAATTCCCTAGGAAAAAATTCACAATTGAACATTTATTTGAATAGATAAATCATATTATATAAAGGGAGGTGGTTTCTCATACATATTTATTTTATGATGTAATAGTTTATGTGACATAAAATCAGATAAAGGATTCTTTAGATCCATTATGTTGAAGTGGAATCATTAAAACAATAGTCTAACTGGGAACCAATTAAAATAGAATATGTCAAAGAAGATGAGGAGGGTGAATTAATTTATATATAGTTAAATCTTTTGTATGAATCACTAAGTAAAATGATAAAAGGGAATTGGAGATTATTATATTTCTTGGGAAATGGATCATCTTTCTAATGAATGAAATTGGATGATAGAAAACACCTATATTTTTTGTTTTAATTATACAAAGATTATGAAATAAAAAAAAACAAATTTCAAAAGTTTCTATAGAATCTACTTCAAAAGAGTCCAAGTGGAAATGGATAAGATTATTTTATCACTACAACTGAGGTGTATATACCCAATGGAGTGTTGAGGGTACTTTAATCATATCCTCAATGTTACATAGTGAATTATTTGATTCTGTATAATCGCATTATATTATATCTTCCTTGATTTCAAGAAAAACTAGATCCTTTTTTTAACTCCATAAGAATTTATTTTTCAATCAATATGTATAGTAGAATCCGCACCACTAAAATGATATGTGAGGTAGTTCATATTATGAAATAGAAATGTTCTTTATTATCTGGATGTAATAGCATATGTATGGTTTAATTCAATGTCATCTATGTAATTGATTTCCTAAAATGAATCCAAACTTGAATATAAGGACTAGAAAATTTTAATATGTGATCAATAAATAATTTTCCTTATCTATTTAGTATAGAATTAAACATTGGATTTATTTCTAGACATGTCACTAAAAAAATATTTGAATGACATTTTTTGTGAAGATTAAAAAATAAAATCATTGAAAGTAAAATGTAATAACAGAAATGATTTTTTATTTATTTTATATGAATATATTTATTTATTTAAAAAAATTCATATACATCCACCAGAGTGAGGACATTAGTTTGTTGTAGATTTTTACCTAATATAAGACAAATATAAAAGGGTCTCCATATAATGACTATTATGGAATATTTGGAGTTGAATAAACAACAAGATGAGTTGTTTGATAAGGAAATTATTCACCCTTGTGTATCACCATGGAGATCTCCTTGTTCAATTCATTGAAATAATGATAGATACATGAGAATGTGAATTGATTAATTTATAATTAATTAAATTATGATAAGGAAAAAATAAAAACTTTTTAATATTTATGAATTATTTAATCAACATTACATAGATTGGTTTTTTTCAATGTTTTCTCATGATTCCAATTAAAAAAATTAGATTGAATAATAAATAAATTTTAAATAAAACATTCTAAATAAGGTATGAACATTAAATTTTTATAGTAATTACATATTGATTAACTAATACACCTGTTATATATATGAATCTAATGAACACATTATTTAATGATTATCATGATGACTTTTTGTTGTATTAATTATTGATAACATTGTGTGTTATAATTTCTATGAGGGATATGAGAATTGCCTGATGATAATTCTTGAGATTATTTGAATTAATGATTTTAATGTTAAATTTATTAAGGGTGATATCCAGATTCAAGAATATTAATATAAAGCCCATATTGCCTCTAAGGACAGAATATTTTTTGATCCTATGAATAAAAAGGCTGTAAAATATTGACATACCCCCAAAAAACATTACTGAGGTATGTTCATTCATGGGATTGGAATCATAAGATTTTTTTATTTAATCACTATTTTTCATAGTTGGAAAACTCTTTACAAAAACATACAATTATAGGGGTTATTTCATTTAGAAAATGGAATGTATAGAATGTTTTCATGAACAAAATAGGAGGTATAACGATTATCTAACGTTTAATGCACCATCTAGAATATATGGGACTTATATATAAACTTTTGTATTGAATAAATGACTAGGTTTTGTATATAAGATCTTGTTTTTCTAGGTATGAATATTTTTATTTTTTGAAAAAATGTGTTGTTTTGAATATAATTTGAATGTAGAATTAAATATGAACCGAAAAATTTTATACCCCCTATTAGTGGTTTTCACCACGTGTCAGCATGTCAAAAAATTAAATTTGATCACATGTAATCAGATTTCACAACATGTAATATTACATAATGTGTAATTTTATTTCATGATTTGTTTTATGTATTAAATTTTTTGTGGTATTTGTGGGATTTCACTATGAAATATGGGAAATTAGTTACACTATGTGAAATGAGAGTTCAAGTCATGTAATTTTGATAACCATTTAATTAAAAACATGTATCTAGAATCGTGTAACCCTATGTAAACATTTTTGATTGCTATAGACACTTAGTACACCCAAATCATCTTCCAAAAATGTCATACTCACCTCTTACCTGGACTAAAACTGTCACACCCCGACCGCAGATGCCCTTATTTTACTCTTTTCTTGGTCTCGGTCTGAAATTTTCAATGTTTATTTGTGTTGAAGGGTTTCGCGTCAGTGCGCAGTCATCGCATCATTAGCGGTGACCGTGCGTTTGGCCTGGGGTGACTATGTGTTCGCTCGGCGTTCAAATTTTAGAATTTTATGTTGTCCTTTTTTTATTTATATTATTATTATTATTATTATTATAAAGTTTTATTATTATTATTATAAATTTTATTATTATTATTTTTATTATTAGGGTCAATAAAGTATTATTATTATTATTATTATATGGTTTTACTATTTTTATAATGTTTTATTATTATTATGATTTGTTTTTATTCTTTTATTTAGTCATTTACTAATATTATTTTTATTATTATTAATATTATTATTATTATTATCATTATCATATACATATATATATATATATTATAACCCTAATCTAACCCCCTAACCCTAATCCCTTCTCCCCCCATGCGGCGGCCCCCCTCCCTTTCCCCGTACTCACCCTCTCCCATTCTACCTTCCTCACTACGCACAACCCGCTCTACGCCCTTCCGCCTCTACAAGCCCGTCGGCCATCGCCTCGCCAGCCTCTACCTCACCGGCCCGCTCCACCCCCGGCGTCCTCCGTAGCTCCCCCGCGCGAACCCCCCGGCTCCGCTGCACCCTGCTCTGCCTCCGGCGCCGCTCCCTCATGCAGTACCTCCGGACGTCACTGAACCCGGCCTCCGTGCGACCTCTGGCGTCCGGCCTCCATCCCGACCCTCCGCGCAGCCCACGCCGTTCCCGGCCCTCCATGCAGCCACGCCGTCCCCGGACACCGTTTCCTATCACCGCACCCATCCTCCGTTTCCGGCCTCCCTCTCCTTTGGCCGTCCCGGCCTTCCCCTCGGTCCAGCGGTCTATCCCGGCGACCCAGCGCGCTCCCCCTCCGGCGCACTCCTCCGTTCCGTCCGCCGCACCACCTCCCCTGTCCCAGCCTCCTTCGGTGAACACCCCGCGCGAGCCTCCGACCCCGCCTTCCAGCCGTCCCCCCGACCTCCGGCGACCCCTTTTCCATCCTCCCGACCTCCGCCGTACCCCCCGGACTCCGTCTCCGGCACCCCTGTCCTATTCCGACGGCATCCAGCTGTTTTCCGGCGAGACCCGCCGCTGGCCAGTGGCTTCCGACTCCCTCCGGCGACCTCCAGCCAAGCTTTGGTGAGCCTCATTCATCCTGCACCCCTTCGGCCACCCGTTTGGGTGTCCCGTTCTTTTTTTCTACGGTCCATCCAGCCACCTCCGCCTTGCGCCGGCCAGCGGCGCACCCGTAATTTGGTGTGCGACCCCGGCGATCGAGCACGTCTACACCGAGGTAAGTTTTATGTCATGTGAATATATATATATATATATATATATTGTGGTTGGTTTAATTTTTTGGTTTGTATAGCATGTTGGCAGAATAATTCCACAACGCGGAGGTCTTCATCTTGCGAACGTGTACGCTCCTGCGCGAGGTGTATTGCGTCATCGGGTTCAGTTTGTGAACCGAGGTGATGTTTTCCTTGTTTCTTATTTAAATTATTTTATATCAACATTTATATATATATATATATATATATGTATATTTATATGTTTATATATATATATATATACGTTGTCATTTGAGTTCTCAATCTTTTGGACCTTTTTAGATCGGTGTTTGCGTGTTTTAGTTATTCTACTTATATTGCAGCGTGTTCACGAAGTACTTTCGCATTATTGAAATTTCTGGCTTGCGTTTTCTTGTGATCAAGTGTGAGACGTGTCGCGTCATCGCAAACAAGATGAAATTCAAGGTAGGTTTTCTCCCTCTGCACATGCCTTTAACTTTAGAATTTATCTATTCCTTGTCTTTTTATTAAATTTCAGTAAATTTAAAGTAGCATTAAATAGTTATGCTAAGTGCGGTAACCTGCTGAAAATGAAATCTGTTTATACTCTTCCATTACACTGGAATCAATTTTTTTTGGACTTAGTTTTGTTGTTTTTCTGGTGATATGGATAAATGAGTTCTTTTTTTGAAATGTGCAAGACATGTTGGAGTGTGTTTGGAAGTGTTTTTGGTGTGTGTAAAATGGCATGTGTATTGTTTATGGAAAATGGTGTTCTTGTAAATCTTTGAAGAGAGAAAATGCTCGTTTGTCTTTTAAACTGGTTTTTTTTTGAAACTTCAGGTGTGGAACTTTTATTGTTGGAAAAAAATGTGTTTTTCCTTTGACACGTGAATAAAATTTCAGATTTCATTTGAGAAACAACGTTCCTTTAAAAAATGATTAAATGCTCGTTTGGCCTTTAAACTGGATTTTGAAATTCTTCAGTGGTGGTTTGGTTTTCCATAAACTAAGTAAGTTTTTTTGGTCTTCAACATGATGGTGTGTGTCATATCTTGTGGAATGTCTTTGATACTAAATGGTTTAAATGTTAATGATGTGGCGGCCCGGTTGGCACTTTATGGAATGTGAAGTGATTATATATATATATATATATACTTATGAGGCATCTCTACAGGGGGACTTCCCTTTGAGGGTTGTCGTGTAGCGGTGTCCGTGTAAGGGGTTGGCATGTGCGGTGAGGTGAGTCACGCGTTCAAGAGCCTCCCACTTACACAGTATAATTAAAACCACCATGGGTTCCTGGGCATCTTTTATAGAATCAAGTGACGGTTGCTGGCTAACCCTAATTAGACGGGTTAGTCCCCCCTTGGTAGGTAAGGCCTTGTGGGGCGTGCCACTGGTTGGCTGTTAGGGTGGCCAGTTGGTTATTGACTATAGAGTACCATGTCGGCAAGTAGTCTGAACCTGAGTATGTCCAGGGATTTTCTAGGGATGTTTAGGACCACCCATGGTTACTTGATTTTCCCTTCTTGTTTACTTTCAGTTTTTCTTTATAGCTTATACCGGTTACTTTGTGAAAGTGGCTTTAAAATGAAAATGTGTTATTCTATTTGTGTAAAATTTGAAAATCTAACACTTCTTTCTCTTTAAAAATCAATTTGGTACCAATGAATGAAATTTAGCTTTTGAAAAAGAATAAGGGTAATGTCTCGTGTTTTGATTTTCAAGTGAAACATTATGAAAGATTACTTTTATACAATGTAGTTCAAACCTGGAATTTGTAGATTATTTATTTATTGGTAGTGCTTTGGGATTTGTTGTTGGGCCCACCTACTGAGTACTTTTGTAGTCATGCCTATCTTTCATCTTTTCAGTTGCAGTTTCCTTTGTGTACAGGGTTTTCCAGGTTTAGTCGCTCAGTGTTGGAGCGAGGATGGTTTTCAGTTGGGTGGTGACCCGTGAGGTCACGTGGAGGTATGTTGTAGTATAGTTTTCATTTCATTGTTTCTAGTGTTGTTGTTTTGATTAGTCTGCTCCTTCTTTTGATACTGGTATTGTTCGGGCTGAAATCGTTCACAATGATTAAATTTTTCTACGCCCGGCACTAGTTGCCATCCCGGGGGGATCGGGAACGCCCCTAGAGACTTGTCATGGACCGGCTCGGGTGACCGATTTAGGGTCGACCCGGGCTGGTTCATGACAAAATTGTATCAGAGGAGGTTTTTGTTATTTGGGTCATCCGGTAGAAGGAGATTAGGACTGTCGGAACTTGAGAGGTAGGTGCGGGAAGAGTGTCGCGAACTCCTGCTTGCGCTGATCCTCGAGTTACCAGAGGTAGTCTGGAAATTGTTTCTTCTGACCTCGTTTTGAATTGAGGAATGAAAAAGAAGGTGAGACAGTTTTATGTCACGATTTCACATGGAGTAGTGACCCATGTGGAATCCGATTACATGGTTTAAGTTCCTCCTAGTTGTTGATTCTAACTCAGGGCATGGCTCACTACCATGTCGTCGAGTTAAGCGTAACTGCTAGTTCCTCATTCTGTTGATTCTTTGTAAGTTTTACTATGTTTGGATTTGGTTGGTGTGTTCGTGTTTTTGAAAAATTAAAGTTGAATTTTGAAATGTAAGTGTTTTATTTAAAATGGGTTTAAACTGGTAAAGGGGATTTTTTTAAAAAATTTAAAAGTTTTTTGGTTTCAAAACCAGGTGTTTTCTTGAAATTGGTAGGGAAGTGGTTTGAGTGCGACCCTTGGTCTTCCCTTTGAATGATCGCATGTGTGCGGGTTTGTACGAAAAGTGCATGAGGGGCACTTTTTCGTGGATGACGTGAGTGAAATGTATAGACACGCATGCGATGATTCATGAGATTCTATGGGTGTTTATTTGAAACCAAAGGTTTGACCTTGTCTTTCTAAAATGTTTTTTTTTTTGAAAGAGGAAGATGATTTTGGAAATTGGATTTTGTTTTGGGAAGTGGATTTTTGGGCATGTGATCCAGTTGTTGGTATGAAATTTTCCTTTTGATTAAGATTTGATTGGATTCTGATTTTTGGCTTTGTGTTTTTGTGTTGTTCAGAGAATGTCGCCCAGAAAGATCCCCAATGTTTCTAATGATTCATGCAATGTTTCTGGTCCTTCTCAGACGTTGCCTATTCTTCGTGGTGATCAAGGCCCGTTAAGAAGTAGTATAGTGGCATGAAGAAGTGGAGAGTATCTTTATAATGTTGGGAACTCCCAAGACTGTTAAGGTTCATGCAATTATGGAGTTGTTTGAGGGTCCAGCTCTGGACCGATGGAAGATGGTTACCCCATCGTCAACGCAAGTTGGGATGACATGGGATGTCTTTAAAATCTTTTTCATCCAATGGTTTGGACCAGAGGAAGTGAAGCTGGAGAAAAAGAGAGAGCTTCTGCATATTCAACAAGGCCAATGGACAGTAAAGGCATATGTTGACCATTTCAAGGAACTGATTTCCTTTTCTCCAGAGGTACCATCGCATGAGCTCATGAAGGCCTCTCTTTTCACCGGGGGTCTTCGTTCATAGATCAAGGAGCGATTCCTCCCTTCTAAAGACCATCGTTTTGAGAGGCTAGTGGAGGAAGCATTTTTGGCTGAGTTGGTTTCAGGAACACAGTTGGTTAGTACTCCAGCATCCCCGGTTGTTCGTAAGAGTTTCCCCTTTGGTGTAGAAAATACTCCAGAGATACCTGTTCCTAAGGAATTATCCCCTTTGGTCCCAGCTTCCAGTTCATCAGATCGTTCTATGGTATGCTATCATTTTGGTCATTTCGGGCATTTAAATCCGTTTTGTCGCAACCCTCCATAGACGTGTCATCGCTGCAGCTGTCTGGGTCATCTGGAGAAGTTTTGCAGGAAGCGTCACTTGAAGGAGATGTTGTGATTGGAGAGTGTCAGTACCTAACTATGAGGCAGGAGAAGCTTCATCCTTCAGAGCCCCAGCCATAGGTCTCGTGGTGAGGCTCGTGCATAGTCAGGATTCCCCAAGGCTATGAAGCTTTGGTCTAGGTTTTGTTCCGTGTTGGCAGTGGAACAATTAGAAATCAGTTCATATTTATTTTCCTGCTATTAAAGTTTCAACAGCATTGTAAATGCGTTGTTTTTCCAAAATGTTATGATGGAATTGTTTGATGATAATCCAAGAAGACTTGTTGTGTGGATGTGATATTCTGAATCGTGTGTCTTTCTTAAAAGTGTGTTTGACCCTTGTGTGGTTTGACCTCGGTTTAGTATGATTTTCGGATGTGGTTATGTTTCGTGGATTTCAATGGGTCATGTTTTCGACTTGATGTATGGTTAAGTCTTTTCTGTGGGTTTTCCCGGTTGTTGATGTTGTTGACTCTAGTAAAGGGTTCAGTGTTTCGACGGAGGTGTGTTTTGATCGTGCTATAGGATTCGGTTTGGATCGGTTGTGAGTATCCGCACTGGACCCGCCTCCTTGTTGTAGTATGTTTTGGGTGTTAAATTTTCAAACCATTTATGTTCTTGTGGTGGGGAGAACCCCGTCATATTCTCCCCTCAACTTCGGACTTCAGTTTTCTCTTGAATAGATCAGGTGTGACCTGTGTAATGTAAGGTCATTCCGAGATTATTAGTTCTCTTTGGTTCCTTTAGTTCTGTTGGGGTATGGACTTGAATCTTGACCGACTTTTGGCTTGGTGACTTTCTGGGGATAGGAAGTGTCTGTGGTGGGGAGAATTGTCACACCCCGACCGCGGATGCCCTTATTTTACTCTTTTCTTGGTCTTGGTCTGAAATTTTAAATGTTTATTTGTGTTGAAGGGTTTCGCGCCAGTGCGCGATCATCGCATCATTAGCGGTGACCGTGCGTTTTGCCCGAGGTGACTATGTGTTCGCCCGGCGTTCAAATTTTAGAATTTTATGTTGTCCTTTTGTTATTTATATTATTATTATTATTATTATTATGTTTTATTATTATTATTGTTATAAATTTTATTATTTTTATTTTTATTATTTGGGTCATTAATGTATTATTATTATTATTATTATTATTATTATTATAAGGTTTTACTATTTTTATAATGTTTTATTACTATAAAGATTTGTTTTTATTCTTTTTTTAGTCTTTTACTAGTATTATTATTATTATTATTATTATTATCATTATCATATACATATATATATATATATATTAAAACCCTAATCTAACCCCTAAACCTAATCCCTTCTCCCCCCATGCGGCGGCCCCCCTCCCTTTCCCCGTACTCTCCCTCTCCCTTTCTCCCTTCCTCTCTGCACACAACCCGCCCTACGCCCTGCCGCCTCCGCAATCCCATCGGCCATTTCCTTGCTGCCCTCTACCTCGCCGGCCCGCTCCACCCCTGGCGTCCTCCGCAGCTCCCCCGTGCGAACCCCCCGGCTCCGCTGCACCATCCTCCGCCTCCAGCGCCGCTCCCTCACACAGCACCTATGGACCTCCCTGAACCCAGCCTCTGCACGACCTCCGGTGTCCGGCCTCCATCCTGGCCCTCCGCGCCGCCTGTGCCATTCCCGGCCCTCCGCACAGCCACGCAATCCCCGGCCCCCGTTTCCCGTCACCGCACCCAGCCGTCGTTCCCGACCTCCCTCTCCTTCGACCGTCCCAGCCTTCCCCTCCATCCGGCAGTCTGTCCCGGTGACTCGGCGCACTCCCCCTCCGGCGCACTCCTCTGTTCCGGCCGCCACACCACCTCCCCTTGTCCCGGCCTCCTCCGGCGAACAGCCCCACACAAACCCCCGACCACGCCTTCCCGTCAGCCTCCTGACCTCCAACGACCCCTTTTCCATCCTCCCGACCTCCGCCGCACCACCCTGGCCTCCGCCTCCGGCACCCCTGCCGTATTCCGGTGGCTTCCAGCTGTTTTCCAAAGAGCCCCGCCGCTGGCCAGTGACCTCCGGCCAAGCTCCGGCGAGCCACTTTCGGCCTGCACCCCTCCGGCTTCCCGTTCGGGCGTCCCGTCCTTTTTTTCTACGGTCCGGCCAGCCGTCGCCGCATTGCGCCGGCCAGCGGCGCACCCATAATTCGGTGCGCGACCCCAGCGATCGAGCACGTCTGCACCGAGGTAAGTTTTATGTCATGTGAATATATATATATATATATATATATATATATATTGTTGTTGGTTTAATTCTTGGTTTGTATAGCGCATTGGCAGAATAATTCTGCAATGCAGAGGTCTTCGGCTTGCGAACGCGTATGCACATGCGCGAGGTGTATTGCGTCATCGGGTTCAGTTTACGAACTGAGGTGAAGTTTTCCTTGTTTCTTATTTAAATTATTTTATATCAAAAATTATATATATATGTATATGTCTATGTATATATATATATATGTATGTATATATACGTTGTCATTTGAGTTCTCATTCTTTTGGACCTTTTTAGAATGGTGTTTACGTGTTTTAGTTATTCTACTTATATTGCAGCGTGTTCGTGAGGTACTTTCGTGTTATCGAAATTGCCGGCTTGCATTTTCTTGTGATCAAGTGTGAGACGTGTCACGTCATTGCAAACAAGATGAAATTCAGGGTAGGTTTTCTCCCTCTGCACTTTCCATTAACTTTTTAATTTATCTATTCCTTGTATTTTTATTGAATTTCAGTAAATTTAAAGTAGTATTAAATAGTTATGCTTAGTGTGGTAACCTGCTGAAAATGAAATCTGTTTAAACTCTTTCATTGCACTGGAAGCATTTTTTTGGACTTTGTTTTGTGGTTTTCTAGTGATATGTCTAAATTAATTCTTTTTTTGAAATGTGCAAGACATGTTGGAGTGTGTTTGGAAGTGGTTTTGGTGTGTGTAAAATGGCAGGTGTATTGTTTCGGGAAAATGGTGTTCTTGTAAATCTTTGAAGAGAGAAAACGCTCGTTTGTCTTTGAAACTGCTTTTGTTTGAAACTTCAGGTGTGGATCTTTTATTGTTGGAAAAAAAATGTGTTTTTCCTTTGACAGGTGAATAAAATTTCAAATTTCATTTGAGAAACAATGTTCCTTTAAAAAATGATTAAATTCCAGTTTGGCCTTTAAACAGGATTTTGAAATTCTTCAGTGGTGGTTTGGTTTTCCCTAAACTAAGTAGGTTTTTCTGGTCTTCAACATGATGGCGTGTGTCATATCTTGTGGAAAGGCTTTGATACTAAATGGTTTAAATGTAAATGATGTGGCGACCCGGTTAGCACTTTATGGAATGAAAAGTGATTATATATATATACATACTTATGAGTCATCTCTACAGGGGGACTTCCCTTTGAGGGTTGTTGTGTAGCGGTGTCCGTGTAAGGGGTTGTCAAGTGCGGTGAGGTGAGTCACGCGTGTGAGGGCCTCCCAGTTACACATTATTATTAAAACCACCGTGGGTTCCTGGGAGTCTTTTAGATAATTGAGTGACGGTTGATGGCTAACCCTGATTAGACAGGTTAGTCCCCCCTTGGTAGGTAAGGCCTTGTGGGGCGTGCCACTGGTTGGCTATTAGGGCGGCCAGTTGGTTATTGACTATAGAGTACCATGTCGGCAGGTAATCTGAACTCGAGTACGTCCAGGGATTTTCTAGGGATGTTTAGGACCACCCATGGTTACTTGATTTTCCCTTCTTATTTACTTTCAGTTGTTCTTTACAGCTTATACCGGTTACTTTGTGAAAGTGGATTTAAAATGAAAATGTGTTATTCTCTTTGTGTAAAATTTGAAAATGTAAAACTTCTTTCTCTTTAAAAATGAATTTGGCACCAATGAAAGAAATTTATCTTTTGAAAAAGAATAAGTTTAATGTCTCGTGTTTTGATTTTCAAGTGAAACATTATGAAATCTTACTTTTATACACTGTAGTTCAAACCTGGAATTTTTAGATTCTTCATTTACTGATAGTGCTTTGGGATTTGTTGTTGGTCTCATCTACTGAGTACTTTTGTACTCATGCCTATCTTTCATCTTTTCAGTTGCAGGTTCCTTTGTGTACAGGGTTTTCGTGGTTTAGTCACTCAGTGTTGCAGCGAGGTTGGTTTTCAGTTGGGTGGTGACCCGTGAGGTCACGTGGAGGTATGTTGTCGTATAGTTTTTGTTTCCTTGTTTCTAGTGTTTTTGTTTTGATTAGTTTGCTCCTTCTTTTGATCCTAGTACTGTTTGGGCTGAAATTATTCATAATGATTAAATTTTTCTACGCCCGACACTAGTTGCCATCCCGGGGGAATCGGGAACACCCCTCGAGACTTTCCATGGACCGGTTCGGGTGACCGGTTCAGGGTCGACCCGGGCTGGTTTGTGACAAAAACAACTAAGTGCATTGCAATATTCGACTGAAGACCTTCTATGGACAACCCCACCTTATTGTGGTTCTTCTACCATTGAATTTATGTAGTCTACATCGATCAAAAAGTGATCTTTCATCGGATCATAGATATCATGACCTATATTTGTAATTTATTCCTTCTTGTTATTCGTATACTTCTAGAACCATTGCTATCAAACTATCTTGTTCTTGTTGCAAGGAATCTAGAAGTTTGTTTCTATCAGAGACGTAGGGAATTTTTCAGTGATACCACTACATTGAAGGAATCGTAACTAAATCTTGTTGTTCGATGTGTTCATTAGTTTTTACACTCAATTTGTGAATATTCGTTGGTGAGTATTCTAAATCACTGATATTGAGGTAGAGGATTAAAATCTAAATCTCGTAGACATGATTTTATTTTTGTATATTCAAGTTGTATAATTCTAAGATTTGTATTACAATTCTAGTCCTTAATTATATTAGTTTGATTGTCAATTAATCAATTAAGATGATTGTGAAATCATGAGAATTTGGATCGTTGAATGTCCTAATTAATTGGATAATTAATTATGAGATTATTATATTAATGGTTTTAATAATTAACTGTGGGAATTAATTGTGATGTAATTGAGATGGTTGAATTGGGTAATTAATTGTCAAAATGATTATAGGTTATGGATGTCACAAATTGGTATAATTAATTTGGAAATTAATTGTGGGATATTGATATGATTATTTGAGATAATAAATGTAGGAATTAATTATGGGATATTAATTACATAAAATGAATAATTAATTGTTTAATTAATTAATATATATTGAAATAGAATAATTGAATAATTTGATGGTGAATTTATTATTTGAAGTTGATTTCAGGAAAAAATTAATTAATTTTAGAAATAACTAAAGGGTTTGGATTAATAAGGATTCACATTTAGTCACTCAATTATGGGATATTAATTACATAAATCTATGATGTACTCCTGTGACATACATGCAGAGTTTTTAATTTGGGTGCTAGACATGTCGATCTATTCCAAAGATAGATATATGTAAATGGTTGGTAATTTGTATGTTTAACATGATGATCTACAATCAAATTAGATATGAGCATAGTTAAGAATTGGGGAATTGGACATTATTTTCTAAGAATAAAATTTACTTTCATGATTGAAAACTAGGGTGCTAGACATGATGTTCTATGCCCATGTTATATATGAAGGATTTATAAATATTGTGTTATACATGGAATTATATTCCAAAAACATCGGCATTTGACTAATGTTCCCTAGGGATATCAAAATGAAATTGAAATGAAATAGATAATGAAATACATCTTGTTCAAATTAATTTAAAATTGAATATGTGACATTTCTCAGACTAGGTGCAGACCACAGTATGTATTGGGATTTGTGTATCAGTAGGAACCTAGTGTTATATATGGTTAAAAAGGATTTATTTTCAATGGGATAATAGTTTTATTTTACAATGTAATTGTTTCTGTATACAACAATACACATTTTTTTATTGAATCGATTTGTTTAATACACCATTAGTTGTGTCTTAATAAGTAATAATCCCAAAAGTTTCAGGCATCTTGATCTGTACCACAATAGAAATTATTGTTTTATAACATGTTATGGGAATGGCCCATGTATTAGATTGCTTACTAGGGATAGAGCGTGGATGAGGGAACTAGATGTGGTTCAGGCTTATATAAGAGTAATTAGTTTCTTTACTTTTAGTTTCATTTTATACACTCTGACACATAATTTTTCATTTCATGTTTCCCATTTATTAGAATAATTTATTTGGTTTTTTTGGTTATCTTGTGAAATTAGTACTTCATATTATTATATATGATTCCACTATTTCTTATTTATTTTTGTTGATGTTTTACTCTTATAATGTAGGGTATTGTATCCCCATGAATTACTTACCTAACCCTAGATGATAGTTGTGAGCCTCTGGAATATGGGGAGGCTGAAATGAGATCATGTGGTGGTTCTGCTTGGGGCACTGGTGTGTGGCACCTGGGTCGGGATGATACAAATTTATATCAGATGAGTTTTCATTGTTTTCATGTTTTGAAAACATGTTTGCAGAATGGTAGAAAAGATACAAGGAAGAGTCATGGTCTTCATCATGATCTCTTGTATGGTAGTTGAAAACCCATGTAAGGGGGAAAACCCATGCACCGAGGGTGGCATTTTGGTTGTAGTTTATTGTTACAGTTTATTATAATTTCACCTTTGGAGATGTACTTGTTGTGTGAGGTGATAAATTTTTCTGGTAATCTTTGATAATTGTCTCATAACTTTAAATGAACTGAGATTTTTGTATTCATGCATCATTCTATAAACCTAGAATTATTGTGACATGCATCATATTAAAAATGCATGGGAAAATTGGTTATGGGTTGGTTGAGAAAGATAAATTTTTTGTCCTTAATTTTGAAATTTATTTGAAATACGTACCAAATATGAATTAGTGAGCAATAAAATGAGGCGAATAAGAATAATTGAGTGTCTAAATGTGAATCCTTATTAATGGGATTGTGGTCACCCTTGTTAACAAGACCTATGTGTACGGTGGTTAAGGGTAGTGATAATGGCTTAGTTTTCTCTGTGTGGTGAGACATGAGAAATGACTTATTGTATCATGTTGTGTTTCCCTCTTATGTAAACATGTTAACTTAATTAACTATGTCCTATGTTTTGTGTTAGATTTGTAGTGATATAACTCCATGAAGAAATTCTTTGAAAGAAAACCATAGGCCATGGATGTGGATAATCCTCCAGTTTATGAACCAGATGCACCTATAGTGCCAGTTGAGAAATTATGAGATCGGTTCTGAGAAAACATCACTTAATTCTTGAAATTACTGGAAAGAGACCTCTGGCGTGTTGTGAAAATCATGTCAGGTTTGACAACACAGCCTTAGCTATAGCACCCTGTGAATTTTATTAGTCATGGTGGACTTGAGGTTGTTGAGTTTTGGGATGAGTCCATCGAGAAGATACTTGACCATATGAAGACTACGAATAAGAGGATGGCCAAGTTAGATGCTTATTTTCCATGGGGATCAGTGAAGCACTTGTGGGACATTCAATCACAGAATGGATAGGATGATGTCATGATATGGAAAGAATTCATGGAGTGATTTTTAGAGAACATATACCCAGAGATGCTGAGGTATGAAAGAATATTTGTGGTCATGTGTTTGACTCAGTGGAGAATGTCTTTGATGGATTATGTGAGACACTTTACAGATCTTTAGTGCTTTTCACATGCGTTGGATGGATATGATACGACTACAGAGAGGCATTTCTTGGATAGAATTTTGTGAGAGATTATGTCCCAAGATGACCTCATTAGGATAAAGATGTTCTCCAAGGTGGTGGATGAAGCTCTCCTACTAGAAGGTAACCTAATAGAGGCTTCAATGGAGAGACATATAGTTTCTACTAGATAATCATGAATGCCATCTTTGGATATTTGGAATCATCGTTATGAAAATATTATATAGAATAGTAGGAAGCATAGTGGCCAATCAAGGGGATCATTTACACATGATGCCACTCATGTTCTTTACCACATGTGCAGTCATCCGATACACTTTCAAAAAAAAATTCCACGACCACCATTGTAGTGATGATCATTTTGAAATACAAGTCATCTATAGAGGTTCTATAGGATCCCACATTATACAGTATGTGATGGGAAATATAGAAAGAACTAGGCTTCTAAAATAGGATCTTTCACATCATATTATGTTAGTAGCTGGAGTTCTGCTAGAATTGGTTTTAGAGGTAGTGGAAATGGTGGATCATGGAAAGAGTTCCCACATCAGTAGAGTGATATATGTCAGGGGAGTCAGAAAGAAATCAAAGGGAATAAGAAAATCACAATTTCATGCATTACATCTTACGATTGTAGATAGTGAGGTTGGACCTTTGACATGGAGAGGTACTATTCTAGTATGTTCTATATTAGCCAACACCTTTTCTGATACTAGTGCTTCTCATTCAATTATATCTAAAAAAATTAATGGTTTGATCCAAACCATGGATTTTGTGAGTGGGGTTATAAAAATTGATACACCATTGGGTGTTTGGTCTAGAGACATTCTTATATGAAATGGATGATCTTTTGAGAACAGGGAGTACTATTTTCTTTGGGATCTCTATATCCTGGACATGTCTGGCTTCAACATAATTATTGAGGGGGGTCAGGATAGTCTCATACTAAGACCCCATTGATTGTTACCTCTTGAGATTAATGTTTACATCTCTAAAGGGTTACATATACATTTACATGGTAGAGTGGGATATCTATCAAGGGGGAGCTGGGCCAATTACACAACAACTACAAGAACACACATCAATTATTTCAAGTTTTTTTCTAGATGATGTTGGTGTTATGCAAGATGTTTTTTTACCGATAGTGGACCTATTTCAGGATATATTAACTACTGACCTCTCAAGGATAACACATTAGAGATATGTGTAATTAACTATTGATATCATGCTTGATGCCAAGCTAGTATCTTTTCCACCAGAAAAAATGGAACCGATAGTGATTCAAGAGCTCAAGAAACAACTGGAGGAGTTGGACGATTTGAGATTTTTCTATTTTGGTACATCATCTTAGGGATCACCTATATTTTCACAAATAAGGATAATTGGATTTTACATTTGTGTCTAGATTTCCAAATGTTCAATAAGATATCTATATATAACTGTTACCCTATTCTGCATATCGAATATCTGTTTAACCATTTGAAAAGATCATGTCTATTCTCAAAGACCGTCTAAGGATCGGGTATCATTATTTGGGATTTCAAACTTTTAATATACCAAAGAATAAATTCAGAATTAGGTTTGGAAAATATGAGTTTTATGTAATGGATTTTGGTCAGTCAAATGCACCATCAGTGTTTATGGACTTGATGATAATAATCAATTATCCGTACCTGGTTCAATTTGTGGTAGTGTTCATGGAAAAAATATTGATCTACTCTAAGAATAATGATGACCACCACCAACATCTTGACATAATCAATATTACACTGAGAGACAATCAAGTATATGCCAAACTATATATGTGTTATATTTTATTGACCAGGTACATTTCTAGGAGAACATCATCTCTAAGGAAGGTCTGTTAGTGGACCCAGACAAGGTTTAGGCTGTGGTATCATGGGAGCCGACATATTTTTTTATATCTAAAGCTTTATTGGGTTATATGGATATTACATGAAATTCATACAAGGATTTTATTATTTTTAAGTGATGCATTTGCACTTTACCATAATGGGGATAAAATTTTAATGATCAGATATGTGTGAGAAGGCCTTCTTGTATTTGATGAAGCAATTTACATCAGGACCAATTTTGATCCTAAGAGAGTCAGGTGATGAATACATGGTTTATTGTGATGCCTTAGAGATTAGACTCTTATTAGTGTTGATGTTAGGATACGAGGTCCTGGAATATGGGTCTCGACATTTGTTCCACATGAATGGAACTACCCTACATAAGACATCCAAATACAAATGGTGGTGTATTCTCTTATAATTTTGAGAGAATAAATTTTTTGAGAAAATTTACTGTTTATAAAAACCAGAAGAGCTTGAGTTATATCTTATCACAGAGAGTTTTGAATCCCCAAAATGGATATTGGTCTAGAATATGTATCTTTTTTATTTTGAGGTAGAATAAATTCCAGGGAAATGAAATAGGGTTTCTTATGTTTTGATCAGGAAGACATAGATTCAGATACTTCATTAGTCTAGTACATAGTTGAAAACGATGTTGGTAGTAGTGTATATCCGTGTTCTGGTTTAGTAGAGTTAATAAAAGATGAATATTTTTTTCGATTTATATGGATTCAATATTGTTTAGATAGATTTAAAAGAGGCAGGAGGAGGATCTCGAGTGATTGTTGTTGAGAGAAATATTTGATGGTTGGGAGAATAATTCAGACATGATGAAAGATGACGATGATATTTTCATTTTAAATGATCAATTGGTTGTAAAAATAAGCATGTAAATGGAATGTATGCCCCAATTTTAGGCCTCAAGGTGGGTGGTAAATCCATAGGTAAACAAAATGTACCATGACCTATGAAGACAGTTTTGGTGGCCAAGAATAAAAATAGAGATAATTCGTTTTATGACATGATGAAAATCATCTAATATGGTGAAGGTAGATCATCATCGACATTGTGGTTTTCTATAGTAATTTTCCATTCTGAAATGGAAGTGGGATTAAGTGACCAAGGACATTGTGTTAGGTCTTTCAAAAATTCTTATGAAGAATGAGGCTATCTGGGTTACTATGGATCGACTGACAAAGGTTTCCCACTTATTACCTATATGAGAAACCATCAAAATAGAGTAGTTGGGAGAACTATATGATTAAGAGATGGTTAATCTACTTGAGGTGCCATGGACTATCATTTTAGACCACAATTTGCACCTCTAACATGGCATACAAAAGGTTCTTTTCATATAGACATTACAGAGTACATCATTACATCCAATGATTGATGAGAATCCAGAGCATACTATAATGGTTCTTGATGATATTTTATAGTCATGTGTTCTAGCCTTCGGTTGGTCATTGTAGAAAAACATGTCTCTCAAGGATATCACATAAAATATTTTTTATCGGGAAATAATATAAATTTCACAATATGTGTTTATTTATGGTTGTCCTTGTATATCACAACTATGATGGATGGAAGTAGGTGAGACAAATTTTATTGAACAAGTCACGTTCTGGAGACATTGGAATATGTGTAGTTGAATTGAAAATGCATGGATATGGCTCATATTAAGAAAAATTCATATGTTGACTGGTGGAGATGGCCCCTTGAGTATAAATATTGCGATCATGCATTCCTTCAGGTGTCACCTAGGTTGGGTCACCACAGGATATGATGACAAGGAATGTTGGGGGCCAGTTATGTTGGACCATTCATAATTGTGGAGAAAATTTGGCAGGTGGCATACTGATTGGCACTTTCATAAAAATACATCACTATCCATGTTGTTTTACATGTATCACAACTTCGTAATTATCACCCTGACCCTTCTCATGTGATCGGCTTGGATGATATCGATCTTTAGGAAGATGAGTCCTTTGAGGAGCATCTGATAACTATGATGAATCACAATGATATAATGTTAAAAGAGAATAATATTCCAATAGTTGTTGTTTTTTTTCAATGTAATAGTGTTCTCGAGGGGAGATGTGAAAGGTGAGAAGATATACGAGATCTAGGGCCAGATCTTTTTAACATGGAATAATAGAGATATTTGGGACTTCAGCTCGAGGACGAGTTGTTATAAGTTGGGGAGATTGTTTTAACAAGTTTTTCTTTCAGGTATAACTCCTTTTAAATTATTTCACAAAATGGATTATTTTTAATTTAATCACTTTTTAGAATTAATTAAAAACCTAAAAAAATTTACACCCCAAGTAAGTGGTTTTCTCCATATGTATGTATGTCAAAAAATAAATTCCACCACATGTAATTAGATTTCACCACATGTAATATATATTAATTAATTTTAATATTTTTAATGGTATTTCATATATAAATATGATAAATGAGTTACATGATGTGGAATAGGAGTTCACATCATGTAATTTATAGGCTTCGTGACCTAAAAACACATATCTAGCAACGCATAACCCTCTATAAATATTTTTAATCACCACAAAGACTCTATTAACCCCAATAATCTACTAAAAATATCACATAAACTACTGACATAGACCCTAACTCTTCAATGATTTTTAATCATTGATCAAATACCCTCTGCACATCTGTTGCCTTATTACGGGTCTTCTACAGTTGATTTTTGGGAGTATGCATCGATATAGATGTGATCTCGCATCAGATCATGGATATCAAGAACTATATTATTAAAGTATGTCTTTTGATTTTGTATCTACTTCTGGATCCACTGTAAGTGAACTATCTAGTTCTTGTTCATAAGAACCCGATGCTGATTCCTATCAATGATGCATGGCTTTGGTAACTGATTCCTCTTATTTCAGGTAATCATATCTAAATAATATTGTTTTACGTGTTCATGTGTGTTTATTCATAATATGGGAACATTAATTGTAACGAATTCTTTGTTACCAATCTTGATGTAGGTGGTCTATAATATATATCCCATATTCATGATTTTAGTTAAGTATATGAATTTTTTATAATTCATAGAGATGTATATCAATCAGAATACTTAATTATATTATATAATTTTTTCAATTAATCACATGAGATGATTGTGATATTGAGTGATTTTAGAAATATTAAAAAGGTAATTAATTTTAGAATTAATTATTATATTATGATACTTATCATTCTAATAATTAATTGTGGGACTTAATTGGGATGGAATTTAGATGGTTGAATTGGGTAATTAATTTCGGAATTAATAATGGGTAATGGATTCTACGAATTAAGATAATTAATTGGTTAATTAATAATTGGATATTCATATTGTGATTTCATGTATTTAATTTGGGAATTATTTATGGGACATTAATTCCATAAAATTACTTGTTAATTGGTTAATTAATTATGAGACATTGAAATAGTCTATTTTAAAAATAAATTAGTGAATTAATTTATAGATGTTGATTTTTTGAAAAGAATAATTAACTATTGAATTCATTAAGGAGCCTAGGTCAATTATGAATTAATTAATGAAATCTATGAGGGTAAATTTTGATAAGAAGATTAATATGATTAATATTGGTCGATATGATAATGTGAAAGCATGTGATGGTGAGATAAATGTTAGGCAGTGGTATGGAAGGATATATTTGTATAGTTGATATGAGTTGTTTTAGACATGATGATCGTCAACAGTTATATAATAGATAAGTTCTTAATTTCTGGTTCATGACAAAACGATCAACAAAAATGATATATCTATTTATATGGTGGAGAATGGGGATGTTTGAAATGATGATATAAACCAATGAGAAATGCGCATAGTTGGGAATTGGTGTATTAGAAATGATGTTCTAATCCTAGTCTGTATTTTCATGATTAAGATTAGGGGTGAATGGCATAGTTTTATATTCCCATGTTATATATGTAGGATTTATAAATAGGGAGCTAGACATGGTTTTTTATAGCAAAAAGCATCAATATTAGACTAAGGTTCCATGTGGACATGATAATGATATTGAATTGTAGTGGATAATGAAATCAAAGTTGTTTAAATGAATTGTGAATTGAATATGTAATACAGATTAGACCTGTAGCGTACCAAAGTAGGTATTGGGTTTAATGAGTCCTCAATAACCTGGTGATCTATATTGTTAATAATGATTAATTGAAATTGTGATATCTATCTACATATGCATTATAATTGTTTCTTTATATATATGAATACACTTTTTTATTGATTAGATTATTTAGATAGTATTTATGGTGGCTAAATATGTTATACTGAAACCTTATTTGTTCTTCCGGATTAGTACCAATATAGAATTTAATTTAATAGGATAGTTTAATTGTAAGTTCCCTAGTTTAGATTTGTTATTGTGGATTCATTTTGGATGACTGAACAAGATGTTGATCGAGATCTACTTGGGATTTTTTATTTCATTACTTCGAGTTTTATTTTGGACACATTGACACTTACTTTTTTATGGCATGTTTACCATTTAGTTGAGTACTATATTTCTTATTCTTGTTTATCTTGTGACATTGGAATTTTTAGTGATTATATATGTTTCTTCTATTTCATAATTATTTGTTATGTTGTTTTACTCTGATAAATGTGGGTATAGTCTCCCCATGAATGGCCTATCATGCCCTAACTGCTGCTCAGCAGCCTCAGGTATATCAGAAGGTGCACCTGGGGTCATGTGGAGGTCAAGCTCGGGGCACCAGTGTGTGGAACCTGGGTTGGGATGTCACATTGTACTTATAAAAAATGATAATTTTATTTCATATAAAATAAGGTAGTTGAACATTCATGAACAGAACTATCCAACCCATGATCTTGAGTTTTATGAAATAATATTTACATTAAATATATGGAGATATTATCTCTACGATGAAAACTATGGGATATACGTATATCATAATTCCCTAAATTATAGATTTTCATAGAAATAACTCAAGATGAGAAAAATAATATGCCTAAAGATACTAATAGATTATAATTAATTGGTAAAATACCAGCATGGAAAAGTGAATAAGGTAGATGATATAATGGGTAGGAAATATAAAGTCATGATTAAGTAAATTATAATTTATATGGATCCTATTTACAAGGATTTAGTAATGAAGGAAAAGATAATTATTATAGATGAATATAAATCAATACATTTTAAATGATATTTTAAAACCTATTTATTGAAAAAGATAAAACTTTCTCAATCTGATGATGAGAATGTTCAATAGAAAATTAATTCTACGAATGATGGAAAATTAGACTACATCATTTGTGAAGATGGTGTTCTAAAATACACCGATACAATATTTGTTCCATATATAAATGATATTAAAATTAAATTTATAGATGACTTGCATAGAATAAATTTATCAATATACCCTAATAGCATAATGATGTATAGTTATTTGTTGGAATGTTCTTCTGGGGTTGACATGATTTTGGAAATTTTGGATTATGTGTTATGAAGTTTGGGTTTTCAACAAGTGAAGTTTTCAAGACATCAAGAAATAGGATTAATGCAACCTATTACAATTCCTATATGAAATGCGATGAAATTACTAGGGACATTTTCACTGGACTACCTAATAATCGTAGGAAGAATAGTGAAATGTGGTTAATGATTGATATCCTAACAAAATATAATCATTTTCTCCCTATAACAGATTATTTACCTCTTTATCGCATCATAAGACTCTATATAATGATGTTATATGACATAATATAACACCCCTATTGATTCCATATGATCATGAACCACATTTTAGAATGAAATCAATACTGTTTCATTTGATCAATCTAGATAATGTGCATTATTTGAGAATTTCCTATGATCCTCAAATTGATGGACAATCTGAAAAGACTATTCTATAATAATAAGACCTATTGAGGTCATTATCACATGACATTCATGGTATATGGTATTATTATTTATCTTTGGTATAATTTTCCAATAATAAAATTTTCCATTCATGCATTCAAATTATGCCACATGTGTGGAAAGATATTTTATACTCCAACTAATTGGGATGAAATTAGTGAAAGGACACTTATTTCACAAGAAAAATTTAAAGAGATTAAAACAAAGGTAAAATGTCACATATGTGACTTAGTTTGGTGTTATTCCATGACTTATTTTTTCATGTATTTATTCCTTGGTATCCTAGATATTTTTTGTTGCAAAATGGTAATTTTGGGGTTGGTAGAAGGAGGCGCATTGTAGCGCATGGTTAGGGAAAATTGTGTGACAAACCATTGTATATAATACACCTAGGATAGTGGAACATTTTATGCTTCATATCATTATTCATGGTTATACGAATTTCTCGAACAAACATTGTGGTCTCGTAAGTCTTAGACAGTGCTTGTCATATTGTTTTTGCATGGTTCGGCAGATAGTGTGAGCTAACCAAGCAACATATCCTTGTATAAAAAACCTCAATATTAATATTCTGACCCCCACTAAATTTAGACACTCAATAACCCCTAATATGATCCATATGGGATTTTCAGCACTAGGAGAACCCTCCACTCCTTCATGGACCCCTCAAACTTGAATCATTGGGTGCTTTTGGCCTTGGTCATTTAATGAATCATCATTTAATACTCTTTTCTATTGATTTCGTCCATCTTCTATGGTTTCTCTCACATACACATTGGTTTGTTATTTTTCAGTGGATTTTTTGACCTCATTAGAGTTTGATATTTATTTTTGCGATAAAATGTTAATTTTGGGGGTTCTATCTTGACTTTATATGGGTTTTTTAGCTGAAGTTGTGGTTTCATACCGATTTTCAGATGTTTCCAGACATGAGGTCGGTGGTTTCATGAATTGAGATTATTATATGAGAATATTATGCATTCTTGGTTTCATAAATGTGTTCTATGGATTATGTGTGTTTTACCAATAGTGTTCTTAAAGTGAATTTAAATGTGTAAGTGTTTGGGATATGTTATTATAAAAATAGATAATTTTATTTTATATGTTCCTCTTATAATTTTGATTCATAAAATTGTTCAATGGAATGTTTGAAAGGTGGGAATAATATTTTTTAAATATTCTGAGATATATATGGGATAATTTATTGTTTTTTAAATAAAATGGAGTTTTGATTTGAAATTATTTGTTATATTCCATAAATGTGTTCTATGAATTGTGCAAGTGACGCAATGAACATTTTAAGATGGAATTGGCAAGTGTATATGTTTCAAGGGGGATTTTCGCATGGGATTGGTTTTATTTAATATGTGTTCTTCTTTTTATTCTTACAAATGGGTTTTATTAATTGTTCATGGAGTGTTAAATGTGTTTCCAAATTTATTTTGGGTGCATGAGAACTTGAATGTGGGTTTTATTATTGAAATTGGTGGTTTCCATGTAAGTTATAATTAATTGTTAAATGTGCTCTTGAGTGGAA
Organism: Viscum album; assembly: GCA_963277665.1. Classification (NCBI taxonomy): domain Eukaryota; kingdom Viridiplantae; phylum Streptophyta; class Magnoliopsida; order Santalales; family Viscaceae; genus Viscum; species Viscum album. The sequence goes on from OY728150.1 coordinate 1,630,718,247, forward strand.
TGTATTTTCATGTGTTTTCATGATGCTTAGGATGTATATGTTAATGTGATTATTTAAGTGACATTTGAAAGGTAAAATGGAGATAAAAAGGAATCTTAGGTATCTTTAGGAGATAGATTTAACTTATACACTAGTTGAATCAATGGGGATGAGGCCTGGTTTCTTCTAGAAGTAGTGATGTAGAAATAATATCTAAATATCCGATAAGATAAGAGTCCATAAGAAAATACGATGTTTTCCCTTCTAGTAGATCATTAATGAAGTCACTATGGGTTTTTTTATTATATTTTTAGACTAAAATATCTTGGGATGAATTACCATATTGTAGATCGTTAACAAGAATGTTGTGGGTTTTAGTGAGGGTGATTATCATTGAGGTACGATGTCCAAAGGGTCCCAATTGCGCTATATACCAACAGTGATTGAGAAGGTTTTTTTTCATGTGACATGGTTCTTTATGATCTGGTTCTCACCATCATCATATGGTTGACCTCATGTACATTTCCATTTCAAATTAAGATTATTTGGAGATTTTTTTTCCATAAAAGTGTTTTCCTGAAAATATTTTTCATAGAAATGTTCATATGTAAATGGTAATGCTGATTTTACTTCTAATTTTATAGAATTCAATATTTCAATTAGTGGAATACTTTAGGGGTTTTTCTCACAACCTACTTATAACCTGTGGGGTATGTATAATTTATTATGTATGACCCTGGTAAATACATGATGTTACATTATGGTGATGGTGGATATGATTTATAGTGTTCCTATTCTTTCAGATGTTTGTGTTAGCGGCTTCAGGCTGATGGTCCTATTATCTCATAGAGGTTTTAGAATTTTAATTTAGTTTCCCCCCATTTATTGGTATTTTGGATATTATTAATGTTTTATAAAAGTGAATCATGAAAATCATTATATCTATGTATGTTTATGTTAATCATTTATGTAATTATTTCATAATAATTTTGATTGTTTTCAATTAAATACAATTGGGAGATCAATCCCTAAAGTATATTTTTGAATCCTAGGAACTATGTTATAGTATGTGGGGATCAGGAACTCCAATCAGGCGAACCCTCGGGCTGGGTGGAGTGATATGTTTGATGAAACCATGGTTTGTATTGTGAAAATACTATATGAAAGGATTTTTTTTGTTTATTCGGTTCAAGATATTTGGGAAGAGTCTGGATGTGAGGGAGCTAGAAATCAAGAATATTGACATTCTGATTGTGAGTGATGTTTCTATCCAACACCCCTAATGACTAATCAAGATACAATATGAGATGTAAGGAGAATTTGGTATGAAATTTCCACCAGTTTATATGTATAGGATGCAAACTGTACATAGATCCTATGGGGTTGAATTGGTATGGGTTGTTATCATGTAGAATATGGTTTTATTTTTATTTATATAATAATTTGGAATTTTTATAGTTGATAAAATTATGAATATTGTGTTGATGGTGTAATTTATGGTTTTCATTGTGGTTTTTTCTTACTATTACAATGCGCCCCATTAAACTTATTGTTCTACCATGAGAAGTGGTTGAAGATATTTAACCCTCACAAATAGATCAGAGTCTTATGGGAGCAGTGGTTTAGGCCATCTAAGATTTAGTAAAGAGAGTAGGATCTTTTCATTATTATGTTAGAGTAGTCGAATCGGGTCCTGGAAAGTAATAAAGTGTTGGAGTTCTTCAGGAATAAGACCTCTTCTTTCAGAGGTATAATAAATCCCCATAATGATTAGGATTTAAATGAAAAAATTATATTATTATGGAATTTTTTTCTGTTCTAGGTCATCTAGAGTGAAGTGTGCTTTATTCAGGTTCATATGTCCCACTCTAAAGTGTTTCAACTCAGTGGTTCATGCTAGGATGCACGACCCGATGGGTTGGAAGTATTTCATTTTCATCTTCAAAAAGCTAAATTTCTTAAATACCTTGTCCATTTCCACATCCTGATTATTTCTAGATCATCACCTAGGATATTATACAATGATATAGTTTGTTTATCACATGAATGTGTTTGTCGGTTCATACTTGGGGAAGTTACCAATGTGCATGTGATGGATAAAAAATTCAAGATGGGCCTACGAACAGAGATGAGATCCAATGTCTACTAATTCAAGTTTAATTCCTATGATAAGGTAGTTGATCAATTATTGATTCTATAGGTTTATTATAGAGGAAAGTATTAATTCTCTGGATCAATTTTAATAGTGGGTTAGAGCGGTTGTAGCATATTTGAGTATAATATTATGTGGGATGAGCAAGGGAATATTGGAGGTCGCAGTTCAGTCCATCCATATCAATTATATTCATATGTGGCATCCAATTCATGTTTTTTTGTGTTCATTATTATGGATAGTCCGGGTACATACAACCTACATGTTCAGCGCCCCCAGTCCATTCCATCAGTGTGTAGCTTTTGGGAACATGTATTTATTTTAAATACTGGAATGCCCAAATAAGGTTGTGTAGGATATAATGTTTTCAATTAGATGTCATCCCAGTCATTACCTTATTGGATAGTGGTTTATTAGTTCAGAGGTCATGGATGATCGTCTATATCATCTTATAGGTTGAGTTACTTAATGGAAGAGCCACAACTCATTGTTTGTTCCTAGTATCAGGGAGAAACTAGGAATATTCATGTTCTGGATCAACTTCCAATGAAATCAGATGTAGGTTCTTTGATATTTTGATGTGCCATTCTAATTTTCTAATCATTATTTGTTGTTATGTTAGATACCCATGCATCTATTTCTCTTATCTCATCCCATCTCATTGATATGCTATTGTTTTCAACTGAACTTTTTCCTTACATGATGTAGTTTTTAATGCCTCTGGGTAAAAAGTGAGTTAAAGGGTTATGGTGTCCGTTTTGTGTAGTAATCATGTTGAGGGACATGTTGGGATGGGATTTCATGGTTTTGGAGAAGGACCTCTTTGACATTATTCTTGGTATGGGTTGGATGGTGCATTTTAATGTGAACATCGATTAATATTGATCGAATGTGGGTTTTGTGGAACATGATAGAGGCACTCCAATATTTCCATGTTAATGTGATCCTTGGTTGGGATGTGTTGGAACTCCACTTACAGAATTTGGAAATATCTCACTTCATTTCATTTCACTCATATTCGAAGACAATGTATGTATTTTATATGCTCGATTACCTCATGTGGTTGATGTGATTCCAGAGGTATTTCAAGAGTATTCTATGTGCTTTCACCTAAACATGGATGTAGAGTTCACCATTGATTTGTCTCTAGGAACACAACCATTATCTCATACCTTTTTGCTTTATGGACCCACTGAGTTGCAAAAGATAATGGTTAAACTAGATGATTTAGAATATAAGACATTCATTCGCCTGAGTGTCTCACCATGGGATACCATGGTTCATTATTTGAAAATGGACAATGAATCTTTTCGAGTGTGTTCCTATTCATGAAAGTTAATTAATGTGATGATAATGAACAAGAAACATTTTCCCAATATATATGACCTTTTCAGTCATCATAAGGGGGAATGGTGTGTCTCAACATCCTATTGGCATTCTAGGTATCACCACATTATTTTTAGATAAGAGGATTTTTTGAAAATATACATTTGAAGTAGGTATATACATTTTGGGTGTTTGGTCATGCTGTTGAGGTGGAATATTTCTCTAGAAGATTTCATGCAGATTTTAAACAAGGTATTCCATCAGTAGCATAACGCATTTTTTTGGTATTTTTGGATGACATCTAGCCTTATTCTGGGATCGAGGTGGACCATGATTGACATTTTAGGATTGTGATTGGAACAATTCATATTAATCAACTCTAGAAAACGTTTTCTAACTGAAAAATCTATATTAGCGAGGTGATGTTTCTGGGAGATGTGTTCTTCGATTATGGGGTTTCTCCAGACCTCAAGAAGATCAGTGTAGTGTTTTCATGGGTATAGACAAAAATTGTTTTTGAAGTCCAAATCTTTTTTCCTAGAAGGGTATTACAATAAGTTTTGTTTGGATTTATCCCATGTTCCTTCATCCATAATGAAACTTAACCATATAGGGGTACAATTGGAATATTGGAAATAATGTAAAGCATCCTTTAAGGAGAATAAGAAAGAGTTGAGAATAACCCTTATTTTGATCATTATAAAATTATGAAATGGATATGTGGTCAACTGTGATTCTCTTGGTATGAGACATGGATGTGTGCTGATGTAGGATGACCATGTGGTGGAATTTGTCTCTGTTTAACTTTTACCACATGAAAATAATCACTCAACCCATGACCAAGAACTAGCAGCACTGATACATTTCTTGAAGACATTAAGTAATTCTAATTTCATGTTGAATTTTGTTCTTTTTTGGATCATTAGTTCTTGGCCAAAATTTTCTCTAAAAAGAACTTGAATTTGAGGCTCCCTCATTGGTTTGAGTATCATAAGGGGATTGATTTGGAAATCATATATACCCCTGGAAAAGATAATTTGGTCACATATGCTTGGAGTAGGATAGCGACAATCAAAAATTGAATGATTCTAGTGATGAGGGACTTTGATGGGTCTTTTTCACAATTTCATGTCGAGGCAAAGGAGAACTGTGGAGGTGTGTTCATTTCTAGTGTTTATCTAACACTATACATTCTATAGTATATTAGGCAAGATAAAAAATGTGATTAATTGTGTTCTTATTCTCTATAGTTTATAAATGTTGTTTATGTGATTGATTAGTGGTCTTTTTAGCCTAGGAGAGTTCCTTATTTAAAGGGTCCATTCGTGGTGTTGTTGTAATTGTGGAATGTGTTGATTCAAGATAGCCACCACTATCAATGGTTCACCCATCCATGTAGCACCATGATTTTTTTTATGTCTGTTGGTAGATCATATGGTTAGGTATAAGGTGGTACTTATCCATCATTATGTCACAATTCTATTCATTTTGGTGTGTTAATGAAGAGCACCAAAGGTCCTCCGTTTTTCATCAAACACTACCCAATCCTAATGAGAAGTGGGATGATATCCTTATGGACCTTATTTTTTAGTTACCTCATATTCCATAGGGGTGAAATGTTACATGGGTAGTCATTCACCATCTGACCAAATCATCACATGTCATTCTAATCAGTGATTTTGGAAAATTAGATGAGCGGGGTCAGTTATACGTATAGAATATAGTGGGGCTTCATGGTGTTTCATTGGAAATCATTTCAGAAAGTGATTCTCACATTAAATTTAGGTCTTGGTAAGGAATTTAGAAGGATATATGGTCACAATTCAATTTTCTTTTGGCATACAAACCTCAAAAGAATGGTCTGACGTAGCAGGAGAATCAAATTTTCGATTACATGCTCCAAGAATTTGTTTTGGATTTTTAAGGATCTTGGGATATACATTTGTGGTGGTAGTGTTTTTATATAATAATTGTTATGAACCATCAATTTTAATAGCTCAAATTTTTGTTATTTATAGTCATCCAAATCTATCCCTAATGTGTTGGAATGAGGTGGGTGAGACAAAATTATTGGTACAATGCCTTGTGTATGAGATGTTTAATAATTTAAAGATAATCAAGTATTTTTTTTTCACAGTTTTGATACTCTATAAGTCTTATTCTAATTAAAGGAAACTATATTTGGAATTATCCATGGGAAGTTAGGTGTTTTTGGATGTCGATCCAAATTTGGGTCACTGTCATCATTAAAAGAAATGCAAGCTAACACTGATGAATGTTTTCCCTTTTCATATTTCTATGATATTTGTTAAGGTGGAATACTAGTTAGACATTATTTCTCATTTAATGTGAATTAATGACATTTCATACATCTCAATGATGGATAATTGTAATTCGAATCTGCCTCATGTATTTAATTCAATGGAATTGGTGATGGAAAAATATTTTTCTATGCTCAAGTGCCAAGTTTGGATTTTAGGTTATCAAAATAATTTACATTATGGGATTTCCATACAATTTGTCCATGTCCATTTGTAGAATGGTATCCATAAATATGATACATGGGATCTTAAGTCTTCAGTTGAGGAGAAGTATATATTTTTATTCAATAACTAGACAATAGAGTGAATTTCTATGGGTAGAATGTTTTGATACTGAGAGGAGATTTCACACATGTGATTTGTTTATTTTTTTCAATTGATTAATATTTTTATTTTATTTATTCCTTGGAATCCCTAGTATTTATTTGTGAAAATGGGGTTTTTGGCATTCTTTGTAAGTGGTGTGCTGTTAGAGGAAACTGTGCACCAGCCTAGGGAAAACTGTGAACCAGGGAATGTGGGGCTATCCAAGACACACTACATTCCACATGGATGTGTGACATTCCCCATAAAATTTTGAATTATCATACATCTTGGAAAGATAGGGATGCACAATTTCTCATTCTTTTGGAATACCATACATGATTACCATGTGACCTTTCCATGCCATAAATATCGGATAATTACTCTTCCAGTGTCCCTCAATTTTAATGAAAAATCATTCCTAATTGAGATATATGGTATATTTAGCCTAGAGGTTTTCTTCAACTCCAATGACCCATTGAACCCTAATAAATAGGATTTTTGGACTTCGTTCTTTAACAAATCATCAAGTATGTCTTTTTTTCTTTGTATTTTTTTCATTATTCCGGGGTTTCTCTCCTTCCCTTTTCAGGTTCACATTTTCGAATAGGTTTTTAGAAATAATAAATGTTATAACATGATTTTTTATTTAATTATTTTTGTTTTAGGTTTGATCATTCCTCTATATGATTCATTTCAAGTGTACTTTTTGTTTTATACTACTCTTGGAATTTTTTTGAGATTGAGGTGGGTGGTTCCATGATTTTACATTATTAATATATTTTTTATGATTTTTGGTTTCATAAAATTCATTTGGATTATGTGTATGCTGAGAAATGTGTAATCAATGTTATTGGAATGTGTATTTGAAGGACGATGGGTTTTTAAAAATCTGTTGATTGTATTACTTTTCATTCCAAATTAATTTTCTCCATAAAAATTATTCAACGGAATATGTGAAATTTATGAAACATGTTTTTAAAATGGTTTTTAAGTAAATTTGCAGTAAAAGTTGGTTTTCTATAAAAATGGGGGTTTCTTCCTTGAGATTGTTTTTTATATTTCTGTAATGTGTGTTATGAATTTTGAAACATATTTCAGGAACATATTAAAATTAATTTTCCTTATTTTTATATTTAAAATGGGATTAGCCTAGGGGAATTGTGGGATTTAATGTGTGCTCTTCTTATCGTGATTTTGAATTGGTTTTATGAATTGTTCATGTAGGGTGAAAAGTGTTCCCCCTGACATTAGTGTGAATGGTGACTTGGAAGTCATTTAGATTTTTGATTATGGTGGTTTCCATGTCACCTTTTATTGATGAAAGAATGTTATTTTGAATGAAATTTATTTTTCATGGGTTTATAGGAATAAAAAAATGTGTATTCGAAATCAATTACTTATTTGACATGTGAATGGGAACATTAATCATAAAGGGAATACTAGGTATCTACGTTGGTGATGTATAAATACTATTCTAGTTGATTCTGTGGTTTCGAGTCCTGGTTTTTTCTAGATGGATTGACTCTACCACACCAAGAATTCTTTTGATATAATGAGAGACCACTAGATCATGTGATGTGTTTCCATCTAGTTGATGGTGATTTATTATGTTTTTGGTGTTGGATTATATTTGGAGATCACTATAATATGATATGTGTTCCATTCTATTGGATTGTTCCCAAGAATGCTATTGGATTTTCTTGGAGGAGCTTATCACTAAAGTATGAGGTTCGTTTAATCCCACTTGTGTTAGTTTCCTATAGAGTTTTCCCTGGGTGCTCTATATTAATATGGTTATTTATGAAGTGGTCCTCAAAATTGGTATTCAGTGTAAATTTTGTACATTTGATATTCAATGTATGTTTCTTTTGTGAGAGTGTTTCATTATATGTTTTTTGACATAAAAAATTATAAAATTTTCAAAAATTTACTTCTAAAATGCACATGTTGATTTTTCTTATAAATTTATATTAATGAATATTTATTTTGGAATAATCCTACTAATATTTGGATCACTCCATAAATACACCATTGTGGGTATATAAACATTATTATGTATGTCATAGGTAATGGAAATATGTTTCATGGTGGTGATACTTGATCTAGTTTCAAGTGTTCAACTTCTTATGGGGGTTTGTGTTACTGGATTGAGGTTGATAGTCCTCTCATAGAATAGAGGTTTTTGAGGTACGGTTTTTTTTCTCACTAGTTGTGGTGTAATTTTGTCTTTGATTAAGGATTAAAAATAATTAATCTAAAAATTAATTTATCCCTTTTTGGTTATTGTTATCAGTTATATAATTAGGTCTAATTATTTTTGGTTTCTTATTATTAAATAATTGTATGAACTTATTCATAAAATTTTATTCTTGATTATATGGAACTAGTTATCACCATGTGGGGAATATGAATACCCTTCATGACATTTATTGGGTTCGGTTGAGTGTCAGGTTGGATGGAACCCTGATTTAGTTCACAAGATAATGAATATTCAGGATCATATTAATGTATCTCAATGTTGAAATTTGAGTTATGAAGACAATATGGAGAATTTATTGTAATTCCATGTTATAGATCATGATTTCTTGAGAGTATCTACATTTAAGGGTTTCATATATTTTATTATGAAATGGAAAATAAGCCATATGTACATCAACCCATTTGGAATCCTAAATATTATTGGTGGAATTGATTACCAGTTTGTAATGCCTCTAAGTCTCAAAAAAGGAAATTATGTGTTACATATGTAATTGTTATGGATGTACCTATTAGATGAAATGCATGTTCCCACCTTAGATGAAATAGAATTAGAACCAAATATTTTTTACAATTAAGAGGTAATTTATATTCTTGAAACTAGATAACACATATTGACGAATCACATTACTCAATTGTTAAATGAGCTTTAGGGAGATCAAAAAAGGATTAAAAACAAATGTAAAGAATAAGATGTTATGAATACGAACTAGCCAAATTTTTAAGAATATAATAAACATATAATTTCCTGGAAAATATATTTGTAGGATGAAATAATGTAACACCCTATGATATTTTGTTTTATTTCTATTCTAATAAATTCAATCCCTTTGAAAACATGTGGGTCACTTAATACCAAGTTTAGATGAAAAGTGATAATCCATTAAATTATTATTTAACCATGACTATTATATTATACCCATTAATTAGGGGGTATTAATAGGACTAACTAAATTAAAAAACAAATTTTTTTACATGTGTTAATCGGTTTTCAATTGATTACAAACAAAATTAAGAATCATTTAAATGTTAAAAAATAGATTCTTTCTAAAGAATTTAAATGAAATCAATTTATTTTCATCTTGAGAAAATATGATGAAGTTAATTTTAGACACCCTTAGAAAAATTTTATGATATATTTGAATTTATTTTTGAAATAAAATGATCAATATTATCATGTTTTTAATTTTTGGGATTTTTTGTAAAATTTTCTTTTTCAAATGAATATTCAAAAAATAATATTTTTGATTGAAACAAATACCTTTAATTTAAATTATAGAACATTATTCATTAAATTTTAAATTGGGTTTAAAGTAAAATTATTTCATTTATATTTTAATCAATATAAAATCATTTTTCTGAATAAATTTCATTTTGAATTTTGGTATTTAATCCATCTGTACTTACTATAATTTTCTAATTGGAAACCCTCTTTTTCATCGCATCTTCTGTCATAATTTACCTACCAATGATAACTTAAAAACTAATTTAAATTTTGATTAGACTAAAAATATAATTTTAAATATGAATTATTTTAGCCTCCCATTTTTATCCAAATTACAACATTATAACCTATAAGGTTTGATAAAGGAAAATTTTAGTGACTTTTTCATTTTAAAAATTTGGGTGTAATAGGTTTGTTTCAAAATATTCTTGTATGTAATATATACCTCTTATAAATGAACACATACTCTCCTCACCACCTCACACTACCAAATCATTATTTTTACAATATAATACAAAATAATTTATTTTAACACTTCTAATATTTGATTTCCCTTTTTTGATAATTAATCTATCATATGAAGCCTTTTGTTTCAATCTTAAAGTAGTTCTACAAATAATAGTTAATGTTCTTAGATAGTCATTTTTTTCATTATTATTTAAACTCCTAAAAATATTTTCGAATAAATATAATATAATATAAATAGAATCATCATTATACTAAGATGTTATTCTTGTAATGTAATAACCAATATAAATCCCCTCTTTTATAAAATGGGAAATTAATTATTTGATCATGTGTACGTGGACTACCGCATCATGAACTACTTTAACTTATTTTTAATAAACCTCTATCATTATTTTACATAATTTTTTATTTAATATTTATATATATACTATTTTTGATATAATTGTACTTCAATAATTATAATATCACTTATACATTATTACAATCCAATCAATTTAATATATGATTTAGTTGCCCGTGTGTGTGGTGGACTACCACCTAGAAAAGTGATGTGATTCATTTTTCAAATATTCATTCCATGGAAGGTAAAAAGGATAAATTTAAAAATATAGTGGTATTTATTATATTATTTAAATTCTATAAATATAACATATCAAATATTTTCTTATCCATTCACATGTTAAGGGAATTATATTGTCGCACTGTTGTATGTGTGGCCAATCATATGCACAAAGCGGGGAGATACATTTTACATAACAAAAATATATGAATTGTTATATTAATGTATTTAATGAGTTAATGAAAAATTTAAAAAATAATATAATTTTGTAGATGATGGATTAATATCCCATTTATATGAATTAGAATATTCATGACAAAACATGCATGAGAAAATGAGGAAATAAACAACCAAAAAATGAAAATAATGAAACATTTTAAAAAAAAGTTGTTAATATTATATAAGTGAATATTATATGGTAATATATATATAGTTATGGTATTGGTATAAATTAAATATATTCATAAAACAATTATATGAGAGGTTAAATAATGTTCAACTAAAGAACTGCGTGATGGAAGGGATTTCATCTCAATTTCCATTTCATTGAGACATAATTGAAAATGTGAACCAATTCGATTTTATCTAGAATATATATTAAAAAAATTATATATTTATTAAAAATACCTATTTATTAATGAAGATTACATTATCTCTTCATTTTATTCACTTAAGGGTTAAAATTAAAAATTTACTATTGATGTAAATAATATTATACAATTTCAAATTATATGGGGATTTATTTGGAAAAATCACCTTTTGTGATAGAATTTAATTGGACATTATATTTCATGTATATCTTTAAATTATTTTATTATAGATATGCTCCTTACCTAAATAGTATATTATAAAAACCAGAAAATTTTAATAATATTTGTTTCCTAAATTTGTGTGTTATTTAATTCAATACTCAAAAAATCTATGTTATTTAAAAAATGAAGTGAGTTTAATTAAAATGAGACTGTTTGGTTTTGATAGTTATATGACTCTTAGTCAACTTGACCGTTGGAAGAAAAACTTTTAATGTTATAATTTTCGGTTATAAATACAAGTGATCTTGGTTAATTAATACCGAATCAAGTTTTGATGTCCTAATCTAGTAAACTCGGGACATTTCAAGCCCATCTCACAAAACATGGGAAGGAGGTAGCACAAATGGACTATGATCTGGACAATGCCCAAGACAAACTTCATCATTTGAAGCATGAATGGAATCACCTATGGGAGTAGTTCAAGATGATAGTGGTCACTACTCAGAACATATTAGTGGAGCCACCCCAAGACTCTACCACCTAAGCACACATTACACTTAGGTCTTATGATGGTATAATAAGGGTCTATGTAACGAGACCTTAACTGCATTGTGTAATCATTTGAGATAAATAAAATTGATATTTCTTTTTATGGTAAATTTGTAATTTTCAAATGTCCAGATAAATATAGGATGTATATTATTGAGGAATTTTTTGGAGAAAAAAAGGATATTTTAAGATATTTATTTAAACTTAAATAATTAATAATGTGTAATGATTTTCAAAAAATGGTGTTCTACAGTTGTGTTCAGTAGGAAATTTGGAGTCTAATAAGATCAAATTAAATTTGGTGAATAGTAAATTATGAATAGAAATTTTATTCTTATGAATAGTAATGTGACAAAAGTGAATATTAATCTCACTTGAGAAAGTATTATTATAATTTAAGCTCCTTAATTAGGTAATGTGATTCAATTAAATAAGTAAATAACAGTTTTAGAAATTATTAGTTAAGTATTTGTTTTTTCGATGAATAGTGTTTTTATTTTAAAATTAAATTAAAAATATTTTGAAAATTACTTTCATAAAATTTATTTCATTTTTTAATTCATATCATAGATATTAGGTTAAGGTGAATTTTTGGGAATTTTCTGATGCAGTTGAATTTTCGATGAATAGTGAGAATAGGGTTTTGAGTTTCAGGTGTTTGTTGACATCATTAAGGATGTAATAATTATGTAATCATTTTGGTCGACTTAAGAATAGTAAGATGTGATATGAAGTGTCACAAATGTCCAATACCATGGGAAAATACCATCCACAAGCCCATGGTTTTTCCAATACCACCAATGAGGTGTCCATTGGAAATTAATGATTTGTCCCCTCACTTATTCTATAAATACAAATCCATTCCATCATAGATTTAAATGAAAAATCATCCTCAATGAATCTATGGAATCTTTACCTCCCATGGAGACCTCCCAAGGTTCCCTCGAGCCTCCCAAGGTCTCAACCTTCAATCTTTCGAAGTTAATTTTTAAGGTAAATAATCCTTTCAACGTCCCCTTTTATGTCATGACTACCTTTATGTCATGTATTATAGTTCCATTTTATTATGTGTAGCAATGATATTCTAAATATTTAATACTATAAATTTCATTTCCAAATGATCAGTGTCCACTTCTTCTCTCATCAATTTGTTTTATGAATTTTTAAGAGATGTTGTTAGGCTGGCGAATTTCTGTTAAAAGATATCGCATCTTCTCTTTTATTCAATGATTCCTTTTTATGTGGTATTTCTTTCAAAAATATATACCATGACTTTATTCTATACAAAAATTGTATTATAAATTATTTATTATTGGTTTACCCTTTTCCTTTATCTTTTCAATGTTTTCTTAAACCATGTTATATAGTCGTTATGCTGCAGAAATTTGTCTCGTAATTTCTATCTCTTTCTCTCAAGAAATTATATTGATTATTTATGTGAATACCCAGTCATATTTCATTTATTTGGTTGTTAATAAATATATATATAAATTATATATTTTATTCTGTATTTGACATACATATAACCCTCACCCCTTTCCATGGGTAATAAATGATATAGTGATCTTATTTTTATGAACTTTTAAAACGTCATGATTTTGAAATAAAACACATTTATATTATTATCTATGGGTTATGTATGAAATGTTTGATTATGATCAATGTGGATCACATGAAAATAATGACATATTAATGGTGCACCCTAATATATCTCCAATGCATTGGCTAAAAACTTAATCTCTAGGGATGAAAAGTTTCATGATACCTTGGTGGATAACATTGATAATTTATTATGACACATTGGGGATGAACCTTGGTGATATGTTCATTAATGTCTAAATAAGATGTTGTAGACACATATTAATGTCATGATTCATGTTCCTTTTATCATGATTTTCCTATTCTTCCATTGCTCATGTCTTTATGATTGTTATCATGTTCTTATTATTATTTCTCTAGACCCCATGTCAACCGTTTCACTTATTTTCCTTGCTGATACTTCTACTCACCCATTACTTTTATGTTTGTATCCATGTTATGATATGTAGTAATATTACTTTAGATTAACTTATTATTAAGACTTACAATTTAATTAGAAGAATGTTTTATGTTGTTTTCAATTTTTATTCTTCCCGATTTTCAGGACACTAGACATTAAAGATAATCTATTTGTAAAAATGTAATGAAAAGTTATGTATTAAAAAGCCGGGATGCCACAATTGGTATAAATGAATAGTTTTGTTATTTATAGAAATTAGGATATGAAAACATTAGGAAGAATCCTTTAAAAAATATTAAATATAAGAAAACATCCTTGTATTTGGGTGAGTATTGATTATGTGGTTTATCAAGAAAATACATCCTTGTCTGGGTACTGTAGCATCCACAGAACTATAGCAGCAGCAGCACTGTAGCGACAGAGGCATTATTGCATATAACTATAGCAGCGCAGGTACTGTAGCAGTACTGTTCACCGAGGTGTCCTTTGGGCCAAACATTGGGCTTTCAAGCCTTGTATTTAGGCCACATGCCCTTGGGCCTTCGGGCTATGTAATGGGTCCTCCTCTACCCAAACTAAAGAGGTATTTGGTTTAAATAATAAATTGAGTCTTCGGCCCCAACCTTTTAAAAAAAATCCGTGTCTAGATATGAGAAGGTAGAGGTGGCTCTCGCATAGAGGTACCTAGGATTGAACACTCCGAAAAGGAGTTTCGGGCATGACCGGGGGAATACTAGTACATGATAATGGGCCTTGAAAAACTCTTGGTTATGAAGCTCATGGGGGATACATTTTGTTAATCACAAGCATTTTTTGAATCATTATGAGGGATTTATAGAGAAATGTTTTTGTTTAAAGAAGTTTTAAGACATAAATTCCTTTATTATTAAAATATTCTTAAATGATATATGTTTCCCAGTAAGGTTTTACTCTTTTAGAAAGTGGCGGTAAATAGGAAGAGCCATTCAAATGTTGACCACAATTGACTATCCGCTAACGACCCTCCGATGGAATCCGGAATGGAAGCATTCATATGAATGATGAACCAACTGACACTTGTTATGGGAAATAACATGAATCGAGGTGAGTAACCAATCTCACTGCATAGGGAACTACATTTTATTGAGTCCTTTATGCATCAAAGGCCACCAACCATCAGTGGATCGACTGACCCATTGACTGTTGATCAGTAGATTAGCTCTATCGAGAAGATATTTTTTGTGCTCCACTGTTCATAGGAAGAGAAGGTCACCCTAACTGTCTATCACCTAGAAGGAGAGTATGATTGTTCCATGAGAACAAGAATGGAGAAGGAGTTTTTAGAGCTGAATAAGAAGGAGAATGAATACATGGGAAGCTATGAGATGAACTTCACAAGGATTTCATGCTAAAAATCTAGCATTGTCATGGATCTAAGTGGTATGGTTGATAGATTCTTCTGTTGACTGAGACCTCATTTGTGGTAGAATCTAGCCAATCGAGACTATGATAGCTATGAGGAGATCGTGTGAAGGGTGGTGAATGATGAGTTAGAGTATGTTAGATGCAGTGGTCTCATAAATAAAACAACAAGAAGAGATCAATGGCACCCAAATTAGGGAGGACCATTGATCATGGAAGAGGAGGAAAGCAAGTACCACATCCCACGTGTAATAAATGAGGGATGAATCATTTAGGGAACTGCTTTCTCAAGAGCGGAAAATGCTACAAATGTGGAAGAAATGTCCATATTGTGAGGAATTGTCGATGTGAGGTTAATCCTCAACTTCCTAACACAAATTAGAAGGGGAAGATGGTTAAAGACCAACCATATGTCTATTTTTTTAAGTGTGGAAAGCTTGGTCACTTTTCCAACCACTATCCAAATTCGAGTGCAGTGGAGGGGAACCCCCATCATCCTCACAAAAGGCCAAGAGAGAAAGGTCATGCTATTACTATCATGATAGTTGAATTTGATGTTTCAAATGATGTAGTAGCAGGTACACTTTTTGTTCTCTCAAAGATATCTAGTACTTTGTTTGATTATGGTTCTACGTATTCCTTTATTTCCTCCAAGTTTTCAATGAATTTAGAATCAAACCCTGATTTTCTAAAAATAGTGTTATCAGTCAAGACTCCTGGTGAGATTATCCAATAATCATCAGTGTTTAGAAACTCTAGAATTTAATTTAGTGAGCACAATATTTTTTCAGATCTAGTAGTCATTCCCATGTTGGAATTCGACATTATTCTAGGGATGGAATGGCTCTCAAGGTATAATGCTAAGATCAAATGTAGAAGAAAGGAAATCTTAGTAGTCTTGAATGTAACACCTATAGTTATCCTCCAAGGAGTGATTATCAACCTGATCATTTTCTAGAGGAACCCCATATATCCTTATTTATGGAGTTGATCAGTGAAGAAGAAGGAGGAGATGATAGTTTCAGGATAGAAACTATCCCCATCATCTTGGAATATGTTGACGTATTTCCTGAGGAGTTGCCTGGACATCCACTGGAAGGATAGGTAGAGTTCTCCATTGAACTCATACCTAGATCTCATCCGATATCAAAGTCCTCCTATAAGATAGAAAATGTAGAGATATGGAAATTAAAGAAACAACTCCAAGATCTTTTGGAGAAGGGGTTTAACCAACCGAGTGTGTCTCCTTGGAGATCACCAGTTCACTTTGTGAAGAAGAAGGATGGATCAACGTGGCTATGCAATTATTATAGAGAACTGAATGGGCTCATAGTGAAGAAAAAATACCCTCTTCCAAGAATTGATGACTTATTTGACTAACTACAATGGGCCCAATTCATCTCTAAGATTGATTTTTGATCTGAATATCATCAATTGAGAGGGAAGAAAGAAGATATTCAGAAAAATACCGTCCGATCAAGGTATGGGAATTATGAGTTTTTTGTTATGCCCTTCAGAATGACTAATGCACCTGCTTTTTTTATGGATTTTATGAATAGATTCTTTAAGTACAATCTTGATAACATTGTGGTAGTTTTTATTGATGATATTCAGATGTATTGCAAAAGTGGAGAGGTGTATGAGGATCATCTATGGAATATTTTGAAATCTCTGTTGGAAGAGAGGCCTTTTAGAATGTTTAGTAAATGTGAATTTCTGTTACAATAACTCACTTTATAAGGGAACATTGTTACCAATGAAAGAATCATAGTTGACCCTACAAAGACAAAAGTTGAAGATGGGTGGCCTCATACAACAAAAATACCTGATATTTGAAGTTTCCTTGCATTATTAGGATATTATAGTAGGTTTGTGAAAAACATTTCACGACATTATAATCCATTAATGAAGTTAACTCGAAAAGGGGTGATGTTCATATGGATAAAAAAGTGTGAGGAATGTTTCCAAGAGTTGAAGAAGAGATTGGTTACAACACCCGTGTTAACTATACCCTCATGTGGAGAAGGATTTGTTCTTTTTAGCGATACATCTCTCAAAGGGATTGGGAGAATCTGCATGAAAAATGACAGTCATTGCTTATGAATCTCGACAGTTGATGAATCATGAGCAGAATTATCCTATGCGTGATCTAGTGCAGGCTGCAATCATTTTTTCTCTAAAGATATGGATGCACTATCTTTATGGGGATAAATGTGATATATAAATAGACCCTCAATGTTTGAACTATATTTTCACACAAATGGAATTGACCATTAAACAAAGGATATGGTTGGAACTTATTAAATACTATGATTGTTCAATTCATTATCATCTTGGAAGAGAAGAAAAAGTTAGTAAAGCATTAAACAAAAAATACCTAGTCGTTATTTCCATCACTATAATTCAAAGATATCCATTGAGTAAAGACCTAGTAAATTTGGAAATGGGAATTATAAGGGAAGAGACATCATCAACCCTAACCCAAATGATTTATCATCCATCATTACTAGAGAATATCATGAAAGCATAGAATGAAGATTTTTTGTTACAGAAGAAGTTAGAGGCTGTGAAGGATGGGATGTTTCTTGAGCTCAATATTGATCAAGAAGATTTACTGAAGATTCAGACAAGACTATGTGTTCTATCTATTCCAAAAATAAAGAAGGACTTGATGGATGAAGGTAATAGCTCTACTTTCTCTATATATTCTGGAAGAACAAAAATGTATAGAGACCTTTAAGAACATTATTGGTGGGATAATATGAAAAGGGAGATTGCTGACTACACTTCAAGGAGCCTATAATGTCTTTAAGTGAAGGCAGATCAACAACTTTCTAAATGGGTATTTCAACCACCAGCCATACGGGCATGGAAGTGGGAAATATCAATATGGACTTTGTCACTAGTCTCCCAAGAACATCCAAAGGAAATAATGAGATATGGGTTATTGTGGAACATCTCACTTAGACTACCCATTTTATCTCTATTCAGGAAGATTTCTCTCCTAATAAATTTGCCAGGAATTATGTGAAGGAAGTGGTAAAGCTGCCAGGATTTCCACTTTCTATAATATCTTATCATGATCCAAGGTTCACATCAAAATTTTAGAGAATTCTTTAACATGTTTTGAGCACAAAATTGAATTTCAGTATGACCTTTCACCCCCAAAAAGATTTCCAATCTGAAATGACTATTCAAACACTCAAGGACATGCTGAGAACTTGATCAGTGGAATTTAAAGGTCGATGGGATAAACATATCCCTTTAGTTGAGTTTTATTTCAACATTAGATTCCACTCGATCATTCAAATGACACCCTATAGAGAATTGTATGGGAAGTGATGTAGAATTCTTACTTTTTGGAAGGAGTCTGGGGGGAGAAATCATTTTGGGCATGGTCTTGAGCAAGATATGACCGAAAAAGTCCATGTCATCCAATAACACATTAAGGCTGCTCTGAGTCTGCAAAATAGGTATGCCGACAACCATCGAAGGGATACGGTGTTTTATGTTGGTGAAAATGTATTTATTGAAATTTCTCCTTGGAAATGAGTTAGGTGATATGGGAAGAAAGGAATCTTAGCCCTAGGTACATTGGCCCCTATGAAATCCTTGATCGCGTAGGAGAAGTGGCCTATCAGCATGTACTTCCTACAAATCTAGCACAAGTTCATGATGTCTTCTATGAACCCCTCTTGAGGAAGTACATAACTGACCGTTCAAATGTACTAAATCTATAGGTGGTACAAATGGAACATGACTTATCTTATGAGGATCCGCCAGTGGAGATATTGGATCGTAGAGATAAGGTTCTACTCAACAAGACTACCCACCTTGTAAAGGAGTTGTGGAGGAACCAGAAATGCAAAGACGACATGTGGGATCCAAGGGAGTCTCTGAGGAATAAGTACCCACACATTCTATGTTCTAAGGATATGATTAAAAACTTTGGGGACAATATTTCTTAATATGGGAAGAATGGAATGACGCAAACTTTTTCAAAATATTTTTTTTATAAATTTGGGTGTTATTTAATTCTATACTCAACAAAACTATATTCTTTAATTAATGAAGTGAGTATAATTAAAATAAGGCCATTGGGATTCATCTGTTATATAATCATTGGTCAATATGAATGTTGGAAGAAAAACTCTTAACGTTACATTTTTTGATTATAAATACAAGTGATCTTGGTTAATTAATAAATAAAGATGTTTCGATAGCCTCATCCAGTAGACTTAGTTCGTTCGAATCCCATCTGAAGGAACATGGGAAAGAGGTAGCACCACTAGGCTTTTCACTGGACCAAGCCCACTCTGAAATTCATCATGTGATGCTTGAACAGAATCACATACTAGAGAAGTTCAAGCTGATAGAGGTCACCACTTAGGCAATGTTGGATGGGCCACCCCAAGATTCTACCACCTTATAAAACCATACACTTAGTTCCTATGCTGGTATTATAAGGGGATATGTAGAGAGACCTTAGCTGCTTTGTGTTATCCTTTGAGATGAATAAAATTATTATTTCTTTTTAAGAATAATTTTGTAAATATCAAATGTCTGAATAAATATTGGATGAATATTATTGATTAATTTTCTGGGAAAAAAATTCCATTTAAAAATATTTATGTAAACCTTAAATAATTAATAATTTGTAATAATTTTCAAAAAATGGTCTTCTAAAGATGTGTTCAGTAAAAAATTTAGAGTCTAATAACATCAACTAAATTTTTGGTGAGTAGTAAATTATTAATAGTAATTTTATGCATATAAATAGTAATTCAACAAAATAGAATAGTAAACTCACTTAAGAAAATATTATTATAATTTAGGTACCTTGATTAGGTAATATGATTCAATAAAGTAACTAAATAACATTTTCAGAAATTATTAGTTAAGTATTAGTTTTTTCAGGGAATAGTATTTTTTTTAAAATTAATTAAAAATATTCAGAAAATTATATTCATAAAATGATGTTCATTTTTGAATTTAGATCATCGATATTAGGTTATGGTGAATTTTTTCAATTTTTCTGAAACAGTTGAATTTTCAGTGAATAGTGAAAATACAGTTTTGATTATTGGGTGATTAATGACATCATTATGGATGTAATAATTATTTAATAATTCTGGAAGACTTATGAATAGTAATATATACTATGAGTTGTCCCATGTGGCAAATACCCTGGAAAAATACCATGGCCAAGCCCATGGTTTTTCCCATACCACAGATGAGTTGTCCCTTGGAAATTAATTATTTGTCCCGTCAATTCTCTTATAAATACCTAGCCATTCTCTCATTCATTATATTCCAAAATACACATCAACGAAGCACTAGTATCTTGACCTCCCATGGAGTCCTCCCAAGGTTCCATCAAGCTTCCCAAGGTCCCAACCTTCAATCTTTCGATGTTACTTTTCACGGTAAGGGATCATTTCACGCTCCTCTTAAATGTCATGACATCCTTTATGTTATGTCTTATAGTTCCATTTTATTATCTGGGGTATTGTTCTTATATATCATTAATACTTTAAATTTCATCTACAAATGATGAGATACCCTTTCTTCTCTCATCATTTTGTTTTCTGAATTTTTAAGCGACGTCGTTAGGCTACCGAATTTCTCATAAAATAAATCACATCTTCTCTTCTCTTTCATGTTTACTTTTGATGTGGTATGTTATTAAAAAATCCATAAAAAGATCTTATTTAGTAGACATGAAATATTAAGAATTATTTATGACTTGTTGACCCTTGTCCCCTATATTTTCAATGTTTTCTAAAACCATGTTATATAGCCATTATGTTGCAGAAATTTCATCTCAAAATTTTTATCTCTTACTCTGTGGAAATTATCTTATTTATTTATGTGAATACCCAGACCTATTTTGTTTCTATGAGTGTTCATAAATATATATAAAAATTATATATTTTATTTTGTAATTGACATACATATAACCCTCAATCCCTTTCCATGGGTTATAAATGATATAACAATCTTATTTTTAAGAACTATTAAAACACCATGATTTTGAAATGAAACCCATTTGTTTTATTCTCTATTGGTTATTTATGGAATGTTTTATTATTATATTTTGGGATCACATGAAAATAAATTCATATTAGGGGTGCACCTTTATATAACTCCAATGCATTGGGTACGTAATTTATCTCAAGAGATGATAAGTTTCATGATACCTTAGTGAATAACATTGGTAAATTTTTATGACACCTTTGGGATAAACCCTATTGATATGTTCATGAATGTATAAATGAAATGTTGTATCCACATATTCATGTTATGATTCATGTTATTTTTATGATGATATTCCTATTATTCCATTTCACATGTCTTTTTTATTTTTATCATGTTCTTATTATTATTTATCAAGACCACATGTCAATTGTTTCACCTGTTTTACTTAAAGATCCTTCTTCTAACCCTTTAATTTGATGTATGTATCCAGGTTATGAGATTCAATAATTGTACTTAGTATTAACTTATAATTAATCATTAAAATTTTATTAGAAGATGTTTTTTTGTTTTCAATTTTTTTTTCCTAATTTTCAAGACGGTAGATATAAGGCCCCAGCCTTAAATCTTACTTAATCTTGAGTTACTACAATATTACACATTGAGAATCATTTCAGGTTTATAGTTTTAGAGAATTATATCATAAAACATGAATTATATTCCACATTTAAACAAAGTGGTTACATAAAAGATAGTACTCATTTTTCCCATCGATGGAAACATATTTAAAATAAAACATGGATTCTTTCTTGACACTTCCTTAACACTATCATCATATCATGTACCCTTCCCTTGACCTGTGAAAAAAATTTCAAAAACTTGGGATGAGCATAAAAAGCTCAGTAAGGGATATAAAAATATGGAAAGGAAAAATGAGTACATGTATATATAAGAATGAAATCATACTTTACCCATAAAACATAAACACTTTAACATACCTCATAAAATCATGAATAAATCATAGAAATCATAAGACATAAAGGTAACTTGAGGCATTCATAACATTATTACGTAGGGAGTAACCCTCTTGGTTATGTTTGGAATACCCACCACAGTATATTCCCTAAATCTCTTCGGAGAAACCTTAACGTTCCACTCCTTCGCATTACCCAATGCATTGGAGAGCTATATCGGGCTCACCCGCCCTTAGTTTATCACAGAACCACCCGTCTTCATAACAATTCCCAAGAACCATAACATAATAATACCACATAATACATGCATAAAGGAAACATAACATTTCCAAATTTCAATCACAAGATATCAATAAAACACCTTGATATTAAAAAACATTATGAAAACCATTTTCAATACCAAAATAAAAGAAAATTAAAACATGGTATTTATTTTTCTTTTAAAAATAAGGTATGACTTGTAGAGGAATCTGAAACTCAAATAATGGTCACGGCGGCAGAGAAGTCGTTGTCGCCGAATACGTATGAAAAAAACATTCCCTTTTGTCGTTTTGTAAAACGCTTCATATAAAAATATTCCTTTTGGATAAACATAAAAGTCAAAGGGGTTTATACACCATATCAAAGAAGGTTGTGTATAAAACAAAATATGCCTCAATGAATGGAGATTGAGACGAAGTCCCTTACAAAGACGGTATCCTTGGTTTAAGGATAAATCAATTACATAATTATGTGTGACAAACGAATACACCAAATATAAGTGGATATTAAGTGTAAAATAATCAAAGGTCATTCACACATATTCAAAGGATGACATATTCAATAACTACATGTTGAACCCAAAGAAATCGAAATTGGGTTAAGAAGTTCCCTTGACAGCCTAACTGTAACACTCGAGACTTTTATGTTATATAAATCATCAAAGGAATCTTTTTCTACACAACACTTGCTTGGCTTGCTTTACACGCAATCGCGACCTTCCTCGATAGCTTGCATCGTACGCAATACCGAGTTTCACTAAACAACAATATGCTATTAAAAATAGCCGTTATGAATAGTAATAACCACTTTTTGAAATTTTATAAATTTTATTTTTCAAAATGGACTTCATTTTTGGACTCAGAATATCGAAATTAGCCTAGGGTGAAATTTTGGTTTTTTTCTGAAAACTTTCAATTTTTGATGAATAGTGAAACCACTAAGTGGTAGGTTAAAAACTGAATTTTGCATAAAACTTAATTTTACCGCTTCTGTGAATGGAATTTCAAAAATCTGACACACACAGTTGATATCAATAAGTAAAATGTGGTTCAATGAGATAAAAATAATTTTTTGGTGAATAGTAACTTTTTACTATTTTTACCGTGATTAATAGTAAATAGGGTAACTAAGGGTAAATATGATATTAATATTACCCTAACACATGTCCTAATTCTATTGGACAAGTTTAATTCGACCAAAAAAAAACTTAGGAATAAAATATGACCATTTAGGCCCACTTGGATTAGATTAGGACATTTATTATTAATTTATTTAAAGAAGGGTTAAAATAGTTAAAATCAAAGTTTAATAAGTAAATCATTTTTAATATGGGGTTATACATAATATAAATTCGATTGTAAATATTCATTAGAAAGATAAAAAGATTTCCTACATGATGGTATTTTATTTGTAATTTTTAGACATCAAATAATATAATTTATTTATGACACAAAGATGATGCAGTAATTATCTTATTAATGAAATATTGACATAATTGATAATATAAATACCAAAATAAATGTAATTTAAGACTTTTTATGAATTACACTAATTTTATAGGTTACTATGATATATTATTGTTGATTTAATCAACTTGGTTCGAACATATTATATTTTTATGACTTTCACAAAAATCATATATCAAATAGTGTCAAAATTGACACAAAATAGTTTTTAAATCAAATATTATATTATTAATTGTTATTTTGTTCCTAAAAATCTAAGGTTCGGCCAAATGACTTAGATAAGGATATATATATTAATAATAAACAATTTGGGGTTCTTTTGGCATATTATAGTAAGTGTATTAACCATATAGTGAAAGAAAACAAAAAGACATGGTAAAAGTTAAATTATTTAACTTAGAGTTAAATCTAATTGATAAGGTTAAAATAATACCCTAAACTTTTCTAAATCATATTGGTTGATAGTATTTAGACCCTTCCCCACTTTAGCTTATAAATGATACCCTTTGGAACCATTATAAACCGATTTTGACTTTAATATAAAATAATATTTTGAGATATTCCTAAGGTGCCCCTCTCCTCCCTTATAAAAGGGCACCTCCTCCCCCTCCTCCTCACACCAATTTGAGCACTCATGCTCGGCCAACCCCTGCCATTTTATCCTCTCCACTTCCCTATAATAATCCTAGAGGTCCTGGTCTTCTTCAAATACCAATCTTAGTTCCCTAAGGGGAGGATTCAAAGAAGCGTTCCAAAGAAGAGGTAATATCCATTACCGATCTTTTCAATTTCTTTCTTCTTCAACATCTTCTCCTTTAGTTGTTTCATGATAAAGTAATAACATCAGTATTACTTACATACTTATATGTTATTATAAATATGAAACAACCCTAATTCACCTTCTATCCATCATACGGAAAAATGAAATCACCGCGCGTGCGTACGTACGGAATACTGTCTCCACGCCGTGGTGTAATCTATTTTTTCCACCATCACTTTACAAGGATGGGTATAATGGTGTAATGAGTAACTATTTATGATTATTATAAAGTAATATTGTTACTGAAATAATATATATATACTCCAATACAGTTCCACGATCATAGGAACGATATCATCACTCGTGCGTACGTACGGAATACCGTCTCCACGATGTGATGCGACTCGTTCTACATGATAATCATTACATAGTAATTATATAAATGAATTGAATGAATAAATATGATATATGTTACACTAATACCATTCTGGATATAAGGAATCTATAACCTTAAAATAAGAATAAGAATGTATTCGGCAAAACACGCATAAGAACAAAAGGCAATAAAGACCCGAGTAACAGGTAACAATGAAATATTACTAACAAGAAGCTAAGAATATGACCATATATGATATCATATCAATATGTATGATTATGTAATAAGTCAATAACATTATTTAAACCATTATACAGGAGCTTCGGACACGAACAAAGCAAATCGGACCTAAGGTAAGGGAAATATCACAATCTCATTTTTATCTGAGATTGTTTATTCGTAAGTATTTACTAGGGTGTATTTTATCATCCACGTCCATGTTTCATCAATATGTAATATTACTTCCATCCACCTACAATTGTTTAAATCCATTTTTACCCTTCGGTGAGTTTTTAGTAAAAGAAATGAAAGGAATCTTTTGTCGTTTTTCGTACGAGGTACTTTTTGACATTTCCGACAAAAGTGCGAAGAATGTTTTTTTTAACTTATACGGCATGAATGGATTTTTAAAACATTATTTCCAAGAAGCTTCCTTTACAAGTTTTCAAGTTTATTTTAATCAACTTCTTTTATTTTAAAGTGGTATGACATGTTATGAAAGGAAAAATGTTTTTGAAGAAGAAAGGATATTTTCCTCAAGAATGGAGTTCAAGTGTTTTATCAAAATTATTTTCCATCTAAGATAATAAAGGGTTCTGTTTTTTTATACCTATTATTACATGGATTTGATTATGTTGTCATGGAAACATTTTTATGAATTCCTTTATCTTATATGAATTGTTTTATGATGTCATGTTGTTTAAGAATCCCATTTTTATTACATGGGTTATGCGATGATGTATGATTTATGATTATGTGGCACACATAAGAAAGGATTAATTATAAGATGGGTGGGACCTATATCTCCCTCCAATGCATTGGGTAAAGATTTTATATATCATGAGATAGACAGGTCTGGAACGGTAGGTTATACCGGTTCAGTGAAACAAGACTGAAACGAGGGTTACTCGGTTCAGAAAGGGACTTTGTCAACTAAGATAGTCTTGGCAATGAGTCATGACTAACAAGAAATGATTTTCCATGATTATGTGTGCATGCCACAAAGTTTCAAGTTTTATGTTATGATTATGGGGATCTCATTTTCACTTCTATGATTTGTTCCATGTTAAGATGTTATGATCTCTTTTGCAGGTTATGATTTTCAAAAAGATATGATATGATTTTTATTTCCTTTATTTGCCTTGCTGAGAATTTGAGCTCACCCTTTTATGTTTTCTTTTCCCCAGGTCAGGATGATGGATATTAAGTAGAATATGCTAAAAGGGACCCTAGATATGATGAAATAAATGGGAGACACTGTAGAAGATTTATGAACCAGTTGTTTATGTTTCCCAGTTTCTAAAGACACTATACCTATACGGTCCTTTGTGGTTTTGTCATATGTTGTAATAAGTGTGCTTCAATTTTGAAGTATTAACAATGTATGTAAAGTATTGGTCGTTATAGTTGGTATCAGAGCAAAGGTATAGTCAACCTTTGGAAACTAGGATGTGAAAGCCTTAGTAAGAACCCTAAGGATAAGTCTAAGCATAGAACACAATCTTAGTGTTTTAGAAATGTCCTTGAATAACCTAGGATAAGACCTTAAGCAAGAAAATTTTATTCTTGAATTATGCGGTTTTCCTATTATAATTAGTGTTGCTCACACTATTTTTCTTGGTTTTAGTCAATGGCTGGAACCCGAAGGAACCGTGTTAATGCGGAATGCGATGGGCAATGCAATGATTGTCCCCCTGAGCAACCAAACGATATGGGAGCTGGAATGCAAAATCTTGTATCCATGCTCACACAACTTTCTCAAGCTATGAATCATGCAGGACTTCCAAAAGAGCAAAGGAAGGAGCAACATTCTGTTGAATCCTTCATGAGGCAGCGTCCACCTTCTTTCAGTGAGTCTACTGATCCATTAGTTTCTGAACAATGGATTAGTACTACTGAAAAGATATTTTCAGTTCTTCAATGTTCTGAACATGATAAAGTCATCCTAGCAGTGTATCGTTTGGAAGGAGATGCTGATCAATGGTGGAATCTTATTAAGAATACGAGGCAAAGGGATGAAATTGAGTCTATGGAATGGGACGAGTTCAAGAACATATTTTTCAATAAGTACTTCCCTCGTATTCTCCAAACAAAGATGGAGAAAGAGTTCCTTGAACTGAAGCAAAGGGATGATGAATCTATTAGTACCTATGAAGCAAATTTTACAAGTCTTGCAAGGTACGCTTCTGGTATTATTATCCAACCTGAGAGTAAGATCGATCGATTCTTTAGTGGCTTAAAACCAAGTCTTCGAAGGGAATTAGCCATAAGAGACTTCAATAGCTACGAGGAAATCGTTCGATGTGCTCTCAAAGTCGAGATGGAGATTGGAGTTACCCATCAGTCACATGGGTTTGATAAGAAGAGGAAGATGGAATTCAAAGAAAAATCTAAAGAGCACACGGAAAAGAAGATGAGCTTTTCCTTATGCTCAAAGTGTGGAAAGAAACATGGAGGGAGTTGTCTTAAAGGGACAAGTAAATGTTTTAAATGTGGAAAAGAAGGTCATCGGGCATTTGAATGCCGTGATAATGGGAAGAAGATGTCTAATGACGCAAACAAAGGAAGGGATACACAGAATGAACCTACTACACTTCAATGTTTCAAGTGCAAGGAGATGGGGCATTATGCAAATCAATTCCCAAATCCAAGGGTTGATGATGATGGTCGACATCAACAAAATCTTAAGGCAAAAGACAAAGGAAAGTCACATGCAATTTCTATCAGCGATGTGGAGTACGATAACGAAGTGGTGAAAGGTACACTTACCATCCACTCTAAAGTAGAAAATTTTTTATTTGATTCTGGATCCACCCACTCTTTTATTTATAAAGAATTTTCTAAGGGTATCACCGTATTACCTCAACAATTAGATGTTGAGTTAGCTGTGACAACACCTAATGGCACAACAGTCGCATCAAAAGTTTATAATTCTTCTCCGATCGAAGTTTGTGGGAAAGTGCTTCCTGCAAATCTTGTGATCCTTCCTTTAGTGGAATTTGATGTGATTCTTGGAATGGATTGGCTTTCTCTACATGGAGCTCATATCAATTTCCAAAGAAGGGAAGTCACATTTCATATTCCAGATCAATCTACGATCGTATACCAATGCAAGGATGAACATAACCTTCCAGTGGAAATTTCTTCCATCTTATGGGTATTGATTCCACTAAATGAAGGTTATTTATCTCAAATGGTTGGTGAGAAACTCACGATTAAGAATATGCCCATTGTACGGGAGTATGATGATGTCTTTCCGGAGGAATTACCGGGTCTCCCACCAAATCGTGAAGTTGAGTTTTCAATAGAACTCGTACCGGGTGCTTTGCCTATTTCAAAGACACCTTATAGAATGGCCCCAATTGAGTTGCAGGAATTGAAGAAGCAACTCAAAGAGAATCTTGATAAGGGATTCATACGCCCTAGTGCGTCACCTTGGGTAGCACCTGTTCTATTTGTTAAGAAGAAAGATGGATCAATGAGACTCTGCATTGATTATCGAGAACTTAACAAGATCACTATCAAGAACAAATATCCTCTCCCACGCATTGATGACTTATTTGACCAACTACGCGGAGCTCAATACTTTTCCAAGATTGATCTTCGTTCAGGGTATCATCAATTAAGGGTCAAAAGGGAGGATATACCAAAGACGGCTTTCCGTACAAGGTATGGACACTATGAATTTATAGTGATTCCATTTGGTCTTACTAATGCCCCTGCTATCTTCATGGATCTAATGAATAGAGTCTTTAGAGACTATCTTGATCAATTTGTGGTAGTCTTTATAGACGATATTCTTGTCTATTCAAAGAGCAAGGAAGAGCATGAAGATCACTTGAGAATTATATTGAAGACCCTGAGAAAGGAGAAGCTTTATGCCAAATTTACCAAGTGTGAATTTTGGCTTCAAAAAGTTGCATTTTTGGGTCACATAATCTCAAAAGAGGGGATATCTGTGGATCCAGCAAAAACAGAGGTTATCAAAAGATGGTCGAGACCAACAACAGTAACTGAGATTCGAAGTTTTCTTGGTTTGGCTGGATATTATCGACGTTTTGTAAAATATTTTTCACGATTATCTAATCCACTCACCAAGTTGACTCGGAAAGGAGTTAAGTTTGTCTGGACAGAGGAATGTGAAGAGAATTTCAAGGAGTTGAAAAGAAGGTTATCTAGTGCACCTGTGCTCACACTGCCTTGTAGTGGAGAAAGGTTTGTGATCTACAGTGATGCATCCAAGAAGGGATTGGGGTGTGTTCTTATGCAAAATGATATGGTGATAGCTTATGCCTCACGACAGTTGAAAATCCATGAGCAAAATTACCCAACACATGATTTGGAGTTGGATGCGGTAATCTTTGCATTAAAGATTTGGAGGCATTACCTTTATAGTGAAAGGTGTTATATTTATACTGATCATAAAAGTTTAAAATATATTTTCACACAAAAGGATCTGAATATGCGTCAAAGAAGATGGTTGGAGCTGATTAAGGATTATGACTGCTCAATCCATTACCACCCTGGGAAAGCAAACAAGGTGGCAGATGCATTAAGTCGACAAGACCATGCTAGTTTATCCATGATGAGGATCACAAAGGATCCAATATTTATGGATTTACAAAGGATGGATCTTGGAATTATAATGGAAGGGGAAAAATCTTATCTTTCTCACATGAATGTTCAACCATCTATACATGTGAAGATTAAAGAGGCACAGAAAGAAGATGTCGAGTTACAAAAGAAGGTGAGAAATGTTCCTGAATTCAACCTTGATTGTGATGGGATAATAAAGTTCAGGAATCGAGATTGTGTTCCTTCCATCCCCGAATTAAAGAATGAGCTACTGGATGAGGCTCATAGTTCATCATTCTCTATTCATCCTGGAAGCACGAAGATGTATAGGGACCTGAAAGAGTACTTCTGGTGGGATGGAATGAAAAGAGATGTTGCTGAATATGTCTCTCGATGCTTGGTTTGTCAACAAGTTAAAGCTGAGAGACAAAAGTCTAAGGGGATGTTACAACCATTACCCATACCCAAATGGAAATGGGAAAACATCACTATGGACTTTGTCACAGGACTTCCTAAAACATCCAAAGGCAATAATGCTATCTGGGTCATAGTTGATCGTCTTACAAAGTCTGCACACTTCATTCCTATTAGAGAGGATTTCTCTCTAGATCAACTTGCCAGGATATATGTAAAGGAAGTGGTAAGATTGCATGGAGTACCACTTTCTATCATATCTGATCGGGATCCGAGATTTACCTCGAAGTTCTGGCGAAGTCTTCAGCATACTCTGGA
Organism: Viscum album; assembly: GCA_963277665.1. Lineage (NCBI taxonomy): Eukaryota > Viridiplantae > Streptophyta > Magnoliopsida > Santalales > Viscaceae > Viscum > Viscum album. Next base: position 1,630,748,879 of record OY728150.1, read on the forward strand.
TACAGAGTTGAGTTTCAGCACTACTTATCATCCCCAGACAGACGGTCAGTCTGAGAGAACAATTCAAACCCTAGAAGATATGTTGAGAGCTTGCTCTATGGATTTCAAAGGAGGTTGGGATCAACACCTACCTTTGGTGGAATTTTCTTATAATAATAGCTTTCACTCCAGTATTCAGATGGCTCCTTATGAAGCTCTCTATGGAAAGAAATGCAGGACTCCAACTTGCTGGGATGAAGTTGGGGAAAGAAAGCTATTAGGACCTGATCTCGTTGATGAAATGGCAGAAAAGGTCAGAGCTATTCAACAAAACATAAGCGCAGCTCAGAGTCGACAGAAAAGTTATGCCGACAACCGAAGAAAAGACCTAGAGTTTGAAGTGGGTGATAAAGTGTTCTTACGAATATCTCCCTGGAAGAGGGTTATGAGATTTGGAAAGAAGGGAAAGTTGAGCCCTAGATATATCGGTCCTTTCGAAATACTGGATCGTGTTGGGAAGGTAGCTTACCGATTGGCGCTTCCACCGAATCTCTCTCAAGTTCACGATGTGTTCCATGTATCTCTCCTGAGAAAGTACATACCAGATCCTTCACATGTACTCAGGTCAGAAGTTGTACCGTTGGAGCAAGATCTTTCTTATGAAGAACAGCCGATAGAGATTCTGGATCGTAGAGAAAAAGTCCTACGAAACAAGACCACTCGATTGGTGAAAGTTTTATGGAGGAACCACCAACTTGAAGAAGCTACATGGGAGCTTGAGGATATGATGAGGGAGAAGTATCCTCTTCTGTTTGTTACAAAGTGACGAATTTCGAGGGAAAAATTCTTTTTAAGGGGGGTAGAATGTAACACCCGAGACTTTTATGTTATATAAATCATCAAAGGAATTTTTTTCTACACAACACTTGCTTGGCTTGCTTTACACGCAATCGCGACCTTCCTCGATAGCTTGCGTCGTACGCAATACCGAGTTTCACTAAACAACAATATGCTATTAAAAATAGCCATTATGAATAGTAATAACCACTTTTTGAAATTTTATAAATTTTATTTTTCAAAATGGACATCATTTTTGGACTCAGAATATCGAAATTAGCCTAGGGTGAAATTTTGGTTTTTTTCTGAACACTTTCAATTTTTGATGAATAGTGAAACCACTAAGTGGTAGGTTAAAAACTGAATTTTGCATAAAACTTAATTTTACCGCTTCTGTGAATGGAATTTCAAAAATCCGACAGACACGGTTGATATCAGTAAGTAAAATGTGGTTCAATGAGATAAAAATAATTTTTTGGTGAATAGTAACTTTTTACTATTTTTACCGCGGTTAATAGTAAATAGGGTAACTAAGGGTAAATATGATATTAATATTACCCTAACACATGTCCTAATTCTATTGGACAAGTGTAATTCGACCAAAAACATACTTAGGAATAAAATATGACCATTTAGGCCCACTTGGATTAGATTAGGACATTTATTATTAATTTATTTAAAGAAGGGTTAAAATAGTTAAAATCAAAGTTTAATAAGTAAATCATTTTTAATATGGAGTTATACATAAGATAAATTCGATTGTAAATATTCATTAGAAAGCTAAAACGATTTCATACATGATGGTATTTTATTTGTAATTTTTAGACATAAAATAATATAATTTATTTATGACACAAAGATGATGCAGTAATTATCTTATTAATGAAATATTGACATAATTGATAATATAAATACCAAAATAAATGTGATTTAAGACTTTTTATGAATTACACTAATTATCTAGGTTACTATGATATATTAGTGTTGATTTAATCAACTTGGTTCGAACATATAATGCTGTTATGACTTTCACAAAAATCATATATCAAATAGTGTCAAAATTGACACAAAATAGTTTTTAAATCAAATATTATATTATTAATTGTTATTTTATTCCTAAAAATCTAAGGTTCGGCCAAATGACTTAGATAAGGATATATATATTAAAAATAAACAATTTTGGGTTCGTTTTGCATATTATAGTAAGTGTATTAACCATATAGTGAAAGAAAACAAAAAGACATGGTAAAAGTTAAATTATTTAACTTAGAGTTAAATCTAATTGATAAGGTTAAAATAATACCCTAAACTTGTCTAAATCCTATTGGTTGATAGGATTTCGACCCTTACCCACTTTAGCTTCGAAATATGACCCTTTGGAACCATTATAAACCGATTTTGACTTTAATATAAAATAATATTTTGAGATATTCCTAAGGTGCCCCTCTCCTCCCTTATAAAAGGGCACCTCCTCCCCCTCCTCCTCACACCGATTTGAGCACTCATGCTCGGCCAAACCCTGCCATTTTCTCCTCTCCACTTCCCTAGAATAATCCTAGAGGTCCTGGTCTTCTTCAAAGACCAATCTTAGTTCCCTAAGTGGAGGAATCAAAGAATCGTTCCAAAGAAGAGGTAATATCCATTACCGATCTTTTCAATTTCTTTCTTCTTCAACTTCTTCTCCTTTAGTTGTTTCATGATAAAGTAATAACATCAGTATTAATTACATACTGATATGTTATTATAAATATGAAACAACCCTAATTCACCTTCTATCCATCCTACGGAAAAATGAAATCACCGCGCGTGCATACGTACGGAATACCGTCTCCACGTCGTGGTGTAATCTATTTTTCCACCATCACTTTACAAGGATGGGTATAATGGTGTAATGAGTAACTATTTATGATTATTATAAAGTAATATTGTTACTGAAATAATATATATATACTCCAATACAGTTCCACGATCATAGGAACGATATCATCACTCGTGCGTACGTACGGAATACCGTCTCCACGATGTGATGCGACTCGTTCTACATGATCATCATTACATAGTAATTATATAAATGAATTGAATGAATAAATATGATATATGTTACACTAATACCATTCTGGATATAATGAATCTATAACCTTAAAAGAAGAATAAGAATGTATTCGGCAAAACACGCATAAGAACAAAAGGCAATAAAGACCCGAGTAACAGGTAACAATGAAATATTACTAACAAGAAGCTAAGAATATGACCATATATGATATCATATCAATATGTATGATTCTAGAATAAGTCAATAACATTATTTAAACCATTATACAGGAGCTTCGGACACGAACAAAGCAAATCGGACCTAAGGTAAGGGAAATATCACAATCTCATTTTTATCTGAGATTGTTTATTCGTAAGTATTTACTGGGGTGTATTTTATCATCCACGTCCATGTTTCATCAATATGTAATATTACTTCCATCCACATACAATTGATTAAATCCATTTTTACCCTTCGGTGAGTTTTTAGTAAAAGAAATGAAAGGAATCTTTTGTCGTTTTTCGTACGAGGTACTTTTTGACTTTTCCGACAAAATTGCGAAGAATGTTTTTTTTTACTTATACGGCATGAATGGATTTTTAAAACATTATTTCCAAGAAGCTTCCTTTACAAGTTTTCAAGTTTATTTTAATCAAATTCTTTTATTTTAAAGTTGTATGACATGTTATGAAAGGAAAAATGTTTTTGAAAAAGAAAGGATATTTTCCTCAAGAATGGAGTTCAAGTGTTTTATCAAAATTATTTTCCATCTAAGATAATAAAGGGTTCTGTTTTTTTATCCCTATTATTACATGGATTTGATTATGTTGTGATGGAAACATTTTTATGAATTCCTTTATCTTATATGAATTGTTTTATGATGTCATGTTGTTTAAGAATCCCATTTTTATTACATGGGTTATGCGATGATGTATGATTTATGATTATGTGGCACACATAAGAAAGGATTCATTATAAGATGGGTGGGACCTATATCTCCATCCAATGCATTGGGTAAAGATTTTATATCTCATGAGATAGATAGGGCTGGAATGGTAGGTTATACCGGTTTAGTGAAACAGGACTGAAACGAGGGTTACTCGGTTCAGAAAGGGACTTTGTCCACTAAGATAGTCTTGGCAATGAGTCATGACTAACAAGAAATGATTTTCCATGATTATGTGTGCATGCCACAAAGTTTCAAGTTTTATGTTATGATTATGGGGATCTCATTTTCACTTCTATGATTTGTTCCATGTTAAGATATTATGATCTCTTTTGCAGGTTATGATTTTCAAAAAGATATGATATGATTTTTATTTCCTTTATTTGCCTTGCTGATCATTTGAGCTCACCCTTTTATGTTTTCTTTTCCCCAGGTCAGGAAGATGGATATTAAGTAGAATATGCTAATAGGGACCCTAGATATGATGAAATAAATGGGAGACACTGTAGAAGATTTATGAACCAGTTGTTTATGTTTCCCAGTTTCTAAAGACACTATACCTATACGGTCCTTTGTGGTTTTGTCATATGTTGTAATAAGTGTGCTTCAATTTTGAAGTATTAACAATGTATGTAAAGTATGGGTCGTTATACTAACGACATCACATCAAAATGAGTTGATGAGAGATAAAAAAGGGTATATCATCACATGGAAATAAAATTTACATCAATAAGGATATATGAGAACATATCCCAACATAACAATATGTAAATTAAAAGACCCAACAAAAGAAGTCTTTTAAAAAGAGGAGGGTGAAAGGTTCCCTTACCGACATGGGTATCTTTCGAAACATACACCTCGTGAAAGAAGGACAATACAAAATTGATGTAAATACTCATAAAAGAAAGTATATTACACAATTACTAAAAAAATGGGAAGTACATACACCACTCAAAGGAAATTCTGGCAAATGTAGCATAAATCTCACGGGAATAAAAGTGAGATGAAAAATCCCTTACGAAAACTCGGCAGCCTAACGGCGCCACTTAAAACTTCCAAAAATGGATTGATGAGATCAAATAGGGTCTCTCATCATATTAACATAAAGTTTAAAGAAAGTGGAATATAAAATAACATCCCCCAACATAAAAAAGAATTGCTTAAAAGAAGTGACATAAAAGAGAGTACTTAAAAAGAAAGAGAGAAGATAGATCTCTTACGAAAATTCGGCAGCCTAACGGCGCCACATAAAACATCCAAAATGGATTGATGAGAGAGAATAGGGTCTCTAATAATATGAACATAAAAATTACAGTAATATTAATATAAAATAACATCCCAATAACAAGAAATATGATCTTTAAAAGGAATGACATAAAATAGTGTACTTAAAAAGAAAGAGAGGAGTAGGATCCCTTACCTCGGGTCCGACTTGACTCGATCGTTCTTTAACGTCCTGAATAATAAACTTGAGTTAATTTCCACTTTATTAAGAACATTTTTCTAGTTCATTATTCCTTTAATATAAATTATTGCCATGTTATAAAAATTATGTAATCATTTAAGTTAATAATGTTTGTTTTGTTGATATTTGGTTATTAAGTCGAAAGTGTACTTCTTACAATTACATATTGTTCGTGTGGTCAAATGTTCATTATATCCAGAATTATATTCATGATTTGGATATAATATATATCATATATATCCATAATATACATGTATTTATAATATTACATAATCATTTAGAGGTAAGAAATGAAATGCACCATTCATGGAGACGGTAAGCCGTACGTACGCATGAACGCTACTTTCATTTCTATGTCATATTAATGGAATTAAAACCAAATGAGAGGTATGTATATTTTAATTCCAGAATTATATTCATCATTTATATGTAACATATATAATATATAATAACTTTAAATCCATCTTTTATACATCCCACATATGGCATTAACGAATCAAATCACTTTGATGGGGCGGTAGTCCGCACTTCCTAAAATGAAATTATCGTGTTTACCCACAATGGAAACCATAAAGGTATACCAAAAAAGAAAAATACAGAAACCTAAACATATTATATATCATATATAAATATATTGACAAATTAATGGCCACCTTTTAAGGTGTTATATGAGTGTTGAACAATCATCGTTTCGTGAGGCAGAAATTCTCCATCCACAGAAACAATATGTTCTTTAACCATTTGATGTAGGTGTGTCTAAGTGTAGCTCTAATGCTTCTTATAACAACATCCTAGTATATTGAAGATACTTTATTTGTTACAAAATAAATGAATAAAAAGAGTTTAGGGGTTTGGAGAAGAAAAATAAAACAAAAGAACACAAGTGAAGACATTACCTTAAAATCGGGTAACTCCCTTTGGTTTGAGCTCAAAGGCTTCCTTGGGAAAAATTCCGCCCAAATTGAGGCTTCAAGGAGTCATAGAGGGATGTGGAGAGACAAAATGGGTAGGGTTTGGCAGAGCAAAAGGCTTTGGATGTGTGGTTAAGGAGGTATAGGTGGGGGCCTTTTATAAGAGGAGAGGAGGGGCACTCTTGGAAAGGTATAAAATGTAACTTTGTTTTCAAATGAGTTTCGGATTTTAATGGTCCCAAATTGATTTTTTTCGAGGATAAGGTGATAATGGTTCGAAATCCACTCATCCAATAGGTTTTGGACATGTTTAGGTCTTATATTTTACATTATCTTTCCATTTTATTTAAATCATTAAATAATGAGGTCATCGCTGCATCATCATGATGTCATAAATAATTTAATTTATTTAATGTCTAAAAATTATAAAAAAATACTATGATGTAGGAAATATTTTTATATTTCCAATGAATATTTATAGTCGAAAAGATAATTTATGTAGACAAAATTAAAAATATTTTACTTAGCTGATACATTCTTTGTTACATTTAACATTCTTTAAAAATAAAAAGATAAAAAGTCACTTTCTCACAAAAGTGATTGCATGGGGCCCCCAAGTTTTTCACAAGGCATACCATTGTCACCCATGAGACAACCAGTATCCTTAGGACACATTTTGTGGTCATTTTTAATTATTATGATATTATCTTATTTTCTTTAACTACCCGATTACTCATTAATCAAGATAATTAAAGATAATTACCGTTGTTACTATTCATAATGTCCAAAAACAAAAGAGTCTTAATTACATAATTTGGACCTTCTGATTACAAATATGTAATTCATTTTACCAAATTACAAACACATAAATTTCAATAATTAATTTAAAAAACTTCCCGTTGTCAAAACAAATAGCGGGTTTTTTTGAAACAATATTTATGAAAAGTTCGGTACTTGTTTATGCCTAATTCCAAAGCGAAATCAATCCAAATGACCATCATTGAATTACATGGTAAAAATATATTCTAATTACACTTTAAAAAAAATTAAAAAGATAATATAACCATATAATTATATTATATGAAAAAGTCGTTTTGATGTAAAATGCAGTATTTATAACTATTCATTGAAAAATGAACATTGTCAGAAAAATACCAAAAATTAACCCAAGGTAAATTTAAATGTCCCAATCATAAATAATATGTTTATTTTGAAAAATAGAGCTTATAAAATTGTCAAAAAGTGGATTTAAAATGGTTTCGCCATCAAAAGGCGGTTAATCGACCTTTTAAAGATTATTAGAATGTTTACGCTTAAAAACTGGATTCATTTGCATTTTTAATCCTCTAACATTTATTGTAAAGAGTAAAAATATTTGAAAAACATATATAATAATTTTGTAGTTAGTTCTCTTCATTCCCGCCATTACAACGGCAAGGCGTTAACTACCATTTAAAATAATATTATTTTATTATTAGAGTGCAACGTAAGATTCCCAAGAAACTCGTTGTTGCGTATTGGGTACGCCATCGAGCATAGCATCCCCTTTAAAGTAATATTAATATTTTATTCACAAATATGGATAAATATAAATATGTCAAGTTCTTTATTTACCTGGGGTGTTACATCCTTCCCCCCTTTTGGGAATTGCATCCTAGCAATTTTAAAATTGGGCTTGGAAACATCCTTGGACGTCCCACATCGGAACAAGAGTCGGTAAAGCAATCACTTCAAAATAAATAAAGATAAGTACAATGGTCACCCGAGTTAACCCATACTAGGATTCCAAGTATGAAAATATGGACATGGAGGAAAAAAACAAAGGGTCATGTTCTGATGGAGAGTGACAGAAAACATGTTTAGGAGAAAGTTAACCACAAGAAAATCATTAAACTGTGATGAGTTAAACAGTATTTGATTCCCCAGTAGGAAAAGTTAATAGACAAAATTTTTATTTTAAGTTACTTTTTATTGCGGAATTTATTCATATGGAAACATAATCACTTATCATGTTGACTTTCAACTTTTATTAGATTCCTTACACAAACTCATATTTTCTCCAAAAGACGAGTATTTAGGAAGACTTGTTCACATTAAGAGTACTATAATCAACTTCTATAGAATCACCTAATCCACAAAAGAGAGCTATATACTTTCCATGTCTTTAGACTTTAACCAAAACCAAAACCAAAAAGGTTAGAACAAGATCAGATAATCCAGAAAAGGATAACCCTTTATAAAAAGAAAATATATTCTTAATCTCCAAAATTTGTCCAACAAAACCCAAAGTTCAACGAGGACCATTCTATAATCAATTTTTCAATAAAATTATTCAAATTAAACCAAACTATGATTGAAACCCAAATATTTGAAGGATTTAGTCACACAGTCTTCCAAGTTAAATCGTAACATTTATCTCCAAACAACATCAGTTGCTCTTAATGTCTCGTATTGAAAATTAATTAACCTAATCACATATCCTCCATGATAGGTAAATAAATATCCCTAGATAACCCAAAATCAACTTACTCTTAATTCATAAAATCATATAACTAAAAAGAATCACTCAAACTAACCAGGGACTTCACGTAGTCCAGTGGTAGGCGATAAAAACCAGTTGCACTTTGGTTGTGGGTTCGATTCCCGCAGCTTTGTCCGACGCGACGGGTTGTCACATGGTCTGCGTGTTTTCCTTTTTCCAAAACTATATAATTCTCAAATCATTCCCCAAAAAGAGATAAAATCATCAAAAATAACCATAACATAATTTAACCTCAATTTTATCTCAAGCCTTTCACTTCCATCATAACATATAGTAACCCATAATTACCTCAAAAGTAAGGATCATATAAACCCAAATGGTTCTTTATAACTATGTCCACAAAAGAACAGATAACTATTCCCTGAATAAAAATTTTATATATTAAACATCAAGGTTACACATACTATAAAATGTCTTCTAATGTAACCCCATCATCAAAAGAGACTTAATACTCTTAAGAATTTCACCATAACTCTTGAATCCCTTATATGTTGACATCTTACTCATTCAACATTCTTCATGACCCATTAACCATTCCTTTCCAACTTATTCTGAAATACTTATTTCCTACAAACAAAATCATGAATCATACCCTAAGATTCCAAAATAGGAAAACAATAATTATGAAATAATCCATACCTTTGATTGGTCATTTTCGATTTCTTCATCCTCAATCGGAATGGCATTAGGTATTGGTAAACGAACATTTGAACGATCTTGGTGATCCCATTCATGAAACTTCTTTATAGGACATGTGTTTGCATAATGACCATGCACACCACATTTAAAACATTCAATTGATCCCTCAGAAAGAACTTCTTTCCCTTTCCTCGAGTAAACTGGATGCTTCCTTTTTCCATGGCAGGTTCTTACTTTATGACCTTCATTTCCACATCTATAGCATATTTCTGTCCCTTTGAAACATTTTCCTAGGTGTCTCTTTCCACATTTTTGACACATAGGTTTTTGAACACACTTACCTTTATGATTATTACCTGTAGTTCCGTAGGGATTTTTTTCTCGCATATATGATGCCATAGATAAATCACCAGGGCTTAGGTGGTCAATCATGAATCCAGATAGTTGGTTGAGGATAATCACAAGAGTTCTCATTGCAACTCCCATATCATTCAGTTGCTTGCTAAAAAAACTGTCACAGTTTCCTTCACATCCACTGTTACTTTGGGGCCTGCTAGATCCAGCCATTTACTAAAACCAAAAAGGTCAGTGTGAGTATATCAACAAAATCATCATGTACTAATGAGGAATATAAACACTAAGATATACTTACTCATTCACTTTATCTAAAACTAGGACTCTTTCTGAAATCTTAACCATTATGGTAATGTCACTGATGCTTAAAGAATACCCTAACCTCTAAGGTTATCTAAACTGACCTTTGATACCAACTATAAGGCCCCAGCCTTAAACCTTACTTAATCTTGAGTTACTACAAGATTACACATTGAGGATCTTTTCAGGTTTAGATTTTTAGAGAATTAGATCATAAAACTTGCATTACATTCCACATTTAAACAAAGTGGTTACATAAAAGATAGTATTCATTTTTCCCATCGATGGAAACATATTTAAAATAAAACATGGATTCTTTCTTGACACTTCCATAACTCTATCATCATATCATGTACCCTTCCCTTGACCTATAAAAAACCTTTCAAAAACTTGGGATAAGCATAAAAAGCTCAGTAAGGGATATAAAAATATGGAAAGGAAACATGAGTACATGTATACATAAGAATGAAATCATACTTTACCCATAAAACATAAGCAATTTAACATACCTCATAAAATCATGAATAAATCATAGAAATCATAGTACATAAAGGTAACTTGAGGAATTCATAACATTCTCACGTAGGGAGTAACCCTCTTGGTTACGTTTGGAATACCCACCACAGTATATTCCCTAAATCTCTTCGGAGAAACCTTAACTTTCACTCCTTCGCGTTACTATAAAACCCCAGGTAAATAAAGAATATGACATTTTAATATTGATCCATATTTGTGAATAAAATATTAATATGACTTTAAAGGGGACTCTATGCTCGATGGCATACCCAACATGCAACAACGAGTTTCTTGGGAATCTTACGTTGCACTCTAATAATAAAATAATATTATTTTATATGGTAGTTAACATGTAGTCGTTGTATTGGAAGGAATGGATAGAAATAACTAAAATATGATTTTAAATGTTTTTAAATATTTTTACATTTATCCAATAAAAGATAAAGGCTTAAAATACGGAAAGAATTCAATTTTAGGCGTATATGCCCTAGTTTTCACTAAAGGTTCACTTATCACCTTTTGATAGAGAACCGTCATTGAATATAGTTTTGTTCACTGGTATAAATTCTATTAGACCAAATAAAACTCTTATTAAGAATTGGGACATCAAAATTTACTTTGTGAAAATTTTTGGTATCTTTCCGATAAAGTACATTTTTTTAATGAATACTGTAAAATGTTGTATTTTAATTCAAAACCTCTTTTTAATATAATTTATTTATATTTTTAGATTATCTTTTGAATTGTTTTTAAAGTGAAATTATAATATATTTTTACCATTAAATCCAATAGTGGTTGTTGGAATTAATTTCACTTTGAAATCAGACTTAAACTAGTGTCAATCTTTTGATACTTATTGTTTCATAAAAACACGTTATTTACTCTGACAGCGGGAATTAATTATTAAATTAATTAATGTGACTTATAATTTTTTAATTTTGTAAAATAGACTTCATTTTTGAATTTGGAATATCAAATATAGCTTAGGGTGAATTTTTGGTATTTTTCTGAAAAACTTCAATTTTTGATGAATAGTGAAACCACTAAGTGGTACTTATAAAAATTGATTTTTCCGTTTAAATGAAATTTTTCCATCCTTGTGTTTTAAATTTCAAAAATACTACATACATGGTTGTCATTAAGAAGTAAAATGTGGTTCAATGGGATAAAAATAATTTTTTGGTGAATAGGAACTTATTAAGTTTTTAATCGTGATTAGAGATAATTAGTGTAGTTTATGTTAAGAATAATGTTTTAATAAAATTAAATGACCTATACCCATGTCCTACCCTAATTGGATGTGTCATGGCCGACCAATACAATCCATGGGTCAACTTGGGGACCCCATGGAGCCACTTTGGTTGGGAAATGACATAAATATCATTTTATTTAATGTTAAAGTAAAAATGACACAAACATGAGATGTTTTACTAAAATACTTTTTACATGGTGTTATACAAGTCATCCTTTTGACTATAAAAATTAATTGGAAATATAAAAATATTTACTACATCATTGTTTTTTTTATAATTTTTAGACATTAAATAAATTAAATTATTTATGACATCATGATGATGCAGCGATGACCTCATTATTTAATGATTTAAATAAAATGGAAAGATAATGTAATATCTAAGACCTAAACATGTCCAAAACCTATTGTATGGGTGGATTTCGAACCCTTATAACATTATCCACTAATTATATCAATGTGGGACCTTTTAAATCCGAAACGCATTTTCAAATAAAGTAACCTTTTCTTACTTTCCAAGAGTGCCCCTCCTCTCCTCATATAAAAGGCACCCACCTCTACCTATTTACCCACACCTCTAAAGCCTTTGGCTCGGTCAACCTCTGCCTATTTAATCTCTCCAGATCCCTTTATAACTCCTTAAAGCCTCACTTTTGGCAGAATCCTTTCCAAGGAATCCTTTGAGCTCAAATCAAAGGAAGTTACTCGATTTAAAGGTAATGTCTTCACTTGTGTCCTTTTGTTTTATTTTTCTTCTCCAACCCCCTAAAATCTTTTTATTAATTTATTTTGTAACAAATACAGTATCTTCAATATACTATTATGTTGTTATAAGAAGGATTCGCGCTACACTTACACACACCTACATCTAATGGTTAAAGAACATATTGTTTCCGTGGATGGAGAATTTCTGCCTCCCGAAATGATGATTGTTCAACATTATTATAACACCTTCAAAGGTGGCCATTAAGATAACACTATGTTTATATATGATATCTAATATGTTTATGTTTTACTTAAGCTTCTGTATTTTTCATTTATGGCATTCCATTATGGTTTCCATTATGGGTAAACGCGATATCTTCATTTAAGGAAGTGCGGACTATCGCCCCCTCGAAGTGATTTGATTCGTTAATACCATATGTGGTACGTATAAAGGATATATTTAATGATATTATATATGATACCATACTGTAATTAAAATACAATTATGTATCATTATGTTTTAATTCCATTAAATATGAAATAAAAATGGAAGTAGAGTTCATGCGTACGTACGGCTTACCGTCTCCATGAACGGGGCATTTCATTTCTTAACTATACATGTTATGTAATATTATAAATGCATGAATATACTGGATATATATGATATATATGATATATACATCATTACTACAACTCTGGATATAATTAACCTTTGACCACACGAACAACATGTAATTGTAAGAAGTCCACTTTCGACTTAAGAACCAAATATCGACAAAACAAACATTATTAACTTAAATGATTTAATAATGTTTATGACATGGTAATAAGTGATATAAGAGAAATAATGAACTTGAAAAATGTTATTAAGGAAGTATAAATTAACTCAAGTTTATTATTCTGGATATTAAAGAACGATCGAGTCAAGTCGGACCTGAGGTAAGGGATCCTACTCCTCTCTTTCTTTTTAAGTACACTCTTTTATGTCATTCCTTTCAAAGATCATCTTTCTTGTTATTGAGATGTTATTTTATATTACTCTTACTGTAATTTTTATGTTCATGTGAAGAGAGACCCTATTATATCTCATAAATCAATTTTGTATGTTTTAAGTGGCGCTGTTAGGCTGCCGAATTTTCGTAAGAGATCTAACCTCTCTCTTTCTTTTTAAGTACTCCCCTTTGTGTCACTTCTTTTAAGATCTTCTTTGTTATGTTGGGGGATGTTCTTTTATATTCCTCTTTCTATAAAATTTATGTTAATATAATGAGATACCCTATTTGATATCATCAATCCATTTTTGTAAGTTTTATGTGGCGTTGTTAGGATGCCGAGTTTTCGTAAGGGATTTCTCATCTCACTTTTATTCCCGTGAGATTTATGCTACATTTGCCACAATTTCTTTTGAGTGGTGTATGTACTGCCCATTATTCTACTCTTTGTGTAATATAATTTTGTTTATGAGTATTTACATCATTGATGTATTGTTCTTCTTTCATGGGGTGTATGTTTTGAAAGATACCCAAGACGGTAAGGGAACCTTTCACCCTCCTCTTTTTAAAAGACTGCTTTTGTTGGGTCTTTTAATTTACATATTGTTATGTTGGGATATGTTCTAATATATCATTATTGATGTAAATTTTATGTCCATGTGATGAGATACACTTTTTATCTCTCATCAACTCATTTTGATGTGATGTCGTTAGGCTGTCAAGGGAACTTCTTAACCCAATTTCAATTTCTTTGGGTCCAACATGTAGTTATTGAATATGTCATCCTTTGAATATGTGTGAATGACCTTTGATTATTTTACACATAATATCCACTTATATTTGGTGTATTCGTTTTTCACACATAATTATGTAATTGATTTGTCCTTAAACCAAGGATATCGTCTTTTGTATGGGACTTCGTCTCAATCTCCTTTCATTGAGGCATATTTTGTTTTATACACAACCTTATTTTATATGGTGTATAAACCCCATTGACTTTTATGTTTATTCAAAAGGAATATTTTTTATATGAAGCGTTTACTAAACGAACAAAGGGAATGTTTTTGTCGTACGTATGTGGCGACAACGACTTCTCCGCCGCCGTGACCATTATTTGAGTTTCGTCTTCCTCTACAAGCGATACCTTTTTTCAAAGAAAAATAAATACCATGTTTTACTTTTCTTTTATTTTGGTATTGAAAAAGGTTTTCATAATATTCTTATATCAATGTGTGGTATTGATATCTTGTGATTGAAAGGTAGAAATGTTATGTTTCCTTTATGCATGTTTTATGTGATACGATTATGTTGAGGTTCTTGGGCATTATTATGAAGACGGGTGGTTCCGTGATAGACTAAGGGCGGGTGAGCCCGATATAGCTCTCCAATGCATTGGGTAACGCGAAGGAGTGAAAAGTTAAGGTTTCTCCGAAGTGATTTAGGTAATATATTGTGGTGGGTATTCCAAACGTAACCAAGAGGGTTACTCCATACGTAAGAATGTTACCAATGCCTGAAGTTACCTTTTATGTCTTATGATTTCTATGATTTATTCATGATTTGATGAGGTATGTTAAAGTTCCTATGTTTTATGGGAAAAGTATGATTTCATTCTTATGTATATATGAACATATGATTCCTTTCCATATTTTTATAACCCTTACTGAGCTTTTTATGCTCATCCCATGTTTTCGAAATGTTTTTCACAGGTCATGGGAAAGGTACATGATGCGATGATAGTGTCAAGGATGTGTCAAGAAAGAATCTATGTTTTATTTTAAATATGTTTCTGTTGATTGGAAGAATGAATAATGTATTTTATGTAACCAATTTGTTTAATTGTGGAATTTAATGCAAGTTTCATGATCTAATTCTCTAAAATTCTAAACCTGAAAAGATCCTCAATGTGTAATCTTGTAATAACTCAAGATTAAGTAAGGTTTAATATTGGGGC
This sequence comes from Viscum album, assembly GCA_963277665.1. NCBI lineage: Eukaryota > Viridiplantae > Streptophyta > Magnoliopsida > Santalales > Viscaceae > Viscum > Viscum album. The sequence continues at coordinate 1,630,764,303 of OY728150.1, forward strand.
CTTATAGTTGGTATCAAAGGTCGGTTTAAACAACTTTAGGGATTAGGAGTTCTTGTGAGACACATGATTAGTCCATATATCTATTATTTCAGTTAAATCCTTGTTTTATAACTTTTTTTTCAGGTCAACTAAAGTCGGTTACGAATGAAAGGATAATGATCTCAAATGACATTCCTATCTCTTCCTAATGACATGCTTGCAATAATTATTGCAAAGTCATCTTCGGATGATTGTGAAAATTTTTCTAGCATACAACTCACTTGCAAGAAGTTGTTTGAGATATCAAACACCTCCACTATACCTCTTTATCATCATGGATCATGGGTTTTTTTAGACAAATACTATTTTCACATTATTCTCATATTTTCAAGAAAGATAAATATTATCAAGGTATTTTCAAATATTTTACCTCATCACAATAATTTGAAGAATATTATGATTTTAAAAATGGTTCTGAGGAAGGAGACCCTTGCACAACCTATTTATATTTGCTTTTAAAATATAGTCTTACATCACATACTTATAGTATTTTAAAAGGACCAATAATAGAAAGTTTCAACTCAATTTTGGTCTGACTATTTTATAGAAATCATGTTTTATCAGATGTTTTGGAATTATATGTCATACATGATTATTTTCAAAATCTGTTTTTCTGTGAACACCCATATGTCCCATGTTGTACGAGGTGTATTTGGATAGAGGAAGCAAATGATTTTTAAGGATCTCTAAATCATTGTTGTAATGCATGGGACTTCTACCTACGTGAGCAAGATGACGATGAAACCGAGTGGACGCCATGATCAAGGTATGATGTTATTCTTTTTGGGAATCATTTTGTTTTTTCTTATGGTGGTGAAATAAGACTTCAAGAATTAAGATGTTGAGATTGTAATGAATTCAGATGAAAATTAAAGGTATAAGGAAACGATTGAGGTTAAAACATGTTAGGGTTATTTTGGAGTATTATAAAAAGGACAACACGCAGACCTTGTGACAACTAGTCGCGTCAGACAAAGCTGCGGGAATCGAACCCACAACCAAAGTGCCACTGGTATTTATTGCCTACCACTGGACTATGTCAAGTCCCTGGTTAGTTTGACTGATTCTTTTTAGTTAGATGATTTTATGAATTAAGAGTATGTTTATTTTGGGTTATCTATGGATATTTATTAACCTATCATGGAGGATATTTTATTAGGTTAATTAATTTTCAATACGAGACATTAAGAGCAACTGATTTTGTTTCGAGATAAATTTTACGATTTAACTTTGAAGACCTTGTGACTAAATCCTTCAAATATTTGGGTTTCAATCTTAGTGTGGTTTATTTTGAATAATTTTTATGGAAAAATTGTTTATCGAATAGTCCTCGTTGAACTTTGGGTTTTGTTGGACAAATTTTGGAGATTAAGCATAGATTTTATTTTTAAAGGGTTATCCTTTTCTGGATTATCTGACCTTGTACTAACCTTTTTGGTTTTGGTTTTGGTTAAAGCTTAAAGACATGGGAAGTATATAGTTCTCTTTGGTGGATTAGGTGATTCTCTAGAAGTTGATTATTGTACTCTTAATGCGAACAAGTCTCCCTAAATACTCGTCTTTTGGGAAAAATTTGAGTTTGATTAAGAAATCTAGTAAAAGTTGAAAGTCAACATGATAAGTGATTATGTTTCCTTATGAATAAATTCCTCAAAAAAAAGTAACTAAATACAAAAATTTTGTCTATTAACTTTTTCTACTGTGGAATCGAATACCGTTTAACCCATCACAAGTTTGTGATTTTCTTATGGTTAACTTTCTCCTAGACATGTTTACTATCACTCTCCCTCAAGAACATGGCCCTTTGCTTTTTCTTCCATGTCCATGTTTTTCTACATGGAATCCTAGTATGGGTTAACTCGGGTGACCTCTGTACTTATCTTCCTTTATTTTAAAGTGATTGTTTTACCGACTCTTGTTCCGATGTGGGACTTTCAAGGATGTTTCCAAGCTCAATTTTAAAAATTGCGAAGACGCAATTCCCAAAAGGGGGGAAGGATGTAACACCCCAGGTAAATAAAGAATATGAAATTTTCATATTTATCCATATTTGTGAATAAAATTTTAATATTACTTTAAAGGGGACGCTATGCTCGATGGTGTACCCAACACGTAACAACGAGTTTCTTGGGAATCTTACTCTGCACTTTGATATTAAAATAATATTATTTTATATAGTAGTTAACATGTAGTTGTTCTATTGGCGGGAATGGATATAAATAACTGAAATATGATTATATATGTTTTTAAATGTTTTTACATTTATCCAATAAAAGATAAAGGCTTAAAATACGGAAAGAATTAAATTTTAGGCGTATATGCTCTAGTTTTCACTAAAGGTTCACTTATCACCTTTTGATGGAGAACCGTCATTAAATATTGTTTTTTTTTCACTCTTATACATTCTATTGTACCAAATAAAACTCTTCTTAAGAATTGGGACATCAAAATTTACTTTGTTTAAATTTTTGGTATCTTACCGATAAAGTTCATTTTTTTAATGAATAGTGTAAAATGTTGTATTTTAATTCAAAACCTCTTTTAAATATAATTTATTTATATGATTAGATTATCTTTTGAATTCGTTTTAAAGTTAAATTAGAATATATTTTTACCATTAAATCCAATAGTGGTCGTTGGAATTAATTTCACTTTGAAATCAGACTTAAACTACTGTCAATCTTTTGATACTTATTGTTTCATAAAAACACGCTATTTGCTCTAACAGCGGGAATTAATTATTAAATTAATTAATGTGACTTATATGTTTTGAATTTTGTAAAATAGACTTAATTTTTGAATTTGGAATATCAACTATAGCTTAGGGTGAATATTTGGGATTTTTCTGAAAAACTTCAATTTTTGATGAATAGTGAAACCACTAAGTGGTACTTATAAAAACTGATTTTTCTGTTTAAATGAAATTTTTTCAACTTTGTGTTTTGAATTTCAAAAATCTGACATACATGGTTGTCATTAAGAAGTAAAATGTGGTTCAATGGGATAAAAATAATTTTTTGGTGAATAGTAACTTATTAAGCTTTTAATCGCGATTAGAGGTAATTAGTGTAGTTTATGGTAAGAATAATGTTTTAATAAAATGAAATAACCTAGACACATGTACTACCCTAATTGGATGTGTCATGGGCGACCAAGAAACTCCATGGGTAAACTTGGGGACCCCATGGAGCCACTTTGGTTGGGAAATGACATAAATATCTTTTTATTTAATGTTAAAGTAAAAATGACACAAACATGAGATGTTTTACTAAAACAATTTTTACATGGGGTTATACAAGTCATATTTTTGACTATAAATATTATTTGGAAATCTAAAAATATTTCCTACATCATTGTTTTTTTTATAATTTTTAGACATTAAATAAATTAAATTATTTATGACATCATGATGATGCAGCGATGACCTCATTATTTAACGATTTAAATAAAATGGAAAGATTATGTAATATCTAAGACCTAAACATGTCAAAAACCTATTGGATGGGTGGATTTCGAACCCTTATCACCTTATCCAGGAATTATTTCAATGTGGGATCTTTTAAATCCGAAACTCATTTTCAAATAAAGTAACATTTGCTTACTTTCCAAGAGTGCCTCTCCTCTCCTCTTATAAAAGACCCCCACCTCTACATATTTACCCACACCTCTCAAGCCTTTGGCTCAGCCAACCTCTGCCTATTTCATCTCTCCACATCCCTCTCTAACTCCTTAAAGCCTCACTTTGGGCAGAATCCTTTCCAAGGAATCCTTTGAGCTCAAATCAAAGGAAGTTACCCGATTTAAAGATAATGTCTTCACTTGTGTCCTTTTGTTTTATTTTGCTTCTCCAACCCCCTAAACTCTTTTTATTCATTTATTTTGTAACAAATACAGTATCTTCAATATACTAGTATGTTTTTATAATAAGTATTTGAGCTACACTTACACACACATACATCTAATGGTTAAAGAACATACTGTTTCCGTGGATGGTGAATTTCTGCCTCCTGAAACGATGATTGTTCAACATTCTTCTAACACCTTTAAAGGTGGCCATTAACATGACACTATATTTATATATGATATCTAATGTGTTTATGTTTTACTTAAGCTTCTGTATTTTTCATTTATGGCATACCTTTATGGTTTCCATTATCGGTAAACGTGATATCTTCATTTAAGGAAGTGCGAACTACCGCCCCCTCAAAGTGATTTGATTCGTTAATACCCTATGTGGTACGTATAAAGGATATATTTAATGATATTATATATGATACCATACTGGAATTAAAATACTATTATGTATCATTATGTTTTAATTCCATTAAATATGAAATAGGAATGGAAGTACCGTTCATGCGTACGTATGGCTTACCGTCTCCATGAACAGTGCATCTCATTTCTTAACTCTAAATGTTATGTAATATTATAAATGCATGAATATACAAGATATATATGATATATATGATATATACATCATGAATACAACTCTGGATATAATGAACCTTTTACCACACGAACAACATGTAATTGTAAGAAGTCCACTTTCGACTTAAGAACCAAATATTGACAAAAAAAACATTATTAACTTAAATGATTAAATATTGTTTATGATATGGTAATAAGTGATATAAGAGGAATAATGAACTTGAAAAAGGGTTTTAAAGAAGTAGAAATTAACTCAAGTTTATTATTCAGGAGATTAAAGAACGATCGAGTCATGTCGGGCCCGAGGTAAGGGATCCTACTCCTCTCTTTCTTTTTAAGTACACTCTTTTATGTCATTCCTTTTAAAGCTCATATTTCTTGTTATTGAGATGTTCTTTTATATTAATCTTACTGTAATTTTAATGTTCATGTGATGAGAGACCCTATTCTCTATCTTCAATCCATTTTGGAAGTTTTGAGTGGCGCAGTTAGGCTGCCGAATTTTTGTAAGAGATCTAACCTCTCTTTCTTTTTAAGTACTCTCCTTTATATCACTTCTTTTAAGCTCCTATTTGTTATGTTGGGGGATGTTATTTTATATTAATATTTCTATAAACTTTATGTTAATATGATGAGATACCCTATTTGATCTCATCAATCCATTTTTGTATGTTTTATGTGGCGTTGTTAGGCTGCCGAGTTTTCGTAAGGGATTTTTCATCTCACTTTTATTCCTGTGAGATTTATGCTACATTTTCCACAATTTCCTTTAGTGGTGTATGTACTGCCCATTATTCTACTCTTTTTGTAATATAATTTCGTTTTTGAGTTTTTACATCAATGATGTATTGTTCTTCTTTCATGGGGTGTATGTTTTGAAAGATACCCAAGTCGGTAAGGGAACCTTTCACCCTCCTCTTTTTAAAAGAATGCTTTTGTTGGGACTTTTAATTTACATATTTTTATGTTGGGATATGTTCTCATATATCCTTATTGATGTAAATCTTATGTCCAAGTGATGAGATACACTTTTTATCTCTCATCAACTCATTTTTATGTGACGTCGTTAGGCTGTCAAGGGAACTTCTTAACCCAATTTCAATTTCTTTGGGTCCAACATGTAGTTATTGAATATGTCATCATTTGAATATGTGTGAATGACCTTTGATTATTTTACACTTAATATCCACTTATATTTGGTGTATTCGTTTGTCACACATAATTATGTAATTGATTTATCCTTATACCACGGATATCTTCTATTGTATGGGACTTCGTCTCAATCTCCTTTCATTGAGGCATATTTTGTTTTATACACAAACTTATTTTATACGGTGTATAAACCCCATTGACTTTTATGTTTATTGAAAAGGAATATTGTTTATATGAATTGTTTACTAAATGATCAAAGGGAATGTTTTTGTCGTACGTATGTGGTGACAACGACTTCTCCGCTGCCGTGACCATTATTTGAGTTTCGGCTTCCTCTACAAGCCAAGCCTTTTATTAAAAAGAAAAATAAATACCTTGTTTTACTTTTCTTTTATTTTGGTATTGAAAATGGTTTTCATAATATTTTTATATCAATGTGTGGTATTGATATCTTGTGATTGAAAGGTGGAAATGTTATGTTTCCTTTATGCATGTTTTATGTGATACGATTATGTTGAGGTTCTTGGGAATTATTATGAAGACGGGTGGTTCCGTGATAGACTAAGGGCAGGTGAGCCCAATATAGCTCTCTAATGAATTGGGTAACGCGAATGAGTGAAACGTTAAGGTTTCTCTGAAGATATTTAGGGAATATACTGTGGTGGGTATTCCAAACGTAACCAAGAGGGTTACTCCCTACGTAAGAATGTTATGAATGCCTCAAGTTACCTTTTATGTCTTATTATTTTTATGATTTATTCATGATTTGATGAGGTATGTTAAAGTGCCTATTTGTTATGGGTTAAGTATGATTTCATTCTTATTTATATATGAACTTATGTTTCCTTTCCATATTTTTATAACCCTTACTGAGCTTTTTATGCTCATCCCATGTTTTTGAAATGTTTTTCACAGGTCAAGGGAAAGGTACATGATGTGATGATAGTGTCATGGATGTGTCAAGAATGAATCCATGTTTTATTTTAAATATTTTTCCATTTATGGGAAGAATGAATATTGTCTTTTATGTAACCAATTTGTTTAAATGTGGAATGTAATGAAAGTTTCATGATCTAATTCTCTAAAATTCTAAACCTGAAAAGATCCTCAATGTGTAATCTTGGAATAACTCAAGATTAAGTAAGGTTTAAGGCTGGGGCCTTATAGTTGGTATCAAAGGTCGGTTTAGACAACTTTAGGGATTATGAGTTCTTGTGAGACACATGATTAGACCCTATATCTATTATTTCAGTTAAATCCTTGTTTTATAACTTTTTTTCAGGTCAAGTAAAGTCAGTTACGAATGGAAGGAGAAGGATCTCAAATGACATTCCTATCTCTTCCTGATGACATTCTTGCAATAATTATTGAAAATTAATCTTTGGATGATTGTGAAACTTTTTCAAGCATACAACTCACTTGCAAGTAGTTGTTTGAGATATCAAACACCTCCACTATACCTCGTTATCATCGTGGATCATGGTTTGTTTTTAGAAAAATGCTATTTTCACAATATTCTCATATTTTCAAGAAAGGTAAATATTATCAAGGTATTTTCAAATATTTTACATTATCACAAGAATTTGAGGCATATTATGATTTTAAAAATGGTGCTGAGGAAGGAGACCCTTGCACTAACTATTTATATTTTCTTTTAAAATATATTCTCACATCACATACTTATGGTATTTTAAAAGGACAAATAATAGAAAGTTTCAACTCAATTTTGGTCCGACTATTTTATAGAAATCATGTTTTATCAGATGTTTTGGAATTATATTTCATACATGATTATTTTACAAAACTGTTTTTCTGTGAACACCCATATGACCCATGTTGTACGAGGTGTATTTGGATGGAGGAAGAAAATGATTCTGAAGGATCTCTAAATAATTGTTGTAATGCATGGGACTTCTACCTACGTGAGAAAGATGATGATGAAAGTGAGTGGATTCCATGATCAAGGTATGATGTTATTCTTTTTGGGAATCATTTTATTTTATCTTATGGTGGTGAAATAAGACTTCAAGAATTAAGATGTTGAGATCGTAATGAATTCAGATGAAAATTAAAGGTATAAGGAAATGATTGAGGCTAAAACATGTTAGGGTTATTTTTTGGAGTTTTATAAAAAGGGCAACACGCAGACCGTGTGACAACCCGTCGCGTTGGACAAAGCTGCGGGAATCGAACCCACAACCAAAGTTTCACTGGTATTTATCGCCTACCACTGGACTACGTGAAGTCCTTGGTTAGTTTGACGGATTCTTTTTAGTTAGATGATTTTATGAATTAAGAGTAAGTTGATTTTAGTTTATCTATGGATATTTATTAACCTATCATGAAGGATATGTGATTAGGTTAATTAATTTTCAATACGAGACATTAAGAGCAACTGATGTTGTTTGGAGATAAATTTTATGATTTAACTTGGAAGAATATGTGACTAAATCCTTCAAATATTTGTGTTTCAATCTTAGGGTGGTTTAGTTTGAATAATTTTTATGGAAAAATTGTTTATCGAATGGTCCTTGTTGAACTTTGGGTTTTGTTGGACAAATTTGGGAGATTAAGCATAGATTTTATTTTTAAAGGGTTATCCTTTTCTGGATTATCTAACCTTGTACTAACCTTTTTGGTTTTGGTTTTGGTTAAAGCCTAAAGACATGGGAAGTATATAGTTCTCTTTGGTGGATTAGGTTATTCTCTAGAAGTTTATTACAGTACTCTTAATGCGAACAAGTCTCCCTAAATACTCATCTTTTGGAAAAAATATGAGTTTGATTAGGGAATCTAGAAAAAGTTGAAAGTCAACATGATAAGTGATTATGTTTCCTTATGAAAAAATTCCTCAATAAAAAGTAACTTAGAACAAAAATGTTTTTTATTAACTTTTCTTACTGGGGAATCGAATACCGTTTAACCCATCACAATTATGTGATTTTCTTATGGTTAACTTTCTCCTAGACATGTTTACTATCACTCTCCCTCAAGAACATGTCCCTTTTCTTTTTCTTCCATGTCCATGTTTTTCTACATGGAATCCTTGTATGGGTTAACTCGGGTGACCTCTGTACTTATCTTCCTTTATTTTAAATTGATTGTTTTACCAACTCTTGTTCTGATGTGGGACTTTCAAGGATGTTTCCAAGCTCAATTTTAAAAATTGTGAGGACGCAATTCCCAAAAGGGGGGTAGAATGTAACACCATAGGTAAATAAATAATATGAAATTTTCATATTTACACATATTTGTGAATAAAATATTAATATGACTTTAAAGGTGACGCTATGCTTGTTGGCGTACCCAACACGCAACAACGAGTTTCTTGGGAATCTTACGTTGCACTCTAATAATAAAATAATATTATTTTATATGGTAGTTAACATGTAGTCATTATATTGGCGGGAATGGATAAAAATAACTAAAATATGATTATATATTTTTTAAATGTTTTTACATTTATCCAATAAAATATAAAGGCTTAAAATATGGAAATAATTCAATTTTAGGCGTATATGCCCTAGTTTTCACTAAAGGTTCACTTATCACCTTTTGATGGTGAACCGTCATTAAATATAGTTTTTTTCACTCTTATAAATTCTATTGGACCAAATAAAACTCTTCTTATGAATTGGGAAATCAAAATTCACTTTGTGTAAATTTTTGGTATCTTACCGATAAAGTTCATTTTTTAATGATTAGTGTAAAATATTGTATTTTAATTCAAACCCCCTTTTTAATATAATTTATTTTTATGATTAGATTATATTTTGAATTAGTTTTAAAGTGAAATTAGAATATATTTTTACCATTAAATCCAATATTGGTCATTGGAATTAATTTCACTTTGAAATCGGACTTAAACTAGTGTCAATCTTTTGAAACTTATTGTTTCATAAAAACACGCTATTTTCTCTGACAGTGGGAATTAATTATTAAATTAATTAATGTGACTTATATGTCTTGAATTTTGTTAAATAGACGTCATTTTTTAATTTAGAATATCAAATATAGCTTAGGGTGAATTTTTGGGATTTTTCTGAAAAACATCAATTTTTGATGAATAGTGAAACCACTAAGTGGTACTTATAAAAACTGATTTTTCCGTTTAAATGAACTTTTGCCATATTTTTGTTTTGAATTTCAAAAATCCAACATACATGGTTGTCATTAAGAAGTAAAATGTGGTTCAATGGGATAAAAATAATTTTTTGGTGAACAATAACTTATTAAGTTTTTAATCGCGATTAGAGGTAATTATTGTAGTTTATGGTAAGAATATTGTTTCAATAAAATGAAATGACCTAGAAATATGTCCTACCCTCATTGGATGTCTCATGTCCGACCAAGATAATCCATGGGTCAACTTGGGGACCCCATGGAGCCACTTTGGTTAGGAAATGACATAAATATCTTTTTATTTAATGTTAAAGTAAAAATGACACAAACCTGAGATGTTTCACTAAAACAATTTTTACATGGGGTTATAAAAGTCATATTTTTTACTATAAATATTAATTTGAAATATAAAAAGATTTCCTACATCATATTTTTTTTATAATTTTTAGAAAATAAATAAATTAAATTATTTATGACATCATGATGATGCAGCAATGACTTCATTATTTAAATATTTAAATAAAAGGGAAAGATAATATAATATCTAAGACCTTCACATGTCCAAAACCTATTGGATGGGTGGATTTCGAACCCTTATCACCTTATCCACGAATTATATCAATGTGGGACCTTTTAAATCCGAAACTCATTTTCAAATATAGTAACATTTGCTTACTTTCCAAGAGTACCCCTCCTCTCCTCTTATAAAAGGCCCCCACCTCTACCTCTTTACCCACACCTCTCAAGCCTTTGGCTCGGCAAACCTCTGCCTATTTCATCAATACACATCCGTCTATAACTCCTTAAAGCCTCACTTTGGGCATAATCCTTTCCAAGGAAGCCTTTGAGCTCAAATCAAAGGAAGTTACCCGATTTAAAGGTAATGTCTTCACTTGTGTCCTTTTGTTTTATTTTGCTTCTCCAACCCCCTAAACTCTTTTTATTCATTTATTTTGTAACAAATCCAGTATCTTCAATATACTTGTATGTTGTTATAATATGTATTCGAGCTACACTTACACACACCTACATCTAATGGTTAAAGAACATACTGTTTCCGTGGATGGCAAATTTCTGCTTCCCGAAACGATGATTGTTCAAAATTCTTCTAACACCTTCAAAGGTGGCCATTAATATGACACTATATTTATATATGATATCTAATATGTTTATGTTTTACTTAATCTTCTGTATTTTTCATTTATTTCATACCTTTATGGTTTCCATTATGGGTAAACACGATATCTTCATTTAAGGAAATGCGGACTACCGCCCCCTCAAAGTGATTTGATTTGTTAATACCATATGTGGTACGTATAAAGGATATATTTAATGATATTATATATGATACCATACTGGAATTAAAATACTATTATGTATCATTATGTTTAAATTCCATTAAATATGAAATAGAAATGGAAGTAGCGTTCATGCGTACGTACGGCTTACCGTCTCCATGAATGGTGCATTTCATTTCTTAACTCTAAATGTTATGTAATATTATAAATGCATGAATATAATAGATATATATGATATATATGATATATCCATCGAGTCAATTCGGGCCCGAGGTAAGGGATCCTACTCCTCTCTTTCTTTTTAAGTGCACTATTTTATGTCATTCCTTTTGAAGCTCATCTTTCTTGTTATTGAGATGTTCTTTTATATTACTCTTACTGTAATTTTTATGTTCATGTGATGAGAGACCGTATTCTCTCTCATCAATCCATTTTGGAAGTTTTGAGTGGCGTCGTTAGGCTGTAGAAGTTTCGTAAGAGATCTAACCTCTCTCTTTCTTTTTAAGTACTCTCCTTTATGTCACTTATTTTAAGCTCCTATTTGTTATGTTGGGAGATGTTATTTTATATTCCTCTTTCTATAAACATTATGTTAATATTATGAGATACCCTATTTGATCTCATCAATCCATTTTTGTAATTTTTATGTGGCGCTGTTAGGCTGCCGAGTTTTCGTAAGGGATTTTTCATCTCACTTTTATTCCCGTGAGATTTATGCTACATTTGCCACAATTTCCTTTGAGTGGTGTATGTACTTCCCATTATTTTACTCTTTGTGTAATATAAATTTGTTTATGAGTATTTAGATCAATGATGTATTGTCCTTCTTTCATGGGGTGTATGTTTTGAAAGATACCCAAGTCGGTAAGGGAACCTTTCACCCTCCTCTTTTTAAAAGATTGCTTTTGTTGGGTATTTTAATTTACATATTGTTATGTTGGGATATGTTCTCATATATCCTTATTGACGTATATTTTATTTCCAAGTGATGAGATACACTTTTTATCTCTCATCAACTCATTTTGATGTGATGCCGTTAGGATGTCAAGGGAACTTCTTAACCCAATTTCAATTTCTTTGGGTCCAACATGTAGTTATTGAATATGTCATCCTTTGAATATGTGTGAATGACCTTTGATTATTTTACACTTAATATCCACTTATATTTGGTGTATTCATTTGTCACACATAATTATGTAATTGATTTATCCTTAAACCAAGGATACCGTCTTTTGTATGGGACTTCATCTCAATCTCCTTTCATTGAGGCATATTTTGTTTTATACACAACCTTCTTTTATACGTTTTATAAACCCCTTTTACTTTTAAGTTTATTCAAAAGGAATATTTTTTATATGAAGCATTTACTAAATGACCAAAGGGAATGTTTTTGTCGTACGTATGCGGCGACAACGACTTCTCCGCCGTCGTGACCATTATTTGAGTTTCGACTTCCTCTACAAGCCATACATTTTTTTAACAAAAAATAAATACCATGTTTTACTTTTCTTTTATTTTGGTATTGAAAATGGTTTTCATAATATTTTTTTATCAATTTTTGGTATTGATATCTTGTGATTGAAAGGTGGAAATTTTATGTTTCCTTTATGCATGTTTTATGTGATATGATTATGTTGTGGTTCTTGGGCATTACTATGAAGACGGGTGGTTTTGTGATAGACTATGGGCGGGTGAGCCCGATATAGATCTCCAATGCATTGGGTAACACGAAGTAGTGAAACGTTAAGGTTTCTCTGAAGAGATTTAGGGAATATACTGCGGTGGGTATTCCAAACGTAACCAAGAGGGTTACTCACTACGTAAGAATGTTATGAATGCCTCAAGTTACCTTTTATGTCTTATGATTTCTATGATTTATTCATGATTTGATGAGGTATGTTAAAGTGCCTATGTTTTATGGGTAATGTATGATTTAATTCTTATGTATATATAAACTTATGTTTCCTTTCCATATTTTTATAACCCTTACTGAGCTTTTTATGCTCATCCAAAGTTTTTGTAATGTTTTTCACAGGTCAAGTGAAAGGTACATGATGTGATGATAGTGTCAAGGATGTGTCAAGAAAGAATCCAAGTTTTATTTTAAATATGTTTCCGTTGATGGGAAGAATGAATACTGTCTTTTATGAAACCAATTTGTTTAAATGTGGAATGTAATGCAAGCTTCATGATCTAATTCTCTAAAATTCTAAACCTGAAAAGATCCTCAATGTGTAATCTTGTAATAACTCAAGATTAAGTAAGGTTTAAGGCTTGGGCTTTATAGTTACCCAATTCATTGGAGAGATATATTGGGCTCACCCACCCTTAGTTTATCACGGAACCACCCGTCTTCATAACAATGCCCAAGAACCATAACATAATCGTACCACATAATACATGCATAAAGGAAACATAACATTTCCACATTTCAATCACAAGATATCAATAAAACACCTTGATATTAAAAAACATTATGAAAACCATTTTCAATACCAAAATAAAATAAAATTAAAACATTGTATTTATTTTTCTTTTAAAAATAGGGTATGGCTTGTAGTGGAAGCCAAAACTCAAATAATGGTCACAGCGGCGGAGAAGTTATTGTCACCGCATACGTATAACAAAAACATTCCCTTTTGTCGTTTTGTAAAACACTTGGTATAAAAAGAATCATTTTGGATAAATGTAAAAGTCAAAGGGGTTTATACACCGTATAAAAAAAGGTTGTGTATAAAACAAAATATGCCTCAATGAATGGAGATTGAGACGAAGTCCCTTACAAAGACGGTATCCTCGGTTTAAGGATAAATCAATTACATAATTATGTGTGACAAAAGAATACACCAAATATAAGTGGATATTAAGTGTAAAATAATCAAAGTACATTCACACATATTCAAAGTATGACATATTAAATAACTACATGTTGAACCCAAAGAAATCGAAATTGGGTTAAGAAGTTCCCTTGACAGCCTAACGACGTCACATAAAAATGAGTTGATGAGAGATAAAAAAAGGGTATCTCATCACTTGGAAATAAAATTTAAATCAATAAGGATATATGAGAACATATCCCAACATAATAATATGTAAATTATAAGACCCAACAAAATAAGTCTTTTAAAAAGAGGAGGGTGAAAGGTTCCCTTACCGACATGGGTATCTTTCGAAACATACACCTCGTGAAAGAAGGACAATACAACATTGATGTAAATACTCATAAAAGAAATTATATTACACAATGAGTAAAACAATTTGAAGTACATACACCACTCAAAGGAAATTGTGGAAAATGTATCATAAATCTCAAAGGAATAAAAGTGAGATAAAAATTCCCTTACGAAAACTGGGCAGCCTAACGGCGCCACTTAAAACATCCAAAAATGGATTGATGAGATCAAATAGGGTCTCTCATCATATTAATATAAAGTTTATAGAAAGATGAATATAAAAGAACATCACCCAAAATAACAAATAAGATCTTAAAAGAAGTGACATAAAAGAGAGTACTTAAAAAGAAAGAGAGAGGATAGATCTCTTACGAAAATTCAGCAGCCTAACGGTGCCACTCAAAACATCCAAAATGGATTGATGAGAGAGAATAGGGTCTCTCATCATATGAACATAAAAATTACAGTAAGAGTAACATAAAATAACATCCCAATAACAAGAAATATGATCTTTAAAAGGAATGACATAAAAGAGTGCACTTAAAAATAAAGAGAGGAGTAGGATCCCTTACCTCGGGTCCGACTTGACCCGATCTTTCTTTAATGTCCTGAATAATAAACTTGAGTTAATTTACACTTTATTAAGAACATTTTTATAGTTCATTATTCCTTTTATATCACTTATTTCAATGTTATAAACATTATGTAATCATTTACGTTAATAATGTTTGTTTTGTCGATATTTGGTTCTTAAGTCGAAAGTGGACTTCTTACAATTAAATGTTGTTCGTGTGGTCAAATGTTCATTATATCGAGAATTATATTCATGATTTGGATATCATATATATCCTATATATCCATAATATACATGTATTTATAATATTACATAATCATTTAGATCTACGAAATGAAATTCACCGTTCATGGAGACGGTAAGCTGTACGTACGCATTAACGCTACTTTCATTTCTCTGTAATATTAATGGAATTAAAACCAAATGAGAGGTATGTGTATTTTAATTCCAGAATTATATTCATAATTTATATGTAACATATATCATATATAATAACTTTAAATCCATCCTTTATACATCCCACATATGGCATTAACGAATCAAATCACTTTGAGGGGGCGGTAGTCCGCACTTCCTAAAATGAAATTATCGTGTTTACCCACAATGGAAACCATAAACGTATGCCAAAAAAGAAAAATACAGAAACATAAACATATTATATATCATATATAAATATAGTTACATATTAATGGCCACCTTTTAAGGTGTTATATTAGTGTTGAACAATCATCGTTTCGTGAGGCAGAAATTCTCCATCCACATAAACAGTATGTTCTTTAACCATTTGATGTAGGTGTGTTTAAGTGTAGCTCGAATTCTTCTTATAAAAACATCCTAGTATATTTAAGATACTGGATTTGTAACAAAATAAATGAATAAAAATAGTTTATGGGGTTGGAGAAGCAAAATAAAACAAAAGAACACAAGTGAAGACATTACCTTAAAATCGGGTAACTCCCTTTGGTTTGAGCTCAAAGGCTTCCTTGGGAAGACTTCTGCCCAAAGTGAGGCTTCAAGAAGTTACGGAGGGATGTGGAGAGACAAAATGAGAAGGGTTTTTCCAAGCCAAAGGCATTGGAAGTGTGGGTAAGGAGGTAGAGGTGGGGGCCTTTTATAAGAAGAGAGGAGGGGCACTCTTGGAAAGGTATAAAATGTAACTTTATTTTCAAATGAGTTTCGGATTTTAATGGTCCCACATTGATGTTTTTATAGGATAAGGTGATAAGGGTTTGAAATAAACCCATCCAATAGGTTTTGGACATGTATAGGTCTTAGATTTTACATTAACATTCCATTTTATTTAAATTGTTAAGTAATGAGGTCATCGCTGCATCATCATGATGTCATAAATAATTTAATTTATTTAATGTCTAAAAATTATAAAAAAATACTATGATGTAGGAAATATTTTTAGCTTTACAATTAATATTTATAGTTCAAACGATAATTTATTTAGAAAAAATTAAAAAAAATTTACTTAGGTGATACATTCTTTGTTACATTTAACATTCTTTAAAAATAAAAAAATAAAAAGTCACTTTCCCACAAAATTGATTCCATGGGGCCCCCAAGTTTGGAACAAGGAATACCATGGTTGGCCATGAGACAACCAGTATCCTTAGAACACATTTTGTGGTCATTTTTATTATTATGATATTATCTTATTTTCTTTAACTACCCGATTACTCATTAATCAAGATAATTAAAGATAATTACCGTCGTTACTATTCATAATGTCCAAAAACAAGTGTCTTAATTACATAATTTGGAAATTCTGATTCCAAATATCTAATTCATTTTACCAAATTCCAAACACATAAATTTCAATAATTAATTTAAAAAACTTCCCGTTGTCAAAACAAATAGTGGGTTTTTTTGAAACAATATTTATGAAAAGGTTGGTACTTTTTTTATGCCTAATTCCAAAGTGAAATTAATCCCAATGACCATCATTGAATTACATGGTAAAAATATATTCTAATTACACTTTAAAATAAATTAAAAATATAATATAACCATATAATTAAATTATATGAAAAAGCAGTTTTGATGTAAAATGCAGTATTTTTCACTATTCATTGAAAAATGAACATTGTCAGAAAAATACCAAAAATTAACCCAAGGTAAATTTCAATGTCCCAATCATAAATAATATGTTTATTTTCAAAAATAGAGCTTATAAAATTGTAAAAAAGTGGATTTAAAAGGGGTTCGCCATCAAAAGGCGGTTAATCGACCTTTTAAAGAATATTAGAATGTTTACGCTTAAAAACTGGATTCATTTGCATTTTTAATCCTCTAACATTTATTGTAAAGAGTAAAAATATTTGACAAACATATATAATCATTTTGTAGTTAGTTCTGTTCATTCCCTCCATTACAACGGCTAGGCATTATCTGCCATTTAAAATAATATTATTTAATTATTAGAATGCAACATAAGATTCCCAAGAAACTCGTTGTTTCGTATTGGGTACGCCATCGAGCATAGAATCCCCTTTAAAGTAATATTAATATTTTATTCAAAAATATGGATAAATATAAAGATGTCATATTCTTTATTTACATGGGGTGATACAGTAGACTTTAAAGATCCTCTATTTGTAAAAAAGTAATGAAAAGTTATATATTAAAAATGAAGGATGAAATATATACCACTTTAACTTCTAGTGTTTATGTTGAATTTAGTTTTATTATCTATGGAAATAGTGATAAATCCATTTCTTTTACTTAATAAAAATATTTTACCACAAGGAATATATATTAATTAATTAATTAGACAATTTTATTTGTGAACAATTATTTTTAAATGTACTTATTAGTGGGAAATTGTTATAGATATCCCCTTGATGCTTCAAAATGTCTTATAAGATAAATTACTTTTCCAAATTAGATGGGTTTTTAATGAATTTTTTAAAAATCCTTACAAAAGGCCTTAACATTATAGATGTCACAATTCTTGATATCATGATGTCCAAAAATTAATAATTTCTTTCGTTGAGAAATAATATATTATTATTATACATGATATTTAAAAAAATTATTATATAGGAGAGAATTTAAATCTTCTATTATTGAATAAATGAAATTTTTCATCAGTTATTTACCTCACCATATAAATTATGCCTTGTATTATTATGATTATCATTTAATTGAATAAATTATATTTGTTTGTTCAGTTACTTACCCTACCATATTGATTATTCATTATCTAGTTATGATAGTCATTTTTTTATTAATTGGAATTTTTTTTAGTTATTTACCATACCATATCAATTATACCTTATTTACTCAAGATATATTTCACTTTGTATTACCCCAATTGATTATTTGAGCTCATCCTTAATTATTTCATTTCCTATGGAATTTAAGAACAAATATATAAAAGAGTGTCAACGATATAGATCACTTGATCATATTATGTATAATATTTTACTTTCTATCCCCAATTTAATTAGGTTATCATTAATGTATCTATTTCTTCATAGTTACAAAACCATTATGCCCTTTGGGATTTTATCACATGTATCTACTTCCAATATAGTAAAATATACACCGTAATGGGGTTGCTGGAGTTGGGGAAATTTAAGATTGAAATAAAGGTAAATATTAATTCGACATTATAATATAATTAATATAACATATATATCATATATAATCATCCAATTAATCCTAATTTCCATAAATATAAATCATAACTGAAAAAACAATCACGTCAAATTATGGTGGTGACTGACCACATAAAAGAACGAGAAATGTAATCATTTATCTATGGATTGAATGTTAAAAATGTAGAAATGATATTATTATTATTGTTATATAATAATTGTGTAATTGGTAATATATATAAAAAATTAAACATTCATAATACCAATTAAAAAAATGTTGTTAAAAAATATATTTTATTGTTGCATGGATATGGAATGGTACATGTACACAAGAGAGGGAAATTCACATCACGTGTGATGAAAAATTTGTTTTATAATGGTATTAAAATAATCATATTAAAATTTAATTTTTTTTAATATTGAAGTTATGATTTTATAATATATACCATATATTTGTAATATTAAATTATAGTATATAATAAATTCATCATCATAGGTGACTAACAATTCATTAAATGAATCCTTTAGATATCATATAATGGGTTATAGGGTTGTTATTTTTGGGAAAATATTAACTTCAAGATTGGTTATAGGGCTGTTTATTAGTACATTATTTTTGTTTGGTTCATGATTGAGGGCTTAATTTTTGAGTTAATAAATGAGGTAGGATGAGTAATTTTATATTTGAGGTAAGGGGAGATTTTGTAATTTATCAAAATATTAAATTATAATAAATTCAATCTTAATGAAAATAACTCTCTATGGAATTGTATTCTAATATAAGGTTGTTTGGGGACGTAATACCACCATCAAATATAATATAGAAACATTTTGGTGTAATTTTATGTCTTATCACATTAATTAATCTTCAGATATAAAATTTTAAATTTTACAATGATAAAATAAATTTCAATATTAAAGAGTTTTATTTCACACCTCCTTTATATTTCCTTTATATCAAGAAAACAAATTTGGTATCATTTACTCATTAAAATTTTATATATTTTAATATTTTAAAAATTCTTATCATATTTTATATTAAATTATGACATACTGCATCAACGTTACATAAGAAATTAAGGTCATTATATAATTACTAAAAACAAAAAACAAATTCATATATGACCCTTTTATTATTATTAATAATATGATCTCTTGTATTTATTTATGAAATAAATTTTTAGGATGTGGACACAAAAAGAATACTAAAAACACATGGAGTGACATTTTTTAACATTCCTTTATTTTAATAATATTTAAATCATTTTCATGGAAAAGTGACCATTATACAATGAAATTTCGATAAAATGGTGTCAATGAGTGATTAATTTCATAAATAAATTATGAATAATTATATACTTATCACCTATTTTTAATCAAGATTTACCCAATTTATCCTTTATTGAAGTGAAATTATTTACCATATTCTCTAGTCTAATTTACCAATAATAAAAGTGGCCAATTTAGGAAATTTTAACCTCATATTATAAATATGTAATTAATTTTTTATTTTTAAATATCTATAAATAGAAGAAATTAATTTTGAAGTATGATATGAAAATGGGTCAAACAATTCATTAAATAACATGTAATGTATAAACTGAGATTTATTCATACATTATTCCAAGTAAAATAAAATTTTTAAAAAATATTGATCAAATAATTATTACATAAATTTCAATAAACCATTAAACAATATGAATTAATTTAATTTATAAATAGAAATTTTCATTACATTAATTGAAACTATTTATGATAGAAATATAGAATTTTCATTCTGATGTTATTTATTTTAAATAATTATAAATTGTTAACAATTTAATTATTTTCATACATATATAACCATAGTTTTTTTATAATTTAGTTAGTTAAATTAATTAAATAAAAATATAATAGTTAGGGGATAAATTTAATTTTAATTAATAATACATTAATAAAATGTTGAGGTTTGTTTAAACTCGATGTTCCGAGTAATGGAACATTTTGAAGAAAAAAATTATTTATGTTGAAATGTTTCAAAAATTTATTAATGTGTTATGTTATACCCTCAATAATGTCCATTTTAATTTAATATTCATCACATTAAAACAGAAAAATGAGGATACCATTACCTCATAATATCATATATTTTTCTAGTTATTTCCGAAAATTGGTGGTTTCTCCATGAAACATTGTCCATGATTGTGGTCCTATTTGGTTGAACATTATCTCTACCATCCAATTTTCACTATCAATTGATCTTAATAAAAAAAATATTTCAACAATAGTAACACCAATGTGTTCATTACATGTGAAGGATCAAGTATGTACTTCATCAAGATATATACATGGAACACATCATTTACATGGTATAGTATCAATAAAGTAACTAATTGATATGATACCTTTTGAATTTTGGTAGGAATTTCAATGGTCCAATATGCTTTCATATTAGTTTTCAATTATTTCAATATCTCATTAACTTCTTCCAGAGTGTCTTTAATAGGAATTATCTATCATCATCTTCAAACTATTCATCATTCAGACAATTGACAGAATACCTTTTTTAATGACCCTAAACTACTCTTATTTGATGTTGAATGAAATTAACCTTATCTACTAATTTCCACATGTATTTTATGGTCTAATGGATTTATTTCTCTTACTTCATTGAATCCTAATAAATTATCTCGAATCCAACAATAGAGGGATACAAAAGGAACTATCTGAATACTCGGGTGAAATATTTTCTTGCATAAAAACTCCACAAAATGACATTGTTTATCACAACCACATTTCAAATTGAGAAATAAATCACTCGACATGATATTTAATGTTTGAATTGTCCTCTCATAATGACCATCAATTATGGATGAGATGATGTGCTAAAACATACATATGTATCAAGAGTCTACTAGATACTTTTAAAAAACAATTATGTAAACCAATATTCCAAATCAAAAAAATTAATTGTGGTACACCATTACAACATACACCATTAATATGGTATAACCCATTATTTTTATTAATGTTAGAGATCTTATATAATATAAATCATGTTTTCTTACTCTATAATGTGATTAACTATATTCAAAATAGAATTTTTCACTTTTTATGGATTATAGACTCTAAAAAAACCATAGGTGAGTTTTTTTTTATTATGGTTTTGGAAATTGATGTAACATATCTATATACTTTTGTCTCTAATATATGGCTTATTAACAAAACAAGAACCATGAAATATAAATGAAAAATATATCAATTTTTACCTCCTAGAAGAAATAAATTTTCAAATATATATTAATATTCATTCTTGCATGATGAATATATAATTTTGAACTATAATCCTTATCCATAAATTCCTTACCAAATACGGTATCGACAACCCACATACTCGGTTGCAGAGAAATATTATTCTATCATAGTAAATGTTGGACTAAGAAAAAAACATACCCTTTAATTGAATATATTATTCTCCCTTATGGGCCTCTTTAATCTTGGAATGGTTTGATAGTTTATCACTCATTTGAGAAAGATAGAATATATACCCTTAATTTATAATTTCTAGAACAATATTTTCTTGTATAAAATTATCTAATATTTATTGATTCTTATCATAGATAAACTAAAATGACTAGTTCAACTAAGATAATATTTAACCATATTTCTATCATTGAGGGTACTGTATTGAGAAATCAAAATTGTTAACATGATCTAACCATATTCTATGTATATGTTCAACTCTTTTTGAGAAAAATATAATTTAAATTTTTTTTGATAATTATATATTCCAAATCATTATCAATAATTATTATTACACTACATAATTAAAGAAAAAAATACTATAGCTCTCTATAAATTATGAGTTCTGTAATATTTCACATGGATCATCAACTATTAGGATGAATAAGATATAACCATATAAAACAACATAAGGATGAGTCCAAATCCTTTGTTTTATGTCCCATTATAGATTAAAAATAAGCTTCACCACTTTAAGATATTGTAAGAATAGGTTTTGTTACTATACTTCGCTTCATTTTCTTACAAAAACGCTTTCATTTATATTGCCAAAGGATATAGGATCCCTTCTATATTGACATGGTATGTGGATTCAATTTCATTGAAAAATTCAATATAGAGAGTGGATAATATCTATAAAGACCATGAAAAATAAGGTTATTTTTCAAAATGATTTGTGTTTGTAAAAGTTCAAAAATGTATTTCATTGAAGGTTCTACTGTTATACAAACACTTGAGAATATATGTCCCAAAGATAAAGCATTATGAAGAAAAAAATGTCACATGATACATTCTTTCATAATGAATCTCCTAAAATGATCTTATTAAACATCCTTTATCATTGAATGTATAATAATATTTTTTAAAAGTACATATCAAAAATATTAAAGGTAATCTATAAAGACTATATTCCATAAATCCATGAAAAGAGTGGTGAAATTAGTAAGTCCAAATTGAATATCTATAAATACAGAGTGATCGTACCTTTCTCAATATTACTTATTTGGTATATACTCCATTATGAATCTTAGTTTATTATATCCCAAATGAAGAAAAATATTAGAAAACTATTAATATTTATGAAGTTTATCAAATAATTCATTAATATGGGGTTTATCATACGTGTTCTTGAGGATTTTATTGTTATGCTATGGATAATTAATATTGATTCACCTTGATCAATCACCCTACATAATAAATTGAATTGGATTATCCTAAGGTGGGAGACTTGGCTGAATGAGAATCTTGTCAATATTATCATAGAGATTCCTCATTATGTATTTTAAATAAACCAACAATATTCAATATAGCATCTTGGAAATAGGTGTGGCCCAATTTATGAGTTATATTAAAAATACAACTTTATGATTCATCAATATATTAAGAAATACAATTCATAAATTCATACATAAAATCCCTCAAAATAGGAATATCCGGTTAGGCGGAGAAAGAAAGAAGTGATGGCAAGAGGGGGGGGGGTGAATTGCCTTTTAAAAATTAATTAACAAATTAAAATCAAAGTAAAAGAATGCAGCGGAAATAAATGAGGCAAGACAAAAAATTGATAACGGAGTTCGGCCAAAAACCCGGCCTACGTCTCCGCTCCCAACTCAACCGTTGAGAGATTCTACCGCTTGCTTTTCAATGGTTTTAGCAAGAAACCCACTAGACTTTAAGGTTAGTCTAGAACCTATTACAGCTTGCTTTTATTGGTTGAGCAAGAACCCACTAGCCTTTTTAACGGGTGAAGGCTAGCTCACCGATGACTCAAGCCTTTTAAAAGGAAAGGCTTGACTAACCTCTTCACACCTTAAAGGTGATGTGAAAACCCAAAAGAATGGAGGATGAGAGAAGTGGGAGTTTGTAGTCACAAACTCAATTTAAAGCTCAAAATAAATAAAACAATAAAAACCGTATTTGGAGAAGCCTTGGGCACCAATGGATGATTGGAGTTGAAGACGTGCACTCCCAAGCTTCTTTGGTGGTGCTCCTTGGATGTGGAATTGAGTTGGAGCTATTGGAGTTCCTTGGAGGAATGCGCCGGAGGTTCGCCAAAATGATCAAAAATGTGTTCGTGTGCTTCCTTGAGTTTCCGGGGCTTCAAGGTCCTTTATTTATAGAGGGGGAACCCTCATATGGCCGTTGGCGGCCTTCGGAGCCGTTGGAGAGGCTTTCGGAGCCGTTGGAGGCCAAGTGGACAGGCTGGTCAAAAGCCCAACGGCTAGTTTGACTGCCTCCACCGGCTGACCAGTACAGGCCCACCGGTTGGCCGGTGCCTTGAAAATGGGAAGGGCTTCGGGCTCAGGCTCCACCGGCTGGCCGGTGGGGAGGCCACCGGTTGGCCGGTGGTGAGGCAGTAGCTTCCACTGTTTGGGCTGGGTGCCACCGGCTGGCCGGTACAAGGCCACCGGTTGGCCGGTGCTGAGGCAGTAGCTCAGCCTTCTTCCCAGGGTCCATCGGCTGGCCGGTGGTGGAGCCACCGGTTGGCCGGTGGACTGAATTTCAGTCCATTTTGGCTTTTTGCCTTCTTGGCCTTCTTGGCCCAATTCCTTGGCACCTTGAAATGATTCCTATCATCCAAAAACACTCGAAAGAGGATTAGATAAATAAGAGGGTGATTGTGATCATGAAAATCAAACCACGAGGGGTATGAGAGGTACAACATATCCTAGATTATGTAATTAACCACATTAATCTATGATAAATTCCTCTTTTAAATAATAATCATGACCCATATAGAAGATGTAATTTCTATCAAAATATAATTTTTTTATCAAACTAATAGAAGATCAATGATTGGTTTGACATATCAAGTGTAATTTCCATTCCATGTAAATTATTGTTGATTTATGTATCAAATTCCAATCTATAACCAAAATTACATCTACTTAAACAATTAGATGAGTGACACTATTTAAAGGAAACATATTCTAAAAAACATGAACAAGAGTATAATCATAGACATGGGATGCCATCATTGTATCATTATATATTTTTAATGCTAACTCAACATATAATCATTGAGTAGGTAATATGATAACCTTGTAAAAATTATTTAGATGTTAAAGAGTTGGAATATTTAGAATCAAATAGTAAATTGGTTATTCTTGAGTAGATTGAAAATGTACCTTTCACAACTTCTTTATCAAAGAACTCCTTAGAAATAGAGAACCCATGAGATTACAATTTAGCTCTATTATTAAATGTTTATTTACATAGATCATGATTATTATCATATATATTTTGGAACTGATAACATAATGATCATACTACTTAAATTAAAAACACTGGAGTGTTAGAGGAGAATTTTTTGAGAGTTCTCCATATTCATAGTTTTCTTCTTCCTATCACGTTAAAATTATAATTCATTAAAACCTCCCTTTCCAAACATAAACCATTTAAATATTCCCTAAATTCAATTTCCCCCATGTTTCCATCCACATACTTATGATACAAAAATATTTATATTCATTTATATATGGTATTTATAATTTCTTATGAATTCCATTTTCAATTTATTTTAAACACCATAGACTGTTGGGTAAGTCCATTCCATATCTCCATATTGATATAATATGAAACTATTTCATTATATATATTGAATACAATTAAATATAAATACCATTGTCGATGATGTTTTAGGCCATTTATGATTTGATAAATATTACTTTTTGGTTGGATGAAAATATTAATAACATGCATCACATGTATTTTGAAATTTTCATCTTATGCACTAATAGATTATCCCTAAAACAATATTAACTCAACGAATTATTTTTACAATTTCATATGAAGTGTATTATAAAATAACCTGTTAATTTATAAGTACTTGAATTTTTCCACTCCACATATTAAAATTATTCTTATTCTCTCAAGTTCATTGTTAGATTCCACCACTTACCTGTTTATCTTTCTAAATGATAAACAACAAAAATTACATTTAGATGTTCCACACATAAGAGAATATATATTTTATTTTAATGTAATAGATCTATTTATTAGCAACTAATATATCAATTGAGCCACTAAAACAAGGTGTATAATCTATTATTAAGGGCACAACATAATGTCCATCCCACATTTTATAATTTCTAATATCAGAATAATTTTTTGGATGAGAATATTATGTGAGAAAAGAGTATGTATTTTTACATTTATTTATAATAACAATTTATTATTATGGAGGATAATCAATTAACTAACCATGGAATTCAGCATTAACGATATTTCTTTTTGTTTTATCCCTTTACTAAAAAAAATAAGAGTAGTGTGACTAAAAAAGAACCCATGTTTTCATGAAAAGGAATCTATATGATGTATAAATCCGTAAAAATTCTATTGTGTCTCTGTCTATTTAAAATTGGTCATCCATGATCGAAACATTAAGATTTAATCAAATAGTTATAATTATTATTAAATATATCCCTAGGGATATCATCAAATAATTCTCATTCCAGATTCTAGATATCAACTAAAACCATTCCTTGTAACCAATTATAATGCCACTTAATTTTTATACATATATATTACAAATTAATATTTGATTATTCAAAACAAAAATAATTGAATTACATAAGAATTGTTTATTTTTTGAATAATTTTAATCATGGAAACTCAAAAAAAATATAAAATATCCACATAATCTGCCACATATTTCTTCATGACTAGGCCACTTTTTAGGCATATGATTCTTATTTACATTCATCAAAAAATGGGGAAAGGAAACATTAGAAAAGGGTGAGATCAGATACTTATAAATGGTAAAAAAAGAAAATATCAATGATCATATAATCAAATCATGAGAAAAACATGATATTGGAACCTGATCATAGATTTTTAATCCATACACTAAATTACATATATCAAATTCATCATTCAATGAATAAGGATTTGATGTTTAAACGATATGAATCTTAACGAAATTAAAGAATAATATTAATAAGAGCATAACATTTTCATAAGACACATAACTTTTTCACACACATAACAATATAAAATCATTTATTTGGTATTGAATTATCATTTTAAGTGATATTAGAGTAGAATAAGTTTACTCCCAGTCCATTACTAATGTCAGGGATCACCCCTTGGACTACCATAGTTGATAGACTCCATTAATAAACTCGGTCCAATCCCCATCCAAGTAAATTTTATCTAATTATATATCAATATTTACCCAATTCAATGTAAGGAGGTATAGTTTCAACCAATAGAATAATGAAAATCATACATATGTGTTGCATATGAGGACAATGAAATAATCATATTAGAACTCATCAAATGAAATGTGTTTAATAAGTATTTCCTCTTTTAAACATAAGCATAAACCATATTGAGAATTAATATCAATGGTATCATTGGATAATATATCTATTAATGAATATGTATCATCAAATAATGTCATCATAGATGGAAAATAGTCTTGAAATATCACTTTAAATAATTTTTATAGAAAATAAACATTTCATATTGAATTTTATTTTTTAAAAATTTATTAAATTTTAAAGGAAAAATTTTCATTAAAACATTATAATCATTCTAAACATTATTCAAAGAATAATTTAATCATTATTGTAGGAAAATCTGTTCATGAAATTTAATTTAAAAAACTTCTTCCTTAATCATGCTAAAAAAGTCAAATAATACATGATTTGGAAAATAAAAAAAGTTCATTTCAACCTATTTTAAAAAAAGTAAGACAATAGTAAAAAAAAATTTAAACAAACACATGATAATTGTAAAACGGTTTTTTAGATTTTTAGAAAACAAGTATTTTGAAAATAAATATTCCTTTATAGTGACCTAATAATTAACAATATTTAAGCATGACAATAATTCCAGATCAAATATTACATGTACTTTTCATTACATTAATACCACCCAAACATCATGTAAAAATACTATATATTAATTATAATTCTATAATATAGTAATTTTGGTACTCAAAATATCACATATTTTTCATTTACAACACATCAACTAACCCTTTTAACAATAATACCATATTAAAATTTTTATATTTATTTTCTAATTATGTTATTTATCATGAGTATATCTATTCAGTATTTCTATTCAGTGTCCATTAATCTTTGTTCCATGGTCTCAATAAATTTTATCATGATAAAAATATATTAAATATTAATTATATACACATTTAGAGTCATCCATTAATGTTTGATATATAAGAATAAATTACATTGTTCATGGAAAAAGTAGGTCATAT
This sequence comes from Viscum album, assembly GCA_963277665.1. Classification (NCBI taxonomy): domain Eukaryota; kingdom Viridiplantae; phylum Streptophyta; class Magnoliopsida; order Santalales; family Viscaceae; genus Viscum; species Viscum album. Next base: position 1,630,792,421 of record OY728150.1, read on the forward strand.
GTACACATGAATATTGTTTACTTTTTTTGATAGATGGAATGAAATAATATGAAATATTAACTAAAATTTAAAATATCATTAGTATCTCATATATATAATGTATATTCATCAAATTTATCATCATTATCATCCATGTTTATTATGTTGGAACCATGGATGTTATGTGCATGAATTCGAGTATGGTTTGTGTTTGTTGTCAATCCTTAGTGGAAGTTCAGAATGTGTGCCAGGAAATTGATTATACAGAACAAACAGATAATAGTATTGAAGGTGTCACCATTTACCAGTGTTTTCCAATTTTTTGGGACTGAAAATCAACAAATGGAGAAAAGAGGTTTCTAGCAAAGAGACATGCACATCATTGACTTTAAGGAGAGGAAACTTGCGCACCTTTTGTTATTCAAAATCAGAACATGAAAATTATGGAAAAGGGAGAAGGGCGCCCAAATTTTATGTTTTGTCGCTCAAGTGACCTACGCGGTAGAGACATACATGCCGAAACATGCGTGACGAGGGAAGACTTGTGTGCCATCGTGAAGGGTATCCAAATATCTATAAACTGAGGTCGACCCCTCCTAAATCAAGATGAAGTTTGAGACTTCAAGAAATTTAGTGCTCCCATCGCACAGGTTTAGTGGTCATGAAAGTGGTTGTGCGGTCGTGCAAGTATAAGTTGCATGAAAGTTGTGTGTTGCGCATCTAAGGCGGTTTGGGTGAGAAGGGGCCTGAGTCACGCAAGTTTAAAATTGGTGAAGGAGGTGTCGCACAAGTTGGTGGATGAAACTTGCACACCAGAATTTGATGCAGCACAATAGTTGATAGTTTCGCGCTAAAATCGGTTTGGGCATAAAAGTGAGTGAGTCATGCAAGTTTGAGGTTGAATAAGTGACTGTCGCGCAAGTGGGAGAGATGGAATTTCTATCCGTCTTAAAACTTGTGCATCGGGCTTGGAGAAGCGCACCAAGTGTGGTTGAAGTACACCAGTCTTTCTGGGGTTTCCCAAAAGCTGAAATTTTTTCAGATACCATTGGGGAAAAGTGATATTAGGCTACGGGTGGAAGTTGGACTTCAACAGAGCATCTACATACAATAGAGGATGTATTAATTATCAATGATGAATAGACATTCACATCTATAAACTGAGTGGGACTTCACCAAAGGCAGTGAGCCAGGGGGAGTAAACGGGATTGACCTGATGGACGTAGTAGGCTATCCCTAAACAGTTGAAAAGGAAGTGAGCCTGGGATAGAGTGACTATGCCCGGAGCATTGTAATCCACATCTAGTGAAGTTTAGTGGAATTTGGTACGATCGACAGCCTGTCTTCGTATTCTCCTTAGAAGTAGCCCTTAGTGGTGAAGCAAGTAAAAAGTGTTGTGTTATCTCTTTTCATGTAAATTATTTATTTATTCTCATATCCATCATACATGTTAAAATGGTTTCTACCAACGTGGGAACAAGATATGTCAGTTCAAAAGAAAAATTTGACACCCTGATTCACCCCTCCCCTTTTAAGGTGTCCTGGGGTCCTACAAGTGGTATCAGAGGGAGGTTGCTGGTGTTTGACCTGTTTTATACCACCATGTAAAATTCATCCAGTGTTAGGGGAGTTCCCCTCTTTGATAGAAGTAATTTTAAGATTTGGATGAACAAAATGAGATCTCATCTAAGATCCCTTGGAATGGATGTTATGTTTTCTACTATGCATGGTATACATGTTTCTGATCCAATAGGGCTGGATATGACTGATACAGATAAGAAAATTCTTGATGCAGATGCTAAAGCATAGAATGCTCTCACTGGAGCACTTTCTGATCATATCTATCTAAAAGTGATGAGTCGCACCTCAGAAAATTCCATATGGAATAAAATTTAAAATATTTATATAGGAGATAGCGATGTGAAGGAGGAGAAGCTACAAGTACTTCACAATAGTTTCGATGATCTGATGATGCATCCTAATAAGAATGCAGATTCCTTCTTCAATCGAATTACTGAAGTGGATGGAGCAATTCAGGGTCTAGGTGAAGAAATCAAATACATATACATTGTGAAGAAAATACTAAGAATACTTCCACATCTTTAAAATACAAAGGATTCATCCCTTGAAGAAAGAGATCTTTCCAAACATTCTCTAGATGATCTACTGAGAAGCCTGAAGCCATATGAAATGAGGGTCAAACCAGAAGATTATATGACTCATGTGAGAAAGGAAATGGCATTCAAAGCCATTGAGAACCTGAATATCTCAAAAGATAGTAGTGATGAAGATAATGAGGAAAAATAAATTATTTCTCTCCATTAAAATAAGTTCCATAAGGGAAAAGGTAAATTCAATGGGATGTTACCTCTAGCTTTCTTTCGTTACGGAAAAGTTTGGAACATTGCCTTTCAGTGTTCAAGAATGATCGATGATGAGAATAGCGATTCTGAAAACATTGAGAATCCTCATAAAAGGTTTTTCAAAAGGGGAGACTTCAAATAAATAAATAGATTACCAAAGAATAGTTTTGTCTTTGAAGAGGAAGAAGATGATAATGAATTATGTGATGAAGAAGAACCATAATTTCAAACTGGGAACTATACTTCCATGATGGACACTGTTGAAAAATCAGAAGATACTGGTGAAGAAAATAAGTTGAAAAATAGTGCAGATCCAGAGTTGTAACTTAAGGGTGTTATTTTTAAGCTTAATATTAAATGTAATAGTTTCAATAAGTGGAAATCAATTGTAGAAGAATCAACTGAATATATTGATCAACTTGAAGATGAAATTGAACGACTGGAGAAATTGGTGAAAGTAAAGTCTAAAATATGTGAAAGCAATGATTAAGTAGTTGATCTAAAGTTGAGAATTGAATAGCATGCAAAGGTCATCAATGACCTTACCTCCAGACTAGAGGAAATGTCCAAGACTGCAGAGTGTATTAAGGAGGAAGTTTTTACTATTAGGAGTAAACAAGGAAATGATTCAATTTCAAAAGAATCAAGGAAGAAAATACAGTTTGGAAGGTTCTCATATGCTGAGCTGTTGGAGAGATAAAAACTTGGCACTGATGGAGTTGAAGTGATTTTATGTGATTAAATAACTACTGGCATGGGAAATAGTGGAATTTTTTCTGAGGTAGAATCATCAAATGCAACAAATAAAGGTGATCGAAACAGAGGGAAGCTGAAAGTGCGTGATGTGGGAAAGTTTTCTGAAGTGATGAAATATAAACCCCAAATTCAATCTGAAAGAATAAAAAAAATATTATCCTCAAGCCTCGAGGAAAAAGGAGCCCTTATACTTTTATCCCATATAATATGGAATGAATATAAATAGAAATGATAAGACATTTCCTCCCATAAAGTGTCAGTTCTGTGCATATTTGGTCCATACCAAGTTTTATTACGAAGAGGCCAGAAGCTATCAGAATGGAGAAGAAATAGGTGTTCAACAGAGGATAAAAAATTCAAATCATAATTCTTTTAGAGGAAACAATATCTATAGATAATTTTTTCGTTGTTCTAACTTTGGTCATAAGGCTCTTAATTGCAGGCAGAGAAAGGACATGGACACCTCACACTGAAGTTCGACACAATTCAAGTCTCGTCAGCAAGACAGTGTTGCTCTTTCCAAAATGTTTTCTCCTCTCAAAGAATATTTCAACTATGAATAAACTTGGTACATAGAAGAGATAATTGAAAGTCTGTCAATGCTCTATAATCAATCCAATGTATCATGGAATGAAATGAAGAAAATTGAGATATCCAACCTTTCAGAGGTGGACCTCAAAGCTACAAAAGTCTAAAGTACCTAGAATCTGGATAGTGATTTTTCATCTCATATGAAAGGTAATGTTGTCCTGTTAACGTATATCAAAATAAAGTATGATGGTATAGTATGATTTGGTAATGATGGAGCTCTGAGAATTAATGGCAGTGGAAGTACTAAATTAGCTAATGGAGAGGTAAAGAAGAATGAAGTCCTTTATGTAGATGGCCTACATCATAATCTACTCAGTGTGAGTCAACTCTGTGACTCGGGATTTACAGTTACTTTTAATCATAATGGTTTCACTATCAAGGGATATACAAGAAATTATCTTATCAATGGATGAAAAATAGAAGGAAACTTGTATCAGGTTGATAGTAAAGAAAATTCTTGTTACATGACTGTTAAAGAAGAAAACAATTTGTGACATCGCAGACTGAGACACATCAATCAACAAGACATGGAAAAAATATCAAGATTGAGGTTTGTCATGGACATTACCAACCTGAATCATGAGAGTGAAAAGTCTTGTGATGATGGCATTCATGGGAAGCAGTTCTGTAGTTCATATTAGTCAAAGAAGAAAAGGGCATCCCATTTCTTGATCTAGTTCATATAGATGTATGTGGGCTGATAAATGTTGTTGAAACTCATGGAGAAAGGTACTTTGTTCTTTTAATAGATGATTACAGTATAATGGCTTGTGTAATGGTCATTCACAGGAAAAGACAAGTGCTTGGCTTCATTAAAACATATCAGTGAATCGCCGAGAATGATATTGGATGAACAATCAAAGTGTTGTGATCTAACAATGGAGGGGAATACATGTCCATTGAATTTGAAAATTACCTGGAGAATCATGGGATACAATATGAGGTAGCTACTGTGAAAACTCCACAACAAAATGGAGTTGTTGAACATTGGAATCGAGAAGTGAATTACATGTCACGAACTATGCTAATTGAGATTCATATTCCATGACGTTACTGGAAATATGATGTTCAAGTTGTAGTATATATACAAAATTGAACATGACTCTATATGGGTGAGATGAAGACACCATATAAATTGTGGAATGGAAGGAATCCCTCTTTGAAATACTTTCATGTTTTTGGAAGTAAATGATTTATTAGGAACAAAGAAGGAAATCAAGGAAAGTATGGTGACAATGAAGATAAAGGAATTTTCCTTGGATACTCAATGACCATAAAATCCTACTATAGTATCAACAATAGATTATGAATAATTGTGTAAAGTAGTGATGTTAAGATAATTGAAGAGAAAACCACAAATGATTCAAGGACATCATGTGCTGATGTGATTGAAAGTGAGGAAAAAAGTGAACGTGGAGAAAATAAAAATATAGAAACAGAAGAAGATGTACAAAACACTCAGTAGTCACATCATGATGTTGACTCAGAAGAAGAATATCAAGAAGAAAATGTGGCTAGAAAGAATGCAACTAAACCGCACAGGAGAAATCGTAGAGCTGAGATTAATCCATCTAATATAATTGGGGATACGATTGCACCCACTCAAATAAGGAGGATGAAGAATAACATGCAATCTGCAATTCTGTCAGTTGTGGAGCCTTCCTCATTTGAAGAAGCTGTAAAGGATGAATCATGGGTGAAAGACATGAATGAAGGGTTAGATAAGATTGACAAAAAATCAGACCTGGGATCTTGTCCAGAGAGCTGAAGTTCATAATGTGATTAGTAAAAAATGGATCTTCAAGAACAAGTTTGATGAGCATGGAAGTGTTATTAGAAACAAGGAATGACTGGTATGTAAAGTATACTCCTATATTAAAGGTGTTGATGTTGAAGAAACATTTTCTTTAGTGGAAAGACTGTTGTCAATCAGGATTTTCCATTCCATGGCACTCTAAAAAGGATATAAAGTATGTCAAATGGATGTCAAGACAACATTATTGAATGGTGTACTTGAAGAAGAAGTCTACATCAAAAAAATAAGTGGGTTTTGTTCTTGGTACTAATGAAACAAAGGTCTACAAACTCAATAAAGCTCTATATGGTTTAAAGTAGGCACCAAAAGCATGGTATTCCTAGATGGAATCATATCTCAAGAAGATGGAATTCAAAAGAGGAAGAGTAGACCAGAATCTATATGTGAAGAATTCTCCAAATGATCAGTTCATGGTTATAGTCTACGTTGATGACATTATATTTGGTGGCAGCATGCAGAAATCATTGGATGAATTTTCCAATCACGTGAAATCAGAATTTGAAATTTCTATGATTGGGGAGCTCACATATTTCTTGGGGATTCAGGTGATTCAAAGGCAGGATTACACATTCATTTATGAAGAAAAATATGCTAGAGATTCGCTGCAGAAGTTTAATATTAAAGAATCCAAACCAATATCAACTCTAATTGCAGTTGGAAACAAACATGGAAAGCTTGAGGATGGGGCATCTATAGACCCCACTATGTACATGAGGATAATCGGGAGCCTACTGTACCTGACAGCGACACAGCCAGATATTTTCCTTGCAACCTGTCTAGCGGACTTCTTTCAGAGTAATCCAATGGAGGAACATATGACATGAGGAAAAATAACCATGAGGTATATTCAAGTTACTCACAATTGTGGCTTATTATTTTTTGTAGGAAGAGATAGTGAATTATCATCATTTTCTTATGCTGGCTGGGTTGGTGATGTAGTGGACAAGAAATTCAACCAGTGGTGGAGCATTCTATATCGGGAATAAATTTGTTGGCTGGTTCAGAAAGAAACAAGAAATTACTTATCTTAGAACTACTAAAACTGAGTATATGTCTACCAAAAATTCATGCACTCAACTGCTATGGATGAAGCAACAACTAACAGATATTGGTGATGAGGTGAAAAAGCCAGTGGTAATTTACTGTGATAACAAGAGTGCAATTGATCCTAAGAAGAATCATGTTCCGCATTCTCATACAAAACACATCAAAATCAGGTATCACTTTATCAAGGAAAAGTTTATCTAGGTGTGATTAGAATGGATCATGTGGGAACTAATGAGTAGGTGGCTGATATCCTGACCAAGCCATAGTCAGCAGCTGTGTTTGAGAAGCATCGGTTGAACCTCGGTGTTCAGCCACCTCCCAGTGCATAAGGAGGTTATGCAATACTCCTCTCTCTAGTTATGTTAATATTTTTTAATCCTTTTATTGATTAGATATAGGTTTACGGGGGAGATACTATCCAGGAGGAGTGTGGTTTGTGTTGAACAATGTAAAATTACCAGTCTTTTGTTTTATTGTCAATGGGGGAGAAAGGAATAAATTCAGACATTAAATGCTTCTATGACACTGTAAAGAAATTACATGTGTGTCATTGATAATTCAAAAACAAGAGAACCCAATTCATCATTCATCTCTTGTTTTCTACACCGATCATTGCTCACGTAGACTTAGAGTGTTGGATGAGCTAATTCTTGCATTTTTTTGGTTTTCATGTGGATAGTAATCTATTGAATTTATTTACTGATTTCCAACAAATACAAAGGGGGAGATTGTTGGATCCATGGATGTTCTGTGCATGAATTCGAGTATGGTTTGTGCTTGTTGTCGATCCTCAGTGGATGTTCAAAATGTGTTCTAGCAATGTGATCATAGAGAATAAGAAGATAACATTATTGAAGGTGGAACCATTTTCCATTGTTTGCCAATTTTTTGGGCATGAAAATCGACAAATGGATTAAAAAGGATTATGGAAAAGATACTTTCACACCATTGAATTGAAGGAGAGGAAACATTCATGACTTTTGTCTTTCAAAATTTGAACATGAAAAATATGTCAAAGAGAGATGGGTGCCCAAGTTTTATGTTTTTTCGCACAAGTGAACTGCGCAGAAGAGGCTTGTGTGCCGAAACTTGCGCACCGAGGGATGACTTGCAAGCCATCGTGTAGGTTATCTAAATGCCTATAAATAGAGGTCGATCCCTACTCATTTGGGATAAAGTTTGAGACTTAGATAAATTTAGTGCTCTCGTCGCACAGGTGTACTGGTCGCGCAAGTGGTTGTGAGGTTGCACAAGTATAAGTTGTGTGATACTTTTTTGTTTCACGTCCAAGGCGGTTTGGGCGAGAAGGGGCCTGAGCCATGCAAGTTTGGAGTCAGTGAAGTAGGTTTCGCGCGAGTGGGTGGATTACACTAGCGTTCCAGAATTTGATGAAGCGCAATAGTTGATAGTTGCACACCAAAATCAGTTTGGGCATAAAAGGGATTGAGTCATGCAATTTTGAAGCTGGATATGTGAGTGGAGAACAAGTGGGAGAGCTGGACTTGTACACCATCTTGAAACTTGTGCACCGAGCTTGGATAAGTGTGCCAGGTGCGGTTGAAGTATGTTAGTCTTTCTGGGGCTGCGCAAAAGATGAAACTTTTCCTGATACTTTTGCGGAAAAGTGAGATTATGCTACGGGTGGAAGTTGGACTTCAACAGTGCATCTACATATAACATAGGATGTATTCATTAGCAATGATGAAGAGACCATCAAGTCTATAAACTGAGTGGGACTTCACCAAAGCTAGTGAGCCAGGGGGGAGTTAATGAGAGTGATCTAAGGGATGCAATAGGCTATCCTTGAACAGTTCAAAATGCAATGAGCCTGGGACAGAGTGACTGTGCACGAACCCTTATAATGCATATCTAGTGAAGTTTAGTTTAATTTTGTATGACCGATAACCTTTCGGCGTTTTCTCCTTATACGTAGCCCTTAGTGGTGAACCAAGTAAAAAGTGTTGTGTAATCTCTTTTCATGTGAATGTTTTATTTATTCTCATATCCATCATACAGGTTAAACTAGTTTCTACCAATGTGGGACTATGATCTGTCAGTTCAACAGAAAAATTTGACACCCTTATTCACCCCTCCCCTCTCAGGGTGTCCCGAGGTCCTAAACATAATAACTAAAAAATGATTCACATCAATTCATGGAGGTTGTACTCCAATATACGTACGAGTGATGTTATCATTTATTGAAATATTTTATAGTAAATGGTACGACATTATATTATTTCTAATAATAAATAATTGACTAATTAATATGATATATAAACAATAAACCATTAATAATACCCATCCATAAAATATGTTGATGAAAAATGTTTTGTAGCATAATGTGGATACAGTAAGTCATACTTATACATGTGAAATACTTTCAACAATTGTTTGATGGAAAAGACGGAGTATAATAGTTTTTTAATAATCATACAGAAATTTTGAAATATTTATGTTACTGATGTTATAAATTTTTGATACATACCATAGATTTATAGGAGGTAAAGAAGAGTAGAAAATAATGTGGTTAGGTAAGGTGATTATCACTTTTTTAAAACAACCCCTTTAGATCTCCTCTATAAAGAGCTAGTCTTCTCGGAACACCATAACCCCTAGAAATAATATAGGAATGTTTATTATGGAAATTGGAATTGTATGATCGATCTATAAATTTCAATTTGTTATGATAATGTGAGAGAGGTGGTTCAGTTTTATAATTGAGATAAGGGGAACTTTCGGAATTTCAAAAAATAATAAATTATAATAAATTCATTCTCACCCAAAATTCCACTAAATGGACATGGATTTAAATATAAGGTATTATAAGGTACTAAAATTTTCATCCTATTGAATTTAAAAATGTTTTTTTATAATTTAAAACCTTATCATTTGTATCAACCAATGGTTTTCCAATTATAAATTTAATTATCATAGAAGATTTTTCAGTATTAAAGTGTTGAAATTGTCGTTTATTGGGAAAAAATGGGATCATATATGGTCAATTAATGACATTATATTCCATATCATGACATCATTTTATTATTTAATGATTTTCAACATCTAAAAATAATGTATTAATATATTATTTTTGTGAAATTTCAATATTGTCAATTTTCAAACTATTCATTTAATTAAAAATTAAATACAAAAAAATAGGTAAATTGAATATAATGTTACCACACAACCCAAATATTTCGTATAGATCAATAAAATACAAAGATAAAATTAACACATTAAAATTTATCTCATTTATTTTTTTTATTTATATATTTTACATTTTTTATTAAAATTAGACATACAACATTAGTGTAGCATAAGAAATTAATATCATTATATAATTAGTAAAAATTAAAAAAAAAACTTATGTCATGAACAATAATTTTTTAATTTTAATATAGACTCTTTTATTAATTAATATCTTATTTTTGTCCGTTTGTGGACATAGAAAGTATACTACAAATATGGAGTGTTCCATTATGTGATTATCATTGATTTTAAAAATATTTATTTAATTTTCATGGATTAGAGTCCATTAAACAACTAAATTTAGATAATAAGATGTTAAGTATGTAAATAAATTCATTCAATCTGTTTTTTGAAAAATATTTATGGAATTATATATTTTTTTAACTTATATTTACTAAATTTACACATTACATGGGTGATAAATTTTACCTCGGATACTATTCATGTGGAACAAAAATAAAAGTGGAAACTTTACCAAATTTTAACTTCATAATAATTAATATATAATTAATTATATATAAATAAAAACTACATAATGTATGAAATTAATTTTAATGTTAAAGATAATTTTTTGATACTACTAAAGTATTTTTAAGCATAAAGCGAGATTTAATGTTTTTTTGTTCGAAGAAAAATATTTCTTTGTGATTAAAAAAAAATTATAAATTCAATATTATATATATTTAATTATAACCATTCACTAATATGGATTATTTTAATTTATTATTATGAATATTCATTACACAAATAAAAACTATTTTTTAAAAAAAAATCCCTTTTTCCTTAAATTTATTTATAAATTCATTTATAATAAAATAATTTCTAGTGAATTAATGTTATTAATATTTATCCATAATTTTTTAATAATTTTTTTCATATTAATTCCCAACAGTTCAATTCCTATGAGATAATTTTAATTTTAAAAAATATATTTTACTAGTTTTTTGTGGTTCATTTAAAAATGTGATCGTATATAAAACCAATGATCTAATAAATAAAATTATTTAAAGTTAAATGTTTCATAAAATGTTAGGTAGTTAAAAAATTTTATCTAATGAAAAATTAATAATTATTTAGTCAATTTATTGGTATATTCATAGGATTTTATGGAAAAAAATTCTCTAGAGATGAGAATGATATAAGCGTTACATATCATTAAATTAATACATTTTTATTTATTCAGAAAATTAATATTCAAAATGAAAAGATAATTTCTATAAAAATAAATAATAATATTGTTATTATCATTGATAATAAATGGATCTTAATATTTTATAATATCTAATTACGTAATTTAACACCCCAAGATATAAAAATATATTTTCCTCTTAAATAAGATTCATTTGATCAATAACCTATAATGCATGGCAGAAAAAAGTAGTGAAGACATGATTATTGAAATAAAAATGTAATATATAAGAAAAAATGAATTTAAACATAAATAGTAAAATAATTTATGTAGTAATAATAAGTAATAAATTAATTATTTCCCCATGGATGAACATAAATATAATTTATAAAAATAATTTATTTATAAAAAACTATAAATAATTTAATTTATCCAATTTGGAGTCTTTTACATATGATAATGTATTTTTTATAAATTCATAAAAACAAATAATAATTCAAAGATTGATTATAAAATGGTTATAGAAAAAGATAAAATCATTTGATGGAAAATAACTATTTTTAGAGGACTATTTTCTTTGGTAGAAATGTATTCTTTTCATAATAAATATAATTAATAACTTTTAATAATGGATTTTAATTTAATATAAAGATTATATATTAAATAAAAAATTCACACACTATTATAATGGAATTTTTTTGATATAAATTAGAATGCTATAAATTGTATGCATAAAATATATTTTCACTAAAAACGGTGTTCACATGCTTTGTGCATGAATATTAGAATTAGTTTCCACCACCTATAGGAATTGAATATTTTAAAATTTATTTTATATTTTTAATAATAATAGAAATATTTTATTATTAATTTTAAATATATTTTTAACCATAAGTAATAGTAACAATTGATTATTTATTTCTACTATGGTTAGAATTAAAGGTGTTAATTAAGTGGTTAAATAAAGAGATAAGGTTCCATTTTTTATTATACCTAATATAATTTTTTTAGTTATTATTGATTTTATGATATCCAATATGCTAAAATGTTTCCAAATTTTATGAATTTTCCAATAAATATATTTTAAATTATTTCAATGTTAAGTGTATTTGTAATTATGTGATTATCTTCAATTATAAAATGGAACCACATCTTCCCAATTATCCACACCACAGGAGTACTTTTTTCTTGACCTAGAACTACCTAAATTCTTTACGAGAGACTTTATACCTAACATAGAGTTTTTGGTCTCCATAAATAACCCATCCATGATACCTTAATGATTTATTCAACAAACATTATCCAATGAAGTGGTGTAATTCTTTACTATCCTTTTCAATATTCAATCTTCTAAATCCAAATTAAATTTTTAATAACCGTCTTAATATAGTGAAATTATATATTTAAAATAATTTTAAATTTTAATGGTAACTTTATTTCTTTATTCTATATATTTTCTATCTATTGGAAAAAGAAATGATCACTCATCTATACATGAAGTCTAAAATCTCTATAGAGATTTGTGATTAATGTTTCCAAATCGGATCTAAAATATATTTATAATGATAAATTTATTGATTATATATGATATTTATTAAATAATTATATTTATTTAATGATATATAATTTTTTTATCGTCTGTACATTCCATTAATTAAATAATCAATGCATCACTCACGTATATGAGTGGACTACACCCTCCACGAAGTGGGGTGATTAATTTTTCTATGGAAATTTAAATGTAATTTCATAAAAGTATAAATATTATTTTTATTAAAAGATATACATTTTGGAACCATCCCCAGTGGGAAATGATCAGAATTTCACCAAGGAAACATATATTAACTGAATAATTTTTAGGTCCAAAATATTTATTTAATGAACAATTATTAAAAACAATTAATGATTTTAAATTATAATGGAATGATATATATATAAATTAAGAATATGGTTTTTTCATAAATTTAAAAAATTAAAAATGGTAAATAATATATGGTACATTGCATATAAGAAATTTAGGACATGAGGTATGTGTTTCATCATCTCAATTTCCCATCAATAAGATATTTTCTATTTTCAACACATTAACTCATTTTTTAGGTTTATGTACTTCCTATTAATTTATTTAATGTTTATTTTCATTAAAATTGATTGTATTTAAAAATAAAATTATTTTATATATTATATTAATTTTTAATTAAATGGATATAAAATATGTAAGGGTCAGTGTTTTTATCCATCTATTAATTAGGAAAGATTATTATTGAATCTCCTTTAAAAAAATTATATGATCTTTATCTCCAAGAACTCATCAATTATCCAATCCTCTAGGTTTTTATTTCATTTTATTATATTTTTATAAATTTATCAATTAGGTTCACTAAAATATTAATTGTATAATTTTATTAAAAATAGAAATTATCATTTGTTTACTGTATACTATTTTTTCCTTAATATCCATATTTTAAAAAATTATACATATGAATGTTTTTATCTAATAATTATTTTTAAATAATGTTATTATATAATATCATCCATTTCATAAAAAATGATTAAAATTATTCAATCATATAATTTCTATATATATCACATTTCAATTTTTGTATATATAAGAAAAAATGATTTTTAATATTTATATCTCAACCACTATTTCAAATTATCATTACTGATATCAATTATCATGATTAATTTCAAAAAATTTATGGTTTTAAATGAAAATTATTATACCATGGTTTTTTTTATTCTTTTATATTTTAAAATATAACATGAAATGATGATTTATATTGTTTCTCAAGAATAATTCAAATGATTTTATGAAATATTTTTATCCATGTAAATATCATTTATGGATGGTTTTAAATATTAAGGGTTATAATAATATTATTACCTTGACATTATTTCATTTATGGCTTATCATGATGATGTTTTATTTATGTTTTAATAAAACACGTTTCTTTCCCACTAGTTAATTTGGAAATGATGGAAATATGATTAATTTTGTGATCTTATTGTTTATATATATATGTTTTTCATTTTTTAAATTTGATCCTAGAATTATTTAACACTATAATGTATTTGGTATGTCTTGATATCTCATGTAATAATAACAAATGTAATGGGGTTTGAACTTGATCCACAATGAAACTCAATCCACTATCAATATGTGATTGTGTAGCAAATAAAATAAATTATGGGAATCATTTCACTATAATAGTATTAATTTTGGTAATTGACTAATGAAATTATTTTCTATAATTATATGTATACTAAAATATTAGATCTGATTCTTATGATATTTTAGCATTGATTATTATTAGTTACTGATTATTCTACACTATTATAGATCATATATTTTATTATTAACGATCTTCTTGATAATATTATTAATTTATGGGATATGAGATGTTGTGTATTATTTTTTAGGTGATGATATTGTTTTCATGCAGTTATTCTAATTGGTTTCTCACTTATTATCATCGATCGTTATAACCAAGGATTACCCTTATTCACTATCTATGGTCACTATTTTTTAAGTTTACATTCCACTCTATTATGAGGAATTGTTTTATGTTAGATATTTTGTTTCATTGGTGCTTTATGATGATAAATTTATGGGATATTTCAAAAAAAATATGAAATAACGTGATTGTGTATCTTTTCACCATTAAAAAAATTTATAATTCTCGATTATGTATTATCCAGAGAAAGGTTTTTCATTCATAAAATTTTATGAAATATTTTTAAAAGAGTTTCTTGGTTAACTACTATATGGAGAAATGTATGGTTTATTTATTTCATTGTATTACAAGTAAAAACATCTAGTGATAACTGTATAAATTATTCCAAATATAAGAAATATCAAAAAAAATTACAATGTATAAACTATGGGGTTTCCTAGAAATAAAATTATTTTTTGGAAAAAAATAACTGGATAAATGATATGGAATAGATTCACCTAGGGATAAAAAACTGAAATGGATTATTTTTAATAACTTTATGATCACTGGATTCATAACAAGAGCACTAACTAAACAATGATTTCTACACTCTCAGTATATATTTTTTGGGTTAGTTAGTATTCAATTTAGGTAGCATCATGATGTCTATTTATATATTTTAGATTTATACATAATATTTATTGGGTTTGTAAAATTTATTCATATAATTAACCAAGTAATTTACATATATTATATCATTTTTTTAAAAATGAATACCCAATATGTACCCTAAATTACTATGGGGCCAACTGTCTTTTGATGACATGGTTAATATTACATCAAAATGAAACTAAAACAAGAAACCCATATTTTATACTCCATAATTGGATACTAAATCTTTTTGATCTCCCAAAATTTTATAGGTTGACTAAATAAATACATTAAACATTGTGTGATATAGAAATCCTACTATGTGAATAAAAAGTCTAAGAAATTATAACTTCTATGACAAATCGATAGCTTGATATCATAAAAGAAAATTCTCATGAATAATTATATGATGGAATTTCATAAAGAACATAGATTCATAATATTTTGGTAACATATGAACTGTGATATTTAAATATAACCTGAAATGAAAATTATTCAAGTCTATCATATTATACAATATAATATGGTAGTCAAAGACCCATAATAAATTTTGTTTTCTCTCAAATCCCATAAATGACATCTCATGAGACTAAAAATCACCAATTTCAAAATATTTTTTCCTGGGAACACCCATAATAAAATGATAATTACATATGTTGTACACATAATTGAATTCAATCATATTTCATAGCATAAACATTACATATGGTGTGAATTTCTTTCGCATATAATTTCTACATATCAGAATCAATAGATATTTAATAATGATGTTACTTGAGAAATGATCCAAAGGATTTAATTACGAAATAATTTTAAGGTATAATAAGTTATGTACTTATGTGAGATACATATATATATATATAACATATAATAATTTCATACATTTAAATAGAAATATTATGTGATTTAGAGAGAGATTCTTTTCAACTCGAAGAAAATGGTGGTTTTTAGAGATACCTTAACTCTGACTAATTAATGAAATATGTTCATTTTATTAATTAATAATATAATTATGTTAATTTTTAAATTTCATTTAATAAAACTTTAATTTTAAATTTTTTTATCTTTATTCATTTCCTTGTTTTGTTCAATTACGTAATAATTTAGTTTCAAGTTGGACATTTTGATGATGTTCATCTAATTTCTCCATATAAACAATGTTATGATATCTATGATTAAATATACTATTATAAAATAATTTAATAAATAATTATCATGAAATAACTATATATTTTAAATATTTATAATTTTAATACAATCATTGATAGAATTATATGAAATGTAATCTATTTTACAATCATAAAAATGGTAAGACGTATGAATGAATGAATAATGTTTCCATTAATCAAAAATCATAATAGAATTATGTATGTGTTATATTATATTTTCATAATTATAATCAAATCAAAAATATAAAATTACATCATTAATTGTTTTTAAATTTAAACACATATACCATCCATGTGATTTGGTAAAAAAATGAAATGTATCGCATCATGAGGTGGTAGTACGCAATATAGAAGAATGACATTATCATTATTCAATTGATTGTAATATAAGAAGTAATATGATATAATAAATTTATAAAATGATTAAAAGTTCATTAATATCACATATATACATTAAATACATAATCATGAACAACTATGGGAGGTGATGACTGAAAATGAATTACATAGGTTTACAAGGTGGTAGTCTACCAATCACATGAATGATGGTTTTGTTTCCCCATTTGATGGAGGCAAAGATCGATTAAAGTTATTACATAAATGTAATAATTTATTATTATATTTAATATTTATACATATATAATTATGACTTCGGGGTTGATTATGATTTTAATGATGTGGTAGAATATATTAAATAATGATTCTTAGTTAATAATAATACAACCTCTTCGAACCAGCTCTTTGGGATTATAAATAAAGCCTCCATTGATTAGATTTATGATAAAACAATTAAATCTTGGATGTGGTGAGGTTACTATATAAGATCATTTTGCAGTAATTGGATGATCTAAAATTATTTTTATGTGTAAATAGGATAAAATAAGGGTTCCATGTTATAAGTGGGGGAGATGAATCACTTGTATTTTTTTAAAGCAATAAAAATTTCCAATGAGTTTCTCTTGAATGAAGGTTCAAGATTTCTCAATTTCAAATATTACATGATATATACATGAAATATGGATAGAAATAGTATTTTGAAATTTTTTAGTTTATTTAAATCCTTATCAAGTTAGTTGAATCCCTTGTAAATCCATTTTAACCATAGCTACGGTAAATAATTTTTAATATTTTTTAGTATTCATTAATAAAAAATATTTATTCATTAATATATAATATTAAATAATTTAATTAAAATCATGGAATTAATTTTTTATAATTAAATTCAAGGAAGTGTCATAATTTTTTCAAATTTATACTTATGATTGTGATGAAAAATGGTTTCCCAATGGAAAGGTTTTCATAGGTATAAAAAGTATTTTTATCAAAATTAAACATAAAATTTATTAAAATGGTAAATTTGTTTAATAATATAATAATTTCACTATGTTTGCATTTTATTCATTTTAAAAAATTGGATATAATTGTAAAATATTTAAATTAAAATGGTTTTTTCTATAAAAACCAATATTTTTCAATATTTATTAGAAATATATTACCTTTCAGAAAAATCCAAAAAATAGACAGAAATAAAATTTCAACATGTTGATTTGGAATGTAATGTTATTATTTAAAAATAATTTCTTTAAATGTTTTTTTGTACAAATTAATTATTAATTTTTTTTATAAAAATCAATTAAAATTTATTTTTTAAAAAATTTATTTTTGAAGACTAAAAAGCCTTTACTAAATAATATGTACTAATTTAATAAGACAATTTGTTTTCCATATTCATAAATTTTATAATGTGGGTATTCAAATTCATCAACCAAATTTAATTTCTATGTTATAAAAAAAGTTTTAAAATAAATAATATTAAATGTATATTGGGGTTTATTAATATAGGATGTTTTGTGTCACATAAGCTATCTATTATATATTTCTTTATCAATTATTTTAAAATCTTGTTGGGTTTCATTAATCACCCTGTAAAAAATATCACCCTCAAAATGATATATTATAGATCATGGTGGAAACTATCGAAGATACTTTTTCTACATTTAATCATTCACTTTTTAGGATTCCTCTTCGTGTTTATGGTTCCTTCATAGAACACTAACCTGGTGGTTCTATTTCACAACCCACCTTCTCCTAGATGAGGGAATAAATGAAAATGTGCTATGTCCTTCATTCCTCAATGTGAAGGATAGATAATGCCCCCTGAGTCCCACTTCTAGAAGGCCCCAGAGTGACGACTAGCACCAAGGGTATAGAATCTCATATAAATGGAAAGAATTGACAATTTAACAGAACAAGATTGAGATATATGATGGTAAATCCTAGCAATATAAATGACTAAAGGCAAAATGGCATCCAAGAATCTATTCCCACTTTCATGTTCAATAGTAAAACTTATTCAATGTAAGACAAGACTACCAATTAATGTACCAAAAGAAGATAACTAAACAGCAATAACAATTATCTTGACACCCGAGATAGTAAGGTCATGCATAGTCCTCGATGTCCTCCTAGAATCCTGAAAAAAAAAATTGACATATGTATCGTGAGCATAAAAGTAAAATCAGTATGGAAACTAATGCTATGCATGCAAAAGTGAGGGGACATACTAATGCCCCTATGATAAAGAAATAGAGCCTAAATCAAATATCATTGAATACTAACCCTCCCAACCTCACCAAGTCACACTCACCCATGTAACTAAAGTCATTTAAAGTAATAATATAAGGAAAAAAATATTTTGGAACCGCGCACACCACTTTCCCACTACATAACTTCACATTTCGAATGATTTGACATCTTGATTCTGCCACTATTCCCACATGTAGTCCCACTGTCGTAACCTACCTGCACACAACTAAACATAAAATCACACAAAACCATGCCTGCAAACTCCTCACCACTATAACCACTCTTGTTCCTAATGAAACTTGGGCCTCAACAACAACTACGATGCTCCAAGGCCCCTTGGCCTCATCATGACGATACTTGGGAAAAACATACCCGACCCACAAACACCTAAGCCCCTCATCCAAAATAATCATTTTATCAAATAAACATGGACTATGGTATGACTCAAGCCATTGCATCTTTCCCAAATAAGCCAGAGTGGTAGGATCCATAAGAGGGGTCGATGGTGAAAATTAGTAACAATCCATCCATCCTCCCACGTAGATGTTGGTAATGAAACCCTCCCAAATGAAAAGGAGGTGTTCGGTACATAATGCTCAACAAGGGTGGGGTGATTATAGAAATAAAAAGGATCTTATATATATATATAATAAATCACTGAGTCCCAACCAACACGTTTCACATGAACAAACAATAATCCCACACCATCAGTGCTTTTGTTGCTACACCTAGATGCACAAGCATATAACAACCACTGTCAAGCATAAACCCAACACCATTTTTTGATAAATTTACATTTATTTATTTAAGGGGATTAACTTTATACAATTTAGTCACTCAGGGAAACAAACAACCATAACCACGCCATGTAATGAACAATATAAAAATGTCATTCCACTGCACAGAAACACAAAACTAGAATTGAAGCCCCACTCCACATCCTTGATAAACTATTATAAACAATAATTCCTCAAAGTGATACCACCAATTCATTCTCTCACAACCCAGAAATGTGTCCCCTCTACCCAAAAAACCCCTAATGGGGTTCCACTGTATAACTAGTCAACAACCACACTGTAGTACCACTTTTCAACATTGCTTCATGACCACAATACAATATAATGGAAGTTTGGCTACCAATTATTTCATCCATTCCCAAATCTATCAATCTCCCGCTCTGAGACACCAACACAAAAAGGTTAGTCCCACTACCTATAAATTTATCCATTCCTCAATCGATCAGTCTCCCAGACTTAAAAATACCCAACACCCCCCTGTGACACCCCACATACCTAGACCACAGAACCCAGACAAGAACATACTAGACATAACCACAACCATCAAACCAAGCGTTATAAAATTTATCCAACATGGGATAATTAAATTCCACTAGATTATATCCAAGGTGATCACATAATAGGATTGATATTGGGACATTCCATTATATAACCAAGTGTACATGATTAATCATATTTCATGTTACACATGTACATAAAAATATTTCACCAAAATAGAACACCAGCAGTGCACAAGAATAGAGTACCAATGACTAAGATTTTTAGAGGGAATATAGCCACATCAATTATAACATAATCAATGATAATAAAATAAAATAGGAAACCAACATCAATCCACACATTTCCCATTATTTTATTTTTGTATGTTATATTTGGACCATATTAAATTCATTTTAAATTATTTTTTCAAGAACCATGTACATTCATTCCCTATAAAGAAATGGTTAATATACACACCCCACATGATTCAAAATAAAATAGAATTGAATGAAAATACCTACCTCAATGATCAAGGATCAATGTTCCTTCTTATACCAAAAATATGGGATGATAGTACTCTAAGAATGAACTCCAAGGATGAGAGGGAATGGATCTAGCATGGGGACATGACTCATGTTGGGAGGAATTCTCCAAGCGAAGCAAGGGAAATGAAACGGATGAAGGAAGAGAGGATCTATGCATAAGAAGAGGTCAAATACAAAAATCAAGGATACTATTACAAAGTACATAAAAGTAAAATTGTAATTTGACCATATGGATAGGCGGTTACACATGTTTGAATTAAATGAGATTTAATTATTCCCCTAAAAACGGTGGAGATAGACCAGAGGAAGACTATAAGTTGATATATTAGCTTTAACTAGAGAAAAACTAAAAAGATCGATGTAATAGGGAAAATAAGGAGATACTAGAAATGATTCATTGATGGATGAGTCAATGACATTGAGTTGCCGATGGTGGGTTAGTGATGCTGAGCCACTAACAGGTGAGTTGCCGATACGACCTACCGATACCCTGAACAACTGACACTATGACCTACCGACTTTGACACCCATGACTCAATGACAATGATGCCCCAGACTCATAGAAGTCGATGCCCCGGGACTCACCAATGTGGATGCCCCTTGACATCCCAATGTTGATTCCCCTTGAATCACTGACTACACCCATTTACTCATCGATTACAACACCCCTTTTATCACAGATGTCGATACTATCAACTCACCGATGCAAAATAATACGGATGCACTGAGGTGTCGATGATCTGAGATGATGATGAAAAAACAAGAAATTTAGAAAACTCTTCAAATGAGACACTAAGAGCCCCCATAACACCTCCATACTAGATTATCAATAAGGAAGGGCCTGTGAAAAATCTAGGTTATTACATTATATACCTTTCTAACAATTATTTTTCTCAAAAAATTAAAACTAATCCAGAAGAAAAGTGGTCTGAAGAACCATGTCGTAAGAACATTTGATGATTAAATTGTCCTATGTTGAAAAATGCAGGGAAAACCTCAACATATTGAATATCTCTCTCATCTATCTCATGAACAACTATAGAAACAGTACCTCTCTGCACCCTCAAGTAACCACACAGGCACTAAAAGTCTCACTATCCCGACACATGGATTAGGGAGTTCCTTCATCCATGTCATGATAGTATCCTCTTTGGGTGGAACTGACTCACCATCATGTGTCTAATGACATACACATAATTGAGTCATGATTAGGGATCAAGTTTCTCCCCTACCCATAGTCATGGATTATCACACAAAAATAGATAAATGTGAAAAATACTTATCATACAGAAATAAGGGTTAAAGGTTTCATTATATGAAAGGAAAAAAGAAAACACAAGATCAAAACTTAGAAAAACTCTTGGTATTGGGAATGCATTTGTTCCTACCATTCCCAGGTACTCCCCTCGAGGCCACCATGCCTTCATAACCCATGAACCAAGGCAAAGGTCCATTCATGGAGAACCTTTTCCTTAAGATCCTTGATTCTTACAAGCCACTCCCTGAATGTCACATCGTCCAAGATATCCAACTCTCACATTTCTATGATATGAGAGTCATCCTATAGATACCAATTGATCTGAGAGAGATGAAAAATGTTGCAGATTATTTCCAACCATTGTGGTAACGTTAGATGATATGCCACCTCATTGTATCATCTGAACACCTCGAAATGTCCGATGAACATGGTAGAAATCATACTCACCATGACAAACATCTTTTATCCATGTTGAGGGGATTCCATCAAAGACACATGGTCCCCAACATTGAACACCAAGGGTCTCCTCCTATGATAGGTATATGACATCTTCCAGTCCTGAGATGCCTTCATCCTTTCACGCACAAGTTGGAACTTCTCTATCAAGCTCTGCACTACCTTTTGGACAAGAAAACATACCTCCCCAACCTTTTCTCAGAACTCAGGTTAAGGAAAAAGTCTTCCACATAAGTATTATAATGGTTAAATACCAATGGTGGAGTGATATCTATTATTATAAGAAAATTACACTAGGGTCAAGTGTCATACCCATGATCCTCTAATGTCCAAAACACACACTCTCAATTTATCCTCTAATGTCTGGATGGTCCTCTCTTTCTGTCAATCCTTATGAGGGTGATTTGTAGTTATAATTCCTAGTTAGTTGACCAAATAATGATGTAATCCCTTCCAAACTCATAATGTAAAGCGTTTATCCAAATCCTTAATGATGGATCTTGGAACACTATGCATTCATACCACTTAACCGACACACCTCTAGGCTAAGGCATCCACTACGCTCATCTCTTTGACTATAATGAAGTGAGTTGATTTTGTCAATTGATCCACCACTACCATGATTAATTTATATCCTCCCTAATCCCTAGGTTGTATTTTGATAAAATCAATCAAGTCTTCATCCCACTTCCACTTGGGAACAACTATGGTTGTAACAGTCCTCTGGGAACACAGTGTTCAGCCTTCCCTAGTTAAAAAATGAGGCACCGTGACACAAACTCCGACACTACCCGCTTCACTCTGGGTTTCAAAAGCTAACCCCTAAAGATTTTTCAAATATTGTATACTCTTGGTTGTAACCCTAGGGGTGAGTAATGGAACTCAATAAGATCTCCCTCATTTGTCTCCACCGAGACAAACAGCTTCCCATGAATGAACATCTGATTATGACTATCCTCCCACCATCCCTTCATAGTATCACCCCAGAAAACATGATCACACGTCATTTTGGCCTCTAAGTCCCCCACTCAGATAGCTCCACCAGTCGTACCTAGGAAGACTGCACTGTCATCTGAATCAGACACCCTATACCATCCTCCACTCTCAAGCCTAGATGTAAATCAAACATCTCCAGCATTGCATTCCATGCAAATGTGGACTCCCTAACTACATCATTTTTTGACTTCCTACTTAAGGAATAGTCCATCACATTCCCATTTCATGAGGTGTAGTAGATCTTGATATAGTAGTCCTGAAGAGACTCCATCCACCTCCGCTACCACAAGTTTAGGTCTCACTGGGATAAGATATACCTCAATATTTTGTGATCAGTGAAGACCACAAAGCATTCCCTGATGAGTTAATGCCTCCAAAACATTAGTGTGAACACAACTACTTTGATTTCGAGGTCATAGATGTCATATTTACGTTCTTGAGGATATTAATGCCTAGTATGAAAAGATATCACTCCCCACTTCATCATCTACACACACCACAAGCCAAGACCATAATCCTCACATAATACTTCGAATGTCAACCCTTATTTTTGGAAAACTCATCATTGGTAAATGATCGGATTCAATTTTAGATAATTGAAATTTTCATGAAACTTCTCACTCCATTCTAAATTCTAGTCTCTTCTAGTTTAATCCTTCAATGGAGTTGCAACTCAAGAGAATTTAGGTCTGAACCTCTGTTAGTACACTTCTATACCAAGAAAACATCAAACGTATACCACATTCTTGGGTTCTGCCCATGAAAATACTTATTTTACCTTCAATGGGGCCATTGTTATTTTCTACTAGGACACCATGTTCCCAAGGATGTGCTCATTAAGTGTCTAGAACCTTTACATGAGTGAATTCCTGTAGATCTAATGGTGTCGGAGGACCTCCAAAACTGTCCTTAGATTCTCTGAGTGATCCTTCTTTGACATTTAGTAGATCAAGTTGTCTTCGATGAACATGATAACAAACAAGTTTAGATACTTGTGGAAAACATTGATCATGAGCCCCATGGACACATATGATGCCTTCGTAATGATAACCGACATGCCCAGAAACCCAATGTGCCCATACCTGCAACTGAAAGCCATCTTAATATTGTCCCCCTCCTCCACCATCAAATGGTATATATCTATAATTCATGTCGATCCTAGAGAACCAAAAAGCTCCCTTAAATTATTCAAAAAGGTAATTTATCCTTGGGAGGTTGTAACATTTCTTATCCATCACCTGATTCTATCTCCGATAGTATATGAACAGCCTGAAACAACCGTCTACCTTCTTTGAAAATAAGAATGGTGCACCCCATGGAGACACACATGGTTGGATGAATCCCTTCTTCATTAGGTCGTCAACTTGAATTCACAACTCTTGAAACATTGAAGGAATCATCAGATATGGAACAATTGAAATAGGATGGGAACTGGGTTTTAAGTCTATCCAAAACTCAACATCATGTCAAGGGGGTAGAGTCACAACCTATTCAGGAAAGAAATCAAGTAACTCACTATCAATCCACAAAACATCCACCATCTCTGAGTCTGATGATCTAATAGACTACTTTACTAATAATAAAACAAGGGGATCCACAAGCTTACATCCCTCCTATAAACTATGATCAGCAATGAAAACTATATGTTGGCCTCCCATATTTGAGAACATGACCATACTCTGGAATTAGTCGATAACAACATGCATGAAAAAAAATTGATTGATCCCTAGTATGACATCGAATGGAAAAAATTTTAGTAGAAGAATATCCCCACTAGACTGATGTAGCCCCATAATCTATCTACACTATAAAAAACATCTAATAGGCTTGTCTGACTGCCAGCTATCATAATGAACACTAGCTGCAAGGAAAGTATCCCCACATCTATAAAAAAGGCATTGAATACACTGGGTGAAACAAAAGAGTGTGAATATCATAAATCACGTGAGGAATAGATAAGAGTACTAAATAGAAGAATCGTAACTCAAACCACTTCTGGTCTCACTAGAACTACTACCTCTGTGGCATCCAACTACCCACTCCCAAACCCCTCTTCCATTTGGATTTCAACTGCCTCTAAGACCATTCCATGGTCGAGGTCCCCATAGAGCACCATGAGATAGACCACATCTGGTACTATCCGCCCTAGGTGGAGCGAGAGCTCGCATCCCCTACTACTAGAAGGATCTGGCTAAACATTTTTTCTACTGAGGTGGACGTTGATCCTACCTACCCCCAATATACTACACACAAAAGGGGAACTGATTCCAAAGATTCTCATAGATTCCCAAGATAATTCTACTCAGTCCAAGGCCTATTGATAAAGGGAGAGGACCCGGATATTAGAACAAGAATTGATGAGGCCAACTCCCCACTATCTGTAACCTGGAAGGCCCTAATCTTGAAGCCCTATTGCTGACCACTTTCTCCTTTGGTGAACTCATCTGGCTCCCATCTCATGTCACACCAACCAGTGTTTGCATCCTCTCTAATACTTTATCCTTCTTTTGATCCTCAAGGTATGTCAGTTGAGTAATTGGAGTAACAAAATACAAAAGAGAATGTCAGAGTACCCCCTCCAAGCATCTGAATCACTACTCCTCATACAAAAAGATATCCAAAGAAAAAAAAGGAGATTCTTGAACATGATCCTCAACTCCCTTACCGAAAAACTCCCATGACTATGGGAGAGTAGCTCCAACTTCTTCGTGGCCCTCATTGTGGAATACTAGAATTCAACATGGAACACCTTCTCAATGTCATTCCAAAAAACCCCAATTCTCTTTTTCTCCCAAAGGTATAGAGTCCACCCTCAATAGGCCACTCCTCATATATTGATCACTTCCAGAAGAACACAGTACTTGATCGGAGCCTAAATCAAGCTGAAAGTGATCACCATATCATTGATACATCTATTTGCCTCCATGTTTGGGACACTTACCTCGTACATTCCCAGATAATGAAGCTGGAAGGAACAATTCATATTCTACCACTTTACATCATCCTCCATTCGATCGGACCTTGGTCAGTCAACAATATAAACCTACTGGGCCGCAACTGCTTGTCCTACCCATGTACAACATCCGAGTTCCATAGCTGAAAATAGGAAAAAATAATTCATAATCCAGAGCGGTGATATTTAAATTTTGTTTGAAATGTTTATTTATTTTATGTTCCCAAAACACCCAAGACATTGATAGATAAACGTCATTACAATGCATGTACCCTTTCCTAGTGTATCTACCCTTCAATCAATGTAGCCTCTTCTGGTTGTTCAATAGGTCCAGAGTCCTTACATCAGATCACTAGGTGCCCAAAAAACATATGTCATATTCATTCTTCTCAGGCCTATTTCACGAAAAAATATCGCCTAACACTGTTACCCAACAATCCCATGAAATCATCATTGTGCCTAAAACCAGACTCCATTCTATCTCTTGACCATCTCCTCCAATACCGTTCTGTCATGACCCACCTTCTCCATGATGAGGGATGGGATAACAAAGCTCCCAATCCATCCATGCTCAAGGTGAAGGAGAGATAATGGCCCCAGATTCCCACCATATGTTATCTGTAGAAAAGATACTAGCACCAAGAGTATATAATCTCACATAAATGGAAGTCATCACCCTTTTTATAAAATATGATTAGAATATAAGATGGTAAATCCCATAAACACCAGTGGATAAATGTAAAAGTAAATCCAATAATTCATTCCCATGATGTAATAACATGTATTATACCCCTTTCATTCCATTGGGAAAATATATTTTTGAGGTGTTCTAGTGTCTCTCGATGGCTCATTTCACGAGTTCTCCAAATTTCTTGTTTTTTTCATCAGCATCTTAGAGCATTGTATGTTTGTGCATCGACATGGTAATTCATTGACATTACAGTGCATCAGTGAGTTGTTCTCATTAACATTGGTGAGTCAAGGGGCGTCAACAACATTTATTTAAGGGGCTTCAGCATCAGTGAGTCATGGTGTGTTGGAATCAGTGAAGCAATAGGTGACATCATCGGTGAGTCAAGGGGTGTCGGCATAAGTGAGTTAGGGAAATAAAAAAAGGCAATTTGAGGGTGTCGTTGATGGTAGGTTCGATCATCAGTAGATTAGGGCGTCAGTAGGTCGTGTTGGTAGCTCACACATCAGTGGATCATCAATAGTGTCTCAACATTGGTTACTCACCCATATGTGACTCATTTCTAGTTTTTCCCAGTTTTTCCTGTCTTTCCCATGTTATGTGTTTTTCTCCGTTTAAAGTTAATATGTTTACACTTAGCCATCTGATGTACTATCTATACTATTTATAATGGGAATTATTAAATATGAATTTATTCTTATATGTGAAACTACACAACCATGTGGTCAACCCATAATATGACATTTATGTACTTCAAAATGGTCTCCCAGATTTTAGGATCTGGCCTCTTATTAAGCTAACATCATTTCTTCCCACTTCCTTTTCCTTTAAATTAGTGAATCTATATTCTTCCTCCTGGGACGAGTCCTACACTAATGGTAGGGCCCTTCCTGCTTGTCCTTATAATTCTTTTTGTGATTCGTTTCATCCCCTGTTCTTATTAGAATAAGGAACATCGATCATTGATGATCTAGGTAGGGATTTTATTTTTCTTTTCTCTAATTATAAATCATATGGGGGTTAGTATGTTAAAGGTTCCTTATAAGGAACAGTTAGATACACTTCATGAAATAATTATTAAAAATGAATTTAATATGGTCAAAAGATAACTCGCAGAAATAAAATAATGGGAAGGGAGTGGTTTGGAATGGGTCGCCTGTTTAATTTTGTTATTTTTAATTCTTTTATGGCTGTTTGGGATGTATGACTTCTAAAAATCATGGAAATTGGTGGTATTTTCTTGTTCACTAGTAGTGGTCCATTTTTTGTGATGATTTTATGTACAAACGTAACATGAAATATGATTAATCACGTACACTCATTTAAATAAAGAAATTCCACAGTATAAACCTATTTTGTGATCACCCTGGTAATATTAATGTGAAAATAAGTAATCCCATGTCAATTAAAGATTAAAATACATGGTTTAATGGTTGTGGTTATTTGATGTGTGTTCTGGTCTGGGTTTAGTGGGAATGGTATTTGGGGTGTTATGGGGGGGTGTTGGATTCATAGTTTGAGATACAGATTTATTACAAAATGGATAAAATTTTAGGCAAAGGGACTATCCTTTGTGTGTTTGTTTCTCAGTCTGAGATATTTATTGATTGTTGAATGGATGAACATGTAGGAAACCGAACTACTTTTAAGTTATATCGTGGTCACAAAGTGGCGTTGATCAGTGGGATGGTGGTGTGGTTGTGGACAAGTTATATAGTGGGTCTTCCTTGGGGGTTTGTTTGGGCTACAATGATGTACGACAGGGTTTTGAGAGAAGGAATTGGAGGTACAACATTGAAGAATGATTGTTAATAGTAGTTTATAGGGGATGATCAGTGGGACTATAAGTATGGTTTTGTGTAGTTGTGTAGTGGGACTATAGATTGGTTTTTTTATTTCATGGTGTGGATATGGTTGTTAGTTTCCTGGTAGTGATAGGATGATTTATACTTAATCCATTTAAATAAATAAATGGAAATTGAAAAATGGTGGTTGGTTTTATGCTTGGAAGTGGTTGTTATATGGTTGTGTATGTAGGGGTAGCAACAAAAGTGGTGTTGGTGTGGTATTATTTTCTATAAATGTGATTCTAGTAGGTTGGGGATGAGTGTTTGATTAACTATATATATATATTAGTTACTTTTCATTTCTATACGCACCCCACCATGTTAAGCACTATGTTCCAAACTCTTAAATTTCATTGGGGTTGGTGTATTTTTAAACATCATAGTAGGAGGATGGTTAGATGGTTACTGGTTTTCTTCCTCACACCCACTTCCAAATTTTTCCACTCAGGCTTATTTGGGCAGGTTGTACTAGCATTAAGCTTACCATAGTCCTAGATTATATAGGAAAAGGTTTATTTTTGGGAGAGTGGCTAAGATGTTTGTGGTCCAGGAATGTTTTTCCCAAGTATATTTGGTATGAGGCCCTTGTGTCTTCGGGTGTGGCAGTGATTGTTGAGTCCTATGTGTCTTCGGGTGTGGAGGTGGTTGTTGTGGATCTAGTGTTTTCCTGCATGGTTGTGTGTGGTTTGAGGCCCATGTGTGTGTTAGAAGGTTGTGGCAGTGGGAATGCATGTGGAAAGTGTGGCAGCGTCAAGACGTGAGATCATTATGAATGAGAAGTTAACCAGTGGGAAGTTGATTGTGGGATACCAATATATTGATGTTCATATATTATTACATTACATGACTTGTGTTACATGGGTGAGTGTTCCTTGATGAGGTTGGGATTTTTAGTATTCCTTGTTCGGTCCATGAGGTTCTACTTTTTTCTCAAATGATAATTAGTATGTTCCCTCACTTATGCATGAGTAGCTTTAGTTTCCCTACTGATTATACTTGTATTCTCACCTTATAGGAGTTAAACTAGTTTTAGGTTACCAAGATGAAATCAAAGACCATTCAAGACCTTACTAGATTTGGCATCGGGATAGATGTTGTTGCTGTTTAGTTTTCTTCTTTTGCTACATTACATTGCAGTTTTATCTTACATTGTATTAGTTTTACTTTTGAACATTCATGTGGGAATGTTTTCTTGGATTTACTTTTACCATTAGAAATTGGTGTTGCTAGAACTTACCATTGTATAGTCAGATCTTGTTCTTTAAAAAGGGTAATACCTACCATTTATGTGATATTATATACCCATGGTGCTAGTTACCACTACGGGGCCTACTGATGGCAGAACTCAGGGTCATTATATCTCATTAACTTTGAGGAAGTAAGGGTATGACACTTTTCCAATCACTTCCCTCATCTTGGTGATGGTAGATCATAGAAATCATCTTGTTTCAAAAAAAATTATCCCTATTGTCTATGATATACACCATATTCTCTTCATAAGAGAGAATGTATTCCAGTGGTACCACCTTTAAATTTATTAACTGTGATTTATATTGTATGTTCATTACAACGAGGGTCACAAGGAATATATCACGTGCCTGAGAAAGGGTTGATTGGAGTGGTAGTAAATAAGGCATAGGTTGAATGTGATAAAAAATATCAATGGGATCAATGCACATGGGGCATAGGATTCCCTTATTAAAAAATATCATGACACTCTTCCAATCAGATATGTTTAGAAACACTATAACATTGACCTTAAACTGAAGGTCTCTTCGATGATTTTGAACATGTATCTTTTTTCAAATCTGAGCAAACTTGATATGTTTTATAATAGTCATGACTTTTTCTACCATTTCCTCAATCATTTCAGGTCATAATAGAGTTCATTCAAAAATTTAATCCCAAAATGAAAGTGTTAAACATCTCTTCCCACATATATCTTCATAAGGATCCAATCATATTCTTAAGTGGAATCTATTATTTTATAAGTACTCGACCATAGGGGGTTATTTTGAACCCATATTCCTTGGAAGTTCATCAAAAAAGTTCTCAACATGTATACTATCCCCTTATAATTATAGATATATAGTTAATATTTTTTGGATTTTATAGGAAGTAATTATGTTCAAATTTATGATTATATCATGTTCGAGTTACTTCTAGAACATTGTTGAAAACCATGGATCTTAGTCTAATAAAATTGATCATGTTGTCCCATGAAGCCTCACCACCGATAAAATTTATATTTTATCATGTTTTTCAAATTCATCTAATTTATAAATGAAGTGTTAAGTAATTATATTATAATTCACCACAATAAATATGGAATTTTTTACCATTGATATATTGGGAAGATGGATGATAAAGTCCAAAAGGATGATTTTCATTTTCTATATATTTTTTGGAAATTTAATCATCATCCCATTAGAATAATAACATTCATACTATACAATATTTCATAAAAAACATGATTATGTGTGTTTGGAGGACTCCTATATCCAATTTCCCCAATAATAGTTCTCTCAGATATATCAGAAAGTCATTTTTTACTTGGGTGGATGGTGAATTTTGAGATATGTGCACCATTCAACTATTATTTATTTATCATGAGATGTAATGGTACACAATTCCATGGACCTAATCTAACAAATACATCTTCATAAATTTTGAGCTCCATGGATTTCCCCATTCTTATAGCTTCCACGATCATCATGATTCTGTCATCATCTCTTCAAAACCCCCATTAACTTCTACTGAAAGGATGTTTGATTAATAAATTGATAAAGCAATGATAATTTTTCTTCCTACAAGATTATCATTTCAACAATTTATATGACTAATAGTGTTGGATCATTTTAAATTTTCATCATTAATAAATTTTTAAGATCCTTTATTGCTATAGAATATTCTATTGTGTTTAGTTTTCAGGATGTTAATGGATCAAATATTCACTATACTTAATCATCTCCTAATATATTAGATGGTTCATATTAAAATTATATTTTTGGAATATGAGATAGAAGATATTTTGGATTATACATATTTCACAATCCTCTAAATAGAGTTAATGTCACTATATTTTCAATGCAAATATCCTTGAATCCAACTCCAAATCATTTATGACATTTTTCTACTCATTATCATTCAACCTCCATGAGGCGTAGTCTATCAATTTATCATTTTTAAGAACTACACCACCTATGACCTTATTGAAAAAAACCATGTATAAAATTAATAGTACTATAGGTGAGGTCAATGTGATTACTAATTCATGGATAAACCTCTTTTTCAAAACCTTAATCAACTATTCACATTCAATGGTCCATATAAACCATACTCCCTTCTATTAAAGCTCAGTTAATGGGTTTCAAAATCTTTAGATGTTTCTCATAAATCATCGTTAATAACCACCCTATCAATTGATACTGCATGTACCTATTTTAGATACTATTCTTGGATTGTCTTCATTTCAATTTCCAAAAGTGGGACAATAGATATCCATTTACCGGTGATAATATAAACTAGTAAGTATCCTTTATTCATACAGAACACTCATTTATTATACGTTCAATATATATTCTTCATTATTGAATCATTAATTAGAGTATTAAAAATATACTCATACCCCTCTTATGTATTAGAAACAATCAGAATATCATCTATAAAAACTACCAAAAATTTTCGATGTAATCTATAAAGTCTATATTAAGGGTGTAAATAAATGTTGAAAGAGTGTCAGTGAGATCAAAAAGAAGACTTGTGAACTAAAAGTGTTTATTCCATGCTCGTTTGATTGTTTTTGGAATATCTTCCTTCTTCACCCTTAGATGGTGGTATCAAACTGATGATATTCCTTAGAGGAACACCAGGCTCTATATAGTTGATCAAAAATGTTTTCAATACATGTAATTGGATACATATTCTTTATCATGATTTTTTTGAATTCTCAGTAGTAACTATAGTCGTTCATGGACTCTTCCATCCTCCTGATGAACAGGATCAGATCACCCCACACTGAAGCACTAGGGAATATAAAACCATTTCTCAGATTGTCTAGTAAATTATTCATATACCATTCTAACTCAATGGTTATCATTTTTTAAAGAGCCTTCAATATGGGCAGAGATCCATGTATATGTTCAATTGAAAACTCAATCCACTTGTTCATGGGGAAGTCTATGAATCTAGTTTGGGATTAAATTCGTATAATCCCTCTGAATGGGAATGTCTACAATCACAATTCTCTTGATTTTATACATCATTTGTGGTATATATTCTATCATATAAGATAATAAAATACATGGTTGAATAAAATATTTTAGCATATATTCATCATACTCCTTACACATTTATAGAATTAGTGGATTCAATGGAATGTGATGAGTTATATACCCCTATATATAGTTTATATTTTATTTTTCTATGAAAAAGAAATACATTAATAATATAACATTAAAATACACTAAAGAATGTAATAAATGATTTTCTATAAGATTTATTCCACGCAAAAAATGACTGAGGGTGATTTATATAATTTGGATGCATCCTTTTCTCTATTTAACGTTGTCATATATAGGTCAACCCCTATGTTTTTAGTTGGATAATGAGTTGTTTTATAAAACATAATATTTAAGAAATAATGTTTTGTACTATAATTAAATTGAAAATTTTTCATTCGTGAATAAATAAGTATCTTACATTTGAAAAAAATCAAGAGATCCACCTAAGAATTACTAATAACATATTCTCATCTTTCTCTATAGGTAATGGATTATTTATTGTTATTTTCTCTAACAAACATTCTTTTAGATAATTATAGTGTATAATTCATGTGCTACTTATAATTTAAACACAACATTCTAGAATATATCATCCATAATCATCTCCCATATACCGGTTCCCAAATCTCATTCAGTTAACGGCCTCGAGCATGAATCCCCATACACCATTTACTTCCTTCGAGAATCGAGGGTCTAATATGTAACATATGGAGACTATACAATATTTATAAATGAAGTAAAATAGTTTAAATCAATATGAAGTATAACCTATATTCAAAAATAGTCAATAATAAAACAAACAACACATTATTAAATCCAAAAATGGGAACATTACCACTAACCAATGTAGTAAATAGGTCATGCCATACATGTGTCATTTTTTAATG
Organism: Viscum album; assembly: GCA_963277665.1. Classification (NCBI taxonomy): domain Eukaryota; kingdom Viridiplantae; phylum Streptophyta; class Magnoliopsida; order Santalales; family Viscaceae; genus Viscum; species Viscum album. The sequence continues at coordinate 1,630,826,384 of OY728150.1, forward strand.
AAAACACAAAATAAAGACACACTAATAACTCCAAAATGGGTCCTAACATTAGGCTACATTCCATAATCCATGATACATCTTGAAACTCAACTCATCCTTCTAATATAGGGCTATATCCCCTATCCTTTTTTAAAAAAAGTTAATTATATTCAAGCACTGATCAAGAATAAAAAGTAGGGTGTGAGAAAAACATATTAGGACATAAAAAATGGAATCAAATGTAATATATAGTATACAATTATGAATATAGTTGTGTGATGAATAAAGGAAAAATGAAAATTGAAAATATAGTTAACATTTACAATTCTTTGGAAAACAACATCAAAATGAATTCATCCTATGTGAGAGTCAGAATCATATAGCCAGGGGATTTTAAATTCTATATATTTAATGTGATTTAATTAGTGTATTTAATTCCAGATTCATTCGGTACCATGAAGCTTTATTCAGGGTACCATTATCCTACCACATAGAACATCAGTCCAATACATATATCTCAGGTGGCTAAAACAACAGAATGGAACACCATTGATATTTGGATCATCATTTCCTGAGTCAAAACTCAATATTCAAATTCAATCATTGGGGCATAGAGAAGAAGTATTACTCCCCATGGGTATTTGGAGTAGAAGTACCTAACCAATAACTCATTGATCAATCATTCAAAAATATCAAACACACACACACAAATATATATATATATATATATATCATTGTTCAACATCCTTATCCTTGTTATTAATAATTCACATCATGGAGCACCATATTATTTATCAATGACAACCACTGTTATTTAGATACATCATAAGGGATACAAAACAATTTCCCATTAATCCAATCATAAACAATTAATACAGAACTCATTAAGCCTTAATGGTAAAGCCAGTTTACCCTATAAAATCCCATTATCAAGCATTCATGGATTTTCTTCAATTTCAAAAACCTGAATTTTCCATTATAAATTCCACTAATCATTATTTTTAGTTAATTGGATATCTCTATGGAATTACATTGAGCCAAAATCATAAAATCCAATGATTCTTATGGGATCTGTGAAGGTTATCTCAATTTCATAGGAATCAAATAATTTTATACTTAATTAATTTGAATTTCACAACATGGAAATGAAATAATAAAATTAGAAATGATATCATTATCATGTCTACAAGAATTATAAATTATACCACCTACTTAAATTTCATTGAGAACGCTCACAAAACTACAGCCCTCAATTAAATGTACTATAATCAATGTCACAATGTTAGAGGAGACCTATGATAAAAAAACATGTATTAGGATTCAGTAATATAAGTTCCATTATAACCTAAATCTAAAACATCAATAATGTGAGGATTTCTCCCTCTTTAAAGGAAGATAAATACGAGACATATAGGAACACATTGAAGGAAGAGATAATATATTGTTGAGGGTTTGATTGTCCCATTAGTTATTTGATTTGAAATTGAATGGATCGAGGGGTCGAGGTATCATCTCAGGTGCCTCCATGAATGAAGAAATCATATGATTTCAAGATAAGATGATATGGGACACAAAATAGTTGCTCATGAGTTTTTATTTAAAAATACACTTCATTAATTAACCATGTGCATGGTTTCCTAGATATGCTGCATGATTATGAAAATGTTTCTCCCCTATCGTTTGTGGTGCACAATTTCTCTTACATGGGTACATGATTTTTTACTTTTTTTTAGAAAACTATGAATACCATCTCTATACAAAGGTAAAAGGTTTGGGGGTTGTTATTATAGTTTAGTCAAATCACGAACAACCTTATTGTCTCTCAAAATGTGGTGCATATTTTGTAATGGGAAACTGCACTATTCCCCTAACTATGTACCAACTTTTCAAAACCCCATGTGAATCTAAATTTTTAAAAACTCACCAAAAAACACCCTCTATAAGGAAATATTATTGTTATAATAAAAAATTGTAATATGATAACTGAAAATGACTAAGATTCATACCAAGAAAATTAAATATCTTATAATATCCCCACCATGTAAAATTGAATCTTCCTATTGGGATCCCAAGTATCACTATACGTATGAGTAGAATCATTTGAATCACTAGGCCCAAATTTATACATATGTACCCCATGTTTCCTCTTGATCACATCCATGTTGGCAGAACACTAAAACCAAAAAAAAATTTCTTCACCCACAACACATTCTCACGGGGATCCACAATATGAATCAAATGCTCCTAAAAGGATGAATCAACCTCAAGATAAAATTCAACAACTTTGATCACATGAAATTGTTCTAAGTGATACAGTCAAATCAGTGACACATGAAAAAAATAATAATTTATAGCACAATACCTCTTGGGTGTAGACAATCAATATGCCATAAATCTGATTCTCTCCATAATCTAAAACGATCAATCATGATTGGGTACAAAATTACAAACCTATGAATCCTATGGAGTCCAAATCTTAGTGAAACAATAGTGAATAAAAGATAACCCATCGTAAAATTAAGTGGTTAATGATTTCAATCATCATAATACATCTATCTACACTGATCTATACATATTTGTTTCTATATCAACTAAACATGTTCTAATGTATCATATATGAGACTCACTCCCAACAACTCTAAGTCACCTATCTCCATCCTACAAAAATTTCATAATTATATACTAACAAAAAGTGCTTCATATGGTTCCATATGAATAGTTAACCAATATTTTTTTTATTGTAAATCTCAATGAGCGTAATGTGTTTCTCTCGATATCATCCAATGTATAGGATGCATTCCCATAGAAATTCTTTATCACTAGAACCGTATGTTTTAATTTCCAATCCATATGTGGGTGAAAATATGTACTTAGAAACAGTTGGAACCCCATGAAAATGGACTATTTATCGAACATACATATCCCGAGTCTGATCAACTATGAATGTTTTCATGATATGAATAAACAATGAAATCCTACTTGATAACACACATTTGTTAATTCCATTCATGTATTCTCAATTGTGATGACCCATATCCCACAACTCAATATCCCTACAATAATGTTACTCCATGTCCAATCCCAAGAATATCATAAAATATGGAAAAGTCTCTACCTAGCTTGGGTAGGATCAAAAATAATTTTTATTTTAAATTCTTCATTAATTTAATGAAATAATTCTCATATGATCCATACTGTGAAAAATTATTCCTTCCATGGTTAATTAATCAAGTGGCACATCCATGTGAAAAAATTCATGGATGAATATCCAATAATATCCCTATACAACCAAAAAACTTCAAATATGAAAAAAAATCATGGAACTCACCCTTGAAACAACTAGTTTAAATTCCAAAGGGTCCATAGAAACATCTTACATAGAGATTATTTGACCCATCAAATGTACATTATTGAATAAAAATTGAATCATAGATGCCATGGGGTATAACTGATTCTCCCATACTATACTCAAGAAGATGTTAAGATGTTGGGAACGATCATCATGAGTCCATGACTGAACTATGATTTAATCTCAAAAACCCACCGCAAAACGATACTAGTACAGGTGAAGGATTGTTTCATCAAGGCCATGAACATAGTTAGTGTGTTTTTCAGCCAGAATGGAATCATGGTGAACTCTTATTTTCCATTACTACTTCAAAAATTAGTCTATGTTATATTTAAAGGTTTAAATCTTAACTAATGATACCCCAATCTCAAATAAATTGTATAGAAATCATAAGATCTTATCAACTAGTCAAAAATATCATTGATATATGGAAGAGGATACACATCCTTAACTATAAATCGGTTCACTTTTCTACAATCGTAATAAAACCACACCACCCCATATGGTTTCTTATAATACAAGACTAGAGAATCCATGTGATATTCAACTAGATTGATAAATCCAATATCCATCAACTAATCTATCTATGTATTAATCTAAATAATCATATTTGGTTCCATTATAGAAGGTGGAAATCAAAATGGGTCATCCACATGATTCATATCAATTATAATCTAAAACTATCTCTCATTTGTAAGGCTGAAGAAGTTATTAATAAATGTGTCTTGGATGCAATAAACCACTGGTGAAAAAATACTTTGTATCACACCCCCTTCATCAAAAAAATGAGCCTCATCCTAGTTAGTTATCTCTCCAATATCTTATTGAAATAGCCCTACATTTCATTTATAGATACCCCTTTCTCCATGATTTACATAATTTTTCCCCCAAGAGTTATAAACAATACTATCCTATAGTAAAATTTTACATATGGCCATTTAAATATCAGCCAGTCTATTCCAAAAAACAAGTAAAAATAGATAATTTCATGTATTTAAATAACCAAATAAAATTGATACACAACAACCTTGAGGGTTCATCCCATTAATAGACAAATTTTCATTGATTGTTCACCCTGTGGCTTATCGATCATCATAACCCCACTCAAAACTCCATAGTCAAAACTGAACTGCTCACAAGATGAGTAGAAATAAACTAATTTGAGGATCCTATATCAAACAATGTGATAGAAGACATAAAAGATATATGAATATTACCTTTGACTTTTGATGTCCAATCCATGTTATCCACATGTGTAGGTAGAATTAAATTCTGCTGAACAACCCCTATTCAAAATTATTTAGTTAGAGTCCCATATTTTCTACTATTCTTATGCTACAAGAACTCTTTCATAAATTAAAATATCCATCACATTGGAAAAAAGGTAAAATACAAATCCAAATTCTCAACTGTTATTCTATAGAACACTCCCATCAGGTAATCTGGGTCATCCTAGCTCCTCCATCAATACCCAAAAGAAGAGGTTTCCTACAACACCTTAATAAATTTATCACCCATCGAAAATATTATTACATAAATGGTGGTTAGTTACATTGACTACAAATGTGACCTTAAAAGAAACATAGATGGAATTAAACATAATTACTACTCAAGGTGACTGATCCATATCCCTAGAAAACTATTTTACACCACCTCTATTGATGTTATCATAGATATTCATCCGAATCTAAAAATATATTCCTCCTTGTAATATAATAGAATATTCATATACTACACTAGAAGCATAATTTAGGATCCCCTTAAAAATAGAAACTAATTCACTACCTCATAAATCTTGTTATTATGAATGATATAAACCTGACATATAATATCATATTTTCTTCCTTCCAGAAAAAAAACTCTCCAAAATTCCCTCATCTCCTACCAGCACTAGAAATAAGTGTTACAAGTTGGTGAATCGAGCAGAATAGTCTGTCACTATCATTATTCCTTGGAAAACTTCCTAAAACTTTTCACCCTCAAAATTCCTAAGAGAAATTTTGTAAAAGTATTCAACGAACATCTCTTTGATGTATGTCCACATCATGTCCTCCATCTTCACATCCCAAGACTAAATATCCCACTAATGCTTCAATTAACCTCATAACATATTAACAGCCAACATGACTCATTTCATTGTCAAAATATCAAAATGGTAAAGAATTTTTTAGATTGAAATAATCCAAAACTAAACTACATCAAATATTCTCTCTCTGGTGAGGGTCTTAGGGTGTTGTGACTGGAACTCCAAAGTCATCATAGAAAAATTTCTCATAGTTCACTATGGGTATCTTTCCATGAACTGTATATATTGTGGGATGTTCTCACACAAAATCTCTCTAATCCCTTCACTAGGAACAATCATGGCCTCTTGTCCTACTATTGGAGGATCATTTCCAACAATATCTACCAATCCTCATATTGACAAACGTGATCATGGGGTCAGGGATCTATAATGATAACAAATTCCTTATAACACAAAACACGTCATTAAATAATTTCAACAAGTGATTTTAACTTAATTTTATAATATGTATTCATCATGAACAACCCCATTTTCAAAATCGAGTCACAATCAATACCCTTAACCATCCCAAACCATGGTCATGGATAACACAGGGTAACATGTTTTTATATTTTTAGATTTCAAACTATACCTCTATTTTAATCATTTAAAATTAAAATATTAATCATCACATACAATTATTAATTTCTCAATATGCACCATTTCTAAAAATTCACCAAATAGATAATCCTATTTTTATTCCCCATAACCCATAAATAACATGATCTTTAGCGCATGCCTTATATAAATTGTGTCACATAAATTCTTAAGTACCTAAAATGTTACATGAATAGTTTACACTCATGTTATATAGGTCCATGTAGAAAAATATTAGATTAAAATAATATCACACAACATGTTCATCAACCATGGTGAGATATCATTCAACAGTTATAGAAAACATCATGAAAAAATCCCACCTATGGTAAATAGGATTTCCTCCACACATTGGATAGCTACTCACATGAATGATCTCATGACCATGGAATGACTCAACAATGTCTACTATCTACATTTAGATTACAATAATATAACTAAAAATAAAATAAAACATCTTTTATAACAATTTGATATATTATAAACTAGTTTTCACATATTGGGGACCCAATCTGGTTCCCTATAAGACCTCAAGTGTGCCTCCACTTACATCAAAAGCTAGAGACTAGTTGTAAGGGTCTAATATATATCATGGGAGACTATAAACACTTTTTCAAACAAGAAAAACATTGAGAATAAATATGAAATATAACCAAGATACCTCAATAATCAATAATCAACCAAACAACACTTGTATAAATAAAAAACTGGAAAAATGACCATAAACCAAATTACAAAATAAGGCATGCCCTACAAGAAAAATTATATAATGAAAATCCAAAAAAAATACACACTAATAACTCTCCAATGGCTCCCTACACCATGTTTGGTTCCGACATCCATAATCCATCGTGAACTCCCAATCATCTATCTAACATAGAGGTTTTCCCTTATCCTATTCAGAAAAAATTAATTCAACTCAGGTACTGATCAAGATTCCCTAGTTCGGTGTCATTTTAACTTTGTAAACCATAACCAATGGTGTGTAATGGAGTATCTAGTATTTACTTGTTTATGTTTGTATATAAATACTAAATATTAAATGGATAAATTCAATAGGTTTAACATTTATTAGTCTATAGACAACAACAACATAATATCTTCAGGTCATTCATATCTCTAAACCATAAACCACATGGATTTTACATTTTTTTATTTTCAAATGATTTCATTGTTAAATTTAATTCAAATTTTATTTGGATCCATTAAGTCTTATTCATGGAACAATCATCATATCCACATTGAACATTAGTCCAATGATAATATATTGATGGCCATGAGAATCTTTCAGTCACCCCATGGGTATTTGGAGCACCAATCCCTAAACCACAACTCATTGATAAATCATTTACAAATATCACACACACTCACATATATATATATATATTAAGTATCAAAATAACTACCCTTCTTATAAATCATTCTCTTCATGAATAACCATTTAATTTATCAATGAAAACCACAATTCTATACTATCATCACAAGGGATAACATGAAAAATTCCCCATTATTACTTTCCTTATAAATTAATGTAGAAAAAATTAACCCCACAAATTTAAGAAATTTAGTCCTTTAAATACCATTATCAGACATTCAATAAGGATTTAGTTCAACATCATTAACCCTAAATTTCCATCATACATTACATTTATCATCTTTTTAGGGTAATTGGAACACCACAAGGGTTTCCATAGATCCAATATCAAAACATCCAATGACTCCAATGGGATATATGAAGGGTACTCCCATTATATGTGAATCAAAAAAATTAAATTAATAGGAATTAAACAATAGGACAACAAAACAATACAACTAAAAATAAGATCATGATCAATAATATGTGAATTATCAATTAGAACATCTACCTCGACATCATTGATGGAGTATTATGAATCCATAACTATCAATTTAATGTAGAACGGTCTAATTCACAATTGTTAAGGGGACCAAGGATCAAAACCACGGATAAAGATATAATAAAACACCATCCGTGAAAACATATATCTAAGCCATAAAAAATTAGAGGATATTACCCCCATAAAATGGATGGAATGATGACATAGATACAAACCCAATAAATAATTATATGGAATACCATTGAGGATTAAATTTAACCACTGTATCTTCTATTCACAATGTAATGGGTTTTAGAGGAACAAGAATCATCTCAGAAGACTCCAATAGAGAAATAAATTGTATTAGGAAGAGTATGGGTGATTTATAATATAAATCAGAGGTTCATGAATTATTAATTAATATTTTAGGTTATTAAATAATCATGTACAATGTTTTAGTGATGGGCTGCATAGTTAGTTAAACCATGGAACCATTCCAGCCCCCCTACAATATGGTTTGAAAAGCTTCACCTTGGAGGGTTCACATTCATCCAAACAATAAACCAGCCCTCAAAACCCCATTTATCCATGGATTCATTGTTTGTTTTCACCAACCCACATTGTTTTCTTTGTAAAAGTACATTGTTTTTATTAACCATGTTCGAACCATTCACTACACAATTGGATTCCCAAATTCACCAAATTCACCCTAAAAACCTAAGGAAAGGAAAACCATGTTATGATAATAATAAGGTAAAAGATAAGTGACATAATTATAATCACCCTATAGATAGGTTGGGACCATACATAAAGAGATCGATTATCTAAACCTTTTTTTATTATTTCAAATTAGAGTTTTTATTTAGTTCCCTTTGGAACTAGTTATCTTGATTCCCCTCGTTTCTATATTTTATGAGTTTCCTAATTATGAACATATTATTTCAATGATTATACATCCAATATTTTTGAAAAAAAAAATTTGTTTTTGTTATAAAAATTTTATTTATATATTAATACCCCAAAATAGATTTCCTTTTTTAATTTTTCTTTTCTAGTCCGACAGGACCACTAAAAATCATTGACACCCAAATCAACATTCAATTGAGAATAAGAAAATTTATTGATAATAATTAATTTCATGGATAAAATAACATTTCAATGGAATGGATTTAATATACTATTTACTATGTCCTCCATATTTTTATTGTTGAATAAGAAATCCATAGGTATTATGTTCATGCATTTTGATGTTTTCTTCTTGCACTATGGAATCAATCGACTAATTGGGCATTCTGTTCTTGATCAATTCCCACAAATAATTCGCTTCACTCATTTTGAAATAAATATAGGGAATAAATATCCAAATATCTAACCATTAGAGGATAAATGATATCTTCTCTCTAGAGTTAATCCATTTCATCGTGATGAAGTTATAGACAAATTCACAATTGGTATGATTCTTTTTCTCATGAATTACTTGACTCCAACATGATATTTCCTATGTAGATTATAGAGTTCATTGTGATTCATTTTATTATTCATTGCTTGTAATAAATTATCCTGTTAATCTATGATTATTTTTTCACCCAATTCATTAATATTTTTTATAATATTAGGGATATAATCACATTTTTAATAATATTAATTTTTTAGGAAATTACTCATGTTTCAATCAGGGACTAAAAAAAGAAAATAAATTTATATTACAACAACAAATAAATGTAAGAAATTGAAACTTATATAGATAGTGTTAAAAGAATATACACGATAATTATGTCATGCTATATGAGTCTGTAGGTTTCAATCTAAATACTCTTTAGTAACATTCCTATTTTGTTTTTTTTCCTAAATTTTATTTCATGTCCTCAATAATGGTCTGTAAATAGATTTTAAATTTCTATAAAATATCCCCCATGTGTGTCAATCCATTTGTTCAATAAGGACCATTTTCATGCACTATATGATGATCAAGTCAGGTCCCATGGAAACTTTTTCATTTATTACAACTTAGTGCAATTTTTCTACATCTATATCAACTTGTAGTATACAAAAAGAGATGTATTTTCTTATAACACACTAACTAAATACATCACCAAAATTAAAAGATAATTATTATAAATAAATATAACTATCTTTAAAAATATTCCAATTTTTATCACTAATGTTTTCTCATCCTATTTTCTAAATTATAATTAAACATTTTATCTAAAACCAACTTTATTGAACTATTACTTTTACACATATATGTACATGTTTTTTAAACAAAAATAGCCCATAAGTACGTCTTAAAGATAATGAGGCATAATAATTTTTGAAGAATAAGATGATATTAAGTAAAATTTAAATTCAAATATAAAATTGTTATTTCATTACTCAAATGATTTCATAAATCAATTTTAGAAACTTATATAGTATATGTTATCCTAGGGAATATATAAAATAATGTTGTGAGATAAAAATATGAGTAAGGGAATGAATACGACAAAGAAACATAACATCTGAGTAAAAGGCATAACAATATATCATGAAAGATAATTATGATGTCTAATAAAAAGCTATCATAGAATAAGGAACATGGTGTCATAGGATTATGGTAACATAAAAATGCAGAAGTAACATATAAAATTAAATAAACATGTGTCAAGGATAACTACCATTACAATATCACACAGTGGACAATATACCAAAATGGATGAGGCTTACTCTGTAATCCAATACATGAAATTTCATGAGAAGAAAAAATTACCAAATTAATTGGGATTTATAGGTTCATAATCATAACTATAAGATCTTGATCAATATGTACCAAAAAATGATGTCATCCATAAAACATAACATAATAATTACCCATGGAAGGAAAATATGTTTCATAATTTTTCATCATATCATAATATAAGGAATATGTTGATGAATGAATTTTATAAATGAAAATAAGTAATATTTGAACATTTAAAATGAATTTATAATAATATATTTATATATGTGATCAACACATCTAAATAATTTAGAATCATTTCGTAACTATGACAGTAGATATAAAGTGTGTTAGAGAGATATTGGTCACAAACTGATGAAATGGGTTTTTAGAGATATACCATAACTGAAAAAAAAAATTAATGTGTGTTATTTATATTCATGAATAATATACATATTTTAACTATTTTCATGTTTATTATTACTTTATTTTTATTCATTAACACAGTATACTCAAATACTTAATCATTGAAGTTCTAGTCAGATGCTTTGATGATGTCCATCTCATGTTTACAAAATTTTCTTAGAAGTGTTAATATGGTCAAATAGATTATCATTTCAATATCAAAAAAAATGATAATCATAAAAAAGTTATCATTTAGGTAAATTATTTCTAGATTAAAAATTAACCTTTTGTTACAGTTGAGAAAAATCAACTATGATACAATCATTGAAATAGTAGGTCGGATATACAATTGTGTAATGTTTCCATTTTTCAGAAATCATAATGGAAAGGGGTAAAGGGTTATCTTTTATTTAAATAATATCTAAATATCATAAATATCAAATTAATTCATTAAATAATTTTATATTCCATCCTTGTTGTGATGTAATAAAATATGATCCACAACGCTTTATGAAGTGTTGGTCCACTTTTCACATTAAATAAATTATCATTCTTCAATGGATGGTAATGTAAGAAGGAATATGATATATTAATTATCTAGAGATATCAATATTTCATTGATATTATATATAAACATAAATTCTATTATCAAGAATATTCATAAGAGTTGATGATGGGAAATAAATAACATCAGTTCGTGATGTGGTATCCCACACTACATAAAAACAATGGAGTTATATCACAATTGATGGAAGTGGTGATGAATTTAAGTTATAAAATAAACATAAAAACATATTATTATATGGGATATATTGAATTTATCATATTAGTGTTATTGAATTAGATTTCATGGAGGTGGAAGAATAAATATATCAATGTTGTTGGGTGAAAAAACAATACCTCTTATTAGGACCACCACTTAAGAATGATATATAACAACACCATTGATTGGATTTTTGGTCAAAAATGAATATTGGGAGTATAGAGGGAATTTAGGATAGTATTGGGGGAGGTATATGATGAGTTTGATGGATTTTTATGTGTAAATTGGATGGGATATGGGGTCCCCTTTTATATGTGGTGCGAGTACAAATAAGGAATTTTGGAAAAAAACATTGGATCCACATTTTTTACATGAAAAATGCTAAAAATGGACCCTTATTGAATATTATATGATATAATGTATACAAATGTCCATAAAATATGATATGTATGTGTTTAAATGTCATTTTAACCATTATCGTTTTATCTTTACCCTCAATAAACATATTTTGACCTTGACTGAAGAAATAAGTTATTTATAATTATTGTATTTATATTGTTCAAAAATATATTTGATTTTTTTTATAATTATAAATATTCTAATTGAAAATATTTAATCCATTTTAATAAATTAGATTCATATATGTGGTATTATTTATTTTAATATTTAAGTCATAGAATTGATAAAAACTTTATTTTCTATACAAAAAGTTTTCATAAGTAAAAATAGTTTTTAGATAAATAATAAAAATGAAATTTACTAAAAATATAAAAATTTAATTAATACTAAAATATTTGTATATATTATTATATTAAAAAAATTAAAACAAATTCTAAATTTTTATATGATTTAAAAAATGGAAATTTTAAATAAAAACCATTATTTTCACTATTAAAAAAAAGTATATCCAAAACCCTTAAAAATTCATCCTAAAATAATTTTCAAATGCTGATAAAAATATGATGTTTATTTAAAAAATAAATTTTATCAAATATGGAAATGGAAATTTAATTTAAAAAAAAATAAAAAACATTTTATTGATAAATATACATTTTCAAACACAATAATGATAATACTAAAAAATTCACTTCATTTTAGCAATATATGATTTTAATTCCTCATACGTTAATTTTGATATTTTTTTTATTCCTACTCATACAATATAATTTATTAACTTCATTTTAAAGTTTATTTTAATATAAACCATTAATAAATAATATGTTGAGGTTGGATAAAACATGGTGTTATAATTCTCAAAGAAAATTGTATATAAAAATATTCTACTTTTAAAAGAACTCAGGGTGTTATTTGTAATAATTTAGGATATATTAGATATTATTTTCTATATCATATGATTTCCCAAAAAATTATTAATTCTTGATGGTCATAGTGATATTTTGGTTTCATTCAATTACTAGAACTAGATGGAACCTTGTGAACAAAGTTTTGAAATCCCATTTAGTCGCCACCCTTATAAGAAATAAAATGGAATGGAAGATGGCATGAAATATATTTTTTATATTCTCACTCAACAATATCATTCTATGAATCAAACAATGAATAATATTTGACATCCAAATGATTTTAATTATTTTCCATTAATTAAACAGAGTAATGGATATATTAAATATTGTGTTTCATTAAAATTCATAAATATATTTTTTGCTCAATAATAATAAAATTTATGTCATAAAAATCTATGAAATTTATAATTTTATGATACAAATAAATATTATGATTACATATAAGCTTTTTATAGAAATTTTTCATAGGGGTAATGTGTGATACCGTTAAAAATAAAGTTGATAACCATTTAAAATAATGTTTTATAAAATAATATAAATATTTTATACAGACATTAAAATATTATATACTATGTTATAATTAATTTTAATAGATATATATTAAGTTATAGAGATAATTTCTAGATACTATAACAAACCAATTATATTTCAATGACAAATAATTTTTTAATATTTTGCTTTGTTAATTTAGTGGATATATTTTAAATTTAAATAATAATATTATTTTTAACCATATAAAAAAATTAAATAATCCTAATATATTTTTCATACAATGTTAAATATTATTTATAATGAATTATGATCAAAACTATTTTTTCTAGAAAAAAAAATTTCTCACAATGTTATGGGTTTTAATTTAAAAGTAAAAGTTTTCTTATGTATAAATTGATTTAAATTAAATGGTTTTTAATAACACATTAATCATTTCTATATTTCATAATATGGTTCAAATTAAATTTATATTGATAAAATAATTATTTGAGTTATATTGTAATATTGATTACTAAGTGGTAATCTGGGCAATTCAATTTCATTCGAGTTTCAATAAATCTATTTGACACATAGATCGTATATAATAACATTTTTTTGTAGAAAGTTTTAAAATACATTTGTCTCCAAAATTTCCCTTTATAATTGATCTATTTATCATTAAATACCATTCTAACACATTACATGACATTATTTTCCAATTATATTTTCTTCTTTTTTCCCGATAACGGTGGCTGACATCCCATCACATCAAGAGACATTTATCATTGAGAATTACCATGAAATACTACCAAATTTAAATCATAAAGAGACCATGTACACATTTGGAATCATCAATCCTCAATTAAGTGTCTCATGTCTTTAATTTTCAATGTATACTGCAATATACGGTCCATAGTATCTATATATGTATTACTCATATAAGGCCCTAGCATTAAACATTACTTAATCTTGAGATATTTAAAGAATACACATTGAGGATCTTTTCAGGTTTAGAGTTTTAGAGAATTAGATCATAAATCATGCATTACTCTCCACATTTAAACAAAGTGGTTACATGAAAGATAGTACACATTTTTTCATCAATGAAAACATATTTAAAATAAAACATGGATTCTTTCTTGACACTTCCTTGACACTATCATCACATCATGTACCTTTCCCTTGACCTGTGAAAAGCATTTCAAAAACTTGGTATGAGAATAAAAAGCTCAGTAAGGGATATAAAAATATATAAAGGAAACATGAGTACATGTACATAGGAATCAATGAAATAATTCTTTACTCATAAAACATAATCACTTTAACATACCTCATCAAATCATGAATAAATCATAGAAATCATAAGACATAAAGGTAACTTGAGGCATTCTTAACATTCTTACGTATGGATTAACCCTCTTGGTTACGTTTGGAATACCCATCACAGTATATTCCATAAATCTATTTAGATAAACTTTAATGCTTAACCCCTTCACGTCACCCAATGCATTGAAGAGCTATATCGGGCTCACCTGCCCTTAGTTTATCACAGAACCACCCGTCTTCATACTAATTCCCAAGAACCATAACATAATCGTATCACATAAACCATGCATAAAAGAAACATAACATTTCCACTTTTCAATCACAAGATATCATAACAATTCATTGATATAAAAACATGATGAAAACCATTTTCAATACCAAAATAAAATAAAAGTAAAACATGGTATTTATTTTTCATTTAAAAAAATGGTATGGCTTGTAGAGGAATCCGAAACTCAAATAATGGTCACGGTGGAGGAGAAGTCGTTGTTTCCGCATACGTATGACAAAAATATTCTCTTTTTTCATTTAGTACATTGATTCATATAAAAATAATCCTTTTGTATAAACGTAAAAGTCAAAGGGGTTTATACACCGTATAAAATAAAGTTGTGTATAAAACATAATGTGCCTCAATGAAAGGAGATTGAGACGAAGTCCCATACAAAGATCATTTTTTTAAATAAAATAGATCCATTATGTGTATTCACTATAATTACACATAAAAAAGTACAAATATAATATAGGACATAATAATATCATGACATAATTTTAAAGTAGGAGATTATCACAAAGAATGGAAATTGGGTTAAAAAGTTCCCTTACCTCGGGTCTGACTTGACTCGATCGTTCTTTAACATCCTGAAAAATAAACTTGAGTTAATTTATACATGCTTAAGAACCTTTTTCAAGTTCATTATTCCTTTTATATCACTTATTACCATGTTATGAACATTATGTAATCATTTAAGTTAATAATGGTTGTTTTGTCAATATTTGGTACTTGAGTCAAAAGTGAACTTCTTATATTTACAAGTTGTTCATGTAGTAAAATATACATTATCTCAAGAATGATATTCATGATGTAGATGTCATATATATCATATATATCCAGTATATACATGCATTTATAATATTACATAATCATTTAGAGGTAAGAAATTAAATTCACCGTTCATGGAGACGGTAAGCCGTACGTACGCATGAACGCTACTTTCATTTCTATGTCATATTAATGGAATTAAAACTAAATGAGAGATATGTATATTTTAATTCCAGAATTATATTCATAATTTATATGTAACATAAATCATATATATCCATTATATATATGTACTTATAATAGTACATTACATTTGGGGATAAGAAATGAAATGCACCGTTCATAGAGATGGTAAGTCGTACGTACGCATGAATGCTACTTTCATTTCTATCTCATACTTTAATAGAAAGAAATAATAATTATATAAAGTTATATTATAATTATAGTATAAAATAATATATAATAACTTTAAATCCATCCTTTATATGTCCCACATATGTCATTAACGAATCAAATCACTTTGAGGGGGCGGTAGTCCTCACTTCCTAAAATGAAGATATCGCGTTTAACCATAATGGAAACCATAAAGGTCTGTAATAAATGAAAAATATAGAAGCTTAAGTAAAACATAAACATATTATATATCATATATAAATACAGTTACATCTTAATGGCCACCTTTTAAGGTGTTATATGAGTGTTGAACAATCATCGTTTCGTGAGGCAGAAATTCGCCATTCACAGAAACAGTATGTTCTTTAACCATTAGATGAAGGTGTGTGTAATTGTAGCTCTAATACATCTCATAACAACATCCTAGTATATTGAAGATAATGGTTTTGTTACAAAAGAAAGGTATAAAAAGTGTTTATTGGGTTGGAGAAGCAAAATAAAACATAGGAACACAAGAGAAAACACTACCTTTAAAACGGGTAACTCTTTTTGATTTGAGCTCAAAGGCTTCCTTGGGAAGACTTCTGCCCAAATTGATGCTTCTAGGAGTAAGATATGGATGTGTAGAGACAAAATGGGTAGGGGTTGTCCGAGCTAATGGCTTGAGAGGTGCGGGTAAGGTGGTAGAGGTGAGGGGCCTTTTATAAGAGGGGAGGAGGGGCACTCTAGGAAAGTTATAAAAGGTTACATTAATATAAAATGATTTTTGGATTTTAAAGGTCCCAAAATAATAT
The DNA here is from genome assembly GCA_963277665.1 of Viscum album. Taxonomy (NCBI): domain Eukaryota; kingdom Viridiplantae; phylum Streptophyta; class Magnoliopsida; order Santalales; family Viscaceae; genus Viscum; species Viscum album. The sequence continues at coordinate 1,630,843,402 of OY728150.1, forward strand.
ATTTAGAGGATAAGGTGATAATAGTTCTAAATACACCCATCCAATAGGTTTTTTACAAGTGTAGGTCTTAGATTTTTCATTATCCTTTTATTTTATTTAAATCGTTAAATAATGTGGTAATCGCTGCATCATCATGGTGTCATAAATAATTTAATTTATTTAATGTCTAAAAATTATAAAAAAATATCATGATTTAAGAAATATTTTTATATTTCTAATTAATATTTATAGTCAAAAATATGACTTGTATAACCACATGTAAAAATTATTTTAGTAAAACAACACATGTTTGTGACATTTTCATTTTAACATTAAATAAAAAGTTATTAATGTCATTTTCCAACCAAAGTGGATCCATGGGGTCCCCAAGTTGACCCATGGATTTTATTGGTCGTAAATGACACATAAAATAAGGGTAGGACATGTTTCAAGGTCATTTCAAATTATTAAAACATTATTTTTACCTTAAATTACACTAATTACCTCTAATCGCGATTAAAAACTTAAAAGTTACTATTCACCAAAAAATTATTTTAATCCCACTGAACCACATTTTACTTCTTAATGACAACCATGTATGTCAGATTTTTTAAATTCAAAACATAGATGTGGTAAAATTTCATTTAAACGGAAAATCAGTTTTTTAAGTACCACTTAGTGGTTTCACTATTCATCAAAAATTGAAGTTTTTCAGAAAAATACCAAAAATTCACCCTAAGATATATTTGATATTCCAAATTCAAAAATGATGTCTATTTTACAAAATTCAAAACATATAAGTTAAATTAATTAATTTAATAATTAATTCCCGCTGTCAGAGCAAATAGCATGTTTTTATGAAACAATAAGTATCCAAAGATTAACACTAGTTTAAGTCCAATTTCGAAGTGAAATTAATTCCAATGACCACTGTTAGATTAAATGGTAAAAATATATTCTAATTTCACTTTAAAAAAAATTCATAAGATAATCTAATCATATAAATAAATTAGATTAAAAAGAGGTTTTGAATTAAAATACAACATTTTTCATTATTCATTAAAAAAATAAACTTTATCAGAAAAATAACAAAAATTTACACAAAGTAAATTTTGATGTCCCGATTCTAAAGAAGAATTTTATTTGGTCCAATAGAATGTGTAAGAGTGACCAAAACTATATTTAAAGAGGGTTTTCCATCAAAAGGCAATAGTTTGACCTTTTAGTGAATATTAGAGTATCTATGCCTAAAATTGAATTCTTTTCGTATTTTAAGCCTTTATATTTGATAGGATAAATGTAAAAACATTTAAAAACATATATAATCATATTTTAGTTATTTCTATTCATTCCCTCCAATACAACGGCTATGTGTTAACTACCATTTAAAATAATATTATATTACTACTAGTGTGCAACGTAAGATTTCAAAGAAACTCTTTGTTGCGTATTGGGTAAGATATCGAACATAGAAACCCCTTTAAAGTAAAATTAATATTTAATTCATAAATATTAATAATTATGAAAATGTATTATTCTTTATTTACCTGGGATGTCACATCCTTCCCCCCTTTTGGGAATTGCGTCCTTGCAATTTTATTCACTTATCAAAATAAGTGGGAGTATTTATCCCTCATAGCATTTTAAGATTCCCATGTTGCCTCTTCAACCATATAGTTTTTTCATAAAAAATATACATGGTGAATTAAATTATTCCGAAACACTTTCTCTCTATGATCAAGTATCTGGACTGGTTGTTCTTCACAAGAGAGATTCTCTTCCAAATGAACTACCTCTGGGCTCAAAACATTAGATGGATCTGGCATATACTTTCCCAACATCAAAACATGAAAAACATTGTGTACTTGAGATAAACTCGGAGGTAATGCCACTCTATATGAAACTGATCCAACTTTCTCCATAATTTCATATGGTCCAATGAACCTTGGACTCAGCTTTCCTTTCTTACCAAATCTCATCACACTTTTCCATGGAGAAACTCTGAGAAAGACATGATCACCTACCTAGAAAGATAGATCCTTCCTTCGGTTATCCGTATAACTCTTCTACCTGCTCTATGATTTTATCATCTGTTTTTGAATCAATTGAACTTTTTCGGTCATCTCTTCTACCAATTCTGGTCCCATCAACTTCCTTTCACCCACTTCATCCCAAAAAGTTGGAGTTCGACACCGCTTCCCATATAATGCCTCAAATGGTGCCATCTGTATACTGGAATAAAAACTGTTATTATATGAAAACTCAACCAAAGAAATATGTTTTTCCCAACTTCCCTGATAATCCATTGAACAAGCACGTAGCATATCCTCCAATGTCTGAATTTTTCGTTCTGACTGCCCATCTGATTGAGGATGAAAAGCTGTACTAAAATTTAATTCAGTACCCAACAACTTCTGAAGGCCTTTCCAAAAGTTAGAAGTGAACCTGGGATCACGATCAAATACAATGGATAGAAGAACTCCATGTAACCTGAATATCTCTTTAAGATACAAACAGGAAAGTTGATCTAGGGAAAAAGTATCTCGTATGGCAAGGAAATGAGCAGATTTAGTTAATCGATCAATAATAACCCAGATTTCATTATTACCTCGAGGTGTCTTCGGCAATCCCACAACGAAGTCCATGGATATATTCTCCCATTTACACTCTGGTATTGGTAAAGGCCGAAGCATCCCTTTTGGTAACTATCGCTCTGCATTAACCTGTTGACAAGTCAAACACTTTACAGTAAAATCAGCAATATCCCTTTTCATTCCATCCCACCAGTAATACTCCTGAAGATCTCTATACATCTTAGTACTGCCAGGATGAACTAAAAACGGAGAACTATGAGCTTCACATAAAAAATCTCTCTTCAACTGTGAATCACACGGCACACACAATCTCTTCCCAAATCTCAAAACACAATCATTATCAATATTGAATTCGGGCAACTTATCCTTCTGAACCAACTCTACCTTTTTCTGCAACTAGTTGTCTTTCTTCTGTGCTTGCTTAATTCTATCTGATAGAGAAGATTTCACTGATACCTAAAACAAAACATAAGGACATCCTGCACCAACAACTTCTATGCCAAAGTTCATCAAATCCTTAACCAAAGGATCACGTTCCAAATGCAACATTGCTAATGAAGCATTACTTTTTCGACTCAAAGCATCAGCCACTTTATTTTCTTTTCTCGAATGGTAATGAATTGTACAATCATAATCCTTGATTAATTCTATCCATATCCTATGTCTCATGTTCATTTCTTTTTGAGTGAATATATACTTTAAACTTTTGTGATCGGTATATATTTCACACTTTACTCCATACAAATGATTCCTCCAAATTTTTTAAGCGAAAACAATAGCAGCAAATTCCAAATCATGTGTAGGGTAATTTACCTCATGAGTTTTCAACTATCATAAAGAATAAGCAATTACCTAATCATTCTGCATTAAGACGCAACCAAGTCCCTTCAACGAAGCATTACTATATATAACAAACTCAACATTCCTAGAAGGAACTGCCAAAACTGGAGCATTCACTAATCTTCTTTTCAACTCCTAAAAACAATCATCACATTATTTTGTCCAGATAAAATTAACACCCTTCCGAGTTAGCTTAGTCATTGGACTAGATAACTGTGAAAAATTTCAACAAACCTTCGGTAGTAACCTTCCAAACCAAGAAAACTATGGATCTCAGTAACATTTTTGGGTCTTTTCCATTCTTACACAACCTTTTTTTTGCAGGATCAACAGTTATTCCATCTTTTGAAACAATGTGACCAAGGAAAGAAATTTTTTGTAACCAAAACTCACACTTGCTGAATTTTCTATACAGTTTCTTTTCTTTTAAGGTTTGCAAGATAACCCTTAAATGACTTTCATGCTCCTCTTTACTTTTACAAAAAACCAAAATATCATCAATAAAGACAACCACCATTTATCATCTGAATCAACTGAGCTATCACTATAACAAACTAATCAATTCTGACTCTAACCATCTCGAGTTTCTGATTTGTAAGGCCATTTCCCTCAGTATGCCTTCCTAGAAAATCTGCTCTGTTTCCTTTATGGATAACCATTCTGAACAAACATGTCTTAGATGAAGCAACATGGTAATCTTAAAATGCTATATAATTTCAATTTAACCATAAAAAATATTTTTGTATGATCATTTAATAAAATTCTATCTTTTAAAGTTATCTAAACCAACCTTTGATACAAACTATAAGGCCCCAGCCTTAAACATTACTTAATCTTGAGATATTTCAAGAATACACATTGAGGATCTTTTCAGGTTTAAAGTTTTAGAGAATTAGATCATAAATCATGAATTACTCTCCACATTTAAAGAAAGTGGTTACATGAAAGATAGTACTCATTTTTCCCATCAACGGAAACATATTTAAAATAAAACATAGATTCTTTCTTGACACTTCCTTGACACTATCATCACGTCATGTACCTTTCCCTTGACCTGTGAAAAACATTTCAAAAACATGGGATGAGCATAAAAATCTCAGTAAGGGATATAAAAATATGGAAAGGAAACATGAGTACATTTATACATAAGAATCAATGAAATCAAACTTTACTCATAAAACATAAGAACTTTAACATACCTCATCAAATATTGATTAAATCATATAAATCATAAGATATAAAGGAAACTTGAGGCATTCATAACATTCTTACGTAGGGAGTAACCCTCTTGGTTACGTTTGGAATACCCATCATAGTATATTCCCTAAATCTCTTCAGAGAAAAACTTTAACGTTTAACCCCTTCGTGTTACCCAATGAATTGGAGAGCTATATAGGGCTCACCGACCCTTAGTTTATCACGGAAGCACCCGTCTTCATACTAATGACCAAGAACCATAACAAAATCGTATCACATAAAACATGCATAAAGGAAACATAACATTTCCACTTTTCAATCACAAGATATCAATACAACACATTGATATAAAAACATTATGAAAACCATTTTCAATACCGAAATAAAATAAATGTAAAACATGGTATTTATTTTTCATTTAAAAAAAGGTATGGCTTGTAGAGGAAGCCGAAACTCAAATAATGGTCACGGTGGCGGAGAAGTCGTTGTCGCCGCATACGGACGACAAAAACATTCCCTTTTTCGTTTAGTAAAATGCTTCGTATAAAAATATTCCTTTTGGATAAACGTAAAAGTCAAAGGGGTTTATACACCGTATAAAATAAATTTGTGTATAAAACATAATATGCCTCAATGAAAGGATATTGAGACGAAGTCCCATATAATGATCATTTTTTTAAAATAAAATACATATATTATGTGTATTCACTATAATTACACATAAAGAAAGTACAAATACAATATAGGACATAATAATATCCTGACATAATTTTAAAGTAGGAGATTAACCCAAAAAATGGAAATTGGGTTAAGAAGTTCCCTTACCACGGGTCCGACTTGACTCGATCGTTCTTTAATGTCCTGAATAATAAACTTGAGTTAATTTATACTTGCATAAGAACCTTTTTCAAGTTAATTATTTCTTTTATATCACTTATTACCATGTTATGAACATTATGTAATCATTTAAGTTAATAACGGTCGTTTTGTCGATATTTGGTACTTGAGTTAAAAGTGAACTTCTTATATTTACAAGTTGTTCACGTAGTCAAATATCCATTATCTCAAAAATGATATTCATGATTTAGATGTCGTATATATCATATATATACATTATATAAATGCATTTATAATATTACCTAATCATTTAGAGGTAATAAATGAAATGCACCGTTCGTGGAGAAGGTAAGCTGTACGTGCGCATGAACGCTACTTTCAATTCTATGTCATATTAATTGAATTAAAACTAAATGAGAGATATGTATATTTTCATTACAGAATTATATTCATCATTTAGATGTAACATAAATCATATATATCCATTATATATATATGTACTTATAATAGTACATTACATTTGGGGATAAAAAATGAAATACACTGTTCATGGAGACGGTAAGTCGTACGTACGCATGAACGCTACTTTCATTTCTATCTCATACTTTAATGGAAGGAAATAATAATGATATAAATGTATATTATAATTCCAGTATAAAATCATATAAAATAACTTTAAATCCATCCTTTATACGTCCCACATATGGCATTAACAAATCAAATCACTTTGAGGGGGCGGTAGTCTGCACTTCCTAAAATGAAGATATCGTGTTTACCCAAAATGGAAACCATAAAGATATGCCATAAATGAAAAATAAATAAGATTAAGTAAATAATAAACATATTATATATCATATATAAATATAGTGACATCTTAATGTCCACCTTTTAAGGTTTTATATGAGTGTTGAACAATTATCATTTCGTGAGGCAGAAATTCGCCATCCACAGAAACAGTATGTTCTTTAACCATTAGATGAATGTGTGTATAAGTGTAGCTCTAATACTTCTCATACCAACATCATTGTATATTGAAGATACTGGTTTTGTTACAAAAGAAAGGAATAAAAATAGTTTAGGGGGTTCGAGAAGCAAAATAAAACATAAGAACACAAGAGAAAACACTACCTTTAAAACGGGTAACTCTTTTTGATTTGAGCTCAAAGGCTTCCTTGGGAAGACTTCTGCCCAAAGTGAGCCTTCTAGGAGTAATAGAGGGATGTGGAGAGACAAAATGGGCAGGGTTTGGAAGAACCAAAGGCTTTATAGGTGTGGGTAAGGTGGTAGAGGTGGGGGCCTTTTATAAGGGGAGAGGAGGGGCACTCTTGGAAAGTTATAAAAGGTTACTTTATTATAAAATGCTTTTAGGATTTTAAATGTCCCAAAATTATATATTTATAGGATAAGGTGATAAGAGTTCTAAATCCACCCATCCAATAGGTTTTTGACAAGTGTATGTCTTAGATTTTGCATTATCCTTTCATTTTATTTAAATCGTTAAATAATGAGGTAATCGCTGCATCATCATGGTGTCATAAATAATTTAATTTATTTAATGTCTAAAAAGTATAAAAACATCATGATTTAGGAAATATTTTTATATTTTTAATGAATATTTATATTCAAAAATATGACTTGTATAACACCATGTAAAAATTTCTTTAGTAAAACAACACATGTTTGTGATATTTTCATTTTAACATTAAATAAAAAGTTATTAATGTCATTTTCCTACCAAAGTGGCTTCATGGGGTCCCCAAGTTTACCCATTGATTATGTTGGTCGGACATGACACATCCAATAAGGGTAGGACATGTGTCACCTTCATTTCATATTATTAAAACATTATTTTTTCCTTAAATTACACTAATTACCTCTAATCGCGATTAAAAACTTAAAAGTTTCTATTCACCAAAAAATTATTTTAATCCCATTGAACCACATTTTACTTCTTAATCACAACCATGTATGTCAGATTTTTTAAATTCAAAACACAGAGGTGGTAAAATTTCATTTAAATGGAAAATTTGTTTTTTAAGTACCACTTAGTGGTTTCACTATTCATCAAAAATTGAAGTTTTTCAGAAAAACACCAAAAATTCACCCTAAGCTATATTTGATATTCCAAATTCAAAAATTATGTCCATTTTAAAAAATTCAAAACATATAAGTTACATTAATTAATTTAATAATTAATTCCCGTAGTCAGAGCAAATAGCGTGTTTTTATGAAACCATAAGTATCAAAAGATTGACACTAGTTTAAGTCCAATTTCGAAGTGAAATTAATTCCAATGACCACTATTGGATTAAATGGTAAAAATATATTCTAATTTCACTTTGAAACCAATTAAAAAGATAATATAATCATAAAAATGAATTAGATTAAAAAGAGGTTTTGAATTAAAATACAACATTTTTCACTATTCATTAAAAGAATAAACTTTATCGGAAAAATACCAAAAATTTACACAAAGTAAATTTTGATGTCCTGATTATAAAGAAGATTTTTATTTGGTCCAATAGAATGTATAAGAGTGACCAAAACTATATTTAAAGAGGGTTTTCCATAAAAAGGTGATAGTTCGACCTTTTAGTGAATATTAGAGTATCTATGCCTAAAATTGAATTCTTTTCATATTTTGCGCCTTTATCCTTTATTGGATAAATGTAAAAACATTTAAAAAACATATATAATCATATTTTAGTTATTTATATTCATTCCCACCAATAAAACGGCTACGTGTTAACTACCATTTAGAAAAATATTATTTTATTACTAGTGTGCAACGTAAGATTTCAAAGAAACTCTTTGTTGGGTATCAGGTACGCTATCAAACATAGAAACCCCTTTAAAGTAAAATTAATATTTAATTTATAAATATTAATAAGTATGAAAATGTATTATTCTTTATTTACCCGGGATGTTACAACTCACCCTTTTACATATTTTTATTATCATTCTCATCAACCATATTATAGTGCATTCATATCAAATTTATATCATGAAATAGTTATAAATCGTATACCGTACTATTATTATATTTATGGTATATCTATTATATATTCCCTTCCCATTAAATCAAAAAATGGAATAATTTTTCATGTATATGTTTTAATGAAAATGTACATGAATGAAACGTTACATTTTATTACAAAATTCCATATATGGTTATATAAATTGGTTTATTGAATATAAATATTAGTTATATTATGATTTCTGATATGGATGGTTTTACAAGGCATTCTATAATTAATATTTTCACTGATAGTTCTCAAAAAACATTCATCCTTAAACAAACATTCCTATAGGGAGCGTGATTTATTTATTTATAAGATATTAGTATTAAATTAACAACATCTTATACCCAGCAAGCTCACTCAGAGGAGAACCCATTACCATTTATTAAAAAAGGAAAAGGTACAGTATATAGAAAAGAAGAATGCAAGAAATCATCTTTCCCACATCCAACATTTTCCAACCAAAACTTGAAAACTTCATGTCATAATAATCATACCCTTCGCCATATCCATAATAAGGTGCTTCCTCTGCAGTAGTTTATTCCCATTTTAAAGACGTTTCATGTTGCTTCAACATATTAGCATAAATATTTCTAAGCTTAATCTTCTCAAATGATGATTTCTCCTTACAGTATTGCACGTGTGACAATAGGGTGGCCCCACATTCCCTCTTAAATGAAGCGCTAGTGTCCAATGGAATAGGTAGACGAGAATAATCCTTCTTGGGTTTTCTCCATGGTAGAGCAAGCATAAAGCCAAAATTTTCAGAGACCTTCCTTCTACCACTCTGAAAAATATCACTAAAAGAGGATCTGATAGCACCACTATTTTCCATATCACATTCAAAAATATCGCCCCATTTTCTGGTGACCTTCACGGAGACAAGATCATTCCATCTGTCATCTTTTCGCACCACCACATCCTCTGCAACAACTAAGCTCCCTCTTTCCAGCATCTGAGATTTCCTATTCTGATCAATTGGGGAATGACATTGAGAGTTTGATGCGATTCCAATACCATCACATAACACCCTCCCCACTTCACCCTCATCAGCCTTTGTTTCCTTGGAAGCAGTCTGGACATCTTCAACTAGGTGAACTCCATCAATCTGAAGGGGTACCTCCTCGACTTCCAATCCTTCTAACCAATTGCATGTGGTGAAAACCTGCATTTCCTTAGCCTCACAAGCTATGAATTAAATAGTTTCAACAGATCTAGGTCCTGATTGACATAAACTTGCAGTGTTCTCCAACAAGGGCTGTTGCACAACACCAAGATCACTCCTCAATCTATAAAATTTTTTCCACACTGATGGATTTGAGGACACCAACATCTTCTTCATACTTGAAGAGCATTTAGTAGCCACTCTAAAAACGTCCCAGTTCACACTCTAAAATTGAACTCGAGCTGACTGATCCTCTATCACTGCACTACTAGTTATATAAACTCCTACCTGAGCATTATCCACAGTCCCATCACTACTCACTGTCAAACCATTTTCAGTGAGGTCTGCTCTCAAGGCCTTATCCAAACAAGTAAAAACACCACCAACACTGTATCTCGTCTTTAACACATGTGAGAATCCACACACCCTACAACTGTGAAAAAACGATGCCATATAAGAAAAATGACCAAAGGACACACAATAGGGCATCCACAACTCAAAAACAACCTCATGCTTCCTGTGAAACTCTCTTTCATCCGTCACCCAAATATGATGGACCGGTGACCTTGTAACGTCAAATTCCATACAGATTCTCGGAAAAATAGGATGTCATACAACCTCAGTATGATTATTAGAACAAAGATATATCCCAACCATGTTTTCTTTTGCACACATAATTGATGGATTTTGAAAGGAAAGTGGAAGACCAAGAAGGATTACCCATGTCTCGGTCGGCGAAGGGTCACGACGCATGTGAAAATCGAAGCTCCAGTGAAATAGGTAGAATGACGACCCATTGAATCATCGAGGGGCCCTAGAACAGGTGCTGATCAAGTTTTCTTTGGATCTAAATCGCATCATGAAATGACTCCGGTCAATGCAAACTAACGACTGCATGTTCCTGTAGCTTCCAAGAATCAAAGACAAATTGATCAAACAATTCAACCGAAGGACGATGGAGACGGAATCAAGCCACCAAGGTAATCTTGCAGAGATCCATAATTCAAATAATAATTATAGTACCTTACATGTTCTATTAATGATGAATATTTGGAAAAGAATTAATAATAGCACCTTAAATATAAAATTAGTTCTAAACAATCATGATTATTCACTTGGGATATTTAAAGTGGATAACAACAAACTAATACACATGTAGTTATTAATAATAAATTATATTTATTTGTGATTATGTAAAAAAAGGTTGTAAAATAGGTTATTAGTACATTTAGGTATGTTATAATAGATCTTAAAGTCAATTCAACTACACGGGGAAAAAGTAAGGATCTTTTTTTCATTTTCTACTAAATAGATGACACCTAATACTATACAATAGATTATCATTTATATAATGTATAATATATCAAATTTCATTCAACTATGAAAATGTATTTAATTTAATAATATATTAATTCATATTTAATAACCACCCACTCAATAACCTTTGAATCAAATGATAACAATACTTTAATGGTTTCATCGACTCAGTTTTTCATTATTTAATTCATATTATTTTTTAGATGAATATACTTTTAAAGCCTTATTTTATCCTAAAATTTCCATATTATATTTTTTTTGTAATTACCATTTTTCACTATGTATATTACTTATCATCATTGATAACGACTTATTTGTTAAAAAAATTCCAAATTTGAAGTATTACTATTTTAATTATATCTCTTCTCCTTACCAATGAGACATTTTTTCCATGTCTATAATTTCCTTCACAAAATCATTCTTCTCGCTTTTTTGGAAATTTAATAACATTAATTTATTTGGTTTTATTAATTATCATTAATTAATTTCAAATTTAATATTTAGTACACATTTTATAATGTGGATTTTAAAATTATGATAGCTCAATGTATTTATTAAAATGATTTCCGTCATTTCAAAATGAAATGCTTTATATTACATCCAATTTTTTTTATATTTGTTATATCCGTTCAAAGTTAAATTATTTTAGTTTCTTTTTTAAAGATAATTTTTATAAATTTTTCATTTTTATTTTTATACAATAACTTTTTAACATTTAAACATAACAACTTATTTATATTATTAAATAAAAATATACATTAATAATTTTTTGAGATTTTTTTTGATGTAAAAAATGTTTAATTTAAATTTGAATTTTATATGAAACGTTTCTTATCAGATTGCATGTTTTATAAAAAAATAATTTCATATTCATGCCTTATTAATTATTTAATTTATTATTATTTTAAAAAATAAATACAAAATTTATTATTTCAAAAGTTTTTTTTCTAAAAATCATAACATATATATATTTCATTTAATCCATTTTCCTTTTATAAATCATATGCTCCATTCAAGGATATTCTTATAATATTACAATCCACATTATTTTTTATATTTTATATACAATGTACTTTTCTATCAATGATATGATATATCACTAAGTTTGACTTGTACAACATTTTACTATGAATATGGGAAAAAATCAAATTCAACTCATTTGTGCATGCCATGTTTTCCAAATCACTTTAATGAGGTGTTATCAATTATATTCCAGTAGTTGATTGATTATTGTAATTAATAAATTTATCGTATTCATTTTGGTGATATGGAATATATACTATATTCTCTATTATCTTTATTAAATTTTATATACTGATAAATTTATCAAAATCCTTAAATACTAATTTATATTCCATAATTACATAATTTTACTATATTTGATAAAATTAGTATTGTTCTTTATATTCAAATCCATTCAAAAATGATGTGAACCTTATTTTCACTCAATGGGTTCTCTATTATATGATTTATTTTATGTTTCACACATATGTATGGATGATAATTTGAGGAGTACTATATCACCCTATGATTCATTGGTGGATGATTATATCTCATAAAATATTCATGTGAGTAAATAATGAGTTTTTTACACAAACATCAAAATAATAAGCATAAAAACATTTTTAGGCATGTATATGATGAGTTTTTTCACATTGGAATTGATATATTGAGATTTCTCACAACGTTTTTTATATTATAATTATAGTGACATAATTATATGTTTTGGTGCATGAAATTACATAATTATATGCCTACTCCCATTCCAATGTTAATCCCTCAAGGAATATGATGTGTAGAATATGGTTTCTCAGTCTTTTGATTCATGAACTATAATATATTTAGACATGTTCCATTACTCATGACTGTTGATCAATGATTGGATTGGATTTTTTAACATTTATTACACTAATTTTACTATTTTATCCATGATTATGATAATTGAATAGAATTGTTTTTTTTCAACTATATTGTTACATAGTCTCTGTATTATGTTCCCATTTTCACTTATTATGATAATTATTATATATTGTTTTATGTCTAGAAAAGGATCTACACGAGAATGATTATAGAGAAATATTCCTATGTAATTTAAAATAATATTCATATATAGATAATTTTGAAAACAATAATAATTTCAATCCTTGGGTTGTGTGGTTATTTGTCAGATGTATTATATAAATCTGAAATTGAAATATAATTTATATTCTGTTTAGTAACGTTCATAGTAGTTGTGAACAAGATAAAATTAAATTATTGAAAAAACAGATTTTAAATGTAAAATATTCTACCATTGTTAATTAAAAAATAAGGTGTTTATATATTATTAGTATCTAGGTACATTTAAGAACAAAATTAAATTTATAGTTATTTTAACTTCATTTAATTATGAATTATTTTTCAGATATAATTATTCATATTGAAAATAAATTTTTAAATGTGTTTTCGAAATTGATTTCCATGTCGTTCTATATTTTTTACATTTATTGTCATATTACAACAACTGGATAAATATATTTATAACATAGAGTAGATCTAAAATCATAAAAAATGAATAAAAATTTCAATTATTAATTTTTAAAATTGAAGCATCATATTTCTAACCATCTTGTAATGTCCACATAACACCACTCACAAAAAAAATATACATAAAAATATCACCATTCTTCATAGTAAAATGAGATAAACTATAACACAAAAAACATCAACCTGAATCAAATTGATAGAATAAAATTTCCCCTCAAGGTGGTCTGATCTCATCTCTTAGAGGCTCATTGAATCATTTCCACGGATTTTGATTTTAGGAAAAAAATTTGCATTAAAATTCCTCCCAATATAAATATTAGCCACCATATGGAATCATGTTTAACGAAATTCAACAAAAATATCAACTAAAATATTGTTTTGTTATAAAAGTACTATCTATAACCAAGGATATCAGCATTATTCCAAGAATTAAAAGAATTTGAATTATCTATCTCCTTTAGTTATTAAAAATCTATAACACCATTAAACAATGAAATATGTTACAATACACATGTACCATTATATAATAGATCAGTGGAACTATATATTTTTAGAAACATTAAATCCTTCTCAGTCTTATGTAAGTTGATCTCTAATATTTTTTTCTCTATTTAATGGTAAAAGGGTTCCTAATGTAGATAAAATCCATAGAATTTGTCCCTCCATTTAAAATCAATAATTTTATATGTTTTAATTTCAGATCAGGTTTACTAGAGTATCATACACTGGATGGTGGTATAAATATCAACACTGAAATAAGCTCACAGTAGCGCAAGCAATAAATCAAGGAACCCATTATATATCCTTATAGACACTCAACTCAATATTATTTTACATTAATAATTTATAACCAATACTAATACATTATTTGGAATGATATAACCCATGTGTTATACTATAAAATAAAACACTCATTTAACATAATGATGATAAAATAATCATATAGTAAAATGTCGTATACTTATTATCATACAAAAATATCAGTTTTAAATAAAATGGAAGGTCAAGCATAAATATGAAACTATTTAAAATAGAATAGATTTTATTTCCAACATTTAGATAAAATTGAGAAAATTTTAAACGTGAAAGGATAAAATTTTAGGCCATTTTTAATGGAATCAAATTTATATTAAATACATTTTATTACTATTTCTAATATGGATTTTGATATTTAAGAAAATATTTTTCTTATTACATATTATTTATAATTCTATTTGAGTTATATGATATTCCATTAAGAAAACATTTCACAAAACTCTTTTATTGTGTATTAGTTCCAATATGAAAACCATGGAACACTATTTCAATATTATTAATAACACTTATTTACTTCTATTTACATTTTCTAAATAGGGAACAATTTATTATTATATATCTGGTGTTGGGGATAATAAGAATTGATATATTTTATATTTTATTCCCACTTTTCAACCACTAAGTAGTGATTTAAGAAAAATAAACCCCATAGGAATAACATGTACCTTGAATATCAATAGGATCTCATATACATGTCTGTCAATATTAGTCATTGTAGATTTAGTAATTTTTAATTTTTATATAGATTTATATTTTTCCATGAATGAAAAATACTGTAATGATTAAGAAATTATAAAATAATATTCTATTGAGTACATCATAAATGGTATAACAAATTCTTTATGTTAAGAATTACAGATTTATCCCCTCTAAGAGGACATTTCTATATTTAATAATATATTGATAGTGAGATAGATAAATCAATGTGAATTTTATTGATTATAAATTTTGTCTCATAATTTCAATAAAAAGATATTTAATCCATTGATGGATGATGAAAAGACTATGTTCCCCACATGATTATATGTTGATTAAAAAGTTGATTGTATTATATAGTACTTTTTAATTGAGATTTTCATTTCTATGAATTATTTATTATTATGTAGGGGTTATTATGTGTGTAAAAAACCATAATTTTATCAATGAATATTTCCTTGTTATAATTATTTCATAAAACACACACATTACATATAGAGCTTAATAAAATAATCATTCCAATAAAAAAAAGTATGATATAATTGATTTTTATTTAAATTAAGGAACCTGTACTAATGGAATAGTAATATGATAGTTGGAATAGTAACATGACCATTAAGAATAGTAATATAGCCAATAGAATCCTGACCTTATATATGAAATTATAAATAAAATTAATGCATATTATTAAAGAAATTATTATATAATATTATCATATTAGAAGTAAATAAATCTTTTATAATTTATCAATTTAGTGTTCGAAATTCTGTGACATATAAATGATTATATACAATTTTATAATTAATATAATTATTTAAATGAAAATATATTCTCATAAAATAAATTTATATATTAATATTTTCTTATATTATAAATGTAAGATAATTTTATGACACCAAAAATGTTTTTTCCTCTATGACATTGAATCAGTTATAATATTAAAATCATTATTTTATGAAAAAATGATGATTATAATTAAAAATTACATTTCTCATATTTAGAAAATTCTTTTCAAAAAATTGATTACATTTTTAGAATTAGACAAAATAGAAAATTGTTAGGGTAAAGTTTTTTTATTTTTCAAAAATATTTGAATTTTGGATGAAAAATGAAATTCAAATATTTACAATATAAGCTAAATACATGAATATTTTAGTCATTATTGATATATGGATGATGTATGCACCAATATCTCTCACTATCCTTGCCTATATAATTTATATAGTGATGTAATCAACATAATTTATATTTTTTATCCAAAATAATAAAATAATGTATAAAATATTTAAAAAACACCCCCCCCCCCCCTCCTACCATATAAATACTACCCCACACCACCTCTTATCGTCACACAGTATTGGCTAATTATATTTTATAAATTAGGACCCAATAACTCCCCAAGTCTCTTCCCATTTCCATGGGCTGACGGTATCAACCAAAGAAAAAACCAGTGTTCCTTAAACATGTTGTTAATGAGTCAACTTTCAAGAGTAAAAATCCCCAATAAATATCATTTAAAATTTTTTCCTTTATTATCCTCTCCATATCCACACTATCCAATGTGGAATTATAACTCCAATATCACTCACACACATAGACACGCGAGTGTGTATATATATATATATATATATTATTTTGTTAATGTAATATCTAACATCAAATATCTTCTCTTACATTATTATACTAAAAAATGATATCATCTTTTGTGTCATGTTGATACATCACCTTCATTTACCATGGGTTTTAATTTTCCATTATCACCTTCAAGGATGGTAATTAATCCATTATTATGGTTTAATCAATTTTTAATATTCATATTATATTTCAAGGAATTTATTTTAACAAATAAATAAACATTATATTAAATAAAATGATACAAGTTCTTGATGGTCATATAAATATCCAAAATAAATTAAAACAATATCATCATGAATTTATCTAATCAATAATCCCTGAATAATATAATTTAATTCTCTCTGACACCATTAAAAATTATGGAATTTCTTTAACTCGAAATAATTTCACTTATGGAGAATTTATTCCCATTTTACAGGAAATAAATATCAATACTCAAGGGAAATAACCATAAACTAGGATAAAACACATTCTAAATGATGAAATTTAAAATTATTACTCACTGAAATGTTTATGAAAAACCATAATTAAATTTTAATAATTAAAATAAATGTAGAGATGGTTCTATTTTTAGTAATTAATGAATCCAAATATATTATTAAAGATATTAAGTGCAACTAATAAAGAAAACATGGTGTAAGAAATGGGGATTGATTAAGCCAAATCCCTTTCTATAGGTCATTCCTCATTCATTCCAAATATCAGAGTGTATATTCTTTTAATTCTACTTTTATATCATTTCATTTTTCATCCCTTAATTTTTTTGGGCAATACATTTTTATCAACTATTTTAATGAAAAATAAAATGATTTTCCAAATGAAATATTTTTTATGAATCACCTCTTAATACCTATGGAATTATTTATTATTCACAGAAAAATGTTGATATTTATAATTTTTTTCTGCATTCTATTTGTAACCACAGATTTTATTGACTAATATTTTCTTTACGAAATTATTCTCAAACCCATTCTATTCTATGGGTTATTTTATGACTTCGATTGGTATAAGTTCTATTTCACATTCATGATTATGTAAATGTTATGATGTTATGGTTGTACCGAAAGTATTATAGACCTCAAAAAAATTACGTAATTTGATTTATCTCTTGAGATAATGTTCATTATATATGGAAAAGATTACATATTTGTTCACAATAACGATGTTATTATTATTAGAATTTTTTATGTTTGTACATGATCATATCTTTTTTCAAAGATATGTTTGGTATTTGACCACTATGACATGAGGTTTCATTTTTATGCATTTCTACAATCTATAACTTTACCAAATGGTTCCCCCATTTTTTTAATGGTGATATTATACTTATGTTGTGATGATGGTGATTATTATCCCTCATACTTTATTGATTCATTACCCTTATTTATCCTCTTATTCAGATTTTTGGTCAACCCATCTCTTTGTTGTATATCTGTAGGGGACCATGTGTAGTAAGGATGATGTGAGATTTAATGAGAAAAAATATGACATTATACAAAAAATTGTTTTTTATTTTTGTGAAAGTATATATGTGACTACTTTTTCCAATACAAAAATACTTAAATTCATTTTTTTGCAATGAAATTATGTTTTTTCTCTTTAAAATGATGTAATAGTTATGGTAGAAAAGTAGGGTCACAATAGTTCACATCAGATCATGATTAAGTTTAATTGGGAATTACGTTTATTGAACATTGGTGAAAACCCTTAGTATTAGACTATATATTTTTTATGATTCAATAATATTTTCTAAACATATGGATCCCTATATATTATTCATTAGTGGTAATTGAAAAAATGAATAAATTATTTATCCTTGAATTGTTGAATTATAATTTTTTAATACCAATTATAATTTGTAAAATGGTGGGAATTAGGAGAAACTAGGATAACAAATCATGTGATGGAAAATACGATGATCTCCCAAACAATATCCTCATTACCTTGGGAGGTAGATTTTAATATTACATGGAGATCATCACATAGGTCTCTCTTGAAATGAGAAATAACAAGAAAACTTTGTAACATCATGTTTAATATAAGGGGTATAAAATTTCTAGTGAATATTATATGTGAAAATGAACATAGACATTTAGTGTGTCTTCATATCAACCTGTTACACATAATGGCTAAACCCAATTGGAATGAACTCTTTCTATTATCCACTATTCATGGAAGGATATGGTGACTCAAGACACAAATTGTGTAGATGGAGTGCTCAATAAATTTTGAGAATTGATAAGTAGTAAAAAGATAAAGGATGAAATAGATGATATAGAGTGGGAATAAAATAAGAAAATTATTTTTAAAAATTATTTCTCACAAACTCTGTAGACATTGATAGAGGGAGAAATCATAGAGAATATGTGGAAGGAATTTTTATTAATCTTGTATTATATTGAAAACTTTATAAGGATTATAAGGTAATACACTGGTTTTATTATCAATAATGATAAAAAATATATAAACAAATTAGTGATTTAAAATCACACCTTTTAAAGTCTATAGCTTCCTGAGACATGGGATTTGTAAATAACTGTTTAGAAGTTATCTCAATATACAGATGGATATCAGAGAATTATCTAATTCTTATGGAGATAAGAAGATAATAATGGATTAATATATTGCTGTTCAAATGACCTCGTATGGAAGAGGATAAAACCACCAATTTCTCAAAAAATTTGGAAGAAGAATTAAGGGAATTAGCAAAATGGATGGCGAACAGATTCAAGTTTGGTAGTGAAGTCCATAAATCTCATTAACATTGAAGTTAGAAGAATTATTTGGCCAACATGATGGTGGAATGCATAAAATTACCATTGATTCAATGATTCAAATGTTTGTAGAATGGTAATTATCAAATCATTTTCAATAAACCTTACACCTTGCGGATAATCATTATCACCAACCACCAAATCAAAAAGAGAAAAGGAAATATTATTATATTACTACAACTTATGCCGAGAATGAAATTGAAGTTTTATATGTTACAAATTATATTCACATTATAATAGAAAATTTATTACATGATTCTGGTTCAACACATTATGTTATATCATTAATGTTTTGTTAAACTATTTACTCAAATCCCTAATACATAGATGAATACATATCTTTAAAAAAACCTACAATTCCGATCATTGTATCCCAATTTTTGAATTCTTATCATATTGGAATATGTGGAATGATTATTCTACTGAATCTCCATATATATTCCTTGATAAGAATTGATTATATAATCTACATGGATTGTCTCTTGTTATATAGAGTTCAAATCAACTATTAAGAAGTAGAAATGCCATTTCATATTTTGATCCATCCAATTATATTATATAAATGAAAGAAAGATGATGAATATTCATTGGAAAATCCTTCATGTGTATGAGTGTTAATTCCATGTGAAGAGGTATATATCATCGAAATGGCCGATTCAATTGATGGTATCAATACTGATAAAATTCTTGATTTGCGGGAATACAATGACTTGTTTCCCAATGTGTTACCCAGAGTTCCCACTGATCTTAAGGTACAGTTCTCAATAAAGCTCATATCTTGAGCTACTACTATCTATAAATTCCCTAAAAATATTTCCATGATAATAATAGATGAAATAAAGAATAATCTTTAAGAGCATTTGGATAACGTGTTCACACTACCAAGTGAATCACCATATGGTGTTCCAATGTAATTTGTATTGAAAATGGATTCATCAATGTAGTAGTGTATCAATTTCAAAGAGATAAATAAGATAACTATAAAGAAAATTCATCCTCTTATAAGGATTTATAAATTGTCTCATAAAATATGAGGAACTCAATAATTCTCAAAGGTGGATCATAAATTTGGATATCATCCACTGAAGATAAAGAAAGAATATATTTAGACTACTTATTTCTATTCAATGAATGGGCACTCTAATTTGGGAGTGATTCTCTTAGGATATACTAAAACCTATTAAAACTTCATGTATTAGATAAATAAAGTATTCAGACACTACAATGATTTTTTTCTAGTGTTTATTAATGATATTCTCATCTACTAAAAGTAACTAGGGGAATGTGAAGAACACATAAGGATTATATTAGGGAAATTATGGAAGGAGAAATTGTATAAAAAGATTATAAATTTTGACTCTTTGACGAAAAAAGTATAATTATTTGGAAACATGATCACATGTGATGTAATTTCTCTATACCCCTCAAATGATATGGAATTTTATTAATTCCCAATAAATATTACTATGATTCAAATCAATAGTTTTCTTGGATTATAAGGGTACTACATATCTTTTGGGAAAAATTTATAGGAATTTGATTTCCTACTAACTAAGTAAACATGGAAGGGGTGATATATTTAAGGATGTATAAATTTAAGGAAATATTCAGGTATCTAAATATGAGGATAATCAATACACCTATACAGTCACTAATAAGAAGTGGATAATTTTTGTGATATACAGTGAATCTTCAAAGAAAATATTGGTTTGTGTAACTATTTAGAATGATAAATTGGCAGCCTACTCCCCATAGTAGTTGAAGATCCATGAGTAGAACTTACTGAAACCATATTCGGAGCGAGGATGGGTGTGCCTTCAATGGGATGATAAGATTAATTATGCACAATGGGTGATATTGATTTAAAAAAATAATATGAATGCAGTAATAGAATAAAGGCAACATGTGTTCCCCTTCAACTATGATTGTGTGATTTAGTTTAGAATAGAGATGGGTGTGCCTTCAAGAGTTGACGTAATGAATTAAAAATTGGATAATGTACATATCTCACTATTCACCATACATCCAAGATGTGCAATGATTTACATTGATCTTTGATATCACTTCAGGTGTGATAACAGAAAAATGGAGGATGTGGAATATATCCCAAGTTTCATGATATATTAGCATGTTATATCAAAATGAAATATGTTTAAAGGGATGATACAACCATTTCATATAACCATGTGGAAATGAAATATTACCACTATGGGATTTATCATTGGTATCTAGATGAAACCCAAATTAATCAGTGCGATATTGGTTGTTGAGTATCTACTCACTAAGACTTTCATATTTATCATTATTCAGGATGCTCTATCTCTTAACAAACATTCCATTATATTTTTGAGGGAATTGGTGAGGATTCATGGGGCACTGCATTTGATCAAATATAACCACGATCCAAAGATAACATATAAATTTTAGAGAAGTATTTAATATTCATTGAGTGTTGAATTGAATTTTATCATGGCCTATGACCCCCCAAATGATGGTCTATCTGAAAAGATTATTCAATCGCCAAAGAAATTATAAGTTCTTTCTCAATATAATTAAAAGGATGATGTGATAATCATTTCCCATTAGTTAATGCCTTATACAAACAATGCTTCCACTCAAGTATTCATATAAATCTATAAGAATAGCATCATGGAAAGATATGTTGAAATCAAACATGTTGGGTTCAATATGGTGAATTAATACTTCTTAGACCTAATGTTGTGAAAGAGATGATTGAAAAGATTAAATCCATCAAAAAATACATAAATTATTCATGGAGCTGAAAAAAAATCTTTGCTGTGAACTATTGAAGGGACATGAAGTTGATTTTGATATAATGATTTCCATTAAATATAACCTGGGATATGATGCATTCCCTTTATAAAGAATATGATGCTAATCATAGGGTAAATTAACCACTTTTATATCATGGATCATATAAGAGAAGTGGACAATTTACATACACATCCACCAAGTATGGATCAAGTTCATGATATGTTCAATGTATCACTCTTGACAAATAACAAACATGACCACTCACATTTGGTGAATCTATAGGTGGTACAATTGGAGAAAAATATCTCATATGGGGAGAAATAATAAAAGGTCATTGACTAAGGAGACAAATTCCTACTCAATAAGACAGGTCACGTTTTCAATGTGTTGCGAAGGAATCATAAGTAATTACTGATTACATGATAACCATAGGATGCAATTAAGTATATGTTTTGTCGCCTGTTTTTAGCGTATTACGTAAAAAGTATTTGAAGGTGAAATTTTTAAATGTGGAGATAATGTAAAGACCCAAATATTAATCAATAGAAATTAACTTCTTAAAATTACAATATAAAACAGATAAATCACTTCAATAACCAAATAAAAACATTATTCTCAATAATTAAGAATGAAATATGTTATATTTATACATATTAAGGAACATATACAAATGGAATAATAACCTGGCCATTATAATTGTATCATGGAAATTAGGAGTAGTCTACCAGAATATAGAATAGTAACCTTGCCTATGAAATCATAAATAAAATTTAGGTATAATATAAATGAAAATATGTTATAATTATCTCATAGTATAAGTAATTAATATTTTTATAAATGTTAGATTAAGTGTTTGAATTTTTTAAAGTGGAAATGTTTTTTAAAATTTTATAATAAATATAATGACTTAAAGGGAAAATAAATTTCATAAAATATATTCCAAAATTAACCTTTTATTATTTGAGTAATATGATCATTTTGTGGGACCTTAATTAATTTTTAAATGTGTCATAAATTCAGTTATAATATAAAAATCAATAGTTGTCAAATAAAAGATTAATTAATTACAAACGATGTTACAAATATTTATAAAAAGAATGGGGTCCATTTTTAAATTCAACCTATCATAAAATTGTAATGATGAATTTTATTTATTTTTTTAAAATATGTAAATTTTTTGTGATTACTAAAATATAAAATAAGCTAAATACATGAATTTAAGAGTCGTTATCAATTTATGGGTTATGTAAGCACCAATATATAAAACATTGATTCTCAATTAATTATATATTTTCATGGGAATCAAAACTATTGATATTATTGATCAAAAATAATAATCTAATAAATAATATGATTGAAAAATAACCCCCTCATACCATATAAACACCAAATTTCACCACCTCTTCTCCTCAAACCTTATTAGAATTTTATATTATCTAAATTATACCGTGTTCTATCATAAAGACCCTTAGCATGTACATAGTCTTATAGTATCTTGAAATATCCAAACCCAAGTACCATTATTATGTTCTCATTGAGATAATATTGATGTGGTAAAATCATTAATACCCCTCATATAACTTCTCTTATTTTCTAATCCTCTCCTTATATACCATATCAAAAGAGGCTGGAAGAGTCCATTATCATATATATAGTAGAATTTTATTTTTTAATTTAATTTCCTTCATCAAATCTATTTTATAATCCTTTTTTGTAAAAAATATAAACATATTATGTGATGTGTCGATTCACCGCCTTCATGGATAATGAATTTTCATTTTCTATTACTTCCTTCAATTCTGGATATAAAATAATTTTTATAGTTTAATAATATTTTAATATAAATATATTATGTTATATAATGTTCCGGAACCAATATAGAAATATAATATAAAATAATATTTTACAAGTTTTTTATGGTCATAAAAAACACGAAAATGCATTAATTCATTTTAAACTGTATTTTATCTAATTTATCATCCTTAAACTATGTAATAAAAATATATATGATACCATTTAAAATTTTTCATGTTCAATAATACTAAATAATTTCATTTCTAGAGATATTATTCCCCATTAACTTAAACTTATATATATATATCCAAGGGAACTGACCATAAACCATGAATCTAACACTCTTTGAATGATGAAATTGAACTCTATAAATAATCTAAATTGCTATCAAATAGTATTATAAAATTATATTAAATAAAATAATTGTTGAAGAGGATCTAGGTTATGTAACTATTAAATGTAATTTTATTACCTTTCATATTATCTCCAAGTATAGAATGCATTGTGACAAAAGGTAAGGGGATTCTTAAACCCAACTCCCTCTCTTTGGGATATTCTTCATTTATTCAAAGTTTAGGGTTGGTTATTCATTTAATTTTGATTTTGTGTAATTTCATTTTTCTTTTGATATTTTTTCATGTATATACATACTCCCATTAAGATTTGGTGACAAATATTATTATTTTATAAAAAAACTATTTTTACAAAGCACATATTGTCTCCTCTTCGGTTATTTATTCATCACACAAAAATGATTATTGATATAAAAAATATATTCTATTGCATTTTCCATTTGGTAACCGCAATATTTATTCATTAATATATGATTTATGAAATTATTTATGAATCCAATTAATTTCTATGGGTCATTTATGCCATTTATTTTTATACATTCTATGTGGCCTATATGATTAGGTACATGTTTTGATGTGACAGGTACACCTTGAATATATAGCACTCTTATTCCTTGGGTAATGTGATTTATATCACAAGATAATGCTAAATATGATTAAACATGGTTCATCCATTGTTCACAATGATGAGTTTATGATTATTAACATATGTTATTGATGTATAAGATTCTATCATTGATATTAAAAAATTTTAGTATTTAACTGATAATAGATGATTTTTAATTTTTATGAATTTCGATGTTACATGTATTTGACCAATGAACCCCTTAAGATGTTAAGAACAATCATATTATTATATACTGATGATGATTATTAAGATCAATCATTATTTATTGATTCATTCATTATATTAATCATTCTTTTGTGATTTTATATAACCCCTTATCTTTTATTAATATCTTCAGTTGACTGTGTGTCCTAGGAGAATCTGATATTTTACAAGGTAAAAAAAGTAGATAATTTTTTTAAATGAATCTTCAATTTATATATGTTATTATTTTTTCCCAAAAAATTAATACTTTGGATCCTAGTTTTTTAATTTTATTTTGATTTTGATCATTAATAATATTTAACAGTTATATAATAAAAGTAGGATCTCAATAATTTGTATCTAAATACCACTATTGGGAAATGTGATAGACCCACAACAACAAAACATAAGTATTGAGTTCTTCATAGAAAATTAAACAAGATACTCAATGTATCTTTAATAATCTAATCCTTATAATGGAATCAACCGTTTTTTGTATTGATGTATATTCATGTAATATCGATTTAAAGTGAATAATGAGTTGGTATTTTTTTTGAATGAGAAATATGGATTACATTTATTAAATATTCACCTATTATTATTGTTGATGAAAATTGAATATTAATTTTTGGGAGATTTTAGATTGATGTATTGGTTCGGTTCTATGAAATTCATTAATGGATTAATTACATAAACATATGATAATTTTAGTTAATATACTTCATAAATAAATTTTGTTATTTATAAAGGAATTAATGATGAAAATATTAGTAATCTATGGTGAGAAATTATGTATATGTTATATAGTTGGTAAATATTGTTAAGGGGTTTGTATCAGAATGACAAAATATTTCAAGGACATTTTATGTGTATTAATTTTATAAAACATTTGTGTTAAATAAAATATTACATGATATATTAGGATTAAAAAATAATTATACACAATGAAAATATAATTCAATCATAATGTTAAGAAATCATATAATAAGTCTCACAAGATCTGAGTTTGATATTAACATAAAAAGGTGGAGAGTTCTCGATACACTATGAAATCCCCTAATATACCTGAAAAGGCTTCCTAAGATTCATGGATTCATATATGTAGATTACTAAAAAATTATAGTAATAATACTGTTAGGAATGATAAATAAATAATTAATTTATAATATATCTAATCACATAAATTGTTTTATAATTATTTTAAATACACACTTACATGTTGATCATGGTTTTATGATTTTTTAAAATAACAAATATATATATGATAGTTTTTTATTAGATGTACAAAAAAAATAATGTTTGCAACATGATGACACTTTTTGCGGTTCATAGATCCATCAGTTTGAATAAGAGGGTTTATTATTTATGTGTATTTAATATTACCAATGATATTCATAGATTTATCATTTAAATAATCATTCATTCAATGATCGAAATTAGAATAGACATGGACATGGTCTTCCAATTCATTATATATATATAGTAATATATCTCATGGGTCAAATTATTTTTCATAGAGAAGTCATTTATTCATGTTTATAAATCAATCAAGGATGGAATCTAAATTATAGGAATGAAATCTAATTCGATTTAGTGTAACCTGAAGAACAAGTATTTCGTAAGGTGATTAGAAGAAATGCATAAACATAGATGGGTCATTTGGAACACAGCAGGGAGCCACATCCCACCCAAATAGTGATATAATATGTTTCTTAATCCATTCATAGGTGGATGTTTCCATTGTTCAAAAAGGTGATGTTATTAGGGAGAAACTACCCTTTAAGGGATATCTAAAATCCACACTATGTTGGATTAGGAAGACCCCAGTTATCATTTAATGATTTTTTTTGGGATATTGAACTCCACAAAACCATGTTCTCTTGATTGGTTGTTCTCGTAACGTGGGTTAGTGAAAAAATGGTACCACATGTAGAGAACCGCTTAGGAATGAATGGGCCCACGTATAGTGATAAACTACCCTTTAGTGGTCCACACAGGAATGAAAATGACTTGAATCAATCCCTAAACCCCTTAATATTATGGTTCGACTATAAGGGTCAGTGAATAGGTTATATATAGTTTTTTTGTGAACTATTTGAACTATGAAACACCTCAATCATTTTGTACCACGTATCTGACCTGTTTTTTTAACATGGGATCCCAAAAAGGGAGTCAAGCAATGGATTGTGCCATCCTGGACCAACCAATATTACCCAACATCTAAAAATATCATCACTGTATTTTTATAATATTTATAATATTTATTAAATATATTTATTTTTATAATTTAAAATAAGTTATATTAATTTATGAATGAAAATTATAATGGATCAGTTCATTTTTTTTGAAATTTTTTAGTCTGACCTTATGTTAATGAATGGAAGTACTTTTATATATTTATTTTATATTAGCTATTCTATGATACTGAATGACATATTATTTTCCTATTTTTGTTTATATTTCAAAGTAATTGTTCATTAGATAAGACAATATTTTTCATGAATTTTTTGAAATTTATTTATTAAATTGGTTTTATGTAATTATATTTGACTACTAAAATTGAGATGATACGTGTAACACAACTCACCATAGTTTTTGTTAATTTTTTGATGTCCCATATTTTTTTAATAAAACCACTTATCCATGGCCATAGATACTTATGTTCAAGTACCTATATAATGTTAAAGATTCTATGAGGAGGAAATTCAAGATGAAATCCGAAGGAAATCCAAACAAGTGGACCCATGGGATAATAGAGGATATAATGAAATTAGTCAAAAAAAACACAATGAGTAACTCCTCAAGGGGTTTGTGATTGTATTACATCCTCTGGGTAAAAAAATTACTTTTTTAATAATAATAGTCACATTGTATTTTTAATTTATGAATTCTTATTTATTTTTTTATATGATAACCCTGAATAGTTTAATCAACTTTATATTTTTTTTAAAAATTGATAATGGGAATAAGATATTATTGATATAGATTTATTCATGTAGGAGACCTTATAACATAGTTCACAAGCATGATAAAATATTAACCATTAATAGTTATGCATAAAAACCCAAAATGTGTATGTAAACATACATTTAATTATTTATTTTTTTGGTAAAAAATCATATTTAAATATTCTAGTAAGGACATGGAATAGATAAAATCTACTTATTTGGTAGTTTTGACCCAATTTATTAATCAATATAACCATATTAGGATCATGGGTAGTGTCCGTTTTATATATGATTCAATGTGGTGGCATGAATTTATAAAATAAGTGAACATTTTTTTACTGTTTTGGGAGTCCACTCAAAAGATCAATGAAATATTAGTAAATATATTAATGTATAAATTTTCATATATAAATAATAAAATGCTATAAAATGACCATTTTCCATAATACAATATGCTAAATATAGATCCATTCAATGGAAATGTATGGTGACTTTATGTTATATCTGTTGCAGTGAGTACTATCTAGATTTGATAAAATAGTAGAGAAAGTTATTAAATTAATTAATTATGTTTATAACAGGTTATCATGAAAATAATTAATATATTATTTATTATATTTTAGAAACATCTATCTTGACCAATAACTCACTAAAACTATGAAATATCCTAGAAAATAAAATTTTCTTCACCATCATGAATTTCATAGAGTAGTATAGCCAATTATGCATAATTTCAGGCCAATATATGATAACATACATGCTAAGATCTCCCCCAAATGTTGAGTCAGCTATGTGAGGATGTAAGGATGATAAGAATTATTATATAGAGAATATAAATGATGTATTAGACATTGAGTGTATCATTTTATCATAAATTTCAATTTAAATATAAAATCATTTTGAAAACAATAATTCCTAAAACATATAATCTAACGTTAATTAAATTTATCAATAAAAGTTTAACTATAAATGATTTGATATACCCATGATATTTTTTATTTATAGGTAATGAATTGTGGTACTTATTCATCAAAATTTAATCATGATTATCACATACCTTGATATACTATTTATTATTGGATTGAAGATGGATATAGACCTATCTAAAGACCTCATAAAATCATCTCTTCCTCCCAATTTCTATAATTTCAATGAAAAAATTAATTTTATCAATATATAATATTTACATACTAATATGAAGAATATGTTTCTCAAAGAAGATAACAATATTAAATGATGTAATTATTCAATCATTATGGTGAACACAAATATAATAAAGAAAAAGAGGCCAAAGTATGGTTCTATAACAAGTATAGTAGTGATGTGGATGCTCCATGCACATAAAATCTTGGTATGTTGAGTTTTATTAGATATTATATTCTATTATCATGTGTATTGGTAAAATAATATTGGTTAAATATTAATTTATATAATGAGGGGTGTAATTTTAGGCATGATAATGACGATGTTGTATATTATATTGGTAATAAAACTTGTGTTGGGTATGTGAGGATTGGTATTATTTTTGATTGAATGATCAAGAATGGATTTTTCTTTTTGGAGTTGTAAAGGAAGATATGAATACCCCATTAACAGTTATAATAGTTACTTTTCAAAATCCATTTCCATGGTAATGACATAAATGTTATCATGGATCTTGTAAAAATGTCCTATAGATAATTAAGGTATGTTAACATTGGTATTTTTATTAGTTGTTGAGACATCAATTAAAACATATAATATATCATATAGTAGCGTTTATAAGATGTCATCATCCCTAAATATTATTTCACTCTCTTTAGGATACATTATGTGTTGTAAGATACACTTATAAATCTTTGTGTTAAACCTAATCCCACTTATAAAAGTGCCTTTAGGGGTCCACAATATGGAGATTTGAAATCATTATGATTTGGTTGAATATAACAAAAATAATGGATTTATGTAATGTTTTTGGATATATTTATATTCATGTTTTGTCAATAAAAGAAGATCTATATTTTCTCTCCATTAACTCAATATAATTGACTTATAATTATTATATATTCATAACTTAATTGAGTTAATAAATAATTGATTATTTGCATTTTTAGAATCCAGTTTGAGTTATTTACACAGTTCTATTAAATTTTTAGATGGTTTAGTTATTCAATCATGTATCAAAATATTACATTTTTTTATTAATTGATTTTTTTATTTAAAAATTAAGTTAATAAATATTATTAATGAATGGGTATAATTTCATTATTATTAAATAAATGGTTATTGGTGTTAAGGGATTTATTTTATAAAGTGGAAAATATCAAGGGTCCTTTTTCAGTCTTAATTTTAATAATCTGTTTTATATAAAACACATTGATTATATGTATTTTGGAATCACTAATCAATGTATAAAATGAAGCAGTTGTTAACCCAACCACCTAGTATTCAATATATAGAAACATATAAATACATATTGTGGCATTGACACAAGATTCTAGAGTGATCATTATATGTAAAACTACCACATTACAATCATAAGTGGCCTCCAAATAATATCATATTCACATGTTGATATATCATGATTAAATCATGTATAAATATTACTTTTAATGGATAAATTAAGAAGAATAATAAATCGATTGAATCGAGGTTTTTTTTTACAAAAAAAATTATTTTTTCCCACATGTATAAATAATGTTCTAGGTTTCGGGATAAGAATCTGATTATATGAAAGTATTATATTTGATCTAAACTAAAAATCACAATATCAAAACCTTCCAATTCATTTAAACATTTCTAATTACCATTTGATACAACATAGTTGAATTTAGTTCAATGAACCTGCAAAAATAATTCACCCACACAAGATGATACATCAACATAGGATTCCATTTTCAAAATTATTAAGTGACTTTAAATGGTGAAATATGATGTGTTAGGTAAACAATAATTTTTTATGAGAAAAAAATATAGATTATTAGTATTGGAAACTGTATATTCTATTCATTTATGATAAATATAATTCTCTATCATCTTATATTCTTTTACTCACAGACTTTGTTTTTAAACACCCATAAACTATCCAATTACTTGATAATATTTTACTAACCCATTCTAGGTGGACCATGGGGGAAAATTATTATATGACATTTTAGTTCTAGATGTATTTTATATATGATAACTATTTTTAAATTTAATTATACTATACATAGTTAATGTATGTATTTATTGATAGTACCTCCATACCCAATAAATAATTTTATATTTATTCCATATTTAATATAATTTAATGGATTCCTTGAAAATTTATTACTAGTTTATGTGAACTACTGAATATAATTATAAATAATTTATTGGTTCATTCCATTCTATATTCTGTTGGTTTCATGAGGTTATTCATGATGATGTAATTGATTCGAACCTAAGATTTAGGAGTGGTTTATTCCACTACAAAATGTTTCTAAAATAATTTATAACATTTATTTTTCTTGTTCATTGATATATTTATGTTAAAAAGGGAGTGTTATTTTGGAATTATATTGAATACATGTATGGATATTTATTGAATTCTGAATAATATTTTGGTAACATCAATGGTGTGATAAACAGTGATGCATCAAAAAAATTTCTTTATTTTTAAAATATGTATTCTAAAAGAATATTTTTACTAAAAATTCATTTTAAAACTATTTATTTGAGACCCCAATAATTTCTATTTCTATGATTTTATTTTAAAAATATAATATTTTATAGTGATATAAAAAATTAATGATTTCATTTTAATTGGTATTTTTTATAATATTATAGTAACCATTCATAATTAAATCATTATCAATGTGTTGATGGTAGTAAAATATAAACATTTATGTTTACAGAGTCATTGGAATATATTAAAAAACCATTGATGTTATATCAAGGGAAAAATATGATACTGTGATTGATTAGGTGCCAACTAAACTAGCCCACATGGGCAGTGATCCACCTAGAAGGTGATCACCACAAATTGAAGTGTTCATTAGGTGGTGAAACTGAAATTGCTATAGGATCACCACATTGTGTTGAGGAATAATAAAAAGTGTTCTAGGGTTGGATTTACACTGTAGACTATGTCACGTGGTGTTGAACATCACAGTACCATATGAAACTATGTTTCCTCCTTATCATTTTGATTTTTATAATGAAGTGGATATATAAAGTTGTCTCTGATGTGTTGTGTAAAATTAATTAATCATTTTATAACATTAATTAATAACATACATGGCGTTCATAAAAAATAAATACTAGGTTTTATTACCCACATATGTGGTATATTAGACATTTTTTACACCATGCATGTAATAAAGCATTAAACCCACCATGGATGGTGTATGAGGTGCTCAATATGGGCTCTAATGAAGATATTAACACCTCATGTATGAGTATTTAATTCTGTAGAATAAATATAAATATGATACTAGAGATAAATACACATAAAGTCAAAAGTGGGTTTCTCCATACATCAATTAAATTCAATGTGTTTATAAGTCTACCCTGATTTTGATTTTATATGGTTCACTATATAAGGGATAAGAGATTAAAATATTTATATCTTTTATAATTTTTGGATGTGATATTCAGATCTAAAAATAAGGTTATCCTTATATTTTTTTGGTATATTGATATTGAGTTACCCAAATAAATTGGATTTTATGGTTAATTGTCGTTAATTATAGTGATGATGAATGTGTTAAAAACATTTGAAATAGAATCATCATTATTTTCCCTCTATGATATGAAATATATCCTAAAATTCACCTATAGATGCACATTTTTTAAAAGAATGTTCCATTACACTTTTAATAAAAAATCACACTTTTTTCATTCTTGGTGAAGGGAAGACAATATTTAGGGTGTCATTATGGAAGAATGATATAGAATCATTATATTAAACCATTGAGTATTAATAATGGAATGTGGAGAAACATATTTATAGAGAATATTTCATTTCTTATTATGTATCTCTATCACCAGGTGCATGTTGATCCTAGTAGAGGGAATGATTTGAAATTATTATTCACTATTATGGTTTTAATTTTCCCTAAATTAGAGAAAAATATATTTGTAATGATGATCTTTTCACTCCATGAACACACTATAATATTGTGATATTTTCGATTAGTGAATTTTAAAAAATAAGATCATGTGAGATATAAAGAGGGTATATTATAGGGTTGAAATCAAAATGTTGTGAGATATTGAGGGGTATTTTTTTCAAAAGTGGTATTAATATTTTCTATAAATAATTTCTTCCATCTACTTAATAATAAGAATCACTCATAAAAGATGTAACTAAAGGTTTGAACTGTTATTACGGTAGTTATTTTATTAATTTCTTATTCTTATTCAGGGGTTGAATGATTGATTAGGTTATTATTTCAGGTTATTATAATAAATTTAATGTATTTCTTAACATATTTTTCCTTTTATAAATATTTTATGTGAGGAATATTTAATTTATATGCACTTTTATATATACATATATCACTCTCTAGGCATTACTATTATCTTAGAAGTTTAAATGTGATTATAAATTGATTTACTAGATTGAAGGTTACACTATGATCATTGGGTGAAATATAATTTATTTTTAAACATATATTTGATCACATCCTCAATTTAAGTAACTCAAGAACAAAGCCATGAAAAATTTGAGTTTTGAGATATAGGCTAATCACCTATACTATGGAATTCAGATAGGCTCAATTCTTACAACTGTATGAGTATTTAATTTATCATATAATGACTCATTAATTTATAAACCTAATTTAAAAATTCCACACTACCATTCTAATTATTAACTATTCTCTCATCTATAATTACTTTTTAGACCTAATAGGATAGATCATTGTAAAATTTAAGTCCATGTAATTTCATGTACATTGTTCTTATTTGTCCAATTTATTTACACATATTAAAAAAATATTTTTAGTTTTAATTTTTTCTATTATTTATAAATTTATGAATAAGTTTATAATTATAAATAATGACATTATTTAGTAATTCTCGTTTTTGTAACCATTTTACAGGACATTGTTTAGAGAAAACCCTCAGTCCATAGATATGACATAGTGTATTCCCTATCAATTTAATTTTTTCAAATTTATCATTATATATTTTTTTAAAAATGTATATACTTCGGTATTTTTGAGTTTTCATGGATGGACTGTATTGAAGATTGTTTGAGAACCATTTCATTTACATTAAACTAAAATATATAATTCACAAAATTGATCTATTTATTTAAAACAACCAATAATATTGATGATGTTCCTCCAAATCTATACCATATTGATTATGACATGATCATATATGGATTATATTTTATTTTAAGTGAACTATTTCAATACTAGGACATAGTATACCAGTAGTCCAAGGATTATTAAAAGGTATTCAATGAGTATAAAAACATCAATGCTGAATATGTTTTGACCTACAATAATTAATTTGTAAATAAAAATAAATAATCACCTTCATAATTAATGGTTATTATGAAGAGGAGGAAGAATAAAAATCCTCAAATGAAGAACAAGGACGTTAAAAATTGGAGGTAATGATGGCTACTAAAACTAATAATAATAATAATAATATATTTTAAAAAAAATATTTTTATAATAAAATGAAAATGAGTTTTATTTTATTTTAATTGACTTGAACAACTTATATAATGACTACTCTCAACACAATTGTGGTCTACTTCTCAAGGAAAATGTTCTATATAGATTTAAATAAGGATGAGTAAATTAGTTACTCTAAATGAAAAAAAATCTATTATGGATCCATTAAGACCAAATAACATAATAGGAAAAAACCTATTATGTTTAATAAATACATGGTCTTGGTAAAATTCTACTAAAATAGTTCAACTAAGAGGAAAAATTACTTTAAATTTCATTCTATGATTTAATTTTTTTCAATTAAATTAGTTTCAATATTTATTTCAAGAATATATTATCGTAGTAGTTCAACTATCATTATCATTTCTATATTAAAATATTTTTATACTAGAAATTTCACATGGATGTTTTTATTTTTTAGGTCCCTGGTAAAGAAAAAAATAAGAATTAAAATAAAGGGAAAATATTTATCCTTAAAGGTGAGTGCTATTTTTAATTTATTATTTTTTTCAATCCCCTTCATTCAAGATATTTTTTGAATTTTTATTTTAATTTCCATGCCAGACATAATTTTCTATTTAATGTATGATATGGGAAGAAATGCAACATGTGTATCCCCACATTTAATGTTTTCAAAGAATTTTTGACAATATTTAATAAGTAATGTGGTGGATGGATTAGTATAGGTACTAACTAGGGTATCAGTTTAACGATCACTATTTTTGGGGACTAGTTAATATATGTATGTGAAATCCCTTCGGAAATTTTTAATATCTAATTTTTTATCTTTATGATGATTATTTTTATTTCATTAGGCACGAATTTAGATATTAATCAAACATTTTTTTATCATTACACATATTATTTATAATAAATGTTTTCAAATCCATTGTTATAATTTTTTTGGGATTCATATGATAGGTAAACTGATAAGAATGTTTATTTATATCTTATAAAATATATTAATGAAAATGTCACAATAGTTTTATTGGGTAATTTTATGTTAGTATTGTATCCTTTAAACCTATCATTATATTAAATAATCATTTATCCTCAAGGATTCTATAAATTAATATTAGGGGGATATCCACATTTCAATAATGCATGATCCTTCATAACATACTATTGGTGTTTTGAATGATATACAGTGGAGTAAGTGTGAGGTAATATATTGTTCGTAGTGTAATAGGGTTTCATGTTTTAGAGAAGATATAAGAGAATTTCATTGGGTGTAAAAGATTGTTCATTATTATTCCCTATTTTATTTCCATCTATACACTCTACAAAAGAAAAACAATTATTATATTTCAATGTATTCTGTCATGGGTATGTCAATAGCCAATATCAAACATCATATGATTATATCCTTCATTTCCCAATTATTTTTATAAGGACGTCAAATTAGAGTTGTGTATTGTGTGTGATATTTGAGAAATATTCCAATTTTTAAAAAATAAAAGGGGAAAATAAAAATAAGAAATTAGATATTTATCTGTGGTTATTTTCTATGTTTGGGATCCATGGATTATATTGATGTTTTTTGGATAAAATAATTTTTAGGGGAGTATTCATTGATATTATATATTTTTTTTCATTTAATTAAATTTATAGTTAACATTTCAATTCAGGAAATTATTTTTATATAAATAACATATAACCCTAATCATTAGAGTTAATTTATCAATGCATTAGTGTCCCCATGATTTATATTTTTATTTTCCATTATGGTGTGGAGATTTTGTATTATTTTTAAGCTAATGGATAGAATTAATGGGATAGGGCTATGAGAATAAATCAACTTCAAAATTATCCCTGGGTGATGAGATAAAAGGTTTTATGGTGAGGTAGATTATAACTAGAATATTTGATAATTATGAATTTATATATATATAAATAGGTGTTTAGATAAGTATCATTCTTTTAATGGGATAATTTTAGATGTATGATTTACCTAGTTTCCTTGGAAAAATAGAAGTTAAATATATTTCTATGTGGGATCCGGGCCAATTTATTTTTACCAGGATATTTTTTTAATGATTAAATATTAATTGGTTCATCTTTATTTTTGATGATCATATTTCATTCTTGAGAAAAAAAAGGAGGGTTTATGTGTGGCTAAATTTGATGTTTCATTTAATAGATATATTGTATTTTAAATTTTTATTTAATATTATTTTTTAAAATTAGATATTTAATAATTATTCTATTGTAGGAAAATAAAAACATTGGAATTTTTGATAAAAATGGAATAATGAAATGAAAAATTGAATACTTGGGTAAGATGATGAAAATATGATGTGGTATAAAATTCAGTTTCACCAAATTTATCAACTAGAGAAGACGTCTACCTAGGAGGTGGATGATATGATTGAAAATGGCCTATATGGGAACCTTTGTCTTGAGAAGATGATCAATACACTATATAGATTCATAATGATCATTACTCCTAACATGGGGCTACAATGTGGATTATTTTTCATGATCAATTTAGGGGGTTATACAGTGTAGTATTCTTTCAACCTATCATGTTGTGGTTTATATATTATAAAAATGTGAAAATTAATATAATTTGGATTATGGAACTTAGTCCTAAATGTGATCATTTAATAATGTGTGTCTCGGTATTGTAGAAAAAACATTATACTTGGTGTCTTCCTTATAGTTACGGATTCATTTCATAAGTGCACACCGAAGAAACCATCAACAATTTCAAATACTCCTTTGTTGAATCCTAGAGAGAAAATTTAAATATTCTTTTAAGAGAATAAGATATTGTGTTTGATGGTTATCCACTGTGATGAACATGTGAACATGATACATTAGATGAATAAAAATCATTCCACAAGTTTAATAAGTGACGTAGACCCATTGAGGATGGTGAGTTCATAAAGCTTCCATTTTAATTACATCATAATATTATCTTATAGTTATAGTGTTTTTAATAAGGTTTATTACTTTCTGAATTTTTTGAAGAAGAGTATTTTGTGTCACTACAATATATTTTGTTTAACCCAAGTTTGTGTATATAACTACTGTATATTGATTATAGAATATAAGAAAAAATTATTCACCATCATAAATGACATGCCATGAGATAGAGGTAATTTTTATTAATAGGTGAATGTATTAATAATAGGATGAGACTACATATCATTGAATTCAACCATTTTAACTTCTAAGAGAGGAAATTATGAGAAAACATGATGTTGTAGGAATTCAACATTTTCCATGTCATTTTATTTCCCACTCTACGGTCATTTGAAATTGTCATTATACATTAATATTATTATTAATAAATATAATTACTTATTTACATATATGTACTTATAAAAGCTATGTTGGAATATCTCCATGGATTTATGGTATGTTTTGTGTGTCACGAATGATCTTTTATTAATGGACATGCTAAAAAATTTCATGTACCAAAAATATCTTTGAATGTTGTTATCATAACACATTGATTGAAATATATATATCTAACTAAAATAAATTTCCATAGAGTATTGAATATTTCATATCAGATAGTAAAATAAATACATATTATGAACATTTAAAGATGATATGAGTATGAAACTTACTTGATGAGATGTTGGAGTAAAGGAATTAAATTTCAAAAAGAGTGTTAATTTGTGGTTTTAATCAATCAGAAATAAAAACATTCCTATATTTGAGGAACTAGGTTTTTTAGGTTATAATATTCGAATTAAATCATAAACACCTAATTAAACTAAGGAAGATTCCAATATATTCACCCACTTAGCATATCCTTGAATAACAGTATTATTTTATTTTAATGTAACGGTAGGAGTTAATAATATTCTTTTTTATTGACTACTAATGTTTGTTTATGGTTTACTAATTACATTTTTATAGACATTATTTTGAAATTATTTTTATATATAAATAAATATAAACTTGAATGATCATTGCAGATATCATATATTATTTACTTGATGGATTTATATTGTAATAGTTAATGTCCAGTATCATTTAAATGTTTATTTAGTTATGAGAATAATAATTTTTTATTAATTCACAAGATATTGAATGTAATATCTGTAATTTATTTATCAAAAAAATAATAATATTTGAATCAATGATAGTATATTATTTATAAAGAGACTCATAATTTTCATTCCTATGTATTATGTCTTAATAGATGATTAATGATTATTTAACATTTTTAACCAAGATCCAATCATTTAGGTCTAGTACCGTTGGAATCATGGAATCATAAACAACTAGTGCATAAAATATCTACATCATCTCCCACTTATGTCTTCATAACATTTACCATTAATAGACATATTCCACATAATACCATTCTTCATAACCTCAGGATATGGTATATATCAAATGGGTGAGATCAAAGGATTAGTAAGTGTAATATTGATATATCAATGATCACATTTGTATAAAATGACAAAAGGGTGTGATGGATTTAGAATAAAATTTTAAAACCATAAACAAATGTTACATAGATCATAATTTAGATTCACTATATAATAATTGGAAGTTCATAGGACCTGAATAATAATAGAATTAAAGAACAAGATATGTGAGGTAATAATAATTTAATAAGAAATTGAATTGTGACATAATTATTTCCCAAAAAAATTCCTTACATACATGAAACTTTGAAAATGATATTATAGGGGAATAGGATCACTACCTAAACCATCATAGCGGTCAAGGTTCACTCCAATGATTATCATATAGGACACAAATCCTTACAAAAACTAGATCTCTACCGATCCCATTCTTGTAATCCTAATGAGATATAAATCATTACCCAATGAATTAGAATCATATATATGTCCAAATAATTACATAATTAAAATCATAATATATTTTATACAATTTCACTAATAATATATTACATCAGAACCCAATAAATAAATTGGGTTTCAAAAACATTTCAGCATAACATAATTTTAGAGAATGAAATTGATTTCTTAAAAATTGCAACTCTTCATCATATAAAACCATTAAAAGAAATATTAATTATTGTATCCATGGATCATATAATCATTAATGCATTTGTAACATAAAATAATATCATCTTATAATGAAAATGATTTTTAAATATCACATGGAATAATTTTGGATAAAAATAACCAATCAATTTAGAAATCATTTCCTTTTACAAACAATGATCAATTATAATGGTAAAAATATACCTTGAAAACTAACTTTTAAACATGTGATGAATTATTAAAATTAAAATATACTCATAATAAAGGTAAAATCTGTCGATGATGTATAAGATTAAAAACACATTCCTTCAAAAAAATTGATGAAAAAGACATGAAGTGCCTAATTTGAAAAATAAAAAAAGGATCATTTCAAATAATTCTGTACAAATCCAGAAATGGGAAAAAATTAATTTAAAAAATTTTAAGATAATGTTAATAAAATTTACATCATTTCTAAAAAAATGAATATTGATTAATAATATTACTAATTATGACTTAAATATTTTTTTTTAATATTGATTTCATTGTGTAATAAACCCTTACCTTGAGTGCCCCATTATTACAAGTTACTCAAATATTAATTATATTAAATATATTCTTATTATACATCTATATGATTATAATTTACTTACTTCTAATATCATATATAATCAATTTTTGAAATATCAACACTAACATTTGTCAATAATTCATTATTAAATTTTTTTATTGGTGTTAACAATAAATTTTATCAGGATTAGAGTTTTTTAATTAGTTTTTTCACTATAAATTTATCTTCATTTCACAATATATGTAATATTTATCATGATATAAAATAAAAAATATTTATTATATACATATTTAGTGACATACATAAATTTTAGATATAAGAAATTGAATTTCACCATTCATGAAGATAGTAGCCCATATTTTACAAATAAATTCTATTTTTAATTTAAAATTCATTGATAATGTATGACCCCTATATAGTATTATTTATTTTATTTTAAATACATAAAATCTCTTTCATAGATTTCAATGAACACAATACCAATTTTTTAAAAACATTATACTCTATTAAAATTATATTTAAATATAGCGATTAAAAATTAGCCATAATATTAGAAATTATTTATAAGAAAAATTAAAATATGAAATAAATATATTTTAATAATTTTCATTGTTTATAAATTGAGTAGAAATAAAAATAATAATGATTTAAATGAAAAGTCAATATTTTCTGATATACTATTTTTAAAATAAAATGGTTTAGATATTTTATGCACAATTATGGTAAAATTAATTTTTTAACCCATTAGAAAGTCAATTTTTTTATTGAAAATATTTTTAAAAATATTATTAAAAAATTATCTTATGGTTATTTTGAGATTTTTTTAAAATTATCATTAACTAATTAATAGTGAAAATATGGTTTTTTTGAAAAATTCTTTTTCATTAAATTTATTAAAAATATAAGATACATAATTTAATTTTCATAAAAGTAAAAAATTTTAATTTATTTTATTATTAATTATAATGTTGTTGGGGAAATGAATTTCATACATAATTTTGAAATTAAAACATTCTATACTTATAAGATGTTTCTCTTTGGAAATCTGTTTTTTGTTGTGTGTAGAGATATGATTTTATATGTTATTTTACCACATATACGAATTTATTTTTGAAAAATTTATGCAATATTTGGAATCATAATATTTAATATATTTTTATAAAGTGAAAATAATTTTTGGCAAGGATTTATAGTAAATTTGGTATAAAAAATCATGGTTAATGTAAAAACTAATTTATTAGTGGCTAAACAGAAGTGATAATGGTAAAATGACCGACCAACAATCAAAAATCAATTTTTATCCATATTACTACCTTGTCTCTTATAAGGTTATAAAATGACACATTAATTATGGTTTTTTCAAAATGAATACAAGGGTGTAAATTATTCTTTTCAAAAAAAATTATTTGTTTCCTCTCTCTCACTAATAAAATGTCACACCCTCTAATCCCACTCCAAAACACCCATAACCATTTAGATTGGTCAAGAGATTCCAAAAAAACATCCCCAATCCCATAACAAGTAATTAGATCCATTTTGTTTATAATATATTCGTATTAGATAGTGTTTTGGTGAAAAAATAAGGTGGTTACTAGAATAAGAGGAATCTTTCTTAAAAGATCATTTTTATTTTATTTCTACATCCACCCAATATAAATTTCTCTAAAACTACATAATGTAATTAAATAAGAATACCCTATACACCAATATATTGTTATGTTAATTTAATACCCATTATCCCTCTCCTATTTCATCAAATGTTAAATGAAATCATTGATCGTCTGTACAATGGGACAGTACCATACCGGCCAATGTAAATCACATTCCATAAACACCTATCATGGTTATAAATAAGGAATTATTTAAAATTTATATATAATTATTATGGTATTATAATAATTATATAAATATAATTTCTCATATAATTTATTACTTTCCTTATTATTTAAAATATGATATTGTTTCTCATGTGTACGGCAGACTACAACCTCACGAAGTGATTTTATTCCTTTTTCATAAATTACTTACATGGGAGGTAATAAATTTTAATTTAATGAATATATGTAATATCATTGTAATGATATAAATTATTTAAAATTTATATATTATACTCTTCTTTAACCTTTCAACCATTAAGTGATTGATATTGTTTCTTGTTTTGTACATTCAACACACCCTCTCTATTAAGGGATTCAACTAATTCCCTATAAAAAAATTAAATATTGCTCTCATTATGTCTATAATGAGTAAATATGATATTTATAAAATTATTATAATTCTAATTATAATGTTTTTATATCTTATGCACTAGAACCAGTGATTTGATAACAAAACATACTTGAGAAAAGAAGAAAATTAACTCTAAAACAATGAAGATAATGAAATATTATTTATAAAAATATTGTAAATTATTTTTTGAAGCAGACATATGATATGATAAATATGAGTATGTTTTAGTAATAAATTAATATCTAAATTAAATTATTATAAATGATGATAAAGAATGTCCAACTAAACGAAATCATTAGGTTATGGGTTTCATCTCAATTTCCATTTCATTGATACATATTTTCTAATATGTGACTATTCACATTTTTGTGTTTTATATACTACATATTTTATGTGTTTAACATGAATACCTATTTATTCATGGATATTGATGTTTCTCATCAAGTTTAATTTTCATGGGGAAAAAAATTAAATGATACCCAAAAAGTAATTATTTTTGTATATTCTATTATTTTATAGTTTACATTATAATAAAAAATAACATTATTTTAATAATTTTTCGTTTGTTGTAACATTTATCCTAAATATATTTTATCTTTTATTATTTAGATAATTATTTATTGAAATATATATATTTCTTACAAATAATTATTTCTTTGATTGTTATTTGATTTAATTAGAAAATATTAATAAATTTGTATCCATTACTAAATTCAAATATTTTATGACAATGAATATTGCATCATGAATTAAAACATTAATCAATATATGGGGAAGTCATTTTACATGGTTATATAGGTGGTGACTAGTTATAGATAGTTCGTCGATGCTTCAATGCGTCTCAAGAGTCTAATAAATTATCTAAATCAGAAGGGTTTTTACCTGTAGTTTTATAGTATCATTTCAATGGTCTTGAATGTAGAGGTATAATGAAGGCCAATATCAGGAAATTTGATAAATAATGGTATCTATCATTTGGAATTTAGTTATTATTTTTATCCATTGTATTTTTTCATTGATATAATCTCTCGGTGAATTTCATTCTTATTTGATTTATTATATGACATGAGTTTTTTGTTATTTACCATCACATTATTATTATGTCATATCCAACTATGATGCAAAAGTTATTGATTTAATGTAATAGGTTTTTAGTCACATAACATTCCTTGTTCATTTCACCTTATCTGATTATGATAGTAAAGTTATTTGTTATATTATATGTGTGTTCAATTATTTTATATTCAATATCGATAAATACTTATTTATTCCCAACTTCTTCCACTATATGTAACCCTTAATGAGTATTTCAGATCACCCTTATGTTGTTTACATTATATGTATATGATGAAATGATCGTTTAATGGGTGTGAATGATGAATATCATTTTTTTT
Source organism: Viscum album (assembly GCA_963277665.1). Taxonomy (NCBI): domain Eukaryota; kingdom Viridiplantae; phylum Streptophyta; class Magnoliopsida; order Santalales; family Viscaceae; genus Viscum; species Viscum album. Next base: position 1,630,887,263 of record OY728150.1, read on the forward strand.
TGTACTGTGTTTTATTTTTTATTCCAATGTATATAGGTATCATTGATGTATCTTCTTATTTAATTCCACTAAACTATTCTATACATTTGGATTCAAAAACTTATATCTTGTTCTAATATAATAATTTAGATATTAATTCCATGGTACCAGAGTCAAGTTCATTAATTTTGGTATCATATAAATTTGGTAGAAACCTAGTGTACAATATTAATGAAAAAACTGATTAGAGAGCATAAACCTATGATATACATTGATGCTATGCATGTAAAAAAATCCAAAAGTTTTGTCCTGGTAGATATTTTGTGGATATTTAAATAAATATATCCCTATAATGATTCTGAAAGAGAATTTGGTTCTGTAATATAGTTACCAATGGGAATAACTAAGAACAGGACATGCTTGGTTCCTCAATCAGTTCTTGGTACCTGAAAATGGGCCTTACTATGCACCTAGTCCGACACACCCAATATATATGCTTATGATAATTCAAAATCAATTTTAAAACTATTATGAGTGATTTTAAAGTTAAAATATCCCAAATGGAAAAAGGATTACGATTATGAATTAAAAATTGAATATTTTTTAGTTGACTACTACACCATATTTTGAAATATGAATTATGATTTAAAATTAATACTTTCATGAGTTAATATGTAATATTTTATTATTTAGAAGTGGTTCTTAAAATAAATAAGTTTATCAATAATCATGTAAAGGTTACCTTTCTATGAAATAAAATCTATCTTGTATTGGAATAGAGATGATTCAGTTTATATTAGGGAACCATAAACCGGTTATGAAAAATTACCTTTCTCAAGTCAAATAACATTCTGTAACACTACATGAGTAACTTATTCCAAATTTCATTATTTGATAAAACCGACATCATATACTATGGATAATTTTCCACTTGTAGATGAAAAATGGATTAAGTCTCTAGAGAGTGTATTTATGTCCTTGTTATTAGATTATATAAAGAAAAGGTACACATTAATAGTATTTTTCATTAGTGATATTGATTAATATTGGTCATTGATCAAGAATACATTGGTGGAAGAGGAAATAAAACACATTGAATGTAATGATTTTATGTAGCCAATATTTGAAAAATATTTCCCTCATGAGAAATAGACTAATGTTAATATAATTTTTTTTTAATGGAAAAGGCAGAAGAATGCATTTTAGAGTATGAGGCTTATTTTTCACGGATGACTAGTAATATTATAGATTAAATAGGAAACAAACAAATCAGGATTAAACATTTATTTTATGGTATTATCCAATTATATTCAAGGATATGGTTTATAAAACATTTTTATCAAATGATGCAATATTTTTATGTGACAAAAAAATGGAGATGGGATTCTGATGATCCTATATGATCAAGAGGAATCATTAAAAAATAGTTTTAATGGGGACCAATGAAAAGGTAATATGTCAAATATGGATAAGAGAGTAAATAATTTTATATTTTGTTAAAAAATTCATAAGAATCAGTTTAGAAAATGTTTGAAGGGAATTGGAATTTGTAATACCTCTGAATAAAAAGATCATCGTGCTAAAGAATGAAATTTGATGAATTAAAACACATATATTTAGTGTTTTATTTATAAATAGATGGTTAAAAATACAAACACATTTCTCATTTATATATAGAATCTACTATCAAAGAGTCCAAGTGGAAATGAATAAGATTATGATATCACTATAACGGAGGAATATATAACCAAAAGAGTGCTAACAGTACATTAATTATAACAAAACATTTACCCAGTGAGTTATTTGATTATGGATAATCATGCTATATTACATCTTCCATTATTTATAGGAAGACATAATACTTTTGTAACACTATAAGAAGGTATTTTTCAGTCAAAACTCATATTAAAATCCTCACTACCATAAGGATATGTGAGTTAGTCCCCATTATGAATCACACATGTTCTTTATTTTCATACAGTATTAAAATATGTATTGTTTACTTCAATATAAATTGTATTATGTAATTGATGTCAAAATATGAATCCAAAAATGAATATAAGGACCAAGAAATTATAATTTGTAATTGAGATGAATTATTTCTTATCTTTTGAGCAGAGAATTTAACATCTGAATAATTTATAGATCTCATAGCATAGTGCTTCTGAATGATATTCATGGAAAGAAGAAAACAATATAATCTATGAAAGGAAAATTTAATAAGTTAAATGAATGTGTGTATATTATATTAGAATATATTTATTTATTTCAAAATAAATTACTTAGACATTCAGTAGAGCATGAAGTTTAGTTTTTTATAGATTGTTTACCTGACATAAGACCAATATCAAAGAATCTATATATAATGATAACTATAAAATTTTGGGAGTTGAAGAAACAAATAGATGATTTTTGTTATTAGGTATTTTTCACCTTTATATTTCTCCATAGAGAGACCCTTATTCTCATCAAGAAGAATAAAGTTGGATACCTAAGGATGTGAATTGATTACATTAAAATCAACGATATTAAGATAAGGAAATAATATAATCTTCTTAATATTGATGTGTTATCTGATCAACATAACAGAGATAGATTTTCTCAATGTTTTGCCACAATTCAAGATATAATAAATTCAAATTGAATAATAAAGGCATTATAAAGACAATATTTCAAAAAAGGTACGTATATTTTAATATTATAGTAATTCTATTTTAATTAATTAATTCCCTCTTTATGTACATGAATCTAATGAAAAAATTATTTAAGAATTATCATGATTATTTTTTGTTGTATTAATTATTGATAACATAGTGTATTATAATTTCTATGAGGGATATAGAATCACATGATGATTACCAATGAGACTCTTCAAATGAAAGACTTATAACATCAATTTATTAAGTATGATATCTACCTTCAAAAAGATTCATTTAATGCCCATATTATCTCTAAGGATATAATCCTTGTTTATCCTATGGAGACAAATATAGTTCAATATTTTCCATCCTCAAAAACATTACTGAGGTATTATGTTTCATTGTTTTTGAATCATACTATCTATGATTTGATCAGAAAATTTCTTAGTTGAATAAATAAATTTTCAAATCGGCAATTATAGGGGTTAATTCATTTGGAAAATTTAATTTGTTGAATGTTTCGATGAACTCAATAATAGGTATGTAAATTATATGATGTTTAATGTACAATATAGTATTTATGGGTATTATATATATAGTGATGTATTAATGAATATACTAAGTTGTGTATATAAGATCCCATTTTTCATAGTATGACTCATTTTAAATTCTTTGCAAAATGGGTTGTTTTGAATTTAATCCATGACTATAATTATTTAATATCCTAAAAAAATTGTACCCTTTATTAGTTGTTTTTACCAAATTTCATCTTGTCACAAAATTATATTTGAAAACCTATAATCATATTTCACTATGTGTAATATTAAACCATGTGTAATTTGATTTCAGAATCTGTAAAATGTATAAATTTTTTTTAAGAGTTTTGTGGTATTTCACTTGGAAATATGGAAAATGAGTTATAATGTGTGAAATGGGAGTTCACATCATGTAATTATGATACTCATTGAATTAAAAACGTGCATCATACAATGTGTTACCATCTGTAAATAGTTTTTATTTCCATATATGCTCTGTACACCCGAATCTTCAACCAAGAATCTTCTTTGCACCTCTTACTTGGACCAAAACACCTAAGTTAAATGATATCATTGACTGAAGACTCTCTGCGGACCACCCTCCATGCTTTAGGTCGTATACCATTGACTTTTGGGAGTCTCTATAATCTGAAAGTGATCACGCATCAGATCATAGATATCCAAACCTATATATTTAATCTATTTTTTCTTGTTATTGTTACGTTTCTATAACCATTTCTATCAATCTATCTGGTTCTTGTTCAGAGGAGTCTAGAAGCCGGTTTCTATAATAGATATAGATAATTTGTCACTACATCCTCTTTTTTGAGGGAGTAAAATCTAAATAATATTATTTGACATGTTCTTGAGTGTTTACAATCAATTTGAGAGTACTAATTAGTGAGAGTTCTTCAACATCGATATTGAGTTATATGCTCAAAAACCTAAATCTCATCATCTTCATTTATTTATGTATATACAATTTATATAAGTTTTATATTTGTATAGAAATTATAGTCCCTTATTATATTAATTAATTTTATCAATTAATTAATTGAGATCATTTAGAAATCGTGAGATTTGGGGATCGTTGAATGACATAATTAATTAAAGATTTAATTTTGAGATATCTAATATTTCAGGATTTAATAATTAATTTTTGGGTATTAATTAAGATGCAATTGAGAGAGTTAAATTGTTTAATTGATTATCTAAATAATCAAATGTTTTGGATGTCACGAAATGGGATAATTAATATGGAAATTAATTATAGGATATTGATATCATTTTTTGAGATAATAAATGGGGAATTATTCATGGGATATTTATTCCATAAAATAAGGAATTAATTATTGAATTAAATAAGAGATATTTAAATAGTCGATTCGAATAATTAGTTTGTGAATATATTATTTGATGTTCATTTTATAAAAGAATTAATTAATTGTTGAATTAATTAATTGGTGTAGATTAATTAATTTATGAATTAACTAATGGATACTATGAGGGGTAATTGTGGTAAGAAGATTAACATGATTAATATTTTTCAATGTGAAAATGTTAAAACATGTGATGGTGAGATACATGTGAGGTTGTGATAAGGAATAATATACCAGCATAACTGAAAAGAGGGGTGTTAGATATGATGATCTACTCTACTGATATACATGTAGAGTATTTAATTTAGGTTCTAGACATGAAGATATATTCCAATGATAGATATATCAGAATGGTTGAGAAATGAGTTGTTAAACATGATGATCTACACCAATGAGATATGTGAAATGTTTATGATTGTTGTATTGGACAAGATATTCTAAGACAATGATGTATTTTCATGATTCATAATCTGGGTTCTAGACATGATATCCTATTCCTATGTAATATTATATATATTGATAAATATAGCGCTAGATATGGCATTCCATACCCAAAATAATCGTCATTTGAGTAAGGGTCCTTGTAGATGATACATTGTTATTGAAATGATATAGATAATGAAATTTATTTTTAAAAATGAATTGTGAATTGAATATGTAACATGTCTCAGACACAGTGTCGACCATAAAAGGTATTGGGGTATAGTTATCCTCGAGAACCCAGTGTTCTATATAGTTAATAAAGATTAATTGGTTATGGGTTAACTATAAACTTTCACAATGTAATTGTTTCTTCAAATGGTTTTATAAACTTTTTTAATTGACTGGATTTTATTTAGACACCATGTGGCCTACTAAGTTGTACTCGCACCATTTTCGGGCTGCCTTATCATTATCAAAATAGACTTTATTCTTGCAGGACATGTAAAGGGAAAGGTCCACATATTATATTTCTTATTGGGGATAGAGTGTAGATGGGGGAACTAGACGTGGTTCGAAACCCACATAAGAGTCATTAGTGGCTTTACATTCAATTTAATTTTATGCACTTTGACTATTAATTTGGAAGTTCATGTTTCCCTTTCATCAGAGTTCTGTATTTTTTATTTTGGTTATCTTGTGAAATTGGTAATATTTATTCTTATATGGGATTAAAATATTTTTAATTTATTTCTGATGGTGTTTTCCTCTAATAAAAGATGGTATTGTGTAACCATAAATTACTTACCTGAACATAGATACTAGTCGGTGGCCTCTGTCATTTAGGTAGGCACACTAGAGATCTTGTGGTGGTCCGACTTGGTGCACTGGTGTGTGACACTCGGGCATAGATGATGCAAAGCTGTATCATAAGAGTTTTATTTTCTTCCACATTTTTTATACTATTTGGGGAAATGTAGAAAATATAATAAGAAGAGTCACTGGCTTCATCATTATCTATTTCATGGGAATTGAAAACCCATTTACTCGGTAAACCCCATATACTCATGGTGGGATTGTTTATATTCTTGTTTGGATTTATAGTTTAAAATTATTTCATCTTGCAGGATGTACATGTTTTGTGATGTGATTTTGGTTTCTTGTATTTTTTGAGAATTAACCCATGTCCCAAAATAGCACAAGATTTTTGTATTCATGAATAATTCTATGCACTTAGTATTATTTTGACACGCATCATTTTAGGAATTCATGGGAAAATGGTATATGGGCATGTTTGCTGAACATAGACTGATTTTCATTCATTTGGAATTAAATTGATAACGGTGAAAAATATGAATTATAGGGCACTAATACGATGATTATAATAATAAATGAGTGTCTAAATGTGAAACCTTGTTAGTGATAATGTTGTAACCCTTTTTAACTAGGCCAAGTTCTATGTTTGTTATGGGAAGTGATAATGCCTTGGTTTTCTCTGTGTGGTGAGACATGGGAAAAGACGTGTTGTAGTTTGTTGTGTTTCCCTCTTATATAAATGTTTTAACTACTTGAACTATTTTTTAATGTGTGTGTTTGGATTTGTATTGATACTAATCCATGATGACATTATTTTAGAGGAAAAGCGGAGGACATGGACATGGATAACCCTCCAGTGGTTGAACCTGATGCACTGATAGTACCAAGTGAGGAATTCAAAGATCATTAATGAGAAAACATCACTCTTTTAATTAAATTGATGGAAATAGACCTAGGTATTGTTATGGAAATGATGACAGAATTGACAATAGAGTCATAGTTTCTTAAAACATTGAATTTTACTACCGTTGGTGTACCCGAGGGTGCTGGGTTTTGGGTTGATTCTATCGAGAAGATACCTGAGCATCTCAAGACATGGTATAAGAGGAGGGTCAATTTTAAAAGTTTATATGGTGTGGTGATCAGTGAAATGTTGGTGGTACATTCAAGTATGTACTAGACATGATGATTTATTTCTATGGATGGACCTCATGGAGATATTCTTGGAGAACTTTTACCCATAGATACTGAGGCAGGAAAGAGAATTCATGTTCAACTGGTCAACTAATTAGATCATATATGTGATGGAATATGTGGTAAACTTTACAAATATATTGTTCTTTGTGCCAGTGTTGATAGGAGATGAGAAGGCTATGGTGAGGCCTTTCTAGGAAGGACTATTGTGAGAGATTTTTCCCCATATTAAACACTTTAGGTTATAAATGTTTTTTGAGGTTGTGGATTAGGCTATCATAGATGAAGGCATCCTGAGATATGCTTTGAAAGAGAGGCATATAGTTTCTACTGGATGATCATGTGGAAAATCTTCTGACATTAGATAGCATCATTATGAAAATAGTAACTAGAGAAGTAGGAATCATAGTTTTTTGTCTGGGGGATTCGGTACACATGATCTTACGCAAGTTCTTTTCAGCCAGTGCGATCATCAAGGACACAATCAAAAACATTATACCGAACCACCATTGTAGTGCCAATCAAGCATAAATACGGGGCATCTACAGAGGTACAATATGTACCTACATCATATGGTTTGTTATATATGATCTAGAAAGAAATAGGTTTCTAAAATGGTATATTTCACACCATATTTGGAGAGATATTATAGTTCTACTAGCATAGGTGGTAGAGTTAGTGGACATGGAGCATCATACAAAGAGAGCCCACATCAGTAGAGTGGTGTTTTTCAGGGGAGTCGGAAGTCACCATAGGGAAGGGTGGAAGCAAAATTACTTGTATTATATCCTATAATTTTATATAGAGAGGTTGTACCATTGTTTGTGAGATGTAGTATTCTTGTGGATTATATAATAGTGAGTTCCTTGTTTGATACTAGTTCCTCTCATTCCTTGGTTTCTAGAAAATGGTGTCATGGTTTGATCCCAACAATTTAGTTTGTGAGTAAGGTTATAAAAATATATACACCTTTGGGAGTTTGGTCAAGAGAAATATGAATGTGAAACAGATATTCTCTTGAGATCGGGGAGTACCATTTTCATTGGGATCTCTATATCCTTGACATGTCAAGCTTCGACCTAATTATGGGTGTGGGAAGGCTAGTTCCATACTGATCCCACATTGATTATTACCTTCGGATTGTAATGTTGACATATACTAAGGGTGATTTCTACATTCACATGGGATATTGGGATATACATGAGGGGTGATAAGGTCCTATTACTCAACAGATATGAGAGCTCACAACCAATTTTTCAAGTCTATTTCTAGATAAAAAGGGTGTTAGGAAAGATGTTCCTCCACCAATAGTGGAACTATTTCAAGATGTCTTTCCTGATGAATTCTCAAGGAAACCTATTAATGGTATTGTGGAATTAACTATTGATCTCATGCCTGAGGTTGAGCCGGTATCTATTCCACCATTCAGAATGTCACTGACAAGGCTTCTATACCTCATGACTCAATTGGAGGAGTTCGAGGATATAGGATTTATCCATCCTAGTATGTTGCCTTGGGGATCACCAGTAATGTTAACATATAAGAATGATTTGATTTTATGTTTGTGAGTGGATTAGGAAATTATCATGAATATATCTATATAGAACTTCTATCCTATTCCACATATCGAAGATCTGTTTGACCAGTCAAAAGGTGCTTGTGTGTCCTCAAAGATTATCTTAACATCAGATATCATTTTTTGAGAGTTCGGACTTCTAATATAAAACACACTACATTTAAAAGTTTGTATGTCCAATGTGAGATTTTTTATGGAATTTTTGGATAAAAAATGCACCAAATTTATTTATGGCCTTCATGAACATAATCTCCCATCACTACCTGGATCATTGTTTGGTGGTGTTAATAGGCTACATTTGGTTGTACTCCAAGACTCATGATGATCATGACCAACATCATGACATCAACATGAATACACTAAGAGAGAATCAGTTATACATGAAGTTATCTAAGTGTCAGTTTCGGATTTACCATGTACACTTCTAGGGGAACATCATCTCTGAGGAACGTGTGTTAGTGGACCAAGATAAGGTTCATGTTGTGGTTTTATGGGAGTAGCCTAATAATTTTTATGATATTTGAAGATTTCTAGGATTTTCTATATATTATGATAGATTCACCCAATAATTTACTTATTTGGAAGTGACTCTTTAACGCTTTACCAAAAAGAGGATAAAATTTTAGTTATCGGATGCATGTGAGAAGGCCTTATTGGATTTTACAATGTGTTTTACATCATTCCCAATTTTGATCCTACCTAAGATAGGTGGGGAATGCCTGATGTACTGTGACTCCTCTGGGATTATTCATGGTATTGTGTTGATGTAAGGAGATCGAGTCATGGAATATGGGTCTCTTTCATTGAGTCAACATGAATAGAACTACCCAACACAAGACCTCAATATACAAATGGTGGTTTATGCTATGATGTTTTGAAGACACAATATTTTGTGTGAAAATTTACTATTTATACAAATTGAAAGAGAATGAGGTATATCTTTTCCTAGTTATATTTGAATCCTCATAAATTTAGATAGTTTGAGTATAGATAGTCTTTTGATTTTGAGCTGGAATATAAGCTATGAAAACGAATAGTAGTTCTTATGTACTGATAAAGAAGAATCAGATTCAGGTAGATCATGAATTGAGTGCTGAGTGGAAAATGATGATGTTTCTAGCTGAGATGCCTATTGTAGTTTAGGAGAGTCAAAAGAAGATGGATCTTGTATCAATTTCTGTGGAATCTATACTTATGAAATGGATAAAAAATTAATAGTATGAGGATCTTGAGTGCTTGTCCTTAAGAGAAACATTTGAAGGTTGGGAGGAACTATCATACTGGATGATAAATGAGGATGATATTATCTATGTGAAGGATAGAGTGGTTGTCACAATAAGAATGTGAGTGGATTTCATGCCAGAATTTCATGCCTTAATGTTGGTGGTACGTCCATGGGTAACCAAAATGTACCCTGACCTTCGAAGAATTTTTTGGTAGCTTGGAATGAAAATGGATATAGTAGGGTTTTTTGAAATGATAAAAAAATTTCAGAAGGTGGATGTAGAGAATAAAGGACATTGTAGTTTTCAATAGTCATTGCCCATTCTGAAATGGAAGTGGGAATAAGTTACCATGGACATTTTGGTAGGTCTTCCAAAGATGCTTAGGAAAAATGATGTTATCTTTCTTTTTGTGGATCTACTAGTGAAAGAATATAATTTATTAGATTTATGGGAATCATTCATAGTATAGTAGTTGGGAGAGAAATATGTTTGTAAGATATTTTATCTACACGGAGTTCTATGGACTATCGTTTCAGAAAATTAATCACACATCTAGAATGGATAAAAAAGGTTCTTGGCATATAGGTATTATTAGGTATATATTACTTCCTAAATATTTATGTGAAATAAGATTTTAATATAATGGCACATGAGGATATCCTATAATCATGTGTTATAGACTTTGGTGTTTCATTATAGAAACACATTGAAATCAAGGAGTTAACATATAAGAATATTTGTTGGGAAATAATAAAAATTGTACAATACGAGGATATTTAAGCTAGTCCTTGTATATCACAACTATTATTGATGGAAGTAGGTGATTTATTGTTGTTGGGATGGAGTCTTATACTACAAATGTTAGAATATGTGTTGTTGAATCATAAATTCATGTCAATGGATCAGATTGAGAAGAAGTCATTTGCTGATAGATGAAGATGACCATTAGAGTATACATATGGTGATCCAGCATTTTTTTGGGTGTCAACTAGGTTATGTTAGCACAGGATAAAAAGACCAGGAATTTTGGTGCCAATGATTGCTGCACCGTTTGATATTGTAAAGATAATTAAACTAGTGGTGTATCAATTGGCTCTTCTATAATAATATAGAACTATGTTTTTAGTTTTCCATGAATCAAAACATCGGTAGTATCACCCAGACCCTTCTCATGTGATCAATGTGTATAATATTGATCTTGAGAAAGATGTGTTATTCATGGAGAATTTGATATGTGTGTTAGATCAAAATGATCCTATGTTTAGGGGTAGTAATATACCAATAGTTTTTGTTCTTTGGAAACATAGTTGAGTTCAGGTGGAGACATGGGAGAGGGAGGAAGAAATAGGGTTCAATGGCCCGGTCTTTTGGACTCAGAATCAAAGAGATACATGGGGCTGCAGCTCGTGGAAGAGTTTTTATAAGGTGTAGAGATTGTAAGATCACTTATTCTTTTTATATATGACTCCATTTAAATTCATTTTAAAAATCGATTGTTTTAAATTTATTCCACGTATAGAATTAATTAACAGCATCAAAAATTTACACACCCTATAGGTGGTTTTCTCCGCATGTCATCATCTCAAGAAATAACATTCAGTCATGTGTAATCAGATTTCATAACATTTAATATATATAAATTATTTTTAAAGGATATGATGGGATTTCACTCAGAAATATGAGAAATTATTAGCATGATGTGGAATGGTAGTTCACATCATGTAATTTCGAGGATCACTTACTTAATAACTCATATCCCACAACACATAACCCTCTGTAAATATTTTAGATAACCATAGACACAATATAAACACTAATCATCAAATGATAACATCCAATGGACCTCTTATATGGAGACAAACTCATCAATGAATTGTATTCTTTGAACAATTACCATATTCACATCACCATCTTTGTTGCGGGTATTCTACTTTTGATTTCTGGTAGTCTTCTTTGATAGGGATGTGATATCACATCAGATCATAGATATCTTGGCCTAGTGTTTTAAGGTATGCTTTCTAGTTATTGATATTCTTATAGAACCATTTCTAATGGACTATCTGGTAATTGTTTATAGGAATCTAGAAGATGATTGGTATCGTAGACACATGGTGTTTTTCACTACTTCCTCTTCATTCAATTAATCAATTATAAATCATATTCATTGATTTTTTCTTGAGTGATTATGATGAAATTCAGAATATTCATTGGTGATAATTCATCATCCCCTATCTTGATGTAGAATGTCAAAAATAGAAATCCCATACTCATAATTTTAGTTATGTATATTAATGTTTTGTAATCCCTATAGATGTATATAAATCAACATCACTAATTATATTAATTAATGTTTTCATTTAATTAATTGAGATGATTGTGAAATTTTGTGATTTTGGGATTGTTGAATAAGATAATTAATTGGAGAATTAATTATAATATCTTGATATTTCTTATTCTAATAATAAATTTTGGGAATTAATTATGATGGAATTCAGATGGATCAATTGTGTAATTTATTTTGTAATTGATCATGGGTTATCAATGTTATGAATAATGATAAATAATTGGGAAATTAATTATGGTTTATTGATATAGTGTTTTCAAATATTTAATTTGGGAATTAATTATGGGATTATAATACAATAAGATGAATTACTAATGGGTGAATTAATTATGTGACACTGAAATAGTCTTTTTGAATGATTAATTGGTGAATTAATTATTGGATGTTGATTTTGTGAAAATATTAATTAATTTTTGAATTCATTTAAGGGAGTGGAGTAATTATGAATTAATTAATGGAATCTTTTATGGGTAATTGTGATAATAATATTAATATGATTAATCTTGGTCGACATGATAATTTGAAAGTATGTGATGGTGAGATACATGTGAGGTTGTGGGAAGGGTTGATATATTTTCATAGTTGATAAGAGTGGTGTTAGACATGACGATCTACGTCAGTAATAAAAAGTCATAGTTGTTAATTTCATGTTTCTAGACATGACAATAAATGATAATGATAGATATATCTGAATGGTTAAGAATTGGGATGTTTTACAAGATGATCTACACCATTGGGATATGCACATAGTTTAGAATTGGGGTATTAGACATGAGGTTCTAATCTTATTAGGTATTTTCATGATTTAAAAATTAGGTTATATACATGATGTTATATTCCTATGTTATATATGTATTATTGTTAAATAGTGTGCCAGACATAGAATTCTACACCAAATAAACAACAACATTTGACTAAGGATCCATGTGGCCAGGAAAATGAGATTGAATTGAAGTGGATAATGGAATCCATCTTATATAAATGAATTAGGAATTGAATATGAAACCTAGATTAGACCCATTGAAGACCAATAAATGTATTGGGGTATGGGTTTCCTCATGAACCTAGTGGCCTAAATGGTTAATAATGATTAATTTACAAATAGTTATTTGTTAACATACGCATTGTAATGATTTCTTTGTATAGTTGAATACACATTCTTATTGATTTTATTTATTAGACACAATTAATGCTGACCTACTAAGTTGTACTAACACCCTATTTGAGATTCCTGATCACTAGCCAAATTGACATTATTGACAAATGATAGGCTAAGGATAAGGGCCCTATATTAGATTTCTGATTGGTGGTTGTGTTAGGATGGGGTAACCGATGTGGTTTGGGATCCAATTGGAAGTGATTAGATTCTTTAATTTCAGTTTCTTTCTGGACACATTGACACTTACTTTTTCAATTTATGTTTCCCATTCAGTTGAGTACTATATTTCATATATTTTAATCTTGTGACAATGGTAGTTTTAATGATTATGTATGGTTCGTGTATTTAATATTTATATGTGCTAGTGTTATACTATAATAAAAGTGGGTATAATCTCCACATGAATGACTTACCATTCCCTAACTGAAAGTCAGTAGCCTCTAGAATATGGGGTGGTTTTCATGAGGTAATGTTGCGGTCCAGCAGGGGGCACCAGTGTGTGGCACCCAGGTCATGATGTTACACAGTACTTATGAAAAATGATAATGTTATTGCATATGAAATAATGTATTTGAACCCTCATGGACATAAATATCCAACCATGAGCTTGAGTTGTATGAAATATTATTTACATTGAGTAAATGGATATAATATCACTATCGTAAAAAATGTTGTATATATGCATATTATAATTGTATAAATTAAAGAGTTTCCTTGATATTTATCAATATGATTAAATGAATATGTCTCAAGCAACTCATAGATTATAATTTATCGATACAATACCAACTAAGAAAAGAGAATAATGTAGAAGATATATTGGGGAGTAAATATGACGGAGTTATGAAATAAATTAGATTTGAGAGGGATAATATTTTTATAGATTTAGAAATGATGGACATGAGAATTTTTATGGAAGAGGATACATCACTAAATTTTAAATGAATTTTTTAAAATATTTATTAAACATGATAAGAAATTATTAATCTGATGATGAAAATTTTCAGAAGGAAATTAATGACGTGAATGACACAAAATTGAACTACATCATTTGTGATTATTGTAATATAAAATATAATGATATATTATGTGCTTCATGTATAAATGGTATAAAAATAGAAAATTTTATATTATTCACATACCTAAAATTTCTCTATATACCCTTATATCATAATGATGTATATGGATTTTATGGAATGTTTTTCTTGTGATATCATGAAGTGGAAAATATAGGATTCTTTTTCAAGATGTTTGGTTTTTCAATAAGTGATTGTTTTAAGACATCATGAAATATGATTCATGCAACCTCTTCTAATTCCTATATAGAAAATGATGAAATTACTCAGGACATTTTCAGGAGAATACAAAAGACTCCTAGGAAGACTGATGTAATATGTGTTGTGACTGATATCCTAACTAAATATATATATTTCCACTCCATAAGAGAGGATTTACCTCTTGATTGCCTCATAAGAATATATATAACAAAGTCATATAACATCATATAACAACCCTATTTATTAAATCTAATCATGAACCATGTTTTCAATTGAAATTCATAATGATATTTTTTATGGATCCTTATAATGTGCTTTATTTGAGAATTTCATACCCTCCTCAAAATGATGGATAGTCTGAAAGGACTATTCCATCATATTAAGACATATTGAGGAAATTATCACATGAATTTAATGGTATCTAGGATATGTATTTACCATTGGTATAGTTTTACAACAATAAATGTATCCTTTAAAGTATTGAAATGGTGCCACATGAATCATTATATGGAAATAGATTTTGTACTCCAACTATTTGGGATGAAATTAGGGAAAGGAAACTTATATCTCCAGAACATTTTGATGAGATAAAACCCAAGGTAAAAAGTTACATTTGTAATTTTATGAGGTATTCCATTATTTATTTTTTGTCTTGTATTTTCTCCCTTATTTCCTTGATATTTGTGGTTTAAAAAGGTTAATTTTGTGACTGGTATTAGATGGCGCATGGTTAGCGCATGCTTAGAAGAAACTGTGTGTCTACCCTTAGAAATTCATGTTCCTGTGACAGAGGAACAATTAGGGCTATATGGAGTTCTTTATGTTTATTCTCTTTTCCCCAAGAAACATTGTGGCCTCTTATTTTATATTCATAGAGTGTTTCACAATTGCTGCATGGTTCGGTAGAAAGTGTGTGCTAACCATGAAACCTATCCTGGTAAAAAATTTTGGAAAATTACTCTTCTAAACTCCCCAAATTTTTACTCTAAGTTACCATTAATATAATCCATATAGGATTTTTTTCCCAATAAAATTCCTCCACTCCTTCATGGACCCCTCAAACAACATTCATTGGGTGGTTTTGGCCATGGTTATACAATAAATCATTAAGTTGTTATCTTTTTATCTTGATATATTCCTTATTATATGGTATTTCTGACTTCTGCATTGGGTTCTTCTTTTCCAGTGGGTTTTTTGACCTCATAAGGGCACGATCTTGAGTTTTTGGATTAAATATTAATTTTTGTGGTTATATCATTCCTTTTTTTGTTTTTCTAGGTGAAGTTTGGGTTTTATTCAAATTTTTGGATATGTACAATCATGAGGTAGTTGGTTCCATGACTTGACATTATTAGATGAGTATAGTATGAATTATTGGTTTCATAAATATGTTCTATGTATTATGTGTGTTGTACCAAATGTGTTTTTAATGTGATTAAAAATGTGAATTTGTTGGAATATGGTATTCAAAATGGAAGTTGATTTTATTTCATGTGTGCCTCTTTTGTTCTGATTCATAAAAGTGTTCAATGGAATTATTGAAATGTGAGAAACATTTTTTTAAAGGCTTTGAGAAATATATGTGAAGAATATTTTTTATATAAATAAAATGGGTTTTATTTTATTATAAAGCCTTTGTTATATTCCTTAAATGTTTTATTTGAACTTTTCAAGTGATGAAAAGAACATATTATGATAGATTTGGAATGTGTATAGGTTTCAAGGGGAATTTTCAAATGGAAATGGATGTATAGAATGTTCGTTCTTCTTGTTGTGATTTCAAATGCATTTTAATTATTATGAATAGGGTGTGAAATGTGTTTTCAAATATATTTGGATTGCATGTGATAGTAAATGTGGGATTGAATATAGAAGTTTGTGGTTTCCAAGTAAGCTCTGATGATTTGTTGAATGTGCTTCTGAAAGAAGTGGATATTCACGGTGATAATGATTCATGGAATGTGTATGTGAATGTGATGATTTATGTGACATTTTTAAATGAAAATGGTGTCTAAATTGTGTCTTGGGTATCTTTGTGTGAGAAATATGACTCATACATTGGTTGATTCAATTAGGATGTGGCCTAGCTTATTTTAGAAGGATTGATGCAACCACACTAATTAAACATATAATATGATCAGATTCCATTGGGACATTGGATGTGTTCCCCTCTAGTGGATCATGAATGAGAACACTATGGGTTTTGTCATATATTTGGAGACCACTCTACATTAGGATTAATTCCCATATATTAGATCATGGACAAGGATGTAGTGTGTTTTTGTTGGGGGAGCATATCACTGAGGTAAGATGTTCATAGGGTCCCACATGTGCTAGATAACTATAGGGATTGAGCATGGTTATCTCTTGTGACATGGTTCTTTATGAAGAGGTTCTCACCCACAGTATGTGGTCAAACATTTGTTCATTGTAATTTCAAATTATATATATTTTGAGAATTTTTTTCATAAAAATTGTATTCCTATAAAAATTTTTCATTGAACAGGTCCAAAGATCGTAAGAAAATGTGCATGCTTATTTGTCTTCTAATGTTATATCATGGAATTTTTCTTTTGGTGTAATACTATAGGACATTGTCTCACAACAAACATTTAACATTGGGGTATGTATACTCTATTATGTATGAACCTGGTAAAGACTGGATGTTCCCTTATGGTGATTTTGGATCTCGTTGATTGTGTTCCACTTCTTTATAGTGTTAGTGGTAGCATATTAAGGTTGATGGAACAATCGTTTCAGGAAGTTTTTCAGTTTGGGATTATTTTTTCCCTTTTCTGGTATTTTAGATTTTATTAACATTATCACAAAGTGAATCAACAAAATTTTCTATCCCTTTTTTTGTTATGGTTATCATTTATGTGATGATTTCATAATATTTTTTTTTGGTTTTTGTTAAATTCCTAGGTAAAATAATTCCCAAAAGTTAATTATCGATACTGAGTCACTAGGTTCTTACCAATGGGGATCAGGAACTCCCATCACACCATTCCTCGGGATAGGTCAAGTGATAGGTTGGATGGAACCATTGTTTGTTTCGTGACAATATTGTATCAGAGGATTTTTTGATCACTTATTGGGTTCATGATATTTGAGAATATTATTGATGGGTTGATGCTATGATTGTTGTGGATTTAGGTTCAGGTTCTGAGAGTTATTTCTATCCAACACACCAAATGACTGATCTAGAGTCACCATGAAATGTTTGGAGAATTTGGTTTGACAACTCCTCCATTTGTTATGTACAGGCTGCAAACTGTACATACACCATTGGTATTGGGTAAGTGGTATTATATGTTTTCATTTTGTATCTGGTGTTATTTTTTTATAGAAGTGTTTGTAATTTTTTAAAGTTGAGAACATTATGAATATAGTGTGGACTGTTTTATTTATGGTTTTCAATGTTTTTTTTCAAAATATAAATATATTCCTACCTTGAGTCTTATTTTGAAACCATGAGAAGAGGTTAGAGAGTGTTTCCGCTCACCAATATATTAGAGTCTTGTAAATGTAGTTGTTTAGGACATCCATGATTTGGGAAAGGGGGCATGTTGTGGTCTTTCTTTTTTTAGAGAAGTCTAACATGGTCCTCGAAAGCAATAAATCTCTAGAGGTCTACATGAATAATTCATCTTATTTCTGAGGTAGCATGGATCCTAAGAGAGATAAGAATTTACAAGAGAAAATATATATTATTTTTGAGTTTCTTGATATTCCTAAGGCATCTAGGGTGATGTGTGCTTTATTCATTTTTGAAGGTCCCAGTCAAAAGTGTTGGGACATAGTTTTATAATATAGGAAGCACGAGAAGATGTGCCGGAAGGATTAAAATTTCATCTATAATAAGATATTTATCTCAAAGGCCTTGACAATTCACATGTCCTAAGTGGGTATGGATTTTCAAGTAGTATATTAGACCATACTATAGTATGTTTATCACATAGAAATGTTGTATTGGTTCGTACCAAAGGTACCTTCCAATGTACAACTAAGGGATACAAAATTCAAGAAGGGTCTATGAATAGAGATGAGATCTAAAGTCTTTTTATTCTTATTGAAGACCAAGGATATGGTTGTCGATAAATCATTGATGGTAGAGGTTGATTATAGAGGAAATATTCATTCTCTAGATCAATGTGAAAAGTGAGTCTGGGTAGTGGTAGACTGTATGTGTATATGATGATGTTTGATGAGCAAGAGAATATTGGAGGTAGTAGTTTAGGTCATCTTTCCCCATTGTATTCATATGTGGCATCTGATGTGAGGTTTTTTGTGTTCCGTCATTATTATATTGTAATGTCCCAGAAATCCCATGTAAATTTTATTTTAATTATATGGGATTCCTTTGAGATGAGATGCCTAGACCACACCCGATTCCAGGGCCCGGAGAGCCCAGAGTAGATTTTTGGACTTTTTAAGTTCATTTAATTAAACTTGCTAGTGGTTTTTTACTTCTTAAATAGTGATCAGATAAAAATTATGTGGTCTCTATTGAACACAGAATGTCAAGATTCTCCTACAAAGGACCTAGCATTGGATAGAATGGGTCGACTAGAAATGTATGTTTTCAGACTTTTAAGAAAAAAAATAACTTAAATTGTAATTTTATTCATTTTCTAAACAATTGAGTGGTGAAACAATGGTACTGCAGTGTGACGACAAGGAAAAGATGATTTTCATTAAATTAAACCCTTTAATAGCTCTTAATATGTTGTGTAACGACCCATTAAATAAAGTGTAACAAAAACATAGCGACATGTTATTCTTTCAATGGGTTAACACATTAGAGAAATGGGGATCATAATGTTTTACTCCTCTGAAGAATATCTGACAAGAATCCTCTATAACGATGAGCGAAGTATGTCAGTGAATCACTAGTGACATCAAAGTACCCTAAAGAAAAGGATCAGAGAGAAATGAATGCCAATGGAATCCCCATGAACATATCTCTCCAAGGATGATCCTTCTCTTGGTAGGGCATTCATTTATTTGAATTCATTTTCTCATTATGAATTCTAGAAAACAATGAATGATGATTAACCCATGAACTGGCTAATCCAATTATCTCTTGTTCATGTGGGAGGGTTCATTTTCAAGTGGTTTTTAAAGGGAATAAATTTATTTTTTTGATAGAACATTCATCCTAAACCTCATCTTGATTTAAACACTAATGTTGAGGGTGAAGGCCAACACGAAAAAGGCCAAATACCCTCTTCCATGTGCATTCTACGTGGAAAACCCTTCATGTTGATAGCTGATTAATCTAAAAGCCTTAGCATTGAAGGTTAAAACCCATAAGGATTGGAGGTGAAGATGACGTGAAGGACATGCCACTGGAATGGACCCGGTGGTCTGAGAAAGAACCCTTCATTGGGGGATCGTGGAGGAAGCATTGGGTAGGGGTATTTATGACACTATGACATCCCAAAAGAGGCGTTGTGTCCAACTCAGGCTGCGGTAGTGTGGTAGAAGTCACTGGATGTGGGCTGGTGGCAGGTGGAGGGACGCAGCTCGTGCCATGCAGGCTGCTTCTCCCACTGGCAAGCGGTCCAGTGACCACTAGAATGGACCACAATGGCATCCATCCCTGGTGCACTACAAGCCATACATCCAAATATCTGGCTAGAGGAGAAGTAGTCCACACACACAGGTCGGGTAGTGGAGGTCGGCCCACCTGTTACAAGATGGACTAAGGTGCGCAATAAAGACTACTACACAGCCCAGGAAGGAATCAAAGACAACCCACCCATGTTGGCTAGGATGACAATTTATTACCAAACCGTGAGGTGGCCCAGGCAGAAAACAAAACAGCCCACCAGTTTCAGGACTGGCTAGATGGGACCTGATCGCCAGATGACCCGACAGGCTAGATCCCCAGCCGAACTGAGTCGTGTCTAGTAAGGCCCAATGGGATTGGCCTCATAGTTAAGCCAAACTAGGTCAGATCATGTCAGTAGATTCATGTTGGAGCATATGGGTCCCTCGGGCTGGCGCGGTCGGGTCGGCCCGACCAGGTCTGATAGTGCTTGGATGCAATCGACACATATTTACTAATACACTAATATCTCTCAAACTGGACTTCTGATTGATGTTTTTTTTTAGGCATTGGAACTCCAACGATGAGAAGAATCTTTTGGAATAATATAAGGAGTTTTTCATTGAATTTAAAATTTGATGAATGTCCTGAGGTGAAGTTTCTCACAGAATCAAGCACATTATGTGTGGGTATCCTGGGGCTAACTCATACCCGAAGACTACTAACAAGCTCCCCTATGTGGATCGGCTACAAGAGGCCCTGTATGGATCAGCTATGATGGCCCAGTCGGAGAAACTCACTGTTACTTGACTGGTCCATGGTGGAGAGTGACTCTTTCTGACCTGTTATACCCACAATACATATCAGGGATGAGTACTTTAGTATCATGGCCCAGGTAGGAAGTGGCTTTGTGTGACCCTATTGGACCATAGTGGAGAGTGGCTTTGTGTGACATGGCATACCCACAATAATCATTAATGATGATTTCCCCAGCAATCCAAGTTGTTCATTGTTTCTACTAATGGTATTTCTTCTATACTATATATTTTACCTGTGTGAGATGTCTTGTTTCATGATCATGCTTCGTGGTTTTCATTTTGTATTTCAATTTGGTCTTTTCTTTTGTTCTTTGGGGTCCCTAATGAGTATTTTTTTACTCACCCCTACACTACCTTCACCTTTACATGTTGTTTTTGGTGCAGATGTATGCCTCCTTGATGGAGAAATTGGTGGCCAATGACCCGGTGTTACCCAATAAGATCAGGAAACTGGTTCATACATCAACAGCTTCTAGTAGCTAATCTACACATACCCATCATGTATTCCATTTAGCAGATTGATTCCTAGAGATATTCTATATTTTCTTATTTTTCATTTTCTCTTTTGTTTTGTTTTTATTCTTTCCCATTTGGCCAACTGCCTGTACTTTTAATTAGTGTTTAATTTGTGGCTTGCATGTTTTTTCTTTCTAGTTTTTGGGTATGCGGATGTTCTTTTGTGTGTACATGTACTCAAGAAAATTCCCCCCATTTTCATGTTGATTCCTTTAGTTCAAGATGCCAACCCATGTCCTTCGGAAGGTAGGCTTGGGGGAGTCATGGCACGAGACTCGAGGGATGGATATTGACAAAGTGGTATCAAAGGTGTTTGATTATACCTTAAAACTATGAGTATTTTGTTTTGTTTTTGGGTAACATTGATAAATATTTCATGTTTGAAATTCATATTTGGGGAGTCCAGTATTAGTGCGGTAGTGTATGTATCCATACACTATGACCTTGAATTAAACTTTTTCCCCATATACATAAAAACACTAGTTCCATGAATCATATAAAAATTGAGTGTTTACTCATGATCATCTTGAATTAGAGTCATCTCACTATGTATAATCAATTGATTGTGGTACATGTTGATCTATTTCAGGATGTCTCCATGAAGATAGACAACAAGGGTTCTGATATGTGGTCTTGAGAATAGCCCACATATTGATGAGGCATTGGTTTATGGAATAGTGCATGATATGTCCTCATTGCGTAAATAAAAACTATTACCACCACCCATTGATCAGAATTTACTACCAGCATTAATGGTAGAGGATGTATATAGACTCAATGCCTTACACAAGTTTCTGAGACAAAGACCTCCCAGGGTCTAGGGAGAGTAAAATACTCAGGCCGTTGAGGAATGGATAGATGCAATGATGTGAGTCTATTACTTAATGAGGAATCCTCCATAAAGTATTGAGCTATTAGTCGTGAGCCCTCTTCTGGGATTGGTAGTGAGCTGGTTGTGCATGATGATTTAGACTCATGATGCAGTGGCCCTATCTTAGTTTTACTTTCAGTGGATTTTCAAGGAGGTGTTCTTCCCCATGGAATTTCTCTTGATGAGAATATAGGATCTGTATCACCTACAAGAGTTAGGCATACCAATGGTTTATTACTCTATGAGGTTTACAGACCTCTATCGTAACTCTACGGATATGGTACAAGACCCTTTATTTAGGACTCAAAACATTGAGCAGGGACTCAAATGGGAGATCATGGAATTTTTTATTCCCCTTAGTGTCCCCACTCAGGATGTTGTTATAGTGTGAGACCTTCTTATGGATTGATTCCTAAAAGTGTAGGTGATGATAGTTGGAGCCACCAATAGACACTAGGCATGAGATTCCTCCTTAGTTAGTAGTATGAATCAGACATAGGGACCCAAGCAGGTGAGATCATTCAGGGGATGACCTCAACACTAGGTTCAGTGGTGGAGGGATCCAAAACCAGAGAGATTTTGTAGGGAGAATTGATTTGCTTCACATGTGGTGGGCAGGGACACATGGCTTCTGACTACCCTACCTGCACTGCAGGCGATCAAAATATGGTCAAGGGACCACAAAGGCATATTAAGAGGTTCTAAGGAGGAGGTATTTAGGGTTTTAGATGTGGTAGGTGAACGGGCTGCAGATCGGGTAGTTGGTGACAGTTTGAGGTACTTCCACCACCACCACTTGGTGGTCTACCCCGACCTCCGGGAGTAGTATGACACATATGAGCAAAACTTCAGGGAGTGGAGGCCTATTACCATGGTACTCCATATATTATTAGAGGTACGATCTTTGTCTTATCTACCAAATTTGTTGTTCTTATAGACAAAGGTTCCTGTCACACTTTTTTCCCCATAACTCATTCATGGATCGAAGATTATGGTGGATCAATTAGATGGACCGTTTCAATTATAGAATCTTACGATAGGGCATTCAACTATTACAAACTGGTGATGAAAATGTGTTATTACTCTTAGAGGTAAGATATTTGGATATGATCTCCTTGTACCATTGCAAAGACCTCATGATGTCCTCTTGGGTATGGACTGGTTATCCATTGTTCATGCACAGATAGACTGTATTCGGTGTAGAGTGTGTTGTTCCTTCAAGTAATGAACCAGGTATTCTTTCACCAGTGCAAAGGGAACTCTAACAGCATAGGAAATACTTTCCTAGTGGAGGGTGTAGAAAATCACTCACTAAAAGGATTTTCTCACCATCAGTATGGTGGAAGAGAGGATTCCATGTTTTCCTATATTGGTGGATGAGTATGAAGAAATATTTCATGAGTAAATTTCTGGATGACCTCCTAGAAGGGAGGTAGACGTATTCATTGACATGTACTTCTGGACAAAACCGATATCTACCTCGGGTATCAAATGGATCCCAGAGAGCATCGTGAGTTGATGGTATAATTGGATGGCTTACAAGAGACAGGCTTTATGAGGCCCACTATTTCACCATGGCCAGTCTCAGTGTTGTTTTCTAAGAAGGCAGATGGGATCTTGAGGCTATGTGTGGACTATCAACACCTAAACTCAGTGACTATGAAGAAAAAATATCCACTACCCAAAATTGATGACCAATTCAACATGATTAAGGGAGTGAGGTGATTGTCAAAGATCGACCTTAGATAAATCTATCACAAGCTTCATGTATGATCTGAGGATGTACTGAAAAGAACCTTTAGATGCTTATATAGAAACTACTAGTTCTTGATGATTCCCTTCAATGTGATGAATGCCACAAAAGTGTTCATTGGACTCATGAATATTATCATATATCCTTACCTAGATCATTTTGTGATGGTATTCAATGATAAAATCTTGGTATACTCGGTATCAGAGTATTAGTACTCTACAAACCTATAGATATCCCTAGATAAACTCTATGAGCCCCATCATTTGGGGTAGCTCTTCAAAATATTGTTCTAGATTTGGGAGGCCTTATTTCTAGTACACGTCATCTCAGATCGTATATTTTTACTAGATCCAGTGATGTTAGATGTAGTTATTTCTTGAGAGCCACCCAGTGGCATAACTGATGTGAAGAGTTTCTTGGGGTTTCCTAGATACTAACTTAGGTTCATTCCTGACCATTCTAGAGTAGAAAAACCCTTATCTACATTGACATGGTTGGGATAAACCTTCGTTTGGATAGAGAAGTTCCATTTGAGTTTATGGGACATGAAGCGAAGACTGGTGAGTGCCCCCATCTTGAGGCTATCATGGGAGGGCATTGGGTATGTTGTTTTCTGTGATGCATCATGGATAAGACTGGGACGTGTCCTAATGTAGGAGCGAGTATTGATTGCCTACAATTCATGTTAGTTGAGGAATCATTAGCAGAAATACAGGACCCATGACCTGGAGTTATCAGTAGTGGTATCTGCTCTAAATATCGGGTGGCACTACAAAATTGGGTAATGGTTTACCATCAACTATAACCATAAGAATCTCAGGTATATATTCTACCATAAGGATGTAAAATTGATAGAGTAATGATGGATAGAGTTTCTATTGGACTATGACATTGAGATACTCTATACTCTTGGGTAGGGGAACATGGTGGCAGATGAGTTCAGCAGAAGATCTTATTTGAAGCTAATGAGTGAGGTGATGGAGCAGTTATCGACGATTTAGATATCCATCATGGATGATGATGCATATTACCTTCTATCAATGACTATCAGTCCCCTACTCTTATAATGAGTTATAGAGGAACAACATGTGTATGTCGACTGCATGGCCTAACGTGCTCAGTTATCCTCGTGATAGGATCTTAATGGATTTTAAATAGGTGTGGATCACTTCATCCTTTTTAAAGGGAACATAGTATTAATAGTAGAATTCCGAAAAGATATTCTGAGGGATTTCCATACCCCCTGGTGTGATATCCTGGTGTGGCGAAGATGTACCTGGATCTCTGATGTCAGTACTGGTGGGAATGTAGTAAGAAAGTGGTGGACGAGTTCATTTCAGGGTGCCTCATTTATTTGTAAGTGATTTGTAGAGAATCATGTATCATTAGGCTTGGTACAACCACCTGAGGTATAATATTGGTAGGGGGATTGTATTATGATGAACTTTGTGAAAATATTTCAATGCACATCTAAGGGTCACTATTATATCTGGGTGATCGTTGACAGACTCACCAAGTCAGCTCACTTCCTACCCGTCAGAGAGAAGGGATCAGTAGAGGGATTGTGACTCCACAAAATACAGAAGATAGTTCATCTTCATGGGTTTCCCTCAATGAACGTATTAGTCTGTGATGCTCTCTTCACATCTCGGTAATAGATTCGATTAGGGGAGGAATATGGGACTTAGCTATGATTGATCATATCTTTTCACCCACAGACTGATGGTCATATGGAACAGACCATACAGACCCTAGAGGATATTCTTTGTTCTTGTGTCCTTTATTTTTGTCTTTGTTGGGAGTACCACCTTCCACTGCTGGAGTTTTCATATAATAGCATATTTCACTCAACCATTGGAATGGAATCATTTAAGGATCTTTTACGGATTCCGTGAAGATCACATCTATGATGAACTGTGCCAAGGGAGTTACCACTCATGGGTCTAGAGTTGTTACAGGCTACCACTGAGAAGTTTCAGATCTTCCAAGAGCAGATGAGGACTGCATAGGGTAGACATAAATCCTATGATTACAGGAGAATGATATCTTTGGATTTAGTGGAGGGAGACTAGGTGTTTTTTCAGGATTTAACCTGGTCGGGATTGTAGATATTTGGTTGGGGTAGTAAGTTATCTCTGAGGTTTATTGAACCATTCTATATTCTAAATAGTGATGGAGAGGTGGTGTACTTCTTATCTCTCCCCAAATAGATTGACTAAGTGCAAGATTTTTTCCATGTGTCACAACAGAGGAGGTACGTGCATGATCTGTTAGACGTTATCGACTAGGGTGAGTTGGAAAATAATGATGAGTGATTGTTGTAGAGTTCCCAGTTGAGATATAAGATTGACATGGGAGGGATCTTCATGTATTGTTGACTCCTCTAGTGTGTGTTTGGTGGCATCATGGAAATCTCTAGGAGAACACATGGGTGCAAGAGGCTCGGATTCATGCTCGATACCCCATTTTTTGTTTAGCCTTATTTTGGATTACGAGGACATAAAGATAAAAATGGGGATTAATGAAATGTCGTATAAATTCCATGTAATTGTTTTCAATTTATAGTGGATTATTTCAAGACAAGATGCTAGGAAAAAACATGATTATGTACCCCATTAATCCTAGAATTGATTTTTGAACTTTTCTAAGGTTCATTTAAATAAATGTGCAAGAGGGGTTTTAAATCTTTTAAAATAGTGTACAAATCAAAATTCTAAGGGCACCATTGAACTTAGAATGATGAGATTCTGCTATGAAGAACCTAACGTTAGCTGGTATGGGTGGACTAGAAAATATAGTTTTCAGAATTTTTGATAAAAAATAAAATAAGTGAAATGATATTTTATTCATTTTCTCAACCATTTAGCAGTGGCATGATGAAAATACAGTGTGAATATATAGTAATGACGATTCAAATTTATCGAATCCCTTTAATGGCACTTTATGCGCTATATAACGACCCATTAAATGAATCATAACAGAAACTCTATGATGTTTTTTCTTTTAATGGGTTAACACATTGCAGAAATTGGGATCAAAACATGTTACTCCTGTGATGAATCTATGTTGAGAATGTTATTCAATGATGAATGAATAATTCCAGTTAATCTCCATCGACAATGACCCACCCTGATGACCAGGATCAGAGAGAGACAAGTGCCAATGAAATCCCATCAAATGGATCACTCTAAAAATGAACCTCAACATAGGGGTTGGTTTGAATTGAATTTATTTACTAGTTCATCATTCTAAAACAAAAAATGTGGATCAACCGACATACAGGTTGATCCAAATACTGATTGTTCTTGTGGGGGGAAGGGGGTTAATTTTCTTAGGGTTTTTGTATCAAGATTAAATTTTATGTTTGATAGAACATTATTCCTAAAAATATTCTTGATTTAAAATCTAATACAGAGGGCACAGGCAGACCCAAAAAAGGCTCGAGCCCCTCCAAATTGTTCTTTTTTAATGTAAAATCCTCCATGTTGATTGTGATGCAATATCATGCCTTAGAAGAGAAGGCAGAGCACCATGGATACCGTAGTAGAAAATGACATGAATACTGGACTACCAGAACATGCCTAATGTTCCATGGAAGAACCTATTGGCAGCATCAGGAAGGTGTAGGTGTGCCACGATGTTGCAACAAAAAAGGTGATGTAGCCAGATGGAGCCAAGAAGGTGAGGCCGAAGCCGCTAGTAGTGGGCCAGCGGTTGGGGAAGGGAGGCGACCAACTGCCTCATCAGCTGAACGACCTATGCCATATGAGCCAGAACTCTTGCTAGCATGCAATACAGTGACTGAGTACGGGGACCATGGGGGTGGTGAGCTATAGCCGGCCACAGCGTACTATAAGCCAGACTCCAATTCATTTTGATGGAGGGGAACCAACTCGTGCTAATGGGCCTGGTAGAGGAGTATGGCCCGACTCTACAGGTCGGGCCAACGACATTTTACGGGGCCACTGGGTGGCTTGGGTAGGAAAAAAATTGGCCCGATGGTTATCGGTTGGGAAAGATAAGAGTAGGTCATCAGGAGACCTGATGGGCTGGAACGTTGGTCGAACTAGGTCAGGTCCAGCTAGGCCAAATGGGCCTAGACCACTGGTCAAGGTGTACTGAGCTGAGAAAAACCTACATCTGGTCAGATCAGGTCAGTCAAACCCAACTCGGCCATGTAGGGCCCCCGGGCAGGGTTGGTATGGTCAGTCTGATTTTGTGTATCAAGCCCAAATGCAACCAACCTCTGTTTACTAAAATTCCAATATCTCTCAAATCGGTTTCCTGATGGATGACCTATTTGCCACATTGGATCCTCATGGTGTGAAATATATTTTTGAATTCTCTAAGGAGGTTTTTATTGAATTTGAAATATGAAGAATGGATTGAGGAGTCGTTTCTATTGGAATCATGTTCACCACATGTGGGAATCCTACAGCTGACTGCGACTGAAATATTGCAAACAAGTGACCATGTGTGGATAAGCTACCTGTTACCCTATGTGAATCAGCTATGATTGCCTAGTGGGAAGTGTCTCTTTGTCACTAGGAAGAGCCGTGGTGGGGAGTGGATCTGTGTGACCAGAAATTCCCACAATACATATCATGGATGAGTACATCAATATAATTTCCATGGTCGAAAGTGGATATGTGTGACCTGGAAAGTCCACAGTGGGGAGCAACTCAGTGTGACCTAGCATACCCATGGTACTAATTAGGGATGAGTACCCCAGCAGTCCATGATGTTCAGTATTGCAACTAATGGACTTTATTCTATGCTTTATATTGTACATGTGTGTTGTCTTTCTTTGTGATTATGCTTCAAGGATTGGTTTTCGGTCTTTCCATTATGTCTTGGGTCCCTACTGAGAATTTTGTTTCTCACCCCGGCATGGGCTTCGCCCAAACTTGTTGTGTCCAGTGCAGACAACCACCACCTTGAAAGAGGACTTGGTGGCCTTGGACCTAGTGGTGACTGGTTAGATCAGGAATGTGGGAATAATTCTACAGCATTTGATAGCTACTCAAAACATACCCACCTTGAGTGTCTTTCAGTAGATGTATTTTCATAGATCTTATGTACATTTCTATTTTTTAGTTTTTATTTTTTTTTTGGTTTTTATTCTAGCCCATTTGACCCAACACATGTACTTTTACTCAGTTGGTTTTTAGTGGTATGGTTGTTTTTTCTTTCTAGTTTTTTGAGACGTGGTATTGTGTATGTGAATACATGTACTCATGAAAATGCCTCCCATTTGCTGGTTGACACCTTTGGTGCTAGTTTCCATCCTATGGCCTTCCAGAGGCAATCTTGGGGGAGTCATGACATGGGCCCTATGGGGACGGTTTGTGGAAGAGAATTCTAGGCACACATAGTTGGCGAGAATAGCTCCACCCAGACCATTCCATTGGTGTGTAACTATTGGGAACTTGTATTGATTTTACAAGGAGCAATGCTCAAATAAGGGTGGTATAGGATATGAAGCTTCATATTGGATTTCATCCTAGTCGTAATCATATTTTATAGTTGTTTATCAATGAGGAGTTCATGGAGTACTGTCTAGATAATCTTCTAGTTAAAGTTACTTTAGGATACAGCTGCAACTTAGTGTGTCTTCCCATTCTTAGGCAGAAATAAGGAATCATCCAATTGTGTATTAAGATCCAATGAAATCGGATGTTGGGTCTATGATAGTTTTAAGTTCCATTCTAATTTAATCATCATTATTTGTTGTTCTATTTGATACTAATGACTATATTTCCCTTATTTCTTCCCATCTCATTGATTTGTTAATGTTTCTAACTGATCTTTTTCCTTACATGATGGAGTTAGAAATGCATCTAGGTAAAAATTCAGTAAAAGGTTTAAGTCTTCCATCTTGTACACTCAACCGTGTCGAGGGTCAAGTTGGAATGGGATTTCATGGTTTTGGAGATGGAAATAATTGAAAATATTATTTATAGGGATTGGATGGTGTGTTTTCAAGTGAAAATGATTATTATTAATGATGGGTGAGTTTTGTGGAATATGATGGAGGTAGAAATATTATCCAAAGTGAATCTGATCCTCGATTGGGATGTGTTGGACCTATAATTATGGAATGGGGAAACACTTTACTTCATTTCATTTCCATAATGATAGAAGAAAATGATAGTATTTGTTTGGGTTGATTACATCATGTGGTGGATGAGATTCTATATTTATTTCTATAAGATTTCACGGGCTTTACCCTTGAGCAGGATGTGGAGTTCACCACTGATTTGGGAGAATAAAAAGGGAAAAATATCAATTCACGAATTATTTTATGGCCCCATGGAGTTGGAAAAATTAAATTTAAAACTAGATGATTTGAAATATAAAACATTCATTTGCCCAAGCGTATTACCATGGGTTTACTAGGTTCTATTTCTGAAAAAGGACAATAAATTTCTTTGATTTTGTACCTTATAATGAAAGTTAAATAAGTTGATGATAAAGAACAAGAACCATTTTCCCTATATTGATGACCTTTTCTGTCTACTTAAGGGGAAAATATGGGTCTTCTAGAACAATGTTCATTATAGTAATCAACATTTTAGGGTTATAATGGAAGATGTTCTAAAAATAGACTAATGATGTAGGTATGAAACTTTTGTGTTTTTGGTCAGGTCAAAAGGGTTGAATAATCCTCCAAAAGTCTCCTTGGAGATTTTAAACAAGGTCTTCTATCAGTATCAAAACACAATTTTTTTGGGTTTTTTTGGATGACATCCTGGTCTATTTTAGGACTGATGAGAATCATTATCGATATTTGAGGATTGTGAAAGGCACATTTCAAGATAATCAACTCTATAATTTTTTTTCTAAATTCCCCTTCTAGATTTGGGCTGTGATGTTTCTAGTCTATGGGATCTTGGATTAAGAGGTTTCTCTAGACAAAGTGAATATTATTGTACTGATTTCACGAGAATATACAAATAATGATTTCAAAGAGGAAAGAATTTTTTTTCCTAGAAGGGTATTATATGTTTTTTTATTTCTCTCATCTTCCTTAATCCATGACTAGACTTACCCAGAGAGGGGTAAGGTCTAAATATAGCCAATAATGTAATGTAGCCATTGAAGAGATTATATAGAATTTTACCACAACCCCTATTTTGACCATATTGAAATTATTAAATGGATATGTGCTCTACTATTATTCATCTTGTATATGAAATGGATGTGTGCTGATTTAGGGTGACCATGTTGTGGCATATGTATCTCTTAAAATCGGAAAACATGAAAATAATTACCCAACCCACGACCTATAATTAGAAGCACTAATACATTTCTTGACTTTTTCCCTTTATTATCTATTAATTTAGAAGATTATATTTTATTTTGATCATTACTTCATGGACTATGTTTCCTCCCAAAAGAACATGAATTTGGGGTAGCGTCATTGGGTTGAGTCACTTTAGTAGACTTGTTTTCATATAATCTATACCCAAGGAAAAGGTAATGGGGTTGTAGATGCTTGGATTAGGATAGTTACTGTAAAAAAATTAAAAGATTCTACTGATGAGGGAAATTGATGGTTCTTTTTCCCAAATAAATATCGTGGCCAAGGAGAACTGTGGAGGTGTCTTATTGGCTAGTGTTCAGCTGACATGATCCCTTTTGTAGTTGATTTAGAGATAGAAACCATGTTAAGAATTGTGTTTTCATTCTCTATTGATCCAAAATGTTGGGTAGGTTATGGGTGAGTGGTATTTGTATCCTGGGAGAGTTCTCTATTTAAACTGTTGCTTCGTGGTGTTGTTGTAATTATGGAATGTGTAGATTCACGATATCCACCATTATCAATGGTTCATCTAACAACTTACCAACAAGTTGTTTTATGATATGTGTTAGTAGTTATGATGTCCATTTATGAGGCGGGTTGTTGCTAAAATTTTGTATCAATGTTATACATGTCAGTGTGTTAAAAAAGAGCACCAAAGACCCTCCAATTTTTATAAGACACTACCCATTCCTTGTGGGAAGTGGGGTGATATATATATGGACCTTATTGTTCACTAACCTCATATACCATGGTGATGGAATCCTACTTGATTTTTCATTGAATATCTAACCAAATCATCCCACATAATTCCAATTAGGGATTCTACCAATGTAGATGACGAGGTTGTGTACTTCTTATCTCTCCCCAAATAGATGGATTGAGTGCAAGATTTTTTACACGTTTCACAACAGAGGAGGTGCGTGCATGATCTGTCAAACGTCATTGACTAGGTAGAGTTGGAAAATGATGATGGGTGATGGTTGTAGAGTTCCCAGTTGAGATTGAAGATTGACATGGGAGGGATCTTCAGGTATGGTTGACTCCTCTAGTGTGCATTTGGTGGCATCATGGAAATCTCTAGGAGAACACATGGGAGTAAGAGGCTCGGATTCATTATTGATACCCCATTTGTTTGTTTATCCTTGTTTTGGCTTACGAGGAAGTGAAGTTAAAAGGGGGGAGTAATGTAATGTACTAGAAATTCCATGTAATTTTTTTAAATTTATAGTGGATTATTTCAAGACAAGATGTTAGGAAAAACCCTGATTATGTACCCCATTAATCCTAGAATTTATTTTTGAAATTTTCTAAGGATTATTTAAATAAACGTGCAAGCGGGGTTTTAAATAATTTAAAATGGTTCACAAATCAAAACTATAAGGGCACCATTGAACTCAGAATGTTGAGATTCTGCTATGAAGAACATAACTTTGTCTTGTAAAGGTGGACTAGAAAAGATAGTTTTCATAATTTTTTAAGAAAAATATAATAATTTAAAATGATATTTTATTCATTTTCTCAACCATTTAGCAGTGACACGACGAGAATACAGTGTGAAGATATGGTGATAACGATTCACATTTATGGAATCCCTTTAATGGCTCTTTATGCACTATATAACGACTCATTAAATGAATCATAACAGAAACTCTACAATGTGTTTTTCTTTTAATGGGTTAACACATTGCAGAAATTGGGATCAAAACATGGTACTCCTCTGAAGGATCTATGTTGAGAATATTATTCCATGATGAATGAAGAATGCTAGTTAATCTCCATCGACATTGACCCACCCTGATGAACTGGATCAGAGAGAGATGAATGCCAATGAAATCCCATCAAATGGATCTCTCTAACAATGAACCTCCACATAGGGGTAGGTTTGAATTTAATTTATTTTCTAGTTCATAATTCTAAAACAAAAAATGTGGATAAACCGACATAAAGGTTGATCCACAGATAGATTGTTCTTGTGGGGGGTGCTTATTCTTAGGGTTTTTGTATCAAGATTAAATTTTTTGTTTGATAGAAAATTATTCCTAAAAATCTTCTTGATTTAAACTCTAATACGGAGGGCACAGGCTATCCCAAACAAGTCTCTATCCCCTCCACATTGTTTTTTTAATGTCCAATCCTCCATGTTGATTGTGATGCAATATCATGGCCTTAGAAGCGAAGGAAGAGCACCATGGATACTAGAGTAGAAAATTACATGAATATTGGACTACTAGAACATGCCTAATGGTCCATGGAAGAACCTATTAGCAGCATCAGGCTGGTGTAGGTATGCCATGACATTGCACCAAAAGAGTTGATGCAGCCAGCTAGAGCCATGAAGGTGAGGCCAAAGCCGCTGGTAGTGGGCCAGCGGTTGGAGAAGGGAGGCGACCAATTTCCTCGTCAGCTGAATGACCAGTGCCTTATGAGCCACAATTCCTAATAGCATGAAATCTAGTGACTAAGTACGGGGACCATGGGCATGGTGATCTACAGCTGTACATAGCGTACTATAATCCAGACACCCATGAGTTTTGATGGAGTGGAACCAACTCGCGCTCATGGGCCTGGTAGAGGAGTACGGCCCTCCTTTGCAGGTCGGGCCAACGACATTTTATAGGGACAACGGGTGGCTTGAGTAGGAATCAAATTGGCCGCATTGTTATTGGTTGGGAAAGATAAGAGTAGGTCATCAGGAAACCTGATGGGATGGACCCTTGGTCAAACTAGGTCAGGTCCAGCTAGGCCAAATGGGCCTAGACCACAGGTCAAGGTGGACTGAGACGAAAAAAACCTAAATCCGGTCAGATCAGGTCATTCGAACCCAACTGGGCCAGGTAGGGCCCCCGGGAAGCATTGGTAGGGTCAGTCTGATTTTGTTGTATCAGGCCCAAACACAACCAACCTCTGGTTACTAAAATTCCAATATCTCTCAAACTGGTTTCCTGATGGATGACATATTTGCAACATTGGATCCTCATGGTGTGACATATATTTTTGAATTCTCTAAGGAGGTTTTTATTGAAGTTGAAATATGAAGAATGTCTTGAGGAGTGGTTTCTGCTGGAATCATGTTCACCACATGTGGGAATCCTAAAGCTGACTGAGACTGAAATACTGGAAACAAGCAACCATGTGTGGATAAGCTACATGTTACCCTATGTAAATCAGCAATGATGGCCAAGTGGGAAGTGTCTCTGTGTGACTTGGAAGAACCGTGGTGGGGAGTGGATCTATGTGACCAGAAATTCCCACAATACAGATCATTGATGAGTACATCAATATGATTTCCATGGTGGGAAGTGGCTCTATGTGACCTGGAAGGTCCATGGTGGGGAGCAACTCAGTGTGACACAGAATACCCATGGTAATAATCAGGGATGAGTACCCCAGCAGTCCAAGGTGTTCAGAATTGAAACTAATGATCTTTATTATATACTATATATTGTACAT
Source organism: Viscum album (assembly GCA_963277665.1). Classification (NCBI taxonomy): domain Eukaryota; kingdom Viridiplantae; phylum Streptophyta; class Magnoliopsida; order Santalales; family Viscaceae; genus Viscum; species Viscum album. The sequence goes on from OY728150.1 coordinate 1,630,922,076, forward strand.
TTGTGTTGTCTTTCTTTGTGATTATGCTTCAAGGATAGGTTTTTTGTCTTTCCATTATGTCTTGGGTAACTACTGAGAATTTTGTTTCTCACCCCGGCATGGGCTTCGCCCACACATGTTGTGTCCACTACAGAAAAATGCCACCTTGAAAGAGGACTTGGTGGCCTAGGACCTGGTGGTGACTGGTGAGATCAAGAATGTAGGGAATACTTCTATAGAATTTGATAGCTACTCAAAACATACCCACCTGGAGGGTCTTTCAGTAGATTCATTCTCATAGATCTTATGTACATTTCTATTTTTCATTTTTTTTTATTATAGCCCATTTGACCCAACACATGTACTTTTACTCCATGGGTTTTTAGTGGTATGGTTGTTTTTTATTTCTAGTTTTTTGAGACGTGGTATTGTGTATGTGCATACATGTACTCAGTAAAATGCATCCCATTTGCTGGTTGACACCTTTGGTGCTAGTTTCCATCCTATGGCCTTCCAGAGGCAGTCTTGGGGGAGGCATGGCATGGGCCCTGGGGGACGGTTTGTGGTAGAGAAGTCCAGGAACACATAGTTAGTGAGAAAAGCTCCACCCAGACCATTCCATCGGTGTGTAACTGTTGGAAGCTTTTATTGATTTCACAAGGATAATTGCTCAAATAGGGTGGTATAGGATATGAAGCTTCATATTGGATGTCATCCTAGTCATAATCATATTTTATAGTTGTTTATTAGTGAGTAGGTCATTGTGTATGGTCTAGATCATCTTATAGGTAAAGTTACTTTAGGATACAGCTGAAACTTAGTGTGTGTTCCCATTCTTAGGTAGAAATAAGGAATCTTAAAATTGTGGATTGAGATCCAATGAAATCATATGTTGGGTCTATGATTGTTTTAAGTTCCATTCTAAGTTAATCATCATTATTTTTTGTTCTATTTGATACTAATGACTCTATTTCTCTTATTTCATCCCATATCATTGATGTGTTAGTGTTTTTAACTGATCTTTTTCCTTACCCGATGTAGTTAGTAATGCCTCTAGGTCAAAATTGAGTAAAAGGTTTAATTATTCTATCTTGTACACTCACCATGTTGAGGGTCTAGTTGGAATGTGATTTCATGGTTTTGGAGATGGACATCATTGAAACGATTATTTCTATGCATTTTATGGTGTGTTATCAAGTGAACATTGATTGTTATCGATGGTAGGTGAGTTTTGAGGAATATGATGGAGGTAGAAATATTATACAAAGTGAATGTGATCCTTGATTGGGATGTGTTGGACCTACAATTATGGAATGGTGAAACACATTACTTCATTTCATTTCCCTCATGATATAAGAAAATGTTAGTATTTGTTAGGGTTGATTATATCATGTGGTGGATGATATTCTATAGTTATTTCTATAAGATTTCATGGGCTTTCCCCTTGAGCGGGATGTGGAGTTCACCACTGATTTGGGAGAAGAAAAAGAAAAAAAATATCACTTCTCGACTTCTTTTATGTCCCCATGGAGTTGGAAAAATTAAATTTAAAACTAGATGATTTGAAATATAAAAAATTCATTTGCCCAAGAGTCTAACCATGTGTTTCCTAGGTTCTATTTCTGAAAAAGGACAATAAATTTCTCTGATTTTGAAGCTTTTAACGAAAGTTAAATAAGTTGATGATAAATAACAAGAACCATTTTCCCTATATTGATGACCTTTTCAGTCTACTTAAGGGGAAAAGATGGGTCTTCCAGACCTATGTGCATTATAGGAATCACCATTTCAAGGTTATATTGGAAAATGTTATAAAAATAGACTAATGAAGTAGGTATGAAACTTTTGTGTTTTTGGTCAGGTCAATCAGGTTGAATAATCCTCCAAAAGTCTCCTTGGAGATTTTAAATAGGGTCTTCTATCAGTATCAAAACACATTTTTTGTGGTTTTTTTGGATGACATCCTGGTATATTTTAGCACTGAGGATAATCATTATCGACATTTGAGGATTGTGAAAGGCACATTTCAAGATAATCAACAATATAATTTTTTTTCTAAATTATCCTTCTAAATTTGGGATGTGATGTTTCTAGGCCATGGGATCTTGGATTAAGAGGTTTCTTTAGACAACGTGAAGAATAGTGTAGTGATTTCACGGGAATATACAAATAATGCTTTCAAAGAAGAAATAATTTTTTTTCCTAGAAGGGTATTATATGTTTTTCCCTCTCATCTTCCTTAATCCCTGACTAGACTTACCTAGATATGGGTAAGGTCTAAATATATCCAATAATGTAATGAATCCATTGAAGAGATTATATAGAATTTTACCACAACCCCTATTTTGACCATATTGAAATTATGAAATGGATATGTGGTCTACTATGATTCATCTTGTATGGGAAATGGATGTGTGCTGATTTAAGGTGACCATGTTGTGGCATATGTATCTCTTAAAATCCGAAAACATGAAAATAATTACCTAACCCCTGACCTATAATTATCATCACTAATACATTTCTCGACTTTGTCCCATTATAATCTATTCATTTAGAAGCTTGTAGTTTATTGTGATCATTATTTCATGGCCTATGTTTCCTCCCAAAAGAACATGAATTTGGGGTAGCATCATTAGGGTGAGCCACTTTAGCATACTTGTTTTCATATAATCTATAACCACGGAAAAGGTAATGGGGTTTTAGATTCTTGGAGTATGATAGTTATAGTAAAAACATTTAAAGATTCTTCGGATGAGGGAAATTGATGGTTATTTTCCCCAAATAAATATTGTTACCAAGGAGAACTGTGGAGGTGTCTTCTTGGCCAGTGTTCAGCTGGCATGGTCCCTTTTTTAGTTGATTTAGAGATAGAAACCAAGTTAAGAATTTTGTTTTCATTATCTATTGATCCAAAATGTTGGGTAGGTTATTGGTGAGTGGTATTCGTATCCTGGGATAGTTCTCTATTTAAAGGGTTGCTTCGTGGTGTTGTTGTAATTGTGGAATGTGGCGATTCCCAATATCCACCATTATCAATGGTTCATCCAACCACATACCACCAAGTTGTTTTATGATCTGTGTTAGTAGTTATATTGTCCATTTATGAGGATGGTTGTTTCCAACATTGTGTCTCGATGTTATACATGTTAGTGTGTTAAAGAAGAGCACCAAAGGCCATCCAATTTTAATAAGACACTACCCATTCTTAGTGGGAAGTGGGATGATATCTCTATGGACCATATTATTCACTAACCTCATATACCATGTTGATAGAATCCTACTTGGTTTTTCATTGAATATCTAACCAAATCATTCCACTTAATTCCAATTAGGGATTCTACCAATGTAGATGACGAGGTGGTGTACTTCTTATCTCTCCCCAAATAGATGGACTGAGTGCAAGATTTTTTCCGTGTGACATAGCAGAGGAGGTACGTGCATGATCTTTCAGACGTCATTGACTAGGGAGAGTTGGAAAATGATGATGGGTGATGGTTGTAGAGTTCCCAGTTGAGATAGAAGAAATTGGGGGATCTTCATTCATGGTTGACTCCTCTAGTGTGCGTTTGGTGGCATCATGGAATTCTCTAGGAGAACACATGGGAGCAAGAGGCTCGGATTCATGATTGATACCCCATTTTTTTGTTTATCCTTGTTTTGGTTTATGAGGACATGAAGTTAAAAAGGTGGGATTAATGTAATATCCTGGAAATTCCATGAATTTGTTTTCAATTTATAGTGGATTATTTCAAGACAAGTTGCTAGGAAAAAACCTGATTCTGTCCCCCATTAATCCTAGAATTTATTTTTGAACTTTTCAAAGGTTCATTTAAATAAATGTGCAAGCGGGGGTTTAAATCTTTTAAAATGGTGCACGAATCATAATTATAAGGGAACCATTGAACTCATAATGTTGAGATTCTTCTATTAAGAACCTAACTTTGGCTTGTAAGGGTGGACTAGAAAAAATAGTTTTCATAATTTTTGATGAAAAATATAATAACTTAAAATTTTATTTTATTCATTTTCTCGAACATTTAGCAGTGACACGATGAGACTATAGTGTGAAGATAAGGTGATGATGATTCACATTTATGGAATCCCTTTAATGGATCTTTATGCGCTGTATAACGACCCATTAAATGAATCATAACAGAAACTCTATGATGTGTTTTTCTTTTAATGGGTTAACACATTGCAGAAATTGGGATCAAAACTTGGTACTCCTCTGACAGATCTATGTTGAGAATATTATTCAATGATGAATTAAGAATGCTAGATAATCTCCATCGACATTGACCCATCCTAATGAACAGGATCAAAGAGAGATTAATGCCAATGAAAGACCATCAAATGGATCACTATTACAATGAACCTCCACATAGGGGTTGGTTTTAATTGAATTTATTTTCTAGTTCACCATTATAAAACAAAATATGTGGATCAACCGACATACAGGCTGATCCACATATAGATTGTTCTTGTGGGGGGTGCCTTTTATTAGGGTTTTTCTCTCAAGATTAAATTTTTTGTTTGATAGAACATTATTCCTAAAAATCATCTTGATTTAAACTCTAATATGGAGGGTACATGCTCAACCAAACAAGGATCGAGCCCATCCACATTTTTATTTTTAATGTCCAATCCTCCATGTTGATTGTGATGCAATATCAAGGCCTTAGAAGCAAAGGAAGAGAACCATGGATACCGGAGTAAAAAACGACATGAAGATTGGACTACCAGAACATGCCTAATGGTCCATGGAAGAACCTATTGGCAGCATCAGGCAGGTGTAGGTGTGCCACGACATTACGCCAAAATAGGTTATGCAGCTAGCTGGAGCCATGAAGGTGAGGCCGAAGCCACTAGTAGTGGGCCAGCGATTGGTGAAGGAAGGTGAACAACTGCCTCGTCAGCTAAATAGCCTATGTTATATGAGCCACAACTCCTGCTAGCACGCGATCCAGTGACTGAGTATGGGGACCATGGGGGTGGTGAGATATGGATGGCCACAGTGTACTATAATCCAGACACCCATGCGTTTTGATGGAGGGGAACTAACTCGTGCTCATAGGCCTGGTAGAGGAGTACGGCCCACCTCTGCGGGCCGGGCTGACGACATTTTATAGGGCCACTAGGTGGCTTGGGTAGGAATCAAATTGTCCTAATGGTTATTGGTTGGGAAAGATAGGAGTAGTTCATCAGGTGACCTGATGGGATGGACCGTTGGTTGAACTAGGTCAGGTCTAGCTAGTCCAAATGGGCCTAGACCACTGGTCAAGGTGGACTGAGCTGAAAAAACCTAAATCTAGTCAGATCGGGTCAGTCAAACCCAACTGGGCTATGTAGGGCCCTCGGGTAGGGCTGGTAGGGTTAATCTGATTTTGTTGTATCAGGCCCAAACACAACCAACCTTTGTTTACTAAAATTATAATATCTCTCAAACTGGTTTCTTGATGGATGACCTATTTGCAACATTGGATCCTCATGGTGTGACATATATTTTTTTATTCTCTAAGGAGTTTTTTATTGAAGTTGAGATATGAAGAATTTCTTGAGGAGTGGTTTCTACTAGAATCATGTTCACCACATGTGGGAATCCTATAGCTGACTGAGACTGAAATACTGAAAACAAGCGACCATGTGTGGATAATCTACATGTTACCCTATGTTAATCAACTATGATGGCCTAGTGGGAAGTGGCTCTGTGTGACTCGGAAGAACCGTGGTGGGGAGTTTATCTGTGTGACCATAAAGTCCCCCAATACATATCAAGGATGAGTACATCAATATGATTTCCATGGTGGGAAGTGGCTCTGTGTTACCTGGCAGGTCCACAGTGGGGAGAAACTCGGTGTGACCCAGCATACCCATGGTACTAATAAGGGATGAGTACCCCATCAGTCCAAGGTGTTCAGTATTGCAACTAATGGTCTTTATTCTATAATTTATGTTGTACATGTCTGTTTTCTTTCTTTATGATTATGCTTCAAGGATTGGTTTTGGGTCTTTCCATTATGTCTTGGGTCCCTACTGAGAATTTTGTTTCTCACCCCGGCATGGGCTTCACCCACACATGTTGTATCAAGCGTAGACAACCGCCACCTTGAAATAGGACTTGGTGTCCAAGGACCTGGTGGTGACTGGTGAGATCAGGAATGTAGGGAATACTTCTACATCATTTTATAGCTACTCAAAACATACCCACATGGAGGCTCTTTTAGTAGATTTATTCTTATATATATTATGTATATTTCTATTTTTCAGGTTTTTTTTTGGGTTTTATTCTAGCCCATTTGACCCAACACATGTACTTTTACTCTATGGGTTTTTAGTGGTATGGTTGTTTTTTCTTTCTAGTTTTTTGAGACGTGGTATTGGGTATGTGCAAACATGTACTCAGGAAAATGCCTCTCATTTGCTGGTTTACTCCTTTGGTGCTAGTTTTCATCCTATGGCCTTCCAGAGATAGTCATGGGGGAGTCATGGAATGGGCCTTGGGGGACGATTTGTGATAGAGAAGTCCAGTCACACATAGTTTGCGATAACAGCTCCACCCAGACCATTCCATCAGTGTGTAACTATTGGGAACTTGTATTGATTTCACAAGGAGCAATGCTCAAATAAGGGTGGTATAGTATATGAAGCTCCATATTGTATGTCATCCTAGTCATAATAATATCGTATAGTTGTTTATTGGTGAGGAGGTCATGGAGTAATGTCTAGATCATCTTCAAGGTAAAGTTACTTTAGGATATAGCTAAAACATAGTGTGTGTTCCCATTCTTAGGCAGAAATAAGGAATCATCCAATTGTGGATTTAGATCCAATGAAATCGGATGTTGGTTCTATGATAGTTTTAAGTTCCATTCTATGTTAATCATCATTATTTATTGTTATATTTGATACTAATGAATCTATTTATCTTATTTCTTCCCATCTCATTGATGTGTTTATGTTTTTAACCGATATTTTGCCTTACAAGATGGAATTAGTAATGCCTCTAGGTAAAAAATTAGTAAAAGGTTTAAGTCTTCTATCTTGTACACTCACCGTGTCGAGGGTCATGTTGGAATGGGATTTCAGGGTTTTGGAGATGGTCATCATTGAAAAGATTATTTCTATGGATTTGATGGTGTGTTTTCAACTGAACATTGATGGTTTTCGATGGTGGTTGAGTTTTGTGGAATATGATAAAGGTAGAAATATTATATAAAGTGAATGTGATCCTCGATTGGGATGTGTTGGACCTACAATTATGGAATGGTGAAACGCATTACTTCATTTAATTTCCCTCATTATAGAAGAAAAGGTTAGTATTTGTTTGGGTTGATTACATCATGTGGTGGATTATATTCTATAGTTATTTATATAAGATTTCACAGGCTTTCCCCTTGAGCGGGATGTGGAGTTCACCACTGATTTGGGTGATGAAAAAGTAAAAAATATCACTTCCTGAATTATTTTATGGCCCTATGGAGTTGGAAAAATTAAATTTAAAACTATCTGATTTGAAATATAAAATATTCATTTGCCCAAGCATCTGACCATGGGTTTCCAAGGTTCTATTTCTGAAAAGAGACAATAAATTTCTCTGATTTTGTTCCTTTTAATGAAATTTAAATAAGTTGATGATAAAGAACAAGATCCATTTTCCCTATATTGATGACCTTTTCGGTCTACTTAATGGGAAAAGATGGGTCTTCCAGACCAATATGCATTATAGGAATCACCATTTCATAGTTATATTGGAAGATGTTCTAAAAATAGACTAATGAAGTAGGTATGAAACTTTTGTGTTTTTGGTCAGGTCAATCAGGTTGAATAATCCTCCAAAAGTCTCCATGGAGATTTTAAACAAGGTCTTCTATCAGTATAAAAACACAATTTTTGTGATTTTTTTGGATGACATCCTGGTATATTTTAGGACTGAGGAGAATCATTATCAACATTTGAGGATTGTGAAAGGGACATTTCAAGATAATCAACACTATAATTTTTTTTTCTAAATTACCCTTCTAGATTTAGTACGTGATGTTTCTAGGCTATGGGATCTTGGATTAAGAGGTTTCTCTAGATAACATGAAGATTAGTGTAGTGATTTCATGATAATATACCAATAATGCTTTCAAAAAAGAAATAATTTTTTGACCTAGAAGGGTATTATATTTTTTTCCCTCATCTTCCTTCATCCATGACTAGACATACCCAGAGAGGGGTAAAGTCTAAATATAGCCAATAATGTAAAGAATACTTTGAAGAGATTATATAGCATTTGACCACAACACATATTTTGACCATATTGAAATTATTAAATGGATATGTGGTCTACTATGATTCATCTTGTATGGGAAATGGATGTGTGCTGATTTAGGGTGACCATGTTGTGGCATATGTCTCCCTTAAAATCTGAAAACATGAAAATAATTACCTAACCCCTGACCTATAATTAGTAGCACTAATACATTTCTTGACTTTGTCCCATTATTATCTATTCATTTAGAAGCTTGTAGTTTATTGTGATCATTAGTTCATGGCATATGTTTCCTCTCTAAAGAAAATGAATTTGGGGTAGCATCATTGGGGTGAGTCTTTTTAGGGACTTGTTTTCATATAATCTATAACCAAGGAAAAGGTAATGGGGTCGTAGATATAATGCCTCGGCCTTAAACATCTCTTAATATTGAATTAAATGAATAATTCACATTGAGGATCTTTTCAGGTTTAGAGTTTTAGAGAATTAGGACATAACTGTTACATCTCAAAAGATTACAAAGTAGACACCTCTACTGAGTTTCCATAGAATAAAAAAAACTTTTAAAAAGAAACATGTCTAGTTCCATGTTGTATATAGCATGACTTTCCCTTGATCCCATACTTGACCCTATTCCACATTAAGTCCTGTGAAAATCATTTCAAAAAAACATGGGGTGAGCATAAAAAGCACAGTAAGGGATATACAAAGAATGAAAACTGTTAGTTTTTCAAACATCAAGTAAACCATGTATACTTTATCAAAGTAATACCTTCACCTTCATGAAGTAGTAAAAACTCTTCACTGAATAAAATATCATTACTTACCCTTTTGTAACCAAAGGATTACCATAAAACCCATATAAAGAACACATAACATATAAAGGTAACTTGGGACATAAACATACATAAGTGGAATAACCATACGGTCGACTTCCACACATATCACTTAATGGAATAGCCATACGGACAACATCCATACATACTTAATGGAATAGCCATACGGCCGACTTCCATACCCAATGCATTGGAGGTTAAAACGTAACCACCCATCCTGGTATTCACGGCACCACCCGTCATATGGTTTATCATGTAACCACCCATCAAATGTCCAAGTACCATTATAAAAATCATAAGATATAAAAAAAATATAATGGAAAGAAAACATTTCCACACTTTGATCAAAATATATCACTTAAATATATTGACATAAAAAATCCATTATAAAAACCATTTTCAATACCAAAATAAATAAAATAGTATATGGTATTTATTTCATTTTAAAAAAAACATTACGGCTTTTTTAGGAAGCCAAAGACCAAATAATACTCGCGGGGGGAAAGCTCATTGTCACCGCGTACATTAAAAGAAACATTCCATTTTGTCGTTTTTTAAAACTCTTCGTAGAAAAAGATTCATTTTGTATAAAGGTAAAAGTCAAAGGGGTTTATACACTGTATAAAAGAAAGTTGTGTATAAAACGAAATATGCCTCAATGAAAGGAGATTGAGACGAAGTCCCTTACCTCGGGTCCGACTTGACTCGATCATTATTTAACGTCCTGAATAATAAACTTGAGTTAATTTCTACTTGCTTAAGAACATTTTTCAAGATTATTATTCCTTTTATATCACTTATTTCCATGTTATAAACATTATGTAGTTAATAATGTTTGTTTTGTCGATATTTGGTTCTTAAGTCGAAAGTGGACTTCTTACAATTACATGTTGTTCGTGTGGTCAATGGTTCTTTATATCTGGAATGACATTCCTGATTTGGATATCATATATATCCATCTTATACATGTATTTATAATATTACATAATCATTTAGAGGTAACAAATGAAATGCACCGTTCATGGAGACAGTAAGCCGTACGTACGCATGAACGCTACTTTCATTTCTTTGTCATATTAATATAATTAAAACCAAATGAGAGGTATGTATATTTTAATTCCAGAATTATATTCATCATTTAGATGTATCATTCATAATATATATCCATTATATACATGTACTTATAATAGTACATTACATTTGGGGATAAGAAATGAAATGCACAGTTCATGGAGACGGTAAGTCGTACGTACGCATGAACGCTACTTTCATTTCTATCCCATACTTTAATGGAAATAAATAATCATGATATAGAGGAATATTTTAATTCCATTATAAAATCATATATAATAACTTTAAATCCATCCTTTATACATTCCACATATGGCATTAACGAATCAAATCACTTTGAGGGGGTGGTAGTCCACACTTCCAAAAATGAAATTATCGTGTTTACACACAATGGAAACCATGAAGGTATACCACAAATGAAAAATAAATAAGAATAAGGAAAACATAAACATAATATATATCATATATAAATATAGTGACATCTTAATGGCCACCATTAAAGGTGTTTAAAAGAAGATTGAACAATCATCGTTTCGTGAGGCAGAAATTCGCCAACCACAGAAACAGTATGTTCTTTAATCATTAGATGTAGATGTGTGTAAGTTTAGCTCGAAATATTCTTATAACAACATCCTAGTATATTTAAGATACTGTAGTTGTTACAAAAGAAATGAATAAAAAGTTTTTAGGGGGTTGGAGAAGAAAAATAAAACAAAAGAACACAAGTGAAGACATTACCTTAAAATCGGGTAACTCTCTTAGATTTGTGCTCAAAGGCTTCCTTGGGAAGACTTCTACCCAAATTGAGGCTTCAAGGAGTAATAGAGGGATATGGAGAGACAAAATGGGTAGGGGTTGGCCGAGCCAAAGGCTTTTGAAGTGTGGGTAAGGTGGTAGAGGTGGGGGTCTTTTATAAGAGGAGAGGAGGGGCACTCTTGGAAAGTAAAGAAATGTTACTTTATTTTAAAATGATTTTCGGATTCAAAAGGTCTCACATTGATATAATTCGAGGGTACTGTGATAAGGGTTCGAAATATACCCACTAAATAGGTTTTCTACATGTGTAGGTCATAGATTTTACATTATCTTTTCATTTTATTTAAATCCTTTCTTAATGAGGTAATCACTACATCATCATGATGTCATAAATAATTTAATATATTTAATGTATAAAAATTATAAAAAAAATATCATGATGTAGGAAATCGTTTTATCTTTCTAATTAATATTTATAGTCAAAAATCGGACTTTTATAAACCCATTTAAAAATTGTTTTAGTAAAAAATCTCATGTTTGTGTCATTTTTACTTTAACATTAAATAAAAAGTTATTTATGTCATTTCCTAACCATAGTGGATCCATGGTGTCCCCAAGTTGACCCATGGATTGTATTGGTCGGCCATGAAACATCCAATGAGGGTAGGACATGTGTCAAGCTCATCTAATATTATTAAAACATTATTTTTACCTTAAACTACACTAATTACCTCTAATCGCGATTAAAAACTTAATAAGTTACTATTCACCAAAAAATTATTTTAATCCCATTGAACTGCATTTTACTTCTTAATGAAAACCATGTATGTCGTATTTTTGAAATTCAAAACACAGAAGTGGTAAAATTTTATTTAAACGAAAAATCAGTTTTTATAAGTACCACTTAGTGGTTTCACTATTCATCAAAAATTGTTGTTTTTCAGAAAAATACCAAAACTTCACCCTAAGCTATATTTGATATTCCGAATTCAAAAATGATGTCTATTTTACAAAATTCAAAACATATAAGTTGCATTAATTAATTTAATAATTAATTCCCACTGTCATGACAAATAGCGTGTTTTTATGAAACAATAAGTATCAAAAGATTGACACCAGTTTAGGTCCAATTTCAAAGTGAAATTGATTCCAATGACCACCATTGGATTAAATGGTAAAAATATATTCTAATTTCACTTTAAAACCAATTCAAAATATAATCTAATCATATAAATAAATTATATTAAAAAGGGGTTTTGAATTAAAATACAACATTTTACACTATTCATTAAAAAATGAACTTTATCGGAAAAATACCAAAAATTTACACAAAGTAAATATTGATGTCCCGATTCTAAAGAAGAGTTTTATTTGGTCCAATAGAATGTATAAGAGTGAACAAAATTATATTTAATGACGTTTCTCCATCAAAAGGCGATAAGTGAACCTTTAGTGACAACTAGGGCATATACGCCTAAAATTGAATTCTTTCCATATTTTAATCCTTTGTCTTTTATTATATAAAATTAAAAACATTTAAAAAACCTATATAATCATATTTTAGTTATTTCTATCCATTACCTCCAATACAACGACTATGTGTTAACTACCATTTAAAATAATATTATTTTATTACTAGTGTGCAACGAAAGATTTCAATGAAACTCTTTGTTGCGTATCAGGTACGCTATCGAACATAGAAACCCTTTTAGAGTAAAATTAATATTTAATTCGTAAATATTAATAAATATGAAAATGTTTTATTCATTATTTACCTGGGATGTTACATCCTTCCCCCATTTTGGGAATTGCGTCCTCGCAATTTTATTCACTTATCAAAATAAGTGGGGGTATTTATCCCTCATAGCATTTTCAGATTCCCACATTGCCTCTTCAACAATATGGTTTTTCCACAAAACCTTTACCTGGTGAATTACCTTATTTCAAAACACTTGCTCTCTTCGGTCAAGAATCTGGACTGGTTGTTCTTCATAAGATAGGTTCTCCTCCAGCTGAACTACCTCTGGACTCAAAACATGAGATGGATCTGGCATTTACTTCCTCAACATCGGAACATGAAAAACATTGTGTACCTGAGATAAACTCGGAGGTAAAGCCACTCGGTAAGAAACTGATCCAACTTTCTCCATAATTTCATATGGTCCAATAAACCTTGGACTCAGCTTTCCTTTCTTACCAAATCTCACCACACTTTTCCAGGGAGAAACCTTGAAAAAAACATGATCACCTAACTCAAAAGATAGATCCTTCCTATAGTTATCCGCATAACTCTTCTGCCTGTTCTGAGCTGTTCTCATGTGTTTTTGAATCAACTGAAATTTTTCTGCCAACTCTTCTACCAATTCTGGTCCCGTCAGCTTCCTTTCACCCACTTCATCCCAAAATGCTGGAGTTCGACACCGCTTCCCATATAATGCCTCAAATGGTGCCATCTGTATACTGGAATGAAAACTGTTATTATAATAAAACTCCACCAAAGAAAGATGTTGGTCCAAACTTCCCTGATAATCCATCAAACAAGCCCGTATCATATCCTCCAAGGTCTGAATTGTTCGTTCTGACTACCCATTTGATTGCGGATGAAAAGCTGTACTAAAATTTAATTCAGTACCCAACGACTTCTAAAGGCCTTTCCAAAAGTTAGATGTAAACTTGGGATCACGTTCGGACACAATAAAGAGAGGAACTCCATGTAATCTATCTCTTTAAGATACAAACAGGAAAGTTGATCTAGGGAAAAATTATCTTGTATAGCAAGGAAATGAGCCGATTTATTCAAGAGATCAACAATAACCCAGATTGAATTATTACCTCTAGATGTCTTCGGTAATCCCATGACGAAATCCATGGATATATTTTCCCATTTCCACTTTGGCACTGGTAAAGGCTGAATCATCCCTTTCGGTAATTGTTGATCTACTTTTACCTGCTGACAAGTCAAACACTTCACAGTAAAAACCAGCAATATCTCTTTTTATTCCATCCCACTAGTAATACTCCCGCAGATCCTTGTACATCTTAGTACTGCCAGGATGAACTGAAAATGGGGAACTATGAGCCTCACATAACAACTCATTCTTCAACTGTGAATCACCAGGGACACATAATCTCTTCCCAAACCTCAAAACACAATCATTATCAATGTTGAATTCATGCAACTTACCCTTCTAAACCAGCTCTACCCTTTTCTGCAACTCACTGTCTTGCTTCTGTGCTTGCTTGATTCTATTAGATATGGATGATCTCACTGATACCTGAAACAAAACAGAAGAACTTCCTGCACCAACAAATTCTATGCCAAAGTTCATCAAATCAAAAACCAAAGGATCTCGTTCCAAACTTAGCATGGTTAATGAAGCATTACTTTTTCAACTCAAAGCATCGGCCACTTTATTTTCTTTTCCCGAATGGTAATGAATTATACAATCATAATCCTTGATTAATTCCATCCATCTCCTATGTCTCGTGTTCAATTATTCATGGGTGAATATATACTTTAAACTTTTGTGATCCGTATATATTTCACACTTTTACTCCATACAAATGATGCCTCCAAATTTTTAAAGCGAAAACAACAGCAGCTAATTCCAAATAATGTGTAGGGTAATTTACCTCATGAGTTTTCAACTGACGTGAAGCATAAGCAATTACCTGATCATTCTGCATAAGGACACATCCAAGTCCCTTCAATGAAGTATCACTGTATATAACAAACTCACCATTCCTGGAAGGAAGTGCCAAAACTGGAGCATTCACCAATCTTCTTTTCAACTCCTGAAAACAATCATCGCATTCTTTTATCTAGATGAACTTAACACCCTTACGAGTTAGCTTAGTCATTGGACTAGATAACTGTGAAAAAATTTCAACAAACCTTCGGTAGTAACCTGCCAAACCAAGAAAACTACGGATCTCAGTTACATTTTTGGGTCTTTTCCATTCTTCAACAACTTTTGTTTTAGCAGGATCAACAGTTATGCCATATTTTGAAACAATGTGACCTAGGAAAGAAATTTGTTGTAACCAAAACTCACACTTGCTGAATTTTCCATATAGTTTATTTTCTTTTAAGGTTTTCAAGATAACCCTTAAATGACTTTCATGATCCTCTTTACTTTTAGAAAACACTAAAATATCATCGATGAAAACAACCACAAACTTATCCAAGAACTCATGGAAAATTCTATTCATAAGGTCCATGAATACAACAGGTGCATTGGTTAACCCAAAAGGCATAACTACAAATTCATAATGGCCATATCTAGTACGGAACGCAGTCTTAGGAATGTCTGATTCATTTACTTTCAACTGATGGTTACCCGACCTCATGTCAATCTTCGAAAAATACTGATCTCCCTGGAGTTGATCTAACAAATCATCGATATGAGGAAAAGGATACTTGTTCTTAACAGTAATATTATTCAAGGCCCTATAATCAATGCAAAGTCTCATTGAGCCATCTTTCTTTTTAACAAACAAGACAGGAGCACCCCATGGTGATGTTCTAGGTCGAATAAAACCTTTATCTAATAACTCCTGCAATTGTTTCTTTAACTCTAAAAGTTCAAATTGATCCATTTGATAAGGGGGTTTTGAAATTGGCTTAGAATCAGGAACTAAGTCAACAGAAAATTCAACTTCCCGATCATGAATAATACCAGGAAACTCATCAGGAAAAACATCAAGATACTCATTTACCACTGGCACATCATTAATCTGAACAGTTCATTTATTTTCAACAATATGTGCAAGGTAAAATTCATTTCCATATTTTACTAGTTTCTCAACTTCCTGATATGTTATCAAAATCAAGGGTTCATTCTTGTACACAAACTGAAAATCCTTCTCAAAAGAAACCATTTTAGCTCTGCAGTCAATCTTAGCATGATAAATAGAAAGCCAATCCATGCCCAAAATAACATCAACTATACTAGAGGAAAAACAATAAGGTTTGCGGGTAGATTCTTTCCACACACAAGGATAGTAAGGTTCTTATAATTCCTTTTTGTCTCAACGTTCCCTCTGGGTTTTTTTTACCATAAGTTCAGGGTTCATATCTTGAGATGGAATTTCCAATTTACTAGAAAACTTCTCAGAAATGAAAGAATGTGTAGACCTTGAATCAAACAACACATTGGCATAATCTGAACAAACAAACAGTGTACATGATACTACTTCATTCGATGGCCCAACATCTGCTGAAGTTTTTACAATGGATTTCACCACCCCTTTCTGCTTATAGTCTGGCTGCTTTCCCCCATTTGAGTTCTTCATTGGACACTAGTTTGCATAATGACCCATTTCATTACACTTAAAACATCTTACCGTTGGCTTTTCATTGCCTGCTTGATCATCTTCCTTACAGTTACGAGAAATATGACCAGACTTACCACACCGAAAGCACTTACCAGACTTGGATAAACATTATCGACGATGCATTTTACCACACTTCTCATAGGATGGATATTTGGTTTTCTTACCTCCTTGCTTCTTTGATGAATTCTTCCCCTTTGGCTGCCAACTAGACCTCTTATTCTGTTGTTTATCATAGAACACCTGATCATCAGAAAACTCCATTTCCACCTTCTCCAAACATCGAACAAGTTTTTCATAACTTTTGAACTCACGAGAAGCTAAAGCCCTTTGATACTTTGGCTTTAACCTTGAGTAAAAATGGTTTATTTTACTATCAAGATATCATATGAAGTTTGGAGCATACCTTTCCAATCGAGTGAACTTTGCTTCATAAGAATCCATTGAATCATCCTCCTGCCTCAATTCTAGGAACTGTTTTTCCATCCTAAGACGAACCACCATAGGAAAATATTTCTCAAGAAACATACCTTTGAATTCGTCCCAGTGAAGATCCTCAATCTCATCACTATCCCTGATATTTTTCTCCATCGACCACCCCTGATCAGCTTCACCTTCAAAACGGTAAACAGCAAGACTAACCTTTTGATGTTCTGAACACCCCATGACATCAACAATCTTCTCCAGGGCTTTAATCCACCCTTCAGCTTGCATGGGGTCAGATGATCCTCTGAATGATGGGGGGTGTTGCCTCATGAAATGTTCCACCACTGACATGTTCATATACGGTTGATCTGGCTGATCTCGTGCATGGATACCACCACCATTTATAGCCTGAGTCAACTGTGCCATGACTGCAACAAACAGTTCAGTTCTGATTCCGACCATCTCAGGTTGCTGATTTGGAAGGTTGTCTTCCCCCTGATGTCGTCCCAACATAGCTGCTTTGTTTCCTCTATGGAAAACCATTCTGAACATAGAAATATCTTAGGCAAAGCAACATGGTAATCCTTAAATGCTATATCATTTCAGTCATACCATAAATTAACTTATAATTTAACAATTTTCTAACTCCTAAAGTTGTCTAAACCGACCTCTGATACCAACTATAAGGCCATGGCCTTAAACATCTCTTAATATTGAATTAACTGAATAATTCAAATTGAGGATCTTTTCAGGTTTAGAGTTTTAGAGAATTAGGAGATAACTGTTACATCTCAAAAGATTACAAAGTAGACACCTCTACTGAGTTTCCATAGAATAAAAATACTCTTAAAAAGAAACATGTCTAGTTCTATGTTTTATATAGCATGACTTTCCCTTGATCCCATCCTTGACCCTATTCCACATTAAGTCCTATGAAAAACATTTAAAAAAAACTTGGGGTGAGCATAAAAAACTCAGTAAGGGATACACAAAGAACGAAAACTGTTAGTTTTTCAAACATCAAGTAAACCATGTATAATTTATCAAAGTAATACCTTCACCTTCATGAAGTAGTAAAAACTCTTCACTAAATAAAATATCATTACTTACCATTTTGTAACCAAAGAATTACCATAAAACCTATATAAAGAACACATAACATATAAAGGTAACTTGGGACATAAACATACTTAAGTGGAATAACCATACGGTCGACTTCCACACATATCACTTAATGGAATAGCCATACGGACAACTTCCATACATACTTAATGGAATAGCCATATGGCCCACTTCCATACCCAATGCATTGGAGGTTATAACGTAACCACCCATCATGGTATTCATGGCACCACCCGTCATATGGTTTATCACGTAACCACCTGTTAAATGTCCAAGTACCATTATAAAAATCATAAGATATAAAACAAATATAATGGAAAGAAAACATTTCCACACCTTGATCACAATATATCACTTAAATATATTGACTTAACAAATCCATTATAAAAACCATTTTCAATACAAAAATACATAAAAGAGTATATGGTATTTATTTCATTTTAAAAAAAACATTACGTCTTCTTCAGGAAGCCAAAGACCAAATAATACTCGCAGCGGTGGAAAAGGTCGTTGTCACCGCGTATGTTAAAAGAAACATTCCTTTTTGTCATTTTCTAAAATGCTTCATAGAAAAAGATTCCTTTTGTATAAAGGTAAAAGTTAAAGGGGTTTATACACCGTATAAAAGAAATTTTTGTATAAAACGAAATATGCCTCAATGAAAGGAGATTGAGACAAAGTCCCTTACCTCGGGTCTGAATTGACTCGATCATTCTTTAACGTCCAGAATAATAAACTTAAGTTAATTTCTACTTTCTTAAGAACCTTTTTCAATCTTATTATTCCTTTTATATCAATTATTTCCATGTTATAAACATTATGTATTTAATAATTTTTGTTTTGTCGATATTTGGTTCTTAAGTCGAAAGTGGAGTTTTTACAATTACATGTTGTTCGTGTGGTCAAAGGTTCTTTATATCCAGAATGACATTCCTGATTTGTATATCATATATATCATATATATCCAGCATATACATGTATTTATAATATTACATAATCATTTAGAGGTAATAAATTAAATGCATCGTTCATGGAGACGGTAAGTCGTACGTACGCATGAACGCTACTTTCATTTATTTGTCATATTAATAGAATTAAAACTAAATGAGAGGTATGTATATTTTAATTCCAAAATTATATTCATCATTTATATTTATCATTCATAATATATATCCATTATATACATGTACTTATAATAGTACATTACATTTGAGGATAAGAAATGAAATGCACCGTTCATGGAGACGGTAAGCCGTACGTACGCATGAACGCTACTTTCATTTCTATCTCATACTTTAATGGAAAAAAATAACAATGATATAGAGGTATATTATAATTCCAGTATAAAATCATATATAATAACTTTAAATCCATCCTTTATACATCCCACATACGGCATTAACGAATCAAATCACTTTGAGGGGGCGGTAGTCCGCACTTCCTAAAATGAAATTATCGTGTCTACCCACAATGGAAACCATAAAGGTATACCACAAATTAAAAATAAATAATCATAAGTAAAACATAAACATAATATATATCATATATAAATATAGTTACATATTAATGGACACCATTAAAGGTGTTTAAAAGAAGATTGAACAATCATCGTTTCGTGAGGCAGAAATTCGCCAACCACATAAATAGTATGTTCTTTGACCATTAGATGTAGATGTGTGTAAGTGTAGCTCTAAATATTCTTATAACAACATACTAGTATATTTAAGATACTTTATTTTTTACAAAAGAAATGAATAAAAAGAGTTTAGGGGGTTGGAGAAGCAAAATAAAACAAAATAACACAAGTGAAGACATTACCTTAAAATCGGGTAACTCTCTTAGATTTGTGCTCAAAGGATTCCTTGGGAAGACTTATTCCCAATGTGAGGCTTAGAGGAGTAAAATATGGATGTGGAGAGACAAAATGGGCAGGGGTTGGCCGAGCCAAAGGCTTTTGAAGTGTGGGTAAGGTGGTAGAGGTGGGGGCCTTTTATAAGAGGGGAGGAGGGGCACTCTTGGAATGTAAAGAAATGTTACTTTATTTTAAAATGAGTTTCGGATTCAAAAGGTCCCACATTGATATCATTAGAGGGTAAGGTGATAAGGGTTTGAAATATACCCATACAATATGTTTTGGACATGTGTAGGTCATAGATTTTATATTATCGTTTCATTTTATTTAAATCCTTTATTAATGAGGTAATCGCTGCATCATCATGATGTCATAAATAATTTAATATATTTAATGTCTAAAAATTATTAAAAAAATATCATGATGTAGGAAATATGTTTAGATTTCTAATTAATATTTATAGTCAAAACTCTGACTTGTATAACCCCATGTAAAAATTGTTTTAGTAAAATATCTCATGTTTGTGTCATTTTTACTTTAACATTAAATAAAAAGTTATTTATGTCATTTCCCAACCAAAGTGGCTCCATGGGGTCCCCAAGTTGACCCATGTATTTTATGGGTCGTCCATGACACATCCAATGAGTTTAGGACATGTTTCAAGCTCATATAATATTATTAAAATATTATTTTTACCTTAAACAACACAAATTACCTCTAATCGCGATTAAAAACTTAATAAGTTACTATTCACCAAAAAATTATTTTAATCCCATTGAACCACATTTTACTTCTTAATGATAACCATGTATGTCATAATTTTTAAACTCAAAATACATAAGTGGTAAAATTTCATTTAAATGAAAAATCAGTTTTTATAAGTACCACTTAGTGGTTTCACTATTCATCAAAAAATTGAATTTTTTCAGAAAAATACCAAAACTTCACCCTAAGCTATATTTGATATTCTGAATTCAAAAATGATGCCTATTTTAAAAAATTCAAAACATATAATTTTCATTAATTAATTTAATTATTAATTCCCTCTGTCATGACAAATAGCGCATTTTTATGAAACAATAAGTATAAAATGATTGACACCAGTTTAAGTCAAATTTCAAAGTGAAATTGATTCCAATAACCACCATTGGGTTAAATGGTAAAAATATATTCTAATTTCACTTTAAAACCAATTCAAAATATAATCTAATCATATAAATAAATTAGATTAAAAGGAGGTTTTGAATTAAAATACAACATTTTACACTATTCATTAAAAAATGAACTTTATCGGAAAAATACCAAAAATTTACAAAAAGTAAATTTTGATGTCCTGATTCTAAAGAAGAGTTTTATTTAGTCCAATATAATGTATAAGAGTGAAAAAAACTATATTTAATGAAGGTTCTCTATCAAAAGGCGATAAGTGAACCTTTAGTGAGAACTAGGGCATATACGCCCAAAATTGAATTCTTTCCATATTTTAATCCTCTATATTTTACTAGATAAAAGTAAAAACATTTAAAAAACATATATAATCATATTTTAGTCTTTTATATCCATTCCCTCCAATACAACGGCTATGTGTTAACTACCATTTAAAATAATATTTTTTTATTACTAGTGTGGAACGAAAGATTTCAATGAAACTCTTTGTTGCGTATCGGGTACGCTATCAAACATAGAAACCCTTTTAGAGTAAAATTAATATTTAATTCGTAAATATTAATAAATATGAAAATGTTTTATTCATTATTTACCTGGGATGTTATAGTAGATGCTTGGATTAGGATTGTTACAGTAAAAACATTGAAAGATTCTACGGATGAGGGAAATTTATTATTCTTTTCCCCAAATAAATAATGTGGCCAAAGAGAACTGTAGAGGTGTCTTCTTGGCCAGTGTTCAGCTGATATGATCCCTTTTTTAGTTGATTTAGATATAGAAACCAATTTAAGAATTGTGTTTTCATTCTCTATTGATCAAAAATGTTGGGTAGGTTATTGGTGAGTGGTATTTGAATCCTAGGAGAGTTCTCTGTTTAAAGGGTTTCTTCGTGGTGTTGTTGTAATTGTGGATTGTGGCAATTCACAATATCCACCATTATCAATGGTTCGTCCAACTACATACCACCAAGTTGTTTTATGATCTATGTTAGTAGTTATATTGTCCATTTATGAGGCGGGTTGTTTCTAACATTGTGTCACAATGTTATACATGTCAGTGTGTTAAATAAGAGCACCAAAGACCCTCCAATTTTTATAAGACACTACCCATTCCTAGTAGGAAGTAGGATGATATCTCTATGAACATTATTGTTCACTAACCTCATATACCATGGTGATAGAATCCTACTTGGTTTTTCGTTGAATATCTAACCAAATCATCCCACTTAATTCTAATTAGGGATTCTTCCAATGTAGATAACGAGGTGGTGTACTTCTTATCTCTCCCCAAATAGATGGACTGAGTGCAAGATTTCTTTCATGTGTCATAGCAGAGGAGGTACGTGCATGATCTGTCAGACGTCATCGACTAGGGTGAGTTGGAATATGATGATGGATGATGGTTGTAGAGTTCCTAGTTGAGATAGAATAAATGGGAGGGATCTTCATTCATGGTTGACTCCTCTAGTGTGGGTTTGGTGGCATCATGGAATTCTCTAGGAGAACAGATGGGAGTAAGAGGCTCGGATTCATGCTTGATACCCCATTTGTTTGTTTACCCTTGTTTTGGCTTACAAGGACGTGAACTTAAAAAGGGGGGAGTAATGTAATGTCCTCAAAATTCCATGTAATTTTTTTCAATTTATAGTGGATTATTTCAAGACAATATGATAGGAAAAAACCTGATTTTATACCCCATTAATCCTAGAATTTATTTTATAACTTTTCTAATTTTCATTTAAATAAACGTGCAAGAGGGGTTTTAAATATTTTTAAATGGTGCACGAATCAAAATTCTAAGGGCACTATTGAACTCAGAATGTTGAGATTCTGCTATGAGTAACCTAACTTTGCCTTGTAAGGGTGGACTAGAAAAGATAGTTTTCAGAATTTTTGAAGAAAAATATTATAATTTAAAATTATATTTTATTCATTTTCTCAACCATTTAGCAGTGACATGATGAGAATATAGTGTGAAGATAAGGTGATGAAGATTCACATTTATCGAATCCCTTTAATGGATCTTTATACGCTGTATAACGACCCATTAAATGAATCATAATAGAAACTCTATGATGTGTTTTTCTTTTAATGGGTTAACACATTGCAGAAATTGGGATCAAAACTTGGTACTCCTATGACGGATCTCGTTTGAGAATCGTATTCAATGTTGAATGAAGAATTGTAGTTAATCTCCATCGACATTGACCCACCCTGATGAACTTGATCAGATAGAGATGAATGCCAATAAAATCCCATCAAATGGATCATTCTAACAATGAACCTCCACATAGGTGTTGGTTTTAATTGAATTTATTTTCTAGTTTATCATTCTAAAACAAAAAATATTGATCAACCGACATAGAGGTTGATCCACATATAGATTGTTCTTGTGGGGGGGTGCCTTTTCTTAGGTTTTTTGTATCAAGATTAAATTTTTTGTTTGATAGAACATTATTTATAAAAAACTTCTTGATTTAAACTCTAATATGGAGGGCACATTCTCAACCAAACAAGGCTTCAGCCCCTCCACATTGTTCTTTTTTAATGGCCAATCCTCCATGTTGATTGTGATGCAATATCAAGTCCTTATAAGTGAAGTAAGAGCACCATGGATACTGGAGTAGAGAACGACATGAATATTGTACTACCAAAACATTCCTAATGGTCCATGGAAGAACCTATTGGTAGAATCAGGTAGGTGTAGGTGTGCCCTGATATTGCACCAAAAGAGGTGATGTAGCGAGATAGAGCCATGAAGGTGAGGCGAAAGCCGCTAGTAGTGGGCCAGCGGTTGGCGAAGGGAGGCAAACAACCACCTCATCAGCTGAACAACCTATGCCATATGAGCCAAACTCCTGCTAGCATGCGATCTAGTGACTGAGTATGGGGACCATGGGGTGGTGAGATATGGCTGTCCACAGCGTACTATAAGCCAAACTCCCATGAGTTTTGATGGAGGGGAACTAACTCGTGCTCATGGTCCTAGTAGAGGAGTACGGCCCACCTCTACGGGCCGGGCTGACGACATTTTACAGGGCCACTGGGTGGCTTGAGTAGGAAACAAATTGGCCTGATGGTTATTGGTTGGGAAAGATAGGATTAGGTCATCAGGCAACCTGATGGGATTGACCATTGGTCAAACTAGGTCAGGTCTAGTTATGCCAAATGGGCCAAGACCACTACTCAAGGTGGACTGAGCCAAAAAAACCTAAATCTGGTCAGATCGAGTCAGTCGAACCCAACTGGGCCATGTAGGGACCCCAGGCAGGGTTGGTAGGGTCAGTCTAATTTTTTTTTATCATGCCAAAATGCAACTAACCTCTGTTTACTAAAATTCTAATATCTGTCAAACAGGTTTCCTAATGGATGGCCTATTTGTAACATTGGATCCTCATGGTGTGAAATATATTTTTGAATTATCTATGGAGTTTTTTATTGAAGTTGAGATATGAAAAATGGCTTGAGGAGTGGTTTCTGCTGGAATCATGTTCACCACATGTGGGAATCCTACAGCTGACTGAGACTGAAATACTAGAAACAAGCAACCATGTGTGGATAAGCTACATGTTACCCTATGTAAATCAGCAACGATGTCCTAGTGGGAAGTGTCTCTGTGTGACTTGGAAGAACCATGGTGGGGAGTGGATTTGTGTGACCAGAAAGTCCCACAATGCAGATCATTGATGAGTACATCAATATGATTTCCATGGTGGGAAGTGGCTCAGTGTGACCTGGAAGGTCCACGGTGGGGAGCAACTCAATCTGACATAGAATACCCATGGTACTAATCCGAGATGAGTACCCCAACAGTCCAAGGTGTTCATTATTGAAACTAATGACTCTATTTCTCTTATTTCTTCCTGTCTCATTGATGTGTTAATGTTTTTAACTGATATTTTTCCTTACACGATGGAGTTAGTAATGCCACTAGGTAAAAAATTGAGTAAAAGGTTTAAGTATTCTATCTTGTACACTCACCGCGTCGAGGGTCATGTTGGAATGGGATTTCATGTTTTTGGAGATGGACATCGTTGAAAAGATTATTTCTATGGATTGGATGGTGTCTTTTCAAGTGAACATTTATTTTTATCGATGGTGGGTGATTTTTGTGGAATATGATGGAGGTATAAATATTATACAAAGTGAATGTGATCCTCGATTGGGATGTGTTGGACCTACAAATATGGAATGGTGAAACAAATAACTTCATTTCATTTCCCTCATGATAGAATAAAATGTTAGTATTTTTTAGGGTTTATTACATCATGTGGTGGATGATATTCTATAGTTATTTCTATAAGATTTCACGGGCTTTCCCCTTGAGAAGGATATGGAGTTCACCACTGATTTGGGTGATGAAAAAGTAAAAAATATCGCTTCCTGAATTCTTTTATGGCCCCATGAAGTTGGAAAGATTAAATTTAAAACTAGATGATTTTAAATATAAAACATTTATTTGCCCAAGCGTCTGACCATGGGTTTCCTAGGTTCTATTTCTGAAAAAGGACAATAAATTTCTCTGATTTTGTACCTTTTAAGGAAAGCTAAATAAGTTGATGTTAAAGAAAAAGAACAATTTTCCCTATATTGATGTCCTTTCGGTCTACTTAAAGGGAAAAGATGGGTATTCAGGACCAATGTTCATTATAGTAATCACCATTCCCAGGTTAGATTGGAAGATGTTCTAAAAATAGACTAATGAAGTACGTATGAAACTTTTGTGTTTTTGGCCAGGTCAATCGGGTTGAATAATCCTCCAAAAGTCTCCTTATAGATTTTAAACAAGGTCTTCTATGAGTATCAAAACACAATTTTTATGGTTTTTTGGGATGAAATCCAGGTCTATTTTAGGACTGAAGAGAATCATTATTGACATTTGAGGATTGTGAAAGGCACATTTCAAGATAATCAACAGTATAATTTTTTTTCTAAATGACCCTTCTAGATTTGGGATGTGATGTTTCTAGGCCACGGGATCTTGGAATAATAGGGTTCTTTAGACCACGTGAAGATTAGTGTAGTGATTTCACGGGAATATAAAAATAATTCTTTCAAAGAGGAAAGAATTTTTTGTCCTATAAGGGTATTATATGTTTTTTTTCTCTCGTCTTCCTTCATCCATGACTAGACTTAGCCAGATAGGGGTAAGGTCTAAATATAGACAATATTGTAATGAATCCATTGAAGAGATTATAGAGCATTTGATCACAACCCCTATTTTGACCATATTGAAATAATTAAATGGATATGTGGTCTACTGTGATTCATCTTGTACGGGAAATGGATGTGTGCAGATTTAGGGTGACCATGTTGTGGCATATGTCTCTCTTAAAATCCGAAAACATGAAAATAATTACCCAACCCATGACCTATAATTAGCAGCACTAATACATTTCATTACTTTGTCCCGTTATTATCTATTCATTTTAAATCTTGTAGTTTATTGTGATCATTAGTTCATGGCCTATGTTTCCTCCCAAAAGAACATGAATTTGGGGTAGCGTCATTGGGGTGAGTCGCTTTAGCAGACTTGTTTTCATATAATCTATACCCAAGGAAAAAGGTAATGTGGTTTTAGATGCTTGGAGTAGGATATTTACAGTAAAAACATTGAAAGATTCTACTGATGAGGTAATTCGATGGTTCTTTTTCCCAAATAAATATTGTGGACAAGGAGAACTATGGAGGTGTCTTCTTGGCCAGTGTTCAGCTGACATGATCCCTTTTGTAGTTGATTTAGAGATAGAAACCAAGTTAAGAATTGTGTTTTCATTCTCTATTTATCCAAAATGATGGGTAGATTATTGGTGAGTGGTATTTGTATCCTGGGAGAGTTCTCTGTTTAAAGGGTTGCTCCGTGGTGTTCTTGTAATTGTGGAATGTGGCAATTCACAATATCCACCATTATCGATGGTTCGTCTAACCACATACCACCATGTTGTTTTATGATCTTTGTTAGTAGTTATGATGTCCATTTATGAGGTGGGTTGTTGCTAACATTGTGTCTCAATGTTATACAAGTCAGTGTGTTAAAGAAGAGGACCAAAGACCCTCCAATATTTATAAGACACTACCCATTCCTAGTGGGAAGTGGGATGATATCTATATGGACATTATTGTTCACTAACCTCGTATACCATGGTGATAGAATCCAACTTGGTTTTTCGTTGAATATCTAACCAAATCATCCCACTTAATTTCAATTAGGGATTCTGAAAATGTAGATGAGGAGGTGGTGTACTTCTTATATCTCCCCAAATAGATGGACTGAGTGTAAGATTTTTTCCACGTGTCATAGCAGAGGAGGTACGTGCATGATCTGTCAGATGTCATCGACTAGGGCGAGTTGGAAAATTATGATGGGTGATGGTTTTAGAGTTCCCAGTTGAGATAAAAGACATGGGATGGATCTTCATATATGGTTAACTCCTCTAGTGTGCGTTTGGTGGCATCATTGAAATCCCTAGGAGAACACATGGGAGAAAGAGGCTCGGATTCATGCTCGATACCCCGTTTGTTTGTTTAGCCTTGTTTTTGCATACGAGGACGTGAAGTTAAAAAGGGGGGAGTAATGTAATGTCCTATAAATTCCATGTAATTTTTTTCAATTTATAGTGGATTATTTCAGGACAAGATGCTAGGAAAAAACCTGATTCTATACCCCATTAATCCTAGAATTGATTTTTGAACATTTCTAATGTTCAGTTAAATAAATGTGCAAGTGGGGTCTTAAATCATTTAAAATGGTCCACGAAACAAAATTATAAGGGCACCATTGAACTCATAATGTTGAGATTATACTATGAAGAACCTATCTTTGGATTATAAGGGTGGACTAGAAAAGATAGTTTTCAGAATTTTTGAAGAAAAATATAATAATTTAAAATGATATTTTATTCATTTTCTCAACCATTTAGCAGTGACACGATGACACTTCAGTGTGAATATAATGTGATGACGATTCAAATTTATGGAATCCCTTTAATGGATCTTTATGTGCTATATAATGACCCATTAAATGAATCATAACAGAAACTCTTTAATGTGTTTTTATTTTAATGGGTTAACACATTGCAGAAATTGGGATCAAAACTTGGTAATCCTCTGATGGATCTATGTTTAGAATCTTATTCAATGATGAATGAAGAATGCTATTTAATATCCATCGACATTGACCCACCCTAATGGACACAATCAGAGAGAGACAAATGCCAATGAAATCCCATCAAATGGATCACTCTAACAATGAACCTCCACATAGGGGTTGGTTTGAATTGAATTTATTTTCTAGTTCATCATTATAAAAAAAAATATGTGGATCAACCGACATACAGGTTGATCCACAGATAGATTGTTCTTGTGGGGGGTTCCTTTTCTTAGGGTTTTTGTATCAAGATTAAATTTTTTGTTTGATAGAACATTATTCCTAAAAGTCTTCTTGATTTAAACTCTAATACGGAGGGAACAGGCTCAACCAAATAAGGATCGAGCCCCTCCACATTGTTCTTTTTTAATGGCCAATCCTCCATATTGATTGTGATGTAATATCAAGGCCTTAGATGTGAAGGAAGAGCACCATGGATATCGGAGTAGAAAACGACATGAAGATTGGACTACGAGAACATTCCTAATGGTCCATGAAAGAACATATTGGAAGCACCAGGTAGGTGTAGGCGTGCCACTACGTTGCACCAAAAGAGGTGATGCAGCCAGCTGGAGCCATGAAGGTGAGGCCGAAGCCGCTAATAGTAGGCCAGTGGTTGGAGAAGGGAGGAAACCAACTACCTTGTCAGCTGAATGACCTATGTCATATAAGCCAAAACTCCTGCTAGAACGTGATCCAGTGACTGAGTACAGGGACCATGGGGGTGGTGAGCTACAGCTAGCAACATCGTACTATAAGCCATACTCCCGTGCGTTCTGATAGAGGGGAACCAACTAGCGCTCATGGGCCTGGTAGAGGAGTACAGCCCGACTCTGCAGGCCGGGCCGATGACATTTTACAGGGCCACTAGGTGGATTGGGTAGGAAACAAATTGGCCTGATGGTTATTGGTTGGGAAAGATAGGATTAGGTCGTCAGGCGAAATGATGGGCTGGACCCTTGGTCGAACTAGGTCAGGTTTCGCTAGGCCAAATGGGCCTAGACCACTACTCAATGTGGACTGAGCCGAAAAAAAACCTAAATCTGGTCAGATCGGGTCAGTCGAAACCAACTGGGACATGTAGGGCCCCCAGGCAGGGTTGGTAGGTTCAGTCTGATTTTGTTGTATCAGGCCCAAACGCAACCAACCAATGTTAACTAAAATTCTAATATCTCTCAAACAGGTTTCCTGATGGATGGCCTATTTGCAACATTGGATCCTCATGGTGTGACATATATTTTTAATTCTCTAAGGAGATTTTTATTGAAGTTGAGATATGAAGAATGGATTGAGGAGTGGTTTCTGCTAGAATCATGTTCACCACATGTTGGAGTACTACAGCTAACTAAGACTGAAATACTGAAAACAAGCGACCATGTGTGTATTAGATACATGTTACCCTATGTTAATAAGCTATGATGGCCTAGTGGGAAGTGGCTCTGTGTGACTCGGAAGAACCGTGGTGGGGAGTGGATATGTGTGACCATAAATTCCCACAATATATATCATGGATGAGTACATCAATATAATTTCTATCGTGGGAAGTGGCTCTGTGTGACTTGGAAGGTCCACGGTGGGGAGCAACTCAGTGTGACCCAGCATACCCAAGGTACTAATAAGGGATGATCACCCCATCAGTCCAAGGTGTTTAGTATTGCAACTAATGGTCTTTATTCTATACTTTATATTGTACATGTTTGTTTTCTTTCTTTGTTATTATGCTTCAAGGATTGGTTTTTGGTATTTCCATTAGGTCTTGGGTCCCTAGTAAGAATTTTGTTTCTCACCCCGGTATGGGCTTCGGCCACACATGTTGTGTCTAGTGCAGACAACTACCACCTTGAAAGATGACTTGGTGGCCTAGGACCTGGTGGTGATTGGTGAGATCAGGAATGTAGGGAATACTACTAAAACATTTGATAGCTACTCAAAACATGCCCACGTGGAGGGTCTTTTAGTAGATGTATTCTCATAGATCTTATTTACAGTTTTATTTTTCAGTTTTAAATTTTTTTGGGTTTTTATTCTAGCCCATTTGACCCAACACATGTACTTTTACTCCATGGGTTTTTAGTGGTATGGCTGTTTTTTATTTCTAGTTTTTTAAGATGTGGTTTTGTGTATGTGCATACATGTACTAAGGAAAATGCCTCCCATTTGCTCGTTGACACCTTTGGTGCTAGTTTCCATCCTATGGCCTTCCAGAGGTAGTCTTGGGAGAGTCATGGAATGGGCACTAGGGGATGGTTTGTGATAGAGAAGTCCAGGCACACATACTTGGCAAAAACAGCTCAACCCAGACCATTCCATCGGTGTGTAACTATTGGGAACTTGTATTGATTTCACAAGGATCAATGCTCAAATAAGGGTGGTATAGGATATAAATCTTCATATTGGATGTCATCCTTGTCATAATCATATTGTATAGTTGTTTATCAGTGAGGAGGTCATGGATTAAGGTATAGATTATCTTCTAGGTAATGTTACTTTAGGATACAGCTGCAACTTAGTATGTGTTCCCATTCTTAGGCAGAAATAAGGAATCTTCCAAATGTGGATTGAGATCTAATGAAATCGAATGTTGGTTCTATGATAGTTTTAAGTTCCATTATAATTTTATCATCATTATTTGTTGTTCTATTTGATATTAATGACTCTATTTCTATTATTTCTTCCCATCTCATTGATGTGTTAATGTTTTTAACTGATCTTGTGCCTTACGCGATAGAGTTAGTAATGCCTCTAGGTAAAAATTGAGTAAAAGGTTTAAGTCTTCCATCTTGTACACTCACCGCATCGAGGGTCAAGTTTGAATGGTATTTCATGGTTTTGGAGATGGAAATCATTGAAAAGATTATTTCTATGGATTGGATGGTGTGTTTTCAAGTGAACATTTATTTTTTTCGATGGTGGGTGAGTGTTGTGGAATACAATGGAGGTAGAAATATTATCCATAGTGAATGTGATCCTTGATTGGGAAGTGTTGGACATACAATTATGGAATGGTGAAACACATTACTTCATTTCATTTCCCTCGTGATAGAAGAAAATGTTAGTATTTTTTAGGGTTGATTACATCATGTGGTGGATGAGATTATGTAGTTATTTCTATAAGATTTCACAGGATTTCCCCTTGAGAGGGATGTGGAGTTCACCACTGATTTGGGAGAAGAAAAAGCAAAAAATATCACTTCCCGAATTCTTCTATGGCCCCACGAAGTTGGAAAATGTGAATTTAAAACTAGATGATTTGAAATATAAAACATTCATTTGCCCAAGCGTCTGACCATGGGTTTCCTAGGTTCTATTTCTGAAAAATGACAATAAATATCTCTTGTTTGGTACCATTTAATGAAAGTTAAATATGTTGATGATAAAGAACAAGAACCATTTTACCTATATTGATGATCTTTTCAGTCTACTTAAGGGGAAAAGATGGTTCTTCCATACCAATGTGCATTATAGGAATCACCATTTCATGGTTAGATTGGAATATGTTCTAAAAATAGACTAATGATGTAGGTATGAAACTTTTTTGTTTTTGGTCAGGTCAATCGGGTTGAATAATCAACCAAAAGTCTCCTTGGATATTTTAAAAACGGTCTTCTATCATTATCAAAGCACAATTTTTGTGGTTTTTTTGGATGAAATAGTGGTCTATTTTAGGATGGAGGAGAATCATTATCGACATTTGAGGATTTGGAAAGGAACATTTCAAGATAATGAACACTATAATTTTTTTTTAAATGCCCCTTCTATATTTGGGATGAAATGTTTCTAGGCCATGGGATCTTGGATTAAGTGGTTTCTCTAGACAACGTGAAGATTAGTGTAGTGATTTTATGGGAATATACAAATAATTATTTAAATGAGGATATAATTTTTTCCCTAGAAGGTTATTATATGTTTTTTTCTCTCATCTTCCTTCATCCATGACTAGACTTACCCAGAGAGGGGTAAGGTATAAATATATCCAATAATGTAAAGCATCCATTGAATAGATTATATAACATTTGACCAGAACCCCTATTTTGACCATATTGAAATTTTGAAATGGATATGTGGTATAATATGATTCTTCTTGTACGGGAAATGGATGTGTGCTGATTTAGGGTGACCATGTTGTGGCATATGTCTCTCTTAGCATCGGAAAACATGAAAATAATTACCCAACCCATGACCTATAATTAGCAGCACTAATACATTTCCTGACTTTGTCCCTTTATTATCTATTCATTTAGAAGCTTGTAGTTTATTGTGATCATTAGTTCATGGCCTATGTTTCCTCCCAAAAGAACATGAATTTGGGGTTGCATCATTGGGGTGAGTCGCTTTAGCATACTTTTTTTCATATAATCTATACCCAAGGAAAAGGTAATGGGGTTGTAGATGCTTGGAGTATGATAGTTATAGTAAAAACATTGAAAGATTCTACTGATGAGGGAAATTTATGGTTCTTTTTCCCAAATAAATATCGTGGCCAAGGAGAACTGTGGAGGTGTCTTCTTGGATAGTGTTCAGCTGACATGAACCCTTTTTTAGTTGATTTAGAGATAGAAACCAAGTTAAGAATTGTGTTTGCATTCTCTATTGATCCAAAATGTTGGGTAGGTTATTAGTGAGTGGTATTTTTATCATGGGGGAGTTCTCTGTTTAAAGGGTTGCTTCGTGGTGTTGTTGTAATTCTGGAATGTGGAAATTCACAATATCCACCATTACCAACAGTTCTTCTAACCACATACCACCAAGTTGTTTTATGATCTATGTTAGTAGTTATGATGTCCATTTATGAGGTGGGTTGTTGCTAACATTGTGTCTCAATGATATACATGTCAGTGTGTTAAAGAAGAGCACGAAAGACCCTCCAATTTTTATAAGACACTACACATTCCTTGTGGGAAGTGGGATGATATCTCTATGGACATTATTGTTCACTAACCTCGTATACTATGTTGATGGAATCCTACTTAGTTTTTCATTGAATATCTAACAAAATCATCCCACACAATTCCAATTACTGATTCTGCCAATGTAGATGAGTTGGGTTGGTTATACATTTTGGAGATAGTGAGGCTTCATGGCGTTTCATCGGTAATCATTTCTGAGAGGGACAATCAAATTAGCTCATGGTTTTGGGAATGTATTTAGAATGATATTATGGTGGCATGTCAATTTTATTATGGAATACCACCTTCAAACAAATGTTCTGACGGAGTAGGTAAATCAAATATTTTTTTACATGGACTGTGAATCTGTTTTTGAATTTAGAGGCACTCAGGATATCCATCTGTGGTTGGGGGTGATTTCTAATAATAACAGTTATGACCCATATATTTTATTATCTCCCTTTGAGGTTTTTAATGGTCAGCCATGTCCATCCTAGATGAGTTGGGATGAGGTGGGTGAAACAACATTGTATGGACACATCCTTATGCAAGGGACATTTAATAATGTCAAGATAATCAGGTACATTTTCTTGAAAGTGTAAATCCTTCATAAGACTTATAATGATGAAAGGAAAAATGATTTGGAATTCACCATGGGAAATCAGGGGTTTCTGAAAGTGGATCCTCATTTGGGTCACCATCATCTTGGTATGCAATGCAAGCTAAAGAAGAGGTATGTCGTCCCTTTTGAGGTTATTGAGAAAGTTGGTAAGGTGGAATATAATTACTTTTTCATACTTATTTGATGTAAATTCATGACATGTACTATATCTTGATGATGGAGAAGTGTAATTCGTATCATCCTTAGTTGTTTAATTGTATGGAATTGGATCTTGAAACATATTTTTTTTTATTCTTGAGTGTCTGGTATAGATTTTATGTTATCTACATAATGTAAATAATGGCATGTCCATACTATTCGTTTGAGTTATTCGGTAAAATGGTAGTGATGACCAAGAGACAAGGGAGCATAAGTCATGAGTTGAGGAGAAGTATCTATTTTTATTCACTAATCATTCTATAGCATGAATATCTATGTGGATAATGTATTGATAGTGGGGGGAATTTTTACAAATGTTATTTTTTTGATGATTTCCATTATTTAATTGTTGGGTTGTACTTCATCTTTGGGTTCCGTAGGATAAATGGGAGAAAATGGACATTTTGGGCATGTCAGTATGTGGTGTATGGATGAAGGAAATTGTGCACCAGCCTAGGGAAAACTGTGTGCCTAGGAATATGGGACAATCTAAGCCACACAAAATTCCATATAGCCATGTGACATTCCCAATGAAATTTTTCAGTATCATACATCTTGTAAAGAAATGGATGCACTATTTCTTCTTGGTATGGAAAACCATGAATTATAATTGTGTGACCGGGCCATGTCGTAAATATTGGAAAATTAAACATAAAGTGTCCCTCAATCATGACCACAAATGACACCTAATTTGACACATGGGGGATATTTATCCCTAAGAGCTTCCTCCACTCATTTTACGCCTTGTACTAAAATCATTAGGTTGTTTTTCCGTGGTTCCTCAACAAATCATCATGCAAGTGTTTTTTCTCTCAGTTTCCTCTTTATTGTAGGGTTTATCTCCTTCAATTTTCAGGGTCATCTTTTCCAATAGGGTTTTTGAAATAATAAGTGTTTGATCATGAGTTTTTCATTAAAATATTATTTTTTTGGATTTATCATGACTTTATAGGGTTCCTATTAAGTGATCATGGGGTTTTAAACTAGTTTCTAGATGTTTCCAAGATTTAGGTGGTTGGTTCCATGGTATTACATTATCTAAAAAGTATGGTGTGTTTTTTGGTTTCATAAATTTGGTCCATGGATAACGTGTATGATGATTAATGTGTAATCATAATGATTTGAATTGTGTATGTTTTGGATGTTGGTTTTCATAGAATAAGGTGATTGTATTTTATTCAACATTTTTTTCTTTATAAAAATTGTTCAATATAATGTGTGAAAATATTGAAAACTATTTCAAAATGAGTTAGAGGATAACTTTAGATGACAATTGGATTTCAAAATGAAATGGTTTTTCCCATGAAATTTTTTGTTATATATCTTTAATTTGTAATATGAATTGTGAAAGTAAAATGAAGAAAGTTTTAAAATTTGTTTTTGTTATTTGTAGATTTGATAGGGTATTTTCCAATGGAAATGGTTGGATTTATTATATGTTCTTTGTATTTTTCTTCTAAATGTTTTTTGTAAATTTTTCATGTGGGGTGAAAAGTGTTTCGAAATTTCATTGGTTTGCATGAAAATATAAAACTCATTTTATTATGGATGATTTTCAGTTATATTTTACCTCTAATTGTTGGAAGAATATTATTGTGAATGAAATGTATTATTCATGTGTGTGTAGGATTCCTAGAATGTTTTAGTGAAAATTATGATTTATGTGACATGTGATGGGGAAAAATTAAGCATAAAGGGAATCATTAGTATATATGTGGGAGGAGTATAAATAGTATTCTAGTTTATTTGTAGTTTTGATTCTAGGATTCTTCTAGTATGATTGACACTACCATAGTAAGAAAACATGTGATATTATCAGAGAACACTAGTCCTTATGATGTGTTTCCCTCTAGTGATTCGTTCATGAGTATTTTGTGGTTTTAGATTATATTTGTAGATCCTGGGACCTTGGGATGGGTTCCGTTATATTGGATTGTGCCTGGGTATGCAAAGGGTTTTGGTTAGAGGATCTTCTCACTAAATTAAAATGTTCATTTCATCCCACTTGTGCTAGTTTTCAATAGGGATTTTCCAAGGTGCTTGATATTTTAATGGTTATTTATGAAGTGGTCCTCACAGTTAGTATGTAGTGTAAATTGTGTACATTTGAAATTCAAAGAATGTTACTTTTGCGATTGGTTTTCTTTATTCATTTTTTTCTAAAATTGATTTTGAAATAATTTTTTTTCTAATTTATTACTAACATGCGCTTGTTGATTTTTCATATAATGTTATAAACTAGAATAATGATTTTGTAAGAATCCTACAATGATTTGTATCATACCCTACATACACCTTTAGGTGTATATAAACATTATTACATATGACCTAGGTAATGGAATGATGATATATGGTAGTAATGGTTGATCTTTTTCATAGTGTTCCATATCTTATGAGGGTTGATGGCAGTGGATTTTGGTTGATGATCCTCTCATATCATGGAGGTTTTTGAGGTATGGATCAGTTTTTTAATATTCTGTGGTGTTATTTTGGCATTGATTATGTTTTTAAAATGCTTACTATAAAAATTATTTTATCCCTTTATTTATGGTTATCAGTTATTTATATGTGTCTAATTATTTTCAATTGTTTATTGTTATATACATGGTTGAAATAATTAAAAAAATGAATTGTTGATTCCATGGAACTAGTTATCAGCATGTGTCAGTCAGGAATTCCCATCACGTCATATCATGGGATGGGTCGAGTGATGAGTTGGATGGAACCCAAGTTTGGTTCTTGATATAATGAATATTTTGGATCATATTAATGTTTGTCAATATAGAAAATGGATTTATGATGAAAATAGTTATTATAATTTTTAGTTATATATCATGTTTTCATGAGAGTATCTTCATGGAAGGGTTTCATTGGTTTTGTTATGAAAGGGAAAACGAGCCCTAGGTACATCAAATATTAAGTAATCCAACCTATAATTGGAGATATTGATTACCAGTTTGTAATGCCACAAATTCACACAAAATACCAATATGTATTACATATGTCATTGTTAAGGATGTAAATATCATAGAAAATTCATGTTCTCACATATGACTAAAAATAATTTGAACTCAATCTATCATAAAATGAAGAGGGAATCAATTTTATTGATATTACATAACACATATTATGGAATCAGATGAAACTATTGGTAATGGAACATTTGGTAGATCAAAAAATATCAAAAAAACATAGAAACCATACGATGTTATGAATTAGAACTACCCACATTTTTAGAAGGTAATAAACCAAAAATCTTAAGGAAAATATATTTTTATAAAGAAATATTGTAACACCCAATGACATTGTGTTTTATTTTCATTATAATAAATTCAATCCCTTCGAAAACATATGATTCACACAATACAATGTTTAGAAGAAATGTGATAATCCATTAAATTATTATTTAACAATGACAATTATAACCTACACTTTAATTTTTTTGGTATGAATATGAATAAATATATATATATATATAGTTTAAAAGTATTAATTGGTTTTCAATTTATTATAAACAAAAATAAGATTCATTTTAATGTAAAAAAATTAAACGATTTCAAGAAACAATTTTCTTAAATGAATTTGGTTTATTTATTTCTTATGAACATATGATGAAATTAATATTCAAAAAACTTAGAAAATTTATTTGATATAGTGAAATTTATTTTTGAAATAAAAATATCCATATTATTATGTTTTAAATATTTGGGATTTTTTGTTAAAGTTTCATTTTTCAATGAATATTGAAATATTTTGTTTTTTATTAAAAATTTCTCTTTAGTTTAAAATATTATCAAAAGTACATTATATTATAATTTGGGTTTAAATTAATTTTATTTCATTTATGTTTAATCAATACAATTTAATTTAGTGGAATCAAGTTCATTTTGAATTTTATTTTTATAATCCATCTATAATAATAGAATGTTCTCATTGTAAACCTTCATTCTTGTCACATCTTATGTTATAATTTTAATACCACTATTAAAGTAAAACAACTAATTTAAAAGGTGATTATGATAAAAATATAATTGTTAAAAATAACTTTTTTTCAATTCATATTTTATATCCAATTTTAAACATCATCTCCTTGAAGGTTCGAGAATGATCCATTTTAGAGGATTTTCTCGTATTAAAAATTTTGGTGTAGTTGATTTGTTTTAAATTTTTATTGTATATCCTCTCTCTCACTTATAAAAGACCACCCACTCTCCTAAGCACCTCACACAACAAAAACATATTTTTCTATTATCATAAAAATTAAAATCCTTTCACCCTGATAATATTCTATTTCTATTTTCATATAATTAATCCATCATAGTAATCCTTTTGTTTCAATCTTAAAGAAGCCCTCCAATGTATATGTAATGTTATTATTCAATAGTTTTTGTTTTTGTTATAATTTTAAATCCTTAAAATATTTTTAAATGAATATTAGATAATAAAAATATTACCATCATTATTTTGAGATGTTATTATGTTAATGTAATGACCAATTTAAATCCCCTCTTATATCAAATGGAAAACAAATCTTTGATCATGTATACAGCAGACAACCACATCACGAAATAATGTAACTCATTTTTCAGAAACTCATATAATTTTTCTACATAATAATGTATTTAAAAAATATATATATAAGTATTATTTTTTATATAATTTTACTTCAATAATTATAACATCACATATGCTTTATTACAATCTTTTCCATCTAATATATGATTATGTAACTCGTGTGTACTGTGGACTACCAGATCGCAAAATAATGTAATTAATTATTCAAATATTCATTAGAATTAAGGTAATATTGATAAATTAAAAAATATATGTGTTATATATTAAATTATTTATATATAATATATTATGTATTTACTTATCCTATCACTCATTAAGGGAATGATATTGTCGCACGTGTGTACATGTTGTCTATTGTATCTAAAAAGCGGTGAGATTAATTTTACATCACCAAAAATTTATGAATTATAATAATAATGTTTTAAATGAGTTAGTATAATATTAAAAAAAATTAATATCATTTTGGAGATGATGGATTTATATCCTATTTACAGGAATCAGAATATTCATGACAAAACAAGTATGAGAAAATGATGAAATATACATAAAAAACTATAAAAATAATTAAACCTTATTGAAAAAATGTTTTTAAAATTCTAAACGAGAATAATATATGATAATATAAATACGAATATGATTTTGGAACATATTAATAAAATTATTAAAACAATTATATTGGAACTTAAATAATGTTAAAATAAAGACAAGGATGACCGAAAGGATTTCATCTCATTTTCCATTTCATTGAGTCATATTTGTAAATTTAAAAAAAAATTATAGATTATATACTATACCATTTATTTATTTAATAAGAATAACAATTTATTCATGAAGATTAACTTTTTTACTTCATTTTTTTCAATAAAGGGTTAAAATTTAAAATATACTATTGATGTGAATATTATAGTACAATCATAAATTATATTGTAATTATTTTTTAGAATAGTCGCCTTTTGTGATCAAATTTATTTGGACATTAAAATTTACTTATATATCCATATTATTTTTTTGATGGATATGAGTATTACATAAACAATATAGCATTTTTACACAAAGGGTTTACTTTGAATGTAGTTTTATTATCATGAAATATAGTGATAAATCCATATCCATTATGTAATAAAAATAATTTACCAAAATAAGTATAAATAAATTAATTAATTAGACTATTATATATATGAAGAATAATTTTTTCATGTAATTATTTGTGGGTACTACTTATAGATATCCCCTTGATGCATCAACATGTCTGCTAAGATAAATTATATAGCCAATTTAGATGGATTTTTACAAAAATTATTAAACTGCCTTACAAGAGGCCATAACATTTTAGATATCATGATTCTTGATATCATGTTGTTAAAAATTGAAAATTTTTATTCATTGAGATATGATCAGTTATTATTATACATGATATTTTAAAACTATATTTTCTATGGAAGTATTTAATTCTCATATTATTGATTAAATAACATGTTTTTTCAATTATTTACCTCACCATATTGATTATTCCATATGCGATTATGATTGAATATTAATTTAATAAATGGTGTTCATTTGTTCAGTTACTTAACTGACCATCTTCATTATGACTCTCTAATTTTTAATGTGAATTGTTTATTAAATGGAATGTTTTATAGTTATTTAGCTTACTATATAAATTATTCCTTATTGAATCATGATATCTTTCACTGTATGTTTCCCTTATTGATAATTTGAGTGGATCCATATTTTATTCCTTTCAAATGGATGTGAAGAATAAAATTTTAATCAGGTATCAATGATGTAGGTCGCATGATTTTGTTATATATTATGTGTTACTTTCTATTCCCATTGTAAAAAAGTAATCTATAATGTATCTAGTTCATCTGGGTTACAAAACTATTTTGGTCCTCTAGGAGTTGAAAAAATGTATCTAGTTATAATGTATTAATATAGACACCATCTTGGGGTTACTAGGGTTGGGGACATTAAAGAATGAAATAAAGGTTAATATTAATTAAACATGATAATATCATTAATATAACATATATGTCATATATAATCACCAAATTAATCCTTATTTGTATCAAAATAAAGCATAACTGAAAAAATTACATCCCATTATGGTGGTGATAGACCACATATAAGAACAAATAGTGTTATCATTTCTCAATGTATTAAATGTTAAAAATATAGAAATTATTAAATTATTATATAATTATAGTTGTGTATTTATTAATATATTTACTCAATAAAACCATCATAACAACCATTAATAAAATATGTTTATAAAAAATAAAATTTATTGCTATGTGATGACAAAATGATATATGTACACAAAAGAGGTACCTTCACTTCTCGTATGATGCAAAATATGGTTTATAATGGTGTTTTAATAATCACATAAAAAATTAATTTTTTTAACAATATTGAAGTTATGATTTTATGATACATACCAATGATTAATAAAAGCTAAATATTGGTACAATAAGGAATTAATCATGTTAGCTGACTACCATTTCTTGAAATGAGTCCTTTAGATATCATAGAAATGGTTCTAAGGTTTTTATTTGTGGTACATATTAACATTTATATTGTTCATAGGGATTTTTATTAGTAAATTATTTGAGTTTGGTCAAGATAGAAGGCTTAATTATTGAATTAATAACTTAACGATAATAAATAATTTTATTTTTTTAGTGAGGGTATATTTTTTAATTTACCAAAAGAGTAAATTATAATAAATTCCCTCTCAATAAGAATGACTCCAAATGGAATTTGATTCAAAGATAAGGTTGTATTGGGATGTAATACAACCATCAAATATAATTTAGACACATTTTGGGGTAATTTTAAGTCTTATCACATTTATTATCCATTAGATGAACATTTATATTTTTACCTACACTAACGCATTTTCCAATATTGAAGGGTTTTGATTTTTAATATTAGGTTAGAATTGGACAATAAATTTTCAGTTTTTAATATCTTAGAGCATAATATAAGACCATTTTCTTATTTCAATATTTTTATGATTTTTAAATAATTTAATAAAATATGTTTTTGATAAAATTTCATTATTGGAAATTTTTTCACTATTCATGTAATTTGACATTGTATATATCAATGACAATGATTATTTAAAATATATTTATTTAACACCTCGATTATATGTCATACATGTTTAGAAAAATATTTGGTCTCATTTACTCATTCAAATTATAAATATTTTAATAATTAAAAACTCTTTTATCATTTTTTATATTAAAGGTTGATATACCATATCAGTGTTGCATAAGAAATTATGGTAACTATATAATTAATAAAAAAATAGATTCATATAAGAGACTTATTTTTATTAATCTAAATATTAACTCTTATATTTCTTTATAATATAATTTTTTATTATGTGGACTCAAAAAGGATACTAAAAACATAGGGAGTGACATTTTTTATCCATCATAGATTTAAATAATATATAATTCACCTTTATAAATAAAGGACCATTATACAATGAAATTTTGAGATAATTGTGTTAATTTTATATTAATTTCATAAAATAAAATATCATATGAATAATTATATATTTATGATATATATTTAATCGAGATTAACCCGATTTAACCTTTATTAGGGGGGAAATTTTTACTAGCTTTGCTATTCAAATTTACTAATAATAAAAGGGGTATCTTCCTGAAATTTTAATCAATTATTTATACATAACTAATAAAATTTCACTAATTTAATATCTATAAATGGTTGAAATTAATATTTATCTATGTGTGGAAAATGTGAAAAAAAAATATTTTAAAAAACAATTAATGTATAATACAATATTAATTCTTACCATATTCCAAGTAAAATAATTTTTTAAAAAAATAGTTATTTCACAAATAATTATAATAAAAATTTCATTAAACCATTATAAAAATAATTAATTAATTAATTTTTTTTATTATAAATTCACACTATGTTCATAGAAAACTACTTATGAGATAATAATATCATTTGTATTCAGATGATTTTTATTTTCAATTATAATAAATTGATAAAAATTTATTATTTTTAAATATATATAATCAATGTTTTTATACTTTATTTAGTCCTATTCATTCCCAAAAAATCTGACAGTTATGTGATAAATATAATTTTAGGTAATAATATTTTAATTTAATGTTGATGTTCTCATAAAATCGATTTTCTGATATTGAATTGTTACGAATTAAAAATTTATTTATGAAGAAATTTTTCAAAAATATATTAAGGTGTTATGTTACACCCCCAATAAAATCATATTTACCTATATATTCGTCACTCTAATACCAAAAAATTAGAGTACATATAACTCATCACATTCTCTAGTTTTCAGGTAGGTTTTTGAAAATTAGTGGTATCTACACAAAACATTGTCCATGAAATTTCCCTTATTATACTAAACATTATCTCTATGTTCTATAATAACTATCGTTTTCTCTAAATAAAAAATATATTTCACCAATAGTACAACCTAGTTGTTCATTACCTCTTACGGATCTAGTATGTACTTCTTCCTGAGAGATACATGGTACACATCATGAACATGAGATACAATCAATGAGGTAACCAATTGATATGATACATCCTATATTTGAATAGGAATTTCAAAAGGTCCGATTTGATTTCGTATTAGTTTTCTAATATTTATAAATCCCATTACTATCTTGTAGATATTTATTCATAGGAATTATATATCATCAACATAAAACACTAGATCATTCTGTTGATTAATGGAATAAATTTTTTTATCAACCCTAAACTGATATTATTTGTTGTTGAATGACTCTAACCTTCTCAAAAAATTTCCACATCTATATTTGGCTATAATGGATTTCAGTATGTAACTTCATTGAAGCATGATATATTTTTTCTAATCCTAAATTATATGGCTTTTCAATTTACCATTTGAATACTAGAGTGAAATTTGTTCTTTTATGAAAACACTACCAAATGAATTTGTTGATCAAAACTACATTTTAAATCCAATGATAAATAACTCAACATGAAAAATAAGGTTTGAATATTCTTCTCTGACTGAAGATCATTTGAGTATGAGAGGATGTGATGAAACATAAATATGTATCATGAGTCTACCATATTTTTTTCCAAAATAATGATATAAACGTACATTCCTAATCAAATACAATTGATTGTGGTAACCCCTGGAATCCTAAAACTTAGTTAAGGTATAACCATGAATGTTAATAATGGTAGAGATCATATAAAATAGAAATGATGTGTTATTACTCTATAATGGGATCAACTATATACCAAATATTTGTATTCAGCTTTTATATATTAGAGAGTTTAGAAAAATCCATGGGTGAATCTTTCTATATTCATTATGATTTGGGTAATTTTTGTGACATAGCCATATACTTGTGTCTCTTAGCCACAACATTTTAAAATACCACGCATCAAGAAATATAAACTAAAAATATATCAATTCATTACCTCCTAGAAGATATAGTTTTTAAAATATCAATTAATTTCAATACATCCATGCTGAATAGATAATATTGAACTATAAGTCAATTCCATAAATTTCTTATCCAATATGATACTTAAGTCCCACATAAATGGTTCTAGATAATTATTTCTCCATCAAAATAATTATTAGATTAAGAAAAATTTATCCCCTTCCACTAAATCTATTCTTCTTCCTTATGGGCCCCTTTAATCTTCACATGGTTAGATGGCTTATCACCCATTTGAGAAAGATAGAATTTACCCACTTAATTTTTTATTTTTGGAACCCTATTTTAATGTTTAGAATTATCTTATATTTTTTTATCCTACTCATAGATAAACTAACATGATCCTTTCATCAAAGATAATATTTCACATGATTGATCTCATAGGGGGTAATGTATTGAGAAATCAAGATCATTAAAAAGTTCCAACAATCTTCTATTCCTCTTGTTCAACTCTTTTTTAGAAATATTTAATTTAGAACTTTGTGATATATATATATGTCACACCCTTATCAATAGATATAATTCATCTATGTAAATAATGAAAAAATTACTATAGCTATCTATAAATCAAAATTTGTGTAATTTCTCACATTGATCAACAGTTGTCATGAAGAATAAGATATAACCACATAAAACTGCATGAGGATGCATCCAAATTTTTATTTTATGCACCACTATAGATTAAAAAAATCCCCACATCAGGTAATTGTAAGAATAGGTTTGGTGACTAGACATCTCTTAATTTAATTAAAAAACCATTTCATTATTCTTACCAAAGGAAATATGATCCCTTCTATATTAACATGGCATGTGGATTCAATTTCACTAAAAAAATCATCATAGAGATTAGATAATATATATACAAACCATGAAAAATAAATATCATATTCATAATTATTGGTGTTTGTAAATGATCAATAACTTATTTTATTGATGGTTCTATTATTTTTCCCCCAATTGATAATATATGTCCCATGGATAAAACATTCCAAAATAAAGATTACCACTTGATAAATTTTTCATAACGATTATCTTTCAGAAGTTTCTTAATCACAAGTCTCAAATGATCATCCTAAAGTTCCTTTCTCTTTTAATGTATAATAATATGGTTTATAAGGACATCCAAACACTATTAAAGGTAATCTCTAAAGACTATATTCATTAAATCGGTAAAAATAGTGTAGAAATTAGTAATACCAAATTGAATAACTATAAATTCAATGTTTCAATACAATGTAAAAAATTATTTT
This sequence comes from Viscum album, assembly GCA_963277665.1. NCBI lineage: Eukaryota > Viridiplantae > Streptophyta > Magnoliopsida > Santalales > Viscaceae > Viscum > Viscum album. The sequence continues at coordinate 1,630,967,045 of OY728150.1, forward strand.
TTATATAAAAACACCATCATGTCTCTGATTTGACACATCCAAAGTGAAGAGCAATGTCAGAAAAGTATTAAGATCTATGAAGCTGATCAAATAAGTCATTAATATAGGGTATATGATATGTGTTATTAAAGATTTTCTATTTATGTTATTGATAATTAATATAGAGTATCCTTGATCTATCTATCCTATTAATATATAGAAGATTTTCATCTTATGGAGGCCCACAAGGTCTACTGAATATCTTGTAAATATTCTCCTAGAATTTCCTCATTATGTATTTCAAATTAATCAATGAAATTCAATATAGTGTCTTGGATATAGGTGTAATACCATGTATGAGTTATATTTAAATGTCATCATTATGATTCAATTGGATATTAAGAAAAATAATTAACAAATACATTAATCATCTCCCTAAAAATATGCATATCGTTGATGTTTAATTCATCCCAATTAATTTGTGATACATTCTCATTTTAAATACAAATAATGATCCATATGGAGGAGGTAATTTATTCATAATATAATTATTCTCATCAAAAGAATAGAAGATCAATAGTTGGATTGAGATATCCAACGTAAGTTCTATTCCAAGTAAATTCATGTGGTATTTATTTAAAAAATTACAAACCATTCCCAAAATGACATCTAATTAAAATATAGGAATAAATATACTATTTAAAGGATAAAAATTCCAAAAACATGAAAAGGATAATAATCAATTTCATGGGATTCCATCATTGTCCTACCATAGTTTATTAATGATAACTCGACATCTAATTTTTGAGGTGGTAATACATTACCATTTTAATAATATTTAGATGAAAATGATTTAGAATACCTAGAATCAAATAGTAAATTAGTTGTTCTTTAGTAGATTGTTGGTGTACCTTTCACCACATCTGAGTTAAAAAATTGATTAGAAATATTTTTCCCAATAGATTCCCATTTGACTATAGGATTAAATGGTTTTTAACATAAATCATGATTATTATCATTTATATTTTTGATTTTTTAACATAATGAACATACTTCATACATTTAAAACACAGGAGTTTTGGTGGATCAACATTTTGAGAATTCACCCTATTGACATCAATTGTTTTTTTCTTCCTATCACACCATAATTAGAATTTTTGATGACCTTACTTTCCAAACATGAACCATTAAAATATTACATTATGAAAATTTTCCACCCATTTTCCCTCCACATATTGATCATAAAGAAATATTTATATTCATTTAACAATGGAATTATGAATTTCCTATGAATTTCACTTAAAATTTATTCCTGAAACCATAATACTATTGTGTAACTCAATTATTTATATCCACCTTGATAGAATATGAAATTATTTATTCATATCTATTGAAGTCCATTATGGATAATTACCATTATAGAAGAGTTTTTCAAGCACTAATGAATCAATTACTATTACTTTTAGCTTGGATGATAATACATAAAACATACATCTCATGCCTCTAGCAATTTTCATCTAATCCACCAACAGATTAACAATACAACTATATTAACTATAAGAATTATTTTTTCATTTTTATAATATGTTTATTATTAAATCACTTGATAAAATATAAGAATTTTTAGTTATCACCATCCTATATTAAATTTTTTATTGTTCTATCTTGTTCTTTATTAGATTCAACCATTAATCAGCTTCTCATTCTGAATGATAAATTTCAAGAATTACTTTTTGATGGACAACATATAATAGAATTGATATTTTCTTTTGGTTGTATTGATTCATTTATCAGCCACTAGTGTATCAATAGATCCACTAAAACAATAGTTTAATTATTTTATTAAGGACTCAATAAAATTTATTCCCCTCTTTTTTTCATTTGTAATCTCAACATGATTCATAATTTGATAATATTATGTGAGAAAGAAAAAAATATTTTTCATTCTAGTTCCCTTAACTTTTGATTTTTATTAGAGACAATAATTTTATTATCCATCATGTTCATCATTAACATTATTTTGTTAGGTTGTATCCATTGAATAAAAAAATTAAGAGTAGTGTGACTGAAAATAATATTGTTCAAAACCCATATAGTCATTAAAAATAATCTATATGATTTATAAATCCGGAAACATTATTTTATGACTCCGTTGGTTTAAAATAGGCCATTAATGATCAATAAATTATCATTTTATCCTATAGTTGTAAATATTATTTGACATATCCCTAGGGAACTCACCAACAAATTCTCATTCTAGATTACAAATGACAACTAAACCTTTCAATGCAACCCACTATAACAACACATAATTTTCATACATATATATTACATCATTATGTATGATTATTCATTAAAAAAAATTAAACCACACCAGAATTATTTAGGTTAAGAATCTCTTGATACAAGGAAACATAAAAACTATTTTATAAAATACCTTCATAATCTGTGAAATATTTATTCCTAAGAAGAACACTTAATATACTAATCATTCTTATTGTATTTCTTCATAACATGGGGAATGGAAACATCAATAAAGAGTGATCTCATAAACAAATTAAGGGTAAAAAGTGTAATATTACTAAACATATAATCATGACATTAGAAAACTATTATATAAGAACCTGGTCATAGCATTTTAAAACCATAACCTGAATTAAATATATTGAAGTCGCCATTAAATTAATAATGATTAGATGTCTATAAGATATGAATAATAATAAAATTAAACAATAAGAGATATATGATTATAACATTTTCATAAGGCATAGAACAGTTCCCGAAAAAAAAAGAATAGAATATCATTTCTTTGGTAGTCAATTATCATTTTCAATGATATTATAGTGAAATTCTTTCACTCACAGACCATTAAAAGAGTTATGATCCCACCCATGGACTGCCATAGTTGATAGAATTATTTTACTTAACTAGGTTCAATCTCCAATCCATTCATATTTATACAATGAAATATCATTCTTTACACAATCCATTGTAGGGAGATATAGTTCCCAACTATCGCATAAGGAAAATCTTACATATGTGTTCCATATGATCATAACCTGATCATCAAATTATAACTCATAAAAAATGGGTTTTAAAATTATTTCATCATTTCGACATAAGAATTAATCATATTAAGAAATAATAATGATGACATACTTGGATCATATCTCTAGTAAAGAATATTGATCATCAAATAATGTCATCTTAAATGGAAAATTATTTTGAAATGTCACTATGAATAATTTTTTTTGGAAAATAATCTTTTCATTTTGATGTTTATTTATTAAAATGATATTACTTTTTAATGGAAAAATTTTCCATAAAACGTTTTAAACATTTAAACGTGACTTCAAAGAATCATTTAATTATTACATTATGAAATATTATTCAGGAAATGTAATTTTAAAAAACATTCCTTCCATAATCATATTAAAAAGGTCAAACATTACCGGATTTGGAAAATTAAAAAAATGACCATTTCAAACAATTTTGAACAAAGTAAAACTTGAGTGAAAATTTATTTAAATAATCATAAGATAATTATAAAACCATTTTTATAAATTTTTATAAAACATGTATTTGGAATATAAATGTTCCCCAATTGTGACCAAACAAAAATAATATTTAATATTGATGATAATTTCAAATCCACACTTACAAAGAGTATTCCTGACTTCAGTTCCACACTTACATAATATACATTAATTATAGATTAATTATAATTCTATTACATAGTAATTTTCATACCCAAAATAACATATATTTTCCATTTATAAAATTTCACCAAACACATTTTTCAATAATTCCGTATTAATTTTTTAATCATTAGTTGTTAATTTTTTTCTTTATCATGATTATATCAGTTCTGTAGTTCTATTCCTTGTAAATTTATCTTAATTAAATCATAGAAATAAATATTATCATGATAAAAAATTATCTATAATATTTAAATACATATTTAGAGTAATAGATTAATGTTTTATATAGAAAATTAAATTACATTATTCATGGAGATGGTAGGTCATACGTAGACCTGAATATTATTTTAATTTTTGAAGGATGGAATGAAAGAAATTTAAATATTAATTAACAATTAAAAGTCAATTATTATATCAAAAATATAATTTATATTCATCAAATTAAATATAATTACCATACATGTTTATTATAAATGAACAATGTATCGAATCACTTCATAGAGGTTGTACTCCCATGTACGTATGAGTGACGTTGTAAATTTTAAAAGGATTTTATGGTAAGTGGTAAGACATTATATTATTTTTGATAAATAATAATTTACTCATTAATGTCATATATTAACATTATAGCATTAATAATAACCATCCATAATATATTTTGATGAAAAATTGATTGTAGCATTATGTGGATATGGTAAGTCATACTAACACATGTGAAATGATTTCTCCTATCGTTTTATGGGAAAGAGGATGTATAATAGTTTTTAAATAATCATACATAAATTTAAAAATATTTATTATAATTAATTTATTATTTTTTTATGCATACTATTGATTTAGAGGTGTTAACTAAGGGTATAAAATAAAGTGGTTGGGTAAGAAGATTATCACATCTTTGAAACAACCCCTTTAGATATCCTCTATAGGGTTCTTGCTTTGGCCTTTTGGGAACACCATATACTATGGAATGTGAATATGTAAGTTTATAATGGAAACAGTAATAGTATGATCGATCTTGAAATATCAATTTGTTGTGAGAATGTGATAGAGTTGGTTACCTTTTATAATTGATATGAGGGGCACTTTTGGAATTTCACCAAATATAAAATTATAATAAATTCATTATTAATCAAAATTCAACTAAACAGAAATTTACTTGAATATATTGTATTATAATGTAGTATTCATGTCATACAATTGAATTTATAAATATTTTGGTTTAATTTCAAACCTTATCATTTGTATTAACATGTAGTTTCCCAATTTTAATTTTAATCCTGGTAGCTTATTTTTCGATATTAAAGGGTTGATATTTTTGTTTATAGGGTGAAAAAGGGATCATATATGGTCAATTATTGTTATTATAGACCATATCAAAATATTATTTTTTTATTTTTTTATTTATATGATTTCAAAATAATGTATTAATATATTATTTTGTTAAAATATCAATATTGTCAATTTTGACACAATTCATTTAATTAAACATTTAATAACTCAAGCCAAAGAGGTAATTTAAATGTAATTATACCATAGAAACCTAACATTTCCTATAGATCTATTAAATTATTTGTTATCATTAACTCATTAAATTTGGTCACATTTAATATTTTCATTATTATATATTATAGTTTTTATTAAAATTAGACACATTTCATCTGTGTTGCATAAGAAATTTAGGTAATTATATAAATAATATAAATTAAATAAAAATAATATCATGCACATAATTTTATTAATTTTTATACAGGATGTATTATTAATTAATATATTATTTTTGTCCCTTAGTAAACAAAAAATATATATTAAAAATAGAGAGTGTTCTACTATGTAACATTATTTGATTTAAATAATATATAAGTCATTTTCATGGAAAAGTGTCCATTAAACAACTTAATTTAGATCAAAAGTTTTTAATTATATAAATAATTTAATTTAATAATAATTTTGAGTAATATTTATGGATTCATTTATAATTTTTATTTTAGATTAACCTCATTTACCCTTTACAGGGGTGATGATTTTCCCATGGATAGTATTCATGTGGAAAAAAATAAATGGGGACACTTTACCCAATATTAACATCATATTTATAAATATATAATTATTTTTATATAAATAGACACAAAAAAATATGATATTTATTTTACGGTTAGTGACAAAAATGCGAAATCATTTCCTTGAAACTACAAAAACATTTTTAAGCATAAAACCAAATTTAATCATTTCTTATTCATAGATAAATGTTTCTTTATAGTTTAATACAAATAATAAATTATATATTATATATATTTAAGTAAAATAATTCACCAATGGGGATTATATAAAGTTTTTATCATAAATATATAATACACGAATAAAAAAACATTTTCAAAAAATATCTCATTTTATTTAAATTAATTTATATATTTATTTATAATAAATTGATTCCCAATGAATTAATGTTATTCATATATATCCTTATTTTTTCATAGCAATTCCATACAATCCAATTTCAATGAAATAACTCTAATTTTAAATAAAACATTTCACTAGTTTTTTATGGTTCATTTAAACTCGTTGGTTATTATAGCACAAAAAATCTAATAAATAAAATTATTTAAAGATAAATATTTCATAACAAGATCATGTTGTTCAAAACTATTTATATAATGAACATTTAATAACTATATATTCAATGTTTTGGTAAATTTTTAGGATTATTAGGCCAAAAATGCAATTTATATGAGAATAATATAAGTGTTACATTACCTTAAATTTATATTTTTTTATTAAATTTATAAATTATTATTTAAAATGAAAATATCTTGTTTATGAAAAAAAATATTATTATTATTATAATTAATAAAAAATTGATTATAATATTTTATAATATCTATTTGGTAAATGTAACACCCCAATATTTTAAAATATATTTTCCTCTAAAATAAGAATGATTTGAACGATAGTCTCTGATACATGTAAGAAAAAAAATTAGTGAATACTGAATTTTTTAAATAAAATAGTAATATATTAGAAAAAAATAAAAACGAACATAAATAATAAAATTCTTTAAGAAATAATAATAAGTAGTACGTTAATTATTCATGTATGAATAAATAAGAAATATAAGTTTTAAAAAATTATTATTTTTTAAATGAAATTTTACATATTTGGAGTATTATACATATGATAAATTATAATTAACATATATATATAAATAAAAAATAAATCAATGATAGATTATAAAATGGTTATAAATAACGATAAAATCAATTGAGTGAAAAATAAAAAAAATTAGAGTACGATTTTTTGGTGTAGCGTATTTTTTCTTAATAAATATAATTATTCAATTTTAATAGATAATTTTAATTAAATATATATATTATATATTAAATAAAGTTATATAACACAAATATAATGGTTTTTTATTTGAAATAAACTAGAACTAAAATATTATTATGAAAAAAAATTATTTTCACTAAAAATGAGGTTCACATGCTTTGTTCACGAACATTAGAATTAGTTTCTATCTCCACTAAGAATAGAATTTTATTAAATGTATTATATATTTTTTGTATTAATAATATATTTCTAAAATTAAATTAATGATTAACCATAAGAAATAGTAACCATTGTTAAATTATTACCATTTTGGTAATGATTAAATGGGTTAATGAGGATGTTGATGTAAGAGATAAGTCCCCAATTTGTATTATCACTGATATAAATATTTTTTTAGTTATTATAGAAATTATGAAATCCAATATTCTAAAAAAATTTCAATTTCATTTAATTTCCCAACAAAATTAATTTACATTGATCCAATGATATATTTATTTACAATGATGTGATTATCCTCAATTGTAAAATGGAACAACTTCTTCTCAATTATCCACACCACATGAGTATTTTTTTCTCAAATGAAAACATACCAAATTCTTTAACCATGACCATATATGTGAAATAGATTTTTTGGTATTCACAAACAACCCATCTATGAAACCTTAATGATTTATTCATGAGACATTATTCAAAGAAATTATGTAATCCCATAGAGTCCTTTTCATGTTTCGTTCTTCATAAACATAATTAAATTTTTAGTTACTATGTTAATATAGTGAAATTTTATCATTAAAATAATTTTAATTTTTTAGGTTATCTTAATAACAGTATTCTATATCTTTTCCATCTATTGAAAACTGAAATGATCAATCGTCTCTATGTAAAGACTAAAATCACAATGGAGATCTATAATCAATTTTTCATCACCGCCTCTCAAAAATATTTATATTGACAAATTTATTGATTATATTTTATATTTTATACAGAATTATATATATCTAAGGATTTATTATTATTTACCACCCTTACATTCCATTAATTTAAAAAATGAATGCATCACTCATGTATACGAGCTTACTGTCGCCTCTGTGAAGTGATGTGATTAATTTTTTATTTGAACTTTAAATGGATTTTTATAATAGTGTATATAATAAATTGATATTATATTAATGAAAAGATATACACTTTGAAACCACTACCAATAAAAACAATCTAAAATTTCAAAAAGGAAACTTATATTGAAAGCATTATATTTTAGAGGGTTTGGGAGTTGTCTGGGGGGTTGTCCAGAGGGTTGGGGGTGTCCAAGGGGTTTCCAAGGGGGTAGAGGGTGGGTGGTTATGTCCAGGAGGGGTGGAGGTGTCTAGAAGGGGTGGGGTGTCCAAGGGGTGCGGGGGCTATCCAGGGGGTGGGGGTGGTGTCCTAAGGGGTGGGGAGTGCTGTCAAGGGGTGTGGTGGTGTCCAGGGGGTGTCCAAGGGGGTGGGGGTGGTGTCCAAAGGGTTCGGGGGGATGTCCATAGGGTTAGGGGGTGTCCCGGGTGTCCATGGAAGTTAGGGAGCAGTCCTGGGGTGCGTGTGGGGGGGTCCAAGGGGGTGGGGGTGTCTAATGGGGTGGGGGTTGTCCAAGGGGGTGTGGGCCTATCCAGAGGGTTTTTGGGTTGTCCAGGGGGGATGTCCAAAGGGTTGGGGGTGTCCAGTGGGGTGTCTAAGGGGGTAGGATGTGGGTGGTGGTGTCCAAGAAGGGTGGGGGTGTCCAAGTGGGGTGGGGGAGGTGTCCTGAGGGGGGGGGTTGTCTAAGGGTGTGGTGGTGTCCAGGGGTGTCCAATGCGGTGGGGGTGGTGTCCAAGGGTTGGGGGGCTGTCCAAGGGGGTGGTGGAGTCCATGGGGTGTCCAATGGGGTGGGGGTGGTGTCCTGGTGGTGGTGTCTAGGGGGTGGGGAGGCTTTCCAAGGGGGTGGTTTTGTCGAGGGGTGTCCAAGGGGGTGGGGGATAAGTGTCATTTGGGATTTACTATTGCATCATGGTTTGTGAGATTATGACATGATGATTATATTGTTCCATGGATATTTGTGAAGCAATATGATTCTATATGGTTATATATATTTTGACCAGTCATCAACTATGATAAAATTATGGGTTATAGGGGAGACCATATAGTGGTTTTCAAATATGCATAGTTATCCTGACCCCATTGTGTCGTGATGATTGGCTTTACATTGTGATTTTCTCCTTCTGAGTTTTTATTTTAAATTTGATTTGATTCTCTGGTTTACTCTATTTTCTCCAATTTTCTATCAAACATTGGAGGAAAAATGGTTTTCTTTGATTCCATGGAATTTAAAACAGTTATATCTAACTATATTTTCTTTTAAAAATCATATTAAATCATCTTTTTTTAAATATGAATAGAATTTTTTTATATTTCAAAATTGTTTGACATTCAAATTATGATTTTTTTTATATAAACATATATTTGTCTTATATTAAAAAGATGTATAATTATGATATTTTTTATAGGTAATAATGATTCGAAGTTGGATTATAGCACATCGAATGAGAAATGAATATGAGGAAGGTGTTGATGCCTTTGTGGAATTTGCTAAATGAAATGTTCCAAGTAGTGACATTTTTTTCTGTCCATGTATGAAATGTTTGAATATGATGAATTTGAAAAGTAGAGAGATAAAAGATCATCTGATTTTTCATGGTATTAATCTGAGATACAACCCTTGGATTTGGAATGGTGTAACTGGATGGATTGTCACTGATGATGATGATTTGAAAGATGGTGACTCCAATGGAATTGAAGAAATGATTCGCGATATTGCAGCAGAACAAATTGAGATAGAACAAACAGTTGTGAATCTATATGCTGATGATAAAAAACCATTATATCCTGGTTGTACAGATTTTACTGTTTTTTCAGCGGTGTTAATATTGATTAACCTGAAGGTGAAACACGGATGGAGTGAGAGAAGTTTTACAGATCTTCTACAATTGATGAATGACATTCTTCCAAAATATATTGATCTTCCATATTCACATTGTAATGCCAAGAAAATATTATGCCTAATGGTATTGGGATACAAGAAAATACATTCTTTTCTGAATGACTATATGATATATAGGAAGGAATATGAATTTCTGCCAGAGTGTCCTAAATGTAAGACATCATGGTACAAGGTGAATGAAAAATCACAGGCATATGTAGAGATTACAATGATCCCTTAAAATTTATTTTGGTATCTTCCTATAATTCATCATTTCAAAAGTTTATTTTCTAATTCACATGATGCAAAAAGGTTAATACGGCATTCTGATGAACAGTTATGTGATGAAAAAATATGTCATCCAGCTGATTGTCCACAATGGAAGAAAATTTATGAGTTGTATCCTATATTTGGAAATGAAATTAGAAATCTGAAACTAGAGTTGTGCACTAATGAAATGAATCCAAACCGGACCCTCAGTAGCACACATAGTTCATGGCCTGTTTTATTGGTAATTTATAGTCTCTCTCCTGATGTTTGTATGAAGTGAAAATAAGTAATGTTGAGTATAATGATCTCTGGTCCGAAGCAACATGCCAATGATATTGATGTTTTCTTGTCACCGTTGATTGATGATTTGAATATTTTATGGGATAATGGTATTTGGGTGCAAGATTCTTATAAAATGGAATATTTTCAACTGCATGCAGTTCTTTTGTTCACTATAAATGAATTCCTAGCATATGGAAATTTGTTTGGATACAATATTAAAGGGAATAATTCATGTCCAATTTTCAAACAACAGACATCATATTGTCAATTACATCATTGGAGGAAAACATTGTACATGGGTCATCAAAAGTTTTTTCCTATCGATCACTCTTATAGAAGACTAAAAAAGGCATTCAATGGCTCACAGTAATTTGATATGGCTCTAAATCCTTTATCCCCAGATCTGTATTTTTATAGGGTGAAAAACCTTGATGTGACATTGGGAAAGACACAGAAATCTGTTAATGATAAACATATTTGGAAGAAAAGGTCAATATTTTTTGAGCTACCATATTGAAGATATCATGAAGTTGAAAATAATATTTATATCATGCACGTGGAGAAGAATATCTATGATATTTTGATTTCAACATTGTTAGATATTAAAATAAAGAAAAAATATGTGTTGAATGCAAGATTAGACTTACTATTAATGGTAATACGTTTGGAGTTAGCTCCCACTCATAATGGAAGATGAACATTTCTTCACTCAGCTTGTCATACATTATCAAAGACCGAGAAAATTATCTTTTGTTGGTGTCTTCATGATATCAAAGTGCCTCAAGGTTATTCTTAAAATGTAAAAAAATTTGTCTCATTGAAGGGCTAGAATTTGATTGGTATGAAATCTCATGATTGTCACGTCATGATGCAACAACTTCTACCAGTTGCATTGCATTGAATATTTCCCATCCGTGTCAAAAATACTATAATGAAGTTTTGTTATTTTTTCAATTCAATTTGTAATATGGTGATTGATGTGAATGCTTTGAACATTTTAGAAAAGGATATAATTTTTATACTTTGTTAATTGGAAATGTATTTTCCTGAAAAAAAATTGATATAATGGTTCATTTAATGATTCATCTGGTTCTAGAAATAAAGCTTTGTGGACTTGTATATCTTCATTGGATGTATCTTTTTGAAAGGTATATGAAAATATTGAAGGTTTATGTTAAGAATCCATATCTACCTAAATCCTCCATTATTGGAAAGTATATTTCTGGGGACGTTGTAGAGTTTTTTATGAGCTACCTGGCTACGGTACAACACATAGGTTTGCCTCCATCTTTCCATGAATGAGTTAATAATGAGGGAAAGGGGATTCATGGTTTGAAATTCAAATCTTTGTCAGCTGAACTGATGAAGTAGTTAGAATCATACATCTTGAATAACATAGCTGATGCTCAACTATATATCACATTGCATATTAATGAGTTGAAACAATGTCATCCAAAGAAGAAATAAATGTTGACTTTGAATGAGCACAAAAAAGAATTTTTTTTTATTGTTTAGAAAGACCTTGCTTGGAGGATCAGATGTGTCAATGACATTAAAATGGATTGTGGGTGGTCCATGTTTACATGTAATAACATAGTCCGGTTATGACATTAATGGCTATACATTTCATATGAAAGCTCATGAAAACAGAAGTGCAGTTCAGAATAGTGGTGTATTGGTGTTTGCAGAAGCAATGCATTTTTCGAGTGCTAAGGAAAAAAACCCAATTTCTGCATCAAGTACATATTATGGAGTGATTGAAGACATATGGGAGGTGGATTACATTAAAATTAAAGTTTCTATTTTTAAATGTTAATGGTTTATCGTTAACAATAGTGTCAGACACAATGAATTCGAAATTACAATTATTTATCTGAATAGATTGGAAGACACAAATGATTATTTTATAATGGAAACACATGCAATACAACTTTTCTACATAGTATAACAATCAGATATGCAGTGGGTTGTTGTTTTACAAGGGAAAAAACAATATGTTGGTGAGGATCAACTTGATGAAGATGCTGATTTATGTGAGATCCTTACTTCCAAGGAATTATTAACAGAACATAATAATGAGCATGTTGAATACATGGTTTGTGCCATAAGGAACAATCACAACAAATGAATTTGGTAAAACAATCCATTTGTACATACCTAAAATTACAGGTAAATTTTGTTTATTTCTTGTTTATATTTATTATTTTCATAAAATGGTATATATTATAAGTTTTTTCATTATTAAAACATGTATTAAAACAAAATAAGTATAAGTTTTTTTTATTTAGTTTACATTATCATGTTTACCATTACATTAATTATATATCTATTTTTTCAGTGACAATTATTTTACCATGTTTTCCATGTTTACCAGATTTACCATGTTTTAATTTTGTTTAGTTTACTTTATCATGTTTACTATTACATAAATTATATATCTATTATTTTTTCTAGTGACAATTACTTTACCATGTTTACCATGTTTACTAGGATTACCATGATTACCATCTTGATTATCTTTACCATCTTTACCATTGTTTAACATGCTTAACATATTAACCATGTTTAATATTACGTAACTTAGTACAATTTTATATTTTCTGATTATAGTAGTATTAAAATATTTGAATTTGTATATTTTTGAACTAGTGTTTATTTTTTTGATTTGAAGGATAATGACAGATTAATCAGTTGATCAACCACATGATTCTAGAGATGAGCATATTGGTCATACCTCTGGGGAGGAACATTCAAATGCTCCTCTTGATGTTCCCCAATCTTTCACATGTTATCCCACTACTACAAAGAGTTCAAGAGTTAGTAAATGTGGGTGCACACGTTTACCAAAATTATAACTTTCCCGTACGTAGGATCAAGGGATACTCGTTGAGTTTGATGAGGATGATATTCCTAGAGGTCTAAATGCAAAAGATTTTAAGAGTTTGGTATCCACTCAGGGTAAGAGAAATGTAATCATTTTGTATGATGACTTGAGAAGTATGGAAAAAGAGATAGTCTCTCAATTGTGTGAGACTATTTTGGTAAGATCTTTTGAAATTGTTTGCCTATTCGTTAAATGTTTCTAGTATATATAATATGTTTAACCTCTTATTTATGAGATGACATTTTCTATTCCTAACATTAGAGGAGTCCGAAAAAAATACTTATCAATAGATTCTAGGAGATGGAGGGATTTCAAATAAACTCTCACATCTAATTTCATTTTTGGTCATAGGATTCATGACAATCCATGTCCTACATATCCTTTCATAGATGAAGACACATGGAGACAGTTTGATGAAAGTAGAAGAAAAGAATCATTTTTGGTAAGGGAAATGTATACTTTTATAATCTTTCTTATATAAATGATCTTATTACTTTTTTTTTAATGAATTATTATTCTTAATTTATAGAAAACAAGGAAATATCATCAGGAGATCCATTCTAAAAATGTATACCCTCATAGTTTATCTCGGGGAGGGTATACATTATTGGAAGAACAGATGATGGCAGAAAAATTACAAAAACTAAGAGCTGAGTCTTCAAGCTCTAGAGAGGTGGCCCCTCCATCCCCTCCGTCTAGACATGAAAAATTGAAGAGAGATCAGATGGGAAAAAAGGGAAATATCTTTCGGAAGATTCGAGAATCGTAGCTGAGAGGATTGTAAGATATCAATTTTATTTATTTAAGTTAAATATTTTTTTCATATAATTTCAATAATTACAGAAATTTTCAAGTAATTAATACAGGATTCTCTTGAGGAGAAGAGATCACTGGGGGTATTTACAGTTATTGGGAGGAATGATATTTTATCTGCAGCATTGGGAAAGCCCTAACTTCCATTTAATGTAAGAGGATATCCGACAGGTGTATCGGTAAGAAAAGTGTTTCCACGTTCCTCAACTACTTATGTTGAGGGTGTTTATAAAAAAAATAGAATCCTTGGAGGCTGAAGTTCCTAATATTAATGCGACGATGGAGGAAAATATTAGAGCGTCATTATAGTCTATGTTTGAAAACAATCAACGATAATTTCAGACTGCAACTCATACTCCTCCACCTTCCCTTATAGACCCCATTATTTATCCTCCACCTCTGCCAGTAGCTCCCACTCCCCCACCTTAGCCCAAGGAACCCATTTTTTATCCTAATCCTCCGTTGTAGCTTCCTACTTATTGCGAGTTGTATGTTGATGATCCTAAACATCATATGGTTGCATATGGGTTGGTGTATTGTATAGGAGATATAATTTATCATCAACAATTAGATGTAGATAATTAGTGGGTCACTGTACAGGATATTATAGATAGATCAACTTGAGTACCATTACCTACAGATGAGGTGATGAAAGTTGGACATAGTATCAGCCATTTTTTAATTTAGCCATCCAAACTTCTTCAACTCATTACCATAAAGGTATGTATGTTATATCTTCTATTTTATTTTTTTTATTAAATTTGTTTTATCATTTGAAAACTAATATATTTTTCTATTTATTTTTTACAGAAATACTTCAAAGGTAATGAAATACTGTATAAACAACAACAAAGACAAATGGATATGACATTAGATACAGATTCTTGTAGTCTTGATATATTGTCAAGATATTCAAATTTGTTGGAGGATCATTATGAGATTCCAATGGAAGCGCATGTTTTTGGACGTGCAATAACTGTGTGGATTATGAAAGCTGGTATCATGGAGCATGTTACTAGAGATAAGTTGGGCATCAACGTGGTGCAGATTTTTTCAATGTGAGTCTTAACATCTTTTCCCTGCGTTATATTTATTAAAAATGTATACTTATGTCTGTTTTGTATTAGTAAACATTATAACATTTGTGAGAAGAATGACCAGACATATGTATATGGGTTCATGGACCCGCATTTCATTTCCCTTGAAGCATGTGCATTGGATGAGGAACAAAGAATGGTTTATATTGCTGAAATACTTGACCAGAATATAGTCACACAATGTTTGATGATTCCTTTTTATGAGAGGTATGAAACACATCTCTCTCAGTGATTTCATTATCTTTTAAAAAAAACACTAACCTTAAATTGTTTTATCAGTGATCATTGGATGTTAGGGGTTTTTTTCACAAGGGAGAAGACACTTTATTGGATATGCTCTGTCCATGGTCATGTGTGGGAAAGTTTTAAGAAAATTTTGTAAAATTAAGTTTCAATTTCTCAATAGTTTTCTATATTATAATGAATTTTAAATTTATCCCATTCGTATTATTTTATAATAGGGGATGGGTCTACTTTCGAAAAAACACAAAGAAAAGGAGTGCGTATATCAAATATGTAAATGTAAAGGTAAATATCCATTTAGAATTTGTACTATTTGATTTATTACATTAAAATAATATATTGAATTTACATTAATTCAAACAGAATTGTTATGATCAACAAGGCCTCATCGAATGCAGATATTATATGTTAAGATTTATTTATGAAATAATAACAACTCGGATAGTTGTGAACATTGACCTGGTAATATTTCCTTTTAAACTTTTCCATAATATTTCATTTGATTTATTCATTATACACGCTAACAGCTATCCATTTAACTTGTAGTTATTTGATGACCATCAACCCTATAGTGCTGAAGATGTCAAACACTTACAAGTGGAATGCTCAAATTATTTTATGGGTTTGATTGATTTTTAATTGTTTGTAGTGTAAAATGTAATTTTGAATACTATCATTGTAATTGTGTATTTGGTAGTCATTTAGGTTGGATTTAGTTTTTTTTAAGATGAAATTGTAAGTCTTGAGTGTTATATATGTGAATGTTTAATTTTGATATACTTCTTGTTTTGGTCTACTTATGATGGTTTTTCAGGTATGGATTCGGGTCTGGGGGAGGGGTTCCAAGGGTGTGGGGGTTTTAAATGGGATGGGGGTATCCAGGGGTGTGGGAGGGTTTTCCGGTGGGGTGGGGGTATCCTGGGTGTCCATGAGAGTGGGGGGGCAGTCCAGGGGGTTGGAGAATTTCCAAGATGGTGGAAGGGCTGTCCAAGGGAGTGGGGGCTGTCTTGGGGGTGTCTAGGGGTGTGGGGTGTCCTGTGGGGTGAGGGGGTTTCCTGGGGTGTGGTAGGGCTTTTCAGTGGGGTGGGGGGGTTGAGGGTGTCCATGGGGATTGGGGGGGACAGTCTAGGGGGTGGGAGAGGAGGTGTCTCCATCCCATGGGGGGTTGAACACCACTGGAAGGTAATAATCACTCCCACATGTAAAACATTTTGATATCTCAAGCATCACATGTGGGAGTGAAGAGTACCTTCCAGTGGCATGCCCCCCGAGGGATGGTAGCACCTCCTCTCCCAACACCACCTGTCCAAGGGCTGTCCAGGGGCTGTCCAGGGGGTGGGCGCAGTCCAGGGGTGTGGGGTGTCCAGGGGGTGGTGGGGAAGTCCAGGGGTGTGGGGGTGTCAAGGAGGGTGGGGAAGTCCAGGTGTGTTTAGGGGATGTGGTGGGGGTAGTCCTGTGGTGTGATGGGGTTCTGGTCTATGTTTGGTAACTTTTTGGTCTGTTTCCGGGGTGTGGGAGGGTTGTCCAGGTGTGTGGGAGTGATGTCTAGGGGTGGGGGTATACAGGAGGGTGGGGGATATCCAGGGGTGGTGGTGATGTCTAGGGATGTGGGGGTGTCCAAGGGTGTGGTGGGGGAAGTATAGTGGGTTGAGGGTGTTCTGGTGTGTTTTTGGTAACTTTTTGGTCCTGTGGGCTATCCAGGGGTGTGGGAGGGCTATCCAGGGGTGTGGTGGGGGCTGTCCAATGGGGTGAGGGTGTTCTGGTCTGTTTTTGGTAAATTTTTGGGAAATATTTATTCCCACTAAATAAGACCATTTATGTCTATAATATATTTAATTCCATTTGAATAAGGTCATAAAGAGATGATTAGTTGAAGAAAATGTTCAAAATCACAAAAAAAAAAAGTGGGCCTAAAAAGGTAAGATTTACCATATAGTAATTTTCATGTCGAACCCCCATGGATGAGATATTTCATATTGAAACATATAATAAATTGAAAATTGACCGATTCATGATATTAAGTGAAAAAGGGATTGTATATACATCACATTAATGTAAATTTGTTAATAATAATAAATAAGTCGCAATGAAATGTAAATAGAGATGACATACCTTACATTACACTCCCTTTTAGTGGAGAACACTTTAAACTCAAGTATAATGGTTTTATAAATTTTTTAAAATTATACTAGAACTATAAAAATATTATATATTGTCTTCTTATAGTATATTATTACTAGTTTGTTAACAACATTTCGATATTTGCATTGTTTTTTGTGTCAATTTTTATGTTTTTTGAGTATGTTTTGAATATTTTTAATTCTTACATAATTATTATTTAATCATATCAAATAAGTAAACCATGAATTAAATATTATATATATTAATTATGTATATATATAATTATAATAACTCATAAATGGTTACATAGGAAATGAATTGCACAGTCCAAGCAGATAGTTGGTCGTACATATGCTTGAACATTACATCAATTTACTTGAAATATTTTAAATTTATGTTATATATATGATCATTTTTATATCATATTTGTTTTATATAAATAACACATTTTTATTAAATCCATTCTTTGAATATGTAATGTTTTAATAAATCACATTGCATTGAGGAGGTGATTTTCAAAACGTTCAAAAATGATGTATCATATTCACACAAAATGGAATGAATAATTCTATTATTTATAAAAAAAATATATGAATAAAGAAACCATAAATATTATATATATATATAATATATATAATATATAAATATTTAACTACTTTCAAACATGAAATGTTGTAATGGAAGAACGAATGACATTAGTTCGTGAGTCAATTGGCTTCTATATACACGAACAATGATTTCATATATCATTTGATGGAATTGTGTGTAGATATAGGTTGTACCCTTAACAGAATAATATATATGTATAATTTATATAATGATATTAGTATATAATAAATATATATAATTAATTTACTAGGTTGATAAATAAATAAAACAAAAGTGATCATTAAAGAATGTTACATCATATTTAGGTTACTCCTCTTGGGTTTTACTGAAATCCATCCATTGATTGATTTATACCCAAATTGAGGCTTTAAGGATTATGGGAGTGATATTGGGAGAGTATTTGGGGTTGTCTTGGATGTTCTAAATGAATTCAGAGTTGTGAATAAGTGGAGGTGTGAGAACCTTCTTAAAATGGAGGAGGAGTGGCATTCTTATAGATATAAAAAATTAATCATTATTGGGAGGTCTCAATTACATTATGGTCCCCAAAAAATTAATAAAATTGATTAGTTGTAATATGTGGTATATATATTTCTTGAAAAAATGTTTTATACATGAACTAGGTCATTTGTACCATTAATGTTAAGTTTTACTCCCTTGTTAAGCTAGTTTTTCTCTTATTCAATATAATTAATTTTAATTTCATTCACTATTATTTTTAGTCTAAAACTAAATCAAAAATAAAAGATATTATAAATAATTCTCATTCATGCTAGAAAATAGATTTTTTCAAACAAAATTCAAATATGTGGTAGAATTGAATTTAAAATTAATCCCATATATGGGATTTGAAAGCGTGTTTCTTAAGTGAAAATACTCAAAATTTCACTATGTTATCATATATAAATTCAATATAAAAATGATTACATTGAGATTTATTTATTAAAACATATAAAATGGATTTATTTACACTTTAAAATCAATTAAAAATATAATTTATCACTATATATAATTTATGTGAAAAATCTATTTTAAATTATATTTCATTATATTTCATTATCCATCAAAAAATTATACTTCATAGAAAATACTGAAAAATCACCGTAAAATTATTTTTCAATACCACCTTAAAAAATAAAAATTATATTTTCCAAAAAAGTTATTAAAATTATAAAAATTCTTTTTAAAATATGTATGACATTAAAAGTATGAAAACATCCTTAAAAAATAAATATTTTTATACGTGTAATTAGAATTTTTGTATTCTTATTCCTATAAAACCTATTTGATGAGTGAAAAAATAATTTATTATATAATATATATAAATTTCATTAATATCATTCACTAATAGTGATTAATTTAATTTGTTAAGAGACAATTCCATTGGATGCATAAAATATTTTTCTTATAAAAACATTCCCATTATATTCAATTTTATTATCTATTTACTTCTCTTACTCAATAATTATATAAGAATATGTAATTTTTTTAAAATATTAGTTAAAAATTCTCATTAATTTTATTAAAACTGCTAGTTTATAACATTTATATTAAATAAATATATTATAATTATATTTTATTTGGGTAAAACAAAGTCTTTCATATAACACAAACTATTGAAGGAACTCAGTGTTGTGTGTTACAAAAGAAAACAATGTGTTGTGTGTACCACATAATACTCTCAGTTTTGATTGTATCACAATCATAACATGGTGTTGTGTATAAATTGTTATTGAAAAAAGGTTAAATTTCTTCTAAAAGGAAAATATTTTAATGTCTTATGGTGTTATAGTCCAAACTCGAGGTAAGGGCTTCTTTATCTTAATATCCTATTATTGTTATGTACAAAATAATAAACAGATTATTTATATTATATATCTTATAGTGTAACAACCAAATATTTAATGGAATTCTGTAATATAAATATTTTTTTCATTGAAATATTTCTTAACACATATACTATATTTTAGATAAACTTTGATATACTATTGAAATATTTTTATTTAGTGTGACGGTTATCACCTAAACATTGGATTGGATGTTATTAATTAGACTAAATAAATAACGAACAATGTATTTTTTTTCTCAAATTTATAAAATTAATTAGATTTTTATGACTTTATTAAAAATGAAAAAAAAATATCATTTGAATGTTAAAGTGTTGTTTTCCAATAATCATATTTTTTAACTATATTGTGTTATTAACATAATAAAAGAAATCAATCTCTATTGAAAAATAATTTTAATTAAATTTTAATATGAAAAAAAATTAATTTGTTTACATTTATATAATTTTTTCAACGCATGAGATTTGAATAAATAAATTTTTATGTAAAAAATATACTTTCTAAAAGTCGTTTTTTTCATTTAATGTGGAATTTATGTAAAATGATTTTAGATAAATTCTTGAAACTGAATCATAAAATTGGATTCTATATTTTGAATCATAATGATAAATTCTTTTAAATAGGACATATATTTTTTGGAAATAATAATAGTATCATAGCTAAATATTTTTCACCTAAATAAGATTAAAACGGGTAAAATATGGATAAAAAATTTTGATAAGGCTTTAAAATTTCTATAACACATTACATAAACCTATTTCATGTGTATATTTCAGCCATATCAATTAATTCCTCAAATATATAGCCACTTGGAAAGATTGTTCTTTCATTATTACATTTATATTATATTATGATATTAATAAAAACAAATTTCACCATCTTGAGTTTAATATCTCTAAATATTATTATAAATATAAAAAGTTTATAATCTCCATTAAAAAATTATTTGAAATATGTACTATTTTTTTAGGATTTTAATTTATTTTTATTTTTTGGGATCTAAAAAAATACTAAAAGTTCTTCAGTATCACCACCTCAATATTTATTCAATTAATTGGAATTTAAAATAAATGATTTTAACATTAATAATGGAAAAAAATCTAGATGAATTATTGTGATCTAGATTTTTTAGAAAAATATAAAATTTTAAAGTTTTTTCAAACGTTTGTATTAAAATAATTCTTCTTTAAATATGTATTCAATTTCAAAATATATGAATAGTTTCATAAAATAACATTAATGATACTTTAAAATAAATAATATCATATTAATTGATTCAAAATTCTTAAAATTAATATAATATTATATGTTAAGAATATATGATGGAAAATATGTACCATGTATCATTTAGAGGTGAATTGTCAAATTATGGTAACATTAATTATATTAAAAAATAAAACCATTTATATCACAATAATTGTCAAAATGGATAATGATTTGTTTGTGAAAATACATAACGAAGATAAAAAATTTAAAACACTTCCAAATATTATTGGATCAGTGAAATTCAAATAACCCCCATTTTATATTTGAATAATATGATTTCAGATCAATTTTTTTCACGAAAAGTAACATATATTGTTTAATAATTTATGTAATTACAAAATGTCCCATCTCGAAACTTATAAAAGAGAAACCTAAATCCCCACTTCCCCAAACCATTGGATCCTTCCATATGATCCAATATCTTCCATAATTACTTACTATATTACATCAACACATATTATATGACTATTTATATTTATGATTCTAACTCATTAAGGCTTATTGGGTATTCCCAATGATGATTCGCAATGAAGTGGTAGAACTCTTTTTCAAAATTTTCCAATTTTATTTATTCTTATAATTCATTTAAATTTATGTAATCCATTATGAAATAATTATATCTTTATATTCAATATTAGATTTTTTATATGAAATTGGACAAAAAAGTATCCACCTTATCCCCATCAATTAAAAAATAATAATGTCACTCATGAATACGTGTGGAGTTCCCCCTCTATAAGGAGATGTTTTTCATTTTTCTCTTCCTATTTCTTTATTGATAATATGGAAAATTTTAATGAATATATAAGATAAATTTGAGAAAATAATTCTTATAGAATGTTTAATTATTATTTTTTTTCTTATAATCTATCCTTAAAAAGTGAGAACACAATTCACATGCACGTATGACCTACCATCTCCATGCACAATTTGATTCATTTCTCTGTCTCTATATTTTATAGATGACTGTATATATATATATTATAATTATATATGATACATAAATTATTTTGAAAATTATTTAGATAATAAAACCATTATAAAGAACTATCACATTAACTTAAAAAACTAAAAAGTCATGAAAAAAGAAATAATTTTCACTAAAAATGGAAAAAAATTTAATAAATTTTTTTTCACAAATGGGTCTTGAAAAGTTATAAGTTGATAATATATAAAATAATAAGTATATAAATTAAATTGAATAAAATTATAAAAATATTGAATTTATTATAAATTAGGGTGAAGTGATTTCAAATCAATTCAAACTAATGATTATCATTTTCTTTAACAATCTCATTATTTAAGGGAATTGTTTATGATATCATATCTAATGATAAAATTTCATGATATACATATCATTGACATCCTGAATTTCATTTTCATAATTTTATTTCTAATCATAATATTTTTTCCATTACATTTTCTCTCATTATGTATTTAAGATATCAAAAGAAAATGTTTTTATTTTATAGCTTACATTACTTTGATATTGGGTCAAAAAATTATTTTATTTAATGTAAATGTTTTACATAAAATTTTGGAAGATGAATTTTACTATTTTATTATGACTTATTAAATTCATTATTACCCATATTTGAATTTTTTTTAAAAGGATTAATGATTAATATTCATATAATTTTCTGAATGAATTACATTTGATATTTTTCTAATATTGTGAATGAAATAATTATTTTAATATACTTGGAATAAAATAGTATCCCATAATTATGAATGATTAATGATTTAAAAAATATGTTACATGTTTTGAATATACATTTTAAAGAATATGGTTTTCATATTATTTAAGATATTTTTAGATTTTAAATAATTAATTTTAAAGTGAATTTTTTTCATTAAATTTTCTTATGTTATTTTTATTGAATTTTTCATCTATTTTTATATAATTTGAAATCACATGTTACTTATTTGGATTATGATGTAATTATACCATCAAAATATTCTATTTGAAGGCTGGTGATGATATTGTTTTAACAATAATTCTATAAAACTCATTTCATTTCCTGGGGTTAATTTAGTTATGATTAAATATTTACGAATCATGTTTCATTTCGAAGGGATATACTATGGTAAAATATAGAAATATCAATGAAATTTGTTTTCTTTTCAAGGGTTATGATATTTCAAAAAAGATATGATCTTGGGGGACAAAAATTAATGGATTATGAATATGTTATTTTTGGGAGTAGAATTATATTACCCACCAATGCATTAGATAAATATTGATATCTCGTGATAATATAAGGACATTAATGGGGACTAAATCAATTTCAATAAGGTACTATATACACAATGATCGTCTTTAAAGTTAATCGTTACTGAAGATAAAATACTTTTTGGGGGTAAATCAAATCCATTATGAATGTCTTTGAATAGATCCTTGACTATTAAGGAAATGGATATCTTACTAAATTGTATACCAAAAACTTCAGTCTTATGACAATTTTATGCACTCTATGGATATTTTATTTTATTTATCTATGATTCGTGTCAAATATAAATCCTTATATTACCCAATGAATTTTGATTATGACCATTGATCTACAGGGAATGGTTTTCAAATGGTAAACTCATGTTATAATACCCTTATATTAATTTCATGAATTAGTGATAAGTTATATCTCCCTTGGATACCCTTATTGAGCATCTAAGAACACATTTTTTATATTTCATTTACTCATGTTATGAATAATTGTTTTATATATGACATTTCTTAGGCAAGTCCTTGTAATGAATAACATATTTAGGGATGATGTAGTTCCCTTATGAAAATGTTATGTAGGAATCCGGTTTTCCAAGGACAATAAACTTAAATGATTCTAGCGTGGATCGTAATTATATGTAATAGATATTAATATAATAATACTAAAAATTTATTTATAAATATATGAATAAAATTCACATGTTACTATAGTTGGTATAAAAGAATGATTGATTTTTCTATTGGAAGAAGGATGACAAAACAATATTGGGAACTATTATAATAATACAATTTATTTTAGAACATTTTTTTTCAGGAATGGAATAAAGTGTGGGATTCCAATAAAATCATCCATTTTAACATTATACAGGTGGAGATGGTTTTTCATAGATTAATCTCAGTGTAAAAATCCTAAGAAGATGTGTCTGAGAACATCTTGATCATCATTATACACACAATGAGTGTACCCTGACTATGGAACTGGTTTGACCCTCCTAAGGTACTTATTATTTTAAATATAATTTTTTTTATTAACCATTATGTTGAATTTTAAATGCTTATTATCATAGATATTATCAGTGTTGACTGGATCTTTGTCTTTCTCATTTTCATTTATTTGTGATAATTAGTTCAACCATCCAATAACTATTATTAATTAATTTTTTATGTGTTTTAGATTTAGAATGTCAAAGTATTTAATTTATATATGAAGAAATTATGAACAGATTCTTATAGTTATAATTCTATAAGAAATATGAAAAGTTTAAATTTATTTCATTTGTTTATGTCAAAATCCAATTAAATTGTTTTCATTGTGCAAAAATCCGTTGAAGCTGTTACAAGTTGTCCATGTAATATTGTAGTTTTCAACATAAATTCAATTCATAATTATGATGATATATCAATTTATACTGACCAGATTCATGGGATTATTATACTTATGGATAGATTACATAATTTTATAATTATATTTAGTTTATGTGGAAGTCGGAAAATAATTTTTTTATGTTCTAAAAAATCACCAATTTTTTTGAAGTGTTTTTTAAACTGTACAATAAAAAGATTTAAAATTCTACAGTATATATTTTTCAACAAGTTGTACATATGTTTTAATTACTCGAAAAATAAGTTTATAGAATTTCAATATATTTATCATTTTTCATTAGTTTATATTAAAGGCTGATAAATTCCTTTGGATGGTCAATAAATATCCAATGGTCCAGATTTCAGTTTTAGCATCTATTTTACCTAATCATTTGGATTTAGTTTCTCGATGATATCAGGAGTTGTATATGTTGGTTTGATTTAATTCTTAAAACATTAGAATGATAATAAGATTTAATAAAAAAAATTATAGTGGGATTAAGGCTTAATCAAATTATAGTGGGTAGATAAAAAAATTAGTGAAGTCTAATGTTATGTTGCTTACATTTTCTAGAAACACTTTTCAGATCCTACGGTGGAAGGCGTAACGTAAGGAATGAACCTTTTATTTGATAAATGTGCATATAGAATTTCAACCCTACGCTGGAATGTTGAATTATTGATCATACAATACATTCAGGATGTTGAACATATTATTCATAACTGATAAGTTTTAAATTATATGTTGACAAGGATGAACGTATGGATCAACACCCCAACAGTACTTTTTTATCCCAATATTACCTGATGATGAAATAATTCATAAGAAACCATACATTGGAAAGAACCTTACGCTACAAAAAAGAACTATATGCTAAATTTTTGAACCCTATGTTTGATATTTTTTCATTACATGAAGGATCACTATGTTTGACATTTCAACAATGCTATTTTAAATCTGTGTTTTTTATG
Organism: Viscum album; assembly: GCA_963277665.1. Taxonomy (NCBI): domain Eukaryota; kingdom Viridiplantae; phylum Streptophyta; class Magnoliopsida; order Santalales; family Viscaceae; genus Viscum; species Viscum album. Next base: position 1,630,993,025 of record OY728150.1, read on the forward strand.
AGATTTGGAAATGGTCTTCTTAGTATTAAATTTTATTATAAATCAGTTTTATGACTGATTTAGAGTCATCAATGTAAATGAAGAAACCATTTTTAGTTATAAGTGATGTTATGAATCTCTTGTAATGATTTTCTTTCTAATATTAATGATTTATTATGAGGATATTTTTCTAGAACTATTTCAACTGCATTTAACAAGTTTTGAATGGATTTAGATAGATGTTTTAAAGTATTAAATTTTGTTATTATTATGGATAAATTCGTGGAGGAGTTATTAAAATTATTTTGAATCCATTTTTGGGAGATGTATTCTACAGGAATAAAGACTAAATAGTGTTATGATATTTTTGAAGATATTTATGAAGGCTATTAACTCAATTTATTTAGGTTATAATATGGAGAGGAATGTTTTTACAAATACTAGATTTTTATTCCCTATATATAAATATTCTTATTTAGTAGGAAAAGAAAATACACAATGAATAACAGTAAAGATCTTAAAACATTGATGATTATAAAGTGCTGAAATATTTTCATTCTACTAGTTATCATTTTGAAGAGGAGGGAGAAATATTTTTTGTACATTTTTATTCTCTCATGGTGTTAAAATGAATGAATCCTACATAAAAATTGATTGATATATTTGATAATATTTTAAACAACAAAAATCTTAGTCGACATTGAAGGTTATTTTTCTGCTGATGTGTTATAATGATGATCATTTACATCTATCGGTTTCTTCAACATCTGTGATCTAAATGTATTTCAAAAAAAATTCATCTCATCATTTTTCGTTTGAGTATAACCTGCTCGGACTTAGTTGTAGTGGAGTTTCAGCTACTTTGACTAAGCTGTGGATATTTCAATTGCATGCAAATTAAAGACAAGTCCTGTAAAATCATTATATGGTGTCAACTGCCTGTACTCATTTGTGGATGGTATTGTGACAAGAGAACCAACAAGTCAGGACCACCATGCTCATGTAGTAGAGCATTGGGAGAGTGGACTAGGGGATTTTTGTGCCCCGAACCACTATAAATTATTGTTTTATTTTTCATTATTTATTTCCATTTCATGATCGACATTATGGGGGACGTAAAGGATCATATTATTTCAATATGGACTTTTTAATATTGTCATGATTTTTAAAAGGTCACAATCCCCCCCACCCTTCTTGTGCCTTCATCATAGCCATTATGACATAACAATTGCTATTAAAGGCATATCTCTACTTATTTCTATTGCCTCTAAGAAGACCAGGGTAAAGATTAAAATGAAGAAAATTGTTAATGGAAAATTTCAGATAATTTATGTCGATGATCTGTGATTCTTATTTTAATGGTGATAATTATGGTTACTGGAAATATCTCACAACATTATATTTGAAAAATAATTATTTCAATGTTTATGTGAAGATTTTTAAACCTTATAAAATCCCTAGAGATCCATAATAGTGGGATTCTTCTAAGGATGCTAATTATGAAATTAATTTAAAATCCATGAATTCAATTATATATGGTCTTGGTCAAGATGAATTTAACCATGTTTATCAATGTGGTACTACCTATTAGGTGTGGAAGACTATTGTGGTGGAATTTGAAGGAACTAACAATCTCATACAACTATGTTATAGTACTACAAAACAAAGATGTGACATATTCTTGATGCAGGAATATGGAACCATCACTCAGATAAATGGAATATTAATAAATGTTGTTAATGATGATGCTACCTTGGGAACTCTAATTCCAAAACCAAATCAAGCATTAAAGGTACATAGAGTTTTAACATCATAGTGAAATGGAATATCAGCTCATATTTGAAAATCCACACAAGTTAAAGAATAATATATGAAGGAATTGATTGGAACCTTGATAAAGTATGAAGCAAATATGTATATAGAGGTTGAAATTATATTTCTATCAACAAAGAAATATTTGTACTAAATGTTTTGATAGATGATTTTTTTTTATTCAGATTATAGACGATCATATTCTAGTGATCAGCTGCCACATATTGCTAAAAATATGGCAAGATGTATAAAAGGAGAAAAGGAAAATTAGAATTAAATAAATAAGAAGAAGTTAGATTCTATGGGTGTAAAAAGAAAGGTCATTTGAGACTTGAATATCCTTTTTGTAAAGAAAAAAGGAAATATTTATATAAATGAAAAATGAAATCAATGAATGAAGGCTAATAGTAATTCATGTCAATATTGAAGCAATAAATCTTCACTAAACTCAGAAAGTGGGCCTAAAAATCATAGGGTTAATCTATGTCATATGGCTCATACTGATGAAGTGAAATCTTCTAACTATGAAAGTTCTAATTGAAAATGATTTTATAATGATTAACAAAATTATATTTGTATTATGCTTCAATTTAAAATTAATTATTTAAATAAATATCATAAAAATAATAGAAAATATTATTATTCCATTTGAATAGATAATGAACGTTTTTCAAAATAGATTACTGATTTAATATCAAATTCATCCAAATTTTTATGTGATCTTCATGAAACTAAAATTAAATAATTGTTGGATGATGATGATAATTTAAAGAAATATTCATGTATGATTATTGTGGTAATAAATTATTTGAATCAAAATCAAGGTAAAAATCAAATATAAAAAGTAAAAATTGGAATTGGTTGTAATGGAGAAAAATGAATGTTATAAAAAAAATTTCCTTGGTCAAATAGAAAAAGAATGTCAACTATTAAATTTTTTTTATTGTGGTATTAAGAGACATTAAGTTAATAAATATTATTTTAGAAAACCTCAATTTTGTGGTGTCAAGCATGTTTATTATTTAAAATCATTATCTAGATTTAATTATTAAACGATATATCAAAATAAACTTATTTGGTTTATCAAATGATATATTACTGACCCTGTCAGACCCAAAAGTATATGGGTACCAAAAAGTCCATTTTTTATATTTTGTAGGTACTTGCTAATAAACATCATAGTTATATCATAAAGTGGTTTCTTTATAACTATGGGAAGTTATTATATTCTTATTTTTTATTTATTATATAGAAATTTACAAAGAGATGCTATCGTTAATATTTGAATTATTTTATTTTCCACTTTAATATTAAATTTAATTTCACTAACTGTTTTATACATGGAGAGAATTTTCAAAAAAAATTATTTTATTCAACTTCATTTAATTATTCTTATGCTTAAAATATTAATTTTTTTATCCCAATATTATTTTAAAAAATGAATTGATTTATTGGTTTATTTTACTAATTAATCACCATCCAGATTTTTAATAATATTTAATTTAAATTGCTACATTTCTTATAATTATGTGACTAATGTTTCCATATATAAATTAATTACATACATTCAATTAAATCTATTTCTATTTATAATAAATTATTATATAATAAGATTAAAATATTATTTTTAATTTATCACATAAGTAATATTTCAATGAAATTTGTCGAATGTTTTTCCATTTAATTATATTTATTGAAAATTATATTAATTAAATTATTTGAAATATTATTAATTAAAATATTTTAATTAAATTCCATGAAAATCTTTTAATTAAATTCTTTGAAATTATTTTAATTATATTTTTGGAAAATATTTTAGTTAAATTATTTTAAAATCCTTTATTATTTATATTATTTATTTTTTATTGTTTTTAATAATTTTATTTTAAAAATGTGAAAATAATTTACATAAATTTGTCCAATAACATAAATATTTATTCTTGGTATTAGGAGGAGTTATTTTTAATTATTATCATGTGATTAAATGTGTAATTATTAGTTCATGAATTTAATGGTTTAATACATTCATTACAAACCCTTGTTGTTAATTTAATACTATTATATTTCTTTCAGGGCACCTTGATTATATCTTTTAATCTTTTTGAATGAATCATGAATTTATGAGAGTTAATATTTTATTGTATATTTAGAAAATATTTTAGAAAAAAAAGCTTTTAAAAATTATAAAAAAATTAAAATTTTCAAAATTTAAATATATAAAACAAATTCAATTCATAAATAACTAAAAAATTATTTTTTAAAATTTAAAAATAAAAAAATATATATTTTTTTTAAATTTTAAAAACTTATATTTCAATTTTTAGATTCATAAAAAAATATTTTTAAAATTTTAAATAATTAGAAACAATTATTTTTTATTTATTACATACTTTTAAAAAAATTCTATAATGTTTAAATATGATAGATTTTTATATCCACGTTTAAATATGTTAACAAATTATTTTTGATGTTTTAAATATTTTTAAAAGAGGGATAATTGTTTTTCAAATTATATTTTATTTTATTTTTACATAAATTCAATTTCCAATTGTTTATTTATAAAGGGTTAAATATATTATATAATGTAATTTGCTCAAATTATATCTTTTTGATCATTACAGAATAGGGAGATAAATAGATAGTACTGAGTTAGGGTTTTGTAATTATCATAATGTGGGATATTATTGTGTAGATCCTTGTCATGCTCATTTTGATTTAGTTTTGATAATTAATTCAACCAGTGAATATTTGTTTTTTAATAAAAATTATAACTGTTTCAGATTTAGTATGTCAAAGTATATATTTTATATATGAAGAAATAATGATTGGATAATTATGGTGTCTATTCAATTAAAAATATTAGAATATTACATTCATTTCATTTGTTTATGTCGAAAGCCAATTCAATTGTTTTGATGTTGCAAAAATTCATTAAAGTTGTGACAAGTGTCCAAGTAATATTGTAGTATTTAACATAAATTCAATTCAGAATTATAATGATATCTCGTGATATATTTAACATATTCTTGGTAACATTATATAAATGGATAGATAATGTAATTATAAAAATATTAATAGTCTATATAGATGTCTAAAAAGGATTTTTTTGATGCCCTAAAAAATCAGTAATGTTTATAAAGCATTTTTTCAACTGTACAATGAATCGATTTGAAATTCTATAGAATTTATTTAGTTGAAAGTTATAAAGAAGAAAAAATGGCTTTAAACATTGGGAGATAGAAGTAAAATAAGTTTTTCTTCATTTTATAAGTTTACATTAATGTCTGAAAAAGTCATTTTGATGGTCAATAAATATCTGATGTTATGGATTTCAATTTTAGATGTAGTTTTTTCTTATCATATATCTTTAATTTTTAAAAGATTTTGGGATTTGTATAAGTCATATTGATTCAATTCTAGAATCATTGGAAGGATCATGACACAAAATAAAATTATTTTTTTGCTGAATTGAGGATTAATCTAACAAAAAATGGCTCAAAAAATTCATTTATGTCTGAAGCTAAAATGTTTACATTTTCTGGAAACTCTGTTCATTCCCTGCGTTGGTAAGAATAACATAAGAAATGATCCCCATATTTTAATAATGAATTTATGTAATATAAAACCTACATTTTAATATAAAATTACCTTTCTTACCCTATGTTTGGGAAGTTGAACATATGGTTTATCAATTCTACATTCATGATTTTATGCTGACAATGATGCATGTGTGGATCAGCATCCCTACATTACTATTTGATCCCAATGTTACATGAAGATTAATGAATAGTTGAGGAACCCTACATTGGAAGTAATCCTTCAATACGCAAAGGAACCATATGTTACGTTATTGAACCCTATGTTTGATATTTTTTCATTACATGAAGTAACACTATGTTTGACTTTTCAACAACATTGATTTATATCCGTGATATTTTGTTTGATTTATACAATGATCATCGTAGTATAAATTATCACTATAAATCTGTTTTATGACCGATTCAAAGGCTTTCTTGGAATGTATTAATTCATTATTATTTATATGGTACATTATAAATGACTTTGAATGATTTGATTTTAATATTCATGATTTATTATGCAGCTATTTTTCAAGAACTATATTGACTATATTTGAAGTGGTTTGAATGGATTTAAAAAAGAGTTTTAAATTGTATAACATTAGTATTATTATGGAGATATTATTTGAGAAGTTATTCAAATTACATTCATTTCATTTAATAGAGATTTATTCTACAGTAATGAAGAGGAAAAAATGTTATGAAATTATTTGGGATATTTTTGTAGGTTATTAACTGTATTTATTTTGGGAATAATAAAGAGTGGAATGTCATTACAACTTCTTCATATTTCTTCCATATATATATATATATATATATATATATATATATATATATATATATCTTTGGTAGAAAAAGAAAATACATAGAGAAGAAGAGAAGAGATGTGAAAAAATTCATGAAAATAAAGTGCTGAAATATATTCATTATGCTTCTTATCAGTTTGAAGAAGTGAGAGAGATATTATTTTGCGCATTATTATTCTCTCATAGTGTAAAGACAATGGAATACTACACTAAATTTGATTGATCTATTTCATGCTATTTAAATGAAGAAGAAGAAGCATGCTCGACATTGAAGATTAATTTTCTGTTGTTTTTCCATATTGAATATCATCTATATATGTCAGTTGCTGCTATAACTGTGAGAAAAATAGATTTCACAAAAAACATCATCTCTTCTATTTTCTTTTGATTGTCGGTTGTTCAGACTCAAGCGTGGTGGAGTGTCATCTTCTCATAATAATCTATTGATATTTTGATTCCAAATAAAAGAACCATAAGGACCTATTAAGGCCATGTAAGGTGTCAACTGCCTATACTAAATTGTAGATAGGAAAATAATAAGAGAACCAACTAGTCAAAATCACCATGCTCGTAAAGTAGAGCATTGGTGTAGTGTACTGTGGTATTTTTATGCCCCAAACCTGTATACATACTTGTGTTCTTTTCATTTATTTATTTCTAATTTTTTCATGACGGTATGATAAATGGAATGGATTTATTTATTTTTAGAGGGATGTTCTAATATTTTCATGATTTTTAAAGGGACATAATTCACCCCCAATTGTATTTGTCATAGTCATTCCTACCAAACATTATGTTAATAAAAAATTTAAATTGTTCTAGAAGAAGGTATCATGATTTCGATGTCCCAAAAATTATATTTCATTATTATGTGGTTATACACTCTAATTATTCATCCACACACTAGGATTTGTGTTTATATCAATGGAATAAACCCAAAGTGGTTGTGTTAATATTTAATTTTATATGAAGTACGATTATTTTATGCATTAAGAAACAAATGTTATTGGATATAGAATGAAAATTTTAATTTCAATGATTATAATACACTATCAATTCATGAATAATATTGATCTAATACATGATAAAGTAGAGGAAAATGTTCTTGCGTGTCCAACATATGGTAGAATACATCTTTATTTAGGGGGTCAACTGATCCAATAGTTTTTAAGAATTGAAGTTGTTCTGAAGAATAGTTATTTTCTATTATCTCAGGTCTGAAACATAAAAAAGTTAATTTTAATTATTTATCAATTTTATGTTGAATAAGATAAGTGGTGGAATATTATCTAGAACAAAAGGATGTTTTATAAAAATTACTAAATTGATTTCGATACATTTAATATATAACTTTCTAGTATGTAATTTTCCCATATTATTATTATGAAGATGGAGAATAAATTACTTGACATATATTGAAATGATGATTAATATATTTGTACATGTATAGAATATTTGACAAGACATGTGATGTATGGATTTGGTAATATAAACCAATCATATTGTAAGTTATAAAAATTCTTAAATAGATTAAAACTATGTCTCTAAATAGAATTATGTATAAAGGAATACAAGAGATATTATGAAATTATTCAATGTGCCATTTAGTAGAAAATATTGATGTAATTATATATACATAACATGTTTTTATATGAAAATATTGATGGAATTCAAGGGAAATTATAATGAATATAAAGAGAAGTTGATGATCATTTTTTTATAATAATAGTGTCGAAAGAAACAATGAGAAAAATTTTATAAGAGAAATAGTAAATTTTTTATGTGGGAAAAGTAAATTCATCGATAAATATATTTCTAATGTGATGGTAAATAGTTTTCTAATGACTATAATAGAGTTAAATTTCCACATTAATCAGCACCAACATCATAGTCTTTGAAATGTAAGGAGTATGAAAATTTTGATAACTAGTGCTTAAATCCAATGGTTAATGATGATGATCAGTGTCAGTCAACTCATTATCATAGAGGGAAATGGAAATATCATGTGATCATTATTTCAGTTATGAATTTGATAATATTGTGGTGAAAGGTATACATATCATTCAATCTATAATTCATAATGTATTCTTTGATTCTAGATTTTCCAACAATTTTATATCTTAAAATTTTCTTAATCATTTGAAAATACCACCACAATTATTAGATTTTGAATATCAAGTGAAAAATAATAACAAGATTATTATATAATCTCCTATGTATGATCCCAACCAAAGAAAAGTATGATTGAGTTTTATTCCTATAAATCTCATTATTATTCCTAGTGCTAAATTTGATATCATCTTAGGCATGGATTGAATTATATGATATAAATGTCACATAAATTGTTGAGTATGTGATTTCATGTTTGATATTCAGAACTAGCCTATGATCATCTATCATTTAAACTATAAATATTTAAAATTTAGAATAAACTTTCTTCCATTATATGTGTCTTTATCCATATTCGAATGTGTTGTATGTCGTACAGGGTTGGGGAGAAGCAGAAGATCAGATTTTATCGTATTTTATGAGATTTTTTTATTTCCAATAGATTTTCCTTGTCATTCAACTAATCGTGATGTTGAAATTACAATTGAATAGATATGTGTTTCTAAAATTATAAAATTTTGAAATAGTCATTGTTGTTGTGGGTTTCCTCTCATAAAATTTAAAATCTTAAGTAGTTTTTGCTTCATGCTACATCGAGTTTAAAAATAATATTTATTATTAAATATGACCATTGGAATATTAATTTGACGATTATGAATAGTAATATGACAAATATAATAGTATCTTCTTCTAATAAATTGTAAATAAAATGTAAATATCTTGTAAACGAAAATATGGTATATCTTTATCAATAAATAAGTAAATAATTAATTTAAAAACTATAAAATAAGTATTGGTATTTTTTCAAACATAAAAGAGTATTTAAAATTTATGAATTAATATAATTATTTAAAAGGAATTGTTTTATGAAATATATTAATAAATTAATATTTTTTGTCTAATAATTATGATAAAATTTTACAATACTTTAAATAATTTTTTGAAGTGTCAAAAAACAGTTATTATATTAAAATCTGTATTTTTCGAGTAAATTATGATTTGATTTAAAAATAATGTTTCTAATATTTAGAAAATTATTTTCATAAAATGGGTATAATTTTTGAATTATAAACATATAAAAATATTTACGGTGAATTTTTGGGATTTTTATAAAATAGTTTAATTTTTATGTATAATGAAATATGATATTTTAATGTATTTAATATTTAATGAAAAATACATGAATTAAAGAATCATGCAAGCTATAAGAGACCATTATTTAGAACTGACACGTGCTCCATACTGTATTTAGTCATAGTAATCTAATCTACTCAAATCATGAGCCAAAATAGTAATAAAATGAATAAAATATTTAAAAATCCCCCACTCCTCCAATATTAATACCACCCCTCACCAAACCTTCTCCTCAAACCTACAAAACCTTTAATATTTCTTATATTCGGACCATTTCTTCTCCTAAACCTCTCCTCAACATTATTTTATTTAAAGTCTCACTAAAATATCATTTTAATTTTCCTTAAGGATGTTCTCTATGAGAAGAAATCAATACGTAAACACAATTTTATTATTTCAATTTCCTTTCAATTTATTTTCTATTCTAATCATTCACATACCACTCTATCCACAAAATGAATGATAACCCCATTATTTTTTATATTATTTATTTTTATTATGAAAACTCTATATCCACCTTTAATTATTTTATCTTCTATTTTTTTTGGAAAAACATATTGTCATCTATGTGGTCTCGATCATTACTTTTGGGGATAATGATTCATTCTTTTTTAATATCACCCTCAAGGATGGTCATAAAACCATTTTTTTGGTAATAATAGGGTAAAATATGTATTGTAAAAATTATTTACTGTTATATAACTAGTATATATTTACATGATATTAATTAATAAAAATGATTAGTGTGGGATGATTTAAAATACACAAAAATAACCCAAATGGTTATAATTAACGTTTTATGGAATGAATCGTCATCATATTTAGTAAAATTCATAAATAATACCATTAAATCATATGTAAGTTCATTAATAAAAAATAATTTCTAGTTTCGAAAAATAGTCCCATTTCACATGGTCTTTTATACAAGTATACAAACAAACCACTACTGATAAACATGGAAACAAACACATCCAAACAATGAAATTTAATCATATGAATGAATGATCACTATCATTTTTATTTTTTTTTTGGAAACACACAAAACAGAACACAAAATATGATCCTCATGGATGACTGATGCAATGGATCCCCAAGGAATCATTAATAAAAAATTTAATGCCATTTGGTGGAAAATATCCGAAATTAAGGAAGAGGGATATATTTTGGTGTGGGGAATCCTGAGACACTAAGATGTCTAAAACATTATTTACCTCTCTCCATGTGTGAGTGATCTCTATATGGGTGACCATTTAGTATTTTCACTTAAAGAAATAATATTCTATTCTCCAGGGAAAACATTTAATCCCCATCAGAGCATTGTAGATGATCACGAAATCCCTTTCCACTACCTCATACTTGATATGTCTTTTCTCACAAAACTCCAACCCCATAATCATCACCTTTTCGTCAGCCTGAAGGGAATCACTTATACCATAAAATACAAGAAATCAGTGATGAATGACCCCCTTTGGTCTCTAATAACTCCACCACCTCTCATCACCCCCTCATGAGGGACCCATTCATGTTGAGTTTGATCCCAGTTTTTTGGGTGTACCTATGTACCCAATTACCATGTCATTTCATCCCTAAATGGTTGGACACCCCAATGTTAAGAGGCCTTACAGGCAGATATCCATGGCATTTTGTCCACACACAGACCAAGTCCATTGAGGTGTTATTCATTTTGAAGCTAATTATGGTTCAAGATCCAAAGATATTCTTATGACGAGCATCATTCCTTGCTTTCAAAATTATCCTACATCCTACCACTTGGATGATAACCCTACCTTTAAAATACGAACTATGATCGACTGTGCCATTGAACCTCCTGTTAAGAACATTCTACCACAATGCTATTTGATCATTCCCCCCAAGAATGCTCCATACGCCTGAAAATTCCATAGATCCCAATCACTGTCGAATAATAAATGTTCCATCATTTATTATTTGGGATTAATGTAGCACCAATATCGGGAGGCCTTGGACAAACCCATTTGTATGATGTTTTCATCAGTGGGAAAATCATTGTTCCTCACTATCCATAATAGGAAAATAAACTTCGGGGAGATCTCCTTGAACCCCAACATATCCCCCCATTGGTCAATAGTACATGGTACCCTCATCATTCTTGTAAATTATTTAATAGATAATTCACTAAATAAGGATCCCATGAACATGGGCCTGTCAGAATCCTCACTTAGAATGATCTTGTCGAAGATGTTATGTTGATTGTCTTCAAGTATGGTTTTATGAATACCAGGGTGTCCACACGCTTCTCTAACAAACATATTCGGTGGGGGGAAACCTATAAAACACATCCTTCCTCGCCCCCAATCCTGATGTGAGAAGTTCATTATCCTCTCCCCACCATCCAACTGTTGTGATGACGTTGAATCTCTATATACAGGTAGACTAACATCCATATCCTCGATGACTGATACATATGCACTACTACTATTAGGCCATATTTTACATGCATGATAATTCCCTATATAGTTAGTACTTTTATATCATCCCATGAATGTTTTCCATGTATCCCTTGAATGGTCTAGGAGACACATTGCATGTGGATGCCCCCATCAGCTACTAGTCATTAAAAATGCTTCCCCAAGTCCCAATGGTGACTACCTTTATTTTGTCCATCCCATATTAAGGACACCATAATCCTTTCCATGTTTACAATCATAATTTTGGGATCCTTCATGGTGTAAAAGAGATGAATGGGTATTGAAACAAGAAAACAATTTACCAGTGTACTGCACTATACAAAAGATAGGACCCATTTTTTCACTTAAAAATGTGCCCCTTAATCTTGACCACAATATTATATAAATGATTAATGATAAGGGAAATAGGACTAACTGGAGCTTTGAGATACTCCATGGGAAATAAACATCACATCATATTCATGGTGTCATCTAGGGTCCTAGACCTCATGTCTAAGAGATTCATAGAAGTAAAATGGAGGCTTTTTCCCCTTTTCACCACTTTCCCACTCCATTTACAATATTCTAATAGAATCTCATTAATTCCATTCATTGATCCCAAACCTCCATTAATAAACATAATTGTCTTGTCCAAAAATATAATGTGCAAAATACCCTTTGTATCATTCCAAAACAGATATGGAAGAACTTTTATGGCGTGTAGACCAATTTGAATATAGTAGCTATGAACTTTTTGAGAGAGAATAAAAAGAGTGGGGATAATGGATACCCTTTCTGAAGACCATGACATGCCATGAATAAATCAAAATGCTTACCCAAATATTTTTTGTAGATGCACACCGAGCTTAATTAATATAATAGTATTTCATAGGTCTAATTGGAGAACCCCGTACAAGACAAAACTGTTAAAATAAATCCTCATTCCATCCTATCGTAGGCCTTTCTAATGTCATGTTTGATTTGCAATATTTTCTCTATGGTCTTGTTCTTGATCCTATTAATAATTTCTTGCCCAAATCTAATCACATCATGTATTGATGTCCCTTTGATGACATTTTGATGGTATGATTCCATCCATGAGTTTTAGTGATGTCTATAACCTTTTGTTAAGGATGATAGAAATAACCTTGTATGGAATGTAAGATATAATTTCAGGCACGTACTGTTCAATAGACTGAGTGTTATAGACCTTAGTTTTGAAAACCATCTTTGTTTCACTTTCTATGTGCAAAAGATGTCATCCCTGAATGTAATCCTCCACTGTTACCACAAGGTATTCATTGAAAATATCCCATCCAGCCTTGTAAAAAGAACTAGGTATGTCATTCGGCCCTAGTGCACTGTCTGGGATCAAATTCCAAACCATCCCTTGAAATTCATCCTCATCTAAAGGCCTTATAAATCAATCATCAGTATCTAACATAACACTGTATGGAACATCCTTGAACATCTCTATGGCCTCACTCTGATATCTATATAGCATGTTAGTATTTGGTCCTGCCCGTAAACCTTTTATACTTTCGATTTCTAGTTCCCCATCTTAATCCCGGTAATTGGAGTATGATCCATCTTCACTGAGAATATTTTGCCTATGAATTCATTGCCTATATTTTATACATTCTTGGAAATAGTTGTTGTTCTAGTCCCCCTCACAAATCCATATAAATCATACTCCCACCCGAACAAACCTATCCGACCATAAAAAATATCAGTGAGTTGACCCTTCTTAGACCTTAGTTAATTAAATAAAATTTTATCCTATTATTTCTCAAGTATATCCTCCATGAATTAAACCTCCTTACTGATCACTTAAATATCATGATCACAGTTGGGAAGAGTCTTTATCCACTATTGTAATAGATATTTTAGCATCCTGATTTTATTTTGTAACAAAATCCACTAATTTTTGGAGTGATTACAATTACATGCTTCCCTGACCACATTAATAATGTGATAAGCTTCCACCCCCTTCCTAGAAAATAGACTGGAATCATCTCTCCATGCTCTGGAGTTCATATCAAGCCATAGCAAAGAGTGAGAAAATAATCATTGTGCCAAGTTAGAGACTTACACATCCCGTAATAAAGACAAAGAAACATCGTTTATCAAACACAATTAGAGATTATCTCGGGTTCTCCTTTTACCCTTTTGATTATTATTCCAAAATTATAATTTCATTTTCATTCGCTTTTCATTTTAATATGTACAAATTTACAATCTGATTTTATGAAAAATTCAATTGAATTTTGAAAAATAACTCTTCCTTATGAAGATAAATGATATTTCACTCAATTATTTTGACAATTATTCTATTAAAGTATTTAAATTTATTTCAACACACTCTATTTAATCTTATGTTGTGTGTAAGATTATATATTATGTTAAACTCTTCCATATTTTATTTAATGGTTTATGATTATTTATGAATATGTATTATGTTTATAAAATTCTCTATATTACTTTGGATGGTTTATGATTATGTTTATGGTTTGGGGGATATTATTATCACTACATATTATAGTTTTAATACCAATTAATGTGTTTATTATGATTCACCAAATTTATATGAGGAATTCATTGAACATTTTAATTGATGTTTGGGGACCACTATAGCCTCTTGATGCATTGATATGTATCCATAGACAAACTAGACTATATTGTTACCTATTTATGAATGTCATATTATTTGAAGCCTATACAATATGTTTATGATGTATCAAATTATTAATTCCATCATTATGATGTTAGTAATTGAAAATCCATTTGATTATTTTACTTTTATAATAACCATGCTCGGGATTTATTCTCATGTTATTATGGCCTTATTTTAATCCAATTTTATTCCTACCATACTATGTTCTTTTTTATGATTAAATGATGGGTAATATTAGATATTCAAATAGCCTTATTTTTTATGTTCTTATCTTAATCTATATTATTTACCCTTTTATATAATCTTTTCCCACCCCTTTCTTATGTTATATTTTCCCTATGTTGTGAAGATGTATATTATAAATCACTTGTATAGATAGTATTGAATTATATGTGTGTTAAAAATGAAATTTCAATATTTAATTTCATTTCATGTTGTACTCGAATACTGATGTTTTTTTATATATTTACAAATATACTAAAACATTATGTCATTTTTGATGAGATTTCCATGTTCATTATGCTAGTATAATAATGTAATGTGTTAGCTCCTATATACTAGGGTCCGGGTCATTATTGTTTTTCTTAGAGGATGTGTATTAGAAACACTATAACCTATATCCGATAAATATTGATTATGGAACATAATCATATGATAGAAATTGAGGGTAATCACAGATAAACATCAATTAATTTTGGTAAGGTTGACATATTTTGTGTCTTCCAAGAAATATATCTATTTCAGGATAATATAGGTGGATATGGTTCCAACACAAATGTACTGATAGGTAATAACTCTTACAAGGTGCATCGGGCATAACTCGGCGTAATAGCGTACAAGGAAACATGACATTCTTCACACATAGTCTCACATTCCTAGTAGATATTCATAGGATAATTCACATCTTCATTACAAACCATTATGAAGGATTTAAAATTATATATGTCCCTAATGAATCCATTATTATGATTTTTAGTTTAGAAATGCATAATTTTCTTAATTAATTTTAAGTATTACAAGTTCAAAATTTTGGAATATGATTATTAATCTAATTTAGGGAATGCCGTTTTTAGAAATTAATCATAGTGGATGGAATTTAATCAATATTAACAAATATATTATATGTAGGGATTCTTCTCAAATGAATTATAATGATTTTTGAATTGGAGTTGCAATTTGAGATAATCAAATTATAAAGATACCAGGACAACTGACTAACGTTATGAGTAATTTACTTACTTTTATGAAGCAACCTAATCAACAATGTGGTGTAAAAATTTTATATTGATTTATTCTATAAAATTATTTTTCATTCAATGGGAATACTAATCCATTTTATTTGAGAAATGGATATGTTACCAAAATAAGGTGTTTCTCCCTTTGTGAAGTAATGAAAGGGAGAAGGTAATCATGTAATTTTATCATCTATCAGGAGATTAAATTAAATGGTAGTAATTAATTAAAAATAAAAAGTAGGAGGAAGAAATTGAAAATATGGAATAGAATCATTTTTTAAATATTTTCTTAGAAAAATATTTCTCTCATGGACATTGAGTGGAATTAATAAGAAATTCATGATTCTTATAGCGAAAGAGGATAAAAAAATTTCGATGTAAGAATCCAAAATTAAATGGTTATCATGCCATGTTTTGGATTACATATGCAATCCAAATAGAAAGATTGAACAATTATTTGATTGTATAAAACCAATCCTCTATTGGGAAATAGTATCCCAAACATTCTTCTCATACAATGATATAGCCTCATGTGTTTTGAAGAAGAATAGTAAATTCTATAATTTTTATATATTTAAACAAAGAAAGAGAAGAATACGGATTTAGTACACTCAAGTAATGGAAATAATGAAATGGTTGAGAAGGTAATAGATTACATTCCATCCTGTTATCAATATTTAATGAAACATCATGGAACATTCCTATTGGGGATGGTATTTTGTTTCATGTATGGATCAAAGGTCCACCACGCCCATGAATTTCAGTGAAAGAAACAAGATAAGAATGTTCAATGATACAATTTTAAGGAGATAGGAAATCATGAAATTAATTATCCAAAGAATCAATGAAACATTCCACTGAAAATTCCAAGGAACCAACTCTATTCTTATTTAGTTAGAAAAGATGTGGTTGAAGTTCCTAATGATGTGGTGGAAATTACTTTAATCATATACTCAAATTTTTCTACCCCATTATTTGATTTTGGATCATCACATTCTATTATATATTCAAAGTTTTCTTTAAAAATAAGATTTTCTCAATTCACCATAATAAGGGAGTTGTCCGTAAAGAATCCCATTGGAAACCCTGTTGCAATAATGATTAATTGAGAAGTACCTATTATAACACATAAACATGCTCTAATTTCTGATTTTATCATCTTACATATCATTAATTTTGATATAATCGTTAGTATGGACTAGATATTAAAATATTATTAAAAAAATTATAACATATAAAGAAATTATGATTCATGATTAACATATAGAATTTGATATCTTTAGAGGGGGGACCTCATTATCAATGTCATATTTAGATCCACCCTTCATACCACTTTTAAAATAAATTATTAGGGAGGAAGAGAAATTATTATCTATGGATGAGGAATGAAATATTAAAATATAATATGTATCTATTGTGAAAGAGTACATTAATATATTTCAAGAGGATTTACATAGACATCAGCAAGAGTCACAAGTCATGTTATCTTTTTATTTAATTCTTAGTGTAATACCAACATCAAAGAATTCTAATAGAATGGCTACTATGAAATTAGTGTAGTTAAAGAAACAACTATAGGTATTGAGTGATAATGAATTTATTCACCCTAATGTTTCTCAATGGCGAGGTAATTTTCTATTTTTCAATAAGAAAATAGATCTATGAAGATGTGCATTGAATATAGAAAAATTACTTCTATTATATTAATGAAAAATTATCTTGTAACTTGAATTGATTGTTTATTTACCAAATTCATTGAAATCTATATTTTTAAAATATTGAACTTCAAAATAGATATCATAAATTCAATATGAGGTAGAATTATATTCAAATGATAGCATTCTAAAACACGTATCGACATAATGATCTTACAATAATTCCATTAGGACTGACTAATCCAACCTTTGTTTTTATAGACCCAATGAATAGTGTGTTCATAGAATATGATGATTTTTATAGTAATTGTTATAATATAATGACATATTCCAAAAGCTATGACAAAAATGAGAACAACTTGTGGGTTGTTATGGATACTATTAATAGAAAAGAGTGATATCAAATGATTCGAAAGTGTGAATTATGGATTCAAATAATTTCTTTTAATGGTTATATTATCTATAAATATGATATCTCTTTTGATCCAACGATGAAAATGGGAGTCTAGGAATGTCCAATACCAAAGAATATAGTTGAGGATCATATTCTCACTTGTTTATCATGTTACTCTCAGCATTTCATTCAAAATGATTCATAATTCGATAGCCTATTAAAAAATATTAATCATAATGGTGTAAAGTTCATATGCACAAATAAATGTGATGAATGTTTTGAAGAATTTATGAGAAAGTTAGTCAATCCTATGGTATGTAATCTACCATCAGTAAATGGTGGTATTTTTATTTTTAGTGATGCGTTAAATAAAGGAAATATTTGTGCCATTATACAAAATTATAGAGTTATTTATTATGTATCAAGGTAGTAAAAAACACATGAACTGAACATTCAAACTCATGAGATCGAGTTATGAGCTAAAATATTTCTCTAAATATTTTGAGACACATTCTCTGTGGTTAAATTTTTTAGAAATATAAGTACCATGAGATTTTGAAATATTTATTATCACACAAAAAACTTCACATGATGTAGAGGTGTTGGATCAAGATACTTAGGGATTGTGATTGTTCAATAAACTACCACCTGTTATAGGAAAATAAGGTAGAAGATCCATTGATTAGAATGGATAACAGAGTTCTGATCAAAATAATCATTGATAAGAATCTTATGTATATATATCTAGCAATGATATATATAGAAATTTTCATCCAATGTGAAATATCACTAGATTTTACAAATTGTTTTGAAAGCATATTTATTAGACAAGATTAAAAGTTCTCAAGATAAAGATGGTAATTTTGAAAATAAAATTACAGCTTCTAATTACGGGAAATTGGAAGACATTGCATATGAATATAGAATCATGGGATTTGGGAAGAGGATTCGTTCTCCTACATTACCTAATCTAAAAAATGAGATATCAGATATTATCCATTTCTTTAATTTCTCTATTCACCCTGGTAGCACTATGATATATAGTGATTTGAAGGAATATTTGAATTGGGGTAATATTAAACAAAAAATTAAAGACTATGTATCATGATGTTTAGTCAATTAATAGGTGAAGGCTAAAAGACAATATCATTGAGGAGTCATGAAAACACATCCTCTTCCTATATGGAATGGGCATAAAATTCATATGGATTCTATCAATATATTACCAAAAAGTCAAGAAAACAATGATTCAATATGGGTGATTGTAGATCAATTTACCAAATATGCATATTTCTACTTTGTAAAAAAGGATTTTACACTAGAGTTCCTTGATCGAATCTATATTAATGAATTTTTGAGACTTTATTAATTACATCATTCAATTTGTTTTTATCATGATCCATGATTTACATATAAATTATTGAAAATCCTACATAAAACATTAGACATCATGATTTATTTGAGTAGAGATTATCAGCTTCAAAATTATGGATAGTCTAAAAGGACCATTCATAAATTAAAGTACATGTTGAGATTAGGCTTACATGACTTTCAAATACCATGAGATTAGTAATAACCCCTGGAGGAGTTTTTTAACAATAATAGATTCCATTCAGGTATTCAAATAAATTCATTTGAAGCAATGTATGGAATGAGATGTCATGCCGAAACATTTTGGGATGAAGTGGGTCAAAGGAATATTGTAGGAAAAAATATTTCAGAGAAATCAATAGAAAAGTAAAAGACTATTAAACTCTATATCAAAGAATATCAATTTATGAAAAATAATAATGCCAATAATCGATGGAAGGATTTTTAATTTCATGTTGGAGATCATGTTTTCATGAAATTATATCTATGAAAGGTTGTTAAAAAATGTAGAGGGAATGGGAAACTAAGAACCATATTCCATAGTCCTTTTACGATACTAGATATCATTAGAGCTATAGATTATCATTTAGTTTTTCCACCTATATTTTTGAAAGTAAACAATGATTTCAACTTATCTATGTTAATGAAGTACTTGTATAACCCAATGAATATTCTCACTTCTAAAAGAATAAAATTAAACCTTATTTATCTTAATGTGAAAATTCAATCTACATTCTAGACACTAGAGAACATGTGTTGTTGAATCAAAAAACTCAACTGGTAAAGATACATCGAAAAAATTAAAAAATTTAAGTGGCATCATGAGAACTAAGGGAATTTATAATGAATAACATCGAACATATTTTTATAAGTTAAAATTATTGATATTTTGAAGATATAATTTTTCAAAGGAGAGGATAATATAACACCCCCAAATTTTATGGAATTCTTCTGTTAAAATTTAACATCTTCTATAGATTATGTTTCTCGCAACATTGGGTTTAAAACATTAATATACAATTAAAAATTATTATTGGAAGAGTAATGTGACTATTAGGAAAATTAACGTGACAAATAAAATAGTAACATAACCTATTTAAGAATAAATAATATTTAGGTATTATATGAATAAAAATAAGGAATATTAATATAATGGACAATGTAAGTAATTTTTTTCAAAAAAATTAGATAAGTGTTTGTATTTTTGTGAAATGTAAACATTTATTGACTATATTATAAGTAATTCAATGATTTAAAGGAAAATATATTTTCATAAAATAGAATCATAAATTAATTTTTTTACCTTATAATTATAATAAAATTTTACGAGACCTTAATTAATTTTTCAACATGTCAAATAAATTAATAATATTAAAGTATGTATTTTTCGAGTAAATGATCATTATATTTATAAATTAGATTTATAAAATTATGGATGTTATATCAATAAAATTTAGTTCATATTTTAATTCTACACCTTAAAAATTGGTTATGGTGATTTTATTGGATTTTTCTAAAATATTTGATTTTTTTTTGAAAATCCAAAATGGTAAATTAATGTATTAATCATTTTAATCTAAATAAATGAAATAAAACAACATGCATGATGTACTAAACCATTATTTAGAACAACAAATATATCCTTACTATATATAATCATAAAAATCAAAACTAATAATCATATTGATCATAAATATAAAAATTGAATAAAATATCAAAAAAAAGACCCCTCTCCACCATTATAAATTCCACCCCTCACGACCCATTTTCCTCATAATATGAAAATATTGATTCTTTTTTATATAATGTTCATTTAATCTCCCCAAACTCTTCCAAAAAATATTTTCTTTCTGTTCTCACCAGAAGAGAATTTCAAAATTCCTTATGGTTGTTCTCAAGGGGAACAATTCAAGAGGTAAATCACCTTTCATTCTTTAAATTTTCTATTTATTTATTTTATTTTATTAAAATTTAATTAACCACCATATCAAAATAGTCATAATAAATCTAGTATCATATATACACGAGAATTTTATAATGATAATTTTAGGTCCATTATAAATTATATTCAATTTCACTTTTTGTTTTGAAAAGGAAAACGCCATCCTTGATGTGTGGATTCACCAACTTCATGGATGATGATCCATTAATTTTAAAATAATTCCATAAATCCTGGTCATAAAA
Organism: Viscum album; assembly: GCA_963277665.1. Taxonomy (NCBI): domain Eukaryota; kingdom Viridiplantae; phylum Streptophyta; class Magnoliopsida; order Santalales; family Viscaceae; genus Viscum; species Viscum album. Next base: position 1,631,014,382 of record OY728150.1, read on the forward strand.
AAATTTAATCTGTAAAAATGAATACAATTTTTACTCTACAATTAATTTAGTTTTTTGAACATTTATATACACAATTTATAAATTTACAAAACTAAACTAGTTCGTGATGATTGAAAAAATGCAAAATTAATCCAAATAGTTGTCATAAACTTTTTATGTAATTAATCATTATAATATATTAATAGATATATATAAGACCAATAAATATTATATAAGTTAACTAATAAAAAATTATTTCAATTCAGGATAACCATACCCATTTTACATGATCTTTCGTACATGTATACAAGTGAACCAATTGTGAAAACAAAGGAAACATACACTTCCTAATGATGAAATTTATATTTATAACTCATCAAAAATACAGTAAATAAAACTAAAAATATTATAGTATTTTAAATACATGATTAATAGTTTTTTTAAAAAAATTATTAATTAATGTAATTTCATTATATATGGTGGTATGTATAATTGCTGAATGCTTTCAGATATAAGGTAAGGGCTTCTACTTGAATATCATTTTTCCATCGGGTTATAGTTTACCTCTCTTTTCCCCAAATGAAATATTATTTATTTTATATACTTCTTAAAAATGAGGTTTATATGTTCTATGATAATTTATATATTTAATTTTATCTTTTTTTGTGTGGATATACATGTTGAATATGTTTCTATTTTCATGTAATTTTGATTAGTATGCCCGGTTAAAGGGAACATTCTAATTTCACTTTAATTTTCAGGTACACTGAATAATAATTTTTATGAAACAATTTTTTTTTAAATCATAGTTTTTATAAAGAAAAAAATATCTTATATCATTTTTTGTTTTATGTAAATAGTTATTCTGTGTCAACTTTAAAATTTGTAATATTTTTTATTAAACTGCACTAAAGTGGCTCAATTCTAAAAATTTGATAAAAAGTTTTTTTCAGGGTTCCCCTATAGTTGGAAATCATTTATGCCTCAAAAATAGTTTCATGGTAATTCCATATTATTTCCGATATATATATATATTTAAAATCTAATTTTATGACAAATTTTAATTATTTTTACCCAAAAATCTCTTCTATTAAATATAAAAGGTTAATTCTCCCTATAATTAATCAATAATTCTACTAGAGTATTAAAATATATTTTAAATAATCTATTTAATATTATGATTTATTGAATTTTTTCTCTTATATTACCAAATTAAATATTATATCTTGTGGTTTTTGATTATTTATTGAGATGTACTATCTTAATGCCATTCGCCACATTACACTTGATAGTTTATGATTTTGTTTATTATTTGGGGAATGTTATTAACTTTTCACGGTATAGATTCCTTATGAATTTTTATGTTTATTTTATTCATCCCTTTTATATAGAAAATAATATAACTTAGTAAGTGAAATGAGGGTCTCAATATATCCCCACGATGCATTGGTAGTTCTAATGAGAAAAACTAGATAGGGTTTTTACACATTTATTTACGGTGTTTTGGTTAAAGCCTTAATAATATTTTTATGATGTTTGTAATATTTCATTTCCCCATTATGATATTATTAATTGATAATCCATGTTCTTATGCAAAAATTATAAGATCTATGGTTTTGTTTTATTCTCATGTTATTTTGGAATTATTTTGATTAATTTTTATTCCAATCATTTTATGTTCAAGTTTATATTTTGAGGACTGGTGTTGTTAGATATTATCATTTCCTTATCATTTATGTTTACATATTATACTGTATTTTTTTCCCTTTCCGAGAATATAAAACCACCCCTATCTATTGTTTTATTTTCCATGGGATGTGATGTAGTATATGATGAATGAATTTCTAGGATAATGTAGGATTTTATGGGTGCTTATATGGGAGTAGATATGTTTTAGTTCATTTCAAGTTCTAATGTAATAATTCTTCTTGTATCTATTTTTAAAAATCTAATAAACCATATGGTCATTCAAGAGGTAATTTCCTTATTTATTATTTCAATTTAATATATTGAGGAACCTTCACTAGTATACTGGTGTCATAGACAATTTTAATTGACCTAATATAATATGGCACTGATTGAGTTGTAGAAAATGAAGAAGAAAGTATAGGAGAGTATTTATAAGGGATTAATTTAGCCTTGTGTGTCACTATGGGGTGAATGTATTCTCTATGTTGTGAGGAAAAATAGATCAATGTGACACTGCATTGATTATTGGGAACCTAAAAAGGATATTATCTGTAAAAAGTATCTTATACCTTGTATTGGTGACATTTTTATCAACTATGTGAAGATAAATACTTTTCTAATACGGAAAATAATTAAATGTATCTTAAAAGTATGTAAATTTAGGATGATATAATGAAATAAATAATTTGTATGCGAAATGATCACTATATATTTATATTTATGACATTTGGTCATTCCAATGCCTCTAATATATTCATTGATTTAATGAATACAATATTTATAAATTACATTCACTAGTTTTTGGTAGTCTTTATTGATTATATTCTTATATATTAAATGAGAAACTAAAATAAGGAATATAACTTGAGGACTATAATGAATTCCCTAAAGAACGATAAATTTTATAAAAAAATTAAATGTATGAATTTTAGAAACCAAAATTTCAATTTTTGGGACATATAATATTATATAAGGGTATATTTATAGATCCATCAAATACTATAGTAATTAAGTGATGGACCAGACCAACTATAGTGAGTAATATCCATAATTATATTGGGTTTTCTATTTATTATTTACTCGTTTGGTTGAATTTCTCATTAATATCTAATCCACTCATCATGTTTACTCAAAATAGAGCCACATTCCTTTTGAAATATGAATGTGATGAAAATATCATGAAACTAAGAGATTGTTTGTCAATGAATGTATGGATACACTGATTTATATTGGATAAAGACTTATAATATATTTTAATACATTGAAAATGGTATGGGTTTGTGTCCTCATGTAGAATTATATTGTTATTTTTAATTCTACATGAAAATAAAAGGATCATGGAAAAAATTATCCAACTAATGATTTAGAGTTCGATACTATAATTTATTCCATTAAATATCTTGAGGAATTACCTTTTTGGAACGCGGTGTGATAAATGTACTATTTTTTAATGTTTAAAAAATATATTCACTCTATTGATCTTAATATGTTCTAGGGAAAGCTATTGGATTTGGTTAATGATTTTGAATCCTCAATTCATTACCAAACTGGGAAAGATAAAAATGTAGATGGTACATTAATTCAAAAGGATAATGTGATCTTATCTATTATGTGGATCGGAAAAGATCTAATATTTTTGGATTTATGATGGATGGATCATAAAATCCAATTAGTACGGAAAAATACCATCTTACTCAAATGAATGTTCCACCATCTACCAATTTGAGGATTAAATAGTTATAAAAGGATTGTGTGGAGATGTATAAAATGGTTAGATATGTTGATTGGTTCTAAAATGGTTATAATGAAGTGATATGGTTCTGGAACTGATTATGTGTTCCATCCATACCATATCCTAATAAGGATTTATCGAAGAGACTCAAAAAATAGCGTTCAATATTCATCCAAGATGTATGAACATTTATAGAGATATGAAAGGATTTTTTGTGGGAATTCATAAAGATTGATATTTTAGAGTATTTATAATGGTTCTTAATATGTATACAAGTTATGTAAAATATATGGAAGTCTATGGGGATGTTATAACAATTACCTATAGTATAATGAATCTGGGAAAACATCCCCTTGTATTATTTCAATGGAATCCCCAAATCATAAAATGTATATAATACAGTTTTGATTGTATTACATCACAATACAAGGTTTCAACACTTCATTTCCATTAGATAACATTAATCACTTAATAATATATCCATATTAAATAATAATTAAGTGTTATGGTTTCATATTCTTCCAAATTCTATTCTTTCTGATCAGAATTTGAGGTTTACATTAATGTCCTGGTGAAATCATATATGAGTTCCAATTAAAGTATTGATTTTTATGTAATATTATTACCTCCATATAGATGAAAATTCTGATAGATACACTTCCAAATTCATGTATCCATTGAGATATTATTCTATTCATTTCAAATACGGTTTAGATAAACACATTCATCTATTAGTGTTTCCTAACTACAATTACATTCACTCGAGAATTAAAATGGGTCTATATAATCAATATTTTGAAATATGAATTGAACACTAATGTTTTGGGATGAAGTTAGTGACCAAAATAAATTAGTACATAGGTTATATGTTGATATTTTATATAAATACAAATCCATTTAGTATCATGTTAATGGATCCCATAGATGATAGAAATGTTATGTTGCCAATCAGAAACTATATTTTTAATTTGAATATATTGAAATGGTATTTATAAGAATTTATCCATGGAAAAATTTTGAAAATTTTTGAATTGAAAAAAGATTATAACCATGTAAATTCATCCTTTGAGGTTCTTAATCAATTATTTGTGCAAGTTTAATGACTTTTACTTACACTAATATTCTCACATGTTCATGATGTGTCTCATGTATCTCTATCGAGGATGTACATACATGATCTATCACATATACATAAAACATGGGATATAATAATATATAATGATATTTACAATAATAAAAAATCTAGTTTAAATTTTGTATTATAGATAAAAAAGTGATATAGAACAAAATAACTCACTTTGTTAAATTTCCTTGGAGGAATCATAAATGAATAGAAGCAACATAGAAAACAAATAATCTAATAAAACAAATATATCCCCATTTTTTCTCTATTCCAAGATATTTCCATAGAGAAATTAATTTTATGTGAGGTATAATGTAAAACTATAAGTTATTATGATATAGTTCACTATAAATAATTTTTTTATAGTATATCTTTCTTAACATGAAACTTTGAATTTATATGAATTTTGATATACTAGAAAAATTTTATTATTTAATGTGAATGTTATCCCCATGATGTTGGGTTATAGTGTTCTAATATTACTAACTAGATTTTGAAAAAATTTGTTCTAGAAACATATAAAATGAATTCATTGGTTGTCAAATCAATTAAAATAAAAAAAAATCATTTCCAAGTAAAAGTGATGTTTTTTCTCAAAAAAACTTATTTTATGCATGCCATGTGTATTTATCTTAAAATAATTAAATTAATAACTATTAGAGAATAATATTTATTTAATTAATACATAATATATTAAAAAAAATTAAAATTAAAATGAATTTTTCTAAGAAAAGTATTAGAATAAAATCACTTTAATAATTAAAATAATTTTTTATGATGGTTTTCTATCATTTTGGGAAATTTTTTAATAATTAATTGTTGTTAAATATTAAAATTGAATATTATAAAATTGATAAAATATTTGGATGTAATCGGAAAAAATTTGTTAAATAATTCCATATTATTTATGGTAATTGTTAATACTAACCTTGGTAAATATCTGTCACCTCGATAAGCCTGATTTTGGAAAAATAGTGTTAAAAATATTTTATATGGCTTTAAAATCTCTATTGAAAATTAATTAATCATATTGGATGAGGATATTTTAGGCATTTCAATTAAATTATTAAATAAATGTCCACTTGGTGACAAAGGTATTAGATTGTGACATTTACATTAATTTACAAAAATAAAAAATAAAAAATATCAATCTCTTAACTTTGAAATATAATTTTTATAAATAAGAAAAATAGAGAGTAAGTTTAGTTCTAATTGTTTATTTTACTCATTAGGGAATTTTTTATAATGTAATTTTTCTAATATTTGTTTAATAATAATTACCTTAAATTCTTATACAATGCTGATCATATATTTATTCAATGAAATGAAAAATAAAATAAATAATTTTAGAAAAGAAAATAGACATATAATTGGGATGAATTATTCTAGTCCATGAATTGTTAATAAAATTATATCATATTAGATATTATTTAAAGGTTTATAATTTAATAATTTTGGATTTGTGATTATTTCAAACTCATAGTAAATTATGAGTAAAAAATATCGAATTAATGAAATTTTGTAATAATCAATAATTTATTAATTGATAAATAATTTAAAAAACAACTATATATGTGAACATTTATAGGGATATGGTTAAAAATATCCACCTGGGTCAATTTATGATTCACATATCCTTTTGTGTTAGAATTATTTACCCTTAAAATTTAAAAATCATTAATTGCAAAATACATTTCCAAAGGGATGACTTGGGGTTAAAAAATAGATAATAGTGAAACCAAAACCATAAAATGTAAAAAATTTATTATATTATGGGATTTAGGATCTCTTTAATTTTATATTCTAATTATATCTATTTGGATTCATTTTTTAGTAAAATTAATATATATTTACGTAATTATTTTTTGTAATTCCAAGAGTTCCCCATTATTCCCTTTTAAAAGGTCACCCTTTATCCTCTCTTCCTACCCTATTTGAGACTTATAAATCATAATATAAATAACACAGTACCATCCAGTATTACATAACCACATAATATATATATTATTATATATAAAATATCATCCCATTGAGGATTTATCTGTAATAAAAAGAGTATTCAAAAATAAGAGGTATAACTCTAAACATATTATTATAAATATTATTTCCACATATTCAGAAAAAAATTGATGTTATCCATTATAAAATAAGTTCATCAGTATCTTATAAATGATGAAATATTATCATGGGAAATAAAACAACATTATCTACTTTATTCAATATCATTATTAGATGATAACCTCTATTATATGTTAATGAGGAAAACCTCCTAAACAATACTATGCGATTCATTTTCACCATATATTTACATGAATTATAAAAATCCTAAATTTAATGACTAAGTATGATAAAAACTATATGATAATTATTATATAATGTTGAATTTTTATTTACCAATAAGTTTTTCCATTCTTCGTACAATGAAAAAAATGATCATATATTATTATGACCAACAATCACTATTAATGGTGTAATTCATTTTTATATCGGTATGATTTAATGATTTATCTAAATATATATATGGATTATAATTATTAAATTAGAATGATCCTGTAAGGGGCACTGGTTGAGGTAGGGTTTCCCATTGCCACCTCCTTTATTTCAGTTCAGGGTTGGTTGCGATTTATCTTTTCGGTGTGCTTCTCGGTGAGATCCGTCGTGTGGTGGACTTCTCCCCCTCTCGGTCTTAGTCTCGGTCGACTTTGGGCATCATTTTCTCTCTACAGTCGCTTCAGATTTCTGTGGTTGATTTTGGGTGTCGATTTCTTCGCGTCAGCCTCGGATTTCTCGGTAGCGGCTTCGGCTTCCGGTGGTCGGCTTCGGACGTCGATGTCTCTCAGCGGTGGCTTCACGGTTGGATTCATGCATCGGCGCATCTCAGGAGGCTTCGCTCTAGTTTTCTCCTAGGTCGGGTCGGCTTTGGTGATCTGTGACGGTGAGGGCTCTGCTAGCGTCAGTTGGAGAGGATCTCCGGCTCGGATTTTCCGTTGACATTCCTGAGCGGTGGTTCTAGATCTATGCTTTGTCCAGATCTGGTGCGGTTTTGGTTTTCGACCCCGGTGTTCTGTGTCGTGGAAGCGTATTTTGGGTGGTTTGTTTTGGTTTATGCGTTCGGTCTGGAGGGAGACGAAGGGTTCTGTGCTCTGGCTTGGTGCAGTGTGTGGCCGGAGTCTTTGCAACAATGTTTTCTTCAGTGTGCCCTCGTGTCATGTTGGTCCTCCATCTTTCAGTGGTTAGTCCATTTAATAATCTGTTGAGGGTTCTTCTGTGGCCTTGATTTGTTCGGCTCCAAGCCCAGAGAGGCGTTGTTAGCTCATATATGCGTGGATCCCCTCATCAGAGATCTTCCCTCGAGGTGTTGTTGGTTTTTCCAATCCTAGGTGATGAAGACCCGGCTTCATGGTCCTTGTATTGTCGTCCTCTTCGGGTTGCTGTAGATGTGGTTGGAGATTTTTCATGGCTATTGTGGGGTGCTTCAGGATTCATCTCTGGTTCTTGGACTCTCTCATGATGAATGCTTCCTGGTTTGACCCCATTTTGGTTTTGGTATTCTGAATGGTAGGATACTGGTTTGAGTGTTGTTTGGTATTGCGTATGCTTTGATATTTTCATAATTATGTTGAGTTGGTTTTCGAGACTCAGATTATGAAGGTTCAGCCGGACTTGAACTCGTGGAACAGGCCTTAGAGGATGATTCAGAATAGGCGATTCGCCTATGTAGGCTAGATGGAATTGGATATTTGAGAGGGTATGGCATTAGCCATTGGATCGGGCCTGTGCTTTGACATAGGACACTTGTTATCCGTATTGTCTTTCAATGGTGGAGAGATTTACAGATTTTTTATGTTGGGGAGAGGTAATTCCAAGGTGTCAGCCTGAGTTTTATTTTATTGGTCTTTGGGTTGTGTAATGTTTTATGTCCATGAAGTCTGTTCGGGATTCCCCCCTTCTTCCCTTAAAAGGGAGTTTATCATATAATGAAAAAAAATCTAAGGCCCCCGGGCCATTATATGGATGGATGGATAATTCTTAAATTAATATCATTTAAAATATTCTATATATTATTTATCTATGATCAATGTACTTGGTCAGGAACTACAATAAAATATTCCTCATGAACAATGAAATAGTTAACACGTGGAAATTACTATTTTAATAAGGAATTGTTAATAAATGGGTGTCTAAATGTTATTATTTGATTATTTGTGACATTTTAATTAATTAAATAAAAATATCATATTTTATTAATAAGTATAAATATATAATATTTGAGGTTAAATATATTTCTAAAAAAAATAAACTCAAGGTAAAGGGTTTTATGTTAAAATCTACATTTCTGTCATTATTGTTTATGGTTATGTTTCACATGATGAAATTTCATGATAAAAATCTCAGAATCCTCAATAATATTTTAAAAATATTATTATTTTCATATATTATAAGTTTTATTCTCATTTACTCCATTTATGTATTCATGATACCGATATTATATTTTTAATTAAATATAACTTTATTTCTTTAATCGATTGAAACCCCATATTTATTTTTCAATTTTATCTAAAATAAATTCTTTATTTTTTCTGGAATTAACATAAAATATTATAATGTAAAAATTACCTGTGTTTGACACTTTAAAATTTTTTTAAATGTAATAATCTCTTCATTTACTGAACAATATAATTTTAACATTTTACAAAAAATATGAAAAAACATATATATTTGTTTTATCATACGCGACATGAACTAAATATTCCACCATGGTGAATGATCAATTGTTGGAATTATCATTTAAATGTTTACAAGGGTCATTTTAAAGAAAACAATTTACTCAGTGGTTTGTAAATTTTTACATTTTAAATGTGTTATATTAATGTGAAATGTGGATTTTTATAATGAAACATTCCATGGATATTTTAACATCATTTTCATCATTGATAACTCATTTTCCATTTTTCATGTTTTACTAGGATTATGATCCAATGATACTATCCACATGCATTTTATGGGTATATAATAATGATTATGATTGAATAATGATTATATTAAATCCATTTAATTCTATTTGGATAATTTGTCTATGATTAAATCTTTTTTCAACCTATTACAATTAATTAGGGTACTCTATAATGAATTATTAAAATTTTAATGAAACCCATTTCTTTTTTCTGGTTTGTACATGATAAGAAATTTTTATGATCCTGTGGAACATATAATAATTGACTATGATTATGATATGGGTGGGACATGATTTATATATATATCTAATAAATGATGTTAATATGGATATCTCAAGAGATAACTAACAATATAATGTAGGGTAAACCACACTCAATAAGGGAATTTTTCAACTATGATAGTCTTGGAACATAATCTGGTGTATGGATATAATGGTTTATGGACTGAGGTTATTCCACTATGATTTTATTGTAAGTGATAATTGAATACTATGAATTTTATTTTCTATTCCTTTCTCTATAAAGAAAAATTATATCACCTGGCAATGTTAGGATCTCATTGAACATGTTCCACGATTATATTATGACTCATAGCTTATGAACTATCATTATTCATTATATGAAATAATATTATGTTGTTTTAAATGTATTTTATGAATTTAAAATGTTAGAATAATGTTTTATACCCTTATTCTCTAGTTAGGATTTAGTGATAATTTATCTCTCACATCAAAATCTTTACTAAGAATATGAGCTCACACTTTCATATGTATCCTTTCCCCATGTTATGAAGATTTACTTTAAGTATGATATTTAAATGAAATGTTCTAATTAAAAAGAACATATTCGGAGAATATGAAAATATCTTAGGAAGATGTTTTTTATGTATTAATACTTCCAATAAATCTAAACCAATACAATTTTGTCATTCATCGTAATGTTATGAAAAGAATATTTATCTATTAAGATGAAATATCTATGTATAAAAAGTATGAGTCAGTATATATATATATACATCATAAAAATTCATATTGTAAATATATAGATAAAAATTATTGTGATATTCATATACATATATGTTTATTTCATTTATATGGTTTTAACTAAAATGTTTCCAATATAGTAGGGGTTGATGATTTATTCTCACATTGGATAGAAATTATTTATTGATGAATCTATTTTGGGGGTTTATATTCTATATATATCTTAATACACATCAATTATCTTATCCAATGGTTATTTCACTAGTTTTTAGACTATCATTCTCTTTTCATGTAACACCCCAAAACAATAAAGGGTTAAATGGATAAATGATATAACTCATGTCAACAAGGTGAACCTTCTTTTTTGGAAGCCTTCCTGATTAGAACTACACAATTAATCGTGCTTGGCCTGGAGTAGTGATCAGGATAGGTGACCTTCTGAAATGTTTCCAAGGGTGTGTGTGAGTGAGGAAAAAACACACTGGAAAGGAAATGTGTTGGCATGTGGGGACAGTCATTAGTTAGATGACACGTTCAGGCATGTGGGTGACCCTAGGGTGGGGACCACATGTCTACGGGGAAAATGGTGGTACCTGGGGGGCCAAGACCCGACAACCATGTTAAGGAGTGGTAGTTGTGCTGTCACCAGGAACCAGTTGTTAATTTTGGTATCAGAGGTGGTACCCAGCCTTAAGTGCGCAGCACTTCCTGGGTTGAGATGTAGGGCCTATAATGAGGACGTTGTGCTCTAAAGTGGAGATGATTGTAACACCCCCAAAATGATAAAGGGTTAAATGGATAAATGATATGACTCATGTCAACAAGGTGCACCTTCCTTTTTGAGAGCCCGCCTGATTAGAATTCTACAGTTAAGCGTTCTTGGCCTAGATTAGTGATCAGGATGGGTGACCTTCTGGGAAGATTCCCAGGATGTGCGTTAGTGGGAACAAAACCCACTGGAAAGGAAATTTGTAGGCATGTGGGGACAATCATAAGTCAGATGACCTGTTCAGGCATGTGGGTGACCCTAGGGTGGGGACCACGTGTCTGCAGGGCAACTGGTGGTAACTGGGGGGGCCAGGACCTGAGGGCCATGTTAAGGAGGGGTGGTTACAAAAGAGGTGTAACCACCCATTTAATGATCTTTAATTATGTTAAACGCTTAACTCAACATAATGTGGTTTTTGGGGAGTTATGTTGGGGGGGAACATCATTCGTGGGAGAGTTGTGGGAAAGTCATGGTGAATGAAGAATGGTTCTTCAATGACATTTTCCCACCAAGGAATGATCCTTTGACAGAGATCGTATCCTAACGAATCTATGACGCTCGAACTCAGATCTGATGTGCGAGGTGGATGCAACGATCATCATCAACTTCACTTTTTTCCCGTGATGTTTTCAAAAAACAACGATCGAGGTATGGGTCATTTTTTATTGATATAAATCCTCGTTCCTCGTCATTCATTGTGGTCCTTTGTTAGCCAATTTTTATATTTTAACACGGAGGGTGTGGGCCGAACAAACACGGCCTGACGTCCCTCCGTTAGTTCTTGATTGATAGATGATGGTGGTGGCGCAACGGCGCAACTGGTAAATAGAACCGCGGAAGAAGCCAGTGGCGCAATTGTCATCAAGTCACTGGAGCTATGCAAAGAACGGGGCCATGGTCACCACGAGCTGCGGCAATGCCGGAGGGGCGCAATGTCGTCGCACTGTTCCAGAAAAAGGGGACCAGGACCAGGAGGGTCGCGACGGTCGAAAGAAAGTGTGGTGCCATCGTGCCGCATGGTATAGGGGCCACGGCCATGCTGGAGGCGACAATAGGAGAGGGTGCGGTGAGGTAGCACCATGCCAGTGGGAAAGCTGCGACTGTCCACGGCTTATGGGCTGGACGGCGGACGGTATAGCCGATCGCCGGCGAGGGGCGTGCCAGCGCATAACCTGACTGGTTTCGGTGGAGAGGAACCAGATTCTGCTGGTTTTGTTACAGGGATACGGGGGGCGGAACACCCCCCCCCCCCCCCTTGATTGATTAGGGCGGGCCCCGCAGGGTGTCGTCGCCGCCTGGTCTCCCTGACCAGGTGGGCTTCACCGCCTCCAGCCATGCTGGTTGTGCCACCGTGCCCCGCAGGCTAGGCCACCGTGCAATGCGTCCCGGTCCACCGCGCCATGCGGGCCGGGCCACCGCGCCATGAGGGCTGAGCCACTACTCCTCGCAGTTCTCGCCATTGTGCCACGTGGGTCGGGCCACCGTGCCACGCGGATCGGGCCACCGCGCGGGCTGGGCCACCGCCCTGGGCCAGGCCGGTGCCCTGGGCAGGGCCACCGTGCTAGGCCAGGTCACAACCGCTGGGCCGGGTTGCGCCTTACCGGGCCAGACCCAGATCAGGTTCGGGTCTACCCAGTTCTCGCCAACCCAGGGTGGGTTGGGCCAGGTCGGACCAGACCCAGACCCCCCTCTTTGGACTAAATTTGGTTTTTTACCCATAACATGAGCTACGTACCTCCGATCGACGCACCGTTAGTTGTGTATGATTACTTGGATCAAGAAGGTTGTTTCGGTATATTACACTCAAGGTTTGGGTGAAGTTTGGGTATGGTCAGGTTGGTTTGAACCCGAAACCAACCGGACCCTCGGCGCAGAAACACTTATAGCTTAAGGATCTAACGTCTGATTGGCATGTCGTCAACTTTGTTGGATAACTTTTGTTGAGACAGTCTTATTGGCATACTCCTCATAGGATTCAGATGAGGTTGGAGTATGGCCAGACTGGATTGTACCCGAAATCAAAATGATCCCTTAGAACGGAAATGCCAATAACTCTCATATTGGGCGTCTGATTGACACACTGTCTGTCGCATTGGCTTCTTTATTATGATATGGAACATCAGGATAATCAACTCAAGACTTTGTGATAGTTGATGTATCGTCCCATTTTCTTGAGGAGAGGACCCTCCTGGAATCAAGCGTTCTTTGTGCGAGAACCCAAGAGCTGGCTGCGACTGCGACTACTTCTGTACATGGATCCTACGTGGGTGTGATAGCGATGACTTCTGTACTTGAATCCTACATGGGTTCGACAAAGAAAATTTCTCTACTGGATCGTATGTGGGTTCGACAATGACAACTTTTGTACTAGGATCCTACATGGGTTCGATAGTGGCGAATTCTGTATTAGGATCCTACGTGGGTTTGACTGTTATGACTTCTATACTAAGATCCTACGTGGGTTCGATAGTGACAACTTATTTACTAGGATCCTACGTGGGTTCGAGAGTGATAATTACTATTCTTGTATCTTGTGTGGGTTCGACAGCTTAGATGAATTAGTGACTACAATGGATCGTCTCTATCGCTATATGAAAGATGTATACCTATGTTAGCTGAGTCTTGTCTTTCAAAGATTAACATCGTGGTGATTGACATTTCTTCTTTTGTGGATTTGATTTGTTCTTGGGCTCAAGAGTTGGAGCTGGACTAAGTTCGGTAACTTACGTATAAATATGGGCATATACCTAAGTAGGTTTGGTTGATACTTCGTGATTGTATCTTTCTTATTTTGTTTATCCTTAGTAGATATTGTGAGACCTTGAGGGTATTGGGGTCCCTACTATGTATCATTATACTCACCCTTACATGGTCTATGCATGCACCTCGTTGCATTGGATGCAGACGACGTACAACGCTGACGGAGGCCAAGAACACCACGACTGGATGGTACCCGGAGGTGGACCACTCGGCGAGACGGTACATGGAGTGGACCGATAGATATGGAGTACTGAGGTAGACATATGTACCTACCCTTCAGGTAGGATACTCGGCGGACATTCCAAGAGCTTCCCTTTTTTCATTTAGATGTTTCCCCTTTTTTAGTTGTACCTTCTTTCCGTTGAACCAGTAATTTACTATTGGGATTGTATTTCCGGCCCCATTACTTTCAGCACACTCTTTTGTATTCAGTTTTACTTAGTGTTTACTTCCTGTTGAATACTCTATTTACTCTTATAAAAGAAATGCCTTCATATCTTATGGAATTACGCCTTTGGTGCTAGTTTCATGCCCCTGGCCTATAGGAGGTGGGCTTGGGGTAGTCACAGCACAGGACCTGAGTACGGGTCATGAAAAATTGGTATCAGAGGAGTCGGTTATACTTGAGAACTCATAATTATGATTATTCTTTTATGTGAAGCAATAGTGTTTAGATTATTGAGTGTGGTTTTCTGTTCAGGTAGTCCAGTGTTGGTGTGGTGACCGACGTATGTAACAGCCCGAGATTTTATGAAAAATATTCTTTTTTATTTCACTAATGTCTTGTGTTGTACGCTACACCAAAAGGAGCTTGCACAACACGCATCCTTGACTTGCCTTGCATTACACGCAATCGTAACCTTCCTCGATAGCATGCGTCGTACGCAATACCGAGTTTCACTAAACAACGATATGTTATTAAAATATTATTAAAACTAGCCGTTATGAATAATAATAACCAATTTTTGAAATTTTATAAATTTTATTTTTCAAAATGGACTTCATTTTTGGATTTGGAATACCGAAATTAGCCTAGGGTGAAATTTTGGTATTTTTCTGAAAACTTTCAATTTTTGATGAATAGTGAAACCACTAAGTGGTAGGTTAAAAACTGAATTTTGCATAAAACTTAATTTTACTGCTTCTGTGAATGGAATTTTAAAAATCCTAGAGACACGGTTGATGTCAGTAAGTAAAATGTGGTTCAATGAGATGAAAATAATTTTTGGTGAATAGTAACTTTTTACTTTTATTTACCACGGTTAAAAGTAAATAGGGTAATTAAGGGTAAAAATGATATTATTATTACCCTAACACATGTTCTAATTCTATTGGACAAGTGTAATTCGACCAAAAACAAGCTTAGTAATAAAATATTACCATTTAGTCCCACTTGTATTAGATTAGGACATTTATTATTATTTAATTCAAAGAAGAGTTAAAAGAGTTAAAATCAAAGTTTATTTACTAAAACATTTTTAATATAGGGTTGTACATATGATAAATTAGATTGTAAATATTAATTAGAAATATAAAAAGATTTCCTACATGATGGTATTTTATTTGTAATTTTTAGACATCAAATAATTTAATTTATTTATGACACAAAGATGATGCAGTAATTATCTTATTAATGAAATATTGACATAATTGATATTATAAATACCAAAATAAATGTACTTTGAGACTTTTTATGAATTCCAATAATTTTCTAGGTTACTATGATATATTAATGTTGATTTAATCAACTTGGTTCGAACATATAATTCTGTTATGACTTTCACAAAAATCATATATCAAATAGTGTCAAAATTGACACAAAATAGTTTTTAAATCAAATATTATATTATTAATTGTTATTTTATTCCTAAAAATCTAAGGTTCGGCCAAATGACTTAGATAAGGATATATATATTAATAATAAACAATTTGGGGTTCGTTTGGCATGTTATAGTAAGTTTATTAATCATATAGTGAAAGAAAACAAAAAGACACGGTAAAAGTTAAATTATTTAACTTAGAGTTAAATCTAATTGATAAGGTTAAAATAATACCCTAAACTTGTCTAAATCCTATTGGTTGATAGGATTTCGACCCATCCCCACTTTAGCTTCGAAATAAGACCCTTTGGAACCATTATAAACCGATTTTTACATTAATATAAAATAATATTTTGAGGTATTCCTAAGGTGCCCCTCTCCTCCCTTATAAAAGGACACCTCCTCCCCCTTCCTCCTCACACCAATTTGAGCACTCAAGATCGTCCAACCTCTGCCAAAATCCCTTCTACACTTCCCTAGAATAATCCTAGAGGTCCTGGTCTTCTTCAAAGACCAATCTTAGTTCCCTAAGTGGAGGATTCAAAGAGGTGTTCCAAAGAAGAGGTAATATCCATTACCGATCTTTTCAATTTCTTTCTTCTTCAACTTCTTCTTCTTTAGTTGTTTCATGATAAAGTAATAACATCGGTATTACATACATACTGATATGTTATTATAAATATGAAACAACCCTAATTCACCTTCTATCCATCCTACGGAAAAATGAAATCACCGCGCGTGCGTACGTACGGAATACCGTCTCCACGCCGTGGTGTAATCTATTTTCCACCACCACCTTACAAGGATGAGTATAATGGTGTAATGAGTAACTATTTATGATTATTATAAAGTAATATTGATACTGAAATAATATATATATATACTCCAATACAATTCCACGATCATAGGAACGATATCATCACTCGTTCGTACGTACGGAATACCGTCTCCACGATGTGATGCGACTCGTTCTACATGATCTTCATTACATAGTAATTATATAAATGAATTGAATGAATAAATATGATATATGTTACACTAATACCATTCTGGATATAAGGTATCTATAACCTTAAAAGAATAATAAGAATTTATTCAGCAAAATAGGCATAAGAACAAAAGGCAATAAAGACCCAAGTAACAAGTAACAATGAAATATTACTAACAAGAAGCTAATAATATGACCATATATGATATCATATAAATATGTATGATTCTGGAATAAGTCAATAACATTATTTAAACCATTATACAGGAGCTTCGGACACGTACAAAGCAAATCGAACCTAAGGTAAGGGAAATATTACAATCTCACTTTTATCTGAGATTGTTTTTACTTTGGTAATTATTGGGGTGTATTTTATCATCCACATCCATGTTTCCTCAATATGTAATATTATTTCCATCCAACTAAAATTGTTTAAATCCAATTTTACCCTTCGGTGAGTTTTTAGTAAAAAAATATGAATGAAATATTTTGACGTTTTTCATACGAGGTGCTTTTTGACTTTTCCGACAAAAGTACGAAGAATGTTTTTTTTAACTTATACGGCATGAATGGATTTTTAAAACATTATTTACAAGAAACTTCCTTTACAAGTTTTCAAGTTTATTTTTAATCAACTTCTTTTATTTTAATGTCGTATGACATGTTATGAAAGGAAAAATGTTTTTTGAAGTATAAAAGATATTTTCCTCAAGAATGGAGTTCAAATATTTTATCAAAATTATTTTCCCATCTAAGATAATAAAGGGTTCTATTTTTATCCCTATTATTACATTGATTTGATTATGTTGTGATGGAATTATTTTTATGAATTCCTTTATCTTATATGAATTGTTTTATGATGTCATGATGTTTAAGATTCCCATTTGTATTATATGGGTTATGTAATGATGTATGATTTATGATTTTGTGGCACACATAAGAAAGGATTCATTATAAGATGGGTGGGACCTTTATCTCCCTCCAATGCATTGGGTAAAGATTTTATATCTCATGAGATAGACATGGCTGGAATGGTAGGTTATACCGGTTCAGTGAAACAAGACTGAAACGAGGGTTACTCGATTCAGAAAGGGACTTTGTCCACTAAGATAGTCTTGGCAATGAGTCTTGACTAACAAGAAATGATTCTCTATGATTATGTGTGAATGCCACAAAGATTCATGTTTTAAGTTATGATTATTGTGATTGCATTTCACTACCATGATTTATCCCATGTTATGAAATTATGCTCTCTTTTGCAGGTTATGATTTCCAAAATGTTATGTTCTTATGAATACGATGTGATTGATATTTCTTTTGTTTACCCTTACTGAGCATTTAAGCTCACCCTTTTATGTTTTCTTTTCCCCAGGATATAAAGAAAGGTTTTAGGTAAAAAAAAAGAAGATCTTTATGGGATATTTTGAAGATCTTTCACCATGATTAGAAGATTATATTCCAAGTTTCCAAAGACACTAAACTATTACGATCCTTGTGTGTGTGTTTTTTTTTGTTATGTACTAAGTATTCCGCAAATGTAATGTAATGTCCATGTACGTCAAGCTTCGGGTCTCTACAGTTGGTATCAGAGGAAAGGTTTAGTCAACCTTTGGAAACTAGGATGCGAAAACGTTAGTGAGATCCCTAGAGATATTTCTACGGTATGTCTAGGGATGTCCCTAAGGTTAAGTATACGTATAGGTTATAGTACTAGAACTACGCTAACAATCATAGAATTAAACCTAAGATGTTAGATATTGAAGGTACTCCCCCTTTATTATGTTGTTTTCCCTAGCATGATTTTTGCCTCTCACACTATTTTTTTGGGTTTTAGAAAATGGCTGGAAACAAGATGATTCACGATAATGGAGGATATGATGGACAATGGAATGATATTCTTCATAATGAAATGGGATCTGGAAGTCCAAACATCATTATTATTCCGAATCAGCAATCTCTTAATATGATCAATAAAGTAAAATTTGGTAAGTTTCCTGACTCGGCTAATAAGAGAAAGATGGAGTTTCATGATGATCATAGAGGAAAGAAAGTTCAATTTCCCATATGTAAATCATGTGGGAAGAGGAATCAAGGAGAATGTTTCAAAGGAACTGGAAGATGCTTTGGGTGTGGAAAAGAAGGACACAAAGCAAGTAAATGCAAAGGAAAAGGTTCAGTTAACAACATGGATGAGGATAATGGTATTGCTACGAAATCAACAATGGTTAAATGTTTTAAATGTGGAATGTGCAGGAATTATGCAAACCAATGCCCTAAGGGAAAGTCTCATGAAGATAATCAGTATGGTCGCATGGGAAGTATTTATGTGGATGATGATGAAGAGACTACATAAGATATGTGAGATGAAAGAATTGTTGAAGCTCGGTCAATGGTTTAAGAATGTAGTGGAATGATTACATGTTTATCATGTGTAATGTTGTATAAGTAATCTCATGGTACTGTAGAATAAAGAGACATGTAAGGATTGTTACACTATTGTCTGATTAATGTTACCAGTATCCATGAAAGGTTATTCAGATATTTTTGTAAATAAGATGATATGCGCATAATGAAGGGAAAAAGAGAAAACGAAATGTTTAATAGTATTCATGAGATCATGATTGATATAAGGACTAAGTGATATCATGGTTTGAGTATATAGAATTTTGAGGAGTTTGGTATGTGGAAAGAGTTAACTTTTAATAGAATTCATGTTTTCAATAAGGTTCAATGGGTATTCAAGAGAGTACAAGATTAAGGCCTTTGAATGTTTGGAATGTGACCAACAAGATATATCTTATGATATATGGGGATCAACAATGGTATTAAATCTCTGGTAATCGTTTTCACTATGTTATGAAGGTGGACTGCAGTATTATGGATAAGCCTAAAGATTGGAATGGATTATGTTGGACATAAGTTAGTATTGTTTAATGATAGAAGTTTTTTCGATATTATTGATGGGATGTTATAGTAATATAGTTTTAGAAAAAGGATAACCTACAGGACGGGCGACAGCCCATCGCTTCGGACAAGGCTGTGGGAATCGAACCCACAACCGAAGTGCGGCTGGCCTTTATCGCCTACCACTGACCTACAGGAAGTCCCTGTTTAGTAGAAACTAGTTTTATTATATTAAGCAGTATGATATATGAAGTATAAGTCCATTTTAAGAACCATATGTGATTAATCTCACTATAGATCGACTTATGTATATAATGTTTGCTAACCTTTTGTTTGAGACAGATGGAATGACCTGTCATACTAAAACTTCATGAATAACAAATTCAACTTCATTTATTTAAGAGATTAAGTGGAAATTGTTCAAGGCATGAACAACAGTGAGATTGTACCAAAATAAAGAAAGTATTTATTCTAATTCAAATTTTCAACTTTAGGGAAATGATCTTGAAAACCAAAAATGTTGTCCTAGTGATCTTATACCTGATGAATCAGATGGTACCTTAGATCGTCACAAATTTATGGATTTGTGATTACTAGATTTTCCATAGCCATCTTCTCTACCACTCTCCATCAGAACATGATGGTTAGATTTCTCTTCCATATCCATATTTTCACCTATGTGGAAACCCAGTGATTAGTTTATTTGGGTAATCGTTACATTTCATACTTTAGTTTTTAAAGCCAAGTTTTGGTATTCCTTTTTACGATGTGGGTTTCTATTAAAGATACTTTCGAATAGTAAACCATTTATAACCCCGATGAATTTGGAGGGCGAAATTCATTTTAAGGGGGGTAGAATGTAACAGCCCGAGATTTTATGAAAAATATTCTTTTTTATTTCACTAATGTCTTGTGTTGTACGCTACACCAAAATTAGCTTGCACAACACGCATCCTTGACTTGCCTTGCATTACACGCAATCGTAACCTTCCTCGATAGCATGCGTCGTACGCAATACCGAGTTTCACTAAACAACGATATGTTATTAAAATATTATTAAAACTAGCCGTTATGAATAATAATAACCACTTTTTGAAATTTTATAAATTTTATTTTTCAAAATGGACTTCATTTTTGGATTCGGAATACCGAAATTAGCCTAGGGTGAAATTTTGGTATTTTTCTGAAAACTTTCAATTTTTGATGAATAGTGAAACCACTAAGTGGTAGGTTAAAAACTGAATTTTGCATAAAACTTAATTTTACCGCTTCTGTGAATGGAATTTAAAAAATCCTAGAGACACGGTTGATGTCAGTAAGTAAAATGTGGTTCAATGAGATGAAAATAATTTTTGGTGAATAGTAACTTTTTACTTTTATTTACCACGGTTAAAAGTAAATAGGGTAATTAAGGGTAAAAATGATATTATTATTACCATAACACATGTTCTAATTCTATTGGACAAGTGTAATTAGACCAAAAACAAGCTTAGTAATAAAATATGACCATTTAGGCCCACTTGGATTAGATTAGGACATTTATTATTATTTAATTCAAAGAAGAGTTAAAAGAGTTAAAATCAAAGTTTATTTACTAAAACATTTTTAATATAAGGTTGTACATATGATAAATTCGATTGTAAATATTAATTAGAAAGATAAAAAGATTTCCTACATGATGGTATTTTATTTGTAATTTTTAGACATCAAATAATTTAATTTATTTATGACACAAAGATGATGTAGTAATTATCTTATTAATGAAATATTGACATAATTGATATTATAAATACAAAAATAAATGTAATTTGAGACTTTTTATGAATTCCACTAATTTTATAGGTTAATATGATATATTAATGTTTATTTAATAAACTTGGTTCGAACATATAATTCTGTTATGACTTTCACAAAAATCATATATCAAATAGTGTCAAAATTGACACAAAATAGTTTTTAAATCAAATATTATATTATTAATTGTTATTTTATTCCTAGAAATCTAAGGTTCGGCCAAATGACTTAGATAAGGATATATATATTAATAATAAACAATTTGGGGTTCGTTTGGCATGTTATAGTAAGTTTATTAATCATAGAGTGAAAGAAAACAAAAAGACACGGTAAAAGTTAAATTATTTAACTTAGAGTTAAATCTAATTGATAAGGTTAAAATAATACCCTAAACTTGTCTAAATCCTATTTGTTGATAGGATTTAGACCCATACCCACTTTAGCTTCGAAATAAGACCCTTTGGAACCATTATAAACCGATTTTTACATTAATATAAAATAATATTTTGAGGTATTCCTAAGGTGCCCCTCTCCTCCCTTATAAAAGGACACCTCCTCCCCCTTCCTCCTCACACCAATTTGAGCACTAAAGCTCGGAAAACCTCTGCCAAAATCCCTTCTACACTTCCCTAGAATAATCCTATAGGTCCTGGTCTTCTTCAAAGACCAACCTTAGTTCCCTAAGTGGAGGATTCAAAGAGGTGTTCCAAAGAAGAGGTAATATCCATTACCGATCTTTTCAATTTCTTTCTTCTTCAACTTCTTCTTCTTTAGTTGTTTCATGATAAAGTAATAACATTAGTATTACTTACATACTGATATGTTATTATAAATATGAAACAACCCTAATTCACCTTCTATCCATCCTACGGAAAAATGAAATCACCGCGCGTGCGTACGTACGGAATACCGTCTCCACGCCGTGGTGTAATCTATTTTCCACCACCACCTTACAAGGATGGGTATAATGGTGTAATGAATAACTATTTATGATTATTATAAATTAATATTGATACTGAAATAATATATATATATACTCCAATACAATTCCACGATCATAGGAACGATATCATCACTCGTGCGTACGTACGGAATACCGTCTCCACGATGTGATGCGACTCGTTCTACATGATCATCATTACATAGTAATTATATAAATGAATTTAATGAATAAATATGATATATGTTACACTAATACCATTCTGGATATAAGGTATCTATAACCTTAAAAGAATAATAAGAATTTATTCGGCAAAACACGCATAAGAACAAAAGGCAATAAAGACCCAAGTAACAAGTAACAATGAAATATTACTAACAAGAAGCTAAGAATATGACCATATATGATATCATATCAATATGTATGATTCTGGAATAAGTCAATAACATTATTTAAACCATTATACAGGAGCTTCGGACACGTACAAAGCAAATCGGACCTAAGGTAAAGGAAATATCACAATCTCACTTTTATCTGAGATTGTTTTTACTTTGGTAATTACTGGGGTGTATTTTATCATCCACATCCATGTTTCCTCAATATGTAATATTATTTCCATCCAACTAAAATTGTTTAAATCCAATTTTACCCTTCGGTGAGTTTTTAGTAAATAAATATGAAAGGAATATTTTGACGTTTTTCATACGAGGTGCTTTTTGACTTTTCCGACAAAAGTACGAAGAATGTTTTTTTTAACTTATACGGCATGAATGGATTTTTAAAACATTATTTCCAAGAAAATTCCTTTATAAGTTTTCAAGTTTATTTTTAATCAACTTCTTTTATTTTAATGTCGTATGACATGTTATGAAAGGAAAAATGTTTTTTGAAGTATAAAGGATATTTTCCTCAAGAATGGAGTTCAAATATTTTATCAAAATTATTTTCCCATCTAAGATAATAGAGGGTTATGTTTTTATCCCTATTATTACATTGATTTGATTATGTTGTGATGGAATTATTTTTATGAATTCCTTTATCTTATATGAATTGTTTTATGATGTCATGATGTTTAAGATTCCCATTTGTATTATATGGGTTATGTAATGATGTATGATTTATGATTTTGTGGCACACATAAGAAAGGATTCATTATAAGATGGGTGGGACCTATATCTCCCTCAAATGCATTGGGTAAAGATTTTATATCTCATGAGATAGACATGGCTGGAATGGTAGGTTATACCGGTTCAGTGAAACAGGACTGAAACGAGGGTTACTCGATTCAGAAAGGGACTTTGTCCACTAAGATAGTCTTGGCAATGAGTCTTGACTAACAAGAAATGATTCTCTATGATTATGTGTGAATGCCACAAAGATTCATGTTTTAAGTTATGATTATTGTGATTGCATTTCACTATCATGATTTATCCCATGTTATGAAATTATGCTCTCTTTTGCATGTTATGATTTCCAAAATGTTATGTTCTTATGAATACGATGTGATTGATATTTCTTTTGTTTACCCTTACTGAGCATTTGAGCTCACCCTTTTATGTTTTCTTTTCCCCAGGATATAAAGAAAGGTTTTAGGTAAAAAAAAGAAGATCTTTATGGGAGATTTTGAAGATCTTTCACCACGATTAGAAGATTATATTACGAGTTTCCAAAGACACTAAACTATTACGATCCTTGTGTGTGTGTTTTTTTTTTGTTATGTACTAAGTATTCCGCAAATGTAATGTAATTTCCATGTACGTCAAGCTTCGGGTCTCTACAACGTATCCATACATCAGGACCCTCACCTCTGATTTCAGACTTAGTGCACGAAAACATTGATTGAGTGTGTGTTTCCTTGGAAAAGTTTTCTTCGTGATTACTTTGTGTCATCTCATCAGGTTTACTTATTGATCATGGAGCACCTGTTTCTTTTCAAGATGACTTCACCTAGTCATTAACCACGGGTTCCGACTTGAGAGCACGATGGTAGCCCACCGAGCAACGAGGCCATAGTACAGGGCCCCATCATAGTGAAGGCACCATCAGTACCACTAACCGCTTGCCTAGAATTTCCAGAAGCCCCAGCAGTAGAGGGTGTACGCCGCTTGAGCGCGATTAACGGGTTTTTGTGATAGAGGCCTCTGAGGTTTCGAGGTGAGACAGATTTTTAGATAGATGGGTGCTTGCTGGATGTTGTAGCACAAGTTTTCCACGCAGTTGGGACACCCACTGACTTGATGGTGTTCCTAGTTGTTAGTCTCTTTCATGAAGTAGCTAAGATGTGGTGGAGACTGATTCTTTAGTTTTATGATGATGTGACCCTCACCTAGGTAGACTTCAAGGGTCTTTTCAGGGCGGAGTTTGTACCAGCGACTCTATACTTTGTGCGGAATCAAGAGCTACTGCTCTTTCCATAGGGAATTCTAACCATAGAAGAGTCTTCTATAGCCAGTAGTAGATAGATGTAACAGAGGTCTAAGAAGACTAGGACAACATGTGGGAGACCCCAGGATACAGGTACAGTTTTGCGGGGCACATGAGATAGAGCCATCTATACAAGGAGAAGGCAGTGCTATGCATGTGACGGGCAGGGTCACATGGCACAGGACTGCACGGCCCGCCATACGGACGAGCAGCAGGTGGTAGAGGGACCTCCCAAGAAAAGGCGGAGGTTCGACTGTGGTTGTCCGTCAAGGGCAGGCAGACGTGGCAGAGGAGCTGGCCAAGCAACAGGTGGTGGATGATGTTTCAAATACCTACCACCACCTCCACCAGGAAGTCCACTCTGACTGTAGAGAATGGGTGGACATGGGAGAGAATAGCTTTATAGAAGGTGAGTCCTATGACCATAGTGCTCTGGGAGTAGGTGGAAAAGAGTGAGATTAGCTCTAGGCATAGAGACCTTTGTTCATTATGCTTCTAGCTTCATTGATATCATGTTTATGAACGACTTGTGTCTTTGTACTTTGAGCTGTAGTAATAAAATACACTTGTTCATGTGATGTTTTATTTCCTACCTTTTTTGTGTGGTTGATACTGAGTGGTTTCGGTAAAAACTGTTGACCTGACCCTCACATTCAAGATTCCTACTAGAGGAGACCCAGTGACCACACACTGCTTCCGACAGTGTGACTCGTCCTTTGGAGGTGAGAGTTACGGTTGGATATCTTGGTAGTGGCATCGAGGCCTTACAATGTTTTCCATGGAATGAAATAGTATCGTTCATGTCAGGATTGACTGTATTAGGCAAAGTACATGGTTCATCTGGGGGATGATATCATATTTCTCTTTTCGGAAAATGAGAAATCTTAGAAGATCATGTAGGATGTAGGTGAATAAGGGTGTATACGAGTTCTTTTAAATTGGCTAGTAATACCCATTTTTTGTTGGGAGAACACTTTGCAGTCTACTCTTACCACCAAAGTCTCAGGTACAACTTCTCATAGAGGAACTTGAACTTGAGATAGTGGCGATTGCTCGAGTTCCTCCAAGACTATGACTTCGAGATAGTCTATAATCTTGGGAAGGGGAACATTGTTGCAAATGCTCTCAGATGAATAACGGGAATTCAGCTACTAGGAGAGGTGATGGATCAGCTGGCCACATTTCAGAAATCCTTTGTGGATAAAGATGGAGCATCCTTTCAACAGTCTCTCACATTCACATCCCCGCTTCTTCAGCAAGTTAGGGAGGTGCAACATGAGGACGCTACCTGCGAGACACGACGTGCTCACATATTCTTAGGTCAGGAACCCAGAGGATTTTTTGAAGGCGGTTATCACGTTTTTCCTTTCAGGGGATGTACCATGGTACTAAATGAACATCAGGAGTAAATGTTGCAGGAGATCCACAATTTCCATTTAGCGGTACATCCAGGAGTGGTAAAGATGTACATGGACTTTTGATGACAGCACTGGTGGCCAAGTATGATGAAGACAGTAGTGGAGTTTTTCTCTCAATGCCTCAAATGTCTGCAAGTTAAGGAAGAGCACCAGGTTCCAACAGGCTTGGTTTGGCCATTAGAGGTTCCAGAGTGGAAGTGGGATGGGATATCCATGGATTTCATGACAGGCCTACCATGTACATCCATAGGACACGACTCTATCTGGGTGATTATCGACCGACTCACCATGTTGGCCCACTTCCTACCGATCAGAGAGCATGGCTCATTAGAGAGCATGATACGCCTCTACATTTAGGAGATCTTACGTCTTCATGGCGTGCCATGGACTATCGTCTCTGATCGAGATGCTTGTTTCACTTCTCGGATATGGAAGGGGTTACAGGAGGATTTTGGAAAGAAGCTTCGCTTGAGCATCACCTTCTATCCTCAGATGGATGGTGAAACTGAGAGGACCATTCAGACTCTCGATTACATGCTCTGTACATGTGTCCTCGACTTTGGTCATAGTTGGAGGGATCACTTACCCTTGGTGGAGTTGCGTTCTACAACAGCTACCACTCCACCATTGGGATGACACCTTCAAGACATTGTACGACCGACCTTATAGATCACCTATGTGATGGACTGACCTAGGGGAGTCAGACCGTGTAGGACCATAGATGGTGTAGGCTACGATAGATAAGGTGTAGATCATCCCATAGTGGATGAAGACTGCACAAAGAAGACAGGAGTCCTATGCTAATAGAAGATGAGACCACTGGAGTTCGAGGATGGTGACCACGTCTTTCTATGGGTCTCACGTTTACGAGGTCTACAGAGATTTGGGTGAGGTGGCAAGTTATCTCTGCATTTTATCAGGTTATTCCAAGTCCTCAGTAGGGTAGGCTAGGTGTCTTACCTCCTAGCCCTTCCACCTCATTTGCACCGAGTGCACGACGTATTCCATGTATGTTAGCTGAGGAGATACGTGTACGAACTGTCCCACATCATCAACCACGGGGAGCTAGGAATCGATGACGGTGTGACTTTCATGGAGGTTCTAGTGGAGATTGAGGATCGACAAGAGTGGGTCCAGTGTGGATGGTCAATTCCTCTGGTGCACGTTCGCTGGTAGCACGGGAACCTCCAAAAGAGAACATGGGAGCGGGAGGATCATATGCATGCTCAGTACTTTTTTTTGTTTCCCTAGTGTGTGTTGTATCTTAACGGGGTGTAAATCCCTGAGGTGGGGGTAATGTAAAGACCTTGAAATTTCAAGGAAAATTTCTTTCTTAAATACTTTGGAATTTTACGAGTCTGCAGTTTCTGAAGGCATCTAATTCCCAGGCCCGGTGTGCCTTGAATAATTTTCTAAAGTTTTGTTTAGGTATGTTTAGTAGACTTACAAGAAGCATTTTCTATCTTTTGAACTGGTACTCAGAATTAAAATCTGAGGACACCGATTACTCGCAGCGCCAGTATTCGCTTAAGGAGACTTTAGGCTCGATTGCAGTCGAGTCGAGGTGAATGTTGGTTTTCTAGGGTTTCGTGGGATAAAAATAAAATAAACTTATTATTTTATTTTTATTTAATTTTTGAATTTTAAAACTCCTTTGGTGTGGGGACCACCCGACACATGAAACTCTTCATTTAGTGAGGAGCATTAAATGTGTGGTTACACAAGAGGTGTAACCACCCATTTAACGATATTTAATTATTTTAAACACTTAACTCAACATAATGTTGTTTTTGGGGATTTATGTTGGGTGGAAAACATCCTTCATGGGAGAATTGTGGAAAAGTCTTGGTGGATGAAGAACGGTACTTCAATGACGTTAATCCCAGTGAGGAATAATCCTTCGACGAAGATCAGATCCCGATGAATCATTGATGCACAAACTCAGATCTGAAGTGCAAGGCAGACACAACTATCATCGTCAACTTCACTTTTTTTTCGCGACGTCGTCAATGAACAAAGATCGAGGTTGGGGTCATTTTGGATTGATATAAATCCTCTTTCCTCATTGTTTATTGTGGTTCATTGTTACCCAATTGTTATAATTTAACGCGGAGGGCGTTGGACGAACAAACACGGTACAACGTCCCTCTATTAGTTCTTGATTGATTGACGACGATGATGGAGAAACAGCACCACCGGTAGAGAGAACCGTGGAAGAAGACGGCATCGCAATTGTCAACGAGTCGCCAGAGCTATACGGAGAATGGGTCCATGGCTAGGAGGTCTGCGGCGGTTAGAAGAAAGTGCAGCACCATCGCGTCGTGTGGTAGAGGGGCCATAGCCAAACCGGCAGCGGAGGTCAAAGACGGTGCGGCGCTGTCGTGTCGTGCCAATGGGGAAGTCGTGGCTCTCCGCGGCGGAAGGGCTGGAGGGCGGCCGGCTGAGCCGTCCGCCGGCGAGGAGCACACCAGGGTGGAACTTGTTCGGATTCTGTAGAGAGGAACCGGATTCTTCCAGTTCCATTACAGGGAGACGGGGGGGCAACACCCCCCCCCCCCCACTCTTGATTGATTAGGGCGGGCCCTGCAGGTCGTCGATGCCACCTAGTCTCCCTGACCAGGAAGGCTTCACCACCCCCATCAACGTGGGAAGGGCCACTGCACCACGCGGTCCAGGTCACCGCACCACACGGGCCGGGCAACCGTGCCATGCGGGTCGGGCAACAGCGCTAGGCGGGCCAGGCCACTGCACCATGTGGGACGGGCCGCTGCGCGAGCTGGGCCACCGCCCTGGGTCGGGCCGGTGCCCTGGGCGGGTCACCATGCTGGATCGGGCCGTAGCCGCTAGTTCAGGCCATGCCTTACCAGGCCGGACCCGGATCTAGGTCGGTTAGACCCGGTTCAGGCCGACCCAGGGCGGGTTGGGCCGGGTCGGACCGAACCCAAACCCCCCAATTCAGACCACTTTTGGTTTTCGCCCATAACTTGAGCTACAGATCTCCGATCGATGCACTATTAGTTGCATAGGATTCCTTGGATCAGGGCAGTCATTTAGGTATATTACACTCAAGGATTTGGAGATGTTTGGGTATGTCTGGGTTGGTTCGAACCCGAAACCAACCGGGCCCTCAGAGGGGAAACACTTATAACCTATGGACCGGACGTCCGACTAACATGTCGTCAAATATATTGGATTACTTTGGATGAGACGTTCCTTTTGGAATACTCTGTGAAGGATTCAGATGAGTTTGGAGTATGGTCGGGGTGGATGGTACCCGAAATCTAGTTGGGCCCTTGGAACAGAAATTCCAATAACTCTCAGATCGGACATCCAATTGACGTACCGTCTATCATGTTGGGTTCCTTATGATAAGATGAAACATCAGGATACATAAAATCAGGACCTCATGATATTTTATGTATCGAACACGTTTCTCGAGGAGCGGACCCTCCTAGAATCGAGCGGGCTATGTGCGGGTACCCTAGAGCTGACTGCCACAGCAACGACTTCTGTACTTGGATCCTATGTCAGTTTGACAGCAACGTCTTCTATACATGGATCCAACGTCAGTTCGACAGCGACAAATTCTGTAATTTGATCCTATGTGGGTTTGACAGTGACAACTTCTGTATTAGGATCCTACGTGGGTTCGATAGTGACGACTTCTGTACTAGGATCCTACATGGGTTTGACAGTGATGACTTCTGTACTAGGATCCTACGTGGGTTCAACAGTGATGACTTTTGTACTTGGATACAATGTGGGTTCAACAGCGATGATTACTATTCTTGTATCTTGTTTGGGTTTGACAACTTAGATGAACTAGTCACTACAACTAATCATCTCTATCACCGTACGAAAGATGTATACCTGTGTGAGACGAGTCTTGTCTTTCAACCATTAACATCGTGGTGATTGACTTTACTTCCTTTGTGGATTTGGTTTGTTCTTGGGCTTGAGATTTGGAGCCGAACTGGGATTGGTAACATAGGTATATGTACGGGCATATACCTAAGTAGGTTTGGTTGATATTTTTTGATTGTATCCTTCTTTTTTTATTCTTTGTGGATTTTGTGAGACCTTGAAGGTCTTGGGGTCCCTACTAAGTATCGTTATACTCACCCCTACATGGGCTACGCCCGCACCTCGTTGTGTTGGATACAGACATCGTACAGCGCTGACGGAGGCCGAGAGCACCATGACTGGACGGTACCCCAAGTTAGACCACTCGGTGAGACGGTACACGGAGTGGAATGATAGATGTGGAGTGCTGAGGTGGACATTTGTACCTACCCTTCAGGTAGGATACTCGGCGGACGATCCAGAAGCTTCCCTTTTTCTATTTAGCTATTGTATCTTTTTTAGTTGTACTTTCTTTCCGTTGTACCTATACTTTACTGTTGAGATTGTATTTCTGGCCCCTTTACATTTAGCACACTCTTTTGTATTCAGTTTTACATAGTGTTTATTTCCTGTTGTGTACTCTCTTTACACTTATAAAGTCAATGCCTTCCCTGCCTAGGGAATTACGACTTTAGTGCTAGTCGCCAGCCCCTGGTCTATGGGTGGCAGGTTTGGGGTAGTCACGACACAGGCCACACGGACGGGTCGTGACATTTCACATATTTGGTCCTCAAAATTACCTAAAAGATATTTTATAAAAAAAATAACATTATTTATTATCATATCTTGAGAAAATAATAACTTCATATACATATTCTTAAAATTTATTTAATTCGTGATTTTTTTCTACAGTATATTTTTATAAATAAATTACAATAATCTTTACTTTTTTACATATTATTAAATAGAATATTTTCAAAATTTTTCTGTAACACATAATTTTAACTTTTGAAAAGTAAGAAATTAAATTTATAACATGAATGAATCAAAAAAAAAATCACCCTTAGGATGTTCATCATTATTAGGATTCCATTACAAGTGTATTTTTTCATTATCAATCACCCTTAATATATTCTAGGTATTTATACCTTCAATAATAATTATAATGAAAAGAATTTTTTCAATTTTTTAAAATAATTTCTCTAATTCATTTTAAATTTTTATTTCATATACATTAGTGTCTTATAATGATTGTTATGTTTCTCTACCGTTGTGATCTAATGTTTTGTAAATCATTACTTCTCATGATGTCTTCGAGTTAAGATATTAAAAAAATCATGAACTACATTTCATTCCCATGGGTTAATCAACCTTTAATGACATGATTAATGTTGTTTGGATATTTTCTATATATATGTATAGTTATAGTTAGGATATTAGTGATTACATAATTATATATCCCTCTAATACATTGGATGAATCTTAATATCTAATGGGATAATATGAAATGTAATGAGGAGTGAACCCAATACACTATGGGACTTTTACCAATATGTTAATGGGAATGTGGAGTGATACCAATAAATTATAGGACATTTTCTATTATGTTTATGGGAATGTGGAGTGAACCTAATATAGTAAGGAAATATTTTATATTTGATAGTCTTGTTAGTGACCTGTGGCTAATGTAATGGTTTTCTAAAATAATATTTATTATAAAAATATATGTCTTATACAAATGATACTCTATTATGAAACATGCATGATTATTTATTATTCTTCACTGTACTGACACATGCATTTTGATATGGAAAAATCATATTTCATGGATCATGGTTTAATTTTTAAGAATGCATGGATATGATTTTAAATGTTGTTATCAATGTATAATCCAGGCCTTGTTCACATCTAATATGGTGCCAAGTTTGATGGGTCACATGACCTCAAGATCATCTCCCCAAATTCTAGAGGTTGTCGACAATTAGCGATGGCCTAGGGTTGGTTCGTGGGGAGACTATAACCTCATATATTAGAGAATACATGAAAATTAATAATATATAATATGTTGTGGATGAATATTAAGTATAGAGAGTTGTAGAAATAGTAGTAAGAAATTTACAAATTAATGGAATATAAAAATTAAAAATTTAATAAATGTGGCCAACTATAGTTTATACAATAGAAGATTGGTTGGCTTGAAAGTGATACATGGAAAAAACAATAAACAATAAAACATTATTTTTAATATAGTAAAATTATAATGATAAGACATCAAGGTCCCATGGACGAGCTCTGTGGGAATCATGAGCTCTATATTAGTCCTTCTCTCCAAACTCCCAGGTAAAATAAATACAACAATCAATAAAAATACAAAAAATATAAGGACTTATTAGGCACCAAGGGTACCCGAGCAGCGTGTGACAAAAAAATCCTAGTATGCCAACACCCAAGGTGTCTAGATCAATCCATAAAATGCAATATAAATTAAGAAGTGTATCTTATAAAATAAATTTTTAGTGATAAAAATTAATAATAACAACTTGGTATTAGTTCCTAAATAGAAACTCGTCTAATACAACCAGCTTCATCCAATGCTAAAAAAAGAAAATTATAGTTGAGTAAAGAATAATATATAAACAAGGGACAATAGTAACATTGGAATCCATGGATGGAAAATATACAATATTTTTCATTAATTCAGGGTTTAAATCTCATGTCATCACCTAAGTAATCTTGTAAATTAAGCGAAACATCTCAAGTGAAAACACAATACGTAACAAATAAAAAATGATGTATCTCAATCATTTAAATCAAAAACCATTATAATTTATTGGTGGAGTTGTTCTCATACCTAATGTATCTCTATGGTACATCTAATCAAAATATTTAATGTCCTCATGCCAATATAAGGTGATCATTCCAAAAGTAAAAGTATTGCTTATGGTATGTTAACTATGAGTCTATATAGGGTATCACACATAAGGGACCAATTATCAACTAAGGTTTTGAATATCCATCTTGCCAATGGTTCTATCCTTGGTTACCCCATAGGGAAAATGTATCACCCAATTGTATAATGTAAAGCACAAAGGATCCCTTTCCATGGATGGATAAGACATAACGTCCCCATTAAATCATGTTGTAACCTATCGAGTAAACAGAGTCCAATTTTCTACTCTTAATATAGGACACATATTCTCTACATAGTCTCATTTAATTTAAAACAATAAGAGAGGAAAAAAGAACTGATCATGAATGCTACAAGGAAAAAAGCAATATGGTATAAACCTTGAACAATTGCATGTCAACACATAAAACTCAATTTTACAAGCTATCAATGTTAACAAGGAATTTTATATGTTTCAATCCAAACACATGGGAATAAGTAATAAATAAACTTGCATAATTAGTGATTTATAAGAATTGATTTAGGAATCAATGTGCCTATTAAAAATATTCCGTCAATTAAATTTCATCATCACAAGATATCAATCTAGTCCAAGTCTCACAGTCCATCCAAGCCTTTTCAATGGATCCTACATGGAGCCCCAAACAAGCCATAAGGACTTCATTAATATGCAAGGTAATCGTGTAACTTCAAATGTGTTTTTTTTTTCTATAAGGAATACTGAATTCAAACAATCCTCTAGAATACCATAGTTAGGAGGCACCTCACATGGGATAAAATATTATGTTCAAGCCTAGGAATTATCAAGATTTACCCAATTCGTAATCCATTTCTCATAAATAGATTTATTTCATTACTATGTTTCCCTACACAGCTTGTGGCAATTTACTACATTTTATATAATGGAAACATAGGACATTTTGTATGGTAACACCCAATGTGATGACCGAGAGGCTAGGAGAACTCCCCAAATGGGTTTCTCCATAAGATAATGTGACAACATACATGAATGAATAAAGCAAATAATAGAATATATGATAACTATGAGACTCTTGATGGGTTCAGTGAGTAACACTATGGCGTGACATGAAATAAGAGATGAAGAAAATGGGAAGAGGTTTTATTCCTACCCTAGTAATTCTAAATAATAGCTGTTCAAGACACATAAGAGGTTTTATGTCCAAAAAAACATTTTTTTTCATAGGAGGAAACATCATTTAGAAATAAACCAATTGGCTAGGTATAATCATGCCATAAATCTAGAAAGGTCTTTAAATAATAAAGAAAATCATTAGTAGCTATACAAACCAAGTTGAGTAAAAAAACAATCATTTTTAGTTTTCACCGAATGTGCACCTCAAAAGTGGGTTTTTATTATAAAACAACGATTTTCATTATAAAATATTCGTTTAACAAGATTAAAATTAATTATAAAAAAAGATCAATGACAATGATTGAATGAAAAGAATGTTAAAAAGTTATGAAATTAGTAAATTAGGCAACCATTAAACTGAAAGGAATATGGAATGGGATCCTATCTCAAAAAATAACCAATATAACATTCAGAACATGATATATTTTTCAGCAACCACTTGGAACTTCTCCACTTCATGTGTTCCCCGCACCATGGGGGAACACATACATGATATATATATATATATAATTGATTATATGCGGGCACACCTTGAAAATTGGTCAAAAAACACTACACACATTACTAGAAACTCAAAATTAATGCGGAATGGACAAAAACACCTCAATTTAATTACTCGGGACTCTTAAATTTTGAATCCCCTAAATATTAACAGAGACATCAAAGAAAGAAGTTACGACTCAACTTAAACGATTGGTGTCGAACCAAATCTAGCTGAACCGCTTCACCTTCGGATGTAGTTGTCACAATACGGATGAACGAGTCCAAGAAGAGATTTAGAACAACCCTAAAACAAAATAAAAATAAAATTAGGGTGAACCCTCACCCTTGGGTTTTGGTATAATCTCATCAGTTTTGAAAGAGGATAATATTGACAATGAAATAAAGGATATGTGAGAAAAAAAATACCTAGTGGAATTGAAGGGGAAACAAGATGAAATCTATGAGGATTGTAGGTTAGAGAGGGGGCATAGTAGGGGGCTATTTCATGTGTTACATGGAAGTAGGGGGTACTGCTATGCAATGCTAATAAAGGGGGGAGGTGTGTGTTGAGTTAAAAAAACATAAAAAAAATAATATTAAATATAATAATAATAAAATCATTATCATTATTTAATCATTTTTTATTAAATATATTTCTAAGTATATTTTAAATTAATTTAATTCATCTTCAATAAAAAGACTCATCGTAATTTCAATAATCAAGACAATAATATGTTCTGAATCTCGTTTGTAATGATAGAATTCCCTATAAAATAAAAAAACTTAATTTCATTTTATTTTTCATCAGTTTAAAAATATAGGATGTTACAACATTCCCACCATAGAACAACTCATCCTCGAGAAGCCTTCGAGAAATACATAACCATCTCCCAATCAACATGGGTTGTTAAGTCTCTCACAAATGTTCATGTTGTGTCTCCAAGAACCCAACACAGCTTCATACATTGACTAGGAAAGTGTAACCTAATCCATTTATATATAAGAATACACTCATATTCCAATCGAAAAAATGATAAATATTACCTTAGTATGTTTATTCAGAGACATGATCATGTCATCATCATGTTAAATATAAAGCCAAAGGTATATCCCACCTTAGGATTTTACATTAGAAAGGGAAATATTTTAAGACACCACACCTTCGACCATCGTAATTTCTTTTAAGACACATCCTTAAAAAAAATTGATTTGCTCCCTACATGATTTCCAAAAATTATAAAATGGTCGATTCACCATCAACATCGAAGACTATGTGAACCCATATTTTGATGAATATCCAAGGCTGAAAAAAACTAAATTCGTCTCACCTAAAGCTGTGAAAAAATCCCTCCTTCACTAACTATTCCATTAAACAATAGAGATGAAAAATCGATCCACTATAGCTAACAATTCAATAAGAATCTCAGCATAGATAAACAATGTTTTATGATATGAATTGTGTTATCTTCTTCCATGGAATTTAACGTTTATAGTGAACCCATTTATGGAAGACCATACATGATTTCTAGTGATAGTACATGATTTAAGAATCATCGAGACTAAAGAAAAGTCCATGATAAACTCAGATTTGAACATATGGAATGTAAAGTTCTATCCTAATGTAGTCCATACTATATGTTTATGAGTGAGATGTTGTTATAAAGTAGTGAAATCTACATCAGAGCATTGACTGAGCATAGAGCGTTATCAGCCTAATGGTCAAGTGATAATAATTGGATGGTGTAGAAGATTTTGTCCAAGGAATTACTACATAGGAATATAAGGGTCACTCAAGAGTGACCATGCTTCAATAAGAACGATTTCCTCAGAGTGAAAATAGATAGAGATTATCGAGAAACATTTAAAATTAAACATGAAATAAAACTGGTGCTCTTTTAGTGCATCAAGGATGATGTCAATATATGGGAGATGCTCATCATTAAACCATAGTATGGTAGATTGATTTTTAAATATTACTATAATGAAAATGTAAAAACCACTACTGGTCAATCCCTTAGATGAAACATGACTTCACATGACAATGCATTGTCATTGTCTTATCACTGAGCCTTTACCCCATGAGGTATCCCATGATCGTTCAAGATTAACCACTGATGTCCACCCATTACTAATGGAATTTATCAAAGGTTTCAAACACCACCAACCACACCAATGTCTTGTTTCTGAGAAATCACCTATACGATTAAAATTCCACAAACCCCATGGAATTTAAGTTAGCTCAACCATTATCTAATAGTCCTCTTTGGTTGTGATCCTTCAACCAGGACAGTCATGTATTTAACAAAATAGACATGTTACTACCCACCATAAGAGTATCCTAATATTCAAAAACAAGAGATAGGATAGCCTCTACAAATAACGTGAGGTTAGAACCACCATTAACCCAACCATTTAAGCTATTAAAAGGAGAACCAAAATCAAATCGACCGGCGTGTCAAAACACCTGAGTCTCTAGAAGTAATCCTGATCATTGGGACAAACTTTATTTCCATACACCCAATTCACTCTACTCCAAAGATGACCCGATACCACACACAATAGTAAAAGGAGCAATTATTCCACCAAGCTCAACTGCATCTTCACAACATTAAACATTTGACTGTTACTGCGTATAAGGATGCATACTACCATGAGATTTCATGGGAAACTGACACATCCAAATTACAATTCATTGGATTTCCACCCTATACAATCAATTATCAGATGGTCAATATAAGCGATTTAACACATCATTATATTTCCCCATATGACCATTACCTTGGATGGTGCTATATCAAGTCATCCATTATAAGTAAATGAAAGGGTCCAGAGACATTCCAAGAAGCAATCAATACATGAGGCATGTCTAAAAAGCAAAAACCGAGCACCTCTTGGTTTTCATGCCCATATCATAGGATATGAAAGAATGACCGCCCTTCTGAAAAATTGTTTTATATTAATGAAGGGGTCCCAACTAGGGGAAGCAACATTCGCATGACAATAAAATGGCAGAAAAGTCACGACATCAGCAAGGATTTTAAGTTCTAAGGGTCAAGATAAAAGAAGTCACTAGTCTCAAAATCGTATTATCTAATCCATTTATAAATAGATAAACACATATGGAAAATTGTCATGATACATTCTCATGACATTCAATGAATCTTTATCTTACCTTACACGAGGGTCATAAATAGAGGACATCACTATAGGTTTTGTTTAAAATTCCTTAACATTTTAAACCAGTTTATAACAAAACGTGGACATGTTCAATAGTCCATTCATTTGGGGGGCTGTAGAGCAATCCATAATGTTCCCATACACATTATGTATTAAATTTGGCTACCAATTAATTTCAACCAATCCATTTATCCAATAAAATTAGTTTCATTGAAACAAAAATAACATGTCATTATAAGTATCTAACACGTTGAACAAATATTATATGGCCTCGAATCATTGCACACTAATAGCTAAGATGGTTATAAAAGTATGCATTATAATAATGGTAAAAAAATGGGATGGAATTCAAGGTAGTCAATCGTATCCACATGAATCTTATGAATTTTGAAACATGGAATAGAGTATTCATGACATATAAATCACAATGTGACTATTATGAAGCATATAATGCTTAATTATTTTACTTAATAGGCCAAGGAAAATATACCACGAACACAATAAATCCATAAAATATTGTAAATTACACATATCAGATGAGGAGATTTCATATCAACTGTAATATCAAAAGGCATAAACATCAATTTCAAGCCCTGGTCAGTTGGTTATCTTCTTTATGTGGTGTGATCAGTCCCCAAAATGACTATTAACCATGTTATGAATCATTCCTAGTATCATATTTTCCAACCTAAAATTATATGACAATGGAAATGAATCCCCTCTAATACCACTTTGTAACACCCTAGCCCAGCTCACCACTAAAATTGTTTCCAAACTAGTGGGTCACATGACATCAAACACATCTATCGGAATACCAGAGGTTGTCGACTAGCAGTGAGGGAATAGGGTGTGTTTGTGGGGAGACTACTCCCTCATTAGTTAGAGTATACATGTTTATTAACAATATATAGTATATTTCAGGATCATAAAAAGAAAATACATATGTATAAATAGTAATAAATAATTGACAAAGAAGTGGAAGACAATAATTAACTATTTAATATAATTTTTCAATTCCAGTTTAGACAAAAAATGAATGAAAGACATAATAACGATACATGAATGAATGCAGAAAATAATAAATCATTCTTTACAATAAAGTATAATTATAATGATAATACCGAAAATCCCCTTGGGCGATCTCCATTAGCATCTTATGCTACATCCCAGCCATTTTCTCCTAACTTCCAAATACATGATATATAGAAAACAACATAGATCCTAAAAATATAAGGTCTACTCGTGGTCCATGGGTACTTGAGAAGGGTGTGAGATATTAATCTTAGTATGTTGTGAACCAGTGAGTCTAAACCTAAATAAAAAATAAATATAAATTATGATGTGTGTCAAATAAAATAAATTCAGAGTTATAACTATTAATAATAATAACTTAATCTAGGACCCTAAAGGGAAAGCCATTCTATACCACCTACTTTAGGCTAACATATAAATATGAAAAATATTTTTGAGTAATAAAGAATATATAATCGTGTTCTAATACTAAAATGGACAACCAAGGAAGGAAGACCCCCATGCATGTTCTTTAACTTGGTGTCGAAATTTCATGCCATCAACTAATTAATCGTGTAAATTAAGGGTAATATCGAAAATGAAACCACATTATAAAATAATATAGAAGGTTTGTCTCAATAATTAACAATAAAATACGAAAATTTGAGAGGTGGAGTGTGATCCCATCCCTGAGGTTTCCCTATGGTACATCCAAAAAAAATATCCAATTCAATTGAACTCGTTTAAGGTGATACATTTGAAATTCCAAGTATCTCTCATGGTATAGTGAAAATGATTCCACCCTAAGTATAAAATGTAAGGGATAGACTATTTAATGAGGCTTGGAGTTTCCATCATGATGATGGTTCTATCCCCTGTTACCCCTTAGGGAACAGGTATCACCAAAAATTATAACATAAAGTTTGGGGGAACCCTTTCCTGGTGAGATTAAAACATCGCTTCCAGTGCATTTCATGTTCTAACTTATCGAGTACATAGAGTAAAATTATGGGTTCTTAATACAATTTCATCATACTCTCCCTATCCTGATTTCGTTTAAAACAACATGAGAGAAATAGGCCATAGATCATGCAAGGTTTGAGGCTTAAGCTACATGGCATAGTCCTTAAAACATTGCATGCTAACATATGCAACTCAATTTTACAAGCCATCAACGTTTACATGAAATTTCAAATGGATCAATCCAATAATAAGGGAACTAGAAATTAAAAAACATGTGTAATAAAAGAATTATAAACAAGGTATGTGCCATCAATGTGCCTCATACCAATATTCAGTCAAAGACAATTCATCTCTCAATCATTCAAACTTGACCAATTATCACAATCCATCCAAACCAATTTAATGGCTCAGTTCACAAGCACCAAACAAGGAATGAGGATTTCATTAAAATTAATGATAATAATGTAACTTGATATAATTAATTATATATATATGGTATATTTCATTCAAATAAACCGAATTTATATCATTGGTAGGAGGAACAAAATGTGGGATAAAAGATTTTGTTCATGATTAGGCATTATCAATATGGACCCAAATCGCAATTCATTTACCATTAAACAATTTAATTAATTACTAAGGTTTCATGCACATCCCATTAATAATTTCCACATTTTAGATAATTGAATTTTAGGCAATTTAGGATGGGCACACACAAATGGGGGGAAAGAGTCATGGAGAACACCCCCATTGTGTCTCTCCATAAGAGAAGGGTATAGTATACATAATAGAAAAAACCATACAATTTAATAAACTCTGACTAGGTATCACAGGAGGTTTCAATGAGCTGCATTATGGAAGGACATGAAATAACTGAACAAGAAAATAGGAATAGGGTAGATTTCTACACTAGTATTTTTAATTAATTATTGGGCCACACACTTAGGAGGTGTATTGACCTATCTAATATTTTTTAAATGTTTTACACATAATTTAGAAAAAAACCAATGGTCCATGTATAATCATGACTTAAATATAGGAAAATAATTAAACAATAAAAAATAACATTAGTATAAAAACCATGAAAGGTGAATAAAATAAATTCTCATTGTGAGTTTTTTCATATAGCACTCCTCAAGAGAGGTGTTTTATTATAAAACCATGAATTATGTTTATAAAACAAATCATTTAACATGCTTAAATTATATTCTTAAAAATATCAATAAAACTAATTAAATGAAATTAATGTTAAAAATGAATGAAATTAATTAATTAAGGAACTTTTAATCTTAAGGGGTTATGTAATGGGTTCCTACATCGAATCAGAAACAATTTAATATTCTAAACTTAACAGATTTATCAACGACCACTCAAGAATTCTCCACACACATGAACATACCTTCAAGTGTATATATATACCTTAATACAATGAATGTGTTCCATATACCATGAGTGAACATGTACATTAAATATGTATACATATATATTCATACCTATGTATATATTGGTACCCATTCAAAATTGGTCAAAACCAACTATACACAATAATATACAATCAAATTTAATAAAGGAATGACAAAAACACCTTATAATAATTACCAGGAATTCATAAATTACAAATCCCCCAAATACAAACTATGAAAAATCAATGTATGAAGGAAATAATCACCTTAAATCTTTGGCGGGATTCCTAATCAAGATGAACAGCTTCGCATTCAGTGGTAGTTATCAGAAAATTCTAGAACGAGTCCTAGGATACCATTCACATAACCCTAAAATAGAATAATACTAAAATCAGTGTTAATCCTAAACTGAGGGTTCTGGTCAAACCACATTAGGTGCCAAAATAGAATAAAACCTCCAGTGTAATGGATGATATGTGAGATAATAACCTTAACACAATGA
The DNA here is from genome assembly GCA_963277665.1 of Viscum album. NCBI lineage: Eukaryota > Viridiplantae > Streptophyta > Magnoliopsida > Santalales > Viscaceae > Viscum > Viscum album. The sequence continues at coordinate 1,631,056,103 of OY728150.1, forward strand.
ATCTTAGTAGAAACATGCATAAATCCATATGGATCAAAGGTCATTGAGGGATCCATAGAATGGGGTTTTGTCATGCACTATATGGGAGGAGGGGGTGCTAGTGTGCGGTGTAGCTAAGAGAGGTGGAGAGGTGTAGAAATAGTTAAAAAACTGATGAAAAATATTAATAAACACAATAAAAATAATAATAATAATAATAATAATATAATTATTAAAAAAATTCGTTACTAATTTTATTTATTATTTTATTTTTAATAAATTTAATTCAATTTAATTAAAAAGATACATCCCTATATCAATTCTCAAAAAAAAACGTTGCAATGCAGGGTTTTTATGACAGCACACCCATTAAATGAAAAAAATTAATTTCTTTCACTTTTTTGTCCGGTTCAAATCAGGGTACATCACAATCATGTTTCCATACCCTTATAATTTTTCTATTTTCATTTATGATTATCATTTGATATTTTTAAGACATAACCTTTTTTAAAATCAAATATCACCCTTTTATGTGTTTTGATTTCCATATCTTGATATGAATGATTTTATGTACCACATGTTTATTCAGTGTTCTATGTGAGAGAGAAGTTTCATAATATATTGGAATAAATTTCATGAATTGTTTTTTCTATGTATGTATTCTCAAAATACACAAAACATTTACATTTCATGGTATTATATTTTTTTAATTTTTTTATTATTACTATCAAATAATTTAATATTTATATATGTGATAAAAAATTTGAAATATGAAATTATTAATATTAAAACTTTACCAACACATATTATTCTCTTATAGAAATTAATAGGGATAATCAAAATGAGGCATTAATTTTTAGTTTTAGAAAATTATTGTCACCATATATCATTTTCATTAAAAATAATATATATAATGTTTCTATCTAGCCTAATTATTTAATCCAACATGCCCACCCATTCAATACCAAGAGAATGGGATAATTAAAATCCAATTACGTAAGAGACTTTATTTTAAACATGATAAAAAATGTAATATGTTTGAGAACTCCATTCTCTAATTGAGATATCCATTGAAGATATTATAAAATTATGGACGTTCTGTGGATTATTTCTAGTAGAGTTCTAAATTGGTAACTCATAGAATAATCGTTGAACACCATGAACATAATTTTAAGGATCAAAATCCACTAATAAAAAATAACATAGTATCTAGTCATTTTTTGGTTGGATATATTAATAATAAATTTAACATGAAGGATCATCACTCATTGTTTTGAAACTATTTAATCTAGATTATTCATATATAAAAATTATATGTGACTGTTTTAGTCATTTTTAAAGGTTTATTCATTAAATGTTAATGGAAAATCATCTTTTCTAATGGTATCAAACAACTTATATAGTGGTTGGATCATATATCAGGTATCGAGGTGGGAATAATTTAATTTATAGTAATTTAGTTCATTATTGATGGATTATCGAAATTATTTAGACAAATTTTATTTCAGTCATTCTTAAGAATACTTAATTATGAGATAGTATTTTCATTAACATTTATTTTAGTTAGAAAAAATAATGAATAGATTAATAAATCATGGATATTTAAACTAGAGGTTCTAGAAATCTAGGATATGTACTTCCATTACAAGACATGTATCCTGATTACACATTGTTTATCTTGTTCAATGACCAAAGTTTCTTCAGTTGCACTAATCCTAGAATGAAATGTATTGGGTAATTATACTATGTGAAAATGTGTATTTTTAGACCTGTAATATCTATAAGGGGGGACATGGATTTTTGGTTACATGGAATTTAATTTCCACACAATCTATGTAACTCTATCTCTGATTACTGGTCATTTTATTAATATACACTGAGTAAAACAGATTTTCATGTTTATTTTGTTAGGAAATATGGATGATAGAGAGAAAATTATCTTAAATAGCATGTAATTGGAATACATGACCTTCGATGTGGTATAATTACACTTGGATTACAGGACAACTCCATAGGTTTATAATGAAGAATTAGATTGAAGGAGTTACATGTCATATATATTGCATAAATACTATATAACACATTCACATTTACATAGAGACCACATCATCCCAGTATGTACATGGGTAAAAATTATAAGAATAAAAACAAAGTAATTTTTACATTTCACCAGAACAATAGTTATTTTAGTTGGTGTACACACTATTTAAAAGATATTTACGAAAATATTAAATGCCTAATTAATTTCAGGTTAATTTAAATTCAATATATTGTATGGTTGCTATAAATTCCACATAAATTTCATGAAAATTTCAAATGGTGTCCATTTCATAGGTTATTTATGTATCTATAGACCATGTAACTATATGAAATATCATGTATTCTACATTCTAAATGAATTTTTTTGTCCTATGATATGATGGAAAATTAAATAATATAGGAGGGTAATTTATAGTTTAAAACTAAACATACATTTTTTACCCTCTAAAAGTATTAATACGTTTTCTATAAAATCGAAATCAGGATAAAGATTGGAGTAATGATATAATATATTTTATTGATATAAAATTTTCATAGTATAAATAATATATTTAGATTAATGATATTATATACTGTATTGAAATATAATTTTCACAAATAAAATAAAATGACCCTGATAATGGTTGTATATATTGTATTGATGTATAGTTTCCATATTATAAATAAAACGATCAGTTTAAAAAAAATTATGGATTATACATTACAAATTCCATGAAAAATAATTTTAAACTTAAGAATTATCTCACAAAATAAATAAACAAATATATGAAAAGTTAACAATGAATAATATATTATTGATTAGTAAAAAATTAATGTTATATTATTAAAATATTATGTTTTGATCAAATATAAATTTAGTTATGTAGAATATTTATATACCTTCACTAACTATCAATATGTAATATGGTAACTTTAATTTTATAACCACCAAATGTTTTTTCTTTATATCCCTCAAACCCCTTGACTAAATCTATCAATAACAACTCACTTTTCTACACTTGAAATACCTAAGATATACTATCATATCCACATAATAACTAAATGAGTCAGGATAAATAGAAAATGATTATAATGGAAATTTAAATTCCCATTACAATTATATCCACAAAAAATTTAGATATTAACAAAAAAACTTGAAAATAACAATATTACATTGATTGGAAGAACCCAAATAAATAATATATATTATATATTTAAAAATAATAAATGTCATAATGGTCGATTTTTATGAGTTTATATTGACGCTTGGGGAGACAGTTTATTTAAAAGAAGCATTGTAATAGTCAATACATGACAAATTCCCAAAAATATTGAGATCTTTTGTATATGTGTCATCAATAACTTATACATCTACATATGAACTCAATATTTATATTCATATACTGATGATTTCAATCTACATGTCCATGGTTCTTCTTTATATTGTGGATGTAATATTTTTTGAATCATCAGATCTCCAGATTTTTATATAATATATTTAATTATTCAATGTTTCATCTTTTGGAAGCACGTTCAACATATGAGTAATAATTTAAATAAAAACATCAGGTTAGATCATTTTCATATAATGTTTATCAGTATTTAAAATATTAGAAAAAAAAATTCTTCGACTCCAAAATCTGAAAATATATATCCACCTTTTTAAAAAAAACAAGACATGGATGACAATTTAAACAGAGAACCAAAAATTAAAAATAAATCTCTTTGTAATCTTCGGGACATAGAATTTATCATCTTTTTATAAAATTTATTAAAATATATTAGTGAGAAAAAAATCTCCTTTTTAAAAATTAAAAATTAAACATCATTTAATATTATAATACAAAAAACAAAAACCACTAATAACATAATATTTACTTACTATCTGTGATTTTGAAAAGGAAATACAGAAGATAGAACAAAACAAAATCACAAATTAGAAATCTAATTATATTTGAAAATTTTACTATAATATGTTATTGTTTTTCTGGAACTCTTTTATCTCATTAGATATTTAATAAAATATAATCATTTTAACATGGTTGGTGTGATTGAATTTGTCTAAATAAATTAGATTTCAACTAATTTTTTCTATTAGTAAATATTATCTTATTTTTTGATTTAATGTTGAGATTTTGTACCTCATCCAATCATAATGATCAGTTTAGTAATAATAATACAGTAGAAGATATGATTATATATTATCATACATTGTACTTTTCCTTGATATCTAATAAAAATTGAGAGGTTTTCAAAGACTAGTGACTTTTGTACAATTTTAATGTGGAAAAAATTAAGCTTCATGTATGGTCATCTAATATATATTAGATAGACAGTTATAATGATAGTTTTGATGAGAAGTATTCAATAATAAAAATAAATATAGGAAAACATAATGTGAAAACCATTGATATGGTAATCCTTATATATGATTTTATGATTTTACTATCAAAAATGTTTTCAATCATTTTAAGAGTGTTTTAAAAATATGTTCACCAAAAATGAGAGGCCAAAACATATAATGTAAGTATTATTTTATGAATAAAATATAAAAATTAATTTAATGGAAAATAAAAATATACATTTTCAAAACGTAATTATAACAACCCCTATAAATTTTCATTAAACTTTTTTTTTAATTTGTAACATCTTACCATATATTAAAAACTAAAAGGAACGAAATAGATAATGATATAGTTATTAATGATAAAACCATATTGAAGTTATCATCCATAAATAATATATGACTTTCCTCACTCTATTACTCTTTAATATAAACATTAGAAAAAATATAACTATTTTTAACAAAAAAAATATAATCCTTAAGGATTCAAATAATTGATATCTCTGAAAAACAATTAAGATAAAAAATTACTTAAAATGGAAAAATTATTTGTTTGAATATTACATAATTTTGATGAAAATTTTAAATTTTAAATTATTTATCTTTGTATAATAGGTTTTTAAAAAAATTATTTTCATTTTAAAATAGTTATATTTCAAAATAAAATATGATTAAAAAATAAATATATGTGAAAATATGATAATTTATAAAAAAACATAAAATTTAAATTATGTAATATTAAGATATAAGTACATTTGAAAATCAGATAATTTATGAAAATAATATAATTTAAGTACCATATAAGATATAAAATATATAAATTTTACTAAAATATTTGTTTGAAAAACATTTATCCTCTATTATTATGCAAGAATTTTAAATTTTATGTGATTGATGCAACATGATATAGATTGAAGATAACACAAATTCTGTCATCAAAGATGTCTAATAAATGAATTTTAATCTATTAAAAGTAGTAAGTTTTGAATAATTATCATCAAGAATAATTTTCATTCTGATAAATTCAAGAATAACATATCATTTTATTAGTTATATACTAAAAAATTCTTTCTATATATGTGATTTTCTTTCCAATGATTTACTAGATTTCTAGTATAGGAAAATTGCCACATATTATCATGAATAATTAGATTTTGAGTAAAAATAAAACCAAAAATATTGATTGTGTGTTTCATCCACATCACTTGACCTTAATTATATATAGGGGATACATATTTTTCATTATAATCGGACTGTACAAAAAAAATGTTCTTACTTACTTGACCAAGAAACTAAAGCTACTCCGAAAAAATATCATTTTCCAAAAATATATTATGTATCTATCGAAAAATTCCAATGTTGCCATATTAGTATAATTTTAATACAACATCATTTCCGAAATAATAAAACTATCCATTTTATAATGTTCTATTAAGGTAAGTGAGATTTTATTTTATTACATTCAAATGATTTTTTTTTGGAAGATCATGAAATCTCTTGAAAAGATATTATAAAAAAATTATATCTAGTTGGCTTAGAGATAAATATTCTAAGAATTAATAAATAAATAAATAATTCTCATTACCTAACAACGCACTAGATTTTTCAAGATCAAATTTTGTAGATGTTTTGACTCAGGTATATATGTTTTATGCATTGTAAAAACCCAAAAAATACTATATATTTAATATATTTATGTTAATATAAACTATTTATTTCTTTTTCATGAATAATATTAAACCCAGGGGAAAATTTAGGTTCTCCCATCTTGCACATTTCAAACACATATTTCATAAGTAAAATAAAATTATCTGAAATGTATTTTTGATTTAAACAAAAATAATGTTTTTAATAGGAATTTCTACTGAAATGGTATTTTAAAAAAATTCCACTACGAAATTGTTGGATCATCACAACCTTTTAAAATATTTTTTTAAATTAAATATATTATTATCCTATTATGACATGTTTTCAAAAAAAATTGGAGAACATTGAGTGGTCTTGAATGTTTTTATACCTAGTCACGAAATTTAATATCTTTGAAAAAATGAGGTTGTTCCACATAAAGTTCATCAAGTATATCACAATTAATGAAATTAATCTTCACATAATTATGAAATAAAGTAAAATTATAGTGATCATCAAAGGATAATTAGATCATAAATAATTTTTGTCTTGTTATTCAAGAAAATGTTTCACTACATTTTATTGATTATTTATGAAATCATCATTTAGAAAGAATTCATTATTTATTTTGAATAATGTTCCCAGTATATAACATTTTTTTCTAAAAACCCCATTTTACTCGAATTAACAGTACATATGCATGATGTTTATGGAGGTCTAAACATGAATTCCATTAAATTGGTTGATCACTTCGTGCATAGCTGTTATCTATTTTTATTTTATAAAGCACTATTTAATGTTTTTGGTTGAAATTTTGATTAGAAATAATGATAATCACCCTGATTTATTGCAAAACATCAAGTTTAAAATGTATGGATTACCCCAAAAAAATATTATTTTATGGATGAATCATTAATATTAGTAAATTTTTTGGTAAGGTGGTAAAATTATCATGGACTAAAGAATTTATATCTTTGGTCGAAGCAGTTTCCAGATACTGAAAATCAAACAATTATACTTTTAAAGGATCTAAAATTAGTACTTCTATATTTAATTTTCGAAAGTTTAAAGAATGGTTTTTAAAATTTACCATGGTATAATGAATTTCCATTTTTATTATAATATCAAAATGATCATATTAATAATTCATTATTTTAACCATTTCATTTACATCATGTGTTCTTTAATTAAAAACACTATAAGACATACTTGTTATTAAAAATACCATTATGTTTCCTTTATTACTATTAGGATCAAATATATATAAATAATAATATTTTTTAGGATAAATATGTTATATACAAAAAAATCAGTTGTGAAATATTTTAATTTCATTTAGTCTATAATTCACATGGAATCTTATAATTAAAATATCTGATTAAAATATGATTTATAGTAAAAAAATGCAGCACTAAAATCTTCATCATAATAATTCACAACAATATGATATCATATTGAAATCATTAACTAATTTCATAAAGATTTATTTTTATTAATTGACCTACACCATTCTTCTATTGTGTCCAATTAGTACGAAAATTATGGGAAATACCATTATTAATAGAGAAAATATTTTCAATCATCTAATGAATTTGAAAAACTATATTATGTATTATCATTTAATTTTGAATCTATAAAAAATTTGTATGGTTTTGTGATTCATAAGTTTAGATGAAGTATTTTTATCTCCATGAAATATTTTATTACAATCCACAATTTTTGGGCATTCTATCACAGTTTGTTCTAATCCATAATTTAATGATGTGTCTCATTCACAATCACTACAAGTATCCGAGTCTTTAAATAATTTCAATAAATTCTTATGGGAATACCTTCTTTGATTAATAATATTCTTCAATATTTTAGGAATATAAAATATAATATGAACTTCCTTATTACAATCATAGAATATAACTATAAATGATTTATTGTTTTATTTTTTTTTTTGAATTTATTCAATTTCTAATTTACAGTTCATAAGTTTTATTTTTTAAAAATCTTATTACATTAACTTGAAATTTTTGAAAGTTCACTATTTCTATTTTCTAAATGACTATGATCTGAATGTTTATATTTCAGCTTTTAATAATGAGGTTTCAAAGAGTATAAAAATCACTACATGTTTTTTATTTTTATTTTCAAATGTAAAATAAAATGATACTCCATTTTTTATTTTTTATTTTTCAATATATCACGTTACAATGATATCATAATACATTATGGTTTCAATTAATACATTTAGGAATAAAATTATCAAATATTCATACCATTGATAACTTCCCTCATAAAATTCCATTATTTTGAAATATAATAAAAAATATTTTCCATGGGATGATATTATGATAATCCTTTACACCCTATTATTGTATGATATTTTCTATTATTATAATTTTCATATTCCTTTTTGTTACATTCTCTCTAGGAATAAAATCAAACGTTTTATAGTCATCTTTTAGCACATATATACATGTTTCCCAACTTTTGATATAACCAAAATGTTTATTCTTCAACATTTTCAACATTTAATTTTTTTTCAAATGATTATATGAAGAGAGAGTTATTCTATTTCACAGAAAATTATATTTTATTTCTAAATATAGGGTTTAGATGATATTCTATATTTTCATCATGGGATATTTGAGTTATATCATACTACAGATATTTATTATTTCCTTTAACTATGAGAATGTTATTCACTAATTTATAAATCATTTATGACTTCATTAGATTATTCCAGTAATCTTAATCAACACCATAACATATTGGTGGGGTAGTATATTTTTTAAGTTAAATTGTATATACATACACTTCTATACTAACTAAAAAAATCCATTCCTCTGCCAACATAGATAGTGTAAATATAACATGTAATTAATTCAATAAAATTTTAGAAATTTAATATAAATAATATATTTTATGTTGGTCTCAGATTATAAGAAAATATAAACACTGGTAAAGAATTTTTTTCAAATATATATCACAAAATAATATACCAAAGGGTTAAGTTGTAGTTTAAAAATAAACATATGATTATCATATTCTTCAAGTATTATGATTATTAGATTTTAATAATTGTTATCAAATGAACTACTAGATTTATAATATAATGTAATTAAATGAAATATAGTTAGTTCCTAAAAATAAAATTCCTAATGTAATATTATTATATAATGTATTGAAATATTGTTTTTTAGTGTATGTAAACTGATCAAGGTGACAATAATAGATTTGACACTAAAATATAGTTTCAAAATAGAAATTAAATAATATAATACCCATTATTTTATCAATTACCAATGAGTAGGTAAAATTAATGAAATTTTAATCAATATGTATTATGAAAATAGTTATAATAGTTAAACGAATGATAATTCAAAATAAAATACATCAACAGCTTAAAAAAATCACAAAGTATTGGTTATAAAACCAAATACTTAATACAATGTATATTATTTCATCTTCACTTTTAGAAAACAATTTAATGGAATATCTATCGAAATTATCTAATGTATTCTTGATATTCATCTTATATTAAGGTATCCCTAGTTTTACACCCATCGTACAGTTTTTCGTAATTACACTAAAATCCCACGACTAAACTTATCAGTAGTAGCTCACTACTATATACTGGAATTACATGATCATTTTATTCCTATAAAAATAATCGCCTGATTAGATAGAATATGTTTAAAAATTATTACAATTTAAATATTTACGACCATTACAAAGAAATACATACACAATGGTATCTCATAAAAAATTACTCAAAAGGAAAAGATCTAACTGCTCAAAATTTATCTCAAAAACATGAAATTACAATCCATTAAATTTAATAAAAGTATTTTTAATGTTCGATGTGTAGTTTTTTTCTCATTCTTGAGTTGTGAATTTATTTATATGAAACATTGTAACAAACTCCAATGTTTTAATTTGATATAATATGAGATCATTTGTAAATTAATTTCAAAAACTTCTTTATATTCTAGTGAACTCAGAATTTTGATTCGTCTACTAGTGATTTCAATCATCACCAATTTTTTTCTTATAAATGTGACGGATGATATATGGAATGAGTATCATATCATATAATTTCATTATAATATAAATAGTTCTCTAATTATTTATGTAGTGATTGTTTTTTATTATTATGAAAAACATCATAGGAAAAAACCCAAACATAGCTCGTATTCATATAAAATGAATTGTAATTTTCATATTAAATAATATTTTTAGTAATTAAATGAATAATTTAAAAAAAAATTAATGTGCATGACAATACAATTTGACATCATCTTCACACATGTAAATTTCATATTGACATTATGTACACTATATGTACAAAATAATTGTTTAAATAAAATTTATTAATAAAATTTATTTAAAAATTTACTGCAAGGGTGTGATACATATCTCCAAAACTATATTGATGAACAACTAAGATAAGGAGTTAAATAATTAATTATAGTATTAATTACAAATTAATAATAAATTTATCACATTTAATAGAAGAAATATATATTTATAATAGACTATATGAATGAGATATTTTTTATTGTTAGATACTTATTCTGATCTTTGACCAACCAATATATGTTTATGTTTTAATTTAGGTTAATAACATTTCATCAGTTTTATAATGTGATAATGGTTTATGAAATGTATATATGTTTTTTATATTTATCCCATATGCTTTGTTATGTTAACCAAACATATCCACAGTTTTTTTTATGTATCATATACCCATTTATCCAATAAAATTTTTGTTAGTATGATAGGTATAGGATAGAAAATTGTATAGACTTTTAGAACTTGATATGACCATCATCCCACCAAGAATATGAACTAGTCAATGTTGTAGTGATATGACCTGAGTAATGACTAGTTCAAAGAGATTTTTCTATCCATTAAAATGTTGATTTAATTATTAATAAATTAATAAAAAAGTTGAAATATCATTATACAATCACATTATTTATTTAATTTTTTGTTAATTCTTAGTTATTTGTTTATTTTCTCAGTTTCATGATTGGATATGATCATATTAAATAAATATGATGGTAATAAATAAAGTTAAAATTAAATTAATAGATCTGTGTGTATAAATTTTATAGAGACACTATTAATCATTTATGAAGTATACTCATAATATAAGCAATACATACATTGTGATAAAATAAATATATTCATGCATCACAAAAAAATTATGGAAATATTAAGAAATTTATAACTTCTAATAGTTGACTATGGATTCAACCAAATAACAAACTTGTAGTCTTTCCCTTATCATGACACATAATATTCTCAAGGATTTATTATAAAGGTTTTGGGTTTACTTATAAACCTTCACCTCCAGATAAGTATCCCATGATAGGCTTGAGGCAGCTTGGATTCTATTGTTGACTAAATTAAATATAAAATTTTAGGATTTTGGAGAACACTAGAAGGATCTTAGATTAGCAAGCCACAAGTGGGTGATAATGCATACCAAAATTACTTTTAGTGACTAAGAAGGATCATGTGTGGGTTAGGAGAAGGGATATATGGGTCATAGATACAAGAATGTCTATGTTTATTGTAATTATATATATAATGATAAGAGATACTATGAGTCTATAACATAATGTGTGGGTATATATATATTATTTGAATTATCTTATCACGCATATTATTATAATAAATTATAATTTGTAAAAAATATTATTTTTTGGTTGTCATAGAAAATATAATATTCTACAACATGGATATAGTAATGATTAACTATGATGAATGATAACCTTATAATAATTAGTATTATACAAGTTTGGTATGAGAACATTTACAATTTATAATGATATGAATGAATGATTTATGTATTTACATCCTTATTAACTAGTTTAATTTCTCAGCTGGTGACTAACATGGAGTTCCAAATATTTGAAAAAATCATGGATACTAAGCTAATTATATAGGGATTTATGTAATCAAGTATGTCTGGATAACATAAAAAACACATAAAATCACGGAAACATACTCTTTTGGTCACTTATCATCCGGATAATTATGATGAGAGTGATATACATGATCATTTATATCTTTTCAAGGATCACATTACAAAAACAACATGGAGAGGGTGTCAAATATAATCCTTATAAAGTAATAAATATTGCCTATATTGAGTTACTCTCTACTCATTTGGATGCTCACATAGAATAATTTTCCATAAGTAACATACATGTGTGGCCCACTTATATCTTTTTTATCATTATAGGGAATTTTTATTAGATTAACATTAAGAAGACTTTCCATGATCTCCTTACTCTAAATCTATTAAAATATAAGGATATTCAGTGAAAAATCCATTTGTTATTATAATTATTAAGTTGAAGGTATTGTATAGAGTTTCCAAAACTACCACCAAGTCTAAATTCTCTTCAAAAAACTCATCACAGAAAGGGAAAATTAAGTGGAATGAAATATAACAAGATTCTATAAGTTTTTCATGTGGATTGATGTTCTAATAAATGAAGAATTAAAACATTAAATTGATGTAAATTGAAAAATATGATTAATTAATTATCTAGTTAAATCTATCTATTTCTCAAAATTTGGTATTAGATAAAAAATTTGGTTACCAAATCTATATCCAATTATAAAAAATTTATATATTCAGATGGGTTGTGTAAGGATAGTTGTTATTAAAAACATCAATTTTCATTTGGAATTTTAATTTTTAACATAATAGATATATTAGTCTCTTTAATTGGGATTTATATCAATAATATGGGCGTTTTAACACAACAAAAATGCGTTTTGGATATAGATATAGTCCTATGAGGTGAAGCAGATGCTTAGTTGAGTGTTGGGGAAAGGTCGGGCATCTTTACTAAAATTAAAAAGCTATAAAATGTCACATAATGAATCATTAGTCAATTTTTGGTATACAATTATTTTGGCATGGAATATTTTAGGTATATTTGTTTCATCGTGTCCAAGGGTATTATAAAATGGTGACTTTTCTAAATTTTGGAAAGGGGGGAATCTGGAACGATTTCCATATCATGATTGGAAGTTTCATGCTGAAATAATGAATTTCTTAAATTGGGATTGTACCTATCTAATATTAGTCATGTTGGGATATTTAATCACACTAAAATAGTGTTTAGTCAATAGTCAATCCTATGTTTGGGGACCAATATGTTTTAGTCCCTCGTTATGTTGTAACATTGTTGGGTTAAGTGATGCTTCATGTTGTAGAACTTCTAATAATATCAGGACTGACATATGAGAATTTTATAATGGTGGGTACTTTTTCCATTTTACAATTGGGGGTTATGTGTTTTTATTTAAATGAAGGTTTGTGAGGAGGTTCATTAAATATGAACCTCCCATAGTATTATCCCATGGATCCCCCCCTTTATATGGGTGATGTTTTTGGTTCCTTGGAGTCTATTCAAGGTATCATATTCCCATTATTATCATATTTCAACATTTCCTTCTCATCCTTATGGTTGAGATTAATAGGGTGAGTATTTATTGGAAATTTACACTAAATAAGGGTGTAAATAAATTCCCCATGATGGGATTTCATCATGTCATATCTTGAAAATTATCCAAGAGTTTAACATAGTACATCTCTCACTATTAGATATGGATACATCACCAGATGAATTTTTATATTGTTTTTGTTTTAATTTAATTTAATTTACAATTGAATAAATCATAAAAATATGGTCATTCATGTATCTTATGTTTTTGGGTGTTTTATAAGTGAACTAAACCCCATTGTTTCAATTTTTTGAGTGTTTGATGCTCTTCAATATTTTAGGTCACTTTCTGTTGAACTCATATTGAACTAAATTTTCAATTTTTTCTCAAAATATTAAAATTAATTTAATTTTACATAGTTTCTTGAGATTGAATCTTATGACGATAGGTAATGGATGGAAGAACATGGGAGGTCCAAGATGAGAGTTATTGGTATATTATTAAAGGGAATAACATAGTATAATATACGTGCTCCAATTCATTACCATTTGTTTTATATATTATAAAAGTTTATCATAAGAGTGTGGTCTCACAAATATGGATAATTAACCCTTTAAAAATTTAGTATATTTATTTAATTAAAATTGAATTCATTTGAATTAAATTGATAACATTTTAGGTTCTATATTGGACCCTTCAGCACTATCTATATACCTAATCTATTAACTGTTTAAGACTTGATTATAAAAATTATCCATATGATACTCAATATATATAGGGGTAAATATATATAATTGCATGAACATATTTTTCATTATAATAGGATTCAATATACCTTTGAGCTGGGAAGAGTGATAAATTAGAAATAATGACTTTATTGTTTGTGATGGAACCATTATAAACCAAATATCCATTTGGAATCATAATTAGAGTGTGGAAAACATGTTTCTACCCTTCTATACCATGATCACCTATGTGTGTATTCTATTTATAAACTAAATTTATGTTATGTTAGAGGATCAACTTCTAACTTGAGATGTAAAATGATTATTTTGTATTCATTCAATAGTAGTTCTCATAGTTATTGTATTATATGGACAATGAGGTTCTTATGTGCGCATTAATAAAGTGATGGACATTATTCCCTCTGAGTGATGGTATCAAACTCAAGATATGAAAATTACATCATAGAACCCATGTAAAGTGTTTATTTTAAAATGTCACCTAGGGTATCATGGTGGGTGTCCTAGTGTGAGGTAGAAATTTGAATAGATTAGAATAGATTACATGCATTTATGATTTAATGTGTATCCTTTGATCATACATCATATTTGTTATACTCTTAAGGGTTAATTGATATTTATTTTTAATTTACTATGATTTTGATACCTTTTTTGAGTGATTGGTTTGGCTAGGTTACCAACCCCCAATATGATTATATTAGATTCTATATGGTAGATGTAGTTGTTGGTGAATTTTTATATTAAGTAAATGGGAGGGTCACAATTTGCTTCATATTCTAAATATGTTATTACCTATGATGTTACCTAGGATATGGCCTTTGGGTATAGGTGGAATTCCCCATTATTGATACTTAGGATTCATGGGTTTCCAATATGGTTTCATTACTGGTTACCCAAAACATTGGTGCAATCACTATTATAATGGAATTACTGAGAGACATACTAGGATTCAAGCATTGAGTATATATTTAATTCTTATGTGGAAACCTAAGATTCTACTTATATATCCAATAGGAATCCATAGGATAGGATTACAAGGATTAATCTATAGTGTGTATATTGAAATATGTGGTATAGTAACCAAGAATTTGGTATTCTCTTATATATGAAATTCTTAGTATTATATTGAATTTGATATTTATGTCAATCTAAATTACTTAGGATTTAATATTTGAAATTGGATTTATGCTTAAATTTACCATAATTACAAGGACACATGGGATTTGAAAGTTTAATTATATATAAAAACCCTTAGATTGGCACAATTTAGTTTTATTTAGATTATAAAACTAATGTATTTCACATGATCATCTCCTAGGAATATATTCTTGCACAAGATCCTTTAAATATGTAAAGAATTATTTTATCTTTTATGATTGCTTCATGTTCTAAGACATTCTAGTACCAGATGTTATAGTTAAGGTCCATTCTAGGAGTCACTCCAAAATAGTAGGAATGATGAGGATTATTTATGAACCGTTTTAAAGTCACTATTTAATTATTTTATGCATATCTAATGTGAATACACTATATTTAATGGTAATGTTTGTGTCCCCAATAGTGGAGGACTGCTGATTTTGACTCATAACATTATTTTTTGTCTATGGTACCTAATTACCTAAGAAGACATCACTATCATAGGTTTATGTAGGAAATAGGCTTGATGCAACATAATTGAATTGGATGTATTAGTTGGAGTCTAATAATATGGATGATGTGAGGCTTTGAGATGGATTTGGATCCTCATGTATATTTCTTTCATTATGTCACTACGATCAGAACAATTATTGATTAAGTGATATATGTATTCATGGCCTTATATGTATTAGATTGTATAGTCTTTCATATTCATCTATTATAGTGTGTCACCTTTTAATGACTATATGAGATCTAGTCATTTTCATATGATTAGTGTACTGGTATTTCAATTATATTACTCCTAAGATGATGGTAAAGTCCCCCTATATCTACATACACTATCACTATTATTCTATAGTCTCTAGTACATGGGGAGGCATTCCTATGGTCATGTATAATCTCTACCCATGATAATATTCATTTGTCTCTTTTTGGTACAATATCATAAACTTATGTCATAGTGTTTTGTATTTTTTATAACTATCATAATTGGTGTAATATATGTGATATAATAATGTGTATGATCTTTATATTAATCTTGTGTTGTGTAATCATAAAATCCTTTTATGTGGATATTTCCTTGATAAAAATTGTTATAGATCTATGTTTCTATTTATCACATTTATTTTTTTTATTATTTCACATATTGTGACATATATTAGTTCTTGATTTACATTATATTTTTCACCTCTAGTCCTTTTTTCCTGATTCTAATTAATGAATTATATTCAAAACATAGGATACAAAAGATATTCATCGTATCGTGTTTGATTGAAACCACCTTTGATATTTTTTCTGTTGTTAATGTGTGAAAAATATCTTTTATGGAGATTACCTATGTAACTTGTTGGTGAAATTATACACAACTAGACCATAATATTTTTCTTCAATTGAAATTTCATTTTCATTATGTTGAGTATTTCTATGTATGATGATAATTAATTATGATGTGTAGTAACCTCAGTTTGGTCAGTTTTTACACACAATGTGATCATTTTTGTTCTATGAATGTATATGTTAAGTTATTTGTTGTGTTAGGAACACCTATGAGGTGTTTTCCCATGTATATGTATTATGTAATGTAACCTAAAAGCCTTTATAATTAGGGTTTCATTAATGTCTATCTTCATGGGTTCATGTCATGATAATTGTGTTGATTAGATCTTTATCCTCAAGTGGTAGTCAAATACATGATTTAATTAAGTGGATAACCACCAATTAGTGGCTGATGAAAATTCATGTGATTCATGATGATTATATACATATTGATATATATGTTGGAACCTTAGTGTTGGTATAATAGACCTTTGATTTAACATGAAATAATATTGATGGAAGTGGGAATGATTACCCATGATATGAGATAGATGTGAGACATTGTTTTTAGGATAGGTGGGAGACCCCTGCATATTTTTAATTTGGCATATGATATTTTTGAGTTAGATAATATGACTTAGTAGAAGGGTGTATCTCCTTATTTTTTATAAATGTGTTGTGATATTCTAGAGTAACCAATGTGAGGGGTTGACTAAGATTTTTTTGACTTATAGTTTAGAGCCTTGGGTAAATACTTCTGTTCTAATAATTTCAAAAAAGAGGTTCTACATGATATTTCATATATTCATTGGAATGTTTTTCCACTTATGTGATGTGAATATGATTATGTTATTTTCATTAAGGATAAGTATTATAGTGAATTTTTATTTGGATTCCAATGTCTTTTGATCATGGGGGAGTTTTAGATTTTTTAGATGGTCTTTTTCCTAGATGGTTTTATCATGGATTTATATAGATTGTTTTGATTCTTCTGGTTTCATATGAGATATAGGTGATTGGAGGAGGTGTTGTCAGTCATGTTAAGAGTGATATAACTTATTATTATTTGGTAAGAATTATTAAGGTGATTATTTTTATATGGAAAAGATATTCAGGGAATATAATAAATTGGGGTGGTTCATGAGTCTAGTTTTGATGGATGTGACTCATTGGAGAATGATATGGGTTATGTAAACTACTGAATGGGATCATACACTCAATGGTTGTATATGAGATCATGGTGGTGTATATTAGTTATATATGGTTCCCATTGATTATGAATATGTAATTGATTGTGTGTAGTCGAATGATGGAAAATTTTTTGATATTCATAAAATCATTTTTTCATTGATCATTGATGTGAGCGAGGTATATCCTTCTATAGTGAGTGGTAACATAAGAGAGTTTCTGGGGTGCATTTGTATAGTTCATACAAGTGTGTTCTTTATAATAGTTATAGAGTCTTATTTTATTAATATATTATATCTTCCTTTGAGTAATATTATAAGGATATCAATATAATGTGGAGGTCCACAATATCCATAGACTGTGGACCTTGTTATAAATTAAAATCTGATATGTTTCAAGGATGATATTCCTATTTCAAATTGAATGCATATTTATTAGTATTTAATAATAAAATCTAGGTATGTTTGGGCGGGTTTCATCTAGTAATTTGATGAAATAATGGATGGAATGTGAGCTATAGAGATTTTTGTTATGATTCCATTGATAGATGACAACGACAACTCTATGGTGGAGAGTTATTTTTTGTTCTTGGAAGAATTACCCAAGTATGGCCAGGTTTTTTGATGTGATGAGACTGGTTATTGTATATATGGGAAGTAATCATAAATTTTGATGGGTGGTATTATATAAGGTATTAGATGGAGTTTTTTTTTCACCACCAGGTTCATGATTTTTTTGATGTGATATAAGGGTTTTTCAATTTAATGGAATGGTAGTTCCAAGGGTGATATCCTGATGAATAGTTTGGTTGGTGTTTTACCAAATAAGAAACTATATAAGGATTTAGGTTCAATCTTTGGGTTGGGTATTTTTCTAATCAAGGGACATTGATTGGAGTGAATTCATTATGACACGGTGATGATATAGAACATCTCTAGGCATAAACATGATTTTATGGAATGGTTATCAAATGGATTATTAGACATAATTTTTTCAATAAATGATTGAAATGGTGACTAAACTAAGTTGAGTGGGCCTATTGAAAACTGTGATTTATTTGTATTAGGAAATATTGATGGTGGATACCCCCATGGATCCAAATTGGATCTTATGAGAAGACTGTTATAGTTTGGAGCACTATAATCCTATTGATTAATTGATGAATGAAATCATAGTGTCTTGGTATAGAAGGGTGTGTGTTAGTGCCATATTAGTGATTTAGTGATGATAGAGTTTTGGTGGATTTGGTTTTTTTTGAAGATTTCACCTCAAATTTATTGTTCCACTAATGATGCATGAAGAATTTTCTACATAAAAAATGTTATTGCTTATGAATAGATGACTGATACTGGTTGGGGATTGTGGTTACGATCCAAAAGAATTTATAGGGATGTATAGTGTTAAATTTAAGAGTATGTAATGACCCATGTATTTTGGGTTATGAATTATATAGGTAATTTTCAATTATTGACATTGATGAAATTTTTGCATAGAAATTAGGATTTATATCAGGAATAAAAGAGTTGGTGCTTCGTAAAATGGTATTTTTGGACTTGGATCAATGGTGAGATGGTGTTGAGTTTATTTGTGTTAACCTCCAGGAAAATTCAGGTGACCATTATAAAAAAAATTATTGTATAAGGTTATTTCATGATGGGACTACATGTTTCCATAAATTAATCTTTGAAAATATTCAATTTCTTTTCCATGAGATTCATGGATCATGACTTTGATTGATTTTACCAGTGTGAAGGACTCATAAGAAGTGGATGGGCCTTAGAGGGTGGTGTCACACAAAGAAGATGACTCATTCATTGTGTGTTTTACACTCTTATGAATGAATTAATATTTTGATATATATTTTTCTTCATTAAGGTGTTTGGTCAAGGGATAATACTCTTCTAGGCAGGGTTTGTTTTACCACTCACATTTTGGGTCTGAATTTTTTAGGTGATTGGGAGTTTCTTTTCTTGATAATTCTTTTCCTTCCATGAACAATGCTTCCATGTTTCTTATATGGGGATAGTCTTGTCCCTATTTCATTGATATTAGTGTTTTGGGATATTAGATGTATTTTTCATAATACATTCATCCAATTACTCCCTCTCTTCTTCCACTTCAATTCCCATGGATTGGGGTGATGAAAGTGGTACATTTATAGTGATTCATGTTAAAAACGTCTATTACTCTATTATTTTAAAAAACTAATTTATTAAATGTGTTGGGAATAGATGGTTGAGGTTTTATCAATAATTTAGACCAATTTTTAGTTGAAATCAATATTTATTATGGGGATTTTTTGTTGATGGTTTAATAAAACATTCTGGAAGGAAAAAATATATAGTTGATCAATTTTTTAACAAATTTACAAAGAAAAGATAATATTTATTGGGTTTATTATTATGCGAAATATATTTTAAAAAAATATATATTTCAAAAAAATTATATTTTCATATCCATTCATCCTTAATGTGCGTCAAGAGTAGACCACACTTCACTAATCAATATATTTGTGAGTGGTTAATACTCAATAGTATTTTAATAATTATTCCTTTTGAAATTATGTTTAAATATATTGATATATTAATTATAAACTTATAAATATAATGGAATATAATAGTATGGATTGTGATGTTCCCTCGTAATGATATGTTTCCACTAGAACAACTTGGATTATCTTGAGTGACATTTTTCAGGTTTAGATTAAATAGTGGGGAATGTGAATTACCTAAAGGAATATAAATTTAATTTATGGAGAATTGTATATTTTTCTATCACTAAGTTGGTTGAATAATAATATTAAAATTAAATAAATTATTTCGTAAATGAAAAATTATTATGAATGAAATATAAAAATTGTTAAGGGCCATAATAGATTATCATTGGTAGAGACTGTGATTATTAATGTGACCCTAAAAATAATTAAACCATAGTGGGTGTAGTAAAATAGATAATTTAATTTTCTTACCTATTTAATGGTGAAATATTTATCTTGATTAGGGATGAGAGATGTGATGGAATGGGTGTCCTGACCATGTGGTAATAGAACCATGATTAACTACATAGTCTTTTGGAATTGATGATTATAGAGTTTTCTGACAATTCCATACACACTATCTTGTGATAATATGTGTGGATATTCCTTATGAATATATATCTTATTTTCTTAGAGAGGAATGAAATATTACTTTAGAATTTTCAAGGGAAATATGTTATCTTTCTAGGGTAGTTTCAGTAGTTCTTATCCATTTTTTCCAATGAGACTATTGGGATATCATAGTGATACTAAGGGGAATTATTCAATTTTAGCGGTAGGTTCAGGCCTATGAGGGGATAATTTTATCACATATTTGATGTAAAATTTCCATTTAAATATTTCACTTCAGGGAACATGATGGTTTCAACAGTAAAATGCTATCCCTGGGGAGGGTGTGTGTAGGATATGAACATTGATGATTGATGGTGTCTCCTTTGGACCCAAACCATTTTTTTGATATGTTTATGGATATAATTATAATCACAGTTATTCTGATGTTTATCCCATTTATCATATAATAGTTTTTAATAGGTGACTATCCTACTATATGATTATATGAGAGGTTTCAACATACATATAAGAATTGGAGTATTGTGTTGTGATGAGAATAAGAGAATGGAGTTTTTATCTGTGATTCACATATGTCATATTCTTATGAGTATTTATTGGATTTAAAATTTAGTTCTCGAATGATATCCTTTTTCATTCATCTTGAGATTCTATGTTTTCCCAAAACAAATTTTTGGTTCATTACCTAAAATTATGCTAACATGATTTTTAGTATCGAATTCCATGAGGAAAAATTAGGATTTGTATTTTGGATCAATCTAAAACTCTAATGTGGATACATATAAATATCCATTTAGGTATACCGTGAATTCAAACATTAGGTATATTTTAAATTAATAGGACTTAATTCCAATTATTTTGAAAGTGGGACTTTGTCAAATTCATAGATCGTTATACATAAAAAAATTCTTATGTTAAATTTAGAATTCAATGGATTCTTATTAATTGTCTATTGGGGTTAATCTATACAACCTGGGATTTTCTATGAGGAAAAATCATTATGAATCATCAAACTAGAATTAGAATGATTCATGGGATTCAACCCTTGGGTTCCATCTCGATATATTTGGATTACTTCATGGGAATCAACTTTGATTCTGTTAATACATTATTTCCTAAGATCACCCTATGAGAATTAGTCCTCACAATAAATATTATATGATTGTAGAGCCTGATGTGAATTGAAATTATTATGTCATGTTCCCTAAGATACTCCAAAATTATATAAAAATGGTATAGTCAATCCCAAGTGTCACTTTAAAACTATTAGATCAACAGGTGTTTTTTATTTATTCTTTTATAGTTTTATTTAACTTATTTAGATCATATCACATTCACATACATTTTTTTAAGTATTTATATTTGGGAAGCTATTTTTTGATCCCTATTGACTCATACTCACACGCTTTTCATGGAATCATAGTAGTAAAAAAAATATTACATATATAAATATTACATCTTATTATAGGAATATTCATTACATGACAATATGAAATTAACAAAAATAGTAGAGGTTTTGTTTCATGGGAATCCTTGATACATGATTTACTAGTTCATAAAAATCATAATCATCTCTCATTAATTTTATAATGACAAGTATAGTTGCTATGATTGACATACCCTAAACATACTATGTAATATAATACATAAGAAATAATGAGATCAGATGATTAGTTAGTGTCATCTAGTGCGATATTAGTCAATTTTCATTTGTAAGAATAATATTAGAATGAGGGTATGAGAACATTTGAATCAAAATATAAAATCATACCCAAAAAATCATAGAACATAATTATGAATCTTGGAGTCCTTATTTCTCTCTTCATAAATCATAAATTATAATAAAATCAAAATTCCTAAGATTTGATCATATATCATAAGAATATGATCATGTCATAAAAGTGTGATTTTATACGTCGTATAATCATATTCATAGAAATAATATGTCAATGACACTAACCAAGAAAATAATCACATGTTATTCTTTGTATAAGAACCCATTTACCTAGTTAGTATATGGTATATGCTATCATGTATTCTCTTTTGGGAATGGGAAAACATTTCCTATACCCATTCCTTAACAATGTAAAAATACCATATACCCTATTATGGGATTGGGATAACCTCAAATATACCCTTTATTCTCATAAAACATTAATAATTAACTAATTCATGAAATGTATGTATAATTATAAGGTATCCCATCTAAAATTTATAATCAATTCATATGTATTTCACAAGATCCCAAAAAATGCTAGTCATTCCATCATAACATAACCATTCAAAAATAAAATGTGTTCATTTAATATTTCATCATAATACATATAATTTATCCCGAGAAATAATTAGGGAGGAATTTGATAAACCTATTCATAATTAAATATATATAACCAAAATATATGTTATTAAAATGTATTTTTTTAATGAATATTATAATATTTCTTGTGGAAATTTCCACTGTCAATTTCAAATAACATCTTTAATATAAAATATTTTATGAAATATTAATGAAAAATAATTATATGAATGGAAACACTGAAACAATTAAAGGTTTCTTCATGTAATTCAAAGGTTATAAAATTGGGAGTCTTTTTTCAATCTATATACATTAAATTAATTATTCCTTTAATTTTTCGTCAAAAACTCAAAACATTAACATTTTAAAAATTAATATGTAACCCCTTTTAATAATTTATATAAAAATTATGATATGGGTAAAAATGGAATTATAAAATCATAAGAACATATTGAAAGTAATATCAAAAATATTTTAAAGTTAACATAAACAATTAATTTAACTATTTCAAACAAAATAGTAAAACAAAGAATTTTACCAATAAATAAATTATTTTCATATCATGAGTGCAATAATAGAAGATATATTATAGGAAAACTTATAATATATATAAATAAAAATATGAGAGAATATTTAAGTGTTTCTTGAGAGAAGCATCACCAAATTTCATCAATTTAAACTTAATAAAAAAAAATCCTAATACACAATGAGATTAATGTATAAAACACATAACTATTTTGTAAATTTTGATCCAAAACCCCACGATATTTGTTACTTGAAATGAAACAATAAATTAAAAGAAAATATGAATACTCTATATAAAACATATAAATGGGTTATCAGATACCTATAATAAAAATAAATAAGAGCATGACATCAAACATGTATTAATAAAACAATATTTCAATGTAGAACCCTTAATTTTTTTTAATATTTGAATTGAAACCTCGTGAAATAGAAAACCCTATATGTATTTATATATACCCATAATTTTTATGAATGTAATAATGACTAATTTTCATATGTATTATATTCATTATTCAATCTAAAAATGTTACGAATATGTTATATGTCTCACTAATTTAAATGTGAGATAAGAATCCATTACCTCAAACATGAAATGATATCACGGTAATATCCTGTATAATAATATTTAAATTAATGAAAATTATATACCACAAGAATATAAATATTATAATATATCATCCCATTTTAATATTTTAATATGAATTTATTACTAACACTTTATTAAAATTGTCATCTTTAGGTGTTAAATATTTATTCTTTCTTATATGTTTTTATTATGTAGTTAAATCCCTTGTACATTTGTGAAGGTTTCATAATATATATAATATTAATCATATTATTAGTATAATATAAAATATTTATATAGAAATTTATTACTTTTCACATAAAGCTGTGTCGAAAAATGAATTACATCGCATCATGGAGATGGTAGTCTGTACGTATGCATGAGTGACATATCAATTTCACAATAGATAGAACAATTGAAAGATAAAATAATATTTAACCATTACAAGATGGTAATATTTTAATAAACATTAGATATAATTATTTAATCCCTCATTATAAAAATCCTTGTGAGAAAGTTATGGAAATTTAATCATATGGTTTCATGTAGGCGGTAGTCCATATGTACACACAAGTAATAGTCTTATTTTGAATTTTATGGGAATATGAGATGAATATTATTATAAATTAATCCTTATAAAATATCATTATATGGTATATAATTATTTTATTATATATTAATGGTTATAATAGATTTAATGTTTTTGGAATAAGAAGTAAAATAAAATATATTATTAAAAACGATTACCTCCACTTTGTGATACAACTTTTGGATTTTTTTTAATGAACTCTAGGGATAGGAATTTCAAAGGAATAAATCATATTGAATTTATATAGGTAACTGAAGAATATTTTTATTGTAGAGGGTTTTTATACTATGTATATCATTTTTGTGGGAAGAGTATATGAGATTTTATGTCCATTTATTATGATGGAAACTACACACATTAAACAATATAAATGATTTCAATGTAAGAAATTATTTTTCCTATGAATCATGGACCAGGTGGGAAAATTTGAAAGATAGGATTGGGTAATGTTGAATTCCCTTCATCCAATAATTTTATTTCATGTTTATATTTTATTGTAAAGATTTTTGGTGTTTAACTTCTTTATTAAAATGTTTTATCCCTTATTATGGTGAAAATTTCATCAATACTAAAGGGTTATAAATATACAATGAATAAAAAATTTGCATAAAATTGGTCAAGGTTTTAAAATTCAATACTATCTCCCATCCAAAATTTCATAATTAATTATTTTTATTATTTGAAGTAATATACTACTTTATTTATTAAAGTAATATTCAAATAATATCATTTTAATAACTATTAAATCATATTTAATTTAATGGAAACAACATTGAAATATAATTAATATATAAAATTACACCGCATCAATAATATTTCACATTTATCTATAAATTTAATGAAATGAATGAATTTATCAAAAATCAATAAATTAATATATATTTAAAATCATTTACCAGATTTTTCTATTACAAGAACAAGTATTGTGTTAGCAATGAATAAGCATTTATGGTAATTATTACATTACTAAAAAATAGAAATAAACTACCCTGATAAACATAATTCATTAATATTTAAAATATATAATTACAACTAAACATAATCATTTTTATAAAAATGTTAAAATATTATAGTTACTAATTAAAATATATTGAAACTTGGCATTTATAATTTACTTAAAACAATATTAAGTCCTTTATCAATGTTACATGACACAATGTTACCATATTATGGATTATTAGATTAGAATGTTTTAAATGTTCTCATATAATATAAATAATTATTCTTTTTTAGATATTTTTAAAGCCATATCATATTATTTATAACCATAATTACATGGTTCACTCTTTTCGTGTTGAATAAAATTTACAATAGTAAGTATTCACAATGAGAAAAAATAAAGACATGTTTTTGATGAATTTTATAGTTATGACTCCAAATATGGAGACGATTCTATTAAATTAATAACCTATAACAGAAAAAATTTAATTTTCTATAATCCAAAAAATGTAATGAAATAATATTTTCATGAAAAATGAATTTTTATGGATAAATTTTTTTTAAAACAAAATTATGCATATTTTTTATTACAATGAAATTATTTGGAATTTTTCAATCAAATATAACCAAATAAATTTCAAAATAAATTCTTAAAAAAAATGGGACTCTGTAAATAAATGAATATACAAGATGGAATTCAATAAAATCAAAAAAAATTAATATTCAATGAAAAGTCAATCTTATTAGATAATTAAATAAAATCACTTGAATAATGTTTTCATATGTTGAATATGGCAATGATACCATTTCTAAAAAATGAAATTTCTATATATTGTAAAAAATAATTACAATAGTAACACATAAAATGTAATAAAATTAATATTTTAAGAATACATATTTTTGAACCATAAAATGACTTTACAGAAATATTAACACTAATTTAAGAAAAATTAATGAATAAATTTTTATTGAATAAGACTATTATACATATGTTCTATATTTTGTTTAATCCAATTTAACATATAGGTAATAATGGTAATATTAAAATTATGATATTTTTATTTAATATCATAATTTTAATAAATATCACTCATTCGTGTTATGAAAACCACTAAACTTATTATTATGTTAATTTTCTTTATGAGTGTGTATTCAGGGATCATAGATAATGGAGTAGACTTCATTGTTCTAATGCGTATGTTCAGCATAATTCATGTCGAACATGATTTAGTAGCATAATTTAGAAATAGTATAGACACTCAAATATTGTTACAAACCATCCCATATCATCCTCAAATCAGTAATCTAGTCTAGCCAGAAATAAGGGAAGATAAGTACTCCCAATCATCTGATGCTAGTAACTGGTGTCTGTAATCAATGTGACATAAATATATAAGTTTTATCCCATAAATAATAGACAAAAAACAAATATTTCTGAACAAGAAGTAGGAAAACATAAAATTTGACATACCATGTAAGGACCTTGTAGGTCAGCATCAACCACTAAACCAACTCACTCCCTGAAAACTGAGTCTAAGATGGAAATAATAACATAAGACAAAAGATATAGATCTCTAGGAATAATTATTAAAACTATGTTCATGTTCTTGGATAAATTATTCATCATTCATTTCATTTAATGATAAATTGAATTTATTCAATTGGGAAAATAGGGCATATAAAGATTAGGTTTTTAGACCCATTAAATAAAATGAAGCACCATTCATTCCTTTTTAGTAAAACATTTTCCCCATATATTTTCAATAAATTTTTAGAAGCTTTCAAAACATTCCATTGAAATTTATAAAAAGACTACCTATTATATAATCGTGTTTTAGTGTAGAAAACAAAAATCCACATTTTATAATGACAAGATAAATATATAAGAAACCCGATAGAATTGAATTTAATGAAAATAATTTGAAAAAAAAAGAGAGTGAAAGAGTGCAAGAACTGGGGTATATTATTAAGTAACTAGGGATTGTAGGATACTAGTATCCTCAAAAACATAATGTTCAAATTCTAGATGTATTGGTTTTTCTCATTCACAATCAACCCAATCCCCATCATAAATGATTAGTTAATTTTGTTACATAATCCTTCAACAAAGACTGTACCTAAACCCTACACACTCACCTAGCATACTATACCTAGAATACCAACATATTTATCCTGAGTTATTATGTTCCATGTCAAAATAGAGGTTATTGTTTATCTATATTGAACACACACACATAGACACAAACACAAACTCTCACAGAAACACACACACATATATATATATATATATATATATCAAATTTATTCCGCAAAACCCATCAAAATTATTACCCCAAATCTTTCTCCTTATGTGAATCCCAATTAAAATTTAAAAATGAAAAAGAAATCAGAAACTCCATTATAAGGAATAAATTACATGTCACACATTGAGCATACAAAACATTTAAAATTCAAGGGCCATGCATTAATACATTTTTTCATTTCTAAAAAATAAGTTTAGGTGCCAACTAAGACATGTATATTTAAAATTGTGAATCACTTATATTTGTAAACATAATTAAATATAAAATGCACACTAATTTTTAGAAAATATGAAAAACATGAATAAACACAAAGAACATGTATTATAAGATTTTGTCGAACATGTGCTTACTATGAAAATGAGATTCCATTAATTAAAATTCACTATCTCCGCATAGAAATTTCATATAATGATAGAAATACATTTTTATAAAAATATAGAAACCATGAAATTCAAATTAGTTTTCTAGTCATAGGGAACATATATGAAAACACACTACTTTTGTTGAATACTACATGAAATCACTTCCCATAGATATTTATATACACCTTCACACAAACATACACACATATATATGTTTGTGTGTGTCACTTACCCAATGTACATATTCTCCTTTACCTGATGGAATATGTACTGTGTGGGTATTTATATATATTTTCATACATTTTTATATACATTAAATGATCCTTCAGAGTTCCCCCAACATAAGCTAATCAATCAATATAAAAATATTAATAATAAATTACCAACTAAAATTTATCTAAATAAATTAAATAGATGAATCGTTTTTTGAATTTGATAGGGAACTAATATCCAAAAATTATATAGTCCAAAACCTACCTTAATCATTGATCACAAACAATGTACATCAATAACATACCAAAATAAAACCACAAAATGATTTAGGGTTTGGCTATGGTGTGCATACCCTTCAGTTTATGAGGAAAAATAATCATATGGTGGAAGGGGAAGAGAGTAGTGGTGGAATAATTATTTCAATTGAAGACCACCCTATAAAATCAGAGGAGAACTGATGAAAGGATTATTCTAGAAGTATAGGTGGTGCGTGAGAGAGGGAAACCCCCTAGGACTGGTCCACACTATCGGGTAAAGGATATGGAGAGGGGAAATAACCCTTTTGGGGATTTAATAAAATTAATTTCAATAATATTAATAATAATAATCACCATATTCATCATCATTGTATTTATTTTCATCATCATCATCATACCATTATTATTATTATTATTATTATTTAAACAATAACTTTTTTAAAGGAATGATAGTGTGTAGGTTTTAACCACATGGTTCAGCAAACTATGCACCAGTCATGTGACCTTATATGGTCATCTAAAAAACCTTCATGATCATGTCACTCAGATAAGTAAACCATTCATCATACATGTGATTAAATCTAAATAAAAATCATAAATCTAACAAATGATTCACATGTTTTCATCCAATAGTGTTCCCATAATAAAAACCCACAATTTTATAATTAAAACTCAGTCAAACCTGAAAACCAAAAGAGATTCCTAAAATAATTAAATAATTTAAAAATTAATTAAAATTCAATGTTAAATGTGGGACATTTCTCTCTACAATGTTTCACTATTCCCTTATAATGTACAAAATATTTATATGGTAACATTATTAGATGAATGGAATCCACTACACAATACTAGGTTCCTGAATCTCAGAGACCAAGAGTTAACACTCACCCTTCATGTGAAACTTCAAACCCGAAAAGAGACAAATGGGGTAGTATATAAAAAAATAAACCTTCACCAGAGGTCAAAACAATCAATAATAAGGAATTAAAACCATCCATAAATGACCCAAGGTAAAATACTCAATACTCTTAAAAAATATTAAAACATGGAACACCCTAACCACTAACATAAAAATCCCCAAGGAAACCCATCATGGTGTGTTTGGTATCTCAACAAGAATCCGTTACATAAAACATTATCCAAATCATGAAAAAATTTATAGTCATTTTCAGTTAGGATCTAATATATGGTAACATGAAAAAAGTGTATAGAATTACAATGAAGAAAAGAACAAGAACTAGATGGTTAGGCTAACCATGAGTTCACAGTGGGTGGTATCCATTCCATTCTATAACCCCATTTATGAATTGTTTCTCCAATCCAAAACACATTCATAAATCTATAAAAAAACTATTATAATTGGTGTGACCTTTTATCTTCACATGTCACCCATTAAACCTTCTAGGAGAAGACATAAATGAGAATCAAAGTGGGTCTCCCCACCATTATGGAACTAACTAGAAACGATGTTTCACTTAGAGGAATGCTCAAAAACCTACCCCATAATATAGAGAAACTCACACCCTGGAAAAAAATATTATAAACCCAAACAAACCATGATTCATATTTTCCAATGGTATAGTATCTCTAAATTGGCATCAACCAATACCAAAAAAATCTAATGTAGTCTAACTATTAAATATTTCACATTCCCATGTCACTAACACATAAATACCAATAAAACATTTAAAAAAGGTCTCCTAATAAGGAGTTTGAAAAAAATAAAATCCAATCCAATGAGAGGATGAAATAATTTCAACCCTATTGTCAGAGAAAACTGGTTGGGTCAATATCGACCACACTTGGAAGCTTCATTACTATGTAAAAAGATTCAAATCAACACCTATCGATAAACATCTAATTTCATAAAAAATATTCTTCCACATTGTATAGAAAATATGATATTTATCTGAAACATTCTCTATCAGTAGTGAAACATAAAAAAACCCTTCTCTTGTGAACCCAAAAACCACATTGAATGAGTCATATTCCTTTAAGATAACTATGAATGATGTATTCTCCAAATTCTAAAATAGAGAAGGTGTAAAAACAACCAACTGGACCTAGGTTCAGTCCAATTTCTAGTATGGCTCAGTCTCCACCACCCTATCTGTATTCTATGTTTATTCATCATTGAGAATACCCAGAAAAATAATTATTCTAACATTTAATTAGATAATCCAACCATATCACATTTTATAAGATCAAACCAACAAAATATAATCATAAAAAATTCCCACAACTCAAATTCACTTATATTTCCAAGGATGTAACCTCATATTCTAATCATGCACTTATTATTGACATTATTCTAGGGAATAAATAAAAAATATAAAGTATAATAAAAAAACACATCACCGTCAAAAATTTCACACTTTAATCAGAAATTAATGATACATACTAAAAATAAAATTTTGACTACATTTTCATCTTTTCAAAACCATAATACTATAAAAAAGGACAAAAAATCTAGAAATAAAACACCAATAAAAATCTCACTCACTTTTCAAGACAATAAAATCTCCAATATTTAAAATCCATTTTTAAAAAACAAGACAAGCCTTGAATACCATACACCCCCACTGGTATTCCCTAAAGCCTCAAACATAAATATATATATATATATTTGATAGATCCAGAGCCTATCTACACATAAAAATAACATTCCATTTAATATATACATATTTTAATATATGTGAGGGTTTATATAAATTCAAAGGATGAAATGAAAATATTGAAACATCACATTCCAACCTTCTCATTAAAACAAACCTGACCAGTTTTCAAAAACACATTTTATTATCAGAACAAAAATTATTTATATTTCCAATTCAATTTATTTCCAAATTTTTAATATAAAAATTAAACATAAAAAACAATATCCATTTTTTATAACTCTCTTCTAAAAAACATTTTTGAATCTTGAATTAGTTTCAAAGACCCTTTCCATTAAAAAACCCAATTTTATTTTTAAATAACATAATATTTTCATTATAGAAATCTAATTTAAATATAAAAAAATCCATTTTTAATCCCAATAGTAAACACCGCAAATTCATAAAAAATATAACTAGAAAAAACAAAAGAAAACCCAATTTCTCAATGAATAATTCCAAAAAAACTTAAAAAACTAGTATTACAGATGACTTGGATGAATGGGTTGAAGGATATTCAACAATTAGGTGATAACATTATATTTAATTATAACTAGTGTCATGGACTATGCATAGATTTCTATACTATGCACAATAACCATACACACCATTGAATTCATTTAAAACAACTACACTATGACATCTAGTTTTCCAAAATAATACACAAATTATCAAATCCTAACAAAAAACACCATGAAAAACAAAAAATACTAAAACATCTAAAAACCAAGATCATTTTTAGGCACAACCATTATGGAATGACAAATATATTCAAGCGCCCTTCTAAGTAACTATTAATGACGTACATACCCACAATGAAACCACTTGAATTCTTACAGTCATATCTTCTAACTACCAGAAATAACAATAAAACAAGGTATATATTCTTTAATACTATTTTTTCATTATCTAATTTCAACTTTGAGCCTGTTAGTTGATCTTTCCATTGACAGGTCCTAAGAGGAATTACCTGTCCTAATGGGCAGAAAACTAATGTTATTCATCAATGTAACATAAATTGAATAAGTTTAACCTACAAATTATAGATAATTAAATAATTTTGAATAGAAAAATGAAAACTGGAATTGACTTGAAAGAAAATATGCATACCTCAATATGACCTCATAGGTCACTATCAATAATTAAACCATTTTTTCTCCACGATGACCAAGTCCAAGAAAAAATCTTCACCAAATGATAAAACCCATGATAGAGCTATTGTTGAGTGTATTAAAAAATAGTAGGTGTTCTAATATAAACTAATCTGCATTCCTTATAATAAAATTGAAATCCAAGCCCTTCATGTGTGAATATAGGACATATAAAAAATATTTATTTCATTCCTTTTATTTCTTTTTAGTAAAACTATTTTCCATTTTATTTTAAAAACATGATCTAAATAGTGGAAAAAAATGCTAGTGAACTCCTTATAAAAGATATCTAATTTTTTGTAGTTTATTTTCATTATAAATATAAGGGCCCAGCCTTAAACCATACTTAATATTGAATTAAATGAATAATTCACATTGAGGATCTTTTCAGGTTTAGAGTTTTAGAGAATTAGGACATAACTATTACATCTCAAAAGATTACAAAGTATTCACTTCTACTAAATTTCCATAATATAAAAAACTCTTAAAAAGAAACATGTCTAGTTCCATGTTTTAGGTAGCATGACTTTCCCTTGATCCCATCCTTGAACCTATACCACGTTAAGTCCTGTGAAAAACATTTCAAAAACATGGGATGAGCATAAAAAGCTTAGTAAGGGATACATAAAGAATGAAAACTGTTAGTTTTTCAAAACAACCAGTAAACCATGTATACTTTATCAAAGTAATACTTTTCACCTTTTTGAAGTAGTAAAAACTCTTCACTGAATAAAATTTCAATACTTACCCTTATGTAATCAAAATATTATCATAAAACCCATATAAAGAACACATAACATATAAAGATAACTTGGGACATAAACATACTTAAGTGGAATAACCATAAGGTCAACTTCCACACATATCACTTAATGGAATATCCATTCGGCCAACTTCCATACATACATAATGGAATATCCGTACGGCCGACTTCCATACCCAATGCATTGGAGGTTATAACGTAACCACCCGTTCTGGTATTCACGGCACCACCCGTTATATGGTTTATCACGTAACCACCCGTAATATGTCCAATTACCATTATAAAATTATAACACATAAAACCAATATAAAGGAATGATAACATTTCCACATTTCAATCACAATATATCATTTAAATATATTGACATAATAGAATAAATTATCAAAACCATTTTCAATACCAAAATACATAAAAGAGTATATGGTATTTATTTTATTTTAAAATCATTACGGCTTCTTGAGGAAGCCATAGATCAAATAATAGTCGCGGTGGCGGAAAATGTCATTATCACCGCGTACGTTAAAAGAAACATTCCTTTTTGTTTTTTAGTAAAACGATTTGTAGAAAATGATTCCTTTTATATAAAAGTAAAAGTCAAAGGGGTTTATACGCCATATAAAAGAAAGTTTTGTATAAAACTAAATATTCCTCAATGAAAGGAGATTGAGATGAACTCCCTTAAAAAGACGGTATCCTTGGTTTAAGGATAAATCAATTACATAATTATGTGTGACAAACGAATACACCAAATATAAGTGGATATTAAGTGTAAAATAATCATAGGTTATTCACACATATTCATAGAACAACATATTAAAGGAGTATAAGTTTACCCCAAAGAATCAAATTTGGGTTAAGAAGTTCCCTTGAAAAAATTTGACAGCCTAATGGCGTCACTACAAAATTCAGAAAATGAGTTGTTCAGAGATAAAAAGGGTATCTCATCACATGGAAATAAAATTTAAATCAATAAGGATAAAGAATTACATATCCCAAAATAATAGTATGTGAATTAAAAGACATAACAAAATAAGTCTTTTAAAAAGAGGAGGGTGAAAGGTTCTCTTACCGACTTGGGTAACTTTCGAAACATACACCCTGTGAAAGAAAAAAAATACAAAATTGATGTAAATACACATAAATGAAATTATATTACACAATTATTAAAATAATGGGCAGTACATACACCACTCAAAGGAAATTGTGTCAAATTTAGCATAAATACCATGGGAATAAAAGTGAGATGAAAAATCCCTTACGAAAACTCGGCAGCCTAACGGCGCCACATAAAACTTACAAAAATGAATTGATGAGATCAAATAGGGTATCTCATAATATTAACATAAAGTTTATAGAAAGATTAATATAAAATAACATCCCCCAACATAACAAAGAGAAGCTTAAAAGAATTGACATAAAGTAGAGTACTTAAAAAGAAAGAGAGAGGTTAGATCTCTTATGAAAATTCGGCAGCCTAACGGCACCACTCAAAACTTCCAAAATGGATTTATGAGATAGAATAGGGTCTATCATCATATGAAAATAAAAATTACAGTAATAGTAATATAAAATAACATCCCAATAACAAGAAATATTATCTTTAAAAGGAATGACATAAAAGAGCGTACTTAAAAAGAAAGAGAGGAGTAGGATCCCTTACCTCGGGTCCGACATGACTCGATCGTTCTTTAATCTCCTGAATAATAAACTTGAGTTAATTTATACTTCCTTAAGAACCTTTTTTAAGTTCATTACTCCTTGTATATCACTTATTACCATGTCATGAGAATTGTGTAATAATTTAAGTTAATAACTGTTGTTTTGTCGTTATTTGGTACTTAAGTCAAAAGTAAACCTCTTATATTTACAAGTTGTTCACGTAGTCAAATATCCATTATCTCAATAATTATATTCATGATTTGGATATCATATATATCATATATAACCAGAATATACATTTATTTATAATATTACTTAATCATTTAGAGGTAAGAAATGAAATGCACCGTTTATGGAGACGATAAGCCATACGTACGCATGAACGCTACTTTCATTTCTATGTCATATTAATGGAATTAAAACTAAATGATAGATATGTATATTTTTAATTACATAATTATATTCATCCTTTAGATGTATCATACATCATATATATCCATTATATGTACTTATAATAGTACATTACATTTGAGGATAAGAAATGAAATGCACCGTTCATGGAGACGGTAAGTCGTACGTACGCATGAACGCTACTTTTATTTCTATATCATACTTTAATGGAAAGAAAAAAATAATTATATAAAGGTATATTATAATTCCAGTATAACATCATATATAATAACTTTAAATCCATCCTTTATATGTCCCACATATGGCATTAACGAATCAAATCACTTTGAGGGGGCGGTAGTCCGCACTTCCTAAAATGAAGATATCGCGTATACCCATAATGAAAGACATAAAGTTATGCCAAAAATGAGAAATACAGAAGCTTAAGTAAATCATAAAAATATTATATATCATATATAAACATAGTGACATCTTAATGGCCACCTTTGAAGGTGTTATATGAGTGTTGAACAATCATCATTTCGTGGGGCAGAAATTCGTCATCCACAGAAACAGTATGTTCTTTAACCATTAGATGAAAGTGTGTGTAAGTGTAGCTCTAATACTTATTATAAAAACATCCTAGTATATTTAATATACTGTAGTTGTTACAAAATAAATGAATAAAAAGGGTTTAGGGGGTTGGAGAAGCAAAATAAAACAAAAGGACTCAAGTGAAGACATTACCTTAAAATCGGGTAACTCCCTTTGGTTTGAGCTCAAAGGCTTCCTTGGGAAGACTTCTGCCCAAAGTGAGGCTTCAAGGAGTTATAGAGGGATGTGGAGATACAAAATTGGCAGGGTT
The DNA here is from genome assembly GCA_963277665.1 of Viscum album. Taxonomy (NCBI): domain Eukaryota; kingdom Viridiplantae; phylum Streptophyta; class Magnoliopsida; order Santalales; family Viscaceae; genus Viscum; species Viscum album. The sequence goes on from OY728150.1 coordinate 1,631,092,560, forward strand.
TGGCCGAGACAAAGGCTATGGAAGTGTGGGTAAGAGGTAGAGGTGGGGGCCTTTTATAAGAGGAGAGGAGGGGCACTCTTGGAAAGGTATAAAAGGTTACTTTATTTTAAAATGAGTTTCGGATTTTAAAGGTCCCAAATTGATGTGTTTCGAGGATACGGTGATAAGGGTTCGAAATATACCCATTCAATAGGTTTTTGACATGTTTAGGTCATAGATTTTGCATTATCTTTTCATTTTATTTACATCGTTAAATAATGAGGTCATCGCTACATCATCATGATGTCACAATGAATTTAATATATTTAATGTCTAAAAATTATAAAAAAAATATCATGATATAGGAAATCTTTTTATCTTTCTAATGAATATTTATAGACAAAAATATGACTTTTATAACCCCATGTAAAAATTGTTTTATTAAAACAAATCATGTTTGTGACATTTTTATTTTAACATTAAATAAAAGGCATAAATGTCACTATCAAACCCAAGTGGCTCCATGGGGTACCAAAAATCGACCCATTGGTTGTCATGGTTGGCCATAACTCATCCAATAGGGTTAGTACATGTGTCAAGATATTTTCATTTTATTATAATATCATTTTTACCTTAAATCACATTAATTACCTTTAATCGCGATTAATAAAACTTAAAAGTTACTTTTCATCAAAAATTATTTTCATCCCATTGAACCACATTTTACTTAAACATTAAAATCATTTAAATTGGATTTTTGAAATTCAAATCACAGAAGTGGTAAAGTCCCATTTAAACGAAAAATCAAATTTTGTAACCACCACTTTGTGGTTTCACTATTCATCAAAAATTGAAGTTTTTCAGAAAAATACAAAAAATTCACCCTAAGCTATATTTGATATTCCAAATTCAAAAATGATGTCCATTTTAACAAATTAATAACATAGAATTTGCATTAATTAATTTTAAAATTAAATCCCACTGTTAAAATAAATAGCGTGTTTTTAAGAAACAATATCTTTCAAAAGATTGACACTTGTTTATGTCCAATCTTAAAATGATATTAATTACAATGACCACCATTGGATTAAATGGTAAAAACATATTCTATTTACACTTTAAAACCAATTAAAAAGATAATATAATCATATAAATAAATTATATTAAAAAGAGGTTTTGAATTAAAATACAACATTTTTCACTATTCATTAAAAATTGAACTTTTTCGAAAAAATACCAAAAATTTACACAAAGTAAATTTTGATGTCCCGATTATAAATAAGAATTTTATTTTGTCAAATATAACACATAAAATTGTCAAAAAGTGGATTTAAAAGAGGTTCTCCACCAAAAGGCGGTTAATCGACCTTTTAAAGAATATTAGACTGTCTACGCTTAAAATTGGATTCATTCGCATTTTTAATCCTCTAACATTTATTGTAAAGAGTAAAAATATTTGACAAACATATATAATCATTTTGTTGTTAGTTTTGTTCATTCCCGCCATTTCAACAGCTAGTCATTAACTACCATTTAAAAGAATATTATTTTATTATTAGAGTGCAACGTAAGATTCCCAAGAAACTCGTTGTTGTGTATTGGGTATGCCAACGAGCATAAAATACCCTTTAAAGTAATATTAATATTTTATTCACAAATATGGATAAATATAAAAATGTCATATTCTTTATTTACCTAGGGTGTTACATCCTTCCCCCCTTTTGGGAATTGCGTCCTCGCAATTTTAAAATTGAGCTTGGAAACATCCTTGAAATTCCCACATCGGAACAAGAGTCAGTAAAACAATCACTTTAAAATAAAGAAAGATAAGTACATAGGTCACCCGAGTTAACCCATACTAGGATTCCATGTAGGAAAAAATGGACATGGAGGAGAAAACATAGGGTCATGTTCTTATGGAGAGTGATATAAAACATGTTTAAGAGAAAGTTAACCACAAGAAAATCACAAACTTGTGATGGGTTAAACGGTATTCGATTCCCCAGTAGGAAAATTTAATAGACAACATTTTTGTTTTAAGTTACTTTTTATTGAGGAATTTATTTTTGAGCTTAACTAAATCATAATGAAACATACTTACTTGTCATGTAGACTTTCAACTTTTTCTAGATTCCTTAATCAAACTCATATTTTCTCCAAAAGACGGGTATTTAGGAAGACTTGTTCGCATTAAGAGTACTATAATCAATTTCTAGAGAATCACCTAATCCACAAAAGAGAACTATATACTTCCCATGTCTTTAGACTCTAACCAAAACCAAAACCAAAAAGGTTAGTACAATATCAGATAATCCAGAAAAGGATAACCCTTTTTAAAAAGAAAATCTATTCTTAATCTCCAAAATTTTTCCAACAAAACCCAAAGTTCAATGAGGACCATTCGATAGACAATTTGTCCATAAAATTATTCAAAGTTAACCAAAATAAGATTGAAACCCAAATATTTTAAGGATTTATTCACATAGTCTTCCAAGTTACAAATTAACTTTTATCTCTAAATAACATCAGTTGCTCTTAAATTCTCTTATTGAAAAGTAATTAACCTAATCACATATCCTCCATGATAGGTTAATAATTTCCATAGATAACCCAAAATAAACTTAATCTTGATTCCTAAAATCATCTAACCAAAAATAATTGGTCAAACTAACCAGGGACTTCACGTAGTCCAATGGTAGGCGATAAATACTAGTCGCACTTTGGTTGTGGGTTCGATTCCCGCAGCTTTGTCCAACGCGATGGGTTGTCACACGGTCTGCGTGTTGTCATTTTTCCCAAACTATATAACTCTTAAAACATTCCCCAAAATGAGATAAAATCTTCAAAAATAATCATAATATATTTTAACCTCAAGTTTATCTCATGCCTTTCATTTTCCATCATAACATATAATAACCCATAATTACCTCAAAAGTAAGGATCATATAAACACTAATGGTTACCTTTATAATTATTACCTGAACTTCCACATTGATTGGTCATCTCGTACATGATTCATTACAGAACATACCAAGATTCAAGTGGTTGATCATGACTCCTTGATAGTTGGTTTATAACAACCACGAGTTTCCTCATTGAATCCCCCATTTTATCAAGTATCTTAATCAGAGAACCACCACAGTTTCCTTCAAACCTGTTGTCTCTTTGGTGCCTGCTAGATCCATCCATTCACTAAAAATAAAAAAATGTCAGTGTGAGTATATCAACAAAACCATCATGTACTAATGAGGAAGGTAAACACTAAGATATACTTACTCATTCACTTTATCTAAAACTTGGACTCCTTCTGAAATCCTAACCATTATAGTACTATCACTTATGCTTAGAGAATACCCTAACCTCTAAATTTATCTAAACCGACCTCTGATACCAACTAGAAGCCCCAACCTTAAACCTTACTTAATATTGAATTAAATTAATAATTCACATTGAGGATCTTTTCAGGTTTAGAGTTTTAGAGAATTAGGACATAACTATTACATCTCAAAAGATTACAAAGTAGTCACTTCTACTAAATTTCCATAAAATAAAAAACTCTTAAAAAGAAACATGTCTAGTTCCATGTTTTAGGTAGCATGACTTTCCCTTGATACCATCCTTGGCCCTATTCCATGTTAAGTCCTATGAAAAACATTTCAAAAACTTGGGATGATCATAAAAAGCTCAGTAAGGGATACACAAAGAATGAAAACTGTTAGTTTTTCAAAAAAACCAGTAAACCATGTATACTTTATCAAAGTAATACTTTTCACCTTTTAAAAGTAGTAAAAACTCTTCACTGAATAAAAGTTCATTACTTACCCTTCTGTAATCAAAAGATTATCATAAAACCCATATAAAGAAAACATAACATATAAAGGTAACTTGGGACATAAACATACTTAAGTGGAATAACCATAAGGTCAACTTCCACACATATCACTTAATGGAATAGCCATTCGGCCAACTTCCATACATACTTAATGGAATAGCCATAGGGTCGACTTCCATACCCAATTCATTGGAGGTTATAACGTAGCCACCCATCCTGGTATTCATGGCACCACCCGTCATATGGTTTATCACGTAACCACCCGTAATATGTCCAAGTACCATTATAAAATTATAACACATAAAACCAATATAAAGGAATGATAACATTTCCACATTTCAATCACAATATATAATTTAAATATATTGACATAATAGAATCATTTATCCAAACCATTTTCAATACCAAAATACATAAAAGAGTATATGGTATTTATTTTATTTTAAAAACATTACGGCTTGTTGAGGAAGCCAAAGATCAAATAATACTCACGGCGGTGGAAAAGGTCGTTGTCACCACATACGTTAAAAGAAACATTCCTTTTTGTCGTTTAGTAAATCGCTTTGTAGAAAAAGATTCCTTTTGTATAAAATTAAAATTCAAAGGGGTTTATACACCGTATAAAAGAAAGTTGTGTATAAAACTAAATATGCCTCAATGAATGGAGATTGAGACGAAGTCCCTTACAAAGACGGTATCCTTGGTTTAAGGATAAATCAATTACATAATTATGTGTGACAAACGAATACACAAAATATAAGTGGATATTAAGTGTAAAATAATCAGAGGTTATTCACACATATTCATAGAATGACATATTCAAGGAGTATAAGTTTATCCCAAAGAATCAAATTTGGGTTAAGAAGTTCCCTTGCAAAAATTTGACAGCCTAATGGCATCACTACAAAATTCAGAAAATGAGTTGATGAGAGATAAAAAGGGTATCTCATAACATGGAAATAAAATTTAAATCAATAAGGATAAAGAAGAACATATCCCAACATAATATTATGTGAATTAAAATACATAACAAAAGAAGTCTTTTAAAAAGAGGAGGGTGAAAGGTTCCCTTACCGACTTGGGTAACTTTCGAAACATACACCCCGTGAAAGAAAAACAATACAACATTGATGTAAATACTCATAAATGAAAGTATATTACACAATTAGTAAAATAATGGGCAGTACATACACCACTCAAAGGAAATTGTGGCAAATGTAGCATAAATCCCACGGGAATAAAAGTGAGATGAAAAATCCCTTACGAAAACTCGGCAGCCTAACGGCGCCACATAAAACTTACAAAAATGGATTGATGAGATCAAATAGGGTATCTCAACATATTAAAATAATGTTTATAGAAAGATTAATATAAAATAACATCCCCCAACATAACAAAGAGGATCTTAAAAGAAGTGACATAAAGGAGAGTACTTAAAAAGAAAGAGAGAGGTTAGATCTCTTACGAAAATTTGGCAGCCTAACGGCGCCACTCAAAACTTCCAAAATGGATTTATGAGAGAGAATAGGGTCTCTCATAATATGAACATAAAAATTACAGTAAAAGTAATATAAAATAACATCCCAATAACAAGAAATATGAACTTTAAAAGGAATGACATAAAAGAGCGTACTTAAAAAGAAAGAGAGGAGTAGGATCCCTTACCTCGGGTCCGACTTGACTCGATCGTTCTTTAATCTCCTGAATAATAAACTTGAGTTAATTTCTACTTAATTAAGAACCTTTTTCAAGTTAATTATTACTTTTATATCACTTATTACCATGTCATGAACATTATGTAATCATTTATGTTAATAACGGTTGTTTTGTCGTTATTTGGTACTTAAGTCAAAAGTGAACCTTTTATATTTACAAGTTGTTCACGTAGTCAAATATCCATTATCTCAATAATGATATTCATGATTTGTATATCATATATATCATATATATCCAGAATATACATGTATTTATAATATTACATAATCATTTAGAGGTAATAATTGAAATGCATCGTTCATGGAGACGGTAAGTCGTACGTACGCATGAACACTACTTTCATTTCTATGTCATGTTAATGGAATTAAAACTAAATGAGAGATATGTATATTTTTAATTCCAGAATTATATTCATCATTTAGATGTATTATACATCATATACATCCATTATATGTACTTATAATATCACATTACATTTGAGGATAAGAAATGAAATACCCCATTCATGGAGACGATAAGCCGTACGTACGCATGAACGCTACTTTTATTTCTATATCATAATTTAATGGAAAGAAAACAATAATGATATAAAGGTATATTATAATTATAGTATAACATCATATATAATAACTTTAAATCCATCCTTTATACGTCCCACATATGGAATTAACGAATCAAATCACTTTGAGGGGGTGGTAGTCCGCACTTCCTAAAATGAAGATATCGCGTATACCCATAATGGAAGCCATAAAGGTATGCCACAAATGAAAAATACAGAAGCTTAAGTAAAACATAAAAATATTATATATCATATATAAACATAGTAACATCTTAATGTCCACCTTTGAAGGTGTTATATGAGTGTTGAACAATCATCGTTTCGTGGGACAGAAATTCGCCATCCACAGAAACAGTATATTCTTTAACCATTAGATGAAGGTGTGTGTAATTGTAGATCGAATCCTTATTATAAAAAAATCCTAGTATATTGAAGATACTGAATTTGTTACAAAATAAATTAATAACAAGAGTTTAGGGGGTTGGAGAAGCAAAATAAAACAAACGGACTCAAGTGAAGACATTACCTTAAAATCGGGTAACTCCCTTTGGTTTGAGCTCAAAGGCTTCCTTGGGAAGACTTCTGCCCAAAGTGAGGCTTCAAGGAGTTAGAGAGGGATGTGGAGATATAAAATGGGCAGGGTTTGGCTGATCCAAAGGCTTTGGAAGTGTGGGTAAAGAGGTAGAGGTGGGGGCCTTTTATAAGATGAGAGGAGGGGCACTCTTGGAATGGTATAAAAGGTTACTTTATTTTAAAATGATTTTAGGATTTTAAAGGTCCCAAGTTGATGTTTTTATAGGATAAGGTGATAAGGATTCTAAATATACCCATACAATATTTTTTTGACATGTTTAGGTCATAGAATTTGCATTATCTTTCCATTTTATTTAAATCGTTAAATAATGAGGTCATCACTGCATCATCATGATGTCATAATGAATTTAATATATTTAATGTCTAAAAATTATAAAAAAAATATCATGATGTAGGAAATATTTTTCTCTTTATAATGAATATTTATAGACAAAAATATGACTTGTATAACCCCATGTAAAAATTATTTTAGTAAAAAAAAATCATGTTTGTGACAATTTTATTTTAACTTTAAATAAAAGGCATAAATGTCATTATCAAACCCAAGTGGCTCCATGGGGTACCAAAAATCGACCCATGGGTTGTCTTGGTCGGCCATAACTCATCCAATAGGGTTAAGACATGTGTCAAGATATTTTCATTTTATTATAATATCATTTTTACCTTAAATCACACTAATTACCTTTAATCGCGATTAATAAAACTTAAAAGTTACTTTTCATCAAAAATTATTTTCATCCCATTGAACCGAATTTTACTTAAACATTAAAATAATTTAAATTGGATTTTCGAAATTCAAATCACAGAAGTGGTAAAGTCCCATTTAAACGAAAAATCAAATTTTGTAACCACCACTTTGTGGTTTCACTATTCATCAAAAAATGATGTTTTTCAAAAAAATACCAAAAATTCACCCTAAGTTATATTTGATATTCCGAATTCAAAAATGATGTACATTTTACCAAATTCATAACATATAAGTTGCATTAATTAATTTTATAATTAAATCCTGCTGTAAAAACAAATAGCGTGTTTTTTTGAAACAATATCTTTCAAAAGATTGACACTCGTTTATGTCCAATATTAAAGTGATATTAATTACAATGACCACCATTGGATTAAATGGTAAAAATATATTCTATTTACACTTTAAAACCAATTAAAAAGATAATATAATCATATAAATAAATTAGATTAAAAAGAGGTTTTGAATTAAAATACAACATTTTTCACTATTCATTAAAAATTGAACTTTTTCGGAAAAATACCAAAAATTTACACAAAGTAAATTTTGATGTCCCGATTATAAAGAAGAATTTTATTTTGTCAAATATAACACATAAAATTGTCAAAAAGTGGATTTAAAAGAGGTTCTCCATCAAAAGGCAGTTAATCGACCTTTTAAAGAATATTAGACTGTCTACGCTTAAAATTGGATTCATTCGCATTTTTAATCCTCTAACATTTATTGTAAAGAGTAAAAATATTTTACAAACATATATAATCATTTTGTAGTTAGTTCTGTTCATTCCCTCCATTACAACGGCTAGGCATTAACTACCATTTAAAATAATATTATTTTATTATTAGAGTGCAACGTAAGATTCCCAAGAAACTCGTTGTTGCGTATTGGGTATGCCATCGAGCATAACATACCCTTTAAAGTAATATTAATATTTTATTCACAAATATGGATAAATATAAAAATGTCATATTCTTTATTTACCTGGGGTGTTACAATAAAAATCAACATTCAATTTTATAAATATACTATATGACATATGGGAACAGGATAGAAGATAATTTAAAGATAATAATTTAAAAAACAATAGTAAAATAGTGAATGTCCCTTGGTAAATTCTTATCTAACTTATGATTGAGGTTTCCTAGTATCCTCGTATACTCAAAGATCAATTTCATGATGGCATGATCCTTCACCTTCTTGATCTGACCAATCCACATTCTTGACGTTTAGTTAGTGTTACAATATAATCCTTCTTAGGAGACCATTCCTTGGACCTATCAGATCTCATAGCATAAAAGATATATTCATCCCATCTAGATAGTCATGATTCCATTTTACATTCGCAAATAGTGGTGAGTTTTTATCTTGCTAGAATATATATAATTTTATTTCATATTCATTACCCAAAACCAATCCAACTATTCACCCATGATCTCCCTTCATATGTGAATCCCCATTAACATTCCAAAATTCAAAAAAAAACAACAAGTTCCATTTTATTGAATACATTGCATGTCATGCATTTAGAAAAAATCTAATTTCAAATTCAAGGAGAATTATTTAACAGTGATTTTTTGTATCAATAAAATAATTATAGGTTTCAGCCGCGCCATAACAGTTTAAACCAATGAAATTATTTTCATTTTGAAAACCAATTACACATTTTAACTGAATTGATTTTCATGAAATTACAAAAACAATATAAAATAGAGGGAAAATCTATTTGAATCATATTTATAACATATAAATATAGTGAAAATGGATTTCAATATACTAAAATCCACTTCCATAGTATATACATTTAATTTAATGATAAATATAATTTTTTAAATAAATAAAAAATCATTTAATTAAAATTAAATGTCTTAGAATAGGGAACCTACTTCAAAACTTGTTTCCATTGATGAATTCAATCAAAAATAATTCGATACATCCATACATATACAACATCATATATATATGTATGTATGTATTTATATGTATATATATGTATATATGAATCCATTGACATATTGTACATATTCCCCTCTCTATAAGGGAATATTTAAAATGAGGAAATAGATATGTATGTGATGGCCTATGTCTCTACAAGCACGTGACCTCATAACAGTTGCACAATAACTTAAATAATATAATGAAAACTAATAGACACAACATATCTAAATAAAATTGGGAAAATTAATTATAACAAAGGAAACCTTACCAAAAATCTATGAAAAACTATCTACCTACAATAGCTACTGCTATAACAGGACTTAATAGGGGATCAACAACCCTAGACATCAAAATATAATAAAAATAAAACCCTAAAACGAGTTAGGGGTTTTCCATGGCCTACACGCCACCTAGAAAAGAGGGAAAATATATAAAATATATAAGTGGAAGAGAGTGTAGGAAGAAGAGTTCTTACTAGTGGTGATCACCCCACAAAACAAGAGGGGAATTTGTGAGGGTGGTTGTAAGAAGGGGGGTGGGGCACAATATAGGGGAAACATCCTTAAGATGGGCCTCTTTCTTGTGTATGGGAGGGGTGAGTGGAAATAACACTTTTTTATTTTTAATATAAATAATATCAATAATTATTATTATTATTATTATATACAAAGTAATAATCATAATAAAAATTAGACTAATGTTATTTTTAAAATAAGTATTTTTTAAAGAGTCCATTTTTTTAATGTCTTTATGGTGTTCATGGTTTAGCGGCATGGTTGTCTAAATCAATCTATATTAGTAAACAACTCTCTAGGCATTTCAAAAACCCATACTATTATGAAAACAACGCACTAGCTATGGGCTCAGCACTACCAATAACTATACATGACTCAAATAGGGTTTACAAGATGTCTACTAACTTTTCACCAACCATGTTCCAATACTAAAAAAAATATTTTAAAATTCTAAACAAAAATTGATAAAAAAGTCTTTACAGAGGATAAAAATAATTAGAAATAATTATAAATAATAATATTATTGGCATGGGGTGTGATAGATGAGGTGAGTCATGGAGATGGTAGTAGAGCCTCTTGTGTATTTCAGTAATTTTATTTATTCTATATTTGTCATTATCCTAGTGGGATATCTAGCAATGTATGTTTGAATGATAATGTGCCATTGACATAGTGTGGTCTATATATTCATTTTGTATGGAATGTTACATTTTACTTCTTCCCATACTATTGTTATTTATGATATTTTTTACTCTAATGTGAGGGTAAAATATTATCACAAAAACATCAAATATCACATAATCTATTCAATAAATTCTGTAATATTTTTAGGAACACCTGAGGTCATCTTTAACTTATATCAAGGACACCATTTAATGATCCTTGATCACTGTTTAGATACACTTTTCTTATAGTGAGGAAGATATATGATCAACCAATGGAGTTATACTCAGAGTTTTGGTCACTGATGTTTATCACAAAATATTTACAATGGTAATGATCATTGTAAAGACCCATAAAATTCAAGGAAAATTTTTTTTCTTGATTTTCTTTGGAATTTTACAAGAACGCGGTTTCTGATGGAACCTGATTCTGAGGCCCGGAGAGCCCGGAATCATTTTCCGAAGTTTGGCTCGAGTACGTTCAGTGAATGAACGAGCGGTAATTTCTATCTTTTGAACCGGTGCCCAGAATCAAATTCTGAGGGCACTGATGAACTCGCAGCGCCGATATTCGCTTAAAGAGACCTTTTCCGAGGTTGCGTTTTATGTGGAATGAAAGTTAGTTTTGGGAGAAATTATAAGAAGTTAAATAAAAATGTGGAAACACTTTTTTTTTGTTGGTTAACTTCTTTTAAAGGGAGTTAGGGGTGGGACCCACATCCACTTAACCTCTTTTGAGAGGATTAAGTGTGGTGGGGCCCACACGAACCCTAACTCTTCACCTTATTTTTTTTAAACTCCCTTATACTCCTCTTTTAATGAACATGACAACTTTGGTTATTAAATGGGTGGAGTTGTTTAATTTCAAATCTTTGAATTTCAAAATGTTTTGGTTGAGTAAATAAAATAAGACTTTAGCTTATTTTATTTGGTTAGAATTCTCTAGCCACCTTGAGAGAATCCGGAGCTTTCTTCTTCTTCTTCAAACTTTGACGAAGAACGCGAAGAACCTTCGAGCATCGACGAAGAACACCACGTTCTCGGGAATCGTCTTCCGCGACGCCATACTCGCGACATCAACGACGTCTCCTTCCGCGTCATCTCTTCCGCGACGATTTCCCATGACGAAATCGTCTTCAAAGAACTTCGAATCCTCGCTTCATGACATCGATGTCCTTCTTCCGTGACGCCGACCACCGCGACGCTCGTCTTCCGCGGGTCGTTGATGATCGTCGTTCTTGAAACCAAGGTAGGGGTTTGTTGTTGATTATTTATTATTCTCGTTCTTCGTTCTAGCATGATAATCTTGAGGATTAATGTTAAGTGTTATCGACTAACGAGAGGGGGGTCGGACCGCACAAACACGGCGGAATCCCCCCTACTTTGTTCTTGAATATTATTTTCTTACGAATGAACGAGATGGCGTGGTGTCGTCGCACCACGCCGGAATCACACGGCAAATATTGTGTGGCGCTGTCACGCCGCGCCGTGGAAATATTATCATGAACGCGACGCCGTCGCGCCGCGTCGAAGAAAACTGAAGGCGCCGTGGCCGGAGCAGGGCTGCGGCGGAGGGGCGCGGTGCCTTCGCACCGCACCGGACGACGAAGGCCGCGGCCGGTTCCGGGCCGCGGCGGAACGAGAAGACCGGCGGCTAGCCGGGCCGCCGGTGTCGGAAGCCGGAAGGGGGACCGGCCTTGCTGGTCCCGTTGAGGAAGGACAGGCCGGCCAGGTCAGGTCGGCCGGAAGGGAGAAGTACCGGGGAAATTAATTCCCCCGGCTGGCCAAAACCGGCCCCCCATAAAGGGGGGGGCCGCGGTTACACCAAGGTGGGGCAGCACCCCCCCGTTTTTCTCAAAGGCAGGCCCCCACGAGGGGGGGCCGTTTGATCAAAGGCGCGGCTTTCAGTCGCGCCGCCAGCAGGAAGGGCGGGGGCCTTGCCCCACCGCGCGTGGAACCCGAGCGGCGCACCGGCCGCGCAGCCGCGCTGGACCGCGCCGCCGTTCTGGGCCACACCTTTGCGCCGCCGGCCGGGCCGACCCAGGGGGGGTCGGGCCGGGTCGGCCTAGACCCGGACCCCCCGTTTTCGAATCGACTTCGGTCTTTTGCCCATAACTTGAGCTACGGACCTCCGATTGACGAACCGTCAGCGGCAATGCAATCCTTGGATCAAGACGGTCGATTCGGTATGATGCACTCAAAGTTTCGGAATACTTTGAGTTCGGCCGGGTTGGTTCGTACACGAAACCAACCGGGCCCTCGGAGCGGAAACGCTCATATCTTGAGCTACGGACGTCCGATTGACGTGCCGTCAGCTTTGTTGAGTTCATCTTAGTGAGACGGATCTTTTGGAATACTCCGCCCGAGGTTTGGATGCAGGTGGAGTACGGTCGGGTTGGTTTTTCCTTAAAAACCAACCGGGCCCCTGGGACGAAAAAGCCAATAACTCTCAGACCGGGCGTCCGATCGACGCGCCGTCTGTTGCGTTGAGTTCCTGTTGACGATACGGAACTTTTGGATACATCAACTCTGGACTATGTGACAGTTGATGTATCAGCCTCTCGGCTCGTGGAGCGGACCCTCCCGAACGAGCTTGCTGTGTGTGGGAACCCTAGAGCTGGCTGCGACTGTGACTGCTACTGCTACTGCTACTGCTATTGTGACTGCGACGACGACAGTACAGAGATCCTTGGTGGATTCGACGATGACTACAGCACTCAGCGATCCTACGTGCATCAGTGCTACAGGTCCTGTGTGGGCCCGATCCTGTGTGGGTCCGATCCTGTGTGGGTCTGCGCTCAGCGGTCCTCTGTGAACCAGCGCCTACAGGTCCTGTGTGGGCCCGATCTTGTGTGGGTCATTGCGGGGGTTAGTTACCTATCGATCCTTCGTGGGTCCAACGACTTAGATGGATCAGAGATCATCTTTATCGTCTTTCGAAGAAGTATACATGTGTGAGCTGAATCCTGTTTCTTTCCTGTGTGGATTGTGTTGTGCTATCCTGTGTGGATTTCGTTTTGCTTTCCTATGTAGAATACGTATACTTTCCTGTGTGGACTGAGTTGTACTTGGGCTCGAAGGTTGGAGCGTATTGGAATTGATGACTTAGGTATATGTATGGGCATATACCTAAGTTGTGTCGGTTGTTACTTCGTGATTGTAACTTCCTTTGTGGTTTATCCTTTGTGTATTTTGGGAGACCTTCAGGGGTCTCAGGGTCCCTACTGAGTAGCTTATACTCACCCCTACACGGGCTATGCCCGCACTACGTTGTGTTGGTTGCAGACGACGGACAGCGTTGATCTTGGCTGAGGATTGCAGAGCAGGACGGTACCTGGAGGTGGACCACTGGGCGGGACGTACTCGGAGCGGACGGTGGGACCCGAGGAGTAGTGGAGCTATCTGTACCCACCCTTCAGGTGGGATCTCAAGTGGACAGCTCGGTGTAGCGGCTTTTACTTTACAGTTGTTGTTTTCCCTTTCAAGTTGTACTTTACTTTCAATTTGGGTTTGTGTACTGGCCCATTTACTTTTCCACACTTTCAGTTGTACTCTGTTCTAACTTAGTGTTTACTTTTCCGCTTGCCTACTCTGTGGTGCTTGTTTACTTTACAAAGGCAATGCCTTCCCTTTTACTGGGATTTACGCCTTGGTGCTAGTCGCCAGCCCCTGGCCTATGGAAGGCGGGCTTGGGGTAGTCACGGCACGGGCCCCGAGGACGGGTCGTGACAAATTGGTATCAAAGGAGTTCGGTTCTACCGTGAACCCTGATCTTTTCTATGTGAAGCAATAATGTTTAGCGTATTGAGTGTGGTTATCAGTCCAGGGAGTCCAGTTTTGGTGTGGCGGGCGACGTATCCATACACCAGGACCCTGACTTCTGATTTCCGACTTAATGCACGAAAACATTGATTGCATGTGTGTTTCAAAGTTTTCTTTGTGATTACTTTATATATCATCTCACCAGGTATACTGTTCTGAACGTGGCGTACCTGTTTCCTTTTCAGGATGGCCCCACGATGGTAGCCAGCTAGGGTTCCGAGAGTCAAGCGTGACGACAGCCCACCGAGCGACGAGGCCTCGGTGCAGGGCCCTTTGTCAGCAGTGGCATCGGCGGTAGCTCTACCCGTCGAGCCACCGATGCTTCCAGCACCAGCCGCTGATGATGCACGTCACCTTGGAGCTCTGCACGAGTTCCAGCGCCAGCGACCGCCTAGGTTCCGTGGGGAGACGGACCCCCAGGCAGCAGAGGACTGGCTGGAGGTAGTGGTACGAGTTTTTAGGCTAGTGAGGACACCTTCAGACCTCATGGTGATTCTCGCTGCGAGCCTACTTCACGCAGCAATAGGATGATGGTGGAGCTTGATGCTCCAGGTTCAAGATGAGGCATCTCTACTATGGATGGACTTTGAGAGCCTCTTCCGCTCGGAGTTCGTCCCAGCCACCCTTTGTGCGGTGCGTATCCAGGAGCTTCATCAGCTGCGGCAGGGCAGCATGACGGTCGCTCAGTACTCGGTGAGATTTTCTGATCTCTCGCGCTACTCAACCGACATGGTACGGGACCCATTTTTCTGGGATCGGACCTTCGAGCAGGGTTTGAGACACGAGATCAGGGCATCGCTGATCTCCCTCAGCATACCGACTCAGACAGGAGTATTGGGGCGGGCCCTTTTGATCGAGAGTTTCCTTGCTGAGTCTACACCAGCGCAGAGACCCACCACAGGGCGGCACGTGGAAGAGTCATCTGCAGCAGGCAGTCGACGGATGACTCAGGGGTCCAGGCAGACCAGACCTTCAGGAAGACGACCTCAGGACACTGGCTCAGCAGTGCGGGGCACACAGCGTGGAGCCAGTCTTTCGAGAGGCAGACAGTGTTACTCGTGCGGCGGGCAGGGCCACATGGCTCGTGACTGCCCGACCCGCCGTGCCGAGGAGCAGCAGACGGTTGAGGGACCACCGAGGCAGAGGCAGAGGGTCGACCGTGGCGGTCCACAGGGAGCTGGCGGGCAAAGACAGGCACAGCTCCAGGCAGCAGAGGCCTACAACCACGGCGCACCTGAGATGATTCGAGGTACTATCTGTGTCTATTCCACCCTTACTGCAGTACTTATAGACACAGGAGCGAGTCACTCTTTCATAGCCGCTGCCCTTGTTCGGAGCTCGGAGATTCTGACAGAGCCGTTGGCTCGAACCTTACGGCTAGAGACTCCTACGGGAGCAGACTCGACGATTACGCACTGGTGCCGGCAGTGCGAGCTTACTCTAGGAGGCGAAAGCTTCGGCTGGGATCTTCTTGTAGCAGCGTCGAGGCCTTACGACGTCATCTTGGGCATGGATTGGCTATCTACGGTCCATGCGCAGATTGACTGTTTTAGGCGCAAGGTGCGATGTGTACGCACCGACGGGAGCAGGTTCACCTTCACCGGTGAGAAGGGAGCCTTTGCAGCACAGGATAGACTTCCGTGGAGGAGAGGACAGCCCATCACTCATCAGTTGGCTAGCCTCATCCTTGGAGCAGTTGATGTACGGAGTCCTGGTTTTCCTGTAGTGGTGGATCAGTTTGCGGACGTTTTTCCCGATGACGTTCCAGGGCTACCTCCTCGCAGAGAGGTAGACTTTTACATTGACCTGTACCCTGGGACAGCCCTGATATTGACTCCAGCATATCGGATGGCCCCCGCCGAGCTTCGAGAGCTACGGGTACAGTTGGAGGACATGCAGGGCAAGGGGTTCATCCGACCCAGTGTTTCACCCTGGGCTTCCCCGATATTGTTCGCCAAGAAGGCGGATGGGAGCTTGCAACTTTGTGTTGACTATCGTCGCCTGAACCAGGTGATAGTGAGGAACAAGTATCCGCTACCGAGGATTGATGACCTCTTTGATAAGCTCAAGGGAGCACGGTGGTTCTCGAAGATAGACCTCAGGTTAGGCTATCATCAGCTCAGAGTCAGAGACGAGGACGTGCAGAAGACGGCCTTCAGATGTCGGTATGGCCACTATGAGTTCTTGGTTATGCCTTTCAGCATAACCAATGCTCCAGCAGTGTTCATGGACCTCATGAACAGGATCTTTCAGCCATACCTCGATCGATTTGTCGTGGTCTTTATCGACGACATTCTGATTTACTCGACGACTGAGGAGGAGAACGCCTACCACTTGCGAGTTGTACTAGACACACTCCGAGAGCACCAGCTTTATGGTAAGCTCTTGAAGTGCCAGTTCTGGATACGTGAGGTCTACTTCTTGGGACACGTCATCTCTGAGGTGGGAGTTGCAGTGGATCCTGCGAAGATCGAGGCAGTGTTAGCTTGGGAGCCACCCAGGATCGTGACGGAGGTGCGGAGTTTCTTGGGACTAGCCGGATACTATCGGAGATTCGTGCCAGACTTCTCTAGAGTTGCGGCACCACTCACAGCTTTGACAAAGAAGGGGAAACCCTTCGTGTGGTCAGATAGATATCATCAGATCTTTCAGGAGCTGAGACTGAGATTGACCAGCGCACCTATCTTGAGGTTGCCTGAGGAGGGAGTAGGGTACGTAGTCTACTGCGATGCATCACGGACCGGACTCGGATGTGTTCTGATGCAGGAGCGGGCAGTGATCGCCTATGGATCACTTCAGTTGAGGCCACATGAGCAGAACTATGCTACCCATGACCTGGAGCTAGCAGCAGTGGTCTTCGCTCTGAAGACTTGGCGACACTAACTGATGGGTGAGCGCTTTACAGTCTTTTCTGATCATCAGATTCTCAGGTATATCTTCTCGCAGAAGGACCTAAACCTGAGACAGCGGCGATGGCTCGAGTTCCTCCAGGACTATGACTTTGAGATAGTCTATACTCCTGGGAAGGGGAACGTAGTAGCTGATGCCCTCAGTAGGAGGACGGGCATTCATCTACTTGAGGAGGCGACGGAGCAGCTAGCCTCTTTGCAGATATCCTTCGTAGATAGAGATGGAGCAGCCTTCCTCCAGTCTCTCACAGTCACCCCTCCTCTACTACAGCAGGTCAGAGAGGCACAGCGTGAGGACGCTGACTGTGAGACACGACGTGCACAGATATCCTCGGGACAGGCACCTGATGGTTTCTTCCTTGGAGCAGAGCACGACATCCTTTTCAGAGGACGTACCATGGTACCAGTTGCTTTGAGAGAGGAGGTGATGAGAGAATTTAACACTTCTCCTTTGGCGGTACATCCAGGAGTGGAAAAGATGTACCAGGATCTCAGACGACAGCACTGTTGGTCGGGCATGAAGAAGGCTGTAGCAGAGTTCGTTTCTCGATGCCTCACCTGCCAGCAGGTGAAGGCAGAGCATCAGGTACCAGCAGGCTTGGTACATCCCTTGGAGGTCCCGGAGTGGAAGTGGGACGGCATATCTATGGACTTCGTGACTAGACTTCCACGCACTTCCAGAGGTCACGACTCCATTTGGGTGATTGTTGACCGACTCACCAAGTCGGCACACTTCTTACCCATCAGAGAGCAGGGATCAGTAGAGAGCTTGGGACGTCTCTACGTTCAGAAGATTGTGTGGCTCCACGGTGTGCAATCATCTATCGTCTCCGATCGAGATGCTCTCTTTACTTCCCGGCTTTGGAAGGGGTTATAGGAGGCGTTCGGGATGCATCTACGTCTGAGCACAGCCTTTCACCCACAGACGGATGGTCAGACGGAGAGGACCATTCAGACTCTCGAGGACATGCTCTGCGCATGTGTCCTCAACTTTGGTCGTAGCTGGGAGGACCACCTACCCTTGGTGGAGTTTGCGTACAACAACAGCTGCCACTCCACCATCAGGATGGCACCGTATGAGGCGTTGTACGGCCGACCTTGTAGATCTCCTTTGTGATGGACAGACCCTGGGGAGTCAGCACTTGTGGGACCGGAGATGGTCCAGGCCGCGACAGAGAAGGTCCAGGTCATCCAGGAGCAGATGAGGACAGCTCAGAGCTGGCAGAAGTCATACGCTGACAGGAGGCGGAGGCCACTAGAGTTTGAGTATGGCGACCACGTCTTCTTGCGGGTCTCACCTCGATGTGGTATACGGAGATTTGGCCGAGGTGGCAAGTTATCTCTGCGCTTCATCGTACCCTTCCAGGTCCTCATCAGGATTGGCGAGGTGACTTATCGCCTGGATCTACCACCTCAGTTGCACCGGGTGCACGACGTCTTCCACGTGTCTCAGCTGAGGAGATACGTGCACGACCCGATGCACATCATTGACCATGGGGAGCTTGATGTTGATGATGGGGCTACTTTTACGGAGGTCCCGGTGGAGATAGAGTATCGACAGGAGCGGGTCCTATGTGGGCGATCGATTCCTCTTGTGCTCATCAGATGGCAGCACGGGAATCTCTAGGAGATCACTTGGGAGCGGGAGGCTCAGATGCGTGCTCAATACCCTCATTTTTTTCCCTAGTTTTTGTTGTATCTTTACGGGGACGTAAAGCCCTGAGGTGGGAGTAATTTAAAGACCCGTAAAATTCAAGGGAAATTTTTTTTCTTAATTTTCTTTGGAATTTTACAAGAACGCGGTTTCTGACGGCACCTGATTCCGAGGCCCGGAGTGCCCGGAATCATTTTCCGAAGTTTGGATCGGGTACGTTCAGTGAACGAACGAGCGGGAATTTCTATCTTTTGAATCGGTGCCCAGAATCAAATTCTGAGGGCACCGATGAACTCGCAGCGCCGATATTCGCTTAAAGAGACCTTTTCAGAGGTTGTGTTTTATGCGGAATGAAAGTTAGTTTTGGGAGAAATTATAAGAAGTTAAATAAAAATGTGGAAACACTTTTTTTTTGTTGGTTAACTTCTTCCAAAGGGAGTTAGGGGTGGGACCCACATCCACTTAACCTCCCTTGAGAGGATTAAGTGTGTTGGGGCCCACACGAACCCTAACTCTTCACCTTCTTTTTTTTTAACTCCCTTAAACTCCTCTTTTAATGAACATGACAACTTTGGTTATTAAATGGGTGGAGTTGTTTAATTTCAAATCTTTGAATTTTAAAATGTTTTGGTTGAGTAAATAAAATAAGACTTTAGCTTATTTTATTTGGTTAGAATTCTCTAGCCACCTTGAGAGAATCTGGAGCTTTCTTCTTCTTCTTCAAACTTTGACGAAGAACACGAAGAACCTTCGAGCATCGACGAAGAACGCCACGTTCTCGGGAATCGTCTTCCGTGACGCCATACCCGCGACATCAACGACGTCTCCTTCCGCGTAATCTCTTCCGCGACGATTTCCCGCGACGAAATCATCGTCAAAGAACTTCGAATCCTCGCTTCACAACATCGACATCCTTCTTCCGTGACGCCGACCACCGCGATGCTCGTCTTCCGCGGGTCGTTGACGATCATCATTCTTGAAACCGAGGTAGGGGTTTGTTGTTGATTATTTATTATTCTCGTTCTTGGTTCTAGCATGAAAATCTTGAGGATTAATGTTAAGTGTTATCGACTAACGAGAGGGGGTCCGGACCGAACAAACACGGCCGAATCCCCCCTCCTTTGTTCTTGAATATTATTTTCTTACGAATGAACGAGATGGCTTGGTGTCGTCCCACCACGCGGGAATCACACGGCAAATATTGCGCGGCGCCGTCGCGCCATGCCGTGGAAAGATTATCATGAACGCGACGCCGTTGCGCCGCGTCGAAGAAAACCGAAGGCGCAGCGTCCAGAGCGGGGCCACGGCGGAGGGGCGCGGTGTCGTCGCACCACGCCGGACGACGAAGGCTGCGGCCGGTTCCGGGCTGCGGCAGAACGAGAAGACCGGCGGCTAGCCGGGCCGCCGGTGTCGGAAGCCGGAAGGGGGACCGGCCGGCCAGGTCAGGTCGGCCGGAAGGGAGAAGTACCGGGGAAATTAATTCCCCCGGCTGGCCAAAATCGGCCCCCCATAAAGGGGGGCCGCGGTTACACCAAGGGGGGGCAGCGCCCCCCCCCCCCCCCCCCCCCCCCCCCGTTTTCCTCAAAGCGGGCCCCCCACGTGAGGGGGGGCCGGTTTCACAAAGGGGGGGCAGCGCCCCCCCGTTTTTCTCAAAGGTAGGCCCCCACGAGGGGGGGCCATTTGATCAAAGGCGCGGCTTTCAGCCGCGCCGCCAGCAGGAAGGGCGGGGGCCTTGCCCCCCCGCTCGTGGCACCCGAGCGGCGCGGACCCGGACCCCCCGTTTTCGAATCGACTTCGGTCTTTTGCCCATAAATTGAGCTAAAGACCTCCTATTGACTAACCGTTAGCGGCAATGCGATCCTTGGATCGAGACGGTCGATTCAGTATATTGCACTCAAAGTTTCAGAATACTTTGTGTTTGGCCGGGTTGGTTCGTACACGAAACCAACCGGGCCCTCGGAGCGGAAATGCTCATATCTTGAGCTACGAACGTCCGATTGACGTGCCGTCAGCTTTGTTGAGTTCCTCTTAGTGAGACAGATCTTTTGGCATACTCCGCCCGAGGTTTGGACGCAGGTGGAGTACGGTCGGGTCGGTTTTTCCTTAAAAACCAACCGGGCCCCTGGGACGAAAAAGCCAATAACTCTCAGACCCGACGTCCGATCGACGCGCCGTCTGTTGCGTTGAGTTCCTATTGACGATACGGAACTTTTGGATACATAAACTCTGGACTATGTGACAGTTGATGTATCAGCCTCTCGGCTCGTGGAGCGGACCCTCCCGAACGAGCTTGCTGTGTGCGGGAACCCTAGAGCTGGTTGCGACTATGATTGCTACTGCTACTGCTACTACTACTGTGACTGCGACGATGATAGTACAGAGATCCTTGGTGGAATCAACGACGACTACAGCACTCAGCGATCCTATGTGGATCCGTGCTACAAGTCCTGTGTGGGCCCGATCCTGTGTGGGTCTGATCCTGTGTGGGTCTGCGCTCAGCGGTCCTGTGTGAACCAGCGCCTACAGGTCCTGTGTGGGCCCGATCCTGTGTGGGTCATTGCGGGGGTTAGTTACCTATCGATCCTTCGTGGGTCCGACGACTTAGATGGATCAGAAATCATCTTTATCGTCTTTCGAAGAAGTATACATGTGTGAGCTGAATCCTGTTGCTTTCCTGTGTGGATTGAGTTGTGCTATCCTGTGTGGATTTCGTTTTGCTTTCCTGTGTGGAATACGTATACTTTCCTGTGTGGACTGAGTTGTACTTGGGCTCGGAGGTTGGAGCGTATTGGAATTGATGGCTTAGGTATATGTATGGGCATATACCTAAGTTGTGTCGGCTGTTACTTCGTGATTGTAACTTCCTTTGTAGTTTATCCTTTGTGGATTTTGGGAGACCATCAGGGGTCTCGGGGTCCCTACTGAGTAGCTTATACTCACCCCTGCATGGGCTATGCCCGCACTACGTTGTGTTGGTTGCAGACGACGGACAGCATTGATCTTGGCTGAGGCTTGCAGATCAGGACGGTACCTGGAGGTGGACCATTGGGCGGGACGTACTCGGAACGGACGGTGGGACCCGAGGAGCAGTGGAGCTATCTGTACCCACCCTTCAGGTGGGATCTCCAGTGGACAGCTCGGTGTAGCGGCTTTTACTTTAAAGTTGTTGTTTTCCCTTTCGAGTTGTACTTTACTTTCAGTTTGGGTTTGTATACTGGCCCATTTACTTTTCTGCACTTTTAGTTGTACTATGTTCTTACTTAGTGTTTACTTTTCCGCTTGCTTACTCTGTGGTGCTTGTTTACTTTACAAAGGCAATGCCTTCCCTTTTACCGGGATTTACGCCTTGGTGCTAGTCACCAGCCCCTGGCCTATGGAAGGTGGGCTTGGGGTAGTCACGGCACGGGCCCCGAGGACGGGTCGTGACAATCATGGTTTTTATGAATTTTTTAATGTGACATCAATTACGCAAATCATTAGTACAACATCTTCTCAGTATATAGATGGTTTTATTTTAAATCATGGGATGAAAAGTTTTCTATTTGATAAATAATGAATTTTTTCAGGGTAATTTGTATAATTAAACTTTTATTTATTAGTTGGATTACATAAACATGGTGTTAGAAATCGATAATGAATCAGGTTTTCATGAAACTAATGAAACTAAGCTTTTTCGTCACCATCAAGGTCATGTTAATGAAATGTGATTCCAAAAAAATATATCAATATGGATATTAATTTCCGTTGAAGAAAACCAACATGGTATATATCATTCTTATTTTAAATTGAAGAATGGCAGGATATCCATTTAACAAAAATGGTTAATGGGCCACAAAGAGTCTAATTTTTTCATAAGGATTTGTTAAGATTATTTCTTTTTAATGAATGGACTATAAAATCATTATTTATAATATTTATGGGTGAATCATATTGATATGTATAAAAATAATTAATGTCTTATAAACTGGATTCCTCTAATAAATTCAAGGAATACTATAAAGAAGTTGAGAACACCATGTTAATATGATAAAAAGATATTATCATATCGTGGTAGAGAATATCTTATCTAATACTATATGGATTATTTATGTGAGTATCAAATTAAATTTCAACTCAATCCTTTATATAGATCATAATGGAATGTTGAAAGTGAAAGGATGAACCATAAATTACTATACATGGTGTGTTGAATGATAAGTCACAAATGTATTACATTATACATTTTGGGATACACATTTCATTAAATGATAGAAATTAAAAAAAATTAGGATAAATAAGAATCCAATGATATTACATACATAATAAGGTGTATAATGATATCTATACTATTTGAAATACATGTCAAATGATGTTAATCATTTATTATGTCCACTTTTGATTACAAATACAACTTTGGGTATGAATGTGTAACTTTATAGGATACCCTATGAAAATAATTGGATATTAACTAAAAATATCCTAAGAAAAAAATTTCATTTATTCCTGAAATTATGAATTCCATGAGATATGACACATACACATAAGAGATTATGGGGGTTAGATATATATAATCAGTTCCTTTAATATTGAAACATAATAATTTTCAATGGAATAGATACCAAAAATCCACACTGTAGAGTACATTTTAGAGGAAAAATTAAGGAATAGGGGATATGATTGGTTAGAGAACCTGAAAGCTATTTTTTATAGTCATTTAGGATAGTGACTCATCATATATTGATAATATTGATCCTATGTCCACTTATGATGTAGTGAGTGTCATTAGAGCTACAAAAAGGAAACATCCCATGAATTATGAGATAAATTCATGGTATTAAAACCATTTATTGGATTTACTTCTTCCTCCACAATATATAATGATGAAATTCAAGAGGATATTCATATGACACAATGTAGTTGGGGTTTGGCTTAGTGGTAAGCACCCCGTAAGGCTACATGGAAAATGGGGGTTCAAAATCCATGGGGCGTAGGTACTGTAGTGGTACTGTAGCAGCGGCGGCACTGTTCATCAGCGGGCACTATAGCGGTGGCAGGGCACTGTAGCGGCGATAGGGCACTGTAGCGGTGGTGATCCTGTGTGGTACTTGTAGCAGCAGGTTACTATTCAGAGAATGTGAATTGGCCTTAGAATTTGGGCCTACGGGCTATTTAATGGGCTACAAGCCCACTGGGCCTTCGGGCTATGTAATGGGTTTCCCTCTACCCAGTTAAAAGAGGACTTTGATTTGATTTAATAATAAAAATGAGGCTTCGGCCCCAAAATTTTAAAAAAAATTCATATGACACCATAAAAATAATTTTGGAATCTAATAGAAGATAATAATGTGTAAAATATATATAAATATATTAAAGGATTAATTCTTTAATCTAGGTAATGGGTTATTCTATTTGATTGATCTATAATAGAATTTTGTTTCATAAATAATTATTGTGGTCCTTTTGTCGATAAGATGTTTAGTGGAAGTGTGATTGATTTCTAAATAGTTTTAATTAATGAAATACAATACAATATATATTATACACTATAATTAAATATTGGTAGGGCATGATATAGAATATGAAACTCATTTATATAACTTGGTTAAGAATAATTCATTATTGGGATTGTGATCTAACATGGCAGGTCAAAGGTGACCCTTAGATTTTTAATGATACATATATTAAAAAGATAAAAACTATATTTAGTACGGAACAATTCCTTAGTGGATTATCTATTCTATTAAATGGAATTCATCTCATTATGTAAATGTATTCATTGACCCATGTAGAGAAGAATAAAATTTATATTTTCCCATTTTAATAAGTTATATGTTAACTAATCTATTATGTGATATGTACCCAGCTTGATGATGTGTATTCCTTGACCATAGTAGGCCGATATCATAGAGATTTTAAAGATTTACATTGGATCATTAGCCATAATATATTAAAGAATATATCGAATACTAATGATATGTTCCTAGTTTATAAAGTATATGAGGAACAACTAATTATTATATATACATATGATATTTTATTGTCATATCATGATGAAATAAAACCAAAATGAAGATCTCTATTTTCCATTAATGGGGGATATTTGAACTATGGAATCTGAAAGAAGAATAGGGTTTTCATGATATAAGATAGTTTGAGTATATTGTTTATTGTAATTTAATAGAAAATAAATTCTGATACCAATTTTTTTAGACATATTGATGTAATGGATAACATTTAATATCATATCACTTTATAAAATGATAATAATCTAATGTCAGATCATTCTAAATGTCTATTGTCACATTAAAAGATAAGGAACAAAGTCCAAAATTTTCATTTCTCGATAGAATTTTCTCAAAGGGGTGGAGTCATCATGAGTTAAGTGTCAATAGTTGAAATTTTGGAACTCTCATTGTCTAAAGAATTATCTCAGTAGAAGCATGTCTGTCATGAGGTAGTTGGTGACTCTAGATGATTATCTGCCAGGTCTTGTTCAAGTTAAAGTATGTTGGAGTTCCTTCTTGAGAACCAACAAAATTTTACAATATATTTATTTTATATATTAAATTAAGATAACTATAATTAAATATTGCATCACATGATAATTATTATTCTCTTGTTTATTAATGTAACACTATTATTAGGAAATATTTCCCATAAAGATGATATATCCAGTCCTCACTATGATAATATCCTTGAAATGTTATGATTTATTCCAAAATATAGTTTAGTATTCAAATAAAAATCCCAAATGAGATAGAGAGAAAAAATTATCAATGGAAATTACATGTGATAATATGAGACTTCTTATTCTTTTGTTCCCTCATGGAAATATCATCACGAATATATTATAAGAAAAACCCCCAGTAGGAACTATAAATGTTTGGTATTGTTGGATATTCCTATATTGGAACATGTAATATGATCACTAGAATGTAATAATATTATTAATAAGCATCATTAGTCATTTACTCAGATATACTAACAACAATTGGTGTAATATATGTTTTTGGGATGTATTGTACATTTATGTGTTATTATTGACATGGTATAGTCTAATATATTGATAAATGATATATATCTTCCATCTATATGTCAGTTGATATCTAGGTCCATTGATTGGAATGTAACTATTCAATTAAAATTATTTTAATTGGTGTATTGATGAGTTGAATTCATATACTCAATTGAATAAATATCAATAATATAGGTCAATGATATGAGTATGAATCCATCTTGATGAGATATTGTGATAATGGGGTTATATTACAAAATAATCATTCATATGTTGTCTTCATAATTGTAACATAAATAACTTCATCTATAGGTTACTTTTGTGTTTATAAAATATATGATTTGAATTTAGGAATTATTACATAATACCACTGAGGTAGAGGCATAGATGGTCACAGAACTAGTTTATCCATCGATCAGAGTTTAATAGTATTTAAATTTAACAACATAAATAAATACATTTCTTATTACCAAGAGGAAATATAAATTCAATTTTTTAAAATTATATTTATATAATGTCAGTTTGTATGTGTCCTGGAAAATTAAATCAATATTTATTCATGTGATTGTCTAATATAATATTTTTATAACACATAATTTATTCATAAGGTAATAAATAATATGAATTATTATATAAATTTTTTTATGTGCAAAATAAAATTAATATCAATTCCCATGGTATTGGATATACTATTTTTTAGTTATTTATCAATGAAAACATAAAACTCTCAAGACCATCAATAAATAATTTATTTATTTATGGAATAAATAATATCTATTTAATCAATGTATTAGTGATATGTGGGGGATGATTTTTAGAACAATATGGGTTTGGTGAAAATATTAATAAAATAATTATATATCATTATTCAAATATTGATATATTGATTTTGTAAATTAAAAATTATTTTTGTTTTTATAAATACAAAATACTAAATAAAAATTTTATTATATTTATTATAATGGGGGAACATATCAGGTTTAATATTTTTTTAATGTATAAATTGAATTATATTAATATAAAAACCACATATCAATATAATTATCTCTTATATAAATTTTTTGTGTAAAATGAAATCTCAAAATGATTTATGGTTGATCATAATGATTATACCCTAAATGAATTCTCTAAATGATTTAAAACTCATATATTACTCTCATGTAAGAGTGATTCATCAATATCCTCTTCCATCTTATGATTAAGAGATCGACGGTGTGAAAATCATCAAACCTGTGGTGTTATATTTTTTATCATGATTGTTTTGATATAACCATGAGATATGTTATTAATCATTATTTTTTGGAATATTAATTACATTAAATCAAAAATTATTTTAATAAATGTGATATAATGACTTCATATATAATAAGAAACTATACTATCACATCTTGAAATTATAATTAATTAATTTAGAAAAAAATTGATGTTGTGTCTTTGGAGAGAATTATACTGGGTGGACTATTAGATTTCATTGGTGATTAATGGGGATATTTTTATTATTTTTTAATAAAATTTTACATATATATAATTTTTCCAACTAATTCATAATGGTATTCACATAGAATATAATTCATTATCGGGGTCTATTGTGGAAATAATGGTTTATTTAGATTTTTTATTGTTTTCTCCATATCTTTGCTAACATGTGAGGCTGTGAATTTATATCTGGTTGTAATGAAATTGCCTTATTTTGGTATTACTCTTTTAAATAATATTTTAGGCCTATTTTTCTCATTTAACATTAATTTCATATCTCCCTCCAATTATCATTGGAATGACCTTTGTTTTGGTAGTGATACAATGGTTTTTAACAAATTTACTAAATTATAGGTTCCATTATGAAAATTATGTTAGATTAATCTATATATACACTTTCATTTGGGTAACATGTACAACTAAAACCCCAAATAATATTATCATGATAAATTTGAAATTTGGGAGATATATAGTGATTATCCATACAAAATGATTCACCAAGACCTGACTCTGTCCACTGTCTGAATATTCAATTTAAATTTTTAATAATCATTTCATCGTAAACATGGGATTAAAATTTCTCAATTAAATTCTCATTATTAAACAGTGGAAAAAATGTTTAACATGTTTACATTTTTCACATTGGTTCTATATAATCGATGTGAAAAGATGTAAAAATCAATTTATCTCGTTGGTTTTTTTATAACCGACGTGATAAATCAATATGAATGCATTTTTAATGTCGGTTATTTTATAACTGATGTAAAAAATACTGAGATTAGCTTTATCACAGCAGTTACAAAATGACCACTGTGAAAATCAAATCTGGCTGCTTTATCACATCAGTTATAACATAACTAACCTGATAAATTAAATCTTAGCAATTTATCATGTCAGTTATCAAAAGAACTGATGTGATAAAGTGCTATTAATCACGTCGGTTATAAAATAACTGATGTGAAATATTATTTTCTAGGTCGGTTATTAATTAATTATCATTATAAACATAAATTTTTTATCACATCGAATATAAAATAACAGACCTGATAAACCTTTTAAATGATTTATCATGCCCCACATTCAGTCATTTGTTTTTCTTCAGTCTGGAAACCTAGTACTCATCTCTCCCACTTGGAAAACCTAGAAAGGATTCATCCAAGTCATGACCTCCAACCTTGTTTTTCCTACATCATTCATTGTCTTTATTGTCACCAGATCAATCAGTTCGACTCACAACACTCAAGTAAGCATCACATGGCTCGGTTTCAGTTTTTTTTTGTCGCGACTCCCTGAACTAATTTTTTGAGAAGTTATTTTCTATATTTTTTCTTTCTATCATGGTAAAGTTTTCATAGTGTTCATTTATAACGTGCTAAATTCTTTTCTGGTAAAAGAAACCATGGAAGTGATATCATGAAACTTTATGCTTTTTGTGTGTTCAATCATGTGTGTGTGCGCGTACAAGCGGTGTCGAAGGGGGTGGTGGGATTTCTAGAGGGGTGGGGGTATGTCCAGGGGTGGGGGCCTATCCAGGGGGTGGGGGTGTTCAGGGGGTGTGAAAAGGGGTGGGGGTGGTGTCCATGGGGTGCGGGGGGCTATCCAAGTTAGTCGGGGTGTCCAAGGGGTAGGGGTGTCCAGGGGGTGAGGGGGTTGTCCAAGGGTTAGGGGTGTCTAGGGGATGGGTGCGTCCAGGGGGTGAGTTGGATGTCCAAGGGGGTAGGGGTGTCCTTGGGGTGGGGGTGTCCAGGGTGGTGGGGGACATTCAGAGGGATGGGGGCTGTCCAGGGGGTGGGTGTCTGTCCAGAGGGGTGGGGGTGTCCAGGGATCATCAAAGGGGGTAAGGGTGGTGTCCATGGGGTGTTCAGGGGTTTTCCAAGGGTGTTGGGGTGTCCAAGGGGGTGGGGTAGTGGTGTCTAGGGGGTTTATAGTGTTTTCCAAGGTGGTAGGGGTGTCCAGGGGGTGGGGGTGGTGTCCATGGAGGGTGACTAGGGTGTCCAAGGTGGTAGGGGTGTATCGGGGGTGGGGGTGTCCATGGGGGGGATGTCTGAGGGGTAGGGGTTATCCAGGGGGTGGGGGTGGTGTCCATGGGGGTGAGTGGGTTGTCCAAGGGGTAGGGTTGTCTAGGGGGTGGGGTGGAGAGGGGTGTCCAGGGGTGGTGGCTGTCTAGAGGGTTAGGGGCTATCCAGGGGGTGGGGGGGCTGTTCAGAGGGGTGGGGTGTCAATGGGGTGTCAAATGGGGTGTGAGGAGGTGTATGGGGGGTGTGGGGGTTTTCCATGGGGTATGGGGTGTCCAAGGGGGTGGGGTGGTGTTCAGGGCGGTTAGGGGTTGTCCAGGGGGGTAGGGGTGTCTAGGGGGTGGGGGTGGTGTCCAAGGGGTCAGTGGGTTGTCCAAGGGGATAGGGGGTGTCTAGGTGGTTGGTGGTGTCTAGGGGGTGGGGTGTGTCTAGAGGGGTGGGGGTTATACAGGGGGTAGGGGCAGTCCAGGTGGTGAGGGGTGGTGTCTAGGGGGTGTGAGGGATGTCCAATGGGGTTGGGGTTTACAGGAGGGTGGGGTGGGGTCCAGGGGGTGAGGGGGTTGTCCAAGGGGGTAGGGGTGTCCAAGGGTGGGTGGGTGGTGGGTGGGTGGTGTCCATGGGGTGAGTGGGTCGTCCAAGGTGGTAGGGGGCTATCCAGAGGGTAGGGGATGTCCAGAGGGGTGGGGTGTTGTTTAATGGGTGGGGGCTATCTAGGGCGGTGGCTGTGTCCAGGGGGTGTTGAGGGGGTGGTGGTGGTAACCAATGAGGTTGTGGGTTAGACAGCCCCTCACCCCTGGACACCACTCCCCCACCCCCTGGACACTGACCACCCCCATGGAAATCCCCCCACCCACTGGATAGGCCCCCACCCCTGGGGACACCCCCTGGACACCCTGGAAAGCCCCTACCCCTGTGGAAAGCCCCGACCCCCTTGGACAGCCCCCCTTGGACAGTCCCCAACCCCATTGGACACCCTCTTTCTATATATATATATATATATCCCAACGGATTCATTCAAACTATTGGAATATTTTAAATTCAAGAAGTATATATCAATTGTTCCTATAGAATCATTGGTATATGGCTATTGCAACGACCATCATGCCAATGGTGTGTGAAACTGTTGGGTACCCCAATGGTTTCAGGGGTTATCCCAATGGTTTCAAATCGTTGGGATCTGTGTAATTTTTAGTAGTCAATGTATACATATTTTAATATTTATACATCATATTTATTTTTTACAGAAGTTTGAATTTGGTATCCAGTTACACGAGGATGTATTCATTGTGTACCTTAAAAATAAAGGATCCAAGATGAATTTAAAACTGTTATATCTAACTATATTTTCTTTTTAAAATAATTTTCTAGTATTTTTTTTTTCAAATACGCATATATTTGTTTTATATTTCAAAAAAACATATATTCCAATTATGATATTTTTCATATGACTATATATTTGTATTATCTTAACAAGATGTATAATGTTTATATTTTTTATAGGTAAATAACTATTAGAATTTGGATTATGGAACATTGAATGAGTAATTAATATAAAGATGGTGTTGATACCTTTTTGGAATTTTCTAAACGAAATTTTCGAAGTAGTGACATTTTTTCTGTCTATGCCGGAAATGTTTGAATATAAAGAAGTTGAAATGTAGAAAGGTAAAATATAATCTGATTTTTCATGGTTATAATCTAAGTTACAGCACTTGGATTTTGGCATGGTCAAACTAGAGAGAATGTTAGATCTACTTATGATGATGATTCGTAAGATGGTAACACTGTTGGAATTGAAGAAATTATTCTTGATACTGTAGTATGAGAAATTAAGATAGAACTGACAGTTGCGCGTCTAAATGTTGATGTTGAAATACCACTGTATCATGGTGGTGCGTATTTTATGATTTTTTTGGCAGATTTAAGATTTATTAACCTAAAGTCAAGACATGGATGGAGTGACATAAGTCTAATAAAGATACTACAATTGATGAAAGAAATTCTTCCGAAAGATAATGATCTTCCAGATTCACATTATAAGGCCATGAAAATATTATGCCTGATGGGATTAAAATACAAGAAAATACATTCATTTCTAAATGACTATATGATATATAGTAAGGAATATGAATTTTAGTTAGAGTGTCCAAAATGTGGGACATCATGGTATAAGTTGAAATAAAAATCACAAGCTGATGTAAAGATTACAAAGTTCCCTTCCAAGGTATTTTGGTATATTCTTATAATTCATCTTTTGAAATGTTTATTTGCTAATTCACATGATGAAAAAAAGGTTAATATGGCATGTTGATGAGTGGATATGTGATGAAAAAATACGTCATCCAAAATATTGTCCACAATGGAAGAAAATTGATGAGCAGTATTCTACATTTTAAAAAGAAATTATAAATCTCAGACTGGGGTTGCGCATAGATGGAATGAATCCATACTGAACCTTCAGTTGCACACATTGTTCATGACCTATTTTATTGGTAATTTACAAACTCTGTCCAAAAGTTTGTATGAAGCGCAAATATGTCATGTTGAGTATAATGATCTTTGGATTGAAGAAACCTAGAAATGATATTAATGTTTTCATGTCAACATTGATTGATGATTTGAAAAATATATGTGAGGATGCTATTAGGGTGTATGATTCATATAAAATGGAATATTTTCAGCTGTATGTAGTGCTTATTTTCACTATAAATGACTTCCAAGCATATGAAAATTTGTCTGGACACATTGTTAAGTGGCATAAAGAATGTCTGATTTGTAAACAACAATATTCATATTGTCAATTGCATCATGGGAGGAAAACAATGTACATGAATCATCAAATGTTTTTTTTCTAATGGATCACTCTTAAAGAAGAATAAAAAAGGCATTCAATGGATCACATGAATTTAATATTGCTCAAAAACCATTATCCACTGATGTGTATTTTGAGAGGGTGGAAAACCTTGATGTTACATTGGGAAAGACATTGAAATTTATTAATGATAGAAATGATTGGAAGAAAAGGACAATATTTATTGATCTACCATATTAAATATATCATGAAGTTAAACATAATATTGATGGCATGCATGTGGAGAAGAATATATGTGATAGTTTGATTTGAACTTTGTTAGATACTAATGGAAATACAAAATATGGGTTGAATGCAAGATTAGGATTATTATCAATGGGAATATGATTTGAGTTAGATCCCACTTCTAATGAAAGACAACCATTTCTTCCCCCATCTTGTCATACATTATCCAAGAGGGAGAAAATTAGATTTTGTCAGCTTCTACATGTTATCAAAGTTCCTCAAGGTTTTCTTCAAATGTAAAAAAATTTGTCTCATTGAAGGATTTTACATTGATAGGTATTAAATCTCCAGATTGTCTGGTCATGATGCAAAAACTTATAACATTTTCATTGCATGGAATATTACCAATCTATGTCAGAAAGACTATAAATAAGTTGTATTATTTTTTTCATTTCAATTTTTAATAAGGTCATTTATGGGAATGCTATGATCATTTTGGAAAATGATTCAATTTCTATACTTTTTCAATTGGAAATGTATTTTTATCCATCATTTTTTTATATAATGGTGTATTTAATGATTTATCTTGTTTGATAAATAAATCATTATGGACCTATATATCATTTTTTGATTTATCCTTTTGAAAGGTATATGAAAATATTGAAGGGCTATATTAAGAATCCATATAGACCTGAAGCCTCCATTATGGAAAAGTATATTTCTAAGGAGGTTGCAGAGTTTTGTACGAGCTACTTGGATGTGGAAGAGCACATAAGTTTTCCCCCATATCTCGATGAACAAGTTAATAATGTGGGATTTGGGATTTATGGCTTTAAAGTCAATTTTTTGTGAGATGAATAGATTAATATGTTAGAATTATACATCTTGAATAACAAAGTTTATGCTGGACTATATATCACAGTTCATATTAATGAGTTAAAACAATGTCATCCAAATAAGAAAGAAATGTGGATTTTGAATGAGCACAAAAAAGCATTTTTGTCAATGATTAAAAAGACCTTTCTTGGTAGATCAGATGTATCATATGAGATTAGGATGGATAGTGGGTGGTTTATGTTTAAATGTGATAACATGGCTCGGTTATAAAATTAATGGCTATAAATTTTATACGAATGATCAGGATAATATAATTACAGTTCAGAATAGTGGCGTATTGGTGTTTACAGAAGCAATGCATTTCTGTATTCTAAAGAAAAAAACCAAATTTCTACATCATGTGCATATTATAAAGTTATTGAACAAATATGGGAATTTGAGTACTTTAAAATTGAAGTTCTTATTTTTAACTGTAAATGGGTTATCAGTAACTACAGTGTCAGATATGATGATTTTGGAATGACAGTTGTTAATCTGAATAGATTAGAAGACACAACATATTCTTTTATAATGAAAACACATGCAAAACAGATTTTCTATGTAGTTGATCAATCAAATATGAATTGGTCTTTTGTTTTACAACATAAAAAACAATATGTTGGTGATGATATACTTGATGAAGATGTTGATTTCTGTGAGATCCCTACTTCCAAGGAAAGATTAGCATGACATAGTGATGATCATGTTGAAGACATGGTTTGGGCCATAACAAACGATCATGATGAAGGAATTTTGAAAAACAATCCATTTTTACATTCTTTATTTTATAGGTAACATATGATTATTTCTAGTTTACATTTTTTATTTTCATAAAATGCTAGATATTGTAATTTTTTTCATTATTAAAACTTGTATTAAAACAAATACGTAGAAGGTTTTTTTATTTTAATATTGTTTAGTGTAGTTTACCATGTTTACCATAGTTTACCTTTGTTTAACATAATTTACCTTTGCATAATTTTATATATTTATCTATTTTCTTAAATGAAAATTATACTACCATTTTTACCATGTTTACTGTAACAACCCACGCCCACCCCATTGGCTTGAGGAGGTGGTGAGGGTTATTTGGCCTTATGAAACGTTCCCAAGGCATAAAAGGAAGGAAATAAAAGTTGATGTTTTTAGGGAATAGTGGGGAATGATTTGAGCTTAAGAAGATAACCCAACTCAACCAACCAACAACTAAATATGCATGCACTATCAAACCCAACCATGTGATACTAACAATTCCATCAAAAACTCTCAAACCATTCAACTAGACATGTCCAAAAAACATCAGAATACAAAAATGAAACTAAAAAATAGAACACCACAAGCCATGACACCACAACAGCTCCACACAAAGCTCCAAGATCCTAGTTCTACAAAACATCACAATGCACCACTAAAGAAGGGTGATGCCTTACCTTTTCCCACATCATAGTACATGAAATCTACAAAGAAACCAATTTTCCAAAGGCAATACAACCATAGATCTACATGAAACCCTTGTAGATATATGAAACTAAGAGATGGAGTGAGATAACCATAACCAAAACCTCAAATAACCAACAGTGGGACATACTCATGGATAACCGCCTTCGATCCACCAAGAATCCCCTTAGATTTGCCTTCAAAACAAGATAAGGATCTACCCCCACCTCTAAAAACCAGAGCATCCTCATGAGCAATGAGTGGGAGGAAGAACGAGGGAAAAATGGTAAATCTCGAGGGGCTCTGGACTTAAAAACCCAAATAATAAGTGGCGGCACGGTTACCCCGCACGGTTTGGAAAACCGTGCACCAATAGTGTGGTTTCCACTATCTCACCTTGGGATGTCTCATGACATTCCATCATGGTTTGACAAACCGTGCACCACTCGTACGGAGCCCACTGTCATGGGAGCACAGTTTCTTGGGCTGGCCGCACGGTTTGTCTAGACCGTGCACCAATTGTGCGCCAACCGTGTGCCCCTGCACAACCTCTAAAACTTCAAAAGTTTTTTCCAGAATTTTCCAAACATCAACCAACCAATTCAAAAAGAAAAAACAAACCGAAACAAGGTTCACATACCTCAAACCAGGGGTACTACATTTTCCTTATTTTCCATTGATTAACATGCTTACCATATTAACCATTTTTACTATTACATTACTTAGTTCAAATTTCCATTTTCTATTTACATTATTATTGTTATATTTTAATTTTTATATTTTTTAACTATTTTTTTTATTTGATGTATAATAACAGATCAATCAGTTGATCAACCATATGATTTTGGAAATGAGCATAATGATCATACCTCTTGGGAGGAAAATTCTCATGGTCTTCTTGATGTTCCCAAGTCTTCCTCACATGATCCCATAATGACAAAGAGTTCAAGAGTTGGTAAACATGGGTTCACATGTTTACCAAAATTATCACTTGCTCGTTTGCAGGACCAGAGGGTACTCATTAAGTTTAATGAGAATGATATTACAGGAGGTCCAAATGAAATAGATTTTTAGAGTATTTTATCAACTCAGGGTAAGAGTAAAGTAAAATTTTTGTATGATGATTGGAGAAGTGCGGACAAGGCGGTAATATCTCAATTACCGGAGACATTTTTGGTATGTTATTTTGCTAATGTGTTCTAATTCTTTAAATGTTTCTAGTATAATATGTTTTACCTCTTCTTTATTAGATGTCATTTGATATTCCTGACACTGGAGGAGTCAAGAATAAATGGTTACTGATGGATACTAGGAGATGGAGGGATTTCAAATCAACCCTCACATATAATTTCAATTTTGTTCATAGGAGTCATGACAATCCATGTCATATATATCCTTTCATATATGAAGACACTTGGAGACAATTTGTTGAAAGTAGAAGAGAAGTTTCATTTTTGGTAATGGAAATGTAAACTTTTATTATATTTCTTATATAAATGATCTTATTAATGTTTTGTTAATGATTTCTTATTCTGAATTTACAGCAAAAAAGGAAATATCATCCGGAGATCCAATCTAAAAATGTATACCCTCATTGTTTATCTCGGTGAGGGTATATATTATTAGATGAAAAAATGATGGTGGAAAATTACATAAACTAGTGAGTCTTCAAGCTCTGGAGAGGTTGCCCCTCCGTCCACTCTATCTAGACATGAAAAAATGGAAGAGAGCTTGGATAGGAAAAAGGGGAAATATCATTCGAACTATTCGAGAATAGTATCTGAGAGAATTGTAAGATATTTATTTATTTAATTTAGTTAACTATATTATTCATATAATTTGAATCATTACAGAAATGTTCAATTAATTAATTCAGGATACTCATGATGAGAAGAGCTTATAGGGGGTATTTACAGCTACTTGGAGGCAAAATATTTTATCTACAGCATTGGGAAATCCCGAACATCCTAGTTGTGTATGAGGATATCTGACAGGCATATCGGTAAGAAAAGTGTTTCCACGTTCTTCTACTTCTTCCTTTGAGTGTATTTATAAAAAAAAATTGAATCCATGGAGGCAGAAGTTCATAATATTAATGCGATGATGGAGGAAAATATTTTAGCGTCGGTACAGTCTATGTCTGCATACTTGCAAAGATAATTTCATACTAGAGCTCCCACTCATCCACCTCCCCTATAGACCCCATTATCTATCCTCCACCTTCGTCAGTAGCTCCCACTCCCCCATATCATCCTGTAGACCTCATTTCTTATCGTACTCTTCCGCCGCAACTTCATACTTATTGCGAGTTGTATGTTGATGATCCTCAACATCATATTGTTGCATATAGGCTGGTATATTTTAGAGGAGATATAGTTCATCATCCACAGTTAGAGGTTGAGAATTATAGGTCCACTAAACAACATATTATAGATATATCATCTCGAGGACCTTTACCTACAGATGAGGTGATGACAGTTGGACATACTTTCAGCTATTTTTTAATTTGTCCATCAAGACTTCTACGACTCATTACCATAGAGGTATGTGTGTTATATAATCTAATTTTTTATTAATTTTTGTTAACATTTGAAAACTAATATATTCTTATATTTTTTTTTACAGTAATATATCAATGGTAAATAAATATTGTATAGACAACAACAAAGAAAAATGGCTATGACATCATATACAGATTCATGTAGTCTTGACAGATTGTCATGATATTCAAATTAGTTGGGGGATACTTATGAGTTTCCAATGGAATATCATGTTTTTAGACGTGAAATAACTGTGAGGATTGTGAAAACTGATATCACGAAGCTTGTTACTAAAGATATGATGGGCATTAATGTGGTGAAATTTTTTTTCGTGAAAGTCGTAACACCTTTACCCTGCATTATATTTGTTAAAAATGTATACATATGTTTGTTTTGTATTAGGTATATCTATAACATGTTTGAGAATAATGAGCGGAGAGATGTATATGGATTCATGGACCCACATTTTATTTCCCCTGAAGCAAATGCATTTGATGAGGAACAAATAATGCTTTATATTACTAAATGATTTGAACAGAATATAATCACACAGTGTTGGATGATGCCTTTTTGTAAGAGGTATGAAACATATCTCTGGAAAAGAGTTCAGTATCTTTTAAAATAAAAAACCACTATCCTTAAATTATCTTTTATCAGTGATCATTGTATGTTAGGTGTTTTTTTTTTCAAGGGAGAAAACACGTTATTGGACATGCTCTCTCCATGGCATTGTGTGGGGATGTTTTATGAATATGATGGAAAAGTAAGTTTCAATTTATTAATTGTTGTATATATTATAACGAATTATGAATTTATTTTAATTGCATTATTTATAATAGGGGATGGGTCTACTTTTGAAAAAACACAAAGAAAAGGAGTGCCAAGATCAAATATTTAGAAGTACATGTTATTTTCCATTTATAATTTTGTAATTTTGGATGTATTATATAAAAATAAAATTTTTAATTTACATTAATTAAAATAGAATTTTCATGAACAACAGGGCATCATCAAATGAAGATATTATATTTTATGATTTATGTATGAAATAATTACAACTCGAACACTTGTGAACATTTACATGGTAATATTTCCTTTTAATCTTTGAAATTTTATGATTTCCTTTTAACATTGACATAATATTTCAATTGATTTATTAAATATACATGTTAACTAATATCCCTTTAATTTGTAGATATTTGATGGCCCTCAACCCTATAATGCTCATGAGGTCAAACACTTACAAGTGGAATGGTCAAATTATTTTACAAGTTTGATTGGATTTTAGTTAGTTTTTAGTGTAAAATTTAATTTTGAATATTTTTATTATAATTTTGTATTTGGTAGTCGTTTAGCTTTGGATTTAGGTATTTTTGTGTGGAAATTGTTTTTTATGAATGTTATATATGTGACTATTTATTTTTGTGCTAATTCTTGTTTTGGTCTAGTTCTGATGGTTTTTCTGGTATGGATTCTGGTCTAAGGGGGTTTCCAGGGGTGTAGGGAGGTGTCCAATGGGGTGGGGTGGGGGGGGTTCCAGGGGTGTGGGAGGGATTTTCAGTTTAGTGGGGGTGTCTAGGAGGGTGGGAGGGCTGTCCAGGTGGTGGTCCATATGTGTGGGGTGCCTAGTGGGGTCAGGGGGCTTTCCAGGGTTGTGGGAGGGATGCCCAGTGTGCTGGGGGTCCAAGGTGAGGGTGGGGGGATGTCCAAGTTCTGTTCAGGGGTGTGGGGGTGTCGAGGGTGTCCATGGTGTCCAGGGGTGGGGGTTTCAAGGGTTTTGGGAAGGCTATTTAGTGGGGTGGGGGTTACTAGGGGTGTGGGAGGGATGCCCAGGGGTGGGGGGTGGGATGTCTAGTGGGGGTGGGGGTGGGGGTCCAGGAGGGTGGGAGGGCTGTCCAGGGGGGTGTCTATGGGTTTGGGGGGGTTTCTAATGGGGTCAGGGGGATTTATAGGGTTGTGGGAGGGCTGTCAAAGGGGGTGTGGGAGTTTCCATGATGGTGGGGGTTAGTCTAGGGGGATTCCAGTGGTGTTGGGGGTTTCTAGGGGTGTGGGAGGTATGTACAGTGGTTTGGGGTGTCTACGGTGTCCATGGGGGGTGGGGGTGTCCAGGAGGGAGGGAGGTTGTCCAAGGGGTGGGGGCTATCTAGGAGGGTGGGGGTGTCAAGGGTTGTGGTTAGGTTGTCCAAGGGGTATGGGAGGGTTTCCAGGGGTGTGGGAGGGATGTCCAGGGGGTGTGGGAGGGCTGTCCAGGGGGGAGGGTGGCCTAGTGGGGTAGGGGGTGGGGGTGTCCAATAGGGTGGGAGGGCTGTCCAGGGGTGTCCAAGTGTCAGGGGGTGCCTAGTGTGGTCAAGGGGCATTCTAGGGGTGTGTGAGGGAATCCAGGGATAGTGGGGCTGTTCAGTGTTTCCACGAGGGTGGGGGCAGTCCAAGGTGTGTCCAGGGGTGTGGGGGAGTTTCTAGGGGTGTAGGATGGCAGTCCAGGGGTATGGGGAGGGCTTTCTAGTGGGGCT
This sequence comes from Viscum album, assembly GCA_963277665.1. Classification (NCBI taxonomy): domain Eukaryota; kingdom Viridiplantae; phylum Streptophyta; class Magnoliopsida; order Santalales; family Viscaceae; genus Viscum; species Viscum album. The sequence goes on from OY728150.1 coordinate 1,631,132,367, forward strand.
GAGGAGTTCAAGGGGTGTGGGAGGGTTGTCCAGTGTGGGGGGGGGGGTCCATGGTGTCCATGAGATTAGGGGCAGTCAAGGGGGTGTCCAGGGGTGTGAGGGTTTTCAAGGGGTGTGGGAGGGCAGTCTAGGTGTGTGGGGGGTGTCCCGGTGTCCATGGGGTGGTGGTTTCCTGGAGGGTGGTAGGGATGCCTAGGGGTGGGGTTTCCCAGAAGGGTGGAGGTGTCCACGGATGTGTGCAGCCTATACAGAAGTGGGGGGAGGGTTTCTAGTGGTGTGGGAGGGCTTTCCAGGGGTGTCCTTGGGCTGTCCAGGGGTGTGGGAGGGCTGTCCTGGGGGTGGAGGAGGTTTGTCCTAGTGTGGTGGGGTGGGGGTGTCCAAAAGAGTGGGAGTGCTGTATAGGGGGTGTCCAGGGGTGTCCAGGGGTGTGGGGTGATCAGTGTGGTTAGGGGGATTCCAGGGGAGTGGGAGGGTTGTCCATGGGGGGGGTGTCCAGGGTGTCCATGAGGGTGGGGTGGGGGTTCAGTCCATTGTGTGTACAGAGGTGTGGGGTGGTTTCTAGGTGTGTGGGATGAATTTTTAGGGGTCTAGAGAGGGCAGTCCAATGGGGTGGGGGATTTCCAGGGGTGTGGGAGGGTTGTCCAGTGGGGTGCAGGTGTCCAGTGTGTTCATGAGGGAGGGGGAAGTCCGGGGGGTGTCTGAGGTTGTGGAGGGTTTCTAAGGGTGTGGGAGGGTATCCTAGGTGTGTGGGGGTGTCTAGGGTGTCCAGGGGGATGGGGGTGTCCAGGAGGGTTTCAGGGATATTAAGGGGGGTGGGGGATTTCTAAGAGGGTGGGGGGGTCTAGGGTTGCATGATTTCTGTTTAGTGGGGTGGGGGGTTTCCAGGGGTGTGGGAGGGTAGTCCAAGGGTTGGGGGAGTACTGTCCAGTGGGGGTATTGTTTTTTTTGTTTCAGGTATTCTTTTTGATGGGAAAGTTGTGGGGGTGGAGGGGTATCAGTGGTGTGGGGGGCTTTCTAGGTGGGTGGGGGCAGTCCAGGGGTGTTGGGGGGGTCATGGGGGGCTAGGGGGTCATGGGGCTTTCCAGGGGTGTGGGGGGCTGTCAAGGGGTGTGGGGGTGTCTCGGGTGTCCATGGGGTTGGGGAGCAGTCTGAGGTGTGTTCAAGGGTGTGGGGGGTTTCTAGGGTTGTGAGATGGATGTCCAGGGGTCTAGGGAGGGTTGTCCAGTGGGGTAGGGGATTTTTAGGGGTGTGACAGTTCAACCCACTGGGGTTTGGGGGGGTGTCCAGGGTGTCCATGAGGGTAGGGGTAGTCCAAGTGGTGTCTAGGGGTGTGGGGGGATTTCTAGGGGTGTGGGAGGGCAGTCCAAGGGTGGGGGTCTAGGGTTTCCATGGGGGTGGGGGTGTCCTAGAGGGTGGGAGGGTGGTCATGGGGGATGGGGGGTTGTCCAAGAGGGTGGGGTTGTCCAAGGTTGTGGGAATGATGTTTAGTGGGGTGGGGGTCCAGGGGTTTGAGGGGGATGTCCAAGGGGTGGGGGAGGGTTGTCCAGTGGGGTGGGGGGGTTTGTTCTGTTTCAGGTATTCTTTTAGTTGGGAATAGTTGTGTGGAGGGTGGTGTCCAGGGGTGTGGGGGCTGTCGAGGAGGGTGAAGGTTGTCCATGGGTGGGGGGTGTCCAGTGGGGTGGGGTTTCTAGGGGAGGGGAGCTGTCCAATGGGCTGGGTGGGGGGGGTGGTCTATTTTTTGGTATGTTTCAGGTATTATATTGGCTTGGCATAATTGTGGATGAACAGATTAAATTAAAAAAAAATTGGTTTTCTTGTCGGTTATTTTATAACCTACATCAAAAATGCACTGGGATTAGTTTAAATGATTGTTATTTTAAAACCGACATAACATATGCATGGGAATGGGTTTTACATCGGTTATAAAATAACTGACATAATAAATGGAAAGGAATGGTTTTTTTATGTTGGTTATAAAATAATCTTCGTAGTAGATAGGTTCTCACATCGGTTATTATTGAACTGACGTGGAAAACCTGATGGAAGATTGTGTTATCACATCAGTTATTTGCATAACCGACCTGATAAATACTTCAGAGGCATTATATTAGATTTCAGTTATATAATAACTGACATGATAAAATATATTCAATGTCTGTTTTTAATTAACAGATGTAATACTTCATGACTCTGAAGAGTTTTCCATGTATGATTTTGAGTAACTGATGTGAAAAATACATCAGTTTTCTGTTTTTTCACGTCTATTTTTAATTAACCGACGTAAAAAACAATATTTATAACATCTTCTATGATAACTTCGACCAAAAACCAATATAAAAACTAAAAAATAACCACCAAAAAAATGTTTTCTACACTAGTTAATCCTTATTATACATGATTTATATACTTTTTATTTATCTTAGTATAATTAATCTTTACTTTTGAGTTGATATATTTTATTTTAGTTCATCTCTATTGGTTCATCCTCTATACTCTAATGTTTATACAATGTTATAGATGTTTTGGTGACTTTTATATCATAATTTAAAAATATATTATCATTTTAACATTATTAATTAATTATTCAAAAAAGGATAACATATAATATGTTTGAACTAAGAATATTTAATTATTTTAAATCTTCCATCGAGATCACTCATGATTGGATACTCTGTTTTAATAATATGGAATATAAATTTTTATTTGAGGTGGGGGCCATTAAATATGGTCCATATACATCAACCAAGTTACCCTGTATGTGAACAATTGGGGAAAATTTAATTTATATGGCATAAAAACTATCATACATCATCTAATATCACAGATTCAACTGATTCACAATTCAACCACATTCCGGTTAGTAGTGGAGAATAGTGTGATACATGAATTCAACACCCAGTATGCCATAAGTTAGTGTCTTCCAGTAAGAGAATTAAATATGACATGTTGAATTAGTTATAGTTTAGATCATATAAATTAAAATGTAAACATAAAATTAACGAAAAATTCATAGTTACTGAATATGAATAATAATATCCAATAATATAATAATCAAATAATTTTCACAAGAATATAAAAAAATATGAATTAAAATAAAAAATAAATGGATCCTATTAATTCCCAAACACCTCTAATATTGGTCTATGAGTTTGAATATCATCCATCAACCAAGGAACTATATTGTAAAAAATATGTGTATTTACATCATCCAAATATTTGGATGAATAAGAGTTATGAAAAATTATTTCCAATGTGTGGGAGCTAAAAAAACGTATGAGTATAAAGGATTATATTTAAAAATTATTCAATTAAATTATTTATTTTTATAATTATGAGTATTCAATATAATTCAAAATTTATTATAATGTTGTTTGATTATAAATGTGAAGATGAGAAAATACTTTTTATAAATGATCATTTATGTCCATGGTTCATTAAATTATTAAGGGAGATTATAAGCCATGTTAATAGTTTCTATTTTATTTTTAAACATTTTAAATCAATATAACTAAGTGAGAAACTGATATTAACATTTATGAAATGTTTCATTATGTCGTAAATGTGTAGAATTGAATAAAATTATGTTGTTAAATTATAGAAACCATCTTTCACTTTTGGAAATTATAACCTAGATACAAAAATCTCATTGAAGACTCGTGAATACTAACATCTTCTATTTTTATAATATTCAAAGAGGATATATCTCCTCATATCATATTAAGATTATAGAGATAGAATCTAAAAAATGAACTATGTCAGATTGATCCTTCATTATTGTTAGTATATGTTCTTCACACAATTGATGGGATGGTGTAAAGCACATAAATTTTCCATGTGAGTAGCCAAGAATCATATATCGATGATATAGGATATTTATAGAACTTTTGGATAATCTAGATTATGATTATATTTCTTATTTAGATCCAATACATGTCGATGATGGGTGAATTAAATCTTCTATTTAAAAAATGTATCATTTAACATTTTGGTCAATTTTATTTTTCATGGAAAATTGAAATGAATCCAATAATTTGATAAATATCGGAAAGGGTTATTTTATACTTTTTAATTTAAATCTGGATCCATAATTTAATTTTTATAATTACATTGTTTATTCTTTACCTCATGATCCTTCACCCTATGTTTTAATGCTTAATATATGGTATATAAAATGATTTATTTAAAAAAATTCAAATCATAAACCATGTCACAATAAAAATAGGTGGCTATTTAAATGATATTGGATTCTTGATAAATAGGATAATCTATATCATGGATTTTTTTATCATTCATCCCAATATCAATGTATGTGATAATTTCAACAACTAAAAAATGTTTTTCTTCTTGTCCCTTGGGATGAATAATATCTTAGGGTTGATTGATTTATAATTTATCACACCTCACAAGCCCAAATTATAGAATAATTTAAAACATTTTAAACATTCAAGATCCATATTAAACCACACCATTTTATATAGTTTAACCATTTGGAATGTTATAACACATAAATTACTAATTCTTGTAGTCACCCCCAAATTAACATATTATCATAGACATCTAATTTAATATATGACAACTAATAAATTCAAATTAATATGTAATAAATGGTATAGGGTGACTCTATGGATGTTATAACCTATAATTTCAATATAAGAGTGATCCACTATATACAAATCCACTCATTAAGATATTCTACTAAATAACGTAGGAAAATAGATTTTTTCCATAAAAACATTTCTCAATTGCCACTTATCTCATATTCACTGTACAATAAATCGACAATTTGAAATGACTATAATGAAATTGGATATAAAAAATAAAGACATACAGAAATTCTACATCCTATCCTCGTTATCTGAGAAATATCTAGAAGAATAGTGGATATTTTTTTGCAAACGTTCTTATAAAGTGATAAATGGTCATGTTCACTTATTTGGGAGAGAAATAAATATTCTATTATGAATCCTTTGGGGTACAAAATACACACTCATAATAGAAATTAATCCTATATATCTCCCATGTTTCTTTATACTCACAATTTTTAAGATGACAAATTCTCCACCAATTTCATGTTTTTCTTCTATATAGATTAATTACAAAAGGAATATAATAATTCATAATTGAGTGAACTAATAAAAATTTGATCTCAAACTATTATATATTAATTTTTCATCTAATTTATACTATATTACATAAAAATATAAAAAACCTCCCCTAATAATCCCTAAAAAACATGCACAATTGATAATCCCTAATAGGTCCATTTAATAGATCATTTTCTACAACATTATTTTCATATAATCAGGCCAATGTTATTCTATTTCATCAAAAACAAATCATATTTATAGCATGAGAAAAACATAAGATCCCATTTTTTTACTGGTGGAAAAATTCCTAGTTTATTTTCACATTTAACTAGGTAAACATGCCATGTTATAAAATAAGATTTGGAATTTAAGTTAATGAGTTGGAAATATTCTACATTTTTTGTTTTTCAATTATTTTTAATTTCTGAAATATGTATAATTAATCTTGGTTAATTTTTAATGAGTTTTTTATGTTGTAATGGTAGCTAATTGTACAAACCATTTGTATGGGCCACACAACCAGGTATATTTTCTTTAGAAAATTTTAGAGGGGGTTTTAGGGATTGCGATCATTTTATCAAATTGTATGATCACTAATGATATGGGTGTATCATTGTATAGTATATCCACATGGTTGGTTCATGGATATCCAAACCATAAGTAAAAAATTCTTGTCCCATTAAAAATATGTAAATTATAATTTTACCATTCCAAAAATTTTACTTTCCAACTCCCAACCCATCCAATGTTTTCTCTCCCTCCAATAGCTAAATGAGCATCCTCATTTTTTCCATCAAGGATTAGATGATTCTCCTTCAAACAGACCCTAAATCAATAATCATCTGGTGAGTTAGATGTATACCAGTTATTATTTGTTTCCACTTCAGTTCATTATAATATTATAATATTATATTAGATTTTATTGTCATTTTAGGTTATATGGACTATTTTGGAGTATTTTGTCCATTTTGTTCAATATCTCTCTACATAGAATGAATAAAATACTTATATATGATGATTGAATATTCCATCATACTAGGTATGTGGTCTATTTTTTTTAATCTTTTTTCATTTATAAAATGTTTATTCATGTCGCAGGACTGTTATTTTTTTACATTGATTCAATATTGTGTAATACATTAAATTATATTCTTAGAATATATCAAAAATTAAATTTAGGACCCTTACATGGTTTTCGGTCATCAAACTCTAGTCTTAGAACCTCTTATGTTGAGTTTGAAATTAATTACAATTCATACTCTCCCCACCTTATGAAGGAACAACCCCTTTGGTGTGTTCAACAAATTTTTTATCATAGTTTTAAATGTCCATATGAAAAAAATATCCTATGATTGGTTTATTATGTCAATTGAGATGTTAAATTGTGGATAATTATCACCTCCCCCTTAATGGTTTATATGGTTCAATTGGTTAGTGAAATCATATGAATTTATTTGGTAATTTATTATTAAAATGAATGACAATTATTTGGGATATGGAAATGGTTCACCCATGGAATTATATGAGATTTTGCTGATAAGTTATTTTTAGGTTTTTTCTATACACCCTTATTTGTTCTTAACCCATTGTGATCTATAACTTCATGAATAAACTTCCAAAATGGGTTATTGGTTAATTATTCTGGTTGATTTGATGAATGGTCTTCAATTTTTTTAAATGAAGTGGTCGAATTTAATAGCTTAAATTGATAATTGTGACCCCCCCCCCAAACCCATAATATATTTTGGAATGAAGTAATTTTTTTTTTAATATTAATAATTATTTTGGTGTAAACAATGAAACTCAAATCAAACAAATTAATGTCAAAATAAATTAAAAGAGAAACCATTATTTATTTAGTAATACACTAAAATGATTCATTGTAATAAGTATTCCATGTTAACATTGTATTTAATATGACATTTGGTTTTGGTGATGGTCATAAAATTTTATAATCATTATGCATTTCTCTATTTTATGTATTCTGGTTTTTTAATTATATAATGAATTTCAAATGAAATAAAATGTTTTAAATATATTAATGTTTTATCTTTATTTAAATGAAAATATGGGTTCAAATTGACAATCTATTTTATATTTGGATTTTAATAACAATATAATAATAGATATTGTTTTTATTTTAAAATGGGTTCTAATGAATAAATATTTTAGGAATTTTTAATTGATGTTGAAATTTATATATTGAAATTTATTTTTTTGTAACTAAAAATGAATAAAAACATATGGAAATAATGGAAATTAAAATAATAAGGAATACATTTTCCTTAACATGTTCTGTTTTTAAAAAATTAAAAAATAGATCCTATATGTTCTATGTGTTTATTGAAGTTTTATTTTGGTAAAAATATCGGTCAGTACCCACCCAACTAAGGGATTCCTTCACGGCCATGCCCTCAAGGTCTGGTGGACTTCTCACATAGAACCCAGCAGTCAGATAACACTTGGGAAGTGTATTCAACGATCATGCGAAGTTTCCCACATGCTATGCAAGGTGAGGCCTAAACGTGCCCAGAGACCCATGTATAGGGCCTCGTTAGGCGCAAGCATGTGCTGAGGTAGGTCGCGCAATAGCACGCGTGTGGGTTGGCCAAGGCCTGTGGTGTGGGGGTCCTGTCTGTATGTACCTTGTAGTGTGTGATTTTTTTATTTGTATATGGAAGTGGCATTGATATATTTAAGGCAGTCTAAAAATCGTTTCTGCTTCGATGTGGGATGCAATTTTTTTAGAAACTCAATCTAAGACCTTGAATTAAGACACTATTAATCTTGGTTGCTCATATTATTAAAACTCCAAGTTTCCCAGCAATCTTATGATCAAGCAATGATATAATATCAATTATCCATCCTTTATTAATAACCAACAAAACATTCCTCAACTTTCTGATCAGATTCAGTCAATTTTGGTCATCTATTATTTTTCCAAACTTCTCCCTTTCTTCTTCTTCCTCGCACCACACCAATAGATGTCACTCTATACACTAATCCTTCCACCCCTATGAGTCCTCTTATTCCTCTCCATAGACCATTATTCCACATTACCCTTTCATCAAGTCCTCAAGGTTGTTTCATTTTAATACATACCTGAACCATTTTTATGCATGTTTTCCATTAAATATATATATATTATCAAAAGATCGATCCCTTTATGATTTTTACTAATTACAATTTTTGTTTTTTCTAAATAAATAGATTTGAATTTATTTATGTCTCTTATTTTTTTTAATGATTGAACCATTGTATATAAATGTATATATAAAAAGTTTATATAAACCGATTATATAAACCTTTATTTACACCTTACAATACGGGGTTTTCTCTTCCCAAATCCTCTCAAAAAACTGCTTGATTCCACTCCACCTTTGTGTTAATGTAATGTCTTATTTCATTTTTTTAATTAAACCCTATATGAAATATTTTATATTGTTGATGCTCCTTTCGTCACAGGGTCTAAACGAAATGAAAAGGGAAATACCTCAAACAAAGAAGATTCATCTTTTGAATAAACATCAAAAAAAGAAAAAAGGATGAACAATGAGAACATTACCCATAGGTCATGCAAGTTCCATCATGGTCGTGCAAGTATACTTGCGCGCCGCCCAAATAGTCATGCAGTTGGCTTGCGTGCACTCTTTGAAAATCGCCTAGGGTCTTCTCCAGCCTATAAAACCCCCGGTGGGCCCCCCATTTGAGGAGTATTTTTTCCAGAATTCAGATATAGAGCTCTGAACTCCCAAGTCTCTTCTTCAAGTCTTCTGTACACTTCTAAGGTAATTCTTTACCAAGAATGGAAGGTCTAAACTAGAAGAATAAGGTCTATGTGTTAGAATTCACTAATACTTGCATGCCTAAGTGTTTTACCCTTAAGGGAAATGGACACACTTGCACGCCTCCTTACCTACTCATTGAAACTTGCATGCCAATCTTCTGGAAGTACCTCGGGATAATTCTAATAGCTTTGGTCAATGATCGCCCATGTATTACTCTACTGGTTAACCCTCACCCAAGTATATAGGTGTCGCACAAGTATACTTGCGCGACTAAGACTTGTGCGCCCATGCAGTACTTCTGCGACCCCCATGGACTTGCACGCCCTTCTATTTTTGTGTTCCCTTCCTGCCAATTTCATCTCTCTTATGCCATTCCACCTCTCCTATTCAAGATTCAGTCTTCAAGACACTCTTCAAATCCATTTATGGAATGTTTTCTTGATTGAATTCCTTATCTGAAAGGAATTTCGTGGAACATCTCTCAAAATATAGTGATTTACACATCTTTATGTCACTAAAGATTGATATTTCATTCATTCAACCTCATCCTTTAAGATGAGAGAACCCCTTAAACTAGGCCTCCTTTTCAGGAGTAAGCCCCAGTCCAAATTCTCAATAATTTTTGGCATCCTCCTTAGGAGTAAGCCCCAAGTTCTCATTAATTTGGGCATTCTTTTCAGGAGTAATCCCCAAGTCCCCTAATCTGGGCATCCTCCTTAGGAGTAATCCCTAGTCTTAATGTTCCCAAATATGGTAATTCTCCTCAAGAGTAAGCCCCAACCATAATTCTCTTAAAATTGTGCTTCCTTTTCAGGAGTAATCCCCTGTCTCAAATATGGGCATCCTCCTTAGGAGTAAACCCCAGTTCCCTTAATTTTCAAATCCCTTTAACCTGGGACTCCTTTTCAGGAGTAAGACCCAGTCTTAATTTCTGTTAACCAGTCATAATTCGTTTTGATATGGGCTTCCTTCTCATGAGTAAAACCCAATCATAAGTCCCCTTTTAACTTGGGCATCTTCCTTAGGAGTAAGCCCCAAGATTAGAGTATCCAAATCTTCATGAAGCACATATACCATTATGGACCCTGTTCCTGGATTTCTTCCAAGAAGTAAATCTTAATCCTCATTTATTTTGGGCAGTTATACATACATAATCCCCACATCATTGCATCTTTCATGGCACAATTGTCTGGTGTTACCAATACCTCTGGTTTCTCACACCGAGCATGACTCATGTGAGCTTAGAGTGTAAAAGTAATCATGACATATTTATTTGAGCCATCAATCTTGCATAAAAATCATACTCCCTTACTCGAACTACGTGGGTTCTGATTCCTTCTATAAACAAGGATACGTAGGTAGACCATCTGCAGGTGAGATCCCAACTCTGAAATGATCTATGTCTTTCTGAATTACAATAATCGTCAAGTGCCCCACTGAGTGACTTTAAAACCAGCATGGTTATCATAATAACAAAGAGAATTTTACATAATGTATTAAAGGATACCATTGACTAAGAATCTCTAAACAAACACATATTATTCTCTATTGATGAAGAACCTCGAATACATATAAAAGATTCTCTAAATTTCATACATATTTATCATTGATTGTCAGATCTAAAGGAAAGATCATTTTAATACTTGGTAATGTAATAAGGATTCAGGAACATAACATAAATTTATAAAGAGAGTCCTGGAGTATACAATAATTCCCCTAAAAAGGTGTGATGAGTCTGACCTCCCATCCACTCGACCTATGCAAATTCCTAAGCCTCATCAGTCCACAACTAATGAGAGCCTACCTTTGTAAAGTAGGTTCAAATGGATATGGAATCATTGGATGTTTTTCGGTTCTACGAACAAACCCATTAGAAATCGCTTGGAATGTTTGAATCATAAATCAATGAGATCATCCCCAAATCCAGAGAGAAACAAAAAATGATGAACCCGATGTGAATCCTTAACCAAGTTAAAATGATGTTTTTCTTATTTGTTAGGCCCCTATTTAAACTCAATGAGAGGGCCAACAAAACAATCAAGAACATATTTTCTCATCCAAAAGATGTAGTGTCCAGAAATATCTTGATTATGTCTGTTATATCAAACATGCACTCTTTTCCAAGATCTTCTACATTTCTAGAATGGATTCTCTTAAGTTCACATCTGTGAATACCTCTGCTGTGAAAACCTCTGCTGCGAATGCCACTGCTGCTACTTCTCCTGGATCATCATCCACTCTGAGAATGACATCACCTACTCATCATCTTCAACACTAGGTATCAAATGCACAGGTTAAGGAGTACCGTCAAAATGGTACTATTCCAACTCTGGAGGCTGCTCGACAAGCTTTCCAAGTGAACAATTTACCATGTTCATCCGGATAGTGACGACCAGTGATCAAGAAGTAGGCGGTGCTAACCACCGTCTCCAACCGTTTCAGGTAGTTATCCCCGGAATGAAATCAACATTCACTCCCATATTCTGAGGAGGTGAATGAGCAGGCCCCTCAGGGCCTTAATTCCAGGAGACAGGAGTCCTTCCTGAGGTCTCCCATCAACAACCGCCGCCAGATTCGTGCGGCAGTGTGCCCTCAACAAGATGAGGGTATCGACTCCAGGCGTTCGGCTCAGGTTACTCGAACCCGAGAAGGAAAGACGAATCGCTAGAGGTGAAATCCGGTCAACAGTGAGTAGGTTCTTATCTCTGCCATCTCCGAAGAAGTCCACCAACCTAACTTGATGGAAAGCAATGAGTGGACACACACACCCGTCCGTTTTAATTCCACTGTCCATCAGACTCATCTGGCAGCATCATGCTAATCCCACCAGGCAATTTTGGTGGAGTACTATAGACAGCAACATACACCTGTTTATAAATCATCAGCTAGTCAGCAGGATCGTCTAACTACATATGATGGATCTCATCAACCATGTTTGGTGAAATACACTCAGTAGGAACATACACCTACTAGTATTGATCAAGCCTACCAACAGTCTCGTTTGGTAGCACCATGAGAGGTCAGTCTGAAAGCTCCGGTGACAATCAGAAGGTAGACTCAACTCTTTGCCCCCACACATGAGTACTGTTAGGATTCACTGACCGGAAAAGGAGGACAGGAGCAGGAACACACACCTTCTCCAAGCATGGAATGGACGTATATCCTCGTTCCGGCAGCTGAAGTCACCAAGCATATTTTATCAATGGTGAAAGAGCAGAAGCAAATCCCTGCTCATATTATGGATGCCTTCCAGGATATTATAACAGATTCAGCAGCATCTCAAGGAAAGACAAATAAATCTATCCCTACCAGTGGAGTGACTCATCAACAATTCACTCCGGAACAGACACACATATCTGTTCTAGTCCAAGAGGGTTGTGGGGCGTACTCCCCTGTATCATACGGACAACCAAGTCAGGCATATACACCTGATTTGAGTGGAGATTGTCAGCCTAACCTGACCATATCTCCTGATCAGGCACATAAACCTGCTCAGAGTATCCACTTTCATCAACAATTGGTTTCCAAGGCAAGTAAGAAGGCGTCTAAGAAGAAGACCCACCTAGCACAGTCAAGAGATCAAGATCCAATCTATAATAAGTCCTTTCTTGATGCTGGAGTTCTTGAAGCCCTTAGATAGTTATCTGTTGGAATCCAAGATTCCAATCCCTCATTTCCCAATAGTGGGAACATTAATTCCAAAGTTCTTCAATAGAAACTTCCTCATGAAGGCTTTCTTCATGACAGTTCTGTCGATCTCGAAGTTTCATCTTTAGATGAGAGCCACAGGAACCCTCTATGTGGTCAGAAGACCAAGGATCAAGAGATCTCATCCTTTTCTGTAACCCACCATGGTGGTCCTCCCAATTATGATGAATTTTTCTGTGAAATTCCTCTCCACAATAGTGATGCACATTTTCCATAAATTGATCCAGTGTACAATGTAGTGCTAAGAAATCCCTCTTATCTTGAGGCACTTGAAAATGAAAAAACAGTCATTTCTGATGCTTCATCACTAGCAGGTGAAATCCTTTCTCAACCAGAAGATAGCCCAGGGTGTAGGTCATTCTCCGATCCACCCCTAAGTCATGCATCTTCTAGTTTGATCAGTGATTTCTCTACCAATCTTGTTGAATCTGATGAAGCAACAAGGAAGCATCAGCTCTGGTCTAATCAGGTAGAAGAATCTTCATTGAATGATAAAGAAGAGATGATGAACATGAGAAAACAACTGGAAAAATATGAATTGCCAGTCATGTTTTGGCCTCTGGCTGAATCTCAGTATGACATTCCAGAGATGTTGACGGAAGATGGAATTAATGATATTCGTCTCAACATATGGAAAATTCTTTGTTAGTTGAAAAAGAAAGTATTATCTTATGATAAATATGAAAATCATGTTAAGATAATAGAAGGGATACAACATCAGATTGATTTGTCATCTCTATCAGTCTCTCGATATACGAAGGCTGAAAAGAAGCAGAGATCCCTTCAACATTCATGCCTTGGTGCACTAATAAGATTGTTCCAGTTAATTTCCAATGCCTCATCTGGTATTCATGTCAGAGGATGGGGTGTTCATGGAGCACTATTTTTTCATTGTGCTCTCTAGTCAGCAAAGCCCGCAAAAAATGGTCTCATGCAATGTTATTGCCTGTGGCTGGCCACAGTCAATGGGTTTTTTTTGTAATCAAAAGCTTGCCTAAGAATAAGCCTCAACTAGTTCTTCTCAAAATCAAGAATACAGAGAACAAGTTTTTGAATTACTCCAGCATCAAGAAAACAAGAATATTGAACAGGCCTCTCGTATGGAGAAAACACATCATCAAGTGACAGAAGTGTCAGAAATCATCCAACGGTCTTTTGAAACGGGTGATAAAAATGGATGTCAATTGATGCATCCATATAATTTCAGGACTAAGGTCCGCATGATCCATAGAGATTTCAAGAAATTCTCAGATATAGCATGTCAAGATCCACCCTATCTTGCCAGACTGGGGACTCTTTTAACCCAACCCTCAGAATCAACAAATAGGATTCAAGGAGTTGAGCAAGAACAGCAGGAAAAGCCCTAGTCCACCGGACTGGGGACTTTTTCAAATCCTAAATTCTTTCTTCAATGAAAGTCGGTCTTTTCTCAATTGGGGAAGAAGCCTCAAGAGGAATGGAGAGCCAAATTATCAGAAGATTCTCTCTAAATTACGGTTCTCCAAGAAGTTCCTGGGGGATCAAATCAACAAAAGGAAATGTCTCATCAAATACATAGAAGAAGAAAATATCGCAGGAATGCTGATATAAGGGATGCAATGCATTATGCATCAATTAATGTCATCAATGTCATTATTACTGATCCACCAGATGAGGTTCACTAAAAGGGATCAGATGAAGAGGTTCATGCTCAAGAAGTTGTACGCATAGACACAAATGAAGAAGGTGTGAGTACATGAAATCAAAGGCTTACCTAGAATCTAGTTAATCCTTCAAGTAACTCACTTCCCCATCTCCGAAAGGTGTCAAATAAGGGGAAAGGAAAGAACCAGGTTACATACCCTTCCTCTTGAGAAGGCCAATCGCTCTCACTAGATCAAAGGTTTGTGCAACAAGAGGAATAAATGAAGGAATTAAGAAGGATGAATGCAGAAGTACTTCAGGGTAGTCTTACTCATAAGCGTGCTGGAGTCAGTCAGCCAAGGGAGTTTGTTGTAGCTATAGAGATGTATCAAGAATATCCTTCTCTATCAGTACACCCTCATAGGTCTAATCCTACAGTTCAAGTGAAACAACAATCGGTGGTGCTACCATCAGTTGCAGTACCAGCCACCATACCTGTCCAGACTCCAATTATTGCACCTTCCCAAGTCCATGTTCAACCGGATGTTTCTCAAAAGTTAATAACTACCATTGACTCATTGACACCTCAGTTAGAGACTATGGAAGGGAAGCGTGTGTAGGTTCAACCAGAAAAGAGAGCTTACCCTGAATGGGTAGATTCAATCTCTCCCCCATAAAGTTTTGGGAACCATGTATTCCCTATTTTAAATGGATCAGGTGATCCTGAACAGCATTTGACGCATTAGGTGTCTTGTTGCGATCCTATGATGGGAACTCTGGAACATCAAGAAGCAGTGAAACTCAGATGCTTCGTGCGAACCTTGCAAGGACTAGCTTTTGTTGGGTATACAAGCTTGTAATCCCGGTCAATTACCAGATGGGAAGATCTCAGTCAAAAATTCCTTCTCCAATTTAGCCCAACGTTGCCAAAGACAATAGTTTTTTATCTTAAAAACTGTAAGCAAAGGGAGAATGAAAGGGTATCATATTTCATTGCTTGCTAGAAGGGATTAACATATTCCCTAAGCTTAGCACTCCCTCAAGAAGAATTGTTTCCAATCTGTGTGGAAAATCTGCGTGATGAATTACGCACATCGTTGATCCCTGTGAAATACACAAGAGGGTTTTGAGATCTTACTGTAATCTCTCAACAGATTGAATATTCTCTTATAAAGACTAAGGACAAAGCTCATATAATTCCATCATCTCTAGGAAGATGAATGGGTAAAGTATAAACTGCTATAGTTGTGCTTAAACAAGCACCTGTACCTGCTTCTATTTCAAAACCTTCATCTTATCGAAGGGATCCATCTCTTGAGCGCCAAAAACAGAGGCCATTCCATCAAGATGATCAAAGAGATCAAAGATGAAAAAAAATTGAGGATTTGAAAAGAAAAGTTTACTCTTTCTAAAATGAACAAGTTCCTGGTTATTTCATTTTGGCTCTGGAAAATAACTTGGATCAATTGCCAAGGCCCAAGAGGCCAAACAAGGAAGGAGATAAAGACCGTCCCAACTATTTCTCGTTTCATCAAATGTTGGGGAATCCCATTCAAGAGTGTTTTGTTTTCAAGGACCTCCTACAAAAAATGATCGATTTGGGACAAGTTAAACTGAAAGGTTCTTCAGCTCAGGTAGCATGTGTTACTACTACAGTTCCAGAGGAGGAAGGTGAGTGGCAAGAAGTTAAGAACAAAAATGCACAAAAATATGATGATTGGATGGTTAGAAAGATGATCAACCAAACTCATGCTATTTTGTGAACACAATTGAAGAAACCAACTATGCATTCTACCATAAATGTTGTAGCAAAACCGTATTCATCAGAGGGAAAATCCTCAAATAAACGGCACAATTCCAAGAAATAGGAACAATCAGAAGAAGAAGAGTATGAGTTAAAGCCTAAGCTATCTTTAACTCTGGTAGATTTCATGCCATCTACTTCGAATCCACGAGCACTGCCCCACCAAACGTCATAGCCTAAATAGACTAATCAGGAAGAGTCTTCATCGGATGAAGAGTTGATCTTCGGTTCTATTAATATGATTCAATTAACAGGTCCATATTCCAGTCACAGTTTCAATTTTGATGAGCCTGAATTCCCTGTATCAAACAGAGGAATCAGAGGAAGTTCAAGAGGCTCAGGATATAGGGGAAGATGTGGATCTTTTAGAGGCCACTATTCCAATTCTACCCCTTCTAGAACTATGTATGCGGCATAAACTCGTGGAAGATCCCTTCAGCGAGCTCAATAAGAACAAGCATGTTCTTCCACCAATAGAAAATTAGGTCTTGGAATAGTTATTCTGGAGGATCGGTTGAAGGTTCCATATTCTTCTTCTCAGTAATTAAATATACCTAATCGGTCTAATATTCCAAATCCAGGAGTATTACCAACTCCTATCCCAGTACAAGATGCATCAAATTCCAAAGCATCAACTTCCAAGGCACCTGCTAAACCACATGTTCCTGTTGGGAAACACAGACCTTTGGATCAAAAGTATGATATATTGAAACACCTGTCCCAAGTACCGGTCATGTTATCAATTCTAGATTACATGAATTTATCAAAGGATTTTTTGGGAAGCACTCATCGAGGCTTTGTCAAGTCCTCAGGAGTTTGTGACTGAAATTGCTGCAGCTGAAGTCTACCATGTAGAGAATAATCCTGCAGAATTCCATGTAGTAATATCTTTTACTAATGAAGATGAAGATGATGTCGTGCATGGACATATTAGACCTTTGTACTTATCTGTAAAGTTCAATGTAATAGACATCCGAAGAGCTTTCATTGATAATGGTTCATGAGTCAACCTCATGACCATTCGTACACTTTGTCGATTGGGCCTCACAGAATCTGATTTATCTCTTTAAACTATGATGTTACAAGCATATGATAAAAATGAACAAGAACCACTGGGCGAGATTACACTCAGAACTCAGTTTGGAGATCTTGTATCCAATTCAGATTTCATGGTTTTTGATCAAGACTCAGTCTTCAACATCTTTCTTGGTAGACCCTGGCTACATCAACATGCGGCTATCCCTTCATCATACCATCAATGTCTCAAGTATTGTTTTGATGGTCAAGTTGGGACATTGTATGGTGATAAGGCCCCATTCAATACATGTGAATCTTAATACATTGAGGCAGAATTCTATCACATGAAGGGAAAGGAGGAATCCACAACAAAGGGGATTACCAAAGTTAATGCTCCCTATGGTTTGGAAAAGATTCCAGTAAACTCATTAGCACATGTGAGTACAGATTATGTGATGTCTATCAGTCAAATTGATAGGATAGACCCAAATCAAAATACTCTTAAGGAAATATCCATAATGTCAATTACGGCAATCGATCCAGACAACATGGGAGAAATTGGTGATCCACCAGGCAATGATGAAAGCTCAAATGGAGATGTCTTCATTTCATCTACTGAAATCCAGCAAGTCTATACTTCGCCAACCAGGCTAGAAGAAGTTATAGAAATACCATAGGTGAACGATTATGTTGATTCTCAATTCATCATCTCCTCTTTATTTCCCAAGGAAGACCCTTCATCATCAATCGGGTGGGAAATGGAAGCTTCTTCTTCAAGATATGCAAATTTTAACATCTCTTCTGATCATGGAAATTCCGCTTCATCATCTATTATGCAAGTAAATACAATGGAAATAACACATGTTGAAGAAGAAGAGGAATATCTCATAGATTCTCCTCCAGTATTTGAAGAGGGTATCTCTACTACCGTGGATGAACTCAGAGAAATCAATCTGGGTACAAAAGAAGATCCACGCACCACTTTAATTAGTGTAGCTATGACTCTTGAAGATCAAGAGATGTATATTTTTTTTCTCAAGAAAAATCGATATATATTTTCTTGGAACTATACAGAGATTCCAGGGCTTTATCCTGATGTTTCCACACATCATTTAGGTTTTCCAAAAGAACATTGAGGATTCAAACAAGCTGCTAGAAGAACACACCCAACCTATGCTTCCAAAATTGAGGCTGAATTGGATAAGCTTATCAAAGATAACTTCATCATAGAAATTCAATATCCCAAGTGGTTGGATAATATTGTCTCAGTGAAAAAGAAGAATGGGAAAATTAGAGTTTTCATTGATTTCAAAGATCTTAATTGGCACTATCCTAAGGATGATTTCCCAGTTCCGATTACAGAACTTTTAATCGATGCAACAGCTGGCTATAAAGCACTTTCCTTCATGGATGGATATTCAAGATATAATCAAATCCGAATGGCTCTAGAATATGAGTAATCTACAGCTTTCAGAGCCCCTCAAGGTGTGTTTTGCTATCAGGTAATGCCCTTTTCCCTAAAGAATGCAAGCGCAACATATTAGCGTGCCATGCATCATATCTTCAAACCCTTTTTAGGGATGTTTGTCGAATGTTATGTGGATGATTTGGTGGTCAAATCCAAACAACGTTCTAATCACTTGGTTGATTTGTAAATCATATTCCACAAACTTCGGCAACATAATTTGAAGATGAACCCCTTAAAATGTGCTTTTGGGGTAACCTCAGGGAAATTTCTCGGCTTTTTTGTACACCATCGTGGTATTGAAGTCGATCCTGAGAAGACCAATTCAATCCTTGGTATGTCACCTCCTTGAAATTTGAAAGAATTAAGAGGAATTCAAGGAAACTTAGCCTATATTTATCATTTCATCGCCAATTTTGCAGGAAAACATTTACCCTTCACCAAATTTATGAAGAAGGGAGTCACTTACCAGTGGACTGAATAATGTCAAGAAGCATTCGATATTCTCATGAAACTCCTCTTGAGTCCACTGGTACTTATTCCACCTGTTGAAGGAAGGACACTTATCCCTTATGTGATAGATTTAGAGCAATCATTGGGTGCCTTTCTTGCTCAGTAGAATGATGCTGGGAATGAAAACACCATCTACTATCTCAGTCAGACTATGCTTAAAGCAGAAACCCGATATTCAAGTATTGAGAAGTGCTGCCTAGCATTAATATTTGTAGTTCAGAAATTGAGACACTACCTGCAACATCACGAGGTCTAATTGGTATCTCGCAATAACCCGCTCAAATTCATCCTTAGTCATCCAATGCTTATAGGACGTCTGGCAATGTGGGAAGTTATCTTGCAGCAATTTGATATTCAATATGTGTCTCAAAAAGCTATATAAAGGGCCAAGATCTGGCTGATTTCTTGGCTGAACACCCTTCAGTGGAAGATACATCTTCAGATATTGAACTCCCTGATGAGGAAGTATTCTCTATTCAAGAAAGTATTCAAACATGGGAAATGTACTTTGATGGTGCTTCCCGAAGTCCAACAGGAAGGAAAATGGAAAATCCTAAATTTAACAAAGTTGTCTTGGGAATTGTTCTCATTTATCCAGAAAAGGCAGTGTTACCCTATTCATTCACATTATTGGGAGGTGGTAAAAATAATGAAGCAGAATACCAAGCTCTCATCGTAGGATTAGAGTTAGCACTTTAAGCACAAGTGAATCACTTAAGGGAGAAAGGTGATTCAGACCTGGTAATCAAACAAGTCAATGGGGATTATGCCATCAGAAAAGAAGAACCAATCCCTTTGTATGATTACGTAAGAGAGTTAATGGTGTAATTCCCTTCGGAACCGACATTTTCTTATATCCCAAGATCACAAAATGCTCAAGCTGATGCACTGGCTAATATAGCCACAGCTCTGGCAGATCCAAATCGGGACTAGACAACCATCAGTATGGCCCACCATCATACAATTTCACCTTATGTTTGAACCAGAACAGAGGAGATCAATGAAATTAGTCCCATTCCTGAACCATATGGTCATACTACAGGATGGATGACACCTATCAGGGAATACCTTCAAAATGGAACACTTCCACATGATAGAGCCGGGAAAGAACAAATCTGGCAACATGTGGTCAATTTTACTCTTTATGATAGCCCAGATCACCTAGAAAAAATTCTCTACAAATGTGGTTTTGATGGAGTTCTCTTCATATGCATTGATGGTGAAGAGACCATGCATGTTATGAAAGAAGTGAATGCAGGAGTCTGTGGTGCCCACCAGTCTGGACATGGACTGTCTGATTAGATTCGAAGGCTTGGATACTTTTGGCCTTCAATGATATAGGATTGTGTTGATTTCACAAAGAAGTGTCATTCATTCCATGTACATGCCAACTTCATTAATCAACCTCCAGAGTTTCTTCATATAGCTAAATACTCGTGGCCATTTTCCACATGGGGAATGGATGTGGTGGGACCTTACCCTTCAGCTATGGCCAAGCAGTTTAAGTATATTCTTACTACTACTGACTTCTTTTCCAAATGGGCAGAGGAAATACCCCTCAAAGAAGTTAGTTCTAAATGCATTGTTAGCTTCATCAAGTCTAACATTATTACCAGATTTGGTGTCCCTCATACCATATTGATGGACAATGGCACCAACTTCTGTTCATCTGTGGTGAAGAAGTTGTATCAAGAATACAACATCAAATCCAATCATTCATCTCGGTATCATGCAGTGGCCAATGGCCAGATAGAAGCCTTCAACAAGACTATGTCAAATATACTTCAAAATATGGTAGATAAAGATAAGAAGTCATGGCCTGATAAACTCTTTCATGCTTTATGGGCTTATCGAACCACCACCTGCAATGCAACGCGGTCAACTCCATATTCACTGGTATAGGGAACGAAAGCAGTCTTTCCCATTGAAATTCAATTTCCTTCGCTCAGAGTATCCATTTGTGATCAATTATCTACAGATGAACAATCACAAAAGCGATTGAATGAATTGGAACGGTTAGACAAGAAAATATTGTGCACTTTTCACCACTTGGAAGTTTATCAGAATCGAATAGCACGAGCTTTCAACAAAAAAGTTCTTATTCGTTCATTCATTCAAGGAGAACTGGTATTGGTTCTCAGAACTCTAATGATATGAGGAAATAAACCTCTCAAGCTTGAACCAAAATTGGAAGGACCTTATTCAATACATAAGTTCTACTCCAATGGAGCATATTCATTAATCTCAATGGATGGGGAACTCATCACTACTCCAACCAATGTCATATTTCTGAAGAAGTATTTTGTATAAACACAAAAATAAATTGTTACAGTCTATGCATACGACCTTAAGCTATTTGCATGTTCCTTTTGTCCAGCACGATGTTAAACTGCACCATCCAGAGTCCATGCATATGACTTTAAACTAATTTCATTTCTTTCATCCAACATGATGTTAAACTATAACGTCCTAGCTACATGATGCAAAACTATATAGAAGTCTCTTACGTCCAGCAAGATGTTAAACTTCATAACCAACGATACATGCATATGACATTAAACTATTCTCACTTTCATCCAACATGACACTAAACTATATCGTCTTTTTTTTTTGTTCAACATGACGTTAAACTGTGAAAAAGTTCCTAATACGTCTAACATGATGTTAAAATGTGTCCTCTTTTTTCCTTACTGCATGACATTAAACTACACAGTCCTCTTTTTGTCCAACATGACATTAAATTATATTGTTCCCATCGTCCTAAATACATGATGCTAAACTGTATAGAAATCCCTTAATATGTCCTACATGACGTTAAACTGTATTTTTGTCCCTACTACATGACACTAAACTGTACAACACCAATAGTCCTAACTGCAGGACTTTAAACTGCATAGTCCCTTCATATGTCCGAAATGACATTAAATTGTGCATCGTTAAGGTTATTGTTACCTCTTGTTTCTCACACCGAGTATGACTCATGTGAGCTTAGAGAAAATTTCAACCATAACACCCTCTTTGGGCCGCTAACCACACGTAAGTCCCAACATCAATTTTTTTAGGTCGTTGTCCCCAAGAACAACTTGATCACTAATTCATTTTTTTAATTGAACTACGCAGACATTGATCCTTGCCTTCCAGGCTGGGTACGTAGGCAACCTCCCAAGGTTCAATCCCAGAACCAATATCTTCACATCGGTTCACCTCCATATCATATGATGTTGATTCATGAAACCGCCCCCAGAATCAATATCTTTAAATTGGTTCATCTTCATCCTTTCTATACGATGTTAAACTGTACAACATTTTTTCCATGTATTAAAATAAACTACAATATTCATTGATACCCTCACCTGAGAGGGAATCATTATTTATATTGATTTTCAATCATGTTATATAGCAAAAATATTTATGTGCATACATGGCAATACCTAAACCTTCTATCTTGGATTAAACCATCATTTCACTAAAGTCCTCTTTCACCCTTCACATGTACGAACCAAATTTGTACAGAGGGTATTTCTAGAACTACGTGGGCTTGATTCCCATACTTATGGGATACGTAGGAACGTTTGAGTGTCCCTCAAATCCAGACCCAAGTCTTTTGGGCCTAACCCCAAATTCAACTTTCAGTCCCTTGGCTTAAAAGTCCCCATGAAAACACACACTGTGTATTTCTTATAATGGTCCTAACTCTATGAACCTAAACTAAGATCTCCAATCCTTTTGTCCCGCACGACGTTAAACTATAGTTCATGAACTACGTATGTGTAACAGCCCAAGTAAGTAATGAATAATAGATATTGTTATCTATGCCTATTCATGAATTAGATAGTGTTTTAGAGGCTTAAAATGAGAATAAATCCAATCTTAAGCATGGAATACTCTAATATTTTTAAAAGATTGTTTTACCGCCTTTTGATGGAGAATCATTTTTAAATATAACTTTTGACAATTTTATAATCTATATTTTTCAAAATAAAATTATTCTTTATGATTGGGACATTGAAATTTACTTTGGATAAATTTTTGGTATTTTTCTGATAATGTTCATTTTTAATGAATAGTGAAAAGTGTTGTATTTTAATTCAAACCCTCTTTTTAATCTAATTTATTTATATAGTTATATTATCTTTTTAATTGGTTTTAAAGTGAAATTAAAATATATTTTTACCATTTAATCCAATGGTGGTCATTGTAATTAATATCACTTTGATATTATACATAAATGAGTGTCAATCTTTTGATAGGTATTGTTTCTTAAAAACATGCTATTGGATTTGACAGTGGGATTTAATTATAAAATTAATTAATGAAACTTATATGTTATGAATTTGGTAAAATAGACATAATTTTTGAATTTTTAATATCAAATATAGCTTCGGGTGATTTTTTGGTATTTTTCTGAAAAACCTTAATTTTGATGAATAGTGAAACCACAAAGTGGTAGTTACAAAAACTGATTTTTTGTTTAAATGGAACTTTACCACTTCTGTGATTTGAATTTAAAAAATCCAATATAAATGATTTTCATTATTAAGTAAAATTTGGTTCAATGGGATAAAAATAATTTTTGATGAAAAGTAACTTTTAAGTTTTATTAATCGCGATTAAAGGGCAATTGGTGTGATTTAAGGTAAAAATGATATTATAATAAAATAAAAATATCTATACACTTATCCTAACCATATTGGATGAGTCATGTCCGACCAAGTAAACCCATGGGTCGATTTTTGGGACCCCATGGAGCCACTTGGGTAAGATAATGATATTAATGCCTTTTATTTAAAGTAAAAGTAAAAATGACACAAACATGGATTGTTTTACTAAAAAAAATTTACATGGGGTTATACAAGTCAGATTTTTAACTATAAATAATAATTGGAAAGATAAAAAGATTTCCTACATCATATTATTTTTTTTTATAATTTTTAGGCATTAAATAAATTAAATTATTTATGACATCGTGATGATAAAGTGATTACCTCATTATTTAATGATTTAAATAAAATGGAAAGATAATGTAAAATCTAAGACCTACACATGTAAAAAACCTATTGTATGTTTGTATTTAGATCCCTTATCACCTTATCCTTGAAACACATAAATATGGGGCCATTAAAATCTGAAACTCATTTGAAAATAAAGTAACATTTTATACCTTTCCAAGAGTGCCCCTCCTCTCCTCTTATAAAAGGCCCCCACCTATACCACCTTACCCACACCTATGAAGCCTTTGGCTCAGCCAATATATGATCATTTTGTCTCTAAACATCCCTCTACTCACCCTAGATGCCTTACCTTAGGCAGGAAGCTCTTCAAGAAACCCTTTTGGTTCAAACCAAAGGGAGTTACCCAATTTTAAGGTAATGTCTTCACTTGTGTTCATTTGTTTTATTTTGCTTCTCCAACCCCCTAAAATTTTTTTATTCCTTTATTTTGTAAAAACAACAGTATCTTCAATATACTAGTATGTTGTTATGATAATTATTAGAGATACACTTACACACACCTACATCTAATGGTTAAAGAACATACTGTTTCCATGGATGGCGAATTTCTGCCTCACGAAACGATGATTGGTCAATACTCTTATAAAACCTTAAAAGGTGGACATTAAGATTTCACTATATTTATATATGATATATAATATGTTTATGTTTTCCTTAATCTTCTTTATTTTTCATTTACGGCATACCTGTATGGTTTCTATTATGGGTAAACGTGATATCTTCATTTTAGGAAGTACAGACTACCGCCCCCTTAAAGTGATTTAATTTGTTAATACCATATGTGGTATGTATAAAGGATAGATGTAATGATATTATATATGATACCATACTGTAATTATAATACTATTATGTATCATTATTTTTTAATTCCATTAAATATGAAATAGAAATGGAAGTAGCATTCATGCGTACGTACGGCTTACCGTCTCCATGAACGGTGCATTTCATTTATTACCTCTAAATGTTATGTAATAATATAAATGAATGTATATAATGGATATATATGATATATATGATATCTAAATAATGAATATAATTCTGGATATAATGGATATTTTACCCCATGAACAAACTTGTAATTATAAAGAGTTTATTTTTGACTCAAGTACCAATGATCTTTAAAACAAGCGTTATTAACTTAAATAATTACATAGTGTTCATGACATGGTAATAAGTGATATAAAAGGAATAATTAACTTGAAAAAGGTTCTTAATCAAGTAGAAATTAACTCAAGTTTATTATTCAGGAGATTAAAGAACGATCAAGTCAAGTCGGACCCGAGGTAAGGGACTTAGTCTCAATCTCCTTTCATTGAGGCATATTTTATTTTAATCCAAGGCTTTCATTTATACGGTGTATAAACCCCTTTGAATTTTAATTTTATACAAAAGGAATATTTTTCTACGATGCGTTTTACAAAACTAAAAAAAGGAATGTTTCTTTTTACGTACGCGGTGACAACGACCTTTTCCGCCGCCGTGGGTATTATTTGTTCTTTGGCTTCCTCAACAAGCCATAATGTTTTTAAAATGAAATAAATACCATATACTCTTTTATGTATTTTGGTATCAAAAATGGTTTTTTATAATGTATTTTTTATGTCAATATATTTTAGTGATATATTGTGATCAAAGTGTGGAAATTCTTTCTTTCCATTATATTTGTTTTATGTCATATGATTTTATAATGGTACTTGGACATTTGATGGGTGGTTACGTGATAAACCATATGACGGGTGGTGCTGTGAATACCAGGATGGGTGGTTATGTTATAACCTTCAATTCATTGGGTATGGAAGTCGGCCGTATGGCTATTCCATTAAGTGATATGTGTGGAAGTCGACCGTATGGTTATTGTATTTAAGTATGTTTATGTCCCAAGTTACCTTTATATGTTATGTGTTTTTTAAATGGGTTTTATGGTAATAGTTTTGTTACAAAAGGGTAAGTAATGATATTTTATTCAGTGAGGAGTATTTACTACTCCATAAAGGTGAAAAGTATTACTTTGATAAAGTATTCATGGTTTACTTGTTGTTTTGAAAAACTAACAGTTTTCCTTATTTGTGTATCCCTTACTGAGCTTTTTATGCTCACCCCAAGTTTATTTTGAAATGTTTTTCACAGGACTTAATGTGGAATAGGTTCAAGGATGGGATCAAGGAAAAGTCATGCTATCTAAAACATGGAACTAGACATGTTTCTTTTTAAGAGTTTTTATATTATGGAAACTTAGTAGAAGTGTCTACTTTGTAATCTTTTGATATGTAATAGTTATGTCCTAATTTTCTAAAACTCTAAACCTGATAAAATCCTCAATGTGAATTATTCATTTAATTCAATATTAAGTAAGGTTTAAGGTCGGGGCCTTATAGTTAGTATCAAAGGTCAGTTTAGACAACTTTAGGAGTTATAAAATTGTTAAATTATAAATTAATTTATGGTATGATTGAAATGATATAGCATTTAAAGATTACCATGTTGCTTCGCCTAAGATATTTCTGTGTTCAGAATGGTTTTTCGCATAGAAAACAAAGAAGCTATGTTGGGACGACATCAGGAGGAATACAACCTTTCAAATCAGCATCTTGAGATGGTCGGAATTGGAACTGAACAGTTTGTAGCAGTGATGGCACTGTTGACTCAGGCTATAAATGGTGGTGGTATCCATGCACGAGATCAGCCAGATCAACCACAGAGGAACATGTCTATGGTGGAACATTTCATGAGGCAACATCCCCTATCATTCAAGGGATCATCTGACCCCGTGCTAGCTGAAGGGTGGATTAAAGCATTGGAGAAGATTTTTGATGTCATGGGGTGTTCAGAACATCAAAAGGTTAGTCTTGTTGTTTACCGTTTTGAAGGTGAAGATGATCAGTGGGGGTCAATGGTGAAAAATTATAGGGATAGTGATGAGATTAATAATCTTCACTGGGATGAATTCAAAGGTATGTTTCTTGAGAAATATTTTCCTAAGGTGGTTCGTCTTAGTATGGAAAAACAATTCCTATAATTGAGGTAGGAGGATGACTCAGTGGCAGCTTATGAAGAAAATTTCACTCGACTGGAAAGGTATGCTCCAAATTTCATACGAGATATTGATAGTAAAATCAACCGTTTTTACTCAGGGTTAAATCCAAAGTATCGAAGGTCTTTATCTTCTCATGAGTTCAAAAGTTATGAAAAACTTGTTTGATTAGCGGAGAAGGTGGAAATGGAGTTTGTCGATGATCAGGTGTTCTTTGACAAACAACAGAATAAGAGGTCCAGTTGGCAGGAAAAAGGGAAGAATTCATCAAAGAATCAATGAGGTAAGAAAACCAAATATCCATCTTGTGAGAAGTGTGGTAAAATGCATCCTGGAGAATGTTTATCCAAGTCTGGAAAGTGATTTCGGTGTGGTAAGTCTGGTAATATTGCTCGTAACTGTAAGGAAGATGAACAAGAAGGCAATGAAAAGTCAGCGGTAAGATGTTTTAAGTGTAATGAAATGGGTCATTATGCAAATGAGTGTCTAAATAAGAACTCAAATGAGGGAAAGCAGCCAGACTACAAGCAAAATGGGGTAGTGAAATCCTTTGCAACTACTTCAGCAGATGTTGGGTCATCGAATGAAGTAGTATCTGGTACACTGTTTGTTTGTTCAGATTATGCCAATGTGTTGTTTGATTCAGGGTCTACACATTCTTTCATTTCTGAGAAGTTTTATAGTAAATTGGAAATTCCATCTCAAGATATGAATCCTGAACTTATGGTAAAAACACCTGGAGGTAACGTTGAGACAAAAAGAAATTATAAGAACCTTCATATCCTTGTGTGCGGAAAGAATCTACCAGCAAACCTTGTTGTTTTGCCTCTAGTAGAGTTTGATGTTATTTTGGGCATGGATTGGCTTTCTGTTCATCATGCTAAGATTAACTGCAGAGCTAAAATGGTTTCTTTTCAGAAAGATTTTCAGTTTGTGTACAAGAATTAACCCTTGATTTTGATAACATATTAGGAAGTTGAGAAACAAGTAAAATATGTAAATGAATGTTACCTTGCACATATTGTTGAAAATAAAGGAACTGTTCATATTAATGATGTGCCATTGGTAAATGAGTATCTTGATTTTTTTCTTGATGATTTTCCTGGTATTATTCATGATTGGGAAGTTGAATTTACTGTTGACTTAGTTCCTGATTCTAAGCCAATTTCAAAACCCCCTTACCGAATGGCTCAAGTTGACCTTTTAAAGTTAAAGAAGCAATTGCAGGAGTTATTAGATAAAGGTTTCATTCGACCTAGCACATCACCATGGGGTTCTCCTGTCTTGTTTGTTAAAAAGAAAGATGTTTCAATGAGACTTTTCATTGATTATAGAGCCTTGAATAATATCACTTTTATGAAAAAGTATCATTTGCCTCATATCGATGATTTGTTTGATCAGCTCCAGGGAGCTCAGTATTTTTCGAAGATTGACTTGAGGTCGGGGTACCATCAGTTGAAATTAAAAGAATCAGACGTTCTGAAGACTACGTTTCATACTAGATATGGCCATTATGAATTTTTAGTTATGCCTTTTGGGTTAACCAACGCACATGTTGTATTCATGGACTTTATGAATAGAATTTTCCATGAGTTCTTGGATAAGTTTGTGGTTGTTTTCATTGATGATATTTTTTTGTTTTCTAAAAGTAAAGAGGAGCATGAAATTCATTTAAGGGTTATCTTGCAAACCTTAAAAGAAAAGAAACTGTATGGAAAATTCAGAAAGTGTGAGTTTTGGTTACAAAAAATTTCTTTCCTTGGTCACATTGTTTCAAAAAATGGCATAATTGTTGATCCTTCTAAGACAAAAGTTGTTGAAGAATGGCCAAGACCCACAAATGTAACCGAGATCCGTAGTTTCCTTGGTTAGGTAGGTTACTACTGAAGGTTTGTTGAAAATTTTTCACAGTTATCTAGTCCAATGACTAAGCTAACTCGGAAGGGTGTTAAGTTTATCTGGACAAAAGAATGTGATGATTGTTTTCAGGAGTTGAAAAGAAGATTGGTGAATGCTCCAGTTTTGGAACTACCTTTCAGGAATGGTGAGTTTGTTATATACAGTGATGCTTCATTGAAAGGAATTGTTTGCATCCTAATGCAGAATGATCAGGTAATTGTTTATGCTTCACATCAGTTGAAAACTCATGAGGTAAATTACCATACACATGAATTGGAATTAGCTGCTGTTGTTTTTTCTCTAAAAATTTGGAGGCATCATTTGTATGGAGTAAAGTGTGAAATATATACTGATCACAAAAGTTTAAAATATATATTCACTCAGAAAGAATTGAACATGAGACAGAGGAGATGGATGGAATTAATCTAGGATTATGATTGTACAATTCATTACCATCCAGGAAAATCAAATAAAGTGGATGATTCTTTGAGTCAAAAAAGTAATGCTTCATTAACCATGCTACGTTTGGAATGGGATCCTTTGGTTTTTGATTTGATGAACTTTGGCATAGAATTTGTTGGTGCAGGAAGTTCTTCTATTTTTTTTAGGTAACAGTGAGATCATCCCTATCAGATAGAATTAAGCAAGTGTAGATGAAAGATAGCGGGTTGCAGAAAAAGTTAGAACTAGTTCAAAAGGGTAAGTTGCCTGAATTTAACATTGATAATGATTGTGTTTTGAGGTTTGGGAAGAGATTATGTGTTCCTGGTGATTCATAGTTGAAGAATGTGTTGTTATGTGAGGCTCATTGTTCCCCGTTTTCAGTTCATCCTGGCAGTACTAAGATGTACAGAGATCTGCGGGAGTATTACCGGTGGGATGAAATGAAAAGAGATATTGCTGATTTTACAGTGAAGTTTTTGACTTGTCAGCAGGTTAAAGAAGAGTGGCAGTTACCGAAAGGGATGCTTCAGCCTTTACCAGTTCCAGAGTGGAAATGGGAAAATATATCCATGGACTTTGTTGTGGGATTACCGAAGACACCTCGAGGTAATAATGCAATCTGGGTTATTGTTGATCACTTGACTAAATCTGCTCATTTCCTTCCTATTTGAGATACTTTCTCTCTAGATAAACTTTCTCGATTGTATCTAAAAGATATAGTCAGGTTGCATGGAGTTCCCCTCTCCATTGTATATGATCGTGATCCCAGTTTCACTTCTAACTTTTGGAAAGGACTTCAAAAGTTGTTGGGTACTGAATTAAATTTTAGTACAGCTTTTCATCCTCAATAAAATGGGCAGTCAGAATGAAACATTTAGACTTTGGAGGATATGATACATTCTTTCTCTATGGATTATCAGGTAAGTTGGGACCAAAATCTTTCTTTGGTTGAATTTTCATATAATAACAGTTTTCATTCTAGTATACAAATGGCTCCGTTTGAAGCATTATATGGTAAACGGTGTCGAACTCCAAATTTTTGGGATGAAGTAGGTGAAAGGAAGCTGATGGGACTAGAATTGGTAGAAGAGATGGTAGAAAAATTTCAGTTGATTCAGAAACACATGAGAACAGCTCAGAGCAGATAGAAAAGTTATGCAGACAATAGGAGGAAGGATCTCTCTTTCGAGGTAGGTGATCATATTTTTATCAAAGTCTCACCATAGAAAAGTGTGATGTGATTTGGTAATAAAGGAAAGCTGAGTCCAAGGTTCATTGGACCATATGAAATTTTGGAAAAATTTGGATCAGTTTCTTACCGAGTGGCTTTACCTCCAAGTTTATCTCAGGTACACAGTGTTTTTCATGTTTCAATGTTAAGGAAGTACATTCCAGATCCATCTCATGTTTTGAGTCCAGAGGTAGTTCAGTTGGAAGAGAATCTCTCTTATGAAGAACAACTAGTATAGATTCTTGACCGAAGAGAGAAATTGTTGCAAAATAAGTTAATTCACCAGGTAAAGGTTTTGTGGAAAAACCATATGGTTGAAGAGGCAACGTGGGAATCTGAAAATGCTATGAGGGATAAATACCCCCACTTATTCGATAAGTAAATAAATTGTGGGGACGTAATTTTCTAAAGGGGGGAAAGATGTAACATCCCAAGTAAGTAATGAATAATATATATTCTTATCTATGCCTATTCATGAATTAGATAGTGTTTTAGAGGCTTAAAATGAGAATAAATCCAATCTTAAGCATGGAATACTCTAATATTTTTAAAATATTGTTTTACCACCTTTTGATGGTGAACCATTTTTAAATATAAATTTTGACAATTTTATAAGCTATATTTTTCAAAATAAACTTATTCTTTATGATTGGGACATTGAAATTTACTTTGGATAAATTTCTGGTATTAATCTGATAATGTTCATTTTTAATGAATAGTGAAACGTGTTGTATTTTAATTCAAAACCTCTTTTTAATCTAATTTATTTATATAGTTAGATTATCTTTTTAATTGGTTTTAAAGTTAAATTATAATATATTTTTACCATTTAATCCAATGGTGGTCATTGGAATTAATATCACTTTGATATTGGACATAAACGAGTGTCAATCTTTTGATAGGTATTGTTTCTTAAAAACATGTTATTTGATTTGACAGCGGGATTTAATTATAAAATTAATTAATGAAACTTCTATGTTATTAATTTTGTAAAATAGACATCATTTTTGAAATTAGAATATCAAATATAGCTTAGGGTGAATTTTTGCTATTTTTCTGAAAAACCTTAATTTTTGATGAATAGTGAAACCACAAAGTGGTAGTTACAAAAACTGATTTTCCGTTTAAATGGAACTTTACCACTTCTGTGATTTGAATTTCAAAAATCCAATATAAATTATTTTCATTATTAAGTAAAATTTGGTTCAATGGGATAAAAATAATTTTTGATGAAAAATAACTTTTATGTTTTATTAATCGTGATTAAAGGGCAATTAGTGTGATTTAAGGTAAAAATGATATTATAATAAAATGAAAATATCTAGACACTTGTCCTAAACCTATTTTATGACTCATGACCTACCAATACAACCCATGGGTTGATTTTTGGGATCTCATGGATCCACTTGGGTAAGATAATGACATTAATGCCTTTTATTTAAAGTAAAAGTAAAAATGACACAAACATGTATTGTTTTACAAAAACTATTTTTGAATGGGGTTATACAAGTCATATTTTTAACTATAAATTGTCATTGGAAATATAAAAAGATTTCCTACATCATAGTATTTTTTTTATAATTTTTAGACATTAAATAAATTAAATTATTTATGACATCATGATGATGGAGCGATTACCTCATTATTTAACGATTTAAATAAAATGGATAGATAATGTAAAATCTAATACCTACACATGTAAAAAACTATTGGATTGGTGGATTTAGAACCCTTATCACCTTATCCTTTAAACACATCAATGTGGGACCATTAAAATCCAAAACTCAGTTGAAAATAAAGTAACATTTTATACCTTTCCAAGAGTGCCCCTCCTCTCCTCTTATAAAAGGCCCCCACCTCTACCACCTTACCCACACCTCTCAAGCTTTTGGATTGACCAATATCTGATCATTTTGTCTCTCCACATCCCTCTCCTCATCCTAGAATCCTTACCTTAGGCAGGAAGCTCTTCAAGAAACCCTTTTGGTTCAAACCAAAGGGAGTTACCTGATTTTAAGGTAATGTCTTCACTTGTGTTCTTTTGTTTTATTTTGCTTCTCCAACCCCCTAAACTCTTTTTATTCCTTTATTTTGTAACAAAACCAGTATCTTAAATATAATAGTATGTTTTTATGATAATTATTAGAGCTACATTTACACACACCTACATCTAATGGTTAAAGAACATACTGTTTCCATGGATGGTGAATTTCTGCCTCATGAAACGATGATTGTTCAATACTCTTATAACACCTACAAAGGTGGCCATTAAGATGTCACTATATTTATATATGATATATAATATGTTTATGTTTTCCTTAAGCTTTTGTATTTTTCATTTACGGCATACCTTTATGGTTTCCATTATGGGTAAACGCGATATCATCATTTTAGGAAGTGAGGACTACCGCCCCCTTAAAGTGATTTGATTCGGTAATACCATATGTGGTACATATAAAGGATATATTTAATGATATTATATATGATACCATACTAGAATTATAATACTATTATGTATCATTATGTTTTAATTCCATTAAATATGAAATAGAAATGGAAGTAGCGTTCATGCGTACGTACGGCTTACCGTCTCCATGAACGGTGCATTTCATTTCTTACCTCTAAATGTTATGTAATATTATAAATGAATGTATATAATGGATATATATTATATATATTATATCTACATAATGAATATAATTTTTTATATAATGGATATTTTACCCCATGAACAAACTTGTAATTATAAAGAGTTTATTTTTGACTCAAGTACCAATGATCTTTAAAACGACCGTTATTAACTTAAATAATTACATAGTGTTAATGACATGGTAATAAGTGATATAAAAGGAATAATGAACTTGAAAAATGTTCTTAATAAATTATAAATTAACTCAAGTTTATTATTCAGGAGATTAAAGAACGATCGAGTCAAGTCAGACTCGAGGTAAGGGACTTCATCTCAATCTCCTTTCATTGAGGCGTATTTTGTTCTAATAAAAGGCTTTCTTTTATACGGTGTATAAACCCCTTTGACTTTTAATTTTATACAAAAGTAATCTTTTTCTTTAATGCGTTTTACAAAATGACAAAAAGGATTGTTTCTTTTTACGTACGCGGTGACAACGACATTTTCCATCGCCGCGAGTATTATTTGGTCTTTGGCTTCCTCAACAAGCCGTAATGTTTTTAAAATGAAATAAATACTATATACTATTTTATGTATTTTGGTATTGAAAATGGGTTTTTATAATGGATTTTTTATGTCAATATATTTTAGTGATATATTGTGATCAAAGTGTGGAAATGTTTTCCTTCCATTATATTTGTTTTATGTCTTATGATTTTATAATGGTACTTGGACATTTGTCGGGTGGTTACGTGATAAACCATATGACGGGTGGTGTCGTGAATACCAGGACAGGTGGTTAAGTTATAACCTCCAATGCATTGGGTATGAAATTCAGCCGTATGGCTATTCCATTAAGTGATATGTGTGGAAGTCGACCGTATGGTTATTCCATTTAAGTTTGTTTATGTCCCAAGTTACCTTTATATGTTATGTGTTCTTTAAATGGGTTTTATGGTAATATTTTGGTTACAAAAGGGTAAGTAATGATATTTTATTCAGTGAGGAGTATTTACTACTCCATAAAGGTGAAAATTATTACTTTTATAAAGTATTCATGGTTTACTTGTTTTTTTGAAAAACTAACAGTTTTCCTTCTTTGTGTATCCCTTACTGAGCTTTTTATGCTCACCCCAAGTTTCTTTTGAAATGTTTTTCACAAGACTTAATGTGGAATAGGGTCAAGGATGGGATCAAGGAAAATTCATGTTATCTAAAACATGGAACTAGACATGTTTCTTTTTAAGAGTTTTTATTTTATGGAAACTTAGTAGAAGTGGCTACTTTGTAATCTTTTGAGATGTAATAGTTATGTCCTAATTCTCTAAAACTCTAAACCTAAAAAGATCCTCAATGTGAATTATTCATTTAATTCAATATTAAGTAAGGTTTAAGTTCGGGGCCTTATAGTATGGCTTGATTCTCATCCTTATGGGATACGTAGTGAAGTCCAACATTTCAATTCAGGACCCAGCCACAACGTGATTATGGTTAGAATTGATTTATGTATCTTTACATACATTGAACAATACCCATTTTTTGTGTCATAATCCTAACCTTAAATATTTTCAGATCTTCATAACCCTTTTTTCCTAACTTCTAATCACAAAATGTCCAAATTCTGAGAATTCATTTTCCTGAACATGCAGCACGTGCCCTTAGGCGGCCTTGCATAAACAGTCTATATAACAGGCCTATCAGTCAAAAGATGCTTTTATTTTACTATGCAGCCAATTCCCTTAGGTGTCCCTGCATAATTAAACCCCCTAACGGGTTTGTTAAATAATGGTAACTTCATTATTAGGACTAAAACCTCTTTCTGTCCTTAGTTGTTTTAATGACAATATGTAGGGATCCGCAAAAATAGCCATTCTTTACATATTTGTCTCATACTCTTTTTCATGATCTGAAAATATTCAATTATATGATTTATATTTTCTCTTCCCTACGTTTGGGTCAGACCTTTGTAGGAGTGACATTCATCCCTTCCTTAAACAATCGTGTTTGGAAATATCTTCTCCATATTCAAGTACCTCTCTTCATACAGCAAACTCTATGCTTTGGAAAATTTGAATCTCCATAAACTTCCACTGGAGTTTAGCAGTAGAAAAGTAACTTTCTGAGAGTTCTTTTGCCTGACTATACAACACGTGCCCTTAGGAGGCCTTGCATAAACATGTCTACATAATGGAACTGTCAGTAAAAAGATACTATTATTTGACTATGCATCCAATGCCCTTAGGTGGCCCTATATAATTCAGCCCCCTAATGGGTTTGTTAAATAATGGTAATCTCATTCTTGGAAAATACTTCTTCTAATACCTCTTAGTCCTTTTTCATATCATTCCTCATATTCAAGATTTCATAAGTCATAGTTTACATTTTTTCCCTTCCATACTTGAATATGGTAATATGTTTTCAAACAAATTATCAAGGAATTGAATCAATTTTTAATCCATTCGGTCAAAGCTATTTCTACCTTAAACATTAGCCTTTTTATGTCCGACGTGCATGACTTTAAACTGCGCACAAAAGACAAGGGAAATCTGAATAAAAATCAAGTTCCATCTCACTAAATATACATTTTGTATGATTTAGGTAATATTGATCAATTAAAAGATTCAAAGTTTGTAGGTTTATTTATATATAATCCTAGAAAAAAAATCAAACTATGCTTACTATTGAGCCTTGAGTGAAACATGGGTCCTCTTTGTGGAATTTCATAGTTTATGTCTCATATGGTTACTGATAATACCTTATATAGGATTACTCTGGGTGGACTTCATTTGGGTTTTTGGTTATGATTATTCACACCCCCTTTATCTACTATGTTGGACAAGGTACATCATTGTAATGGCCTGGACAATGACTCATTAAGGAGTTTTCTAAAAAAAACTAGGTTCCATCAAAAGTTTCCACCATAACGGTGGCACCAGTGACATTATCAAGCAGAAACGGTGGAACTGAGCAGGTGGCATGATTATCCAATAAAAATATATATTTTAATTACAATTTAATGGTATTAAATGTTCATTTTTTATCTTATGGGCCTGATTTAGTGCATTTTCATTATGAACATCCATTCTCATCATTTGTGCACTTCATGCCTAATATACACCAATTTAGGCCCAATGAGTCATCTGATTCTAAGGATTCTAATTATCAATATTTTAATTTGATATTTTGGGAACTATATATACAGTTAAATTTGAACATTTTTCATTCAGGGATCAATGGATGATTCATAAACGATGATGGAGATATTTGGAGATGAATGGAATCCATTCTAGAGAAGGCAGATTGGACACCATCCCACTTATGAGACTGTGGAGCCCAACATACAGGCCTAATGAATCCCAAAATTTTTGGGATGCTATAAGACATGTATAAGAACAAATAACTATTCATGATCCAATGCTAATTATGCCTCCATGGTGTCCATTTAGGCGGCCCAAGTTAGAGATAAAATTCTAGGCCAGATTCTGCGGCCCAGAAAAACATCCCAATAATTTGATCATATCTCGGAATCCACAACTCCAAATGGGCCCAACTTTTACAGGAGGTTAGAAGACATCCGTATATCCATTTTCTTATTCTATGAACCACTCTTATTCGGCCATCTAGAAGGTCTTACAAGCGCGTCTGTTCGGTGAAGGAAAGTTGGCTTCCACCTCGGGTCAAGGGTGGAAAAATCAACTCACCCTTACTTTCCACCCTCCTATGGCCTACCACAATTAATTGAGGAGACTTGGACTGTTTGAGGCTCGACCCAAGGGCTCAAAAATTCCTATTTAAGGTAGTGGTTTTGGAGGTTTGAATAATCTTGGATGCTACGTTCAATTGTAATGTTATGCTGCAATTTTGTTGTCTCAAATTTGTCCTTCACATGTAAGTTGTTCAATTCACTTTAGTTTCTTAATAAAAGTTCTTCTTATAATCTTATTATGTTGTTCTTCATATCACTTTGATACCTTTGGATCAATGTGTGAATTTATTCACACCAAACCTTGTGAAATTATTCACACAATGGTGGAGTGATCATTTTATTTTTGTTGTTTTCTGTACTTCTCCATTTCCTCCCTCATGAGTCTACATTCCGCTTCCATTGAAACCATGGGATCAATGGAGGGATAACCCACTTATGGGCTGATACAAGGGATTAGAAAGGGGCTGGATTGGATGTTATTTATCACCTCATTAATGTATAATCACTTCTTTAATTGAGATTTTTATTTGATGATTTTTAAACTCCATCGTCCTTGTTGAATTTAAGGCCACACACTTCAAGTGTTAATACAAACCTTTACCTTGAAGTGCTCAAAACATTGATCCTTAAAGTGTATATGTGATTAGTATTAAAGGTTTTAGGAATTAAACCAGTAAGTGATGATGTTTTTTTATCTCCTTAAATGAACCCATCTCAAATATAAGAAATTGAAATCATTAAAAAGGAAATACGTCCAATCCACCCCGAGCGATAACCTAGGATCAACTCATTATTTTAAATTGAATTCACTTAAGTATCTTAGAGTTACTTTAAACCCATATAAAATCAACCCAATTTGGCCACTTCATAGCCAAAAACAGTCCTTAGAATGTGCGTGTCTATAGGTTACTTCTTAGGTCTCTGTGGATTCGACAACCCAAGCTAGACTACAAGGACCGTTCTACCTTCATATCTTGGGTAAATTTGAGCGAGAATAAAATTTTGGCACTGTTTCCAGGGACCCAATTAAGTCATATAAACTCCCATTCTATTCTCCCACATTTCTTATTTTCTCATCCGAATTCTCTTATCTTGTCCCTTTCTCGTTTTTTTTTCTTTTGGCACATGTCCGCCTACACCCGCGATCAATCAAACCGTCTAGTTAGGGTGGATAGTCCTGGGGTTGGGGAGTCAAGTACACTAAGGGAACTCTTTCCATTAGATCCTAATCTTCCAAAAACCCCTGAGTCAAAAATTGAGTCCATTTCAATGGAAGGTATTCAAAGAAACCAACTCATAAACCCTGGTGGGAACCAAAATGGAAACCCAAATGAGGCAGCCCCAAACTTGGGGAATGCAATTGATCAAACCATAAATGACTACCTCACACCTTCCTGGACCAATACCCTCTCATGCATTAGACACAATTACCTAGGAGATACCAACTACATCTTTAAACCCCATTTCCTAAACCACCTTCCCACATTCCATGGAATGGAGTCCGAGATGCCATACCTGCACATTAAGGAGTTCAATGACATTGTAGAAATCATGTGTCCCCCACATCAACTAGAATCAGCTAAGATGAGGCTATTTCATTTTTCTTTAAAGGATCGAGCTAAAAATTGGCTAAACAATTTGATACCATCATCCATCAACTCTTGGGACCAACTATAAAGAGAATTCTATAAAAAATACTTTCCCCACCACAAAACAATTGCACTTAAAAAGAGTATCCAAAACTTTTTTGAAAAAGAGGGAGAGTCATTATATGAAACATGGGAGAGGTTCAAAGACACTCTAAACATGGTTCCACACCATGGTTTTTCTATTCCTGAACAAGTGAGAATTTTCTATAAAGGGTTGGGTCCGGGGAACAAACAATTCATTGACATGATGTGTAATGGAACCTTTAAAAACAAAGCCCCAAATGATGCTTACGAGTATCTAGAAAGCCTTTCTGAGCAAAACCAAACATGGGGAACTTCACCTTATTCTGAAAATCCACAAAGAAATACTGGAATTCATACACTTAGAGAAGAGAAAAGCCTTAGGGCTAAACTCGTAGCACTCTCTAGGAAGGTTGAAGAGATAGACCTTAGGAAAGTCCATGAAATCCAAAATGTTGACCCTGTTTGCACAATTTGTGACAAACATGACCATAAGACAGACAACTGCCCAACCATTCCATCCATCAAGGATTTTCTCTTAGGAGGACCCCCAGTGGAAGTAAATGCTTTGAACTTTCAAAAGCCTCAATACCAAAACACCTTCAACCCAAGGTATAATGACCACCTAGGCTTCTACTGGAAAGATAACCAACAACCTAGCCAACCACAGGGACAAAATCCTTACCCCCATTAGAACTACCAATCCCATAACCAGTTCCAAAACCAACCTATCCAATACCAACAGCCACCGATCCATTTTCAAAAAACCATCCCACTTCCAAAATATCCCCCCTGGGATAAACCAATATTCTCAAGCACCCACCCAAACTGTTCCACAAAGCCTACTAGAACAACTGTGCAAACAAATGGAGAGGATGAACTCAGAAGTCTCTTCCCTAAAACAAGAACTTCAAACCATAAAAACTGGAAAGGCACCAATGCCTACTCAGGCGGTTCCATCCTCAACTTCAAGGGGAGAGTCAGGTTGTGCTCAAACAACTCATGAACAACTAAAGGTTGTGACTGTTTTAAGAAGTGGTAAATCAATTGAGAAACCTGAACAACTAATTCAGAACCCACCTGAAGATTCAAACTTGGATGAAAATTTAAATGAACCCCAAGATCAAATTGAGGAAACTGATAACAATGTGAAAGAAACAACTCTTCAACAAACAACCCCACAACCTGCACCATTTCCTCAACGCATGAGGGGGAAACCCAAGCCTAAACTGAGTGAAACATTGAGGGAAATATTTTCACAAGTCAAGTTGAACATACCCCTTCTTGATGCAATCCAAACCATACCTACCTACTCAAAGTAACTTAAGGACTTGTGCACTTTTAAAAGAAAATGTTCACATAAAAACCAAGTCCTTTTGGCTGCTAATGTGAGTACCACCATTCAAGGGACCATTCCTCCTAAGTTGAAAGACCCAGGTTTCCCTTACATCAATGTTGAACTAGGAGAAAGCAAATTTGCCAAGGACTTGTGTGATCTAGGTGCTAGTGTCAATCTCATCCCTTATGCCGTGTACTGCCAGTTAGGCCTAGAAGAACTCCAACCCACATCTGTCACACTTCAACTTGTTGATCATAGCATTAGGGTTCCAAAGGGGATTTTAAAGGACGTTCTGGTAAAGGTTGAAAACTTCATCTACCCTACTAACTTCATTGTCCTTGACAACCATCCAAATATAGGATATAAGGAACAAACCCCAATCATCCTTGTCCGTCCTTTTCTTGCAACAATCAACTCTGTTATCCGAGTCCAAAATGGGAACATGACCATCACCTTTGGGAACACGAGTCTTGACTTGAACATATATAATGCAAGATCACAAATAGGGGATGATGAGGACATTCATGAAGTAAACATGATAGGAAGCATTGATAATGAATCCATGGAACATCAAGGAATATTTGATGAATGTTTAAGTCAGGATGAGATTGATTTCCTTTGTTCATATGAAGGAAGTTTATCTCCTTGTATTGAATAATTTTCAAATTGATCTTATGATGAAGTCTTAGGTCCAACAATCAGTGAAACCTTTCAAG
The DNA here is from genome assembly GCA_963277665.1 of Viscum album. NCBI lineage: Eukaryota > Viridiplantae > Streptophyta > Magnoliopsida > Santalales > Viscaceae > Viscum > Viscum album. The sequence continues at coordinate 1,631,173,049 of OY728150.1, forward strand.
AAACCACTTTCATGGAGACCACTCCAACTTCCTTCCCTAAATCTGATCAAGCCAATCTAGTAGCTGAAACTTCTAAATTTGGGGAATCAATCCTATCTGAAACTCTAAAAAAAGAAATTGAAATTGATCTAATATCCCAATGTTCTGTTGAAATTCCGAACCAACCTGATCTTGAATTGAAGGAACTTCCCGCTACACTCAAGTATGATTTCTTAGGGGACAATAAAACACATACTATTGTCATTTCTTCTTCTATTGAATCCAATCATGAGAGGATGCTTCTAGATGTCCTTAGCAAACATAAGAAATCCATTGGTTGGAACCTGTCTGATATTCCTGGGATTAGCCCACTTATCGGGACTCATAGGATTGTTCTGGAATCTAATTCAAAGCCATGTCGTCAACCTCAACAGCGACTCAATCCTAATCTTATGGAGTTAGTAAGAAAAGAACTCCTGAAATTGCTAAAAGATGGTATCATATATCCCATAGCTGAGAGTGAATGGGTGATCCCAATCCAATTGGTTCTAAAAAAGGCTGGAATCATAGTGATAACCAATGAGGATGGAGAGATTCTTTCATCAAGGGTGAGTAGTGGATGGAGGGTCTGCATTGACTATAGGATGTTAAACTCATTCACCAAGAAGGACCATTTACCCTTACCATTAATTGACCAATTCCTTGAGAGAGTGGCAGGTCATGCGTTCTACTGTTTCTTAGATGGGTACTCAAGGTATAATCAAATTGAGATCTCCCTAGAGGATAAAGGGAAGACTACATTCACATGTCCATTCGGAACATTTTCTTTCAAACGCATGCCCTTCGGGTTATGCAATGCCCCTGGAACCTTCCAGTGGTGCATGATGGGAATCTTCTCAGAAATAGTAGGGGATTTTCTAGAGGTATTCATGGATAACTTCTCTGTGTTTGGGGATAAATTTGAGGGATGTCTGAGGAATTTAGAGAGAGTCTTGTCAAGATGTGAAGAAATGAATCTAGTCCTAAACTGGGAAAAATGCCATTTTATGGTTAAAGAGGGACTAGTTTTAGGCCATCTGGTCTCAGGTAGGGGGATTGAAGTTGATAAAGAAAAGGTTGACATCATTCTTCACCTTCCATCACCCAAAACTATCAAGGAAGTGAGGTCTTTATTAGGACATGCTGGTTTCTATAGAAGATTCATCAAGGACTTTAGTTCAATATCCTCTCCCCTTTGTGCTCTCCTAGTAAAGGATGCTCCATTTGTTTGGACAGAAAGCTGTGAGGGTTCATTCTCAACCCTCAAATCCTCTCTCACCTCTCCTCCCATTATGAAATCTCCAAATTGGAACCTTCCTTTTGAACTTATGTGTGATGCCAGTGACTTTGTTGTAGGAGCTGTGTTAGGACAACGTTGTGATGAAACTCCTTATGTGATTGCTTATGTAAGCAAATCCTTAAATGATTCCCAAATCAACTACACCACCACTGAAAAGGAGTTACTTGATATTGTGTTTTCCTTAGAGAATTTTAGGTCATACCTCTTAGGATCCCCCATTACTGATTTCACTGACCATTCTGTACTAAAATACCTCTTCCAAAAACAAGATGCTAAGGCTAGACTGATTAGGTGGGTTCTTCTCTTACAAGAATTTTACATCACAATAAAGGATAAAAAGGGAGTTGAAAATGTTTTAGCTAGTCACCTCTCTAGGATGGAATTCAAATACAACTCAAATCACCTTTCTGTGTCTGATTCATTTCCTGATGAACACCTATACTCTGTGAGTGACTGCCCTTGGTATGCCGACACAGCCAATTTCTTAGTTACAGGAGTCATTACAAAATTCTTAGGGAATCAAGCTCGAAGGAAATTCCTTTCTGATATTAGACACTATGTGTTTGATGATCCATACCTCTATAAGTTCTGCCCTGACCAAGTCATTAGGAGGTGTGTTCCAGAATCTGAACAAGAGTCCATCCTTAAATTCTGTCATAGTGAGGCATGTGTAGGTCACTTTTCCTCTAAGAAAACATCTGCTAAGATTCTTCAATGTGGTCTTTTCTGGCCCACCCTTTCAAGGTACTCCTACACATTTTTTCAAATCTGTCCTATGTGTCAACAAGTAGGGTCCATCACAAAAAGGAATCAAATGCCACTCACTCCCATATTAGTGGTTGAAATCTTTGACTGTTGGGGAATTGATTTCATGGGTCCCTTCCCAAACTCTCGGGGATACCTCTACATACTCTTAGCTATTGATTATGTCTCAAAATGGGTTGAGGACATTTCCACTAAGTCCAATGATCATCAAGTTGTGATTTAATTTCTGAATGAGAACATATTTTCAAGATTTGGAATTCCTAGGGCTATAATCAGTGATCAAGGAACCCATTTCTGCAATCTCCCATTCTCTTCACTCATGTCTAAGTATGGTATTTCTCATAAAGTTTCCACTACATACCATCCTCAAACCAATGGTCAAGATAAGTTAGCGAATAGGGAGATTAAGAAAATTCTTGAAAAAACTGTCAACCCCTCTAGGAAAGATTGGTCTGAGAAACTCTTAGATGCTCTTTGGGCCTATAGAACCGCATATAAAAACCATTTTAGGAATGTCCCCATATAGGTTGGTTTATGGTAAAGCATTCCATTTTCTAGTGGAGATTGAACATAATACCTTTTGGGCAATTAAGAAAATGGATTATGATCTCTCATTGGCCGGAACAAAAATGAAATTAGATCTCAATGAACTGGAGGAACTAAGGATGGAGGCGTATGAAAATTCAAGGATCAATAAAGCTAGAGTTCAATCCTACCAATCTAGGAATATAAGGTCAAAAATTTTGAACCGGGAAAACTTGTGCTCTTTTATAGTTCAAAACTTCATTTACACCCAGGAAAGTTAAGGTCTAGATGGTCAGGTCCTTTCATAGTGCATCATGTATACCCCCATGGAGCAGTAGAGATTCAAGATCCCACTAGTGGTCACATTTTCAAGGTCAATGGTCAAAGGCCAAAAACATTCATTGAATCATTCAATAAACACGAAATAGATATTGAGTTAATTGAGCCAATCTATGAACCAGGAAAAAATTGATAAATTTAGGATCTATGTCGGGCTAACGACGTTAAACAAAGCGTTTCACGGGAGGCAGCCTGTGGTTTTTATGTTTATAATCTTTCTAAATCATCTTTATTTTTCAAATAAGATTAATTAATCATTTTTATATTTAAAAATAAAAAAAATAGACTTTTGACCTTTTCTTCTATTATGAGTATGGATGGGTACGAAAGGGGAGCACCATATTCATCTGTGTCACGTGGTGTGATCCTTGAGTAATACCTTACCCAGAAATTTAAAAAGAAGACAATGTATCATCAGTTTATTTTGTTTAATTTTTATTATTTTATAGGTTAAGATAATAATAATAATAATAATAATAATATAATAATAATAATAATTAAAAAAGGGGACAGGCCATAGGTCATGGGGAAAACCCCGTCACAACCGGCGAAGCCACGGGGACTTGAACCCGGGACCGAAGGGAGACAGGGGCGCGCGCTTACCACTGACCTATGGCTTAATGTGCTTACTTATTCTATAATTATATATATATATATATACTTATATTTTACTTATATATATATATATTGTTTTGTTTTGTTTGTTTGTTTTCCTTTTTCCACTAGGGAACTTTGCAAGCGACATGGACATCAAAGGACTAAATTCGAGCGACAAGAACTTCAAACTTCAACCACCAGGTGACTTCATTCCATGATCCTCATATTTCAATTTCCTTATTGAACTCCCCTTTTATTCCTCTACCCCATTCTAAATTTTATTTTTATGAAACTAGGGACAGTTTCATTCTAATTTGGGGGGTGTGGAAACAAAATGTTTGTTTTAAAAAAAACAATGATAAAAAAGAAGAAGTAAAATTCCTTTATCATTCATATAATAAAATCTTTGCTCACATTAAAACTACATAGAAAATAAGTTTTATTTACTTGACTCTTAATTTAATTCATGATTAAGTTTAAAAGCATTGATTTTTGAAGTTTGGTTGTCCAATGAAAATTTTTATCATTTTTATTTTCATCCATTAAATCAAAATGCCACAATGCACGTCCTCTAGACTGTGAGGTACTAATTTGAATTTTTGGGGTCCCATAATAAATAGAATAGGATGGTTTGATTTTTATGAATAATATGAGTATTCAAAAAAAATATAAAAAAAATAATAAATAATAATAATAATAAAATTGCGTGTAGAGCAATGGATTGATAAAATGCGAGGCTTTCGGCACTTGGGGATCGTTAATCCAGAGTTGTCTAGCCCCGAGTTTTTCAATCTATCTCTATTTATGGTAATATGAATTTGTTTTTGATTAAGTTACTTGAGACGATTCCCAAGTATGTGGGCTTCACTTGGTGCCCTAAGGCCTTTGAGTCTGGGATTCATCGGCAAAGTCTTGCTACATGGGTTAATTTGATTAACTGCAATATCAATTATTATAGCAATATTTCAAAAAAAAATCCAAAAAAAGTAATGAATAATACTCATATTAGTATTAAATGTGATTCCACCTAGCGCTTTCATGATTTCCCCCTTGAATGAAAATGAACCCCCATATCTATTGTGATTCACAACACATCATTACACCTAATTGAGTTGGATGAAGTATGATGATGGATTTGATCAAAGTAATGGGCTTGGTCATGGGATATTCTTTTAAATTCATCTTGTTTTAAATTATCTTGATAGGTTATAAAAATATATTTGTGTGCAGTTTACATTGTGAGCACTGTTTGTTATAATGTGTTTGAAGAAAGGAATTCAAATAAAATCATTGAATTATTTGCTCAGGACTAGCAAATCTCAAGTTGGGGGGGTGTTATTATCCAATAAAAACATATATTATAATTACATTTTAATTGTATTAAATGTTAATTTTTGATCTTATGGGCCTGAGTTAGTGCATTTTCATTATGAACATCCATTCTCATCATTTGTGCACTTCATGCCTAATATACACCAATTTAGGCCCAATGAGTCATCTTATTATAAGGAGTGTAATTATCAATATTTTAATTTGATATTTTTGGAACTATATCTTCACTTAAATTTGAACATTTTTTATTCAGGGATCAATGGATGATTCATAAACGATGATGGAGATATTTGGAGATGAATGGAAGCAATTCTAGAGAAGGCAGATTGGAAACCAGCCCACTTATGAGACTGTGGGGACCAACATACAGGCCCAATGAATCCCAAATTTTGTGGGATTCTAGAATACATGTATATTAACAAATAACTCTTCATTATCCAATGCTAATTCGGTCTCTATGGTGTCCATTTAGGCGTCCCAAGTTAGAGATAAAATTCTGGGCCAGATTCTGCGGCCTAGAAAAACAGCCCACTAATTTGATCATATCTCGGAATCCACAACTCCAAATGGGCCCAAATTTTACAGGTGGTTATAAGACATCTGGAGATAAATTTTCTTCTTCTATGGACTACTCTTATTCTGCCATATAGAAGGTCTTACAAGCTCGTATGTTCGGTGAAGGAAAGCTGGCTGCCACCTCGGGTCAAGGGTGGAAAAATCAACTCACCCTTACTTTCCACCCACCTATGGCCTACCACAATTAATTGAGGAGACTTGGACTGTTAGAGGCTTGACCCAAGGGCTAAAAAATTCCTATTTAAAGCAGTGGTGTTGGAGTATTGAAGAATCTTGGATTATTTTTTCAATTGTAATGTTATGCTGCAATTTTGTTGTCTCAAATTTGTCTTTCACATGTAAGTTGTTCAATTAAATTTAGTTTCTTAATAAAAGTTCTTCTTCTACTCTTATTATGTTGTATTTCATATCAATTTGATACCGTTGGATCAAGGTGTGAATTTATTCACACCAAACCTTGTGAAATTATTCACACAACGGGGGAGTGATCATTTTATTTTTGTTGTTTTCTTTACTTATCCATTTCCTCCCTCACGAGTCTACTTTCCGCTTCCATTGAAACCATGGGATCAATGGAGGGCTAACCCACTTATGGGTTGATCCAAGGGATTATCAAGGGTCTGGATTGGATTTTATTTATCACCTCATTAATGTATAATCACTTCTTTAATTGATATTTTTATTTGATGATTTTTAAACTCCATCGTCCTTGTTGAATTTAAGGCCACACACTTCAAGTGCTAATACGAACCTTTACCTTGAAGTGATCAAAACTTTCATCCTTCAAGTGTATAGGTGATTAGTATTAAAGGGTTTAGGCATTAAACCAGTAAGTGATGATGTTGTTTTATCTCCTTAAATGAACCCATCTCAAATATAAGAAATTGAAATCATTAAAAAGGAAATACGTCCAATCCACCCCGAGCGATAACCTAGGATCAACTCATTATTTTAAATTGAATTCACTTAATTATCTTAGATTTACTTTAAACCCATCTAAAATAAACCCAATTTGGCCACTTCATAGCCAAAAATAGTCCTTAGAATGTGCGTGTCTATAGGTTACTTCTTAGGTCTCTGTGGATTCGACAACCCAAGCTAGACTACAAGGACCGTTCTACCTTCATATCTTGGGTAAATTTGAGCGAGAATCATGGCACCATAACGATTGCACAGTCACGATCACACACCGATGTGGTGGAACCGCTGAAAGTGGCAACCTAAGGGGGGGGACCATGACGGTGGAACCGTGATCATGGCACCACTTACAGTGTCTCACCTAATGGAGTCCCACTCGTGTTTATTTTTCCAATTCCTCTCTCTCAATGTATCTTTGGATGTAGAAGTGTTTTAATAACCATTCAATTCAATTTAAAACACAAATGATATCTATTATTCCCCAAGATATGGGTGCCCCTTGACTTACCAAAACGTGTGTTTTTTCCTCAGTGTCACACCATTTCTCACACTTCGCAGTTCTACCCATGTTATGTGTTTTCCTCCGATTGAAGGAAAATGGTTGATGAAAAACTGTTATGGCCACCTATCCAAAGATTATTATTAAATAAATATTAATTATATCATGTGTACCCACCCAACCTTGTGGTGAAACCACAATACTCATTTTTAGCCGTTCAAAATTCATATCCCCTAACTACAGGATCCCACCTTTAATCACATATGAATTCCACCTTCTTCTTTGGGGGTATCTTTTCTTTACTGGAAATGATCGGAGTTCCCCTTACTAAGGCTATTGGTGCTCCTATGCTGGAGCCTTTCTTACTATCACTTGGAGTCCCTGGAGTTCCTTCCCTACAAGTTGTGCATCCCCAGTTCATGGCACGAGGAGAAAAACATCGACCATTGATAATCCTGTTAGGATTCTTCCTTCATCTCTATTTAATGTGAATCATGAAGGGAGGGTATGCTAATGTTTCTATGGGGATGGATGAATCCAATCCATAATGAATATAATAAATAGACATTTAAATAATGAAGGTGTGTGTTCGGGCAGGTTGTTTCCCATGTGTCTTTTGGATGAGTCCTAGGTGTCTTCAAGCATGGCAGTAGTTGTTCGGGCATAGGTGTCTTCGAGCGTGGTGGTAGTAGTTATGTCCTTGGTGTCTACTAGTGTGGTTATGTGTGGTGGTTTTGGCCCAGGTGTTTGCAGGTGGGATGTGTGGTTATGGTATCCCAGGTGTGAGTGGTTGGGGTATGGAAGTGGGACTGCAGTGAGAATGGTGGGAGAGGTCTGACATGTAGGATGACTTCAATAACCAGTTATAATGTGGTGTGGGGTACCCAAATATCAATGTTATTTTACTATTACTTTACTTGACTTAATTTATTAGGGGAGAGTGTTGTGGTGAGGTTGGGTGGATTGTTTCCTTGATAGGTGCTTCTGTTATCTCCTTTTTCTCATTGGGCATTAGAATGCCTCCCCACTGCACTACTGGAAAACTAACATATACCAATGGTTTGGAACTGTTGGTATATTCCTCCAAACCATTGGTATATCCTATACCAATGGTTTGGAGAACCGTGGCCAAGTAAGCCGTTGGGATAGGTCTATACCAACCGTTTTCCCAAAACCGTTGGTATAGACCTATCCCAACGGTTTTGGAAACCGTTGGTATAATTAATATGAAAATCTTTACCAACGGTTGTGGAACCGTTGTTATATGTATTTCAAAAAAAACATTCGCTGGGATTTGATCACAGCACCCCTAGTTTATTATTGAACGACTTAACCACTAACCTAACATGACTTTTGTGTATATAATTACATAAATATATATATGTATTCTCATAATTATATTAAATTTTGATTTATATAATGTTCTGGGTAAGAAGAAATGATAAAAAATCAAAGGATCTATACCAACGGTTGTCAAAACCGTTGGTATAGACCTATACCAACGGTTTTGACAACCGTTGGAATAGATTTTGAGCCTGGATTTGATTCTGGGTGAAGGTTGATCCATGGGGGACCTTTCCCAACGGTTTGGCCAAAACCGTTGGGAAAGGGTATACCTTTCCCAACGGTTTGCCAAAACCATTGGGAAAGGTCCCCACAATGTGGGCTTTCCCAACGGTTTTCCCAAACCGTTGGGAAAGGTGGCCTCAAAGTGGGATTTCCCAACGGTTTGGCCAAACCGTTGGGAAAGGGAACCTATACCAACAGTTTTTATGAACCGTTGGTATAGAAGCGTTGGGAAAGGTCAGATTTCCAGTAGTGCTGGTTCACGAGAGATTTTGGTTTTCCCTACAGAATATACCTGTATACTCACCCTATGTATTTAAATATGCTTTCAGGTTTCCAGGAGGACTTGGAGAACCAGGCGGTCAAAACTAGTTTGGATGTTGGGACAGTTAATGTTGCAATTTTTTTTCTTTATTTGGTATTTACCTTTGGAGTTTTCTTCTATTTTAGCACTTATTATTGGAACATACGTATGGGAATGGATTGTTTGGGCTTTACTTTTACTTCCAGTGTTGGTGTTTTTTTGGGACTAACTATCTTATATACCGATAATACTAAATAAAAAATGGATAATGTCTTCCATTTTGTGTGTAATTTCATACACTTGGTGTTAGTCACCACTCTGGGACCCATTGAAGGCAGGTCATGGGGGTCATTTTCCCTCCTTCAACTTGAAGAAGGAAGGGTCTGTCAATCTGTTGTCCCTTACCTCATCTTTGTGCAGGCGGAGGTGTTGTGTGTAATGTTTCATAACAATGATTTGGAATTTGGACTTGATGTTTCATATCACTGATTGGCACTATCATGAATGTCACTCTACATACCCTTACTATATGCATGGTCATATAACCATACTAAAATAATGAGATTTATTATAAAAAATATTATTATATATGGAATCCTTGGTTATCTTTCTTGGGACCACATTGGTGCATGTAAATCTCCACATACATTTAATTACATATATTTATATATATACATGATTGTCTTTCTGAGATATTATGAATTAGGATTAAGTAGGGATAATCATTTAGGTGACCCATGAGGAACATTAAATTTCATAGGTATATGTTTTTGGATTTTACATTACAGACATACTATAATTATTTATCTCAAAATCATTTTATACTCTTGGATTTTACTACATTAGAACCCTATTTTAGTGGACTAGTTAATATATATAATTACTTGTCTGAGAAATTATTTGGTATATGGATAGATATCTTTATTTAAGGTATGGATCTAGACTATGCTCAACACTTATTTCTTTAATTTATGCAATTATAGAACACGTGATCTTGTGGTTGTGACTATGAATGTTCTTGAGCTTCCAACAGATTTAGAGTCCTTTATTTATATATTTTTTATTGGAAGACTGGCCAAGAATATATTATTTCCAACTATATGTATGTTTCCTACACATTTTAAGATATTCATGCATGATTCTTCAATCATTTAGTATTGGTTGTTAGTTGTTATATTTATATTATTGCTCGTTGTATTAATTTTGTTCTACTTTTGATTATAATTTAAAATGTATTTCAGCTTTTATAATGGGGGTATAGTCTACCCAATGAATATTCTCTAGACCATAGTATTTTGTTATGATCCTTGGTCATAAAAGGAGGCACACTTGGAGCTATCTGGTAAACTGGATCTGGGAGTCATTTTATTAATCTTACATTAAGTTGTTAGAAAGTTGTATCAGAGTTTTTTTTTTCATTTTTCATACTATTCGGGTTAGCAAAAAGGATACTAGAAATGTGTCCGGACATGGTTAATAGATCTTATACTAGTCTAACTAACCCATGCATGGGGGGAAATCATGTTACCATGGATGGGATTATTATTCATTCTACTATAATTACCATTGGGTATTATATCACCTTTAGGGATTCATTTACATTCCCACTACATATGAGATTATAGAATTTAAATATACTCTACCATAATCCTAGTATAGAAATTAAGTATTTTATGTTCCTTAACACAGGCACATAAGTTTTAAAATTCATGTATATGCCATCCTATGTTTATATTAGAGTATGCATCACGTGTTTCATTTTATATGTTACTGAAATGAAAAATTTGAGATTTTACTAAATATTCATGCTTGAATAAAGAGATAATTAAAAGTTTATTAATGTGTCTACATCATCGTAAAATGTTATATTTCTTATAGCATGATGGTGGCACCTTAAATAACAAATTTCTATATGTTTATACTATGGAATAATAGTGTCTTGAGTTGAAAAATTAGTTGGTTTTGATCATATGGATACCATTTTTATTTTATGAAGAAATTACTTCTATATAATGTTAATTTTAATCAATGTTATCACATAATCATATATGAATTTCTACATTCTAGTAACAAGATATAAATGTCTAGTTATAATTACATGAACTATGAATTGTAACTCATAAATTCATGTACATTATAATTATTTAATAAAGACTTATCCAATTGAAAGGGGGCTCTCGGCTTCGGCCGAGAGCTCCCAGGCTCTCCTAGGGTTTCGCCCATTCTCAGCGGCCCTGTGGATTCGGATCTCGGCGCGATGGCGGCTCCCGGACATCGAAGGCACGGGTCGAGCGGCGGGGGATCTCTGGCGATCTGGACGGGGTCTCGTCGATGGCGGTCTTGGCAGCACGACTGATCTCTGGTGGTCAAGGGCAGTTCAGCTCGGTGCGGCTTGGCTTGGCGACGTCGCGTTGGCTTCGACGGTGGCGGATCTTCAGGAGTCGGCGAGTTGGATTTCGGCTCTTCTGCGTCAATCTGAATCCACCGAAGCCAGATGGATCGAAGCTGCCATGGTTTTTGAAGCTGAGGGCGCCTTTGGTTTTGCCGCTTGATGTTGGTACTGATCCAGTCGAGCTTTCTCAATCTTCTTGATTGCATACCCTTAGGTCGGTGATTCCAATCAGCTGCTGAAGGACAGTTCTGGGAAGATTCGAGCTCGCGTGGAGATGGGGGTGCCGTCTTTTCAGGTTCTGCCGTTTCCGAACCTGTTGGAGGTCGTGATTCATGAAGATTTGCCTTTGTTGGAATTGGATCTCGTTTTTTTTCTGCTTTCGTGGTCGTGCTCGCTGATGGCATGGGAGTGTTCGTGGAATTTTGAAGGCTTTTGCCTGCATCTTGTTCCTGCTGAGACTTCTGTGTGTTCGTACCTGCTGGGGGTGGAGGCGTTTTACTTACTGTTTGAAGGGCTGGTTTGATGATGTTTGTTTCTTTGGGGTTGATGGTACCTGGATTCATCATGGCTTGCTGTGGAGGTCCTGTCTCTTATGCTGCTCTGGTTTCTAGGTCTACTGCTTCTTTCCAGGTTGGTTGGATGAGATGGTTTTCAAAGAGGTTTTGGGATGTTGTGCTTGTGTGAGTGGTATGGTGTTTCGGGAGGCATGACTTGTTGTGGCCTTATCCTTGTGATTTGTAATTTGCATTTTGATCTTTTGGGGGCTGTGGAGAAGAGCTCCATCGAGAGCTTTGGCTGTGCGTTCCTCTGCTCTTGCTTCAGGTTTCCTCTACTCTTTCTGAGGCGGATCTGAGTGGTGGTCTTCATGGTGCTTTGGGATGTGAGGGCGAGCGACCGCTGGCGTCTTGTGGTTGCTCTGTCTCTATTGTGATTTTGGTATGTGAAAGCTCCTAGACAAGCTTCAAGGATCCCTTCCAGATGAGGTTTCAGAGCATGAAGCATTCACTATAGCTTGGTCATTCGAATTTGGAAGAATGAGAGGGTATGGTTTTTGTCATCGGTACCAGGCCCGTGCAACCCTGCACATGACAACTTGTCGAGCGGTCATGCGATGGTGAAGGCTTGACATAATGACATAATTGCTGGGGAGGGGCGTTTCTTGTAGTCTTTTTCTGAGATGTTTTTCCTTTTAATGGTTTTTATTGGGTGAAGTTGTTAGGGTTCACACTTGCCTTTAAAAGTGTCATTTGAAAGTACAAAAAAAAAATGGATTCTGCAAATAAAGACTTATCTAACTAATCTCTGCTGTGTGTCTATATATATATATATATATATATATATTATGTTTTTTATATCCATCATTTTTTCATGAATACCCATATTATGAAATTAATAAATGAACAAGTGGACCCAAGTAGGCCAATTGGGGCATATTTCTTATGGGATGAACCCATTATTTTGGAGTTAAATCATGATTGAAATAACTATTAAGGGTTTCATTTTAATGGGATGGAAAATGTACTTTATATATTGTTGAATACATAAATTTGGAATTAATTCACATATAATTGATCCAATGATGAATTGATAATAGACACATAGGTTTCCATTATCTTTATAAGATTTGGTATTTAACATCATGGGAGTGGGCAAGGAATAATTATGGGATGGTAAATTAATTTTTTTTCAACAACTTATATTTATTATGAATAATTTTATTCGTGAATATTATAGGAAAATCAACTTAAAATTATAGTTATCTCATAGTCAATTTTTGAACATTGTTATTATGTGGCTTCTACTAATTAAAATTCAAATTACTATTTGAAGGTTGTTTTTATCTAGAAAATGACAATTTATATTTTATTTTACTAAGTAAATTTTATTTAATTATAGATGATTAAAATGGATAAAAATAATATTATAATATAATAATCCTATTATACTTCTTGGTGTCATATAAATATATATCAAGGTACATTTTGATAAATATTTTCGTTATATTGTTGGTTCTATCCCTTATTTGTATATCAAATCCATTGTAAATGTTATAACAGATATAAATAGATGTAAGGGATAATATAAAATCGGATTTTGGATTCCTTTTCTTCATACATTGAGTAATAGTATATTGTAAATATTACCACTGTTGGGAACATAGATGTTTATTATAGGTATTATTTTTCGTTTTCCAACAAGTGTGAATAGTGTGGTTAGGTCGTAATCATAGTGACTTTCTCGTTATGAAGAAATTATATGTATTATAATCTATACATTAGATAGTTGAAATCATTGGTGAGGTAGTGCCATCAGTGGTAGACTAAAATTGGTTAATAATGGTGTATAGTTCCTAATAAGAAGTATTTTTCGACTGTTATTTGACTCTGGTAGCACTCATTTATTATAATATGAAACCCATGTTGGGTAGTGGCCATGTGTTATTTGATAATTTTTGGACCGATGAGAAGTATTTATTTCTATATTTTTACAGGTTAGACAAACGTACTATTTGTTATGCTTCTTATTTAGTCATGTGACCTTTATTTTTCAATGATGGTTGATTTAAACAGTTAACAACTAGGATAACATTCATATAAGGTAATATGACTCTTTGATATATATATTTCAATTAGTCTTGTTAAATTAATGGAGATGGCTGATCCTGCTGAGTTATTATTCATTCTTTGTAGCATGTGTTCTTAAATGATTTTTTTTTAGTTCTAAACTGGTATGGGAAACCGTATCAGTTCAACTAAATTTTTTTAATCCATAAGTTGTTATGTTATGTTTACAAGATACCATTACAGTAAACTGGAAAAGTTCTTTAGAGTGTTTGAGTTCTTTCAATACATGGGAATAATGTTGTATAAATCATTGGGTCTTATAAAATCTCTAATAGTATAAGGTTTTTATTTTAACTTTGACCTTGCGTGCTTTTATGTGGCAGGTTTTTCAATCCACCTTGTTTGGTGCTTTGTATAAGCATGTTGTGATTTCCAATAATAGATTTTAGTTGATGGAGTGTGTTCAACAGAATAAAGTTTGTTTTTTAAATTTTATGACTAGGGAACTACTATGGTGGAGAACATCACAACATTTATAATGAGTTTATAATTCCATATAAAGGTAACATGACTATAATGAACCAATAATGAATTTTTAGAATACCTTCGAGAATCCGTGGTGATGGTAGATTGAAGATTTCATGTATCGTTCATGAAGATGACTATTAAGCATCATGTGTGGGATTATACTAGGTCTGGATACATGATATATGATCATGATTAATAGAGATTGTAGGACATTTCGGGTTAGTAATATATTTGTTCATAAAAGGAAGAATGAATGATATATATTATATCAAGTAATAAACCATTACAGAATTCCAAGAGTTAGGATGAGACATTGGTGGTTATTTATTTGGATCATAAATAGAATTTTATTTAGGTTGAAGTGATATATCCTTATTATAGAATGTCACCTATTAATATTGATGCTTACCAAATAAGTTAATATGGATTGGATCTATTGGAAATTTATTGATACAATTAATGTTTTTTTGGGAGGTTGACATATGGATGGACCTAGACACTCAACATTAGGACACAAGATTACAAGGGTTGATTCTAGTTGGGAATGTCCTGTTTTGATTTATTGTTGATCAAGAGATCTATACATTCCTACTAAGGTTATTTCTAATTATCAAATTAGTTTACTCCTAGTTCAGTGAAGGTATCTTACCATACCTTGAAATCATCTGTGCTGCACTAAGATGGTGTCAGCTATAGAATGATCAAATTAAATTGCATTTTCATTTGATGGATGGAACCTCATGTGGTAATTATTATAGGAACTTGAGTATAGTCATTGGTCTATCGTATTGGGTGATTTATTCATTATATTATAGAACAAGGTATGGTTCTTCCAGGAGACACAACCACAAGTTAGTTACAGACATCAATGAGAATGTTTGAAATGCCCATAGTTTTCCCTATAACAAATGCACTTGGATTAAAATTATGCAACACGTCTATTTTTAAAGCTATGGTTTTTGACTAATAGATGACTGACCGTGGTTAGACATTATTTTTGGTGGTCAGATGAATGTATCTTGTGGGGAACCACATTAAATTCATCATTGAGGAGATGAGTGAAATGTAAATGACAGTAATGAAATTTCAAGGAAAAGTAAGCATGATTAGTTAAGCCTAGTTGAATGAAATTTAAAATTTATGATCTAAACAAGGTAGATGACTGGAATCCTCTTGTTTGATCAGGTGTCTCATATTGAGAATCATTCCAACTGTGTGATTAAGACTCTATGGATACATTTCAAAGCATAATCCTGATGGTGGGTCTATCATTGCTTAGAACATTCTATTTAAGGTTATAAAATCTGTTAGGGAGTCCCATAGGCTATGTAATTATTTATATGAAGATGTGATTGTGTCTTAGTTTATAAGGTATTGGGAAAGTACCATCTTTATGTTTCTACTTTTAATACAAGTGTTGGAATTATTTTTAGTTGCTTATGTAACATGTGTTTAGTGTAGCATTGTTTGGTGCAATGTGGGTAGGAAACAAAAAACATACTTTTGATTATAAATTAAAAACCCATGATATTTAGGTAATTATTTTGTCATTCTATATGAAATATAAGAGATGAAATGATCCATGCTAGGGATACGATAAAAACATATGTTTTAGAACCACTTGAAAAATTCCATGAGAATTTGAGCATTTAATATAGAATATGTTCTATATATGAAAATGATATCTAGAAATGAAATATACGATTTTGAAAATATTAAAGTGTTATTTTCAAAAAAAATTAAGTCCTTATAAATATGTAAATAGTTTAGGTGTATTTGAGAAGCATTTATTTTCAAAATAACATTTATGAATCAGATAAACCTTGTCACATGGTTAGTGATAACCACGAATCCCAAACTCCAAGGCATGTTTTATAGATAATGACATGTCTTTTGAATGTGTATGGATCAAACGATAGATTCGTTTTTCTAGAAAAAATTTCATAATGGGTTACACAGATTGTGCACCATTTATCAAATCATGTTCCTAGCTGTATGAGTGGGTTTCCCAATAGGTAGTAGTGAAGCATGGATGTGCATAGTTAGAAAAACGATATGGCAATACCATATATCTTAGTAATGACATGAAGGTTAGATTATTTCCCCTAAAACTTTAAACATTCATTCTCCATTCTCCACAATCATTTTATCCAATGGAAATTTTCTATCGAGCTTCCCTTTGGCCTCCTCATAGGCATAGATGGTTATCCATTATACAACCTTTGATTCAAGAAATTTTGGTTGCATAAAATCATATATATTTGTATTAATCTATTATTCCATTATCTATCATATTATCTTATCATATCACACACTATTTCCATGTGATCTTATATGCCAAAATTTCTGGTTTTTTCCCATATCAATGATTTATCTTATTAATTCTCTAATAAAAGCTCGTTGTTAGACGAATGAAGCCTCATTTTTTATTAATGGTGGTCTATATATTTTTATCATAATGTTTTGTCATTTGAAAATTGTTCTATCATGCTACAAGCTATATATTTTTTATTCATTACATTGAAACTAAATAATACCTTATATTAAATTTTTATACCACATCCTTGATACTCATTAGGTGATTTACATGGTCCTAGGTTGAAGACCTCAACAAAATCCACTTATTAAGGTGAGTAATAATTAAATGAAAATGTCTACCATCATTTTATTTTCATTAAACCACCCTTAGGGCGTTATCCTTTAATTCCATACCACTTATATAAATAACTATATGAAAAACCACCACCTATGATGGGATTCTATTCTTGATTGATTTTATAAATGGTTTAATATCATCATTTGATGCTTAATGATTTTAATGGAGGGATTAGATAATAGAATAAATTGAATTACTTATTGAATTGAAACTATGCATGAATCATGATGAATTAGGATCTGTAAAAGATTTACCATTTTCTATTCTAAAACCATTAAGTGTAATTGATAAATGATTTTTATATAAACATGGACTTCTTCAATAACTTGATAGTGATTTGTTAAATTAATTGGTAGGTGGCATATGCACACTGTTATTGGTTCTTGACCCTTTGTGGTCATGAACATTATGATGAACCATCATAAATGGGGGTTTGAATTATAATTGTTTCATGGTTAGAGTATGGAAAACATTTTTATAATATAATGGTTTAATATCATTGATTGAAATGATAAAGGAATGAATTTTGGCCAATTACCATTAAATTTAATATATAATGGTTGAAATCATGGACCATATTTAAATATGGAATGAAACATTCACACACTGTTTAATTATTCCTTAATTGAGCATTCGATTCTCAATTAGGAATACCATGGATGGGCACATAGGATTAATAGTATTACATTCACCATGAGTGATACTTTGTTCCACTTTTTGAAATCCCTTTGTTAAGGGTTAATATTTCAATTTCTATTACCATGGAAAGGATTATACTAAGAGCTATCTGTTAGGGTTTTTGGATATGATATTTCACACCCCCATTGTCTATGGTGATTTTTACGAAACTTCTCATCCTTTTTTTATTGTTGTGCATAATGTTTCATAGAAATTATTCGGATGAATGAGATGTTGTTTCTCATCTTTTAATGGGATATTCAGTCATGATGCTCCACATCCGCTATTAAGACACTTGGGATTTTACCCATGTTTAGAAAATGGGACTTAATATTACATTTATTATTATATACAAATATATTTTTTAATATCATTGGGTCCTCACCAGTGAATGTATATATTTTAAAGTATTTGTTGGCATATATGAATATATATATATAATATTACATGTTATGTTATATTCTATCATTGAAAATTTCGTGGCCAGCCATGTTTCCAATGAGGATCATCATCTCTACATGGATTATGTCATCAAATTTTACTATACATTATTACTATTATACCTAAAAAATACTTAATATTATACTCACTGACTGGATTGAATTATATTTTATTGGTGGTGTCCTATTGAGTTTATCTGACACCCTATATGGGATATAATTTAGTACATAGAAAAGTATCTTGGTTTTAGTTTAGGATATTGATCTTGTTTGAAATTGTTTTCTATCATTTGGGATATGATTATAGATGTGAGATTTGGATTAGTGGTCAATAATGCACTCACGATTCACCTACAGTTTGGTTCCTATTATATATAAATTTATTTTTATTTACATTCATTTTTTTATATCTTTCAATATTCTATTACATTTCATAAGTATATTTCTTTTACATTTTGGTATGTTCATGAAAAATTATTAATTTTTTTTACGATTTTCAATTGTTATTATTATACTAATTCTCATAATATTTTATCCTACCATTGATGATTGTACTTTAGTATATTGTTATAATTTGATCATACTAGTAGAGTCTCGTCAACATGCCATTTTTAGACCCACACTAAATGTCTGCAACCTCTGGCCTCTTGAATCGCTTGCATAAAGAAATGTGGTTAACAAACAATAGGTTCTATATAGTATCACCTAGTTTGGGTTGATACAAAGTGGTACCACAGGGTGTTTTTCTAAGACATAATGATTGGTTTAATGGATTGTAGATTCTTAAAGTATCATCATATAGTATATATATTGTGTGAGGTTCTATACAATTAACACATGGTAAAATATCATGTTACTAGTGAAGGGATTATCCATTATTATGTTTTTATTACATTAAGTAATTAATTTTCCCTGACTGATTGATGTAATTTTTTACTACTTAAGGATTTATGGAATTTAATGGTAATTTAAATTTTTTCTTGGAAGATAAAGAATGAATGGTAAAAAATTCGTTATGGGAACTTGAAGATTTAAATTTCATGCACATTACATTCCATTTTTATTTTAGTTCATTCATTGAATGTTGTTCGGGTGGAATTTTACTCCATAAATTCACTTAGTTATAGAATGACACTAAAGTTTGGTGGTGGTTAGGAACTAGTTGATCTTAATTAAAACTATGAGAATCATTAAATGCTCATGTTTAGTAGATTATAAATGATTTGGGAATTTCAATCCACTGAATTTACTTTGTGACACTTATTTCCTTGTGATGAATTTTTATTTAGTTCTCATCCACATTTAAAATTGAATGGGGTAATACAACTTAAGGATATGTAGTATCATTTATCCTAATAAATTAAAAGATATGGTATCTCATGTTGTTATATTTTCCTTCATAGTATAATCAGTTGTTACACATGGTGTATTTGGTGTTGAAATGGTTCATCAAAGCATATGATTTTTGTGGAAATAATTGAAACATTGAACTATTACTTTAATTTTGTGGTTAATTTCCTTAGTAAAATGTATCCAAAATATAGAGAAGTTGTGTTATGACACTATTGGCGACTTTCGTTGGATAACTGATTGGGTTTATTAACATTTATAATAAATGTTGGTTTTATATTCTATGTGTTTTCAAGAACATTTTAATGTTTCTAGTTTTTTATTAAACTTTTATTGAATATTTGAATAAGTTTGTTAGCCATGTTTTGGAACCTTGTATGGTTGATAGAGCATTTTCCATGGAATAATTTCTATTAATAATAGTTTAATGACTATGAAACACCTTTGTAGGGGAGTTTCAAATCAGTTGTAAGGAGAGTGTCCTTAAATGATTATAGAACAAGACAACTATGGACCAATTAAAAATTTGAATAATATTTTCTAGAAGAAGGTGAATTTGTAGATTCATGTGTTCGAGTAACAAATGTGAAGATGAGTTTTGAACCACCTGTGTCGGTTTAAACAGAGACTGAATACTAGATTATTGGTCAAGAAAAATGGTAAATTGGGAGTTAATGGTTTGGTAATAGCTCTATGATTAAATAGAAATATGAAATCTGGATTTTAGGTTGAGTTCAAAACCATAGAGTAATTCTATGATTCAGGAGGAAAATTGGTTTTTTAGAAATACCATTGGTACAATTCGATTTAAAGAAAGGGGAATGAGATGTCAAACACAATGTCACTTTTTATTCTAGATGTATACTGAAGAGTACTTCCCAAATTGGATAGAATAGTTATTCTATGATAAATTTAATGTTTTTGGGGTGGTTAAACCATCATTTTAACTAAGGGATAGTTTTTTGAAGACATGGTTTTGTAGGGTTTTTCAAAGTGAGAGTGCACTATTTTGATCTATAATGAATCATGAGAGATATATTTTCCTATTGGTGTGTTTATCATTGTCATATTTGAGTACTCTTAATTCATAAATAATCTTGTCCCCAACCTTGACACCATCTTTAGTTGTCTGGGTTAGCGTCTGTTATGTGCCCACCTATGAAAAAGGTATTCTCATTTAACAGATGAAATCTCATGCGAGAAGGCTTGTGGGATCTTAAGAACAATTTCTAGATAGTCTTTTTGGATCATTCACAAAATTAGATCATGGAACTAAGTATGTATTAACTTGTACATAGAACTGGATGTTAGTAATAGAATTTTGTGAGAATTCATGAAATGAACATGGTGGACCATTGAATAATATTTTCGAGATTGGGTTTCTAAAGTGTGTCTAGAATAAAAGTCAATAATTTGGAAAAATATTATGTATGCATTGGTTAGACATTTTTTCATGATTGTTATATTGTTTTTGGTGAGGAACCACATTAAATACTTCTTCATAAGAGATGACATAAAGGTAATAGTTAGTTGGGATTTTTGTGGAAAAGTGACAAGAAATGTTAGACTCAATCAAATGAATTTTGATCTTTTTAGCCTATAAATGTTTGAAGAATATATTAATCATATATAACTAGGTATAATGAGTTGATAATTATTTCAGATGAATTATTAAAATTCGTGGCCCATGTTTAATTATGAAATTCATACAATGGGTATATCCTGGATCAAAAATTGGCCATTGATGGTTAGAACCTATGGAAGAGGGTTCCATAGGTTTGATGGGGAATTTTATAATGATTTGATAATGTATTATGTTATATAGTCTTAGTTAAGAACCATTATTATGTTTTATGGTAGAATATGTGTTTCGTATCAAGTTTGATTATCTTTTATTCCATATGATTAATGTAGCACTTATAGGTGGGTTGATCATGGAAAAAAATACAACCATTTCAGTGGAAATTCAAGTCACATGTTTTTTGGGGGATGTATTACTAGTTCCTGAAGTATTTAAATAGATTATAATTTTCCATTGTTGGGTGATTTTAAGATCTCATGTTTTTTGATTAGTTGAAATTTTTTTGGTGAATTTGACATTTTAATATGGTGGGCAACCTAAGTTTTTAAAAAAGATCTCAAATATAATTTTGAAAGTTATAACACATTATCTCATTTTTTTTATAGAATTTAAAATATAAAAATAAATCTAAGGAGTTTGAGTGAGTTTTGGATGAATTTGGAATCAAAAACATTATTCTAGTGGGGATCGATATGGATTTTTAGTTGGATAATGGTTAGTGATAACCATGGGGCACAAACATCGAAAACTGTTGTTTATGGAATGACTTGGAAAATCCATAAGGGTGCGCATTGTTTTCATCTATGTTTTAGATATAAAATTTCATCAGGGGTCTCTCATATTTCACATTGTTTTTCAAAAAATACTCCTAGTCGTGTGATGGGGTATCTTTATCGATAATTTAACTACATCGTTATCACTATATTAGAAAAAAATGGCAATCCCTTGTGGATCACTGAAGGGATAAAAATTACTATTTTCCTATTATATCATTTAAAATTCCTTTTCCAATCTCCATAAACATTTTATATAACACCCAATGCTTCTCGATATTCCCCTTTACCTACTCGTTCAATTGTATAGTTCATATTCATCAATCCATTGAATAAAGCACTATTAAATTCATTAAAACTATAATAGTTAGTAATTGTTTCGCCTTCCTTTATATTTTTTTGATTTCTATATTGGATAATATTTTCATTATATGTAATGTAGCCTATTTATATGTTGTTTCTCAATTTATTCAATTTCTCCCATTTTGAATGGACTCAAATCCCAGTATTAGGATGATAGAAGCTTATTGGTATAATCTTGGTGGTTTATTTCTTATCACTCAAATTTTCATCATTTATTAAATGTGGAATCTTCCTTTTTTCCCGGAATTCTCATGTATTTCTTAAAATTTTTATAATTCCTTAAATTAAATCCTCATATTTGAGATTTGATACTCTTTATGCCACTTATATGGTTGGAGTTCAATGTCCTCATCCCAAACAACCTCTTAATTTGGGATCAAATTAAATAAAAATTCCTACCATCCATTCATTTGGTTAAAAAATCTATTGGGTGAGTTCATTAACTTCAAAAAATACTACCATTTATGAATTAGTTAATATAAACCTAAAAATGTCATTAGGAATTGATTATTTACATGAATCACGATGTGTTGGGATATGGTAAGGATTAAAATTTTTCTCTTAAACTATTAAATGGAATTTGTAAATGAGTTATATATAAAAACAAAGCCTTCTATCACATGAGTGTGATTTGATAATTGAAATGTATGATTTTTTTAATAAAAACAATGGGTTCCACACCCTTTATATGCTTGATAATTATCAATAACCATCATAAATGGGTAATTGAGTTATGATTGTGTAATTATTATTATAATGGACTACAATTTTTTATAATGAAATGGTCTAATTTCATATTTTGAATTGGTTACAATATGGATCATTTTCCTTTAAAATTTCTTATAATACAAAATGGGTGACAATAGGATCCATTTTTCAATATAAAATTCAACAGGCCCACAAATTTAAATTAATTCTTGTGAAAACCATGGATTCCAATATAGGAAAACATTATCTGAGCTATTAGATCTTATGGGATTACACTAAAACTTGATCAATACTGGGTTCCTATTTATGGAATGGCTTGATTAAGGGATCATATGGAAGGTGAGATAATTGTATGCATGATTATAATATGTTTCCTCTATTCGGGTTGATGAACATGATATTTCAAACCCCGTTGTCTATGATGTTAGGCATGATGTTTCACATCATTTTAGGTTATTGTACATGAAATTTCACAACCATTATTTGGTTGTTTTAAATGATTTTTCACATCATTGATTGGGATTTCTATGAATATAACTCTACATCCCCTATTAAATCTATAGGGTTTTATTCAATATTAAAAAAATTAGACTTATTATTACATATATTATTATATACAAATTCATTGTTTATACACCTTTGGTACCCACCAGTTCAGGTAAATATATGCATAATTCTTTTTATATATTCATGTATATACATGGTAGACTGGTATGAGATATCCATTATAGAGACCAAGGATTAATATATCTCTATATTACATCATTTTAAATTAATATTCAACACATTGAAAATGTAAATACCTATATACTATAATATTTTAGTTTCTTTGGAAGCATGGAACAAAATTTCTAACTTGGTGAGACCTCTTCAATGTTTTACCAAAATATAATCCAATTTAATACACTTACATAAAATCTATCTTTATAAACGGAGGAAAGGAAACATAAGAAAGGGTTATATTAGATTCAAATAAAGGGTTAATAAATGATATACATAAGCGTTTCATGAAAATAAGGCTTTTAGAAAATAATAATATCACATGAATATCATATGATACATATCAATGATTATAATCTTGAGTCAATGAATAAATATTAGTAGTTCATAAGGCACGAGTAGTAATGAAATAAATAAACATGACCCATGAAATTTTAAGTCATGGATTTTATATATTAATATATAGATATATCCCATATAAATCATATTATAACATTGTAAACAAGTATAAATGAAATAATTTTCACTCATTTGGTCTTGAGAAAGAAAACATGTCCTCTCATAAACATATCGTCATGTCACCTGGTCCAAACACATCATTATGGGAATGAAAAAGACATCTAGGCATTATAATTTGATAATTTAATATGTTTAACACAAAACATTATGAACATGTAATACAATTCATGTATAAAATTTTTATCTTGTAATCAGGTTCATACATAACATAAATACTCGAGAGTTATCCATTATTACCGATAGAATTAGAGGGAGATATTGGTCCCACCAATCATATAATAAAAATCATACCCATGTGTTACACAAGATCAGAAAAATTCCACATATCATTAGAGATGAAACAAAATTGATATAATACACATTTTATCATAGAATTAACTATGAAAAAAAATGTTTCATAGTCATTTCATCATAGAGTGAACCATATAAGAGAAATGGCTTTCTTAAACAATCTAAAATCAAAATATAAACCACTTAGAGAAATAATGTGAATGGTATAATTAAATTATTTTACCAAAAAGGTATATGTGAATCCAACAAATATCATATTAAATGGGAAAAAAATAGTTTTCATTTAAAATCATTTTGAACATTTTTTTGAAAAGATGTTTTTAACGACACAGATTTCAGACCAAAGCGTGAAATATAGTCAGATTTTCATAAAAACACATCCTTAAAAATTTTAAGTAATAATGAGTGAAAAATTGTATAATTATAAGATAAATCAAGAATAACTAGTTGAGAATAAAATTTAGGACTATTCTGGAAATTTGGATCATTATATTTTATCAATGAAATCAAGTTCATAAGAAATCTTAATAGAGGATGAGGCTATAGTAATAAAATACTACCACTTTGGTAACACTAAATCCTTCTCCCCAAGAAATGATTACAATTCATGAAGCTTAAAATATCATGAAATTAAATCAATTAAGGATATAAAATGTCAAATATAAAATATATAAACCTCGTAAAAGAGTATTGATGTTTAACATGAGTCTCAATGATGGAAAATTTAGACAAAATTCCCATTCATATTTGATAACGTTTGAACCATAAAACCCATACAAGGTTGATCCTTATAATGATATCAAAATAATAATAATATTTATTAAAAAATGATAAAATACATTAATTAAGAGTATATACAACACATATAATAAAGGGGTGGTTCATATAACTTGTGTCTCAATGAAGTAAAATACGATAGGAAAATCCATTATACTTGTGTAACATTAGAATTGTGAGGCCTAAGAAAGAATAAAATCAACTGATATTGTTAATACCATTATATAATTTAATTTATCGATATAAAATTTCAAGGTATGTACATACACCACCGAAATGATACCAGTAGTGAATATGATTTAAGTCTTGTAGAAATACATGTGAGACTAGAAATTCCCTTGCCTTAAATATTGACTTCTTTCTTTCATGTAATATCCACATTTATAATTAATATAATTTTATTATTATTATTACACAGAATATTATTCATATAAATCATATCGTATATGATTTAATGATGACTTTATTATTTGTTTTTATTAATAATTCTTTGTTAATGATACATTTTGGGAAATAAATTCTTTATTTTTTTCTATATGTTATAACTTGTTATTTTTTATCCTCTTACATTGATCATGATTTCCACATTTAAAATATAATAAAACAATATATAAATATCATATATATTCATTATATATTAATTTATAATAACATATAATATATTGAAATAGAAAATTAAATACAACATTCATGGAGATGTTTGGTCATACCTACACACGAATGATGTTTCCATCATTTGTAATATTGAGAGAATGAAATGTAAAAAATATTTTTTTTATCATTATAAAAGAATTATTATTTCATATATATTACATATGTAAATTAATATCATCCTTAATACATTCCATGTAAATCATTAATGAAACACCTCACTTCATGAGGCGGTAGTCTACGTAACACATAAATGACATTATCGTAATTTCATAAAATAAAAATCATGATGGTGTGGGTTATATAGTTATTAAATAAACATAAATACTTCATAAAAATCATATATAGATATAAATATATATCTTATCTAAATATAATATCCATCGTCGTTCCCAACATGTTTTTTTGTAATCAATGAATGAAAAATATCAGTTTGTGATGGAGTAGTCTGTCATACACTTGAATGATGATTGCGTATCCCATTTTATGGAAGGGTGAAAACCCAAACATTTATAAATAAAATTCTCCTTAAAATGTAATTAAAATTTTTATTATGTAATGTGGTTATAGAAAAAACATGCACTTATTTTGTTTTATTATATCCCATTGGATTTAAAGGGACACTAAGTATCATTACAATTGATATATAGGTGTTGAATAGGGATCACATGATTAGTAAAAATATATGGTTTTAACCAATCCAATTTACATAGACAAAGGAATATATGGTCTCAACCATTTGGATTATACACTATGAATCCCATTTATGGGAGCTTATAATGGAGATATCATCAATGGGATTTTTCATTGACCAATCCCAAGATGGGATCAATTAACAAAATCACTAGTGATACCGTTTACAGGTTATGTTCATGATCATTGAGATCACGACCCAACCATGTTCACCAAACCACCCCATTAAGGTCTCACCATCAAGAACCTTAGTCATACATTGTTTTCTGGTGCATTATAGAGATATATATCAATACTGTAGTAAAATTAATATGTATAATATTTTGTATAAGAGAATGAATATATTTCATCATATTATTGTTACTTGAAAAATGATTTTACATTTTATTCAATAAAAAATTGTATTTTTTAGGTAATATTCAAAAAAATAATTTAATTTATTCTAATTAATCAATCAATTTTTTTAATAATTTAATAAAATAATATTATACTTATAAAATATATAATATCATATAATTTTTTGATGTCAAATGTAATTTTTATGGGTTTTAAAACAGTTACTCATAAAAACCCAGCATCTCTCAAAATATTTAGATTATTATTTCACAAGTTAAAATTCACAAACATTTAATATCATTTATATAAAATAAATATCATTTTTTTAATTATATCTTTAGAATAATCCAATAGTGTATTTATTATAATTTTCTGACATAATCAATTTTTTTTGTAAAAATTAAATACCATATAAATAGAAGGTGTGGATTATGACAATATATTGACCATAATGGGATATAATAAATACTATAAAAGTTATACATGAAAAAATATATGTATTATCTTTAAAATAATGTGATTTTAGGTTTATTTTATTAAATTTATAAAAACCATTTTCAATCCTCCAAAACCATTAATATATTTTATGGCTTTGAAATATTTTGTTTCTGTGTATGAATCCGGTTAACATAATCAAGGGTATTATTTTTTTATTTTAGTCAAATCGCCATATAAAGTCATTAATACCAAATCCATTTGGTATAAACCATGGTAGAAACTATGATAATGTTTGTGGTTTTAGTTATTTTATTATATAGATTATAAAACCTATTTAGGAGAAATATTAATGAAATACCATATATTTTCCTATATACACCCACACAATATCCCACATATCAATGAAAATCCTTGTATTGTGTCATTTCCTTTACTTCACCTCTATAGAGTATTCCCAAGTTTCCCACATGCTCTCAAGAAGCTACTCCCAATCATTTGGAGTAACACACTCAAGTAATGGATCATTTCCATTCTCCTATTTATTCAAGTATCTTATTTATCTAATGTCAATAATAATCATTTCCTTATAATGGGATATATTATTAAATATCCACCATTCAATAATATTTATTTCCAGCTAATTATATATCCCTTTCTCTGTCATTAAACAATTTTTTGAATCTTTAGGTGACATAACTATAATGACAAAATTTTCCATATCTGAATAATAATATAGTGAATACCATACCAATTTCTTATTGAGGGTATTCACCTCTACACACATATTATACATTGACATGGAAATTATATGTATGAATCCCAAAATTCAGTATCATGGAAAAAAATTGATGATCAATGAATCCATGTTGTAAAATATATGAGGCACACTTAATCTTGGTAATGAAATAAAAGTGATGAGTGTGCACTAAATTACAGAGTTCTCAAATGCATTGGGTAAAATTTTTCCTCACGATACATCATTTTTGGATAGTTAGTGAACCTAAATCTGGTATGTTACGCTTCCTATTATGATGTTTTTACAGTTATTATTGAACTATGTTTAAGATTCAATTTATTAAGTTGCATCCACATTTCCCATGTTATGATTATCATGAAATAACATTCATTATTATTCATGTTCCATTTATTCTGCATTCCTTTGCGTATTTTATAACATGAATTAACTTAATCCATAATAATTCCCTTACTATGATTTATATTTTACCCCTTTCTTATATATGTCCCAATGAAATTCATTTAATGTTTATGTGAAATCATGGTTGGGAAGTTTTCAATAAAGATGTTGTTTTGTTATTTTAAATTGTTATGGAATGTAACCAATTCCAAAAGAAACTAGACGTATCAATCATTTTGATTGTATGCAGTGTTATATTTTGTAATAAATCATGTATTAATGTGTAATAATTATATGGGTTGTTATTTTTGAAAAAAAAGTAATATTTTAGTGTTTTGAATTATAAAACAACAGTGATTGCCTTAGTGAATAGACTATGTATAACAAATTATCCCTAAAATATGTTAAGTATATATTAAGTGTTTTATAAATAAAATTATTCCCTATCTAGATACTATAATTTAAAATGGTTCTGGCATAGATGTAAATTTTCATAACAACTCATACATGGTGTTTTGGACCTGACAAGTCCTAACCCGGTACATGAAAATAGGTCTTACATCATAATTGTTTTGACACTCCCAGAGGATAATCATTTGGTAAAATAAAAATCACATCGTGATATATTATTTAGAGAAGTAAAAAAATTCCCCTTAGAATATATATTAGGAAATAGACCAGGTATAAAATAGATAGAAACATATAAATAATTATGTTAATAAAAAATGGAATTTATAAGTTATCTATTTAAATTCATTAAATTCCCATTTGTGTGTTTAATAGTATAGAAACTCTCATCCCTAAATTTACCTCTATTTAATACAATGTCTCGAAATAAGAGGAGTCAGGTAAAAATACAATGCCATAAGAAATTGTAAAACCGCCCTAATGAGATTCCAAACCTAAAGGGATAGTAAATAAAAATAGATTTTATGATACAATATCATATGAATTATGTTCTAAATAGAACCCTTTATCATTTGGATTTTTCTATTCCCCTATGATAAATAGAATGTTGCAATGAATTCCCTTATGAAATAATGGATTCCAATATATAATGGATCATTTGATCACTTAATTATCAAAAAATGGATCAAATCCCTTGAGAAGATATTATCCATAATTAAATGTTATGAATAAGAGAATGTTCTACTGGATGTTAATAATATGGAAGTAGAATATGATTAGTGGTGGAAATTGATCAAAAATATGAATCCAGAGGAATTTATCAAAGAAATGGGTTGCAAGTAATTCTATAAAATGGTTTTAGTAAATATAATCCTCACACTCTACAACACTAGTAAAAAAAAATTATAACATAAACTTTTTATTGTATATATTTTAGAAATCATGTGACATTTTTTGGGATTTGATTTCTAATATAGGTTCTTCTATAACTCATATGAAACATCAATTTTCATGAGATTTTTACATCGGTTCTACAAAATTGACCTCAAAATAGGTTTTTGACATTTGTTATTAAATAATATATGTGAGAAACACATCTTCATGTATTTTTCAAAATGTTTATTTAATAATTATCATTCTTAATGTTAACAAATTTGTATTTTGTTTTCCAAGATTTGATTTGAGTGGTCAGAGAGCTTAAATAGATTTATAGATCAAAAGATATGGATATTCGAAGTTGATAATCTCTAAATGATACCATAGAGAAATCCATTTTCAATGGCTACAAATATTTATTTGTAACTCTGTTTGACATACTCGATGAGTAAAATCGATGATTGGGAAACTATATACATGTATTTAATTTTTTTTGTGTTTTATTCTCTATAACTGATGAATAAATGACTTATATAAGTAGTTTTTGATAACCCAATGTTAAATTTCTCAAAGAATACTTTTGATGTTGTGTTTTTCAAGAACCAACATTAAAAGTTATATTTCACATATGTAAAAAAAAGCAAAGAGAAAAATGTTGAAAAAAATTATATATCATTTTGCATGGTTTTATTTTAGTGGTGGCGGAGCTAAAACGATCTTACAGATCCAAATAATGAATGTCAGAAGTTAATCATACCCAATTAATTCTTAGAAAAGTTAAAATTCCAATGGCCATATCATTTGAATTATAACTCTGTTTGAGCTCCTCAAACATTGAAATCAAATATTTGGAAATGAACTACATATTCTTAAACATTTTTTACATCTTTTTTTAAATAATTGACAACATAAATTTTTTTAAAATAATTTTTAGAAAAATTTATTTAAAAAGATTATTTTTTACATCATTTATAAATAAAAAGATGTGAAAATTAAAAAATTAATTTCTTTTCATGATGGTTATCTTATAATGGATTATAAAAATAAAATATAATTTTATCCCTATATAGAAATCAAAAAATTTCACTGCTCGACATTGAAAATTTTAATTCCTCCTATAATTTATAATAATGTGATTGCTTTTACCATGTAATTTATTTGATTACAAATTAACATATGTTAATTTAGTTATATTTAGTTTCATTAATCATTGATCCACTAATTAAAATATTTCAATCATGATCATCCATCAACTATTTCTTCCATTGGTTATCTCATAATTTTATTTTTAATTATTTTTCAATAATTTTTTTATGATTTGTTTTCTCAAATGATATACCGATTAATGATTCCATTTTTATTATATTGAATAATACTTCTTCAGATTTTGGAAAATGTAAAAATATTTTATTAGATTCTAAAATGGTTTCCAAGATAAATCTTTTATTCTTCATGAGTTATTTCCACATACAGAAATTCTAACCACTAAGACATCAAAAACCATGGAAACAATGTCATTTTTATGTCATATTCTAAATTTATTAAGGTTTCTAGGATATGATTTTTATATATATTCTATTATCAATGGATAATGTAAAATAAAGTTTTTAATATTTCTGAAATAAATAAAGATCATGTATATATTCTAAAAGAATTACATGAAAAATAGGTTTTTAGAATAACTTTTAAAAACTAATTTGAATATGGTATTTCACATTATTTTTAAAAAAACCTATGTAAAAAACATAAAAATTACATTTAATGGTTGATTTTGATAACATACATTTAAAAAAATTACAATATCACATTCAATGACTTCACCTCCATAATTGATGTTAAAAATAAAAAAAACAAGACAAAAAAATGAGTTTTGTACTAATGTGAATTAAAATTTAATGGTATTTCCTTACCTTGAAGAAAAAATATGATGAATCCATCAGGGCATAAGAGAAAAGCATAACTAGAACTACACATAAAATTTTGACATTTCCAATACATCTTAATTAATGGTTGACCACTTCTTTGGTTTGATAAATCCTAGTATATGAAAATCCCTAGTGATCTGAGACATTGATAGATATGTGGGAATTTTTTGATGTTCCCACAATGTTGAGATGGATATTAAACAATATGAAGACTATAATGGGGTTATTAAATATATTTTTTTTAATTTTGGTGCTTTTATTGAAAAATATAACGGATCTAATAATTATCAACATCCCACTTCCCAAATGTGTGGAAAGAAGCACCCTAAAAATTCCTTATGGGGGTGAAAAAATTATTTTGGTGTAGGAACGAAGGGAACGTAGATAAAGATTTCAAATATTAGAAACCAGATAATAACTATAGGGGAATGGAAGGCTTTATTCTTACCTTAGTGCATTTCTCATTTATTCAACTGTAAGGAACCATGATACTTTATAAACCAAAACACTATTCTATGGGCATTTGGAGACTACTAATAACCTCCAAGGTAGAAAGGGTGAGTGTTTTCCATCACAATGGATTTGGTGGATCCAAAAAATGATGTGGATACAATCATAAATTTTATTTATTAATTAATAGAAAAAATAATTTTTTTTGGTTCAACATATTCTTTCATTCCATGAAGGATTAGTATAATAATTTAAACACCACCATAGATCATGAAAGTAAATCTATCAGTGAAAGAAGAAAATGGGTATATTATTGCATCCGAATATTACAAACCCTATCCAATCAAAATATATGGGATGAACTTCACAGATAACCTTTTTTTACACCCATAGGTGAAATTTTGTGCATATCTCAGCTAGGATTGTCTTTCCCTATATAGATCCAACATAAATTTTTGTCAGAATGATATCACATTGTTTTTTGAATTGTCCTATGATTTTATACATGTGTAAAGAGAAAGTTGAATCCTATTAGCAATAAAATATCTATAATGGATGTTATTCCCCTATAATCGAAAGTTTCTATCCAAAATGATTGATTCTATGGAAAATATAATCCTTCATGTCATTCCCAATTTGAGGGAATATACTAACTTATTTCCCAAGGAATTGTCGTGAGTTCCTCCTAGAAGAGATATTGAATTTTCAATTGAGATTATACTTTGGGCGTTACCATTATACAAGTCTATAAATATAATGGATATTGTGGAAGAGGAGATGAAGAAATAACTTTTAGAGTATATGGATAAAGGGTTCATACACCCAAGTTCTTTTCCATGAGGTGCATGAGAACTCTACTTCAAGAAGATGGATGGGTCAATGTTCCTCTACACTGATTATCGTGATCTGAAGAAGATACAAAAGAACAACAAGTGTCATTTTCCTCATATTGATGACATCTTTGATTAGCTATGTGGAGAACAATACTCCTACAAGTTGGGTTTTTGGTTGAGGTATTACCATATAAGGGTGAATAATAGGATATACTTGCGACTGGTTTTCATTTAAGGTACAAGAACAATAAGTTCATAGTGATGGATTTTAGACTCTACTAAGGTCTAGAAATGTACAAGGGATTGTTTAATATAGTATTTATATATTACCATGAATTTTTTTAGTATTTATTGATGATATTTTAATTAACTCTAAAACCAAGGATGGGCATGTGGATGATCTGAGCACTATGCTAATGACATTGAAAAAAATATCAACCTTATATAAAGTAATTCAAATGTGATTATGGTTCAAGGAAGTGTTCATTTTGGGTTATATCATTAAAATAATTTGGATATCTATAGAACCTTGAAAAATATAAGAAATTGAAGGATGCATAGGGTCGGAATCTATGATAGATATATGTATTTTCCTTGGATTAGTTGGGTATTATCATAGATTTTTGAGGAATTTCATGTGATTTTCAAGCCTTCTAACCAAGATAACTCATAATGGAGACATGTTTTCTTAGAATGATGAATGTGAAGAGATCATGATGGAGTGGATATAGAGGATTATCAATGCACATATACTCATAGAACACAAAGTTGGTGAACATTTCTTTGTATTCAGTTATTCTTCGAAGAATTGATTTCGCTGTGTGTTATTGTAGAATGAGAAAGTCATAGCCTATTATTAAATGCAGCTGAATGTTCATAAACAGAACAACCTAATGAATGATCTTTATTTGGACTTAGTTATATTATATTTAAAAATATAGTAGCATTATCTATTTTGAGGGAATTGTAAAATATATATGGAAAAAAGATACTCAAATATATATATTCATACAAAAAGAGGAGAGTATTATCCAATGAATATATTTATATCAGATCAAGCACTATTATAACACAATTAAATAATATCATGAAAATGAAAATAATGTGGTAGACACTCATAGTAAGAAGAATCCAGTACTTCTATCATTGATGCAAAAAGAGAGGGATCAAAACATATTGTATTTGGAATGGTTTAGAATAGGAATAAAAAATGAATGAATATCATCATTCTATTCACAAAATAATGCTCAAACATCTCTTTTGGAGAGGTTAAAGGATGCCCAAATAGCTGATGTCACAATTAAAAAGAAATTGAAAACTGATTAAAAAGGTATTTCCTCAGAGTTCAATGTTAATGAAGAAAGATTTCTATGATTTGGGTCATGGTTATGTGTATCATGAAATCTTGATCTATAGAAAGAGCTTTTGGATGATGGATATAGTTCAATATTCTTGATCCATCTAAGAATCAAAAATATGTATCCATATATTTATGAACACTATTGGAGGTGTAGTAGGAAGAATAAGATAAAGGAATATAAATCATGATGACTTATATGTCAGTAAATGAATGAAAAAAGGTAAAATAAATTGAGATGTTGCAACCATTACTTATACCTAATTGGAAATGCGAAAACATAAAATAGAATATGTCACTGGTCATTTGAATAAGTCTATATGAAATAATGTTATTTGGGTTGCGATGAATAATCTTATAAAGACAACACAATTCATTGTGATTTGAGTGGACATATCCCTGGATCAACATGCAAGAATATACAATAGAGAAATGGTAAGTGTACATGGTGTACTAGTATCTATTGTATATGATCAACAACCAAGATACACCTAAATTTTCTAAAAAAGTCTCCAACATTCTCTAAACACTGAGCTAAACATTTTTTTGTCTTATCATCCTTAAACT
The DNA here is from genome assembly GCA_963277665.1 of Viscum album. NCBI lineage: Eukaryota > Viridiplantae > Streptophyta > Magnoliopsida > Santalales > Viscaceae > Viscum > Viscum album. The sequence continues at coordinate 1,631,207,798 of OY728150.1, forward strand.
GATAGCCAATCATAGCAGATTATTAAGACATTGTTAGATAGGTTGAGAGCATGTTATATGTGCATGAAAGGAGGATGACTGAATCATCAATCGATGGTTATGTTACCCTAAAAAAATATATTCTAATATAGTATCCAAATGGATCTATATAATGCCCATTATGGGAAGAGGATAATAACATCGGCATGTTGGGCTGTTGTTGGGGAACAAAAACTGCTGGACTCTAAAATGGTGAAGGAAATGGTGGAAAATGTTAAGACAATTCAACATCAAAATAAGGGTAATCAAATTTAATAGAAGATATATTCTAATAATCATAAATGATACCTATAAATTGATTTTAGATACATTTTATTCTTAGGAATATTTACATTTAAAAAATTCATTATATTTGGGATGAAGGGAAATCATAGTCCATGATACATCAACCCCTTCATGATCAATGATTTAATCAGAGTGGTGGACTAATGGCTTGAACTCTCACATATCTTATATAATGTATATGATATATTCTATGTATCCATCTTGATAAAATATATAACAAACCCCTCAATTGTTCTCAATCCAGAGGTTGTTCCATTGAAAAATGATCTTTCTTATGTGGAGAAGCATGTGAAGATCTAAGATCGCATAGAAACTTTTCTATTAAATAATTAAAAGTATCGTTGTCAATATACTATGGGGAAACCAAATTTTTGAAGAAAATATATCATAATAGGAGGATTGGATGAAATTAATTACTAACAATTGTTTTGGTGTGGTTAATGAAAATTTCCAGGTATAAATTTATAAAGGGTGAATGATTATAATAATATGAACATTTATAAATAAAAATCCCTTTATGATTTAATAAAATGTATTATTTTATAATATGTTTTTAGAAAGTAGATGGAAATATTTTTTATTAAATCCTTTATATTTAAAATAAAATTCACTATCTTTGTTGTTGATAAAATAGTCATTGAACAATGATCACATGATTAATATAAATAAAGGGTTTTAACAAATCCAATTGAAATTGAAAAAGGATGTTATTGAATTAAAAAGTTGGATAAAACCATATGAATCAAATTTATCAAATATTCCCTAAGAGATAGATTTATTTTGGTAATCCCTTTACCAACCCCATGGTTAGATCCAACAACTTATTTATGATCGAAACTGTTTGTGGGACATGTTCAAGGTCATCGAGATAATGGATCAACGATGTTCATTGAACCATCCAATGAATGTCTCACTATCACATAACTTACTCATGGTAAATTTTTTTATTAAATGGATATGTATCATCATCCTTATTAAATTAATATGTAAATTATTTTCTATATTATTATTAAAATATTTTAATTTTATTTTTGGTACATTATAAATGATATTTGTTTTTATTCAATAAAACAAAAAATTTATTTTTCTTGTAATATTAAAATTCAATTAATGAATTTATTTTTATGAATTAATATATTTTTAAACATATTATCAAATTAATATTATGTTTATTGAATTTAAATGATCATATTATTTTAATAATGTCAAATAAAAGTTTTTTTAGGGTTCAAAAACTGTAATTTAAAAAAACCCATCATTTCTAAATAAATGTAGTTTATTAAATTAATATTGAAAATTCATATTTATATAATATTATTTAGATAAAATCATTATTATTTATTTTAATAATAATTTCATAACTTTTTAATGGTTAATTATTAAAAAATTGCTAAGGCACTCAAACTTTCAGGTGAAAATTAAATACTGTATAAATATATAGTGTGTATTATCACAATGTTATATCATAAAAGTGATGTGATAAATACTATTAATGAATCCATGAAAAAATATATAATTTATCTTTAAAATATTGATAATTTATTATTATTTTTTAAATTTTATAAAGACCTTTTGAATCCTCCAAAACTAATAAAAATTTATAATCTTTATATAATCATTTCATTAAGAGAATGACTCCCCTCCACATAAAAAAGAGTATTATTTTATTAATATCTGAAAATTTGTAAATAAAATAATTAAAAACAATCCAATTTTTGAGAAACCATTGGAAAAACTAGGGTAAGGATTTATGTTTTGTTTATTTTATTATATAGAGTCTAAAACCTATGTTTGAAAAATGTTAAGGAATCCCCCTCTATTTTTGTATTTAAACCAACCCAATATCCCAATTATCATAACTCATAATCATTATATCACATAATAAATCTTTCCTCCCCTATTTATAATCCTTACAAGGTTCCCCCATGCTCTGAAAAAGATCCTTCCAATCATTTGGTGACACATAATCACATAAGGAATCTTTTCCTCTCTTTATTATTCGAGTATCTATATTACATTATATATTTTTCCATTTTTTAAAAATTATGTGATATGTTATTAAAATTTTAAAAAACTTTCCAATTCATTTCTAAATGATGATATAACCCTTTTTTTCATAATCCATTTTTTTATTTTTTAAGTGATGTCGTTATGGTGCTGAATTTTCACCTTGATTTTCCATTCCCATAAAATTGTGTAATGAATACGATACCCATTTTTTATCAAACAATTTCACCTTTATATATATATAATAAATTGAAAATGGGAATAATTTATTTATCACTCATAAATGAATAGTTTAATAAAATGAGATGATGATCGAATACATGTTTTATATTTTATGCGTGACAATCATGCATGATTATGAAATTAAAGTGACGTGTGTGCTCAAAATTTTATAGTGCTCCAATCCATTTATAGTTTTTAGTCTAGTGAGACATCATTATGGTACATGGATTAAACCTTAATCCTTTTGGAACTATTTTCATCACAATTTCATAGTAGTTAGCATTGACCAATGTTTTTATGTAGTGTTTTATGTTATTTCCGCATATCCCATTTTATGATTATAATTATGTATCATATATTATTATTAATATTCCTTTTATTTACTATTGATATTTCTATTTTATAACATGTATTACCTTATTATATTCTTATTCCTTTAATTATATTTATAGTTCACTCATTTCTTATGTATGTCCACAGTTTATCCCAAGCAGTTTTAATTGTGAACATGTTGAAAATGTTTTCAAAAAAGATGTTGTTTTTATTGTTTTAAATTGTTTTTTAAGGTACCTCATTCCCAATGAAACTAAGCTTATATATCCTACAATATGTATTAAGTTTAATACAATATAATGTATTAATTTATAACTGTGTAATAAAAATAAGGGTTTTTATATTTTATATTAGTGAAAATGTTTAGAATTTAGTATTAGAAAACTCTTGAAAAATCCGTAGGGATATGAATAAGTATAGGAAAATGTCACTAATTGTTTTGGAAAGTATATATTGAGTGGGTTATCAAGATAATAAATCGATGTCTAGATAAAATAGGTGGATGTTTTTCTTGGATAGTTGAATATAACAGTAACAACTCTGACAACGTGAGTCATGTCAAATTCATTATAACCATGTCGATGACAACGAGCATTAATGTGCTCATGTTTGGACAATCCTAAAGATATGATTTTGAAAAATCACAATATCATTAAAAATATTATTAAATTGAAAAACAATTCCCATAATAATATATTCTAGAAAACAGATCATGGATAACATAGATTGAATCATTTAAATTATTAAGTTAATACAAAAAATTATTTTATAAGTAATCTCTTTAAGGCCATTTAATTCTTGTATATGTGTTTGATAGTATAAAAATACTCATACCTAGTTTTACTAATATTCTATGAATTTTATTAATATATAAGGATTCGGTTAAAAAATTAATTTGATGTGTAATGTGATGACTTCCCCAACAAGATTCAAAACACAATGGGAACAAGAATCACCAATTTATAATTACAATCTCTCAAATAACTCATGTTTTAAATAGTAACCTAGATAATGTATAGCTAACTAACCCTAGAAGGCCTATAGGGGGTATCTACTATCCATTACATTAGCATGATTACATGGAATCAAATCCTGAATGATGTAGAGTTTAGTAATTTTGGTTAACTATATTCATACATTAGTGTTTTATTACAAATTAATACACTAATTGTAACATATTTTTTTTATAATAAATAAAGGATAAAAATTAACTTCAATTATAACGTTATTCCACCCATTATATCATCTCATATCATTCATCATATGCTTATTTTATTCTTGTGTAAAGGAAACATAATAAGGGTGAGTTCAAATGTTCATTAAGTAGAAATTACTGTATAAAAAATAATTAATACATGTGAATAATAAATGATGAATGATAATTAGAATAAATATACATAAAATTTGAGAAATAAGCTAAGAATAATATCAATAAACAATATAGAAAGGTAATAAATTGAAATTTCATTTTATTCATTTAAGAAGATAGAAAAAAATAATTATGGAAAGGTTAAAAAATAAAACACGTTCCATTAAATCAATGAACTAAAAATGAAATGTATCCATAGGAATGTCGATACAAAATCACATAGATGAATAATAACTAAATATAAATTATTTAAATTATTAATTATTGTACATAATGTTTTTTAGGTACATTAAACATTTACATTCAAGACCTTTAAAAATAATGTTTAGAAAAAATTTGATAAAATCACATCTAAGACGGCTATCCAAATGACTCATCCCATGAGACTACCAATGCATAAAGGTGCTATCTATAACTAATCCCAATCCATATCGTACCTATCCAAATCATTAATCAGATATCAAACAATCAATTTATCAACATATTTTATCAAAATCCATATGGATTTAGAGATTCATATCTTTCCATATTTAACCAAACAATCAATTAACATTAAAAGTAATCATTATATAAAAAAGAGTACATGATTTAAGATATAATTATATACATAAAAAATTATGTGGATATTTAGGGGAATTTAAATATTGAATGATCATAGAAAATATAATATTTTATGGGTACTAAATGGAATCAAGGAAGTGAATGAGAATAATATCCTTGTCAAAATCAATTGTAATAAAGGATGAGGTTGATTTAGGATGGTGTTAATACCACCTACTAAAAGTGGAGTAAAATATGTTTTTGTGTCATCAATGAATGAAAATATTATAAAAACATCATTTAAGAAATTTCTTAGAAAAATTATCTTGTTTTTTGATAAACCTTTTTCAAAAAATTTCATTGAAAATAAATTAAAAAAAAAAATTCATTAAAAAATAACAATTTTAACAAGAAAAGGAATATTTGAAGGAATTATGGTAGGTAAACACATACATGTCATACGAGGTAAAAATAAAATCCCCTTTACTAGGTAAAAATTGTAGATAAATACATTATTCATAAAGAGATGAGAAGATTATATTAAAAACAATGGTAAATGACAAAAAATAAAAATTTCATTAACAAATAATTTTAACAAAATGATATTTTTTTAATAAAATAGGGTTTTTAAAATAAATCATGTTCTCCAAATAAAGAGAGAAATGAAGTCATGATACCTTTCAAAAAATTATAAACCACCATGAGTACCAAAGAAGTGAAAATTGGTATTAAATCTTGAAAGTGGATATTTTTAACTAGAGAATGGGAAAATAAAAGGGTTTATTGAATAGTGATTGTAGAATTTCCTTGAATGTAAATGAAAGATTATTTGATTATTCTTGAGGTAAATAATCATTAAGCCTTTCAAAGTGTAATATATCTCTTTGAATCATTTAAATCATAATCCCCATTAATGATTTATTATAAAAATAGACTAGGTATATTCATGATATATTATGTAGAAGGGAATTATACAGATGATATAATATAAAGTCAGTGCATAAAAACATATATTTATCAATGGAATGTATATTGAGTAGAAATCCCTTACATTTCAATTCAATTTTTGTAAATGTCATTTAAATTATTTTATAATAATCTTCTGTTATTTATATACTAGATTTATATCTCTTTTTATGTTTTTTCAATACTTTTATTTTACTTATTACAACGTTACATACAATTACTTAATCAATTATTTTTACATCGGGTGTTTTGGAAAAATTTGTTTTATGACTCAAAACCAACTTCGGTAGATCAAATATGTAAAAATAGGTCATTATATAACATATTATGAATAATAATTACATAATTACTACATATATATATAAATTATACTTTTAACAATAAATCATTAAATATGGTTTTGAAAAATGAATCAAAATTACAATCATTTAGAATGTAGGTCCTACATAAGCTTTTGTAACATACCCCATTAACAATGATAGTTTTGGAAGGAAGGTAAGTTACACCATATATTTAAAGAAATACCATTATATCATAAATAAAATTTTACATAATCATATATATTTTAATATATATTTCTTGTTAGGTAAAATGAATCACATCATTTTGAGGATGATGTCATCAACATATCCATGAATGATGTTATCGCTTTTACTATGTGTGAATGAATAATAAAGAAATTGATTTATATTATATTTCTAGAAGTTTAATTATTTCATTAATATCTTATATATGTTTTAGATGTCACATACATTTCATTTAAACCATTATTAATGTATTCTATGTATCATGTGAAAGAGTCACATCATTTTGAGGGGGTCGTAGTCTACACATCCACAAATGATGTTATCATTTTTTCCCAAAATAATAAATATAAATATATATTGTAAAATAATAAATTAATATTAAATACATAATAAATATCATATATATAATATATGAACATAGTTTATAGTATAATTTCCTTCCCGAGAGGTGGTAAAGAAAATATTAACAATCATTATTTAGTAAGGCGGTGGTTCTCCATTCACATAATAAATATGTTTGTTACCCATTAGATGAAGCTACATGTAAGTTTAGTTATAAAAAATTCCATAATTATATATTATTTAAATTTTAATAATTAATATTTTATAAAAAAATATCATATAAAGTGTTTTTGGGAGAGTAGAATGGAAATAAAATTAAAATGCATAAGAAAAATTATAACATCTTAATCGGGTAACACCTTTTGGTTTGATCCAAATGATTCCTTGGATTGATTTATCACGATGTGGAATAATCTAGAATGAGTTACAGTATTTTTTATGATATATTTGGTTTGATATTTCTCTACCCAGAGAGGCTTGAGATGTGTGAATAAGTTAGAGGAGAGGAGCACTTTTATAGTGTAGGAGAACATGAACTATTGTAATATTTTGACAAAAGAATTATAACAACATTTTTCATGTTGCACATGGATCCATTAATGTACCCAATTCAATAAAATAGATAATAGGTTCAAGTTTGGAGAGAAGAGGGATTTTTTATAGGTTTATAGGTAATTTTAGGCCTTAAGGATATGGTTTAGTCCCTTATTGTGCATAATTTAACCTTAATCATTGCCATTAATTTTAATCACTTTCACTAATATTTTTGGTCAAAAACAATTTACTTACAATATAAATTTTAAATTATTCTAATTTCAAAGGCTGAATCCATTTTACTGAAATCCAACTATAGAAGATACAAAAATTGATTTAAATTTAATCATGTTTGCGAGATGTCAATGCGGGTATTTAATGTAAAAACGTTTCTAAAGATTGCTATGTTTTTTTATAATCAATTTCGAAGTGAAAATAATTCCAATGAAATAATTAGTATTACCTAAATAAAATATAATCTAATTAAACTTTACAAAAAATCATTAGTATAATTTACATTTATAAAAAATTAGATGAAAAAGTAGTTTGGAACTATAATTTAATATTTTTAACTATTCATTATAAAATAAAATGATTCTGAAAAATATAAACATCTCTCCATAAACTAATTCAAATGATTCTCATTAAAATTTGAACTGTTTATTTTCTTAATATATAAATTATAGTCTCAAAATAAATATTTAAAATTGGTTCTCCATTGAAGGGTGATAAAACTGGATTTATAAAAATATAGGTTTTTATGTGGGAAATTGGGTTTGTTTAATTATTATGCATATAAAATCTAATCGATGAATATCATAAATATATGAATGAATATAAAACATACATATTTCATTATAATTATTAACAAAATTTAATTAATTTTTTAATAATATTAAACTCCTATCGAAGCATAACATTAATAATATATTTCTTTATATCCAATTGGTTCTTATCTTTGTTTACCATTAATTAGTAACCAACAAATTCAATTTATATTTATATAAAACATAATTTTTCTTAATTTAGATAATTCTATTCATAAATTCTAATGATATGACTGTGTTATATCATATTACATTAAATAATAATATTTTAATAATATATGGTAATTTTGTGAAACTCGGTCTTGGATGTAACACAAGATATCAATGAAGTGTGATCTTGCATGTAATGAAAGATAAATAGGTGTTGTGTAAATTTCATGATTTATCATGTATTTAATTTATTTAAATTGTCAAATATATTATAAATTCTTCAGATATTGTCTTCCCTTATGCGCTCAGTGTCGTGTGTTATACACTCAATCGTATTCAAATTACTATTTTATAATTTTATGGATATTACATTATCCCCGCCATAAATAAATTACAACATCACAATTTAATATATTCTTATTTTTTTATACATTTTTTATGTTAAAATTCCACATCATGCAAAGGGTTCACAAAAAATCCTCTATAAATGAGGTAATATGAATTAAGAATGTCACATTGACTAACATGTACCTAGGTCTCTATGTTGGAGAACATTAGTGGCATGTAATGATATGTAAATTGAGTAACTATTTAAATATTTATAGGGGTAATTGAGGTCATAAACCACAAATAAGATAATAATCAAAAGAAATATGAGGTCCTCAAAGGCATAAATCAATGAAGATTTATAACATCGATTCAACAAAACATAATGTATAAAGAAAACATTTAATTTGTAATTAAATTTCGTAATGTTAAGATATTATTTTACTACCTATACACACATACTTTTTATATTTCCCTAAAAACCATTTCATCCTTTGGGTGTGCCTTGATCAATTTTTCAATTCATCCAAAAAATAATAATTTTTATGACTGGTAAACTAAAATACATTTGGAAAGGTTCTTAAGGCCCATAAAATGGAAAAAAGTTCAACTATTTGTCTCTATCTGTTATACAAAATAATTTTGTATGCACATTAATCTGTAAACATTAATGAGATACTATTTGATAATCATTAAAATTATATAATTTTTTTTACTAAAAATGATGATGTTTTAACAAGGAAATTTTCTAGGTCAACAGTTGTTAAGAAACCCTTATCGTCCTTCAGTCATGGTTTCATGTCCTAGGGACATAACATACTTGATTTGTTGACACCCCTCTTATAGAGTGTCTTTTTCTTAAAAAAAATATAATTTACAAAAATAAATATCATGGAAATACATGAAATAAGTTTAACAACTAAATATCATTTTATATATGGTTTTCAATACAACCTCAATACATTGATACAAATTCAATTTAAATCCACATATGTCTTTCCTAGGATTAGATGTTATCCATGACATCATTTAGAGGATTTTAAAATTATGAAACCTTATCTTAATTAAAAAACACCTTAGTTTTAACAATTTTTATTCATTATCATAATCATGCATAGTGGTTTGAAATGAAAATATGAATTTTTCAAAGCACATTTCCTAGGAGTGTGAAAACTAGGTGTGCAGTAAGTCTCGTTGTGGTGTAATTGGTTACATCGAGTCAAGATTGACACACACTGTCAAAGATGTTACTCCTAGGTACATATATCCTATAACTACATCTACTTTTAGTATATATACAATGATTTATTTCTAAAATGGCCCACATAATATATACTTTTCCAAAATTTAGGGAATTATTCAACACATATCATTAGATTCAAGCTTAACGGTAGATTATCTAATCATTGTTTTCCTAAATCTAGTTTTCAAAATTTCTACTTGACATCCTTTGATTCAAACTATAATGTCCTGACCTTTGATGCTCCAAAGACATAGTCTGCTATCAATTACATTATCATTATTATGAGGAAACAAATCCCAAAGGAATGAGAGTTTAGTATTCTTAGTAAACATGATTCATACAATAGTATTGTATTAAAAATTAATACACTAATTACAACATATATTTTTTTCATTTAAATAAGTTATTTTAATTATAATGAATATCATTGAGTATTACATTATTTCATCCATTATATCCATTCATATCTTTCATAGTATGCCTCTTGGTTTTCTATGGAATGGATATAAAATAAAGGGAGATGAACTATCTGTAAGGGTTAGGTATATGAGAATCAATAATTAATCAATGATAATAATAATTATAGCATGGTAAATAACTGAAACAGACATACCATGTAATCATGAATCTAAGAAAAAATTTCATAAAAAATACGCCAATGTAGTAAACTAGAAGCGTATTCCATTAAAGTAATTAAATAATAAAAAATAATTATGTAAAGGTATGAAACTAAAACTCATTCCATTTAGTCCATTAACATAAAATGAAATATATTTATAGATAGTTCGATAAAAAATATAATAGATGAGTAATAACTAATTCTAAATGAGATAAATTCTTGATTATTGACATGTTTTTATGATATATGGTACCTTTACCCTCAAGTCCTTTTATAGTATATTTTGCAACATATCGGGTAAAAACAAATATTTGGGGAATAAAAAAATGAATCATCCCATTATAATACTGATGAATTGAGGGAAATCTATAACAAGGCCCCACAAGGGTCGTACCAGTAAAAAAATATTCCTCATATATTGAATATTTGATTAATCAATGTGTCGGAAAAAATATCTATATATAGTAAAAGATAGATATTTAACAATATATACCAAAATAATCAAATAAAATTCAAAGTAAACACCGTATGAAAAATAATATTTGATTCAGGAAATCATTATATCCAAGAGAAATGATATGGATATTTGGGGGTATTTTAGAGTCGAATAACCATAGAAAATAGAATATTTTAAGGGGAATAAAAGGTATAAAAGAAGTGAATTGGAATAATCTCCCTACCGAAATCAATCATAAATCATCCTGAGGAAGTGGAAGGATGGTATCGGCACCACATACTATACGTGGAGTAAAATAGAGGGTGGTTTTCATTAATTAGTGGAAAATTTTAAAAAATATACTTTAAGAACATTATTGATGAAAACATCCTTTTGTTTTGAATAAAACTTTTGAAATAAAATATTATTTGAAAATAAATTTTAAAATCATTTTCATTAGAATTATCCATATAATAATGTAATGGAAGCATGGATGGAATGATATTGGGTAAATCCGTACATGTTGGACATGGTAAAAAATTTTCTTTTGTATAGTAAAAAAAGTTATAAAAATGAAATATTCAGAATGAAACAAGAGCATTCCATTAAAAAACTTGGTAAAGGAAAAAATGGGATAAAATTTCATTACCAAATCATTTTAAATACAATTTTGAAATTATTTTATTAATACTTGTTATTTATAAGTAAATGGGTTCTCCGACTAATTAGAAAAATTAAGTCAGGATTAATAATGTTTTATACTATACCTTGAGTACTAATGAGTATAAAACTAGAACTAATACTTGAAAAAATCATGATTAACTAGAGGAGAGTAAAATGGATTGTTTTATTAAACAATGGTTATATAATATCCTTGAATGGAAATGAATAATAAGTAAAATTATTCTAAAGGAAAATAATCTTTAAATATTCCAATGAGTCCCATACAACATTGAATCATTAAAATCGTTATACCTATAAAGGATTTATAATATCATGGTAATAATTATATTCATGATGTTCCCTGTAAAATTTTTATATATAAATTATATAAATAAAACTAGTTTCATGGTAACAATTATGTCTCAAAGAAATGTAAATTGAGATGAATTCTCTTACCTTGTGTTTTCTTTCAGTTGAACATCCTTTAACATCTTGTATAATATATGTATAATAATTATCAAATATCACGAGAATATTATTATTGTATATCATTACTTTTTTTCACTTATGAACACTTTTAATACAACTATAAAATCCTTTATGTCTATGAAGGTTGTTTTGACGAAATTAAGTTTATGTGCCAAATACTACATTGGTAGGTCAACTATTGTCAAAACGTTCATTACATAATGAACCCGTGATATTAATTAAATAATTATTTTATTTATAAATAATTTATAATTTAAAAACCCATCATTAAATATTGTTATGAATAATGAATCAATGTTGCAATCATGGAGACAATAGGTCGTATATATGCTTGAGTGACGTTCCAATTTTTCAATGATCATTATGGAAAAAAGGTTTGAAACACTATCTTTATAGAATGAAAATTAAAGAATAAATGATATTTTATTTAATCACAAATAATTATATATATAATTCTTATCATGTAAATAGAATCATATCTTATCAACGAGGCGGTAGTCCACACATCCACAATCGATGTTATCTCTATCAAAGGGCGTTAATATGTAATATGATATATGATATATATTAATTTTTAAGAAAATTAAATTTATAATTAATATAATATAGATATCTTACATGTCACATATGTTTTATTAAAACCATTCTCTATACATTCTACGTATTGTGTGAATGAATTACACGACTTTTAAGGGACGGTAGTCCATAATTCCACAAACAATGTTATCATTTTAACACAAAATGAAAATTATATAGATATGTATTTTAAAATAATGAAATAATATTAAATAAATAATAAATACCATAAATTTAATAAAAATAATTATTTTACTATATAATGAAAACTGTGAGATACGGTAAAGAAAAAAAATGAAGTATCGTCGTTTCCTACGGTGGTAGTTCGTCGTACATGTAAACAGTAAGTTTGTTACCCATTAGATGGAGGTGTGTGTAAGTGTAGTTGTAACCATTAGAATAAAGAAATTATATTATTATAATTATTATTATCATATTGTAAATTTTATATTAACATGTAATAATAATAATATATGGAGTGAATAATTGAAATAAAGCTAAAAAGATTTTGGAATGATGTTACCTCTTAATCATGTAACTCCTTTTGGATTAAACCAAATGATTCCATGGATTGCTTTATGACCACAGAGATCCCTTTAGGGTGAGGGGAGTGAATTTTGAGATCTATTTTTAGGCTCTTTGTCGATCCAAAGTGTCTTGGGAGGCGTGATGAAGTGGTAAGAGAAGAGGCCTTTTATATTCGAGGAGGCGCATCAATCATATAATATTTTTTCAATGAATTTCTTCCCCCATTTTTTATGTTTCAGGTTCATAAAATAATATAAAAAATTCAATAAAAGATATAATATAGTAGAAATATGGAAAACCACTAGATTTTTGATGATTTTATATGTCATTTTGGTGTATAGGTTATGGTTTGGTCACTTATTATGCTAAATTTAATCTTAATCGTTGTAATTAATTTTAATCACATTCACTATTATTTTTGGTAAAATATAAATTTGGGATTATTTTAATTATATATTATTAATATTCCAAATATGGACAATATTATTTCAAATTTCAGTCATCAAAGTGGTAGAAATTGATATAAATATAATTCTACTCGCGGGGCGACATTGAAGGTTTTTATAGTAAAAATGTCAGAAAGTTTGCAATATTTTTTGTAATCAATTTCAAAGTCAAATTGATTCCAATAACACATGTAGTATTAATTTATAAGAAAATTTAACTATTATAATTTAAAATAAATTGAAGGTATAATTTACATTTATAATTAAATAGATAAAAAATTTAATTAATTTTTATTATTTTTAACTATTCATTAAAAATGAAACCTTTCACAAAATTATCAAAAAATTTCCCTAAACCAATTATTATGTTTTAATTTAAGATATTATAATTATTTTAACTTATTATTTCAATTAATGGGTCAAAATTTATATTTAAAATGGGTTATCTGATTAAAAGGTTTTGAAATTTCATTCAAAAAAATTTAGTTTCTAGGTGTGAAATTGGGTTTGTTTTTATCATACACATATCAAACCAACTAGATGAATATAAAACAATGTACTGAATATAAAACGTTATTGTTTCATTTAATACAATAACTATTTGTTATTAATTATATTTATTGAAAAAATACTTCTTTGGAAGAACAAAAATAATAATAATTTTTCTATATCTAAGTGGTTCTTATTTTCATTTCTCATTAATTGGAAAAGAAAGAATTCATTATATATTTATATAAACCATAAATTTTCATATGTTAGTTAATAATATTCATTACTCCAAATATAGTGTCAAGGCTATATCATAATATATTTAAAAATAATATTTCAATAATATTTTTTTGTTTGGTGAAACTCGGACTTACGTGTAACACAAACTATTGAGGAAGGTTGATCTTATTTATAACGCAAGATAACTCAATGTTGAATGAATTTCATGATATATAATGTGTTACATTAATTTAATGTATAAAATATATTACAAATTGATCTTATATTATATTACCTTATGTGTTTGGTGTCGTGTGTCATACACTCTATTGAATAAAAGCTAATCTTTTAGAATTTTGAGGTTGTTAAATCTGGAAGATCATCAAAATCCCCTAAGAATGAAAACGTATTAGATGAGTCCATTATAAAAAAAATTTCCCCAACATTCAATAAATCATATGATCCCATAATCTTGGAATAATGGATCAACTCCATTATGATGCTATTCTCCATACTTTAATGTTTGGAACATTATAAGGTTATATTAGTTGTTTACCATATAGGGGAGAAGCTGAATAATGGTGAAATAATATAAAAAAAATAGGAATCTAAAGGAATATATCTATGTAATGGGTTATTAGGAAATCCAAAAAATGTTTTTTTTGATAATTATTTTCCCTAAACACTCTAAATTAAAATGGAATGGGTTTTTCTTTTCCTCGGGAAAATTGATAATGAATCTATCAGGGCATATAAGGAAAATATTAAAAGATATGAGAGATAAACCTCCAGTATTGTTGTAACCTCTGAGTGCAAGGTTTACAGCTTCATTTTAGGGAAAATACATGGTCTATGAAAATCCATGGTGATCCAAGACATTGATAGCTTTGAGTAAATTTTCTGATGTTCAATCAATATCGATATAGAGATCAGAAAATATCACGTTTATCATGAGGATAACAAATAGAAAGGGGAGTTTCATTACTGAGGTCATATGAAAAAAATAAAATGGTTCCTTGAAGATTCAACAACCCACTTTTCAATGATGAGGAATGAATAACCCTAAAAATTTCTTATATCGGACGAGTAAAAACTTTTAGAACTAGAAGGGTACCAAGAAAATGAGTTATAGGAGAAACCCACTAATGTAACAGATGAAAATATTTCTCCAATTAACCCTAGGTTAATTTTTCATTACATATAAAACAAGTAACCTAGGAACTTTTCAAATAAATACACTAATCAATGGTTTTTGCTGAGAAAACCAACATCCACCAATGTAAAATGGGAGAGCATTTTTCCATCCCAAATATTGGGGAGGATCCTAAAAATGAATTGGTGACATGTTTTCTGGTGATTGATTGTAGAATAGAGAGCATAATTTTTGTTTATGGTTCTAACAATTCCTTTATTTCAGTAGTGTTTAGTAGAACTATTCAAATATCACCATAAATCATAAAATTATATATATTAGGTAAAATGATAAATCAAGAAAATTGTTTCATCCAATGTATATAACTCCTCCCCTATAAAAATATAAGGTATGGACATCCCAAAAAACCTTTTTATACTTTATTTTTTGGAGATATATTCAATTATTATCCTGGATTGGAATTAACTATATATATCAATAATAAATTTCCATTTGAATGAAATCTCTTTATGGATCGTGAATAGTCCACATACTTTTAAAAAGTTGAATGAGGAGGAGGTATCTTGTTTAGAACCAAAATCTCAACCATGTATCTTATTCCCCTATAAGAATGAGTATATAGAAAAAATGATTGAGTCTTTTTAAAATATCATCCTTAAATACAGTCCCATTATGATGGAATAGGCTGATATATTTCTAACAGAATTTCATGGTCTTCCTTCTTGCTGAGTGCTTGAATTATCAATTGATCTTATACCAGAGGAGTTTCCATCCAAGATTATTTGTAGAAAGGATATTTTGGAACTCATGGTGTTGAGGAAGAAACTACATGATATTCTACATAAATGGTTTATATGCACATGTGCTTCAACATGGGGTTCACCAGTCCTCCTTATCAAGATGAAGGATAGATAAATGTGCCTTTCAAATGATTGTCATGAGCTCAGCTAGATCACCAAAAACAAAAAATATCACATATATTTGATTAAGGACATATTAAATCACATAAATGAATTACAATAATTCCCCATGGTGGATCTATTGATAGGATATTACCAATTTTGGGAGAAGAAGGAGGATATCCCCCCGACTTCTTTTCATATAAGGTACGAGCAGTATAAGTTCATAATAATGCCTTTCAGACTCTACAATTCTTAAGAAATATTCATAGACATGATGAATAATGTCATTATAAATTACCTCATTTTTTTAGTCTTTATACATGATATTCAAACATACTCCAAAACTAAGGAGGACCATGAGAAGAGTATGAGAATAGTGATATTGTCATTGTGAAATTAAAAGCATTAAGAAAAGTATAAAAATTTTGAATTCTAGCTGAATAATGCCTCATTCGTTGGGAATATCATCACATGAAATGGGATATTTTTGGATGCTTAAAAAACATAAGTAATTTAAGGATGTAAATGGACATCATCTATTAAAAATATTTTTCGTATCATTCGATTAGTTAGGGTGTTATTGTATATTTGTGAGGAATTTATTATAGTTTACCAACTCTATGACCAAGATAACATGGATGGGAGTTGTGTTTCATTGAATAATTAATGTGAATTTATCTTAATAGAGTTGAAATAGAGGCTTATCATAACACAGATCCTCATACTACCCACATGTGTATAATTTTTGTAATATTCAGTGATTAATCAAAGATAGGATTTAGTAATGGGTTAATAATGAATTAAAAATTCATACCCTATGCTTCACAGCTATTGAAATTTCATGAATTGAACAAACCAAAAAATTATATAAAGTTGGATTCAGTGATATTCTCTATGAAAATATGGTGACATTATCTCATTGGAGATAAGTATGAAATATATACGGATCAAAAAATCCTTAAGTAAATATTCACATAGAGATAACATATTATTCAACAATGAAAATGGATAGAGTTATAAAAGGAAATTGATTTCTCAATCCACTACCTCCGTTAGAAATCTAACAATGTGGATTAATTACAACGTAGGATGGATAGAGGATTTATTTCATTGATTTGAACTAAGATATATTTGATCTTATTTGATTTGTAATGGATGTACATGTTAATAATAAAGGAAAGAACATCATCAATCGATTCACAAATTATTTATCAACCATATCTTATGGATATGTTAATGGATGCTCAAATAGATGATGTGTGAATTTATAATAAAGTGGAAAATATAAGAAATAATAAATCACTGGAGATAAATGTTAATGATGAATGAGATGTAATATCTAGATAAAAACTATGTGTACCATCAAATACTGATATAAAGGAGCATTCAGATGATGTACATAGATTATCACTCTATATCCATCCTATAAGCATAATTATGTATTGATATAACTATGAACACTATTGATGGGACAATATAAAGATAAAGATCTCATAATATACTTCAATATTTCATGTTTGTCTTAAAGTGAAAGTGAAAATAAAAAAAACTATGGGATGATCCCACCATTACCCATACTATCATAGAAATTGGAATAACACCATATACTCTTTCATTAGATTCTAAAGACATAGAAATGAAATAATGCAATATGGGTTATGGTGGATCATTGTAAAAAGACAACACACTTAATCGTGAATTGAGAGGACTTCTCACTAGATAGAATTGTATGGATATACATTAGAGTAGTGGAAAGTAATCATGAAGTAGAATTATCCATTGTATTTGATTGACAACTTATATTCACCTTAATTTTATGAAAAAGTCTCCTACATGCTCTAAACACAGAGCTAAACTTCTTCACAACTTATCATCCCCAAACTAAGGGCCACTCTCAATAGATTATACAGACATCGTATGAAATTTTGAGAGAATATTCTATAGAAATCAAAGGAGGATTGTACCAACATATTCCTTTGGTCAAGTTCTCTTACAAAAACATTTTATACTCGTCCATCCAAATGGATTCATATAAAGTCCTTTATGTGAATAGGTGTATAATCCTCTTATAATGGGATATATTTAGTGCATGAAAACTCTTATGTCATGAAATGGTAATAAAAATAGTATAAAATGTTAAGAACATGCCGAAACACATCAAGGATGCTATGAGTTGAAATAATAGTTATGCTGACAATCTTCAACGATACCTAGATTATGAAGTCAGAGACATGGAATTCCACTAAATATCTTCATGGAATAAAGTCCAAATATTTTTAATGAAAGTATAACATAGTTTAGGATACATCAGAACCTTTAAGAATCTTGGCCACATTGGAGTGATGACATACATACTTGCAGTCCAAGATAACATATCTCATGCAAATGATGTATTCAATGTACCCATATTAGTAATGTATGTAACAAACACATCACATGTACCCAATATAGAGGTGGTGTTGTTTTATAAGTTTCATTCCTATTAGTAGAAACCATTTAATGTCTTAGATCATAGATATTAATTTCATTGAAGTAATATGGTTCCCATTTTCAAGGTTCTATGCATAAACTACATGTTTGAAGAAGAAATTTGGAAACATGAGGAAGTGATCCAAAAAATTTACCTCACTTGTCTTGGTGTGGTTAATGAATTTTTTAGGGAAAATTATCTAAGGTGGGTATGATTGTAATGACCCAAAAATTTATAAATAAATTCCCCCGTTAGATTTAATTAAATATCATACAATGTAATATGGTTATATAAAACCCATTAAAATATTTTTTTTATTATATACAATTTGATTTAAAATATAGTTAAGGATTATTACCATTATTAATATTGCCATTGAATAGCGATCACCTGATTATTTGAAATATATGGTTCAAACAAATCCAGTTGACACATACAAAGTAACTGATGACCTCAATGAGTAGGATTGTACCCTATAAAGCCCATTTATCTGATTTTTCTTGGGAGATAACATCGCTTCAATTTTACATTTCCCATACCCAATTAAAGATCCAACAACCTTTTCCTGGAGAAACCATTTATATGATAATTACAAGATCATCAAGATCACGACCCAACTATATTCACTAAACCAATCCATGAAAGTATCACTATCACATTCCTTACTGATAGTGCATTTGCTTGGGTACTAAATGGAAATATATCAAGACCGGAGTAAAATTTTTAAGTACATTATTTCTCATTTGATAATGAATATATTTTAATCCTATTATTATTTCATAAAAAATATTGTTTATTTGTAGTCAATACAAAGTTTATTTTTTGGTTAATATTCAAATTCATTTAAGAATTTTATTTTTATAAATTAATTTATTTTATATATAATTTAATAAAATATTATTATTTTTATTAAATATAAATAACATATAATTTTAATCAAGTCATATGTAATTTTTATAACGGTTCGAAAAATTTTATTATAAAAAAACCCATCATTTATTAATAAATTTATATTATTATATTAAAAGTAAAGATGATCATACATAGAAAATTATTTTGATAAAATTAATATTATTTTTAGAATTGGAATTTAGAAATAATCCAATAGTTATTTTTTCATAATTTCTTGAGACATATGGATTTTCAGTTAAAAATTAAATACTATATGAATATACGATCTGTATTATGACATCGTAATGACCATAAAGTGATGTAATGAAAACTATATAAGGTATCCACTACAAAATCTGTTTTTTTATCTTCACAAAAATCATATTTTATTATTTATTTGACTAAATTTATAAAGCATTCATGAATACTCCAAACCATTAATATATTTAATGGTTATTAAATCAATTATTTAAGAGTATGTCTCAACTCAAAAAATGTGTAATATTTTATAATGTTCAGATCATTGCCTTAAAAAATAATGCAAAACATACCCATTTGGATGAAATGATGGGAAAATAAATTGTAATGTTTGTTGTTTTGTTTACTTTATTATATAGATTCCAAAACCAATGTTTCGAAAATATTAACTAAATGCCCTCTATCTTCCAATATAAACTCAATAAAGATCCCACATCTCTTAACTAAAAATCCTTCAATCAAGTCCTTACTATTCCCTCCCCACTATAGAGTCCTCATAAGGTCCCCACAAGCTATCATAAATCACCCCATGCATTTCAAGTCACACACTAATGTATGAAGAATTATTTAATATAACATTTACTATTAAATATATTTAGAAATGATTAGATACCCTTTTCACTCTCATCAACCCATTTTTTTAATTTTTATGTGATGCTTTTATGATGCTGAATTTTCACACTGATTTTCCATTCCAAAACTATTGTATAGTGAATACAATACCCATTCCCTATCAATTATATTCACCTTTATTCACTTATACTACATTGAAACGTGACTTACATTTATGCATTCCACACTCTTTAATTGCGTAATGAAATGAGAAGATAAATGAATCCCTGTTGTATGATCTATTTACTACTCTTAATTATGATAATGAAATGAATGTGATGGCTACACACATAATTATGTAGTACTCCAATGAATTTTTTAATTTTTAGTCCCTAGAGACCTCTTTTTGGGATAATTATTGAACATTATTCCTTTATTCTACATTTTAAAACATGATTTCATAGATGTTATCCTTGAATTATGTTTATGATGATGTGTTTTATGTTGTTTCCACATTTCCCATGTTTTGATTGTTATTCTATATAATGCTTTATTAATCATGTTCCATTTATTCCCCATGAAAATTCCTATTTTAAAACATGTATTACCTTTTAGAATGCTTATTAATTTAGTAGTGTTTATAGATCACCCCTTTCATATATATATATATATATATATCCTTGGGTTATCCTATGTTGATTTATGTGTGATAATGTTAATAATGTTGTCAATGATGATGATTTTTTCCCTATTTTAAATTTTTAAGTAACAAACCTAATTCCCTACAAAACTAGACATATCTATCTTCTAGGATGTATTAAGATTAATATATTTTAATAAATCATGCATTATTATGTTATAAATAGATGGGTTTTTATCATACGTGTGTGATGTTTGTGGGATCATAATAAAGATGTATATTTATATTATATGGAACAATACAAGAGGGGGTGAATTATAGGTTTAAAAACATTGCATTTAAACACATAAGAAAAAACTTATTTTATGTGGTCTTAAATTATTAAAATTCACAATAAATTTTTTTTAACACAACCATACTCGATCTAATAGGTATGATAATATGTAATATTTTAAGTAAAGTAAAAAAACTGTATTTGAATAGATTAAAATCAATAGAGTAATAAAAATGTAAAAGATTCTACCATACAACATACAGAATAAATTTATACAATATGTAATAAGAGAGTTGTAACTGAATCCATTATAGTTATAAAGAATAACAATATAATGGGAAAGAAATACAATTCCATTTCTAATACAAATAGCTGTGAAAATGTAAGAGTTTTACAATTATTTTAACCAAAATGGCAGGGTATCCTTTCACCTAGGACAGAAGGTCTATCGTACCAAAAATTTGGTAATCCCTCGATACGATGATCAGTATGGATGTCTTCCTATCCCCGGAAGACCTTGATTACGAAGGTAATCAACACTTATATCCTTTAAAAAAATGTTGGCCCTCGATACGATGATCGGTAACACGTCTTCCTATCCCTGGAATCCTTCGATTATTATTACAATGACCAGTCGCCTGAAGCAGTAACAAATATCTTATAGAATTACAAGAAAATTAAACAAGTTGTTATGTACTTGTGCCTTTAAGTCCATCTCACAAAGAAAGTGAGAAGTTACAACATCTATCTCAGGACGTGATAGAATAAAAAGTTGTATAATCTGATTTAATTGACATCTTATTTATAGGCATCAGGTTCCAACTGTCATATTTTATCCTACAGTTATATTTCTTGGAAAAAACTCAGATGGACTTGGACACTTGGCATTATGACGATCAAAACAAAATAAAATACATGAAATCATTTTGAGGGGTAAATAATAAACATAACGACATCGTTTTAGATAGAATGTAGTAATTAAAATAGTATGAGATATGGTGTATGAGATATATGCCATCAGTATTGAAGTTATGATTAAAGTGAAATGATTTTCATAAGTTTGGTAAATAACTTGCTTTCTAGGCTTAACATGATAATAATGCGTACCGTGATTAAGATATATGATTATGATTCTGAACATAATCTAGTTATGATGCATGAAGTAAGATATTGTGATACTATACTTATCTTGATTACGATACCTAATTACAATGAAGTATTTAACCTGGTAATGATGCATTTTTAATATGAGGTACTTAACCTAGTTATAATTTCTTATTATAATAAAATACACCGTCATTTTAGGATTCCTGATTATAATACCATACTCATCTAGGTTATGATTTTATATTATGATGCAATGCATAATTTGGTTATGATATCTATTTACAATGCAATACATAATCTGATTATAATTTGTGCATTCAATTTAATGCCTCATCTGGTTATGATTGAAACAAAATATGAAACAAAGTAAATGAATCCACAAACACAACCTTGATATGGATACATCAAACATGAAAAAGAAAAAGAGTGATTACAATTGTAAAAAAAACATACATATTTGACATATTTGTGATTATGATATGTGTGATTTGTTATTTCTAAAACAAATTATTGATGGTAATGTTGAAATATGTTTTGACTCAACATTCTCCCCCTTTTGGGAAAAAACAAAAAAACAAAAAATATAAAAAACAATAAAGACATATCTCTAACTAAGTTTAATAACTCTAGTGAATATGAGTAATTCCAACCTTGGTTTAAACAAATCATAAGGAATCATATTATCCTCACTTTTACTAGGGAATTCTCCACCTTAATAGGACACTCATAAGAAAATATTTATTTTGAAAGTCATTCTCCCCCTTTGTGATTTTCAAAAATAATATGTTAAAGTATTTGTTTCTTATAAATGGTTATATGAATAGAGTACGAAACAAAAATTGTTACATTAATCAAAGATTTATTACAACAAAAGTTCAAAAATCATTATTTTCTATTTTGTTTTTCCAAAAGACTTGACAACAAAAGTTTTATCTTCATGAACTCTTTTCTATCCTACATGATCTTGTGATGAACTTCTTGATTAGCCTTAATATTCTCATATTGTTCATTAATAATCATTTATTGATTATGGATTATATCTTCCAGATTCCGATTAATTTTTTCTTGGAATGTAATCTTCACTTCTTGAGTTTTAAGGCTTTATTCATAGTTCTTGGGATCATCCATCCTGAGATTATTGGATTTTACAAGAGTAATAACTCTTTTTGAGAGTGAAATAATGAAATTACTCTCATCTATTAACTTTTCTATTAATTCCTCAATACCTTATGAGTCTTCTTCCTTTGAGGTACCAGTTCATTAAAATTCTTGAAGACTTTCATCCAAATCATCAATCATCTTTAGATAAAGAGAATTGAGTTTGTTTACCCGATGTACCAATTCTTCCTACATGTCCAAATGATTCTATAGAGTTTAATCAATGTTATAAGACCAATTTAAAAATTTATTTCAAGCATTACTATTATAAGTGTAATGTTCCATAAAAATATTGAAATCAGCTTGAAGACTTAGAAACTAGTCCCACAAAAATGTTACAGAATTCGTTTTATCATTATGAACATTTGAATGAATTTCTAACTTGGATTAAAATTTTAGAATAAAATGTAACAGCTTCACAAATCAATCCAAATCCTGTTAAATGTACTGAACCCCTTTCAAAATGATTTTACTTTTAGAATACATAAACACAGTGAATTGTGGAAGATCGCCAAAATTAGTATATGTGTCGATCACTTGGGCTGGTTGATTGCGATAATTATCAGATTCTTCCAGTTCCACTTCTTCTTATTTATCATAAATCTAAATGACACTTTTGGAGGAATACTTTTGAGATACTCTCTTTGAGGGATGAGGATCTGTATATGGATAAACAAAAGATGGTACTTTTGAGGACTATGCAATATGACTTTTTTGTTTGTATTTTCTTCTTCTTGGACTTCTATTTCCTTATGTCCCTATTCTTCTTGGTAATGTTTCTCTAGATATTTTTCTTATTATTCTTCTTTATATTATTTTTACTTTTCAAGATATTATGTTATCGATTGTTTAGAAACTTTTTTACCTTTTTTCCCACCTGGAACCGATTATGTTTTACTAGATGGATCCCTTTTTTCAATTCTGGATTTTAATTGGTGAGAAATTTTTAGAAGAATATCAATATCCATACCATCTGACTTTCTCTTCTTAAATATCTTATTTCACTATTCTTCATTAAATGTCTCTCTAGACATTACTTTTAATGCCAATGCATCAGTTGGATCAAATCCAATATGAGGATCCCCTTCTTTCCTTTCTTGATTTTTCTTCCCCTCACCTTGAAGCAACTTCATCATATACATCCTTTTGTTTCATTGAGGGTTTTAGATATGTAGCCTTAACTGTCTTTATTTTGATTGAAGATGACTTTTATGGATAAGAAGTTTCCTTGCAACCTTCATCAACATCCTTTTCTTTCTTTGCATCCAGATCACTCTCAAACTTTTTCATTTCAAAATTGAATTGTAATTTGAGCCTTCTTACTGTATTCCTACAAACTAATGGGATCCTTGAAGAAATTTGAATCCATAATAATTGAAATATTACACAAACCCAAGAACACTTTAAAAACCTTGCTGATAATTGAGGGGAACATGATCTACCAAGATTTTATACCTCCAGATTTGAGTTTCTTAATTGTTTCGAAAATAAACCCCAAAACGTTAAAGTTACTCATGATGATCAAGTAGTCAAGCAAATAGGCATATGAAACATTCAATGTTTTCTTATCACCATTTCTCGACAAAAAAAACTTACATCAAAAGGGGTAAAATTCTATTATCTATTAATAGATGAATCACTGGCATTTTGTCCTCATGATTTTAAAAAATAGTATCATCACATTTAGACATATCATTGGATCCATCAGCTTTAGGTAACACTGAGAAGGACATAATGCATCTCCCATAAATGGAAAATATAGAAACATATCTGCCTGTTATGAAGAGGTTGTAAATGTCTTGTCATACATATTCAATGAAATCATAAGATCATTGTCTATCTCTAGTGATTCATAAAATTGTAAAACTTCATCATGATATACATGATCCTTATCAAAACCTGGTCATTACACAAAAAATTATTCGTAGCCTTGAAAACATAAAATTATTTTTAAAGATGAATCAAAATATTCATAAACATCTTGGGAGACTAACCTTTCACCATAGAATGTCATTGAAGAGAAACATTATGGAGTCATTTCTTTCAGAGATGAAACAAAAGATTCAGATAGGAAATACCAACTCTCACCCGGAAGAACACGAAGATTAAGAAAGTTGAGATATTTTATCATTATGAAAACTAGGGTGACAATGGATATAACATTTTTGACTATTTATAGAGACGATTTTCATGGAATATAACAGAGAATAAATCAATGTGGGATAAATTATCTTGAAGAAAATTGACCTTCAAAATTAGATCTAAGAAATATAATGGTCAAGAATGATTTCAAACTCTTGAGTGTTTCTTTTAAAAATAATCTAATTCAGAGTGAAACCGATTTAGAAATAAAATAATTAAATGAGAAAAAACCATTAATACAACCAAATTAAAATTTTAGAAGATATACCTTTCAGATTAATAGGATAGATATTTTGGTTTCAATACATTGTTCATATGAAAACAAAACAAACAAAAACCAATAAAGAAAAAAATTGATGATGTCAAATAGGCTGGTACTAAATTTTTTGAACTGATAGAATTATCTAAACCAATATTATTATACCGATATAAATATTATAGTACTGATAAGATAATCCAATTCTGATTGTTCAATACTGAAATAGTAATTCAATATCGATAGTTTAGAATTAACTAGATGATTTAATTACGATAGTCTATATCTTGTATCAAAAAATATTGGAACTGAAACATAAAACTGATAAAATTTAGAAACCAATAAAATAAAATATAAAGAGTAAAACAAAATAACTGTAAAACAAAAAATGAAATTGATAAAGTGTTAAAAAAAAGTGAAACTGATAATCTATAAAATAAAAGGTGAAATCAAAATGTATACCCCCCTTTAAAATGGAGTAACTCAATGTACAATGATGTATTAAACAAGAAATATATATAAATAATCAATTTATATTTATTATTCCTAGTTTCTGTTTAATGTATTCAAATATATTAGAAGATAATGGATTTTTAAAAATGTGAGCATGTTGTTCTTGCGTTTTGATTAATTGAAAAACAACATCTCCATTTCTTGTGATCCCTAAGAAAGTGGTGCCTAATTACTATGTGTTTTCACATGATTTATGTTTAGGGATTATTATAAGAGAAATGAAACTATTATTTTGAGTTTTTTGAGAATCTTCTACTACTATCAGTGAGTGTGTGTTGCATCCCCACCACCTAATCAAAACAAATTCCATCTGCAACATATTCTTCTTCGTTATTGGAGAGTGCTACTGTGTGTTGTTTCTTGCATGACCAAGAAACCAAAGAATATCCTTAAAAATGACATGTTACATTTGTACTCATTCTATCTATTCTACATCCTCCAATGTTAGCATTTGAAAAATATGTTAAAATAGGATCATTTCTAGAAGAATACAATAGTCACAAATCCATAGTTCCATTTATGTTGAGAAAAATCCATTTCATTACTATTAAATGAGATTCTTTTAGATTATATTGGTATCCTGAACATAATCATACTAAAAACATTATATATGGTTGACTAGCTATTAATTATAAAAAAAATACCATCATAACTATAAATTTTGTTTGATCCATTGGTTTCCCATATTCATCATGATCATGTGTATTTGAGGTACCAATTGGAGTAATAATACTTTTAGTATTTTCATAACCATACTTTTTGAGTAGTAAATTCATATAATTATGTTGGGATACATATCTTCCTTCTAGTTTTTTAGATATTTGATAACCTTAAAATAATTTTAACACACCCATCACACTTATTTCAAACTCATATTTCATTATATTCTCAAAATAATTAGTTAAGGATTGCTGAGTTGAACTGAATATAATGATATTAACATAAATATTAACAATAAATACATCTTTGTTTTCTTTTTTTATAGAAAGAGTTGGATCAATAGTAAGATTTTCTTAATTGTTTTGTAAATAAAAACATTTAATTTTTTCATACCATGCTCTTGGGGATTGTTCAAGACCATATAAAGCTTTGGGAAGATTAAAAACATGATCAGGATGTTATGGATCTACAAAACCTGGGGGTTTATCAACGGAAACTTCTTCTTGAACAAAACCATTGAGAAAAGAAAATTTTATATCAATTTGAAAGAGGATTAAATTAAAGTATGCTGCAAAGGATAATATAAATCGAATTGATTCATGTCTAGCTACAGGAGAATATGTTTTTTCATTAACTATTCCATCAATTTTATTATAGCCTTTAGCAACAAGTCGTGATTTATTTCCTAATATGACTACATTTTCATCACATTTTTTTGAAAGCCCATTTCACATGAATTACATTTGTTTCATTAGGACATTCAACCAAGGTCCATACATGATTCCTCTCAAATTAATTTTCATTATCATGAATTTCCTTAATTTAATCATCATCACCTAATGCTTTATTCATTTTTTTGGTTATAATTGTGATAGGAAGCCAATATGTTCTACTTTATTTCTCAAGGAAATTCTAGTCCTTACAAGTTGATTTACATCTACAATGATATTATCCCAGGGATAATTCATTAAAATCAATTTATTTAGGTTTTTTAAAACATGTTCATCAACATATTATAGAAAATCTTCTAGATTAAATGATCTAGAACCATTTTCTTGGGAATTCTACTTATCATAAGAGTTTTCAATTATTGGTTAATATTCAGTTTGTGAAAATACATCAGTTGATGTAGGAATGGATTGATTAAACAAAAGGGGTCAGTTTCATCAAATTTAACATGCATTGTTTCTTCAATAGTAGAAGAGTTTTTATTGAAATCCCTATAAGCCTTAGAAGTTGTGTAATAACATAGAACAATTACTTCATCGGATTTGAGTGAAATTTTATTTAAATTTTCATTTGTATTAAATATGAATACTTTTCATCCAAAACACTCTAAAGTATGAAACTTTCGGTTTTCTTCCATTCACCAATTCATAAGTTGTTTTATTAAGAAAAGGTCTAATTAAAACATGTTCTATAGTATAACAAGCAATAATTACCACTTCAGCCAAAAAATTCTTAGCAATTGAGTATTCACTCAACACGGATCGTTTTATTACATGATAAATAAAATTATTTCATTAAATAATTCCATTTTTTTGAGTGGTTCGTGGAGCTAAAAAATTGTGAGTAATACCTTTCTTATTACAAAAGGTTTTAAAATCTGAATTTTGAAATTCTCCACCAAGATCACTATGTATTGTTATAAATTGTAGGTTTTATTATTTTTAACTTGGGCTCTAAAATTATTGAAATAAAAAAGTCTTTATATTTCTTTGCTAGAAAATATACCTATGTAAATCTAGTATAGTAATCAACTAAAACAAATACATAATATTTTCCTCTGATGCTCCAATTTTCATAGGAAAGAAGAGATCCATGTGCACTAACTGTAATTCATTAGAAGTTAAAACCCCATTGATTGATTTAAATCTAGCTTTATTTTTCTTTCCATATTGACAAGGATCACAAACCTTTGAAAATTGATTATAAGAACCTTTATATCCTTAAGTAGTCTTTTATTTGAATGTTTTTAAAGGTTCTTTAAGATACAGTGTCTTAAGCATCTATTCCATAACAATGATTTTTATTACAATTCACATAAGCAATGTAAGTCTTGGATTCTTGGGTATTCTAAGTTAATTGTTTATACATTTCATTCATATTACTTGAAATAATGAATTCAACCTGGGAAGTGTGAACTAAGCATTTATCATTCATAAAGTTCACAAGTTATCCTTCATCACATTATTGAATTATGATTATGAGGTTATGCTTAATACCATTGGAAAACAACACATTTGATATTAAAACTTTACCTAAAAAAATATTACCTATAAAAATCATATTTTACTGAGAATTATCTCTAATGTTCACTCTCCCACCTATCATATCAATAATATTTTCAAAGAAATATTTTTTACTTGGCATGTGTCGATATAAGACAATATCCATTTACCAAATGTTATTTTTGTTGGTACTCTTCTTATTTTCCTAAAAAAGAAACAATTATATTTTTGGAACCCAATCTTGTTTGGATCCTGAAATGTTAGATAAAATATTTTTGGGAATCAACATTTTTTTTTGAAAAATGGGATTTGGAAAATCATAATGAATGAGTTTTATTAAGAGAACAACATCTTTCCCAATGACCAGCAAATTGACATTTCGTACAAAATGGAGCACTTTGAGGAATAAAATATTTTTTTTTAAAAAATGGGGTTTGAGTGAGTATATCCAAATCCATATGTATTACTTAATAGAAGAATTTTAGAAGACATCTTATCAAAATATTCCTTACCACTGGTAAAGATTAATAAATTTTTCTTAAGAGAGAAGACTTCAGATTTTTGTATATTGAATATATTATCATTTTCCCTTGAAATTGATTTGGAATTGAGTTTGGATTCATAAATTTTTTTCTTAAAAATATGTATTTCAAGGTCTTTAAAATTTTTATAAATCTCAGAACATACTTCCTTAGGATACTTGGAAGTATTTTCAAAATCAATCTTTTTATGATCATGATATTTTGATAGATCTGATACTTCATTTGTAATAATATATTTTCTATAATTTTCCTTATCAAGCATTTTTTTTGATTTTTGAATTTTCATTCTCAAGTAATTTGGGAAATATAGAATCTTCTTTAAATGAAGGTAAAATTTTCTATTCTAAGGAATATTCATTATCCAAGGAGTAAGAATTTTTCTCATGAGGGTAGTCTTAATTTTAACATTTATTTTTTATAGAAATCATCATTTTTTACCTTATACATCTACAAATTATTTTCAATTCGTTGTGTCGTTATGAGCAATATGTTTCTCTGAACAGAAGATTTGTTATATGAGGATTCATCTGATGAGTCACCACCACTTACACTCCAATTATAATTTTTTTCACAACATTATTTTCCTTTCCTTTGAAATTTTTTTCTTGTTTCTCTGAGAAAGTTTATGTTTTCTATATTCTCATTTTAGTAATGGACAATATAGTATAATATGACCTTATATTTTTTCATTCATAACTAGTGAACTCATAATCTTTATTTTCTTTTCTATATTTCTTTTTTAATCGGTATTGAATGTCTATCATTCCAAAAATCTTGTTCATCCTTCGAGCAAGATTGGCTAACTCATTATCGTAGTGATAACTATCACTTGATTTTGATATTACAACAACTTTCTTAGATTAAGATCTTGTTATACTTTCTAGTGTATTGTATTTGGTATTAGTAAAATCTACTCTCATATTACCATTATCATTCTTATCTAAATCAACATCCCCATTCATTCTAGTCTCGTGAAGATGTAGAGTGCCAAATAACTCCTCAAGAGTGATTTGAGAAAATTTCTGGTTTTCATCAATAGTTGTACTTTCTTATTTCCACTTGTTTGGAATAATATCAATGATCTTGTATACAAGTGATTCATCATTAAGTCCTTTCAATCACATAGATTTTAGGCCATTTACAATTTTCATAAACCTTAGTTTCAACTTTCATAATGGGTCTCCATATGGAAAATGAAACCCATGATATTCTACTCTAAGCATTGCATGTCTTTTTTCTATTACATTAGATGTACCAAAATGTGTGACTTCTAATTTCATCCAGATACAACTGCCTGCTTCCCAAGATGATATATGAATATATATATATTCCTAGTCATAGAACAGAACAATGTAATTCATACCTTGTAATTCAGTTGATATTCTTATTTATCTTGATTTGTGAAGGTACTAACATCCTAGTCTAGTATTTTATATCCTCTAGTAAACTTGAAATAGTTATCCACTCCAGTGTTAATAACAAATATCTTCATTTGATCTCTTCAGTACTCATAATCATTCCCATAAAATATAGGTGATCAAGTTGGGTTTAGAGTCTAAATTGATCCAATACTCATTCATTCCATCTTGTAATACAATAATTTTCCACTCCACATGTTAGTGTAGTAAGTAGTTATAAAAAAATATTTTCCAACCAAATATAATTTTATTTCCAAAAGTAATAAAAAATAGCAGAAACATTTCTTTGATACCAAATGTGGGATCATAATATAGATGTATATGTACATTAAATGGAACAATAAAGTATGGGGTGAAATTTAGGATTAAAAAAATTTAATTATCCACTTAAAAAAGAACATATTTTATAGGGTCTTAAACTAATACAATTCAAAATAAATAGAATTTAACATCATGGTCCTCGATCTAATAGGTATGATAAGATGTAATATTATAAGTAATGTAAATAAATTGTATTTGAATACAATACATTCAATTAATTAATACAAATTTAAAAGATTTTACCATACATCTTATAGAGTCAATTTATACAATATGAAATAAGAGAACCGTAACTGAAACAATTACAATTATAATGAATAAGAATAGAAAGGGGAAGCAATACAATTCCATTTCTAATACAAATAGCAGTGGAAATGTAAGTGTATTAAAATTATTTTAACATAATGAGAAGTGTATCCTTTCACCTAGGATAGAAGTTATGTCTTACCACCACCTTGTTAAGCCATCAATATGATGATTGGTGTGGCTATATTCATATCCACAAAATTCCTCGATTAAGAAGGTAAATATCACCTCTGTCCTTAAAGAAATTGATGGCCCTTGATACAATGATCGATATCACATCTTCTTATCCCTGGAAGCCCACGATTGTTATTACCATTATCAGTCACCCGAAGAAGAAACACATAACTTATTGAATTACAATAACATGGAACAAGTTGTTCACTTCTTCTGTCATCATGGAAATCACACAAAGAAATAGAGAATTTAAAAAATCTCTCTCTAGATCTTGATAGAAGAAAAAGATTAATTTTCTGATTTGAATGTCCTATAATTTATAGGATTAAGGTTATAATGACCATATTTTCTCGAATATCCATATTTCTCCAAAAAATGTAGAGGCACTTAGACACCTGGCATTACGACAGTCAAAAGAAAATAGAATACAAGAAATCATTTTGATTGATAAATAACCAACTCAAAGACATTGTTTTAATTAGGAAGTAGTAAGTACCTAATTATGGAATAATAAGTATGAGATACATGAAATCGGTATTGAAGTTATGATAAGAGTGAAATGCATTTCATAAGTGAAATACATGACATGTTTTATAGGAATAACAAGATATTAGTGAATATCATAATTACAATATATTATTAGGATTTAGATCAGAATCTGGTTACATTTCATGAAACCTAAGATTGCAATAATGTACTTATATTGATTATGATACATGGTTATAATGATGTATTTAACCTAGTTATTATGCATATTTATGATGCAACACTTAATCTGGTTATAGTTTCTGATTATAATTCTATACACCATCAGGTTACAATTCTTGGTTATAATACAATATGCATTAATGTTATGATTCTAGATTACAACACAATGCATAAGATAATAACGATTTTGGTTTACAAAGCAATACATAATCTAATTATGATTACTGCTTTCAATTCAATGCATAATCTGGTTAAAATTGAATCAACATATGAAAATAAGTAAATGACTCAAAAAACACATCTTTGATAAGGATACATCCAACATGAAAAATAAAAATTGTGATTACAATCGTCAAAACAATATAAAAGTTTTAAATATTTGTTAATATTGTATGTGTAATTTGTGATTTCATAAAAAAATGATTGGTGGGAAATTTGAAACATGTATTGACTCAAAAATGTTGTTGGTAATACCATCAAAATAACAACATAAAAGTATATTAAAGATACTATTGTTTTTATATAAGAATGATTTGAAAACAATTAATTGTTGAGAGGAATAAATAAAAATATTTAATTTACTAATGTTTCCTATTCTTCGAGTATCTTAATTTTGTTTACAGTAATGGAAATCCTTGGTTAGATTTATGAAAAAAATAAAGGATTCCATTATTATTCTAGGGAAGTGAAATGGATAGTTTGTAGATGATCCAAAATTTTTTAGAGGTGTGTTGCGAAGGGGATAGGTTGTTGCCTTTTATATGTGAGGCGACTGGGAAACATGTAAATAAAAAATGTAAACATTTCTAGGACGACTCCCTTATTTTGTGTACTAAAAAATTGATAAATGTATATCCATAAGAGGATATGGTATAAGTATGGTAAAAAAATTATTTTAGATGTTTTTAGATCTGGTTTCCCCTTATATTTAAAGTTTAGTCATTTGGTAAACTTATTTTTCTCTTAATCAATATGGTTAATTTAAAAAATTCTAACTACTCATTTTGGTCAAATATAAATTTTTCCGTATAGAAAATATACATTTTTTTGATTATAAACTTTCGATCCATTTTTTTACAAATTCAAATTATATAAGTGGAAGAAATTAATTAAAAATCAATCCCACATATGAGAGAAGAAAATGAGTTTTTAAGGAGAAAAGTTCAAATAATTGAAATGTTTTTATATCCACATTAAATGTTAATTTCATTTTCTTGGAAAACAATGTATTGATGTTTATTTATTGAACATATTGAACATTAAAAACCATTAAAAATATAATTTAACTATTTAAATAAATTATTTTAAATTACATTTATAACCTAATATACAATATTTTTTACCATTCAACAAAAAATGAATATTTTTAGAAAATAATTTATACAATAAAATTTATAAATTAATCTTTGAAAAATGGATTTTATTATTCAAAATAAAATTTTCAAATGTGTAAATAAAATAAAATAATGTGGTCCATTAAAAGAGAGAAAAACATCCATTAGAAAAATACAACCTTTTATGCATAATATTTTAGTTATTATTATATCATACCTATAGAATATATTTGATGAATTTAAAAAAATTGATTATTTAAAATATAAATTTAATTAATAACATTTAGTAATAGTATGTAATTCAATTTTTTGGATAAAATTACTTTGGTGATGTAGAAAATATTTGTTAAAAATTTCCTTTATGTTCAATTGGTTTTTATATTCATTTCTAACTTATTTTAAATCAATTAATTTAACCATATATTTACATAAGTAATGTAATTCTATTCATAACCCCCAATTTAACAGATAAGAGATAATTTTTTTAAAATAAAAATATTAATAGTAATCATTAAAACTCAGTATTGTGTTTAATACAAGTAAACTAAGTGTTGTATATAACGAAACCTAATATCAGTGTTGCATATAACACAATATATTTTTTTGGGTGTATAATGTATTTTCCACTTGGTGTAGAATTTCATACATAAAAACAAACAATTTTAATTTATTTGAAAAAATTATTCATAAAAACTCATAATGATGCAATATACAGACCATAAAATGAATTCCATTCTCAAAATTCATTTGGTTCGTTAAAGGTTTAAAATATAAAAGTAACTTCAATAGAAAAAGAAATAGTAAAAATTAATACTAAAACATTAATTAAAAAATGTATTTTTAGATATATAATGGTTATCGAAAGTAACACAAAACTAGTTTTTCACATAAGAGAACATAAAGGGGAAGTAAAAACATGGATATAAAAGGGAATACTAAAACCCAAATTCTAATGGTGAGTGATAGAGAATATGGTTGGTACAGATTTAATTACAATAAATCCATAAACCGAATTTACTTTAAAAATTTCATTATTTTCACATGATTATACACTTACATCATTTCATTCCATTTCAAATGAACAATAACACCGATGGGTTGTGCATTGATGAAATTATATAATAAATATTACTCCATGAATTAATGGGAAAATTGGGATTCCAAAAGAATTAACAGATCATGATATCCATAAATAGAATGGCAAGTCATTCAATCTATCATTAATTAATAAGAAAACAAAATATTTAGTATAAGTTACACAATATTCATAAATCCTAATGTGGTGAGATAATACATTAATATCTAAAACCTCATCTAATGTTTATCTTAAACCATTACAAAAATAGATAACCTAGTTATGCTTCCAAAACATAAAAATACAGATCTTTAGAAATGAGTTCACTAGATTTCTTAAAATCAACTAGAAATTAATCTACTGTATATCATAATTTATCTATTTATAGACACATATAACACATTCCATTAACTTCATCATAAATTATCATAAAACATGGCAATAACATGAGTTAACATAATTCTTTATTGAAAACTTACATTCTTCTAAAACTAAATTCACCCATTATTCCGTAAATATGCTCTTATAATAAAAAATATTCTATTATATCCTTTGGTTCATCCATGAACTAGTAGAATATTAATGTGATTTCATTATTATATAATCCAGGTAGAGAGAGATAATCAATTCATATAATAATTTTAATGTAAAAAAAAGGATGAACAACAATATTTTCAACAAAATTATTTACACAAAATCCAACATAAAATTCCACACTATAGAGTGATCCAATTATCATGATTCACATCAACCATTTTGATTGCATAAGATTTCCATTTTTCCTTTTTCTTTAGGGGTGGTTGGTGTTGAGCACCTCTATTAACCCAAATTTTTGGTTAGCATCTAATGTACTGAACAAACTCATTGAAATTGAATCACATAATTATAATTTGTTCATTATGAATGAATTTTTAATTATTTAATGAATAAGATAAATTTTTTCCATTCACTTCATCATTAATCCACATGGTGACCTTCCTTTCAACACATAAAACATTTACTTCCCCATTTTGACTATTTAATCTATGATTCATCCCACACATTCCATGTAAAGGAGATATCATCTTCATCTCCCCATTTTTCTTATATTTTCCTTCGAATTTCATCTTACTTTTCATATCAAACCCACTATATTGATTAGAAATGGTGACCTCCATTTTTATACAATGAACATGAAAAAGGTACATAATTAATTTTTTTTCATGAACTAACCTCAATCCATGGAGTCAATTTCATCATGTTACCTCTTATTATTAAGTTACACCATTTATTTTCTTATTATTTCAAGAAATAGGCATACAATAAATATCATTTCATTTTTATACGTTCTTTACATAGAAACATCTGGGCCGGTATTTAAGCAGAATAATGGTCGATATTTCCTTAGTAAGGACTCAAGAAAAATATTCTATTATTTAATCATTTAGAAACTAATCATTATTCATTTATTAATAAAGTTTTTTGGCATTATAAATCTTATTTTTTATTCCATATACCAAAATATTTGGATTCTGGGGAGGAAAATCATTGGATTATCCATTGAAATCCACAGTAACATGTTCCCTTCTCTCTCCAACCGTTGACTAAAACAAGAAAGGATAGCATAAGAAATAATAATCATATAGGGGAATCACATAATAATGAAATAACACTTATAGTATGTAAAATTATTACACATTATTTAATCTATGTCACCTTTTATTTATCTTAGTCAACCATATCCATATTCTATTAATATAATTCTTGATGGGTCATACTGATTTTCTGAATATCCAATGTATATCCCCCAAGGTTGTCAAACCAGTTGTGTAGAAAATCCTATTGTTGAAAACATGTTCTTGATCGAGTCTTTCTCAAAAATGTGTTTTCTATGTTTATACCACTATATAGATTTTTTTAGAGTGGTATCCCAATATAGTATATAGGTATGGATTTAATTTCTTATAAGAAACTTTCACTATGATTTTTAAAAATTCTACACTATTTTTATATACATCGAACAATCATTATAATTATATGTAAAGGCCTATATTTTCAATGTAATATTTTTAATTATGTTGAATTATGAAGAGTCTGGGAAAATTGACGGCGCCTGATTCCAAGGCCCGGAGTGCCCGAAATGAACTTCTAAACTTTTTTATGGTACATTCAGTAAATGCCTGAGCGGTGTCTTCTAACTTTTGAACCGTTGCTCGAATTAAAAATCTGAGGGCACAACTTAATTTTCAGTTCTAGGATTCACTTAAGAGAGGCTTTACATTGACTGCTGTAGGTCTTAAGAAAATGTTATGTTTTGTGAATTTTTAAAAATAAATGAAACAAAATAATTTTATTATTTTATTTCATATCCTTCAATGGAAAAGCAAAGGGTGGGGCCATCGATGTGTTAAACCAATAAACGACTTGACCTAGAAGTCTTATATAATGACTTATTTGGGGAATTATGAAGGTTATTAATTTATTACCCCCATTAATTCCCCACAATGTTACTTACCCTCCCCCTCTCCAATATATATAGAGATTGGGCATGGGTATCGGCACAACTTCGCCAAAAAACGATGTGTTGAAGGAGAATCGTGACACTGGAACCTTAGGGGACAAAGCCGATCCCAGTAGAAGGTGATAGGTGACACTAAACCATGAACTGGAGGATGACATACGAGTGGCGTCATTGGGAACCTGTTGCGGGAATGAAAAACATGACCCAACTTCAAGTGCGGATGTTCTCGAATGGGTTACGAGGTAGGAGTTCATTTTCTTGTTTTGAATTCAAGTGAATTTATTGAACCCCCATTTTATCTTCCCCCATGTTTAACATGAAAAAACGGAGGGCGTGGGCCCAACGAACACGACCCAAACCCTCGCCACATTGCTAATTTTATTCCCTCTATGGAAACCCAATTGTGAGGCAATATCGACTGACTATGTTGGGGATAACACATCGACACATGCATCAAGGGGAAGCCGCGACACAAAGCTGTTGCGATCATCGGGGTGGTCAGCACTGGCTGATCGTGGTGGAGGCGCAGGGCCCCATCAGGCACTTCCAATGAACAAAGGGGGTCGCGGATCATCCGTCCTGGAGACAGGTGGAAGGCTGTCGGCACACTGGCCGACTGCGGGTGGCGGAGCGGTGCGACATCATGTGCCGCTAGAGTAGGCGGTCGACATGCTGGCAGGCCATGACGAAGTAGGTAAGACCCACTCTACTGGGTCCTGTGTGCCACAAAGTGGGGCCCTACCAGGACACTGCAGTGAAGAATTCATGACTTCCTTCAGCCGTTAGGGAAAACCGGGGGTTTCTCCCCCTATAGTGGCTTGGGAGGACCCCCATGCAGGTCGCGCCTCATGCGGCCAGACCACCACCCAACCTGGTCATCTCCCTACCAGGACACCCCTTTTAGATCCACCCTTTATGGGCTAGGCTTCCCCTTTCATAGGCCACAAACTTGTAGGACGGGCCAAACCTCACGCCATCAAACCGAGTCTATCGTGGCCTACCACAGACCGGGTCTGGCCGGGTCTGTCTGATAGGGTCGGACAAGACCCAGACCCGACCGGACCCTGAAAAACATAAAGGGACATAATATGGGTATCAGGAATCCATTTGATGAAACATCTACATCGCTAGAACCATTGGACTGAGATGATAAATTTTTTCATTACTCCACTTGAGGTTTGGAGACAGTTGGAGTATGGAAAGGTGCAATCAAACCAAAATCTAATTGGGCCCTTGGATCTAAATTGCTTATAACTCACAGACCGAACATCTGATTGGCGCATCATCTGTCATGTTGGACCATTGCAACATAGTGGTCCTTTGGGATACACATTTTTGGTGCTTAGTGGAGGTTGTGGTATGAATGATATGTCAAGGGAATATTCTATGGAACTCGATCACTTAGGGGGCGAGGAATCCAGTTTCTAGCAGTGAGGCATAGGTTTGGGACAGATCTTACGAAGTCTAGTACCGAGCAATGCAATGTGGATCATCACCTAGAAACCCTGTATGGATTAGAACCTAGAGGTCCATTGTGAATTAGCACCTAGTGCTCATGTGTGGATCATCACATCATGATCCGACGAGGTCTATCCTTAGAGTGGCCTTTCGTGGTTCAACGATATACTGATCCTGGGCGGATTAGATCTAGTGTGTGTCTTTGCGGGAATTAGATACCTATCGATCGTAGGTGTATCAGATCATGTGTGGGTCATTGTAGGGGATAATACCTTTTGATATTGTGTGGGATAAACTTCATATGTGCAGAAGTAATTCCTCCTGACAGAATAAGATGATCTAGTTTCATGACTAATCATCTGTACATCTATTCTTCACTGAAAACCTAGTTAGATCTTAGACTCTTTTTGAGCTGTGTCTATTGATTTTTTGCTTTGTTATTGAGTTCATGATTTGTGTATTTCCATTTTGGAATTATGATATACCTTCATGGGTCTTGGGTTCCCTATTGGGTACTTTTATTCACACCCCTACATATGCTTCGCGTGCAAGTAATTGTGTATTTTGAATACGACGGGCAGTTGGCCTGAGGTTTATGATAGCCAGGACTTGGCGGTACATGGATGGGATAGGTGGATGTGGAGTGCTGAGGTGGTGATCTATACCAAATCTTCAGGTAGGATCCTCATAGGATGACCCAGTAGCTATTTTACCTTTTTAGTTGTATTTTTCCTTTCATTTGTACTTGTACTTTTATAGTTGGGATTGCATTCCGGCCCCCATTGCTTTCGGAACACTTTTTACTACAATAGTTTACTACACAATTGCTTCTTATTTTGTTCCCGGACTATGTGTAGTGCTGGTTTAAAGGAAAATTCCTTCCCATTTTTGGGAATAGGCCTTTCAGTGCTAGTCACCAGCCCCTAGCCTATAGAAGACAGGCTTGGGTTAGTCACAACACGGGCCCCTGGGGACGGGTCATGGAAAAAGGGAATCAAATGTGTCAGTTCTACTAAAGAACTAGGACTCTTTTCTTTTCAATGTGGTAATAATGTTAAGTTCTATGAGTGTGTTTTTTAATTTGGGGAGTCCAATGTTGGTGCGGAGGCTGACATATCAATACACCAGGACCTTGAATTCTAATTTTCGACACAGTACATGGATGCCCTGATTGCATGTATTTTTTAAAATTTTTTATTGAGATTTATTTGAGTCAGCTCACTAGGTATAACTTATTGACTGTGGCTCATCTATATTCTTTTTGGATGCCACCACATAGATAACCAGCCAGGATTCCTGAGAGGGTAGAGCTTGATGTTCGAGACAAACGATGTGGTGACCCTTATCAGGACGAACATTGAGAGCCTTTTCAGGGAATATTTCGTCCCAGCGATCATACTCTATGTGTGTATACCAGAGTTTCTGCACTCATAGCAGGGCAGTATGATAGTGGTACAATACACAACGAGGTTCACTAATCTCCCCTACTACTCCACCAACATGTTATGAGAACCTTTCTTCAGGGCCTAACCCTTTGAGCAGGGTCTTTGATGGGAGATCATAACATCAATGTTATCACTCAACATACCGACTTATGGTGGGATGCTAAAGCGAGTGCTGTTGGTGGAGATATTCCTAGCTAAGCAGGAACCCACATAAAGAGCCACCAACAGATGTCAGGTAGCAGAGTCCTATGTGGAAGACAATAGGAAGATGAAACTGTGGTCCAAGCAGACCAGTCCTTCTGGTGGACAACCCAGGGATGCAGGTTTGGATGTGTGTGGCTCGCGAGGTAGAGGAAGTCATGCAAGGGGAAAAAAATGTTACACGTGCACCGTGTAGGGTCACATGGCTTGTGACTGCCTGACCCATCGTATGGACAACTAGAAGTCGGTCAAGGGACTTCTGAGGTAAAGGCATAGTTTTGAGTGAGGAGGTCCACATGGTAGAAGATGTGGTAGAGGATCTCGTGGTGAAATAGGAGTTGGGCATCGATTTGAGGTTCTACAACCACCACCCCCAGGTGGTCCCCCCCCACCAGGGAGAGAAAGAGAACATGGACAAGCTCAGATATAGGTAGCTGAGGCCTATGACCATGACGATCTAGAGATGATTATTAGTATGATCATTGTTTACCCCACCATAGATATAGTACTTATAAACACAGGTGACAAACACTCTTGTATTCCCATGTCCCTCATTCAGAGCTCGAAGATTTAGGTGGAGTATTTGTCTCGATATTTAAGGCTAGAGAGTCCTACAAGATCATATTCGATGATTACACACTGGTTCTGGTTGTGTGAGATTACTCTGGGATATGAGAGCATTGGATGTGATCTCCTAGTAACGGTGTTGAGGCCTTACGACTTCATCTTGGTTATGGACTGGTTATGCACATTCCATGCTCAGATTGAATGTATTAGGCACAATGTTCAGTGTGTATTCATGTATGGGATCATTTTTTCCTTCACAGGAATGAATGGAACCTTTGAAGCATAGGATGGACATACTGAGAGAAGGGTGCAGCTAATTACTCATCTGTTGGATAGCCTTACCCCTGGAGTAGTTGATTTTGATAGTTTGAACTATCCTGTTGTGGTGGAATAGTATGTCGATGTCTTTCCTGATGATGTTCGAGGACTACCTCCACGTAGAGAGGTAGAATTTTATGTCAACCTATACATTTGTATGTCACTGATATCTACACCATAATTTTGGATGGCTCTCGCAAAACATTGTGAGTTACAGGTACAGTTGGAGGACTTGTAGGGAATGGGGTTTATAAGGCTCGGTGTTTCTCCATGGGTAGCACCGATTTTATTTTCCTAGAAGGAAGATGGGAGATTGAGACTCTGTGTGGACTATAGGAGCCTAAACTATGGGACCATTAAGAAAAAATATCCCCTTCTGAGGATTGATGATCTTTTTGATCAGTTGAAGGGAAATCATTGGTTTTCAATGAAATTCCTCATATGGGGCAATCATTAACTCAAGATACAAATGAGGATGTGCAAAAGATAGAATCCAGTTGTCAGTAAGGCCAATATGAATCATTGGTTATGTCATTAGGATTGACCAATGCCCCAACAGTGTTCATAGGACTCATGAAAATGATATTTAAGACATACCATGATATATTTGTGGTGGAGTTAATCGATGAAATCTTGATATAATCAACGAAGGAGGAGGAGCATGCCTATCATCTACAGATAGTTCTTGGATACACTCAGAGAGAACCAACTTTATTGTAGGCTCTTAAAGTGACAGTTCTGGAAACAAGAGGTCCACTTTCTAGAACACGTTATCTCAGAGGATGCAGATGTAGTTGATCCAGTGATCATAGAGGTTGTGCTTGTTTGGGAGACACCCAAGAGTGTGACCAAGGGGCAGAGTATCCATGGGTTGGTAAGATACTACTGCAGACTTGTGCCTGACTTTTCCAATGTTGTGGCACCCTTGTCAGTGTTGCCGAATAAGGGGAAGCCCTTCATGTGGATAGAGAGATTCCAGTATATTTTTAATGTTCTATGTCATAGAATGAGGAGTGCCACCATCATGTGGAAACTAGAAGTTGTTGTTGGGTATGCAGTCTAATGTGTAACATCAGGGACCAGAAAAGGGCGTGTCCTAATGCAAGAGAGATCAATGATCACCTATGGCTCATGATAACTAAGACAACATTGGAAGAATTACACTACCTATGACATGGAGTTAGCAGTAGTGGTATTTTCCTTAAAGAATTTGTGACATTACTTGATGGGAATTTTTTTTTCAAACTTCTCTGATCACAAGAGTCTTAGGTATAACTTCTCTCTGAAGGACTTGAAACTGAGACAGCGGTGATGGATAGAGTTCTTCCAGGATAATGACTTTGAGATAGTTTATACTCTTGGGATGGGGAACGCTATATTAAGTCCACTCAACATGAGGTATGGTCTACTATTGTTGAGTGAGGTGATAGATTTGCTAGCCGCATTGAAGATATCCTTCATAGATAGAGATTGAGTAGCTTACCTTCAGTCTATGATAGTCACTCGACCAATCCTTCAATGAGTTTGGGAGGCCCATCTTGGGGATATTGACTATGAGGCTTGAACTGATCAGATATCCTCAGGACATGAACCTAATTGATTTTCTAAATCTGTGGAGCACATCATCTTTTTCAGAGAATATACCAAGGTACCAATGGTGATACGAGAGGAGGTGTTGAGTTAGTTCCATACTTCCCCTCTGGCGGTACATCCTAGTGTGGAGAATATGTACTAGGAACTCTGACGTTAGTGTTGGTGGCCCGAGGTGAAGAAGGCAGTAGGCAATATTGTTTCCTGATGCCTCACTTTCTCGCATGTGAAGGCTGACCATCGGGATTCAGCAGGCATAACTCATCCACTAGAAGTGCTAGAGTGGAAGTGCGATGGGATATTCATGGAATTTGTGAAAGGGAATCCATGTACTTCTAGGGGACATGTTTCTATCATGGTGATCTATGACTGACTCACCAAGTCAGCCTAGTTCCTACCTATCCAAGAGCAGGGATCAATAGAGGACTTGGGAAACTTCTATGTGCAGGAGATTGTGCGACTTCCTGGTGTGAAATCGATGATCGTATCTGACCGTGATGCATGTTTTTCATCCAGTTTGTGTAAGGTATTGTAGGAGGCATTTGGGAATCTTCTATGTTTGATCACTTCCATTCATCCTTCGATAGATGATCAAATGGAGAAGACCATTAAGATGCTGGAGGACAAAATTGGTGCATGCGTTATAGATTTTGGCCATAATTGGGAGGATCACTTGTATAGAATCCCTCCTTTTTATAACATAACTTTTCATTACATTTTAAAAAACTGAGGATCTTTAAGGTTTAGTGTCTTGGAAACCAGGAACTTAAAACATGAAAACATAAAACATTATTCTTAAACACTTGAAAGGCTTCTCCTTATGTTCATCCTAGGTTCATTACTGTATCTCATAACCTTGGGACATACATCAAAAGAAATGGGTGAGAAGAAGGCCCAGTAAGGGAAACAAGGGGAAACATTTAACATGTGAACTTGAGATACATCAACAAAGTCATGAAAAATAACTTTAAGGCACGAGAAAGAAATCATGAGGCATATCATAATAAAAATAACATATTTCATAACTTGAAGATGTGGATACAACATTTAAGTTAGACAATCATGAACATATCACCAAGGTCCATCCCCAAGGTGTCATTTGAAATTACCAAGGTAAACCCCAAGGTATAGATAAAATTGTAATCTCTAGTGGTTACATCATTACCCATTACAATGAGGCACTATCAGGGCACACCTTTAAATTTTTAATCTCTAGTGGTTACATAATTACCCAATGCAATGGGGAGCTATCAGGGATCACCCTTAAATTTGGATTTATTATCATGTGAGCCACATATATCATCATCAAAAATTTCATAAATAACCAATATAGCATAAAATAAATGGGTTTAATTTTATAATCATAACGTTTTAAAAACGTTTTTAAAGACATTATCTTTATGTCACTTTAAACCCATGGAAAAGGAAAGAGAGTATAATGTATGTAAATCCCAGAATTTAAGATAGAACATTTTGATATATATGTGAATACCCTTATAGAAGAAAGATCTTTGAGTATTCACTTAATAAAACAAAAGAATTTGAGAAAAAGAGAGAGACATTTTGAGACGAAAATTCTACAGCATAACGGCTATGTTATAGGGTTTTAGAAAACATTGAAAAGAGAGGGGACATGGGTAACCCACTCATAAATGAT
Source organism: Viscum album (assembly GCA_963277665.1). NCBI lineage: Eukaryota > Viridiplantae > Streptophyta > Magnoliopsida > Santalales > Viscaceae > Viscum > Viscum album. The sequence continues at coordinate 1,631,252,795 of OY728150.1, forward strand.
CCATAAAACAGTAGGAGGACAGAATATAAAAGATTTAAGAACATGGAAATGTAATTTTAATGATATATCATATGAAATGAAGAACATGAAAGGAAGACAAAAATAAGATTTCTCTTATGAAAATTCGGTAGCCCAACGACGTCACTTAAACTAAAAAAAATGAATTGATGAGATAAAATAGGGTATCTCATAATATTAACATAAAAGATAAGTATGATAGATATTGAGATCGTACCCCAACATAATAAAAATGAACTTTAATGACTTGAAAATAAAATAGAACTTGAAAATGAGATGGGTGAAAGAATCTGTTACAAAAATTTCGGTAGCCTAACGACGCCACTTAAACATTCATAAAACGAAATGATGAGAGTAAGAGGGGATCTCTCATCATATGAACATGAAAAGTGAAGTAAGAGGAATATAAAAGAACATCCCAACATAATAACATGGAGCATAAAAGAAATGACTTAAACGAGAGTATTTGAAAAGAAAGAGAGAGGTTTGATCCCTTACCTTAAAACATATCTCTTAAAACTTAAATGTTGGGACCTTGAGGGCTTGGGGGAACCTTGGGAGGACTATTTGGGAGGTAATGAGACCAGATATTTGTTGGGGGAGTGTTGGGAGTGAAAAATAAAGGAGTAAAGGGTGGGTACTTATAGGGAAAGTGAGGGGACAATGCATTAATGGCCAAGGGTCACCTCATTGGTGGTATTGGAAAAACCATGGGCTTGCCCATGGTATTTTCCCATGGTATTGGACACTTGGGACACCTCATACAATAATTCATCCCCTTTAGTCGACCATACCTTAAAATATCTCATGACATCATCATGATGTAGTCACGATGTCATTAAACATATCGAAACCCTAAAACTGTATTTTTACTATTCACTGAAAATTCAACTTTTTCTGAAAACTCCCAAAATTTCACCTTAACCAAATATCAATGTTCTGATTTCAAAAATGGACTCCATTTTATAAAAATAATTTTCAAAATATTTTTAATTTAATTTTTAAATAAATACACTATTCATCGAAAATTTATTTTTTTTAGAAACATCCCCAAAAATTACCTTAACATAATATCGATTCTCCAAGTTCAAAAATGAAATACATTTTATAAAAATAATTTTCTAAATATTTTTAATTTAATTTTTAATTAAAAAACACTATTCACCCGAAAAAACTAATACTTGACTAATAATTTCTGAAACAGTTATTTACCTATTTTGTTGAATCTCATTACTTAATAAAGATTCCTAGATTATATTAATACTTTATTTAAGTGAGATTACTAATCCATTTGTTAACATTACTAATCCTAAGCATAAAATCACTATTCATAATTTACTATTCATCAAAAATTAAGTTGATCTTATTAGACTCTAAATTTCGTACTGAACATAATTGTAGAAGACCATTTTTTGAAAATCATTACATAAAATTAATTATTTAAGGTTTACATAAATATTTTCAAATATCCTTTTTCTAGAATTCCTCAAAAAAAAATGCATACTATATTTATCCAGACATTTTAAAATTCACAAACTTCATCATAAGAAGAAATCATAATTTTTATTTAAGTCAAAGGATTACACAAGGCAGTTACGGTCTCCTTACATAGCCCCTTATAACCCCAGCATAGGACCTAAGTGTAAAGTGTGCTAAGGTGAGAGAATCTGAGGGCGACTCGACCAACATTGCATGAGTTGCAATCTCTATTAGATTTAACTTCTCATGAAGGCGATTCTGTTCTAGCTTCACACGATGAAGTTCGGCTTGGGTTTGGTACAGAGCAAAGCCCAGTGGTACTACCTCCTTCCCAAGTTCTGTTAGATGGGCTTCGATTGGACCGAAACTACTGGATGAGGCCATCAAATCTTCATTCTATATTAATTAACCAAGATCACTTGTATTTAGAGACAATAATCGAAACGTTTAGTTTCCAAAGTTTATATTGACCAACAGGCATATAACAGATGAAACCCAACGGTCTCATTTTGATTATACTCATGTTATCAAATGAAATAGTTTTGTTGAGTATCAAATAAAATAACACACAAAATTAGGAAACAAGATTTATTCAAAATTTCGGATCGTTACAACTTGCCCTTGGGGAAGTTTGATTACAACAACAGTTGTCACTACACCTTCAGTATGGCACCATTCAAGGCCCTATACTGTCGAACATGCTGATTGACACTATGCTAGACAAACCCAGGGGAGTCAGCACTTATGGGTCCAGAGTTGGTATGGGCTACCACTGCGAAGATGCTGATCACCCAAGAGTGGATGAACACTGCACAGAGCAGACATACATCCTATTCCGACAGAATACTGAGACTGTTGAAGTTCTAGGAGGGGGACTACCTATTCTTATGAGTCTCCCCACTACGTGGACTATAGAGATTTGGCTAAGGAGGAACGTTATCACTGAGTTTTATTAGACAAGTTCTGATACATCGGAGGATAGGAGAGGTGGCGTACCGCATGGAACTTCCACCATATTTAGAGTGGGTGAACAACTACTTCCACATATCACCATAGAGGAGATACGTGCACGACCCATATCAGGTCATCGACCATGTTGAGATGGACTTGGATGTTGGGGAGACATTTATGGAGGTTCCATTAGAGATTGAGGATCGACAAGAGCGCGTCCATCGTGGTCGATCGATACCTCTAGCGCGCGTTCGTTGGTAGCACGAGAACCTACAGGAAAGAACTTGGGAGCGGGAGGCTCAGATTCATGCTAAGTACCCCCATTTTTTTTAGCCTATGTTGTGTCTTTCAGGGATGAAAATCCATAAGGTGTGAAGAATATAAAGACCCTTATTTTCCATGTATTTTTTTTAATTATATGGAATTATTACGAGTATAAGAAAATTAAATGTTCCTGATTATGAGGCTCGAAGTACCTGGAATGAATTTATGATCTTTTTTATGGTGCATTCATAAAACGCGAGAGCATCATTTTCTAACATTTGAACTGTTTCCCAGATTAAAAATCTAAGGGACCATTGAATCCACAAATCCATGATTCGCTTAAGGGAGTCTTTACATTGACCATAGTAGGTCTAGAGAAAAAGTTATGTTTAGTGAATTTTTAAAAATAAATGAAATGAAATAATTTTATTATTTTATTTAATATCCCCCAACGGACAAGAAAAGGGTGGGTCCAGTGATGTGTCATGACAATAAATGGCATGACCTTCCAATCCTAAGTACCAACGTTATTGGGGAATTAGGAAGGTTCCTAATTTATGAGCCCCCATTGATTACCCACGACAATAATTACCCTACCCCTCTCCTATATATATGGAGCATAGGGAGGGGTATTGGCATAGCTTCATCGTGCAACGAAATGTTGAAGGTGCACCGCGACGCAGGGCCCATAAAGATAGAGACGATCCCAGTGGGAGGTGATGGGTGACACAGAACCTTGAACCAGAGGACAACGTACAAGCATCATCATTGGGAACCTATTGCGAGAACAAAGACCATGACCCACCATCAAGCACAGACATTCAGCAATGGGTTATGAGGTAGGGGATTGTTTTCTTATTTTTAAATCAAGTGAATTTATTGAAACCTGCTTTTATCCTCCCAAATTTAACAAGAAAATGCGGAGGGAACGTGCCCAAAAAACATATATCGAACCCCCTCCACTTTTCTAATTTTACACTCTCTATGAAAGACCTATAGCATGGAGATACCAACCATATACATTGGGGATAGCACATCGACGCACACTGCAAGAAGAGGCAATGACACAAAGCGACATGGGTCATCGGAGCGACCGACACACTGGCCGGCCGTAATAGAGTCGGCAGGACCCGCTCTAGCGGGTCCCGCGTGCCACCTAGTAGTTCCCTACAAGGCCCCCGTTGTGAAGTAGACCAAACGGACTTCGGTCTTTTGGGAAAACCAGGCGTCGCTCCCCAGGTGGCAGATTGGGCAGACCCCCTTACAGGTTGCGCCTCATGTGGTCGGGCCTCCCTTTACGAGATGGCCCGCCCCTTTTGAAAGACACCCCCTTGCGGGTCAGGCTGAGTCCCCCATGGTCCATCTTAGACCGGGTCGTTCCGGGTCAGTCCGACAGGGTCAGACAAGACCTGGGCCCCATTGGGCCAAGAAAAACATAAAGGGCCATAACATGGGAACCATGATTCTATTTGACAAACTATCAGCAGTTCTAGGACCCTTGGATCGAGATGATACTTTTTGACTTACTCTATATGGTTTTAAGAGATTGTTGGACTATGGTAAGAATGGATAAATCCCAAATCTAACCTGGCCCCTAGAGCTAAATTGTTTATAGCTCACAGTCTGGGCATCCGATTGACGCACCATCTGTCACGTTGGAACCCTTATGACATGGTGGTCCATTGGGTTAATCGTTTGGGGATCTTAGTTGTAGTAGAGGTATGAAAAATATCTCGAGGGATGATTCTACAGAACATGAGTGCACCGGGTGCGAGGCATCCAATGGCTGGCAGTGAGGAAAAAGTTGGAGACAGATCATACAAATGTCAGTACTAAGCAGTCCTAGGTGGATCAACATCTTTATTGTGTGGATCAGTACCTAGCTGTACTGTGTGGATCATCACGTAGTTTTCCTGAGTGGATTAGCACCTCATGACCAGATGAGGACCAACCTTATAGTGGCACATCATGGTTCAATGATATACCGATCCGGGGTGAATCGAATCCTGTGTGGGTCATTATGTGGGTTATTTACCTATCGATCCTAGGCATATCACATCGTGTGTGGGTTATTATGGGGGCTAGTAATTTTTTATCTCATGTGGGTCAGACTCCGTATGGTCAGAAGCAGTGCCTCTTGACATGATAAGATGATTGATCTTCGCTACAAATCATATATACATCTATACATGACTAAAAAACTTGTTTGAGTTGATACTATATTTCAGATGTGTCTATTTATTTGTGCATTGTGATTGAGATCATGCTTTTTGGTTTTACTTTGTGAAATTCTGAGAGACATTTGGAGGTCTCTGGATCCTCACTAGGTATTGTTATACTCACCCCTGCACAAGCTTTACCTGCACCTAGTTGTGTCTTGTGCAGATGACAAGAAGCTAGGTTGAGGGTTGAGGGAGCTAAGACTAGGCAGTACACGGAGGAGACAAGTAAAGGTAGATTGTTAGGGAGGTGATTAGAACATACTCTTCAGGTAGGATCCTCAGATGAGAACCCATTATCTGTTTTCCCTTTTTTAGTTGTATTGTTTATTTCAGTTGTACTTGTACTTTTATAGTTGGGCATGTATTCCAGCCCCGTTTTCTTCAATCACATTTTTACTAGAGAAGTTTCCTACACAGTTTCTTCTTTTTGTGTTCCTGGACCACGTGTTGTACAGATTTAAAGGAAATGCCTTTCCATTTTAGGGAATATGTCTTTCGGTGCTAGTCGCCTGCCCCTGGATTATGGAAGGCGGGCTTGGGGTAGTCACGAAAAGGTCCCCTGGGGACAGATCGTGACATTATCCATAGAGACATCCCATTAATTATAGTTATAAATATACCTGGGGATTTCACAATTGTTTTCTCATCCTATTTTGTAAGGAATACCTAAACCATTCCTTTAATACAAACTATTATGTCCTAGTCTTAGCATACCTGGATATTACATTATTATAAATGAATATCTATAAAATTACAAGAGTACTTTCTTGATTACTATAATCATTTAGTGTCTATGAAAACATGGAACTCAATCATCTAACTTAGTTAAAGATAAAAAAATTTCCTCACAGATCTTCATATTTTATACTCTTACTTATAACCATTATTCATAACATGGGGAACAAAAAAAAAATTAAAGGGTGGTATCAAATGCTCATTAAGTGTAACAAAAGGAGATATGCAGGGATAACATGAACCTAAGTGTGTGAGACATGTAAATATCATTTTAAGATCATACCTTACATATCAAAGATCATAATCATGATTCATGTTATAATATTTGGAAGTTCATAAAACATGATGCATAATAGAATCATGGAACATAATCCATGAGAGAATAAGACATGTAATTTTTTGTAGAAGACATTTATTTTTCACATACAAATCATATAATAACATTGTGAAAATTTATAAATAAAAATAGTTTCAATCATTATATAATGGTCATGAAATTATGCCCTATCATAAAATTATTGACATGAAACAATTTCCATACATATCCCTATGTACATGAATTAAAGTTACAAAAATAACATTTTGAACATGTAATTAGGTCCATGAAAAATACAGTGAACACGTAATTAGGTTAATACATAAAATTGTGATCATACAATCAGGCTCATATATGAAATTGTGAGCACAAAAAAAATTCACACACAACATAAGGACAATTTAAACAGTTTCATGCATAAAATTGTGATCTTTTAATAAGGTTCATACATAACATATATACTTATTAGTTATCCATTATTTCCTAATTCATTTGAGGGAGACATTAGTACCACCCATCACATAATGAAAATCATACACATGTGTGCCACAAAATCATAATAATTATTTATATAAAAACCCATTAAATGAAATGGGATTCATATACATTTAATCATACAATAATCTATAAATGGAATCGGGTTTCATAATCATCTCATCATGGAAAAACTAATGGATGAGAAAATGGTTTATTAAACATCATTACATCAATAAATAATCCATTTAGGGAAAAATATTAATGGTATATGTAGGTTATATCATCATTAAAGAATTTTTAACATAATTTGGTTTCATATTATATGGAAAATATTTATTTAATATCATTTGAATACATTTTGAATACGTTTTTAGGAATCAATTTTTTTTAAAGAATGCACATTTCAAACCAAGGAGAGAAATGAAGTAGAAATTTATTAAACACATCCTAAAACATTTAATGTACTAAAGAGTGGTAAATGGTAAAAATTACATTAATATATCATGATTATCCACATGAGAATAAATATAATAATTATTATTGAGAAATGGATCTTAATCTTTCATCAATGGATACATAATCATAAACAATCTTGACAAAAAATGAGATTTTATCAATGGAAACTTACCACATTGTTATCCATGAATCCTTATCCCGTGAAAGAATAGTATTATGTAGAACATAAAATATCATTGAAATATGGAAAGTCATGGTATTAAATTTCCTAGGGTAATATATAAACCTCTTAAATTAATATAGGTTAATAACATGTGTCTCAAAGAAGTCAAATTGAGTCAAAATTCCCTTAAGGATTTGGTAAATTTTTAAAAGTAAATGTCATGGATGATATATACTCAAATGGATATGTAAATACATATAAATATTATTATATTCATCAGATTAAAAATTCATATTATTTATACAAAATACATTAATGAAATATGTGGTGAATGTATCTTGTGTCTCATACATGATAAAAGGGAGTCAAAAATCCATTGCCACTTGAGTATCTTTTGAATCATGATCCCCATGATGAGAAAAAAGTGATTAAAAAATTAAATATTATTAAATAAATGAAATTAATTATATAACCTTTCATATTCAAGTATATACACCCTAAAATGACAAGTGGTGAATATGGTATAAGTCTCTTAGAAATAAAAGCGAGGCTAGAAATCCCTTTTATTTGTTGACATCATTTGTGCACGTTCAAATCTTCAATATAATAAAAATTAATATTTTTTAAATCAACCAAAGTAACATATCCATATATATTATACCACATATTATTGGTTAATGAATTTATAATTCTTATTTATTAATAATTTCATGTTATTATTTCATATTGGGTAATAACGGGTTTGTTTATCGTATATGTTCTGACTTGTAATTTTTTATCCTCTTATGTTGATCATGATTTCTACATTTAAATAATGATAAAAATAAAACTATTTTATAAATATTATGAATAAATTTATATATAATAGTCAATAAAATTTTGAATGTTTAAATGAAACACATCATTTATGAAGACGATAAGTCATATTTACCCTTGGATGTTGTTTCTATTTTCCAATCATATAGAATGAATTAAATGTAAAAGACATATATATATAGATATATGTAATAATAATAGTAACATTTTTATTTCATATATTCTACATATTTCTATTAAACTCATTCTTATTACATTCCACGTAAAGTTTAAATGAATCACATCACATGGTGAGGTGGTAGTTTTTCGTACACACGAATAACGTTTCGTATTCTGAAAAAATTGAATTCATGATGGTTGGTATTAAATAATAATTTAAAAGAATAAATAAATCATAAATATAATATATATTATATATAAACCAAATTTCCATCAATATTGAAAACTATGAATTATGGTAAGAGTTGAATGAATGACATTGGTTCGTAAGCTGGTAGTCTGTTGTACAAAGGGAAGAAGATTATGTATCTCATTTCATGGAAGTGTATGAAGTTGTATGTCTTACCCATAAAATAAAAAATCTAATTATATTTAATATATTCAATTTATCCAATATGAATTTTATAAAAAAAGGTGTTTGACGATGAAATAATAAAAAAAATGTCTGTTTATGAATGTTGCCTCTTCTTTGAGTATCTTTCTATAGTTAGCATTAATGAACTTATCTGGTTGGATTTATCCCAAACGTTAGTATTAAATGATTATGGTTTCTAAATGGATAGGATGTGGTAAGTTTTTCGATTACCAAGATGGATTTTGAGGACTATAGAGAGGGGGAGATGTGGTGGCCTTTTATAAAGGGGTTGATTAGTAAACCTACAAATACCAAAAAATAGACAGTACTGGGAGGTCTCACTTTCATCATGTTCCTCTAATAAAAAACTAAATAAGATAAAATAGGGTATATTTTCTAAATAATTCCATAAAAGAGTTTTATTACTTTTTTTATGTATTTTTATCCATTATTATTAAATTTTAGTCCCTTGGTAAAGATGTTTTCCTACTAATCACTGTAATTAATTTTAACTATTTTCACTAACAATATTGGTCCAAATTTTTTTATAAAAATTATAAATAATAAATTCATATGAATAAAAATATTGTAACCATTTATTACTATTTCAATAACCAAATTGGAAATAATTAATTTTAAAATTTTCCCATAGATGGGATGAGATATCAAATTTTAGATGTAAAAAAGCTAAAAAGATTGAAATGTTTTTATACCAAATTAAAATGGAAATTTTATTCTAATTACTGAATTGTGAGTTATATTTTTAAAATTCAACTAATTTTAAAATAAAACAAAAACAAAATATAGTTTATCAATATAAATAATCTATAAAAAACGTATTTTTGAATTAAAATTCTGTTTTTCTAAATTCATCAAAAAAGAAACTTTCAAAAAAAATCAAAAAATTAACCCCAAATTATTTTTACATTAATATTTAAAAAATGAACATTATTTTTTCAAATAAAATTTATTAATGGGTATAACTTTTATAATAGATCTAACTCACCATTAAAAGAATGAAAAATAACCTCTTGAAAAATGCTTGCTTTTATACAAAAACATGGATGCTTTCTTCTATTATACAAATTCTATCTATGGGATGAATTTAATGAATTTTTATTTAATATATAAAATATATATTTAATTAATAAAATTCACTAACAATTTCTAATTTAATTTAAAATAAAAAAACAACATTGTGTGGATAAAAATATTTTTATACTAAAACATTTCCTTTAGGTTCAATTGGTTTTTATTTCATTTCTATATAATTGGTAACCACTAAATTCTACAATAAATTTTTATAAGTAGGATTATAATTTTCATAACATCAAATTTAACAAAAAATATATTCATTTCTATTTCTATAATAATATTAATATTATTCATTAAGACACAATATATTGGGTAATGTAAGTTGACTGAGTGTTACGTGTAACACAATATATGATTGTTGTTTTGTGTAATGGAATACAAACATAGTGGAATGTATAAAGCATTATTTACTCTATGTAATGTTTAGTTCAATACATCAAGTAATATCAATTTATTTAAAAAAAATAATTCATAAAAAATGTCGGTGTAACATAATCTCTTAGCCTGAATCATGTATAGACTCAAAAGTGTCCCCTATAGAACATGTGTCTGATATGGTTTATGTTTTTTAATTATACATTACCAAAATAGGCTAATACCTAAAAACTACTTCATTTTATACTCATGTAATGTATTTCATTTGACATTGTTGGTCATATTATGCGGAGATAATCTCACACCCTATTCAGGATAATATATTTTCTTAGGAAAATATCTATAATATAGGTTAGGTTATAAACTATGCTTGATAAAATGTTTTCTTCATTTTAGACGGGACTAGAAATGGGTAAATGTGATTAGTGATTTAGAAAGTAGATATTCTACCCCCTAAACTGGATTCTATTATATATTTATTTTCTTATAATTTCATTCTATAATTTTAAACTGTATTAACTAATTTATGTTTGATTCCTATCAATTATAGCATGTTCATGCATTATTATTCATTAAAATATTTTTTAATTTCAGCTTTCATCATTATACTAGAACTCATTATATTGATATTCTTCCACTATTAATTATATTATATATTATAATTCTATTATAATAAATATGTTTTATTCTCCCAAACGTACCATAATTAAAACCAAACTGCTAGTTAGTAGCCTTTAGAATAAGTTTAAGAATTCGAGATCATATATGTTGAACTATATTGTTTATTTTTTGTTCTCCTTGGTTATAAAATTACAAAAAAATCATAATCATATAATATTTTTTTTTATATTTATAAAATAAAATTTACATTTATAAGAAAATAAATTTTCTAACAAAAACATTAAAAATAGAAGTATGATGCATATAAAAATCCATTTTTCTCCACCATGCAATACAAACAATCCTCCTTAACAATTTACAATGAACTATCAAATTCCATGAAATGAATCATATGATCCCTTTATAAAATTCATTTATATATTTCAACACATTATATGATCCAATAATATTGGTTCACAAAAAAATGAAATCAAGAACTGTTCCCTCCCTATAATCTATACTATAATAAAAGCCAATGAAATTTTATAATTCTCTCATTATCATCCATAGTAATAAATACTCTTATGTCATTAATAAATCCAAAATGAATGATACAAATCTTTCATCCAAATGTCTATGGATGTGAGACTAGTAGTAGCGGTATCAATCACATGATCTGAGATATATTAACTCCTTATATCTCAAGAAGGATAATAAAAACAGAAAATAAATATAAACTCTGTAGTAAAAGTAAAACTAAATCCCAATCAATTTTAGAAAATTATATATAACGTGTCACAAATATGGAAAATATTTGAAAAGTAAATAATGTATAATTGGATCCATGAAATGAAGAGAATAATATGTACTAGAATGATTGATCCATACTTCCAAATATACCCTGAAAATATAAAAAAATAAATATATTGTAGCTTAGCTGAGTATACATGTGTACTAAAATTATTCTGAACCAATAAAAATATTAATACAATATTAGAGAATAATACTAATTTCTTAATGAATAATCCATTAATGATAAATTTGAGAATTACTAAGTCATTTATAACACTTCTCGCTTATGTCACACTCAAAAAAATTGTATACAACATGCATATTTGATAAATTAATATATTATAACAAAATAACATAACCAATATCATTTTACAAACTTATTTAGTCCCCCTCACATCATAGCAAAAAGCATATTTTATCTCATAATCATTCACATATCATCATGCATAATTATAGACAAAATCCCCACACCATAACCACACATCACAACCACATACCAAAACCACATACTAGAATCATATACTATAACATAATTTCATTACCACTACCCCATACACAACCATACTATACATATAACGAAATGTGAGATATTAGGAGTAGTCTCCCATGTAAATAACGACAATAAAAATATATGGGACTCTCTCCATAGCCAAAAATTTATATGGGTGTCAGCCATGATACATGATGTATGTTCTAGTCTATATGAAATAATAAAACTTTACATAATTTTTAATATATCTCCCAATATAAAAAAATTGTCGGCATCTGATCCAAAACCTGTATGACCATATTCTGTCACCACATCATCACTACCACACAATAGATACTGCCATCTAAAACCATACAATAAAATAACATCTATTACACTTTTAAACAACAAGTATACCTTATCTTTTATAATTATTTATCCTTCTATAAATTTCATCATTCTGATTGATTAAAATTTTTAAGATTAATTTTTCCAATAATACATTTTATCTATTCAATAAATTAATAAATAATTCATTTATTATATAAAATCAAATGAAACAATGTATGAAATAATATTAATTAATTAATTTAATAACTTTTTTTCCTCTATATCTCTGGAAACCACAACCCACAATTCCCACCAATATCACCATGCCACCAAATGAAAAAACCATGTTATAGACTCTTATAATACCATAATCATATACAACATCCATACTAACACATTTTTCATCATTAAAATACTAAAAAAATTAAAGAACTAAATTTTTCCTTACATTATAATTATTTATTATTATAAAACTTATATAAACCCACTTATATATTATTTTATATTATATAATAAATAAAAAAAATAAAATAACAATAGGAAACCAGAAATATCACATAATTCTCTCATCTATCTTATATTTCAATTCAATTATTCTTCATTTACTAGGGAAATCTAATATCCTTTCAAAAAAATTTCTAAATCCTGACAACACCACACCCAAAATAGTAAAATGTATGAGATATGTTGAAACACCAATACAAATTAAATAACAATTTCTTCATTCCACAATATTTTGAATCACGGACTCTAAATATTAATGTTTTATAGGGAATATTATAAAACTATATCTCATAAACACTATATCCAATGCTCCCTGGTCCAGTACACTTGAACCTAGTTATTAGAAAAAATTATATAATCACTATCATTGATACATTGTGAGATAAAAATTAAAAATAATTAAATCACTTCTATAAGATAATCATTATATCTCCAAATATTCACTTTATCATAATAACTGAAGGGTTAGTGTATTTGTGGAATAATTACATTGGAAATTAATTTTATAAAACTTGAAAACCTTGATCCATAATTAAACAACACTATAATCCCTTCTATAGTTTCTAGAGTTTATAGTAATCTTCATAACCTGGGAAATTGATATATAATAATGGTTTGGGCTCAAATTCTCGGTGGGGAAAAAATATAGACATTTAATGAAAGGATATATAATAATCATATGAGAAAAAATGAGCTTCCATGGAATACATTATTCAAATAATATATATCCACAATATATTTTAATTGATTATGATAATAGGGACTGCCATCTCAATATAAGAAACTTGAACTATGGAAAATGTGTTTTGAATAATGAAACAATAAATATGGAACAATAGGAATAATGATAGGAAAATAAAAAATATGACATGACATTTAAACATACAATGATATGTAATTATGAAAATATAATCATAGAAAATTTGTTCAACATAATATCCTATATAATGTTCACCCTAAATACATGTGGTAATATATTTTCGGTTAAAATTCAAATTATTTTTTTAAAAAAATCATATATTTTTTTTCACAAAAACAAATTATTTAAAATATTCATACATCATGTTGACACAAAAAAAACACATGAGAAACACTTCCTATTACACTATCATAATAAAAATTTATATATAAAGTTGTATACAATACTTTAAATAAGTAAACATTTGGAAAAAAATATATGTATCACATTCATTATAAAATAAATCATTAATTATAACATATAATATAATGTTATTAATTATGGCTAAATATATGAATTTTTTCTTCAATATAAAATACATATCTCTTCTAATTGAAAATAATTATTCATGATGTCATAAAGTACATAAGTAAAGAAAAATGGTATAAAAATATTTCCTAATTATATCACCAAAATTGACCTCAAGAATGAAAATACTGGATTCCTAAAATTCAATCACTCCAAAAGCGTTTTCATAAGAACAATTAGAAGGTTATTTATGAAAAATAAAATCTAGGGAAGTAAAAATGTTTTATATAATGATGAAATCGTTCGATAAATAATAAATTTCATTTTAGAAAATGCTTTTAACTTTGGGTTATGTGATTAAGTTATGAGTGAAATTGAATACTCATTTTTATAAATTATATGATTGAGAAATTGAATATAATTAATTATTACATCCAATATTTCTAATGAAAATTAATTAACGAATCATTGAATTGGGTATAAAGGTTTCAAAAATGTAAAAATACTATTTTGAGAAAAAATTCTTTTTGAGAAAAATATTCATGATAGGATATTTAAAAATTAAATAAACAATTAAAAAGGGGAAGTTAAAACATTTGAAAAATTGTAAATTTGAATTGAATCATCAAAATTTTATTATTAAAATAAAATAATGTTTATCAAAATTAATGTGTACTGAATGATAAGTCATATTATTTTGTTAAGATATAAAACATTATTTTTTTTGAAAAGGGGGTGATAGATGTATTAAGGTCACATGTGATAAAAAATTATTGGGTTTCCAATTGTAAATGATAACAATTATAATACATAAAATATGGAAATTGAGGGTAAACTATCACTAAATGGGATGAAAATGTTTTATAACTAAGAAATAACATTAGAGAAAGAATCTCACCAAAATAAAATTATTAAATTAAAAATTAATTCTCCACACAGAAAAATATTATGCATCATAAAATAAAATTATATTGTCGAAGCAACCAAGATTATAATAATGTTTCTGAAAAATAATAATTATAATTGAATAAATGAGTGGAATTAAAAAACCATTATAACCGAGTATCAATTAAATTGAAATACATTAAATGAAAGATCATTAAATGGATATTAAAAACAAATGAATTAACTAAATACAGTAATATTCATCCATTATCAAGTAGTAAAATAATATTAACAATATCATGGTACATAATTTGAAATATGTCTCAAATAATTTCAATTTGAGATAATGAATGTTTTTACATATTTCCTCACTCCACCTAAGGAACTTGAATCTCATGTATAACAAAATAAATAACATAATAAACTAATTTGGACAAATAATAAATTATATAACCATTAATAAACTAAATTCATAATTATTCAATACATCTATATTATTTAGTTATTATGTATTTTCAATCATGGACGCTCTTGTAATGTTTTTCCATATATGAATTGTTGTTCATTGTTATACTGAAAATAATCATTTCCATATCATTAATTTTAATAGAAATGATTCATTATAATTAATTATAAATTTATAATTTCATTGTTTGGAAATTTTGGTTTAAATCCTTAATGACAAAATATGTGATAATCATGTTTTATGGATTTTTTTCAAATACATTTTGGTAACATCATTATTGAGTTTAATATTAATTTTAATATTAAAAATAAAAAATAAAATCATTATTTACTTATTTATACCATATATTATTATTAACTATGTTTTCATATTCATCAAACGTTTCATTTTATAACATTTTTCCATATGGTGGTTAGCCTGACCCAATCATGAACAAACCATAATTAATAGAAGAGTATTGTTATAAAAGTAATTTCTTTTTGAAAAATATATTTATTATAGAATAATAATAATAATAGTTATATTTTTTATGTATTTTATTAATATTTTAATATATATTTATAATTTATATAAAAACTAGATAAAATAAATGATAATTAAATTCATGAAGGAGGTAGTGCACACAAACTCATGAATGATGTTTTCAATTTACAAAATGGGAAAATGGGAATGGTTGGTTTTGGTTATTACTGAAATATGAAAACAATTTAAGTATTATATAATTAAATATTTCATAATATAATATTAGAATAACTATTTTTCAATGGGAATGAGAAAAAATAACCTTTTTAAGGGGAATGTTAGTAATAACAGTAAAAATATATAGTTTTCCCCTTAGTGGACTCCATGGAAATGGAAAACATACATATTTAGTAATTTTTTTGAAGCCTAAGGAAGATAAGTAGAATTATATTGGAGGATAAAATGATAGATTTTTAATATGAAACAATAATCATGGACCAGTTTTGAATGGATGGAGAGATGACTCTTTTATATGTGGTTAGAATGATATTATTTTAAATATAACAACTTAATATAAACTGATAACATGTTTCACTTTTCAAGAAGATTTAATAATGTTAAATAATATAGGGTAGAATTATATTCATCAATAGTAACCTTAAACAGACAATTAGAAACAATTTTTAACACTTTTAGTCTTTTACCCCTTTGTTTAACCCATTTTACCCTTTTATCATTTAAAATAGTAACTAATTTTTTCCTAAGTATAGTGTCCTTTACGACTAAAAATGAAAATGTTCTTATTAGATAAATGGGTTTTATAATAAAAAAATTTAAATATATTTTAGTTGATTGTCTTTCTAAATGTGATGAAAAGTAATTTTAAAATATAAAATGTATTACATTTAAAATAAATATTTAGAATAATATTATTTATCTTCTAATGGGAATAATATCTATTTAAATATGAATCTTAATTTCTTAATGTATATAAAATGTTATTTATAATAAATATGATTGTTCATGATATATGTTTCATATGTTATAGGTTTTTCTTTAATACTAGTTACATATATAAATTCAAGGTATTGAAAACGGTATTTTAAACATTCACCTAAAAATTAAATGTTTCTTAAAAAAAATTAACGAGAAGATAATTTTGAAATTATATATTCACAGATGATGTTCATTTAAACAAAATTAATTATGAATTTATACATTTATCGTTTAAATTGAGAAACAAAATATAATAGAAAACAAATTTTACTGAATAAAATACCAATTTCAATCACTAGGTAATCTTAATAGTCTTTTGTACTCATTTATAATTTATTTGCATAATTTTATTTATAAGGGTTATATTATACATAAATTTTATTTAAATTTTTCATATAATAGTTTAAAAAATTAGTTTAGTGTTTCATGTGAAATAATCTATGGAATATAGTTTTAATTTAGGGAGAAATAAATTTCATACTCTTATAGGGTGATAATATGAAACAAAATATAATATATTTTTTTGAAATTTTAAATATCACTTATTAATTAAAGTACCCTAGGGTATATAAATTATTATCCTAACTCATGACATTGATTGTAAACATTTTTGTCTCTTTCTATAGAATGGAATACTAGGTATCATACTTTATTATTATAATATTAATTCATTAATATGATCATCCATATTTTATATAAGATTTTTTAGCTATGAATTTATAGTTTCAATGAAATAATAATTGATATTCATGATTGAGATCTGGTTTCAAACCTAGTATTAACACGAAAATGATATTGATAATATCTAATATAATAATACTAAATGATTATAATAATATGAAATCTAAATATGATGACATGTTATTTTATGAAACCATCATTTCAACCTATGATAATTTAGGATCAATTATGATATAATTGTATCCACACAATAATGTTTTAGTTTTCCCAAGGTTTCACAAACTCATAAATGAATTATAACACATAATAATACTTTATAATTGTTCATAATATAAATGTTAATTAACCAAATAATTTCACAAATTTGTGTATATCCAGGGGTGAAATATTAACACCACTAATCATGCCCCGAGCGAAGACAATTTTAATAATCAACCATCCTTTTAATTTTAATTACCCTAGGTAAATTTATTTTATAACCACATAAAGAATACATTTTTAAAAAAAGTATGAGATTTATATAAAAATAATTTGTTCAAAACATGTCCAAAATTTCATTATGTTATCTTACATCTATAATTATACTGTAGACCTATCCCTGTAGTTTTTACAAATTTTTTAACAAACCCAATACTCAAAAATAACTAAACTAGCCATGAAAATACCTAAACCCTACTCTAGTACTGAATTAGGCACCCAAGTCCCACACTACAGGATCTGGTACCAAATATACTATCCCTAAATAGTGGATTTGATACTATATAAGATGAAAATTTATTTAATTTACATCATTTCCATAATACAATTTTTATATCTCACAATAATCACACAATCCAATGAATATATAGTTTAAGGATTTTTGGACCAATTAAAATACAATACACTTTTATAAAACATGATAGCATTTATTCATAATAAAACCCCACTTTAATCCTTTCATGACATCTTATTTTTTATAATCATCCCCACAACATTGGTAATAGAAACTTAATAACATAATCATATCAAACACTCACTAATGGAAATAAATGATCAACATTTAATCAAGGGTCACATCAAAAGAATGGGATAAAATAGTGGCATGTGATAAATCACTTATTAAATAAAAAAAATCAATAATTGATGTCCATATAAAAAATTTAAAGGAATTTTCATCTAAAATAAAAAAATATAATCAATGGAGATGATTGTAGAATCATGGTAAATTAACCATTGGTTATGAGGCCTAATCAGAGACACTTAAAAATATAAATTTTTATTGAAACATAACATGATAAGGAACATTGTAACAAGCATAAGAATTGAAAATTATTTAAATATATAATCCCAAATAATATTTTCCAAATAAAAAATATAATATATATTCACACTTCATGTTCACAAAAAAATATGAACCAATTTTTATACATTAAATTCAAAAAATAAACTTGGGGAAAATTATTTATACATCTGGTTCACACACAAAAAACATCGGAATTAATATTATTACATAAATTTCTAATAATATTTTTTAAAAGGTTCCCCGTGTCTCATGTTCTCATAATAAATATGTGAAAAAGCTACTAAAATATCTTTATTTAAAAAATATCTATATTTTATGTGAAATGAAATCTTAAATAATGCATTTTATAGTGATATAAGAACCTAATTGAAACCCCCCTACATATGTAGGACAAATAATTTTTTTTTTCACATTAATATTAACTCATTGAATTAAAATGGGTTTCTAACAATTTTAAATGGTATGACTAAAATTTTCTTCGATAATGTAAATGGTTGATTAAGAAAATTCAATCACCCCAAAATATTATTTCAATAGAACATTTAGTGATTTATTCATGAAAAATAAAATCTATTTAAATAATCCCTTTTATACTAAGAGAAAATCTTTAGTAAAATCAAAAAATATTTTTTATTTAATTTTTATAGGTTTGTCTTAAGTGAAGAAATTATATGTAATGTTGAAATTCATTTTTTAAAAGTAAATATTATGAAATTTAAAATATATAATTTTTAGAATATATAATTTTAAATAAAAATAATTAATTTTACCTTCAAAAAATATAAAATATTCATAAATTTGATATTAAATTATTTTTAAAAATTAAATATTTGAAAAATAAACTTTAATAATGGATCCTTGAAAAAAAATAACATTTTAAAAGGTGAGGGAAAACTATATAATATAATTAAATATAAAATGATAATTTAAAATATATCCCACAAAAGACATTATTTTTTTCAAATAAATCATTAATGGAGGATAAAACTTTTTATTTTAATGTATGGAATTCATTTTTTATATTTTTGAATACATTTTTAAATAACAACATAATAAAAAAGGAAAAAAATTATTTGAATTGAGATTATGGGAAATACAAATTTCAGATTTGATAAATCATTATTAGGTATCCCAATTATAAGGATAATATTAGCAGGAATGAAAAATATGGAAAATGAGGGGACTTTTATTAAAGAGAATGTGAAATATTCAAAATATTTATTTACTTTTTGATGAAGAAATTAGTGTAGGTAATCTCATTAAATGAAAACATAAATATACCTAATTAATAAGAGAATGTACCATGAAATTAAATCGCATAGTGTGAGAAACCATATTTTTAATGAACCACGATTGACGTACAAGGATATATTATTACTTCTTTGGAATATTAAAAAAATGAAACAAACAGACCTCCAAAGACTATAATAGTTTAGTTCCTTTGAAATTTGAAAACATAATCCTCTAACTTGGTGGAAGATCATCAACATCTCCCATAAATATCTTCACCTTTTGTTTTCATACCTAAAACCATTATCTATATCATGGGGAAAAGAAAATATAAAAAGGGTGAGGTCAAATGCTCCGTAATGGTAAAAAAGGAGAACATAAATCAAACAAAAAACATAAGAATGTTAAAACATGAACATAAAGTTTAAATATCCAAATCATGAGTAATAAATCTTGGAAGTACGTAAGACATAGTTCATAAAAGAATATTAATTATTTGAAAATATCATTGAAAAAGAACATGGAATTGTAGATAACAAATAAAAGCATTATATGATTTCTATATTAGCAAAGGCATTTCTTCCAAGACTATCATAGTGGACAAAGTCCATTACTGAAACAGGTTTACTTGTCGTTCTAGACATATATTATTGTACCTGATTTAAATTTTATTCTTCCCATATATTACTAAACCAAATTTTGTATCCATTCTTATAATTTCTATGTTATGATATATAAATCATTTCCTAATTCATTTGAGGTAGATATATCTCCCACCAATCTCATATTAAAAGCATTATTACATGTGCCACAAAAATATAAATCATTCATCAAAGTGTAACCCATGAAATAAAATGGATTTATTAAATATCATTCCATAATAATACATATATAATATATGGATTTCATTAAAATAATTATATCATTAACACAATAATATAAAAAATAGATAGACAAATAACAATATTTCATATTTTATGGTTGATAAAATAGTTGAACTAAAATCATGAATAAAATATCCTTTCTTTTTAAAAATGGTTTACTTCTCTCAAAATGCCATGAAATTTTAAAAGAAAATAATTTTATTGAAAATAATATTGATATAATTTAGATCAAGATTGATGGAAATAAGGTTTCAAGAAACCATAAAAATCCATTCATGTCATATAAGTTAAAAAATATTCTCCTCGTACTTTTAAAGAAAAAGTCAAAAAGTATCTGGTATGGAAACAAGAACAAAATATTCATTACATAGAAATTAATAAAAATAAAACATTGGTTAAAATTCACTTTAAACAATAGTATAAGAATATAAAAAATATTATATATTTTTTAAACATGGAAGTTAATGAAAAATATTCAATAGTCAACACCTACAAATAAACAATCTCTAATAATAATGAGATTGCAAAATTATCCCTTACCTCAGTTGTGATTTCATCCATATGTGTTTGAAACTATTGTATAGTTGGTTTAAAAATATTATTAACCTATAATTGAAATATATTAATATTTTCGATATCATATATAATTAATTTATATTTTCTATTACCCATTTATTTATCAATTCTATGAAAAATCAATGTTTCGGTAATAATCATTTTATATATCGTATGAGTTTTGACATGTTAATCTTGATGTTATTACTTAAATAATTAATTAGATAAATCCATAATGTAAAACATGATTTATATGTCCTAAATATTCAGTATAGAAATATATATTTTAGATAGATAAATGAAATGGAATACACCTTTCATGGAGACAGTTGGTCGTACGTACGCATGATCGGTGATTCTATTTCCTTAATGAATTGAATGGAAGAAAGTAAATGAAACACACACACACAAAAATATATATATATATATATTATAATTATTATGTGCTATACATATTATGTATTAATTATATATAATTTACAATCATTATGGAATTGTTAACGTGGAGAATAAATCTTATCGGATCGTGGAGATAGTAAGTTGTATATACGCACAAGCGATGATATCATTACCTTAATGGTTAAATGGTATGGAATTGGATTGTATAAAAATTTTAAAGAAATAATATAATGTTTTATTTATTATTTAAGTCATTTTTATTAATCATTATACCCATTAAAATAATTTATTTGTAAAAAATAGTTTGCACCACAGCGTGGGGATTGTAAGTCATACGTATGCACGCATGGTGATATTGTTTTTCATAAGATGGGTAAAAGGAGGAATATTGTTTTACAATAATCATATCAATATCACAGAATATATTATATTCTCTATTTATTAATTTAGTATGGTATTAACTTATTAGGAGGAATTAGAAGAATAAATGAATTTTGAAAGTAGGTATAAAACAATTACTTCTTCTTCAGGTGTCTCCGTTTGATTTTCAAAAAAGGAAACCATAAAATGGTTTTATTCACAAAAAGTGTCCTATAGGATGAATTTAGGGAAGTTGGTAGGATATTTTTGGTTGTTTTGGTTGATCCAAAGGTCATTGGAGGTGTGAATAAAAGAGAAGCGGTAACCTTTTATAGGAGAGTTGAGGGGCACTTTAGGAAAGACTTTAAATATTAATTTATTACTAATTTATTCTCGGTTTAAAATGGTCCCAAACTCATTTATTTCAATTATATGATATTTATGGGTCTAAATCCTCTCAACCAATAGGTTTTAGACAAGTTTAGTTAACAAAATTATTTTAATATTTTAGAATTTACCCTTACTTAAAAACCATAACTCTTACCATGTATTCTTTCATTTTCATAATTTTTGGTTACTATTGTTACTATAAAATTACAAAATAACCACTAATAAATCATTAATGACATATTTATCATTATATACCTTGTTTTTTGATATAATTGATATTTATGACTATTATATCATTTAATAAAATAGATTTCGTTTTAAAAACTCATATATGTGAACTTTAAAACTATTTAGTAATTGATTTTATTTAGTAAACTAATAGAAACATTATTACACTGATAAAATGAAATAATTTTTCCCTAAAATTACAATTTCATCCTGAAAAATATTTTATTGCATGAAAATGTTCAAATTAAATTTATTTCAATATTTATAACATCCTTTCATTGAATATTTCATTAATAATTCAATCACTACATCATCATTGTGTCATGCTTAAATTTATTTATATAGATTATAAAAAATATAAATAAAATACAATGTTGTAGAAAATATTTTTAAATTTCTAATTACAATTTAAATTTTAAGATATGAATTATATAACCACACCAAAATATTTTTTTATTAAAAATATACATGTTTATGTTATATTTCCCTTTAATATAAATTAATTATTATAACATGTCATATTCTCACCCAAGTGGTTCTGAAATTCAGAAAATTTGGCCTAATACTTCTTTTGGGTTACCTATGACTCCTACAATAAGGTTAGGAAACATTTTTGGGTTTTATTATATTATTATAATATCATTTGTTATCTTTATTTACACGATTTTCCCTTAACCATGGTAAATAAAAATAAATAATATTGTTACTCTTTATATTGTACAAAAATATAACGTACCTATTTACATAATATTAACCTTTTCTTTCAAAATATGGAGTCCATTTTTCAAAATTCAATACACATAACTGTCAGAAATTTATTTAATATTAATTCTCATTGTCAAAACCAGTAAGCTTGGTTTTTAGAAGTAAAAACAATCCAATTATTTACTTGTGTTTATGTCAAATTAAAATTTTAAATTAAACTCGATGAATAAATTTTTATTAAATGATAAAAAATAACCCAATTACAATTTAATACAAATTAAAAAGATAATATAACTATATAAATCAATTAGACGAAAAAGTTGTTTTGTAGTAAAATACAATATTTTTTTCTTTTCATTATAATATGACTTTTATCAAAAAAATTAAAAAAATTAGTCCAAAGTAAATTTTGATGTCCCACATTTAAATCAGAAGATTATTTTGTCAAATAAAATATATAAAAGTGTTAAAAACAATATTTCAAATGGGCGCACCATCAAAAGGCGACGAAATAGTATTTTTTTTGAAAAAAATACTTCTTTAACTTGAAAAATTGAATTTGTTCTTATATAATGTCTAGAAAATACATAAGATAAATTTTAATTTAATATAAAATTAAAAATGTTGTCAATAGTATTTTTAATGGATAGTCTATATCTCATTTAAATTATATATCGTAGTTTAGTGAAACTCATTATTGCGTACAATGCAATCTATTGAGGAAGGTCGTTGTTGTGCGTAATGAATAACAACTCATTATTGCATGTATTGAAAGATTCCTTTGGTGTTACATATAAAATAATAAAAACATTTTTCTTCTATAAAATAAAAAATATGTATACATAGTGTTGTGTGTAACATACGAAAATTCGGTTTAGTGTGAATGAAAAGTTTGACATAGTGCATTGCATGATATAAATAAACATTTCAATTTATTTGAAAAATGCTCCATGAAAGATTATGGTGTTACATTATAACACCATTAAATTGAATTTCAACATCTAAATTCATTTGGGTTATAAAATATTTACTAGTAGAAATTTTTATTCATGGAAACCCACATCGTAAAAAGGAATAATCAAACATCATTTAAAAAATAATGATAGAAACATAAACATTACCCCAAGTAAATCATCACTTGGTTTCAACATATAAGAACATAAGTGGGAAGTGAAAACTTAGATATGGAAGAAAAATATAACCATGATGTTATAATGGATAGTGATAGAGAATAATGTTTGGAAAAAGATATCAACTAGAAATCCATAAAGCATCAATAATATATTGGGTCATCTGATTAATCGGATAAGAAGGTACTTGGATAACATTTTTGATTTTCCAAATCCTTTTTCTAAATTTTAACAACATGGGAATAAATACTTTTATGATTATAGTACAATCTCATGATTGTTATTTCCTTGAAAACTTCCCACTTCATCTCTTATTCAAATAAATGATGTTTTGTTTTTCATTAGTGAAGTGATAGAAAATTATGTGATATATAAATAGAATGATAGGACATTCAATCTGTCATTATCACAATAAGGTTAACAGATGTTATAAAATATAAATATTTCCATATTTGGTGAGATTAATCATATATGGTTCTAAAAATGGACTTATAATTTATCTATCATACTGCTTAAATAAAATAAAACTAATTTATACTAACAATGGACTTCTTGTAGGCCATTGGTAGGTGATAAAGTCCTACTGCACAATAGTTGTGGGTTAAATTCCCACAGCCATGACCAATGAGGCTGGTTGTCTCCCATCATGTGGGTTGTCCATTTTCTATTCATATACTATTATAAAATTCGATAAATAATATTAAAAATTGGTTTAGACATAAATAATACAACGCGATGTCAAAATTAATACATTCCATCCTTCAAGCTTATCCAAAATACTTCTATGTAAACTCATAGTTGACAAAAAACAATTACAAGAAATGTCAAATAACAAGCATGTGAATACCTTCATTTATCCCCCATATATCATAAGATATATCTATTTGGTCACATTCCAAACAATTGAATGAATTCATCATGAATTATCTTGAGTCATGGTAATAACCTAAATTACAATATATTATTATTGAAAACAAGCATGTTTCCAAATTCCAAAATTTATTAGATACATTCCTTAAATTCAAACTTGTTGTATACTTCATCGATAATAGCATAACCCACTGGTCAATAACTCCATAATTAGTTCCCATGAAACATGAATAATCCAGTTTACTTATTCATGTTAAATATATCGTTATCTAAAATTCATTAGATAAATATAAGGGACATATTAAGGGTTATCTTCCCCTTAATCATGTATTCCCAAAAAATATCACATTACCCTTAAATCAGTTTTTTGTCTCTATATAACTATTAAACATATCCTTTTCAATCAATAATTAAACACATATACTGTCAATCAGTAATATATTTCACGCTTCATATAACTCAATATTTGAAATCTAAAACACATACACCTCAATCATCGAACATTATTATAAAACAAATACTTAGGATCCATCTTCTTTGTCTTTCCAAAAATATGAATCATTATTTATGGTTTATCAAACTAATGCTTCTTAGGTTTAATGTAGAAAATATTGTAAGAACAACAAATACCATTCACATTTCATTTACAATATATTTTTCTAAATTATAATGACCAATACACATATCATCTTCATGATTCACTTCATGATATTTCCATAATGGAAATTGATCTTCATTATTCCCATAATTTCCCAATCTGAAACATTCAATGGTTATCTATGTTCTATATAGTTCTAGCTATTGACTAAGACCACAAGGAAAAGTGTGAGAAATACATATCAGAGGTTAATAAAACATAAGTAAGGTAAATTACATATAATGATTCAATCTATGATATCAAAGGTTTAATCTCAGGTTATTCATGATAATAATAAAATATCCGGGATTGCAACCTATACTTGACTTATACATATGAAATCCCTATCCATATCCTTAGAAATATTTCTTGAAATCTCACTAATGTTTTAACATCCTTGTTTCTAAAGGTTGACTAAACCTTAACTCTGATACAAACTGTAAATACCCAATCTTGATATACATAGACATTTCATTACTTCTATAGAATACTTAATACATGACATAAAATGATTCTCAAAGACCATATTAGTTTAGTGCCATTGGAAATTGGAAAAAATAATCTTTTATCTTTTTGAAATATCATCAATATCTCCCATATTGATCACCCCCTTTTTTTTCCTACTTAAAGATATTCTTTATATCATGGAAAAATAAAAACATTTAAACGGTGATCTAATGGATCATTAACCCATATAAAATTGAATTAGCATAAAACATTTAATTGTGGAAAACATATAAGACCATAATTTGATTTCTAAAGTATCCAAGAAATTGTTTCTATGACCATAATAGTGGAAAAAGTCCCTTAATAAACCAATTTTACATGTCATTCCACCCATGTATTACTGAACCAAATTTACATGTTGTTCCAACCCTATATTAATGAACCATATTTACTTAATGTTCTTGTAATTTCTACCTCATGAGATATAAATCTTTACACAATGTATTGGAGGGAGATATAGCTCCCACCCATATCATAATTAATTCATTCCAATATGTGCCACAAAAACATAAATCATTCATCATATCTTAACTTATTAAATAAAATCGATTTATTAAACATCATTCCATCACAATCCATAAAAAATAAATGGATTTCATAAAAATAATTAAACCATAGAAATAGAAAAATAAATTTAATAGATATAATCATAAATCTATTTCATCATAGTTGTAATTTTTTTTATAAAACATATGAACTTTATTTTTAAGGAATATATCATTTCTTTTTCAAAAATGATTTTTTTCCTAAAATTCCTTGAAATTTTAAAAGAATATAATTTAGTTAGAAAATATCTTGAAATCAGGTATGATAATATTCATGGAAATAAAGGGTAATGAAACAATATAAATCCATTCATGCCATATAATATAAAACACATTCTCCCCGTACTTTTTAAAAAAAAAAGTACCTCATATAGTATATGAAAGAAAGAATCCTTGCATATAGTTTAATAGAAATTTACCAATGAGTAAAATACACTTTAAAATTTAGTATAAGAATATAAATAATATTATATATACTTGAAACATGGATGTGAATGATAAATATACCCCTATAAATACATAAGAATAAACAATATCAGATAATAATG
The DNA here is from genome assembly GCA_963277665.1 of Viscum album. Lineage (NCBI taxonomy): Eukaryota > Viridiplantae > Streptophyta > Magnoliopsida > Santalales > Viscaceae > Viscum > Viscum album. The sequence goes on from OY728150.1 coordinate 1,631,280,398, forward strand.
ATATTGCAAAATAATCCCTTACCTTGGGTCCGATTTATGCAGTATGTGTCTGAATCTACAATACAGTGGGTTTGAACATATTATTAACTTGTAACATAACCATAATTATATTTATTATAGAATATATTATTCACTGATTATTTTTTGTTAACCGTTTATTTATCAATTCCATGCTAAAGTAACGTTTTGGGTATTAATCATTTTACTTATTATACTTGTTTTGACTTTTTATTATTGAGGTTATTTCATATATTGTGATTTAATTGCATCCAAAATATAAAATATTATTTATATATCCTAAATATTATGAATATTAATATATATAATAGATAGATAACTGAAATGGAATACACCGTTCATTGAGGTGATTGATAGTACGTACACATTAATGATGTTTTCGTTTCCTTGTTGAATTTAATAAAAGAAAGAAAATGACATATATAAATTTATATAAAGTATCATTATTATGTAATATATTAAATTATTATTAATTAAAAATAATTTTCATCATTCTTGAATGGTTAATGTTGGGATTGGATCTCATCGCATCGTGGAGATGGCAAGCCATACGTAAGCACAAGAGATTATATCATTCCATCGATGGTTAAATGTTATAGAATTGGATGGAGTATAAATTTTAATGAAATAATATTGTTTTATATTTATTATTTATGTCATTTATATTCATCATTATATGAATCAAAATAAATTATTGGTGAAAAACAGTTTACTCCACGGCGTGGACACTATAAGCTATACGTACGCATGCATAGTGATGTTGCTTTTCATAGGATGGGTAAAAGGGGGAATATGATTGTCCCATAATCATAAAAACAAGTCATAATATATTAGATTCTGGAATTATTATTTTATATTGTCAACATCTTTGGGAGAAAAAGTAGATTAAGAAAAGAACTTTGAATGAAGGGGTGAAATGATTTCCTCTTCTTCTAGTTTCTTCTTTTGATTTGAAGAAACGGAATAAAAAAGACGGTTTAATGCCTAAAAGGTGTACTCTAGAATGATATTATGGGTTTTGTGAGGTTATTAGGGCAGGTTTTTACAGATCCAATGAGAGTTTTTGAAGTGAATAAAAGAGAAGTGTGAGTTTCATTTTATAGGAGAGTCCATGGGTATTTTAGGAAAGTCATTAATTATTAATTTATTATAATTGTTTTCTTATCATATGATACCGAACCAATTTATTTCAAATATATTATGATTATGGGTATAAAAATTCTCATCCTATAGGTTTTAGAGGAGTTTAGGTAAAAAATAACCTTATATTATAGGCTTAAACCATAGTTAAAAACATTAACTCTTACCATGCCTTCTTGTATTTTAATAATATATGGTTACTATAGTTTGTAGGATCAAAATAACGATGTAGATGCTCAATATACAAGAGCGGGGGAGAATTGTACATTTTAAAAATTTCCTTAAACATGGAAAGATCTAAGTTTAACAAAGTTAAACTAAGAAAATTCACAACACCTCGAACACCAATTGAAAGATTGGGACAAAGTATGAAGTTACAAACTTCTAGCTCTATACACTTTCTTAAAACTGGAAAGTGATTCCAAAAAAATTGGTTCCAGAAATATGGATCTGGAAATTGAAACTTAACCACATTTTACAATCTGAGATTCTACCTTAAAGAGTATAAAATCTAAATTAATCAGAGTATAAGTGTAAGGAAATATAAGAAGATTATACTTTCCTTACAATACAAAATGCAGAGGAAAAACAAGTAGTAAAACTACAAGTAACAAACAATAACTCTTTTAACCCGAAGAGAAGGGTATTCAACAACCTTGGATAAAAGTACCTTGATTTATACTTTCAAGCAAGTCTATCTTACCCACACCCGGGTAAGCCCTCAATACGAAGATCAGAGTCTCTATCTTGCTATCCCCGAAATCCCTCAACTTCAAGGTAGTTGGAACCTCTGTCTTCCTTAGCAAGGAAGCCATCAAATTCAAGGTGTTGGAACCTCTATCTTCCTATCCCCAGATTCCCTCAACTTCATGGTAGTTGGAACCTCTGTCTTCCTATCCCCGAAATCCCTCGATTGTAATCACCAACAATCGGAGTCGCACGATGCAAGTCTGCACAAAGAAAAAGTTTGAACAAGTCGTTCAAACTTTTTGCACAAAGCTTGAGAGTTAATAAGAGCCTCTATCTCTAGAAATTATTTTAACAAAACTTAGTCCAAGATTAGTGTCAAAGTTGTAGCTTCTTTTCAAATGAGATCCTATTTATAGGCGAAGCTCCAACGGTCGGCTCTCTCCTCCAACGATCATATTTCTCCTTGAATTTCAGAGGGACCTGTATACGTGTCACTTAACCAATGGTTAGTTAGAAACAGAATGGACGACATCATTTTATAACTAAAAACGTGTAACTGAAGGCACGACATCCTTTTATAATGAAACAAGTGTAAGAATAAGCAAGACCGAAGTTCAGAATGTAAGAAAATAAAAAATTCAAAGTCTAACCAAAATAAAATTTGGAGTATATAATAAAGATTTATTCGGATTCTGCTTTATAGGAATTTGAAACCTAAATTCTGTAGAAATATGGAGTCTGAATTTATAAGGAAATTTAGAGTCTGGTTTCATTAGAATTTGGAACCAGAACTTACAATGTTCGGAGTTAGAGTTCATAGAAATTCAGAGTCAGAGTTCATAGAAATTTGGAGTCAGGACACATAATATTTAGGAGTCTGAATTCAGAGAACTCGGAGTCAGAACTTAGATAAGTTCATAATCAGAATTCAGAGTCGAACTATATGAGAATTCATATCCCAAATTAGGATTCAAACTATATGATAGTTGATATCCATAATTCAGAGTAGAACTTCATTACAGTTTATATCCAAAATTCAGAGTGGAACTTCATTACAGTTCACATCCAGAATTCGGAGTGGAACTTCATTACAGTTCTAATCTAGAATTCAAATCCTAAAACAGAATGCTTCATATCTAAGTATTTAGGATTCCAAGGTTATAAATATGAATCTGAATTTTATTCTTAGTCAAAATATTGATATAAACAATGAAAAATTTGTAGGGGTAAATTCTTTTGAGAAAGAAATTTTCCTTATATAAGTAAAATGTAGATTTGCTTAAGTCTATGGTGTTTGTGATTTTCAAAACAAGAAGGAATGGAAAAAGTCATAAGTAAAACCTTATTGAATTAAAAATCTAACCCTTTTTGGAAAGCACAAACATCCTTATGAAAAATAATATAAAAGCTTAGAATAAATTTCGAGACTTTGAAATTAAAGCTTATCTCCCTTTGTTTATGGATGATAATGAATACAACTAACCCCCCCTTAGGCTTAGGAACTCTATGTATTGTATTATGAATTTCTGGAATGGAGTTTTCATTATCATTTGAAATGAAAAACTTCATAATGAGGAACTCCCCCTAAGATAATCTCCCCCTTACTTAAGGATAGTTCTTGACTTAGAATATTTCCTTCTCCCTCTTTTGAGTAGTTCTTTTTCCTTCTCCCCCTTTGTGATTTTCAAAAATATTTTAAGGGAATGGGAAAGAAATAAAGTACCTACAATATTAGTACATAATAACACAATATACAAACAACCAAAAATTTCATTAGAGTTGAAGTATTTTTACAGGGAAAGACTAATGCAAAAAAATATTGGATTGAGTCTATTTGTCTTCCTTTTCCTTCGGGATTAGCTTCTTCAACAAGTTTTTCAGCTTCTTCAAATGTTTTTGATCCTCCTCAGCTTGCTTCTCCAAAGTTTTTTCCTTTCATCTTGAGCTTTCAAGAATTCTTCCTGAGCCTTCATGGCCTATTCTTACATCTTCACTAACTCATCATGCTTTACAAGATTTTCTTTGAGCTCAATCCGGAGATCTCTATCCCTTTTAAAATTTTGAGCAAGAGAATTAACCTTCCCGTTCAAGTCCTTTACTTGTTGATTCTGATAACTTTTTTCAAGGATTATCTCATCCTGAAGATTCTTAATATTGGATTACTTGGTGTCAAAAGCATCTTTAAAATCATTATGAAAATGATCAAACTCAACCATGTATTCTTCAACTTTCTTAGACCACAAAGTGATTTTTCTGTATGATTCTCTATGACCATCATAATTGATAAGGAAATTTTTATGATCATCCTCAATCTTCACACACTTATCCATCACCATAGATGAGGATTATGACTTTTGATTCATACTGTGTTGAAGCATTTGGCACCGTGAGTCTATAGTGGGAAATATCAGAATGGTGTTCACCAACTTTTTCAAGGACTCAATAACAAAGTCATGACCCTGTGCTAATGATTCCGAATCAGACACATTACTTGGGGATTATTCTTCTTAAATTTTCACCACCTTTCTTTTAGAAGAACCACCAACCTCTTTCTTTATTATAACATCTTTTGTTGGTGTATCCATGAGCACTTGCTTACCTTTATCAGTTTTTAGAATGGGTTGATCATCTGGAGATTCTCACTCACTCTCTGATAGTTGAACAATCTTTTCTACATCTATTTTCTCCTTTTCTACTCCTTCCTCATGGAAATTCTTCTCATAGGTCTCTTCCTTATCATCATCCTTCCTACCTTCTTTATCAAATCCATTTCCCGGAGTGACAAGTTTTGCGGATTCATCCTTTTCTTGATAATATTCTACTTGTTTGATCAAGTCATCTAGATCATCACTTCCTTATTATACTTATTATTTTTCTTCAACAACTTCTTCTTCTACTTCTTCACCAGCTGTTTTCTCTACTTATTCAACGACCTCTTTTCCTTTGGATGTTTCCAGAGTGAAGTCATTTTTCACAGGAGTCTCTGGTAATAGTTTAGTAAGGATAGTTTCCGGAACCAGAATTTACTCAGAAGCCATCTATATTGCTTTCAAAAGAGATTGAACAATTTCTTCTTCTAATATATTCTTATTTAATTTCTTTTCATTTGCTTATCTTTACAACTCAACAGAAGCTTTCTCTTTTAAGGCCTTAGCCTCAGCAAGATCTAATCTGAATTGAGGGTCCCCTTCTTTTCTTTTCTTCTCGTCTTCCCTCCAGTTAGAATCCACTTCATCTGGGTAGGATTTTTGTTTCTTTGTCTTGGGTGGTGCAGATTGAGTTTCCCTAGCTTTCTGGGTCTTGTCTTCAGCCACCACTTTTTTAAGCTTGCTCTTCTTAGTAACTTTCTTTACTGGATTAGATTTTTCCATATTTTCGGGAATGATTTCAGCCTCTCACTTTAGAAAATTATAAAATTATCCTATTTCCTTAGAAAAAGACATATTCATTCTTTTCATCATGTCATCACTGACAAGCATAATCTTGCAATTCCGAACTTTATACTTACATGCAATCTTGAAAGTATATAAACACCGAACTATCAAATTCGATAGTAAGCTAGGGTATATGATGATTTGATATCTTAAGTTACCTTCCTTTATGTTCTTGATCATCACAAGGAAATGCCTCATTAGATTTATTTTTCTTAGATTCAACAAGAAGTCTAATAAATATATTTCACTTTTCATCACGTTATCTTTATCACCCTTTCTTGGAACCAAGAAATCTTGTACCCAAAGCTGAAAAATCTGATTGTTAGGAGATAGGTGAGAAATCATTGATGTATTGACATCAGCAAGTCCAAGACATTATAAGGACTTAACCTTAACAAAACTACCTTGAGCATCTGGGAGTTTTTGTAAACAGAATTCAGCTTCTCCTTCATATAGTAGTCCCACCAAGATTGCCAACTTGGTGTAAGTAAGTTTGTATGTCCTGCCATAAGACTTGAAATAAAACTTTTCTCTTCCATATTCCTCATAAAAGCTTGATGATTCATAGAACTCTACAAGTAACTCTGGATAGATAACATCTTGATCACTTATCTTGGATACACATACATCTTCCCAACCATTCAGCCTGATATTCTTGGAGATGATTGAATCGTACATGTAAAAGTTCAGATGGACCAGTCTTTCTCTGTACACTTTCCATTTTGAAATTGTCTTTGAAGTAGACATATCTTAGGATGTAGCTTCAATAGACATTCGGAATAGAGAATCTCTGAAGGATTCAGAACGACCTTTAACAACTGATGCAGAGCTTCAACACACAAGAGCTTGAAATTGATGTGGGACAACCATTAGGGTTCCCCTTTATGTAGGCGATGGAGTTGACCTTTGAACTTACAAAAACCATCTAACGGTTGAAAGACTCCTTGAACCGATCTTACAGTTGAAAACATACCCGCAAGGAAATCTTGAATCTGATCTTTTGAGATTTTAAGAGAAACAATCGGATTTAAGAAAACTAGAATCCGAGAAATTTTAGTTACAAAATTTTGAAAAACTGAATACGAAAATTTTGATTATGCTAACAAGAAAATGTACTCCCCCTATAAAAAGGAGTTTATTACTGTAAGGGGAATTGTTCAACAAGAAGTTAATGAATAAATATTACCTTACGATTATCATTCCTAACTTATATTTAATATATTAAAATCTATCATAGGGTAAAGATTTTTTGAAAATGTCAGCAATATCACTTGTGTTATCACACAAGTGATGCCTAATATCTATGTGCTTTGCACAAGAGTGATGTGCATGGTTTTTACTAAGGTAAATATCACTTGTGTTACCACACAATATTTTAGTATTAGTAAAACTCAAGCCATAGTTTGTGAGTGTTTGTTCCATCCACAACACTTGAGCACAACAACTTCCAGCTGCTACATATTCAAATTCAGCAGTGGAGAGTGCTACTGAGTGTTACTTCTTACAGGACCAAGAAACTAATGAATCTACTAAGAAATGAAATGTTTCAGATGTAATTTTTGTATCCATTATAAATCCACCAAATTCAGCATCTAAAAAGCTATTTAAAATGAAATCATTTCCAGAATTATAAAATAATCCTAGATCTATGGTTCCCTTTAAGTAGTGAAAAATTCTTTTTACTGCTTTTAAATGAGTTTCCTTAGGAATGGATTGATATCTTGCACATAAGAATACTGAAAACATCAAGTCTGGTTGACTAGCTGTCAAGTAATGCAGACTTCCTATCATACCTCTAAAAGATGTTTGATCTACTAGTTTCCCAGCTTCATCCAGATAAAGTGTGTTTGAAGTACCAATAGGAGTACTTATACTCTTAGTGTTGTCATACCCATAATTTTTAATAAGATCCTTAATATACTTATATTGGGATATGTAGATTCCTTCTGGTTTTTGAGAAATTTGAAAACCAAGGAAAAATGTAAACACACCCATCATACTCATTTCAAACTCGGATTTCATTAGATCCACAAAAGAATCAATTAAATATTGCTGAGTTGAACCAAATATAATGTCATCAACATATATTTGAACAATAAAAACATTTTTCTTATCTTTCTTTATAAAAAGGGTTGGATCTTCATTTCCCTTAGCATAGTTATTTAGAAGAAAAATCTTTGTATGTCTATCATAACAAGCTCGTGGGGCTTGTTTAAGGCCATACAAAGCTTTGGTAAGTATAAAAACATGATTAGGATGTTTTGTATCTTCAAAGCTAGGATATTGTTCAACAAAAACTTCCTCTTGAACATAACCATTAAGAAAAGAACATTTCACATCCATTTGGAAAATTATAAACTTAAAGAATACTGCAAAGGAAAGTAAAATACGAATAGACTCAAGTCTAGCTACTGGAGCATAGGTTTCTTTATAGTCTATTCCCTCTTGCTGATTATAGATTTTAACAACTAGCCTAGATTTATTTCTAACAATGACTCCATTTTCATCACAATTATTTCTGAAGACCCATTTTACTTCAATAACAGAAGTTTCCGTAAGTATTTCAACCAAGGTCTAGACTTTATTCCTTTCAAATTCATTTAGTTAATATTTCATGGATTTTTTCCAATCAGCATCACCTAAAGCTTCAACAATGCTTTTTTGTTTCAATTGGGAAAGGAATGATAGATTTTCTACATCATTTCTTAAGGAACTTATAGTTCTTACAGGTTGATTCACATCACCAATGATACTATCACTGGGATGATTCATAAGAAACACCTGACTTGGGTTTTGTAAAACTTGTTCATCAACATAGGGTAGAATGTATTCTAGGGTAAATGTTTCAGAAGTATCTTCTTGAACATTTTCCTTATCAGAAGGATATTCTATAAAAGGTTGATAATTAGTTTTTTAAAACACATCCGAGGATGTAGGTTGGGATGGTTTAAAAAAAAGGACCAGTTTCATCAAATTTAACATGTACTATTTCCTCAATAGTACAAGTGTTTTTATTTAAAACTCTATAATCCTTAGAAGTTGTGGAGTAACTTGAGAAAATTCCTTCATCATATTTTGGTGTGAATTTGTGTAAATTATCTTTAGTATTCAGGATGAATACCTTGAAACCAAAAACCTTGAAGTTTGAAAGTCTAGGTTTTCAACCATTCCATAACTCATAATGAATTTTATTAAAAAAAGGTCTAATTAAAACTCGATTTATAGTATAACAAGCAGTACTTATAGCTTCAGCCAAAAAATGTCTAGCTATAGAATATTCACTCAACATGGTTCTAGTTATCTCTTGATTAATTATATTTCTTCTTTAAACTACACCATTTTGTTGAGGAGTTCTAGGTGCTGAAAAGTTGTTAGTAATACCTTTTCTACTACAAAAAGTTTCAAAATCCAAATTTTGAAATTCTCCTCTATGATCATTATGAATAGTTTTCAGTGGAAGGTTTATCTCATTTCTATCTTGGGCTCTAAAACTTTTGAAATAAGAAAAATATTCAGACTTCTTCGCTAGAAAATAGACCCATATAAATCTAGTGTAATCATAAACTAGAAAAAACACATAGTATTTGACACCAATGCTTCTAGTTTGTGTTGGAACAAAAAGATCCATGTCCACCAATTGTAACACATCAGTTTTAGAGACTTCACTGATTAATTTAAAACTATATTTATGTAGCTTTCCATATTTACAAGGATCACAAACTTTAGAAGAATCAAATCTATATCCGGTAGATCTTTAACTAGTTTCTTCTTAGAGAGTTTACATAAGTTTATATGGTTAAAGTGACTTAGTCTTCTATGCTGTAACCATGAATTATCTTCCATTTCACTAAGGCAAGGTAAGTCTTGGATCCTAAGGTCTTCTAAGTTCAAAGTGTAAACATTCTATTTCCTATCAGCAGAAAGAATAAAATCTTACTTGGAATTGTGTACTAAGAACTTACCATTCCTAAAATTCACAAGGTATCCTTCATCACATAATTGAATTATGCTAATGAGGTTGTGCTTGAGACCCTTAACAAACAAAACATTTGAAATCAAAGTTTTACCAAGAAGAACAATGTTGCCTATACCAACAATTTCTCCCTGAGAATTATCTCCGAAAGTTACTTTTCATTCTTTCGTCTTGATAATATTTTAAAAATAGTTTTTGTTACCAGTCATATGCCGGGAACATCCACTATCCATGTACCAAGTATTGATGTTGGTACTTTCTCTATTTTCCTGAATATAAGAAACAAGTTAGGTTTTTGGAATCCAGACTTGATTGGATCCAGAATTTTTAGACAACAAAATTTTGGGTATCCACATTTTTTTAGAAAAATATTATTTATGAGACCCAAGAGATTGAACTATATTCAAAGAATAGTTTTTCTTATAATGCCCACCACTTTGACACTTAGTGCAAAAAGGGGCTCCAAAAGGAACAAAATAGTTATTTTTGAAAAATGGTTTTTGGTGAGTATAACCTACTCCAGTAGTGTTTCCTTGAGGTTTAATTTTAGAATACATCTTGTCAAAATTCTCCTTCCCAGAAGTAAATTTTTCAAGAAGCTTCTTAAGAGAAAATATTTCAGATTTCAATCTAATTACTAAATTCCAATCCACAGGAATCATTTCCTTAGAGTTAGATTTTTCCACAATTTTTTTTTTCAAATAGCATTCTTAAGATCTTTAGAAAGTTCTTCCTTATCATAATTTTCTTTTTCAAGGTCTTTAGAATGTTTTTCTAAAAGTTCTTCTTTATATCTAAGATTTAAAGAAAGATCTGAAATCTATTTTGTAAGAATTTATTCCCTAGTATTTGCCTTGTCTAATTTCTTTGAAATTTTACAATTTTTTTCTTCAAGTAACTTGGAAAATCTAGATACTTCTTCATATGAAGGTTCGTCATTTTATGAGGATGAAGTATCTTCATTAGAAATACTATTTTTGGAATAGTAATTTTTATCAAGAGATAAATTTGTTAAAGGCTCGGCAGAGTGTACCTTGGCCATAATACATGTATGTGGAAAATAAGTATTATCAATGAATCCCATATTCTTCTGAGTTGATAAATCATATTCTGAAGATTCACCTTCTGAAGAGTCTCTACAGCTAGCACTCCAAGTAGTATTAGCTTTAAGAATTTTCTTAGCATTAGCTTTGTAAAACTTTTTCTTATTCCTTTCAGAATGACTCTCTTTTCTTTATTTCTTTTTAAGCATAGTGCAATGAGGTCTTATGTGTCCACTTCTCTTGAATTCATAGCATGTGACCTCTGAATCTTTCTTATCTTTCAATTCCTTCTTCTTATACCTGGATTGGAAATTTCTTTGACCATCTATCTTGTTCATTCTTCGAGCAAGATTAGCTAACTCATTTTTTTGAGACTTCACTCTCACTAGATTAGGATTGGATAGTAACCTTCTTGGACTTGGATCTAGTTACTCTCTCAGGAGTCTTAGCTTTCATGTGATTTTATGTTGTAGTAAAAGAAACATTACCATTACCATTTTTCTTTTTGATGTTGTCAGCATCTCTCTTCATTCTTGTTTCATGTTGGAGAAGAGTTCCAAATAGTTCATATGAGGAAATTTGATTAACCTTCATGTTCTTATCAATAGATGTTCTCTTTGATTCCCCCTCATTGGGCATAATATAAATTATCTTGTCAATAAGAGATTTATCATCCAGACCTTTCTCTCCCATATATTGTAAGCTATTCACGATAGTCATAAACCTTTTTTGTACTTTGATTATAGGTTCTCCATAAGGAAAGTTAAAACCATGATACACAGCTCTCAACATATCTCTTCTTGTCTCAATCACTTTAGATGTATCAAAATGAGCAACTTCATGTTTCTTCCATATATAGTTAGCTATTTCACAAGATGAAATTAGGCTATATATGTTCCTAGAGATTTAACATAGTAGAGTATTGCGTACCTTATAGTTTAATTGATAATCATGATTCTCTTGGTTTGTGAAAGTACTAACTTCCTTATCAGAAATTTTATATCCACCGGTAAGCATGAAAAAGTTATATACCCCAGTATTGATAATGAAAGTATTCATTCGATCTCTCCAATACTCATAATAATTTCCATAAAAAATTTGTGGTCTTGTAGGATTTAAGTTGTCGATGGAGCCAACATTTAAACCTGCCATCTTAAAAAATATTTCTACACAGAAACTTGTTAATAACAAAAGTTCAGATTCAAGGAAAATATTCCTAAGCAAAGAAAAATATATAACAATGGAAAAATGAGAAAGGAAAAACATATATGTGAGTATAAATATTTCAGAGACCCACTCTGATACCAATTGTAGGATCAAAATAACGATGTAGATGCTCAATATAAAACAGGGGGGGGGTGAATTGTACACTTTAAAAATTTCCTTAAACAAGTAAAGATCTAAGTTTAAAAAAGTTAAACTAAGAAAATTCAAAACACCTCTAACACCAATTGAATGATTGGGACAATGTATAAAGTTACAAACTTATAGCTTTATACACTTTCTTAAAACTGGAAAGTGATTCCGAAAAAATTGGTTTTGGAAATATGGATTTGGAAATTGAAACTTAACCAAAGTTTACAATATGATATTCTACCTTAAAGTGTATAGAATCTAAATTAATCAGATTACAAGTGTAAGAAAATATAAGAAGATTATACTTTCCTTAAAATACAAAATGCAGCGGAAAAACAAGTAGTAAAACAACAAGTAACAAACAATAACTCTTTTAACCCAAAGAGAAGGCTATCCAACAACCCTAGATAAAGGTCCCTTGATTTATAATTTCAAGCAAGTCTATCTTACCCACACTCGGTTAAGCCCTCGATATGAATATCAGAGTCTCTGTCTTGCTATCCCTGCAATCCCTAAACTTCAAGGTAGTTGAAACCTCTATCTTCCTCAGCAAAGAAGCCCTTAACTTCAAGGTGTTGGAACCTCTGTCTTCTTATCCCCAAAATCCCTCAACTTCAAGTTAGTTGGAACCTCTAACTTCCTATCCCCGGAAGACCTCTATTGTAATCACCAACAATCAGAGTCACACGAAGCAAGTATGCACAAGGAAAAGTTTGAACAAGTCGTTCAAACTTTATGCACGAAGCTTGAGAGTTAATAAGAACCACTCTCTCTAGAAATAACTTCAACATAACTTAGTCCAAGATCAATGTCAAAGTTGTTGCTTCTTTTCAAATGAGCTTCTATTTATAGGCAAAGCTCCAACAGTCAGCTCCCTCCTCCAACAGTCATATTTCTCCTTGAATTTTGGAGGGACCTATATACCTGTCACTTAACCAACGGTTAGTTAGAAACAGAATGGACACCATATTTTTATAAAAAAACATGTGTAACTGAAGGCACACCATCCTTTTATAATGAAACAAGTGTAAGAATAAGCAAGACTGAAGTTTAGAATGTAACCAAATAAAAAATTCTGATTCTAACCAAAATGAAATTCAGATTCTATAATAAAGAGATATTCAGATTCTGCTTTATAGGAATTCAGAACCTGAATTCTGTAGAAATCTAGAGTTTGAATTTATAAGGAAATTCAGAGTCTGGTTTCATCAAAATTCAGAACCAGAACATCCAAAGTTTGGAGTCAGAGTTTATAGAAATTCAGAGTCAGGACACATAAGAGTCCAGAGTCTTAATTCAGAGAACTCAGAATCAGATCTTAGATAAGTTCGTAATCAGAATTCATAGTTGAACAATATGAGAATTTGTATCCAGAATTCGGAGTAAAACTATATGAGAGTCCGTATCCATAATTCAGAGTGGAACTTCATTACAGTTTATATCCAGAATTCGGAGTGGAACTTCATTACAGTTCATATCCAGAATTCAGAGTGGAACCTCATTATAGTTCACATCCAGAATTCAGAGTGGAACTTCATTACAGTTCTCATCTAGAATTTGGATCCTAAAACAAAATGCTTCAAATCTAAGTATTTAGGATTCCAAGGTTACAAATATGAATCCGAATTTTATACTTAGTCAAAATATTGATATGAAAAATGAAAACATGGCAGGGGTAAATTCCTTTGAGAAAGAAATTTTCCTTATATAAGTAAAATGTATATTTTCTTAATCATAGGGTGTTTGTGATTTTAAAAACAAGAAGGAATGGAAAAAGTCATAATAAAAACCTTATCGAATTAACATAGATTCTATAAAATTCCAAGTGAACCACATGTTGATCACCAATGGAAGTTGTAACATTATATATATCATTTTTATGAATCTTATATTTCTAGGACTGTTATATCATTTAATAAAATACTATTTTTTGACCTCATTTATGTCAATTTTAATAGTATTTAGTAATTGAATTTTTAAAGTAATTACAACTTGATTCAATAGAACCAAAAGAATTAATTATTCCCAAAGATGTAAAAGTCATAAAAAAAATTCAAATATGGAATAAAAATGAGAATGTTATATTTTTTTAATATTTATAATATCATTTATTTGAATATTTCATTAATAATGCAATCACTCCATCATCATTATGTCAGAAATAAATTAATTTATTTAGTGTCTAAAGCATATAAATAATAAACCATGAAATATGAATTTTTTTTAAATTTATAATGACTATTTATGGTCAAAGATATAACTTATATAACCCCTCCTTCAAATTAGTTTAGTAAAAAGATACATGTTTTTTTATATTTCTCATTACTTTAAATTAATTATTATAACATATAATTTTCACACCCATATGGTCCCAAATTGACAAAAATTTGGCCTATGGGGTTTTTTGGTTTCTTATGAATCATCATATAAGACTAGGACATGTGTTAGGATCATTTTATATTATTATAATATTATTTGGTACCCTTATTTACCAGATTTACCCTTTAACAATTTTTTAAAAAAACAATGAAGGATATTACTATTCATCATGTGAAAAACTAAAAGGTACCCATTTACACAATTTTGACCTGATGATTCTAAATATGGTATCCATTTTTCTAAATTTGAATCATAAATCAGTAGAAAATAATTTATAACTAATTCTTGTTGTCAATACTAGAAATGAGGTATTTAAGATGTAAAAACTATCAAATGATTGACATGTAATTATATTCAATTTAATTGTGTAATCACTTCCTTTGTAAAAGTTAAATTAAATGATAAAAACATAATCTAATAACACATTAAAAAAATTAAAAAGATAATCTAATTATATAAATATATTAGATGAAATGTTTGTCTTGAATTAAAATGCAGTATTTTTCACTATTCATTAAAATATTAATTTTATCCAAAAAATACAAAAAAATTAATAAAATGTAAATTTTGGAGTCCTTATTCCAAATAATAAGTATTTTTGGTCAAATATAATATATATAAGTTATTAATAGAAGACATAAAATTAGCGCGCCTTCAAAAGGCAGAAAATCTACATTTTTTTAAAATACTTCTTTTATCCGAAAATTATAATTTGTTCTTATATCATGTCTATAAAATACATAATTTTAATGTTAATGTTATATCAAATTCATATTGTGGTTAATAAAATTCATAATTTCTATTTTATATATCATTTTCATGATATATCAATGTTTAGAGAAACATGGTATTGCATACAACACAAGATATCAAGGGAGGTCACTCTTGCGTGTAACATAATCAAATTCATTATTGTGGATAGTGAAAGATTTTTGTGGTGTTACATATAACATAATATAAACATAGTTATTTTATTCATTGATAAAAATCTATACTTAGTGTTACATTTATACTTTTGTGGAATACTTAGTACATAACAAAAACACACACACAAGGATCGTAATAGTTTAGTGTCTTTGGAAACTCGGAATATAATCTTCTAATCGTGGTGAAAGATCTTCAACATCTCCTATAAAGATCTTCCTTTTTTTATACCTAAAACCTTTCTTTTTATCCTGGGGAAAAGAAAACATAAAAGGGTGAGCTCAAATGCTCAGTAAGGGTAAACAAAAGAAATATCAATCACATCATAAGAACATAACATTTTGAAAATCTTAACCTGCAAAATAGAGCATAATTTCATAACATGGGATAAATCATAGTAGTGAAATGAAATCCCAATAATCATAACTTAAAACATGAAACTTTTTAGCATACACACATAATCATAGAGAATCATTTCTTGTTAGTCAAGACTCATTGCCAAGACTATCTTAGTGGACAAAGTCCCTTTCTGAACCGAGTCAACCTCGTTTCAGTCCTGTTTCACTGAACATGTATAACCTACCATTCCAGCCATGTCTATCTCATGAGATATAAAATCTTTACCCAATGCATTGGAGGGAGATATAGGTCCCACCCATCTCATAATGATACCATTCTTATGTGTGCCACAGAATCATAAATCATACATCATTGCATAACCCATGTAATAAAAATGGGAATCTTAAACATCGTGACATCATCAAACAATTCATATAAGATAAAGAATTCATAAAAATAATTCCATCACAACATAATCAAATCAATGTAGTAATAGATATATAAACAGAACCCTATATTATCTTAGATGGAAAATAATTTTGATAAAACACTTGAACTCCATTCTTGAAGAAAATATCCTTTCAAATTCAAAAACATTTTCCTTTCTTAACATGTCATACAATTTTAAACTAAAAGAAGCTGATTAAAAATAAACTTGAAAACTTGTAAAGTAAGCTTCTTGGAAATAATGTTTTAAAAATCCATTCATGCTGTAAAAGTTAAAAAAAACATTCTTCTCGTACTTTTGTCGGAAAAGTCAAAAAGTACCTCGTAACATAAACAAAAGAAAGATTCCTTACATACCATGTGGTAAAAGTCAAAAATGGGTAAAAATGACTTTAAACATACATGAAAATACTTTTATAAAACATGGACATGGATGATAGAAATAACCCCAGTAAATACCAAAGTATAAACAATCTCGGATAAAAATGAGATTGTGATATTTTCCCTTACCTTATGTCCGATATGCTTTGTACGTATCCAAACCTCCTGTATAATGATTTAAATAATGTCATTAACTTATTACAGAATCATATTAATTGTTATGATATCATATATGGTTCACTTATGACTTTATATTACCCGTTCTTTTGTAAATTCCATGTTAAAGAAGCGTTTTGGGTAAAATCGTTTCATTTATCGTAGGTGATTGGACTTGTTGTTCTTGACATTATTATTACTTATATCATGATTTACTTACTTCCAGAATGTAATAAATGATTTATATATCATATATATTCAGTATATATATATATATATAATAGATAGATAAATGAAATGAAACACACCGTTCAGGGAGACGGTAGTCTGTACGTACGCATGAACGCTGTTTTTCTTTCCTTATTGTCTTGAATGGAAGTAAGTAGATGACATACATATATATACACATAAATCCAGAATAATTATTATGTCATATATTTCATTATTACTTATTATATATACTTTATAATCATTCATGAATGGTTAACGTGGAGAATGAATCTCATCGCGTTGTGGAGACGGTAGTCCGTACGTACGCACGAGCAATGATATCGTTCTCATGATCGTGAAATTTAGTTTAAGTGTATGTATACTATTTCAGTATCAATATCACTTTATAATAATCATATATAGTTATTCATTACACCATTATACCCATCCAATTAAGGTGGTGGCGGAAAATAGATTACACCACGGCGTGGAGACGGTATTCTGTACGTACGCACGCGCGGTGATTTCGTTTTCCGTAGGATGGATAGATGGTGAAATAGGGTTGTTTCATACTTATAATAACATATCAGTATATGAGTGATACTGATGTTAATACTTCATAATGAAACAACCTAATAAGAAGAAGTGGAAGAAGAAATAAAGTTGAAAGAATCGGTAACAGAAATTACCTCTTCTTTGAAGCGCCTCTTTGAGATCTCCCTTTAGGGCACTAAAATTGGTATTTGAGGAAGACCATAACCTCTAGGATATTTTTAGGGAAGTGGAGAAGATAATTAGGCAGGGTTTGGCTGAGCATGAAGGCTCAAAGTTGTGTGAGGAAGAGAGGGAGGAGGTGCCCTTTTATAAGGGAGGAGAGGGGTACCTTTGGAATAAAAAAAACTATTATTTTATTATAAAGTCAAATTCGGTTTTAAATAGCTCCAAATTGATTTATTTAGAAGATAAGGTGGGGTTGGGTCAAAATCATCTCATCCAATAGATTTTAGACAAGTTTAGGTCATTATATTAACCTTATCTTTTAGTTTTAACTCTTAGTTAATTAGATTGACATTTACCATGTCACTTTGTATTTTTATATTATATAGTTAATAAACTTACCATATACATCCAAGAGACCCCCAAGTTGTGTTTTATTAATATATATAACCTTATATAAGTCATTTGGCCGAACCTTAGATTTTTAGGAATAAAATAACAATTAATAATATAATATTTGTTTTAAAAACTATTTTATGTCAATTTTGACACTATTCAAAAGTTGATTTTTTTTTGAAACTCATAACAGAATGATTACTTTGACCAAAGTTAATTAAATCAATCCTAACATGTCATATTAACCAAGAAAATTAGTTTAATTCATAAAAAGTCTGAAATTATACTTATTTAGGTATTTATAATATCAATTATTCTAATTTTTCACTATTATGGTAATTACTACATCATCATTATGTCATAAATAAATTAAATTATTTAAAGTCTAAAAATTACAAATAAAATATCCTTATGTAGGAAATATTTTTTGATTTCTAATGAATATTTACAATATAATTTATCTTATGTATAACCTTATATTAAAAATGTTTTAGTAAATAAACTTTGATTTTAACTCTTCTTTGAATTAAATAATAATAAATGTCCTAATCTAATACAAGTGGGCCTAAATGGTCATATTTTATTCCTAAGGTTGTTTTTGGTCGAATTACACTTGTCCAATAGAATTAGGACATGTGTTAGGGTAATAATAATATCATTTTTACCCTTAATTACCCTATTTACTTTTAACTGTGGTAAAAAAAAGTAAAAGGTTACTATTCACTAAAAAATTATTTTCATCTCATTGAACCACATTTTACTTACTGACATCAACCGTGTCTCTCGGATTTTCGAAATTCCACTCACAGAAGCCGTAAAATTAAGTTTTATGAAAAATTCAGTTTTTTAACTACCACTTAGTGGTTTCACTATTCATCAAAAAATGAAAGTTTCCATAAAAATACCAAAAATTAGATCTAAGATATATTTGATATTATGAATTCAAACATGATGTCTATTTTATCAAATTCAAAACATATCAGTTGCATTAATTAATTTAAAAATTAATTCCTGTCGTCAAAACAAATAGCGTGTTCTTAAGAGATAATAACTATCAAAAGATTGACACTTGTTTATGACTGGTTTAAATGTGAAATTACATCCAATGACCAAAATTTTATTAAATTGTAAAAATATATTCTAAATATACTTTAAAACCACTCAAATTAATAATTTATCACTATTAATTATTTCAATTAAAAAAGTTGTTTTTAATTATAATTTAGTAATTTTCACTATTCATCAGAATATGAAAGTTATCCGAAAAGTACCATAATTTCACCCTAAGATAATTTCGATATTCTGAATCCAAAAATGAAGTCCATTTTGAAAAATAAAATTTACAAAATTTCATAAAGTGGTTATTACTATTCATAACGGCTAGTTTTAATAATATTTTAATAACATATTGTTGTTTAGTGAAACTCGGTATTGCGTACGACGCAAGCTATCGAGGAAGGTCGCGATTTCTTGTAATGCAAGGAAATTCAAGGATGCGTGTTGTGAAAGATCCTTTTGGTTTAGCGTACAACACAAGACATTAATGAAAAGAATATTTTTCATAAAATCTCGGGGTGTTACAGGTACCATTACTATAGCTTCGTCTTTAGTGACAACTCTTTTTGATACCGGTGCATCTCACTCTTTTATTTCAACCCGTCTTGTTAATCTACTTAATCTACCTATGAAACTTTTATCTTGTGTAATGGATATTAATACACCCCTTGGTGTAATGAGAGAGAAGGGTCTCCGTAGTCCTGCTTGTGTCTTCTCTCTATCAGAGGTTGATCATGTTTGGAGTATCTTGGTTCTCGATATGAAATATTTTGATGTCATATTTGGAATGGACTGGTCATTACCAATAAAGCCCAGATTGATTTTTATCTTCGACGGGTCTACCTTACTACACCCAGTGGTGTGTCTCTCATTTTTCAAGGAGAATGGGACCCAAGGTCAAGTAGAGACGGACCCTTTTTCCTAGAGTTGGGGAAAGTTATATCAGTGTTTTCTTTTGATCTAGAGAGAGATTCGTTGTGTGGTGATCTCCCTCCAATCGTTGCCGAGTTTCCTGACGTGTTTCATTCATACTTCTCTGGTTTTCCACCAGTAAGAGTGGTTGATTTTTCTATTGACTTAATGCCTCATACTCAACCAGTTTCTATTCCCTCTTACCGAATGGCTCCTGCTAAACTAAAAGAACTGAAGACTTAGTTAGATGATCTTCTTGAGAAAGGTTTTATATTCCGGAGCGTGTCACCTTGGGTAGCACCAGTTCCCTTCGCCAAGAAGGATGATGGTTCTCTTTGCTTATGTGTTGATTATCGAAAGCTCAACCGAGTTATGATAAAGAACAAATATCCGCTACCTTGAATTGATGATTTGTTTGATCAATTGAAAGGGAAAAAGTGGTTTTCAAAAATTGAACTTCGATCTGGTTACCATTAGTTGAGGATAAAGGAATTTTACATTCCTAAGACCGCTTTTCGAAGTAGGTATGGCCATTATGAGCACCTTGTCATGCCCTTCAGCCTAACAACTACTCCGACAGTTTTCATGGCCTTCATGAATCAAGTTTTCGGTAAGTATCTTGATACTTTTTTGGTTGTTTTTGTGGATGAAATTATTGTCTACTCGAAGTCTGAGGATGAACATGTGCATCATCTGAGAACAGTTCTGAGTCATCTAAGGAACCACCGACTTTATGCCATGCTTTCAAAGTGCGATTTCTGGATTCGGGAAGTGAAATTCTTGGGACATGTCATGTCAGAACAAGGAATATCGGTTGATACTGAGAAGGTGAAGGCTGTTATGACTTGGGAACAACCACGAAATGTTTTCAAGATTCAGAGCTTCTTGGGATTAGCAGGATATTATCACCGGTTTGTTAAAGACTTATCAAAGTTAGCTTCTCTAATGACTGCTCTGACTCAAAAGGGAGTGAAGTTTTCTTGGAATGAAAAATGTTAGAGTTCTTTTGTTGAGCTAAAGTGTCTTTTTACTAATGCACCGGTGTTAACTCTTCCTGAGGCTGGGATAGCTTATGTGGTCTTCTGTGATGCATCGGGTTCAGGTTTGGGATGTGTACTCATGCAGGGTAATCATGTTGTTGCCTACAGATCTCGTCAGCTTAAGCCTCATGAGAATAACTATCCTACCCATGAACTTGAACTTGAAGCTGTAATTCATGCACTTAAGTGTTGGAGACATTACCTTTATGGAGAAAAGTTTACTGTGTATTCTGACCACAAGATCTTGAGTTATATCTTCTCTCAAAAAGATTTAAATCTCCACCAAAGGCGTTGGGTGGACTACCTACAGTCCTTCGACTTTGACATTGCCTATAGCCTAGGGAAAGGGAATGTCGTTGCAGATGAATTAAGCAGGAAAATTCCAACTCAGGCTGTGAAAGAATCTTCAGAATAGTGGAGTTTGATGTCTCTTTTTTCTCAGTTTCATATTGGAATTCAGTGGAAGAGGAATGAAGTTTCTTTAGCCAGTGTTCAGTTGACTTATGCTCTCATTGGGTTAATTTTTCAGGAACAATAGTTGGATGATGAATTCCATGGCAATAGGGACTCTCTTTATGGTGGGGAGACCGACACCTTGTGGTTGTTCTCCAAAGAGGGTGTTTTGTGTTATCAAAATCGTTACATTGTACCGTTATCGACAAGGAAGAATGTGATGGGGGATTTCCATAACTCCCAGTGGGCTGTGCACCCAGGAACCATGAAGATGTTATATGATATGCGGCAGTAGTTCTGGTGTCCAGGTATGAGACGAGACATTGCTAAGTTTGTATCTCATTTCTATACATGCCAGTAGGTGAAAGTCGAGCACCAGAAACCTTCTAGTTTTCTTCAACCACTCCCAGTCCCTACATTGAAGTGGGATGAAATATCAATGGACTTTGGGGTTGGGTTACCTCAAACCTAGAGGAAGAAGAATGCGATATAGATTGTGATCGAAAGACTAACAAATTTAGCTCACTTTATACCTATTCGAGATACAACCAAAGTTGAGAAGTTGGGAAATATCTATGTGAATGAAATTGTTTGTTTTCACGGAGTTCCATCTACAATAGTCTCTGATAGTGATCCTTGGTTTACTTCTCGCTTTTGGAGAGGCCTTCAAGAGGAACTAGGATCTCAGGTCCTTTTGAGCACGACCTACCATACATAGTCAAATGGTCGGACAGAGAGAGCTATTCAGATCCTTGAAGATATGCTCCGTGCTTGTGTTCTCGACTTTCGTGGGTCTTGGGATGATCATCTGAGGCTAGTTGAGTTTTCTTATAACAATAGTTATCAATATGCGATCAAGATGGCTCCTTTTGAGGCTTTGTATGGCTGTCCTTGTAAATATCCTTTATGTTTGATGGAGATTAGTGAAAGTTCTTTAGTAGGACCGAGTTTGGTCCAAGAGAAGAAAGCTAAGATCCAGTTGATTCGTCAGAGAATGTTGACAATGAAGAGTCGGTACAAGTATTATGCTGATCGTAGCCTTAAACCGTTAGAGTTCTTTGTTGGTGATCAGGTGTTCATGATAGTTTCACCTCGATTTGGTCATCGACGGCTTGGGTGGAAAAGAAAGCTTGATCCTCATTTTGTGGGACCTTTTTAGGTTATTGGTCTTGTGGGGAAAGTTGCTTACCATTTCGCTCTACCACCACAGCTGACGTCGATACGTAACGTGTTCCATGTATCACAGTTGCGAAAGTATCTCTCCGATCTATATCATGTTGTGAGGTGGAGTGATCTTGAGATTGAACCAGATTTATCTATTACTGAATGACCAGTCAGGGTTATGGATTCTAAGACCAAGGTACTTCGTGGGAGAACGATACATCTGGTCCGTGTACTTTGGAAGCATGGTTCAGATTCTCATGAGACGTGGGAAAGAGAGGCACTAATGAGAGAGCAGTGGCCTCATCTTTTTGGCGTGGAGGTTTCTTCACAGGCTTTCTGGGGACAGAAAGGTCTTATGGTGGGGAGGTTGTAACATCCCGTTACGTTTTCAGGTACTTTTGATGTCTCTAAGTGCCTCTATATTTGAGTAGTGACTTGGGGGTGCGTTTGGGTGAATTTTTAAGTAAAGAAAAAACACAATGGCTTGTGCATGGTTAGCGCACAGTTTGATAAACCGTGCGATCAAATCGTGCCAACCTAGCAGCACTGGACAGTGGGGTATGCATGGTGTGTGCACGGTTTGGTAAATCGTGTGACTAAACCGTGCAGAATAGAAAACCTAGACAGTGATATCCGCACGGTGTGCGCACGGTTTGACAAATCATGCGGAAAAACCGTGCGGTCACTTAAAATTAGATCCTTAAATTGTGGATCTCGGCCGTTTTGCCTCTAAATGTTTCATTTTCCCTCTTAAGTGGCCCTAACTCGGGATATTTCTTCTCCTAGGGTCAGAGAAGGTTCTCCATTTGTTTCGGAGGTGATCCAAAGGCTCCTCTTGGTGAATCGAAGTGGGATTTTCAAGGTATGTGATCGTTCTTTTTCGTTCTTGATTGGTTTCTTAGATCTACTTAGATATACTTCTCCTCTTCTCTGGGTTTCTTAGATCTACGCCCGTTATGGGTAGATCTAAGTGTGTGGTACCAAATTTGATGAGGTTGGGTCTTAATCTTTCTAGGATAAGAGATCTAAGGTGGGTTCTTGAAGAAGAGACCTGATTTTCTTGAGCGTTCTCAACCATTGCGGTTTTGGTAAAAAACATCGAGGTAAGTGGTTCCGTCCCGACTTGCCAAATTGTTTATCATTGTATTTTCTTGATTTATTTCAATTCTTGATTTAAATCTAATTTCTCAAGTTTTCCTTCAAGTAAATTGATAAAAACCCGATTCCATTGAATTGAGACATTTGAAATGGTTTTGGCATAGAAATTT
Organism: Viscum album; assembly: GCA_963277665.1. NCBI lineage: Eukaryota > Viridiplantae > Streptophyta > Magnoliopsida > Santalales > Viscaceae > Viscum > Viscum album. The sequence goes on from OY728150.1 coordinate 1,631,303,894, forward strand.
GGAAAAAACCCCAATTCCATTGAATTGGGTGTGTTTATGGAAAATTGGTCGATTTAAATTGTTGAATTTAAATTGAGGATTTTATGGAAATATTTTCAATTAAATTGTTGAATTTAATTGTGGAAATGAAATGTGTAATGATGGAATTGGTTTTGAATGGATTTCAAACTTATGAAAATGGCTTGAAATGATTTGATAGAAACTCATTGGTTTTATCTTGTGAAAAAGACATGTTTTGAATAAAACATGTTTTGGTTTTAAATGGAATGAAATTGGAACTTTTGAAATGGTAGAATGGGATTGATCGTATTTTAAACATTCTTAAAATAGTTCGCCCATCATGTAAGAGTGAATGCAAGACTTTGGTAGTTAGTGAGTTATTTTGATACACTCTACGCTACGACAACGTTCTAAAACATACATGCAGCGGGTCACATCCCCGACGGGTTGGTGATGAGTCTCCTTTGGCCAGTGTCATAGGGACATGTGTATAATTTTTTTCTTCTGAGTTCACATATAGAGTGCGGAATCCCATAACTGATTAATACTATCGTACCATTTGGCAAATGACCATGTTGCTCGCCTAAATATTTATATGTGATGTATAATTTTTTTCCAATGATTTTGAACTTCTTTACATGCCTGATGATTTTACATAAACTGTTTTATGTAACTGTTTTTATTTAATCCATTGTTTTAGAAATATTCCATCATTATAAAGCCTTTGCTTAAAGTAATTTTTCCATCATTAGAAAATGTATAGCATGTTTGTTGAAATATGCTTTTGTGTTTCCAAACCTGTTTATTTGAAAATTGAAAGCTTTTCATTGGATAATCTATATTTGGCATCTGTTACAAAATATTTGGTGGTATCCTACTGGGCCTAGGCTCACACCCTACTTTTGCCTTCAAGTGTTTGTATACTTCCTTTATCCAGGCTCAAGCAAAGGGAAGGAATCTCTTGGAGGTGGATACATTTGTTGATCTTCTCTTGGTGAGTTGTGTCCTTAGGGAACTTGGGGCTGTTTTCCCATTCTAGTACTTGGGTTGTATGACTTTGGGATTTTTATGCCAAATTGTATTATGGTACATCACTCCCGGTGGAGTTTTCCTTTGTAATGCATACTGTTTTGTTATCTATTGCTTCCACATTCTTGTGGCAGAAACCGTTCCCACTTGCTTATTGTGTGATGCCAGGTGTTAGTCGCTGACCCGTGGGGATCGGGAACGCCCTTTAGGCTATGTCAAGACCGGCTTGGTTATCGGGTTACCATGGTACCCGTGCCGGTTCGTAACTATATTATATAATCATTATATATTTATATATTTTATTCCATAATATTTAGCGATAATAAATGCAATACACAATTTATGGAGATAGATTATTATACGTACGCATGAAAGCTATTTCCATTTTATTATTATTTTAAATATGATAGGTAATTTATATATATACATATATATATTATCATTATATTATTATTTTATGTCATTATTTTCATAAAGGTTTATTAAACTCATCCTTAATACATTCTATGTAAATCTTTAATGATTCACATCGCTTTGTGAGGAAGTAGTCCGTTGTACACATGAGCGATGATATCATATTACAAAAAAAACACTAAAGTTATGTGTGATATACTAATTCTTGAATCATAATATCATCATTAATATCATATATATATATATAACATATATATTATAATTTAAATCATTATTACCATCCATGAGGGTTGATAACAGAATAATGAATGACATCCGTTCTGGACGCGGTAGTCTTCCATACACAAGAAGAATGATTTCATATCATATTTGATTGATATTATTGAATTTTTTAGTCATACAACTGAAAAAAACAACTAAATATTTGAAAAATATAATTATGTAATTATATAATCATGATAATATATAAATATACATATATGGTGGTGGAGAATGAAATAAAATGATAACTCTTTTCGGAGAACATCACTTCTTATATAGTTATCCTCCTTAAGATTTCACTAAAAATTTAAATTCTTTGTTTTATACCCAATATAAAGATTATAGGATGAGGTGGGGGATTATGGGAAATAAATTTTGTAGATATTGGATGAAAATAGTTGTTTAAACGGTGTGAATAAGGGACAAAGGGGGATGCCTCTAATAAGAGGGGTGAGTCGAAAAAATGAGGATTTTTAAAAGTGGGAGTTCCATAGAAATATTTTCCTATTATATTTGATCAAATAATAAAACAAAATCTTTAATATAAGTTAAAAGGTAGAATTATCAAGATCCATTTTTTGGATCATTTGGCTCCATATATTTAAATTGTTATCCCTTGTTAAACCTTTTTATCTATTAATATTTATAATTAATTATAACTCATTTAACTAATAAATCTGGTAAAATATTATGTTATATTTAATTAAAATTATGAATTATTATTATTCAAATTATGCAATCCATTTTAAAAAATTATATTAATATATTTTAAAAAACTAACTTAAAATTAATCCCACAGAAGGGATAATAAATCGATTTTTAAGTGAAAAACATTCAAAATATTACAAAGTTTCCATTTCTAAATTTAATATAAAATATATTAAAATGGAATAAATTATACTAATAGATGTATAATTGATATAATTTTTTATTTAAAACCTCTTAAAAATATAATATAACATTGTAAATTATTTAGATGAAAATGAAATCGTCAATTAAAATGGATTATTTTTCACTATTAATCTTCAAATAAAACATATATAAAAAATTAAAAATTATTCCTAATATAATTTTTATATTAGTTTTCAAAAATTGAAATTTATTGTTTTATATAAAAGTTATTAATGTGTCAAAAATTGTTTTTAAATCAATTTCCCCATCAAATGGTTGAAAAACATCCTCTTAAAATAATACATATTTCTATGTGAAAAAACTGAATTCATTCATATATAATGATTATAAAACCTATTAGATTAATATTATAACATATTGGTGAATGTATAACATACATCATAAATTAACAATATTTAAATAATTTAGTTAATATATGTAATTACCCGACCCCTGTTACCCAGAATCAGTGCATTATTACATAACATTGGCATGATCACAAAAGATCGTGTCTCGAAAGACTAATTACTATAGAATCCTTGGAAGTAGTAGATACATTAATAAGGTTTACATTACATCATAAAATGGAAAACTAAAATAACATTGCTTCCATATACAACATTAAGACCCCGTATACTATCTCTGAAGGTTAGTCATAATAATCTTCTCCACGTCCTGGAAAAAATAAAACATAGAATGGGGTGACCTCAGATGCTCAATAAGGATAAAAATATAGCAGAAACATTCATAAATAAGACTAAACATTTAAGGAAACGTATAAAACTAAAACGAATGACTTTTTAACATAATCTTCATCATAATATGAAAAATATAGATCAAAATAATTCCATTTACTTACTCACATGGATATTATTCTAGTCGAATAATCTCATTCAATATCAATAGCCACTTTTAAAATGATGGAATTCATAATGCCAGACTTTCATTACCACATAGTCAAGGCCTTGTGCCAAGACACTAGTTTGTCTCATGAGACCTACTGATGCATAAAGGGGCTATAGAAGGCTCCACACGTCACTTACTAAGTCCAATTAATTCCTCACACGAAAAGGTTTAATCATAAAATAAATATTCATATTAAAAATAGCATACAAAATGTCAATACATTATCCATAAACCATGAATGATATATATATAACAAATCCACATTCAAACATATCACAAAACCTTCAATATAATATTGAAGTTTTGTATCATAACTATAAGTCCCCAGCTTTAAACCTTACTTAATCTTGAGTTATTACAAGATTACACATTGAGGATCTTTTCGGGTTTAGAGTTTTAGAGAATTAGATCATAAAACTTGCATTACATTCCACATATAAACAAAGTGGTTACATAAAGATAGTATTCTTATTTCCCATCAATGGAAACATATTTAAAATAAAACATGGATTCTTTCTTGACACTTCCTTGACACTATCATCATATCATGTACCTTTCCGTTGACCTGTGAAAAACATTTCAAAAAACTTGGGATGAGCATAAAAAGCTCAGTAAGGGATATAAAAATATAGAAAGGAAACATGGGTACATATATACATAAGAATGAAATCATACATTACCCATAAAAAATAAGCACTTTAACATACCTCATCAAATCAGGAATAAACCATAGAAATCATAAGACATAAAGGTAACTTGAGGCATTCATAACATTCTTACGTAGGGAGTAACCCTCTTGGTTACGTTTGGAATACCCATCACAGTATATTCCCTAAATCTCTTCAGAGAAACCTTAACGTTTCACTCCTTCGCGTTACCCAATGCATTGGAGAGCTATATCGGGCTCACCCACCCTTAGATTATCACGGAACCACCCGTCTTCATAATAATGCCCAAGAACCTCAACATAATCGTATCACATAAAACATGCATAAAGGAAACATAAAATTTCCACCTTTCAATCACAAGATATCAATACAACACATTGATATAAAAACATTATGAAAACCATTTTCAATACCAAAATAAAAGAAAAGTAAAACATGGTATTTATTTTTCTTTAAAAAAAGGTATGGCTTGTAGAGGAAGCCGGAACTCAAATAATGGTCACGGCGGCGGAGAAGTCGTTGTCGGCGCATACGTACGACAAAAACATTCCCTTTTGTCGTTTAGTAAACGCTTCATATAAAAAATATCTCTTTTGAATAAACGTAAAAGTCAAAGGGGTTTATACACCGTATAAAAGAAGGTTGTGTATAAAACAAAATATGCCTCAATGAAAGGAGATTGAGACGAAGTCCCATACCTCGGGTCCGACTTGACTCGATCATTCTTTAATGTACTGAATAATAAACTTGAGTTAATTTCTACATGGTTAAGAACCTTTTTAAAGTTCATTATTCCTTTTATATCACTTATTTCCATGTCATGAACACTATGTAATTATTTAAGTTAATAACGGTCGTTTTAACGATCATTGGTACTTGAGTAAAAAATAAACCCTTTATAATTACAAGTTATTCATGTATCAATTATATACATAATTATAATCATGATGTATATATCATATATATCCAGTATATACATTCATTTATAATATTACATAATCATTTAGAGGTAAGAAATGAAATGCACCGTTCATGGAGACGGTAAGCCGTACGTACGCATGAACGCTACTTTCATTTCTATTTCGTATTTTATAGAATGGAATCATAATGATATAAAGGTATATTATAATTCCAATATAATATCATATATAATATCATAGTTCCATCCTTTATACGTCCCACATATGGTATTTAACGAATCAAATCACTTTGAGGGGGCGGTAGTCCGCACTTCCTTAAATGAAGATATCGCGTTTCCCCATAATGGAAACCATAAAGGTATGCCCAAAATGAAAAATACAGAAGCTTAAGGAAAACATAAAAATATTATATATCATATATAAATATAGTGACATCTTAATGGCCACCTTTTAAGGTGTCAAAAGAATGTTGAACAATCATCGTTTCGGGAGGCATAAATTCACCATCCATGGAAACAATATGTCCTTAAACCATTAGATGCAGGTGTGTGTAAGTGTAGCTCTAATAATTATTATAAAAACATCCTAGTATATTTAAGATACTGTAGTTGTTACAAAATAAATTAATAAAAAGAGTTTAGGGGATTGGAGAAGCAAAATAAAACAAAAGGACTCAAGTGAAGACATTACCTTAAAATAGGGTAACTCCCTTTGGTTTGAGCTCAAAGGCTTCCTTGGGAAGACTTCTGCCCAAAGTGAGGCTTCAAGGAGTAATAGAGGGATGTGGAGAGACAAAATGGTCAGGGGTTGGCCGAGACAAAGGCTTTGGAAGTGTGGGTAAGGATGTAGAGGTGGGGGCCTTTTGTAAGAGGAGAGGAGGGGCACTCTTGGAAAGTAAAGAAATGTTACTTTATTTTCAAATGAGTTTCGTATTTTAAAGGTCCCACATTGATGTATTTTGAGGATAAGGTGATAAGGGTTCGAAATACACCCATATAATAGGTTTTGGACATGTGTTGGTCATATATTTTACATTATCATTCCATTTTATTTAAATCATTAAATAATGAGGTAATCGCTACATCATCATGATGTCATATATAATTTAATTTATTTAATGCCTAAAAATTATGAAAAAACTTCAATGATATAGGAAATATTTTTATCTCTCCAATGAATATTTATAGTCTAGAATATCATCTATGTAGACAAAATTAAAAATGTTTTAATCAGGTGATACATTCTTGTTATATTTACTTTCTTTAAAAAAAATAAAAAGATAACAAGTCACTTTCCCACAAAAGCGATTCCATGGGGTCCCCAAGTTTGGCACAAGGTATCCCATGGTCAGCCATGAGACAACCAGTAGCATTAGGACACATTTTGGTGTCATTTTTATTATTATCATGATATTATTTTATTATCTTTAACTACCCGATTACTCATTAATCAAGATAATTAAAGATAATTACCGTCGTTACTATTCATAATGTCCAAAAACAAAAGAGTCTTGATTAAATAATTTGGAATTTCTGATTCCAAATATGTAATCCATTTTACCAAATTCCAAATACATAAATTTCAATAATTGATTTAAAAATAATTCTCGTTGTCAAAACAAATAGCGGGTTTTTTTGAAACAATATCTATGAAAAGTTTGGCATTAGTTTATGCCCAATTCCAAAGTGAAATTAATCCTAATGACCACAATTGGATTAAATGGTAAAAATATATTCAGATTACACTTTAAGACCAATTAAAAATATAATCTAACCATATAATTAATTTAAATGAAAAAAAAGTTTTGATGTAAAATGTAGTATTTTTCACTATTCATTAAAAAATGAACATTGTCAGAAAAATACCAAAAATTTATCCAATGTAAATTTAAATGTCCCAATCATAAATAATATGTTTATTTTGGTAAATAAATATTATTAAATTGTCAAAAGTTTGATTTAAAAAAGGTTTACCATAAAAAGGCAGTAAACCAATCTTTTAAGAATATTAGTGTATTCCATGCATAAGATTGGATTTATTCTCATTTTAAGCCTCTAAAACACTATCTAAATCATTAATAGAAATAGATAAAAATATCTATTATTCATTACTTACTTGGGATGTTACATCCTTCCCCCCTTTATAAAATTGCATCCCCGCAATTTATTTACTTACCGAATAAGTGGGGGTACTTATCCCTCATTGCATTTTCAGATTCCCATGTTGCATCTTCAATCATGTGGTTTTTCCAAAAAACCTTTACCTGATGAATCAACTTATTCCATAACACTTGCTCCATATGGTCAAGAATCTGGATCGGTTGTTCCTTATAAGATATGTTCTCTTCCAGCTGAACTACCTCTGGACTCAAAACATGAGATTGATCTGGCATATACTTTCTCAACATCGAAACATGAAAAACATTGTGTACCTAAGATAAACTCGGAGGTAAAGCCACTAGGTAAGCAACTGATCCAAATCTATCCTGAATTTCATATGGTCCAATGAACCTTGGACTCATCTTTCCTTTATTACCAAATCGCATCACACTTTTCCATGATGAAACTTTGAGAAAAACATGATCACCTACCTCAAAAGAGAGATCCTTCCTCCTATTGTCCGCATAACTCTTCTGCCTACTCTGAGACATTCTCATGTGTTTCTGAATCAACTGAATTTTTTCTGCCATCTCTTCTACCAATTCTGGTCCCATCAACTACCTTTCACCCACTTCATCCCAAAAAGATGGAGTTAGACACTGCTTCCCATATAATGCCTGAAATGGTGCCATCTGTATACTGGAATGAAAACTGTTATTATATTAAAACTCAACCAAAGAAAGATGTTGGTCCCAACTTTCCTGATAATCCATAGAACAAGCTCGTAGCATATCCTCCAAGGTCTGAATTGTTCATTCTGACTGCCCATCTGATTGAGGATGAAAAGCTGTACTAAAATTTAATTCAGTACCCAATGACTTCTGAAGGCCCTTCCAAAAGTTAGAAGTAAACCTGAGATCAAGATCAGATACAATGGATAGAGGAACTCCATGAAACCTAAATATATCTTTAAGGTACAATCGAGAAAGTTGATCTAGAGAGAAAGTATCTCGAATAGGAAGGAAATGAGCTGATTTAGTCAAGCGATCAACAATAACCCAGATTGCATTATTACCTCGAGATGTATTCAGTAATCCCACAATAACTTCCATGGATATATTCTCCCATTTCCACTCTAGAATGAGTAATTAATGAAGCATCCCTTTTGGTAACTGCCGCTCTTCTTTAACCTGTTGACAAGTCAAACACTTCACAGTAAAATTAGCAATATCTCTTTTCATTCCACCCCACCAGTAATACTTCCACAGATCTCTATACATCTTAGTACTGCCAGGATGAACTGAAAACGGAGAACTGTGAGCTTCACATAACAACTCTCTCTTCAACTGTGAATCACAAGGCACACACAATCTCTTCCCAAATCTCAAAACTCAATCATTATCAATGTTGAATTTAGGCAACTTACCTTTCTGAACCAGCTCTACCTTTTTCTGCAACTCACTGTCTTGCTTCTGTGATTGCTTGATTCTATCTGATAGAGATGATCTCACTGATACCTGAAAAAAACAGAAGAACTTCCTGCACCAACAACTTCTATGCCAAAGTTCATCATATCAATAACCAAAGGATCTCGTTCCAAATGTATCATGGTTAATGAAGCATTACTTTTTCGACTCAAAGCATCAACCACTTTATTTTCTTTTCCCGGATGGTAATGAATTGTACAATAATAATCCTTGATTAATTCTAGACATCTCTTCTGTCTCGTGTCTAACTCTTTCTTAGTGAATATATACTTTAAAATTTTGTGATCGGTATATATTTCATACTTTACTCCATACAAATGATGCCTCCAAATTTTTAAAGCAAAAACAACAGCAGCTAATTCCAAATCACGTGTTGGGTAATTTACCTCATGAGTTTTCAACTGACGTGAAGCATAAGAAATTACCTGATCATTCTGCATTAGGACACAAACAAGTCCTTTCAATGAAGCATCACTGTATATAACAAACTCACCATTCCTGGAAGGTAGTGAAAAAACTGGTGCATTCACCAATATTCATTTCAGTTCCTGAAAACAATCATCACATTATTTTGTCCAGATAAACTTAACACCTTTCCAAGTTAGCTTAGTCATTGGACTAGATAACCGTGAAAAATTTCTAACAAACCTTCGGTAATAGCCTGCCAAGCCAAGGAATCTACGAATCTCAGTTACATTTGTGGGTCTTGGCCATTCTTCAACAACCTTTGTTTTTGCAGGATCACCAGTTATCCCATCTTTAGAAACAATATGAACAAGGAAAGAAATTTGTTGCAACCAAAACTCACACTTGATGAATTTCCCATACAATTTATTTTCTTTCAAGGTTTGCAAAATAACCCTTAAATGTCTTTCATGCTCTTCTTTACTTTTAGAAAACACCAAAATATCATCAATGAAAACAACCACAAACTTATCCAAGAACTCATGGAAAATTCTATTCATTAGGTCCATGAATACAGCAGGTGAATTGGTTAGCCCAAAAGGAATTACTACAAATTCATAATGGCCATATCTTGTATGAAACGCAGTATTCATCATATCTTCTTCCTTTAACTTCAACTGATGGTACCCCAATCTCAGGTCAATCTTTGAAAAATACTGAGCTCCCTGGAGCTAATCAAACAAATTATCGATATGAGGCAAATGATATTTGTTCTTAATAGTGATGTTATTCAAGGCTCTATAATCAATGAAAAGTCTCATAGAACCATATTTATTTTTAACAAATAAAACAGGAGCACCCCATGGTGATTTTCTAGGTCGAATGAAACCTTTCTCTAATAAATCATGCAATTGCTCCTTCAACTCTAAAAGTTCAATTTGAGCCATTCGATAAGGGGGTTTTGAAATTGGCTTAGCATCAGGAACTAAGTCAACGGTAAACTCAACATCCCGATCTGTTATTATTCCAAGCAACTCATCAGGAAAAATATCAGGATACTCATTTACCAATGGCACATCATTAATCTGAACAGTTCCTTTATTTTCAACGATGTGTGCAAGGTAACATTCATTTCCATCTTTTACAAGTTTCTTGGCCTCTTGATAAGTTATCAACAGTAAGGGTTCATTCTTGTACACAAACTAAAAGTCTTTCTGAAAAGAAACTTCTTTAGCTCTACAGTCAATCTTAGCATGGTAAATAGAGAGCCAATCCATACCCAGGATTACATCAAACTCTACTAGAGGTAGAACAATAAGGTTTTCAAGTAGGTTCTTTCCACAGATAGGGATATGAAGATTCTTATAAATTATTTTTGCCTCAACATTTCCCCCAGGTGTTTTTACCATGTGTTCAGGAGTCATTTCTTGATATGGTATTCCCATTTTACTAGAAAAGGTTTTAGAGATGAAAGAATGTGTAGACCCCGAATCAAACAACACACTGGCATAATCTGAAAAAACAAACAAAGTACCTGATACAACTTCATTTGACGGCCCGACATCCGCTGAAGTAGTTGAAACGGATTTCACCACCTCTTTATGCTTGTAGTCTAACTGCTTCTCATCACTCAAGATCTTTGTCGGACACTTGTTTACATAGTGACCCATCTCATTTCACTTAAAACATTTCACTAACTGTAAATCAAATTTGGTCTTACCATCACCCTGATCTTTTTCAGTGAAATCACGAGCCTTATGTCCCATCTTACCACAACGGTAGCACTTTCCAGAATTCAGAAGACATTCCCCAGCATGCCTTTTACCACATTTATCACAAACTGGAAACTTAGTTTTCTTACCATCAGACCTTTTTGAAGAATTCTTTCCTTTCTCATGCCACCTCAGTCTCTTCTTCTGCTGGTTGTTATAGAACACTTGATCATTGGCAAACTCCATTGCCACCTTCTCATCACATTGAACAAGCTTTTCATAACTTTTAAACTCACGAGAAGCCAATGCCCTTCGATATTTTGGCTTTAATCCTAAGTAAAAACGATTGATTTTACTATAAAGTTCTCGGATAAAATTTGGAGCATACCTTGACAATCAAGTGAAGCTTTCTTCATAAGAAGCCACTGAGTCTTCCTCTTGCCTCAATTCCAAGAATTGTTTTTCCATCCTAAGTTGAACAACCTTAGGAAAATACTTCTCAAGAAACATACCTTTGAATTCATCCCAGTCAAGTGCATCAATCTCATCGGCGTCCCTGATATTTTTAACCATCAACCACCATTGATCTGCTTCACCCTCCAAATGGTAAATAGAAAGACTAACCTTTTGATTGTCTGAACACCCCATGACATCGAAAATCTTCTCTAGTGCTTTAATCCACCCTTCAGCTAGCACAGGGTCAGATGATGCTCTGAATGATGGGGGATGTTGCCTCATGAAATGTTCCACCACTGACATGTTCGTCTGCGGTTGATCTGGCTGATCTCGTGCATGGATACCACCACCATTTATTGTTTGAGTCAACTGCGCCATTACTGCAACAAACTGTTCAGTTCCAATTCCGTCCATCTCAAGATGCTGATTCGGAAGGTTATTTCCTTCTGTATGCCTTCCTAGCACTGCTTCCCTATTTCCTCTGCGAAAAACCATTCTGAACAAAAATGTCTTAGATGAAGCAACATGGTAATATACAAATTCTATATCATTTCAATTTGACCATAAAAAAAAATATTTTTGGATAATAATTTAACAGAATTCTAACTCCTAAAGTTATCTAAACCAACCTCTGATACCAACTATAAGGCCCCAGCCTTAAACCTTACTTAATCTTGAGTTATTACAAGATTACACATTGAGGATCTTTTCGGGTTTAGAGTTTTAGAGAATTGGATCATAAAACTTGCATTACATTCCACATATAAACAAAGTGGTTACATAAAGATATTATTCTTCTTTCCCATCAATGGAAACATATTTAAAATAAAACATGGATTCTTTCTTGAAACTTCCTTGACACTATCATCATATCATGTACCTTTCCCTTGACCTATGAAAAACATTTCAAAAAACTTGGGATGAGCATAAAAAGCTCAGTAAGGGATATAAAAATATGGAAAGGAAACATGGGTACATATATACATAAGAATGAAATCATACTTTACCCATAAAACATAAGCACTTTAACATACCTCATTAAATCATGAATAAACCATAGAAATCATAAGACATAAAGGTAAATTGAGTAATTCATAACATTCTTACATAGAGAGTAACCCTCTTGGTTACATTTGGAATACCCATCATAGTATATTCCCTAAATCTCTTCGGAGAAACCTTAACATTTCACTCCTTCGCATTACCCAATGCATTAGAGAGCTATATCGGGCTCACCTGCCCTTAGTTTATCACGGAACCACCCGTATTCATAATAATTCCCAAGAACCTCAACATAATCGTATCACATAAAACATGCATAAAGGAAACATAACATTTCCACATTTCAATCACAAGATATCAGCACAACACATTGATATAAAAACATTATGAAAACCATTTTCAATACCAAAATAAAAGAAAAGTAAAACATGGTATTTATTTTTCTTTTAAAAAAAAGGTATGGCTTGTAGAGGAAGCCGAAACTCAAATAATGGTCACGGAGGCGGAGAAGTCGTTGTCGCCGCATACATACGACAAAAACATTCCATTTTGTCGTTTAGTAAATGCTTCGTATAAAAAATATTCCTTTTGAATAAACGTAAAAGTCAAAGGGGTTTATACACCGTATAAAAGAAGGTTGTGTATAAAACAAAATATGCCTCAATGAAAGGAGATTGAGACGAAGTCCCATACCTCGGGTCCGACTTGACTCGATCGTTATTTAATGTCCTGAATAATAAACTTGAGTTAATTTTTACTTGCTTAAGAACCTTTTTCAAGTTCATTATTCCTTTTATATCACTTATTTCCATGTCCTGAACACTATGTAATTATTTAAGTTAATAACAGCCGTTTTAACGATCATTGGTACTTGAGTAAAAAATAAACCCTTTATAATTACAAGTTGTTCATGTATCAATTATATCCAGAATTATAATCATGATGTATATATCATATATATCTAGTATATACATGCATTTATAATATTACATAATCATTTAGAGGTAAGAAATGAAATGCACCGTTCATGGAGACGGTAAGCCGTACGTACGCATGAACGCTACTTTCATTTCTATTTCGTATTTTATAGAATGGAATAATAATGATATAAAGGTATATTATAATTACAGTATAATATCATATATAATATCATAGTTCCATCCTTTATACGTCCCACATATGGTATTTAACGAATCAAATCACTTTGAGAGGGCGGTAGTCCGCACTTCCTTAAATGAAGATATCGCGTTTACCCATAATGGAAACCATAAAGGTATTCCCAAAATGAAAAATACAGAAGCTTAAGGAAAACATAAACATATTATATATCATATATAAATATAGTGACATCTTAATGGCCACCTTTGAAGGTGATAAAAGAATGTTGAACAATCATCGTTTCGGGAGGCATAAATTCACCATCCACGGAAACAGTATGTCCTTAAACCATTAGATGTAGGTGTGTGTAAGTGTAGCTCGAATCCTTCTTATAAAAACATCCTAGTATATTGAAGATACTGGAGTTTTTACAAAATAAATGAATAAAAAGAGTTTAGGGGGTTAGAGAATCAAAATAAAACAAAAGGACTCAAGTGAAGACATTACCTTAAAATCAGGTAACTCCCTTTGGTTTGAGCTCAAAGGCTTCCTTGGGAAGACTTCTGCCCAAAGTGAGGCTTTAAGGAGTAAGATAGGGATGTGGAGAGACAAAATGGGTAGGGGTTAGCCGATCCAAAGGCTTTGGATGTGTGGGTAAGGAGGCAGAGTTTGGGGCCTTTTGTAAGAGGAGAGGAGGGGTACTCTTGGAAAGTAAAGAAATGTTACTTTATTTTCAAATGGGTTTCGTATTTTAAAGGTCCCACATTGATATATTTTGATGATAAGGTAATAAGGGTTCGAAATCCACCAATCCAATAGGTTTTGGACATGTTTAGGGAATATATTTTACATTATCATTCCATTTTATTTAAATCGTTAAATAATGAGGTAATCGCTGCGTCATCATGATGTCATATATAATTTAATTTATTTAATGTCTAAAAATTATGAAAAAACTACAATGATATAGGAAATATTTTTATATTTCCAATGAATATTTATAGTCCAGAATATCATCTATTTAGACAAAATTAAAAATGTTTTAATGAGGTGATACATTTTTGTTATATTTACTTTCTTTAAAAAAATAAAAAGATAACAAGTCACTTTCCCACAAACGTGATTCCATGGGGTCCCCAAGTTTAGAACAAGGTATCTCATGGTCGTCCATGAGACAACCAGTAGCATTAGGACACATTTTGGTGTCATTTTTTTTATTATTATGATATTATTTTATTATCCTTAGCTACCCGATTACTCATTAATCAAGATAATTAAAGATAATTACCGTTGTTACTATTCATAATGTCCAAAAACAAAAGAGTATTGATTAAATAATTTGGACTTTATGATTCCAAATATGTAATCCATTTTACCAAATTCCAAACACATAAATTTCAATAATTGATTTAAAAATAATTCCCGTTGTCAAAACAAATAGCGGGTTTTTTTGAAACAATATCTATGAAAAGTTTGGCATTAGTTTATGCCCAATTACAAAGTGAAATTAATCCTAATGACGATAATTGGATTAAATGGTAAAAATATATTCATATTACACTTTAATACAAATTAAAAACATAATCTAACCATATAATTAATTTAAATGAAAAAACAGTTTTGATGTAAAATGTAGTATTTTTCGCTATTCATTAAAAAATGAACATTGTCAGACAAATACCAAAAATTTATCAAATGTAAATTTCAATGTCCCAATCATAAATAATATGTTTATTTTGATAAATAGAGATTATAAAATTGTCAAAAGTTTGATTTAAAAAAGGTTTACCATAAAAAGGCAGTAAAACAATCTTTTAAGAATATTAGTGTATTCTATGCATAAGATTGGATTTATTCTCATTTTAAGCCTCTAAAACACTATCTAAATCATTAATAGACATAGATAAAAATATCTATTATTCATTACTTACTTGGGATGTTACAATAACAAATAAACTTAAATAAGCTTTAAATCTATCAAAGGATGTTGACATAGAAGAAATCAATACCTTTTTTATAGAAACATCTCTTTCAATTTTGAAATTATTTATGAAAAAATTTATTTTGAAAATATTCTTATAAGAAAGTAAGGGAATCTTAGATGATTTTATAAGGACGGAAAATTTCCGCACCTACCGTATAAGTTAAAAAAGCTTTCTTACCATAATTTTGTCAAAAAAGTTATAAAGGACCTTGTTTGGAAAAGATGGAAAGATTCCTATATAAAAATCTTATAAAAAGTCAAACAAGGGTATAAATGACTATAACACATAGTCTATAAAATAGTTATAATGTTATGAAATACAATTTTAATAAACATAGATGTGGATGATAAAGAGGTCCCGGTAAATAATTAAGTATAATCAATCTCTGATAATGAAGAGATTGTGAAATTAAAAATTACCTTGTACTTTTTCATCATTCAGGGTAGATTAACCTCCTGTATTATGGTGAAAAAATTGTTATTAAATTATACAAGATTAATATACATTAATATGATATCTTATGTGATCTTTTAATATTGATTTGTTAATAATATTTTGGTATTATCGTCTTTTCGGTTGTTAACTGATTAGTTTTCCGTTATATGATTTGTCATGAAAGTAATGTATGTTATGGAATGGATGTATCTTATTCATATTCAGAAATATATTAAGTCTTTAAAAATTATTTTTAATCATCTATTGAAAATTATCCTTGAATGGATACGATGGGGAATGAATATCATCGCGTTCGTGGAGACGGTAATCCGTTCGTACGTACGAGCAACAATATAATTATTTCGATATTAAAATAATACATAATTGGATGGTATATAATATATAAAAAATCATTATCATGTTATATTTATTTTTTTAAATCAATTACACATCATTATTATACCCATCCAAATTATAATGTATTGAATAACAATTACACCACGACGTAAAGATGGTAAGCCGTACGTACGCACATATGGTGATAGGTCATTCAAAAGATGGATAGAATAATGAATATGGATATAACATATTTATAATAACATCAAAATATATATAAGATACTGGATTTATTATTTTAGAATGTAAACAACAAAGAAAGTGGAAGTGGAAGAAGAAAGGAACATGAAATAGGTGATGAAATATCTACCTCTTCTTCAGGATATTCCTTTTGATTTGATCAAAAAGGCTCTATAGGTTGGGTTTCTGACTAAATGATGGACTCTATGATGAAGTGAGGATAGTTTATAGGGTATTGAATCAGGATTTGGCTGAACCAAATGGATTTGATTGTCAAATTAGAGATAAGGGTATGTTCCCTTTTCTAAGAGGGGTGAGGGGCACCTTAGGAAAAGCTATAAATATTATTTTATAATAAAATCATTTTCGGTTTCTAATGGATCAAAAATTAATTATTTAAAGTATAATGTGAGTATGGGTCAAACACAACTCAATCAATAGGTTTTAGATAGTTTTGGGTCACTATATTAACTTTATCTTTTATATTTAACTCTTAGTTAAATAGTTTGACATTTACCATGTCTCTTTTTATTTTTATATTATATGGATAATAAACATACTAAAAACTTCCAAGAGAACCCCAAGTTGTTAAATAATTATACACCTATCATTATATAATTCTTTTGTCTGAAACATAGATTTTTAGGAATAGAATATCAATTAATAATATAATATTTGTTTTAAAAACCATTTTATGTCAATTTTTATAATATTTGGGTTTTTTCAAAATACATAACAACATTATTACTTCGATAAAACTTTATCTAACCAACCCTAAAATGTCATATTAACATATAAAATTAGTGGAATTCATAAAAAGTCTCAAATTACATTTATTTGGATATTTATAAAATCAATAATTTTAATATTTCATTAGTACAATAATTACTGCATCAACATTGTGTCATAAATAAAATTAAAATACCATTATGTAGGAAATTTTTTTTAGCTTTATAATGAATATTTATAGTCAAATTTATCTTATGTATAACCCAGTATTAAAAATGTTTTATTTATTAAACATTTAACTTAATTCTTTTAACTCTTCCTTAAATAAAATAATAATAAATGTCTTAATCTAATCCATGTGGACCAATGAGGTTCATATTTTATTCCTAAGGTAGTTTTTGGAAGATTTATACTTATCCAATAGAATTAGGATATGTGTGAGGGTAATAATAATATCATTTTAGCCTTAATTACACAATTTATGTTTAACTGTGGTAAATAAAAGAAAAAATTACTATTCACCAAAAATTATTTTCATCTTAATGAACAAAATTTCACTTACTGATATAAACCATGTGTCATGGATTTTTGAAATTAAACTCATAGAAGAGGTAAAATTATGTTTTATGTAAATTTTAAAATGCTCCTAGGAGGTGGGTAAAAGATGGTAAAAAGTTCAATAATATATATATATATATAAAATTATTATAAATGGACTCTAATGAATTAAATGGAAGTTATATATGTATTATGTATCTATTTTGACCTAAAATAAATTTAAATAAAATAAATAATTATTTATATAAAAATTCAGTTTTAATCTATAAATCATTGTTTTTCATTATTCATCAAAAAATAAATGTTTTCAGAAAAATACCAATAATTCACCATAAGATAATTTCGATATTCCGAATCCAAAAATGAATTCAAAGATAATTTCTATGTGTTAGAACTCGAAGTTGCATACAAAACTCGCTATTGTATTATTCAAAGATAAGCGCATCACAAAATCTTGGGGTGTTACATTCTCCTATCCAAATAATTTCTTCCTCGAAATTTCTAGAATATTACTGTATAAAAAGACTCGGGTGGTTCTTCATCATAAGTTCCTCGGTTCCCATGTTTCCTCTTTTATCTTATGGTTTCTCCATAGAACTTTTACTAAACGAGTCGTCCAGTTTCTCAACACTTATTCTCTTTTATCTAGAACCTTGACAAGATCTTCACAATAAGATTGATCAGGTTTCAGTTCTAATTCCCCATAGGTAAGTACATGCGTTGGGTCAGGCAAGTATTTTCTCAAAAGTGAAAAGTGGAACACATCATGAACTTTGGTAAGACTTGGCGGCATTTCCAAATGGTAATCTACATCCCTAATTCGTTCTAGAAATTCTAAAGGTACCATGTCCCTGTGACTTAATTTATCCTTCTTACCGAATCGTATGACACCCTTCCATGGTGATACCTTCAAGAAAACATGATCTCCTACCTAAAATTACAAAATCATCCATTTGATATTAACATAGCTCTTCTACCTACATTGAGCTGCATTTATGTGGTTTTGGATTACCTTAACCTTTTCCGTCGTTTCCTCTACAGGTTCTTGGCCAATGAGTTTTCTTTCACCAACGTCATCCCAAAAGGTTGTTGTGCGACATATATATCCATATAATGAATCTTATGGTTCCAACTGAATACTTGAATAGAATATATTGTTAAAGAAAAATCATACCAGAGGTAAAAAATAATTATCCCGCATACCTTGAAAGTCATGTGAGCATGATCTCAACATGTCTTCTAAGGTTTAAATAGTCTATTCTGATTGTCCATCAGTTTGGGGGTGGTAGGTAGTGCCCAAACTAATTTCACTGTCTAGGTATTTCTAAATACTTTTCTATAATCTTGATGTAAAACATGGATCATGATCCGAAACAATCGATAGGGGTACTCCATTAAGTCTCACAACTTCATTAATATATAGTAGTGTTAGATGTTCAAGCGGTAAATCTTCTCTTATAGTAAGAAAATGTGCTGACTTGGTAAGACGATCAACAATGACCCATATTGCATCATTCCTTCTAGGTGTCTTTAGTATCCCCATGAAAAAGTCTATCGTAATAGTATCCCTTCTAGGTGTATTTTTCCAATACTCTTATTTTTTAAAAAACATTGAGACTATAGAATGTTTTATAAAAAAACCAAAACTCCAGAATGTATATTAATAGAGTGAGACTACAAAATGTTTTATTACAATCTTCAGTCTTATTAGGTAACTACAAATAGAGTTTTTGACTACTTAAAAAATATCTAGAAAATAAAAGTCAATTTATAAAGTAGAAATGTTTTAGCAAAATAAATAGGTATAAGAAAAACAATTTTTTTTGGAAACTAGAAACCTATATACTACCCAACTGAAAAAGAGTTCATTAATGTAAGTACATTGGTAAACAAGATGTATATTTGAATAATCACTTGATATTCATTATTCACAATTTCTATATAATGGTTTCAGCACTGTCAAAATGAAGGGGTCTAATAAATATATATACAAGTTATTCTATCTTTCTAAAGAATTATAAAATTATATTTCCTTTAAGTGTGTGATCCTAAAGGATATGCTGTATTATGTATATTTTCCTATCACTTGAGTTATGTAAGGGGTTTTTACACATATTAATTGAACATGTGTTTTCATAATAAATTTGACTTTCAGAAAAAATCTTGCAATCTTCAGGGAGTGTGAGTTATATCCAAAACTCTTGAGCAAAAAAAGAACCATATACCACATGTTTGACATCAATTGTTGGAAGTGATACATATTTTTGTATCTTATATGACCTAGAAAATAAATTTTCTCTTATGAAATGAAATGTTCCAAATGAATTTTTCATATCTAGTCTACAACCACAAAATTCTGCATCCAAAAAACAATTACTTTTAAAATCATTTCTAGATGACTTAAACAAACTTAAATATGTAGTCCCATTATTAAAATGAAAAATTATTTAAAACCATTTAATATGAGACTTTTTTTGATAAAATGATATCCAGTACATAAGAATATTGAAAGAATTAAATATGGATGATTATATATAATGTAAATTAAATCTACAAGCATACATATAAAATATTTTTGATCAATTTTTTTCATAGATTCATCAAGATATTAATTATTTGAGGTTCTAATAGGAGTAATAATATATTTATTTTTGTAATACCCAAATATCATATGATGATATATTATATATTGATTTTGAGATACAAAATATTGATTTGGTTTTTGCCAAATTCGAAAACCAATAAAATATGTTTACTCATCCAAAAAACTCATTTTGAATTCATATTTCATAAGATCTATGAAATAACCTATTAAAAATGTATTATTTGACAATAATATAAATTAATTAAAAATTATTTGTAAAAACATAATTTTTTTATTAACATATTAAAAAAATATATGGATCCACATAACCCTAAAAAAATGTTTTCTAAAAAATTCATCTATCCTGTCATACCTTGATCTGGGGGATTAATTGATTTTATAAAGTTTCGTTGTATATTTATAATAATGTTCTTGATGTTTTTTATTTTCATAATCATGAGGTTATTCTATAAAAATTTTCTCCAAAATATATCCAAAAACGAATACACACATCACATTCTTTTGAAATAGTTTGTAATTTGTATATATTTTCTAAAAAATAAGCATTTTAATGGATTCTATTCTTACTACTAGAGAATAGGATTCATCATAGTTTATAACATTTTTATAACCTTTAGTAACAAGTCCATCATTATTTCTAACTATTACACCATTTTCATTACATTAATTAATGAAAAAACAATTCACTATGATTATAGAAGTAACTTTATGTCATTAACCTAATGACTCAACTTGGATCCTTCCAAAATCATTGAGTTCATCTTGCATTGATTTTATCCAATAAGTATTACTTAAAGCCTCGTCAATATTATTTCATTGAAATTTGGAAAATATTTCTAGATAATGAATTTCATTTCACTAAGAAATTCTAGTTCAAACTGGTTGATCTACATCAATTATTATATTATTAGATGTATGATTCCTAAGAAATAGTTATTTTATTATAATTTAAAAACTTTTTTCCCAAAAAATAGGTTTAATATATTCATGAAGAATAAATTCAGAAACATTTTCCATAGTTATATCATTATGATAATAAAATTCCAACATAGGTCTAAATTCCATTCTATAAATAACACTTGGTGATTTAGGTTGAGTTTATTTGAAATCAATGGTATTTGTTTCATCATATTTAGCATGTATTGTTTCATCAAGAATACTTTTTTTATTAAAATCTCTAAATGAATTACTAGTTTAGGAAAAACCTAAAAATATTCCTTCATTGGACATCGGAGAAAATTTCTATATAATATCATTAGTATTCTAGATATATACTTCTCATCCAATAACATTGATGTAAGAAGAATTTTCTATTTTATCTATCCACTACTCATAAAACTTTTTCTTAATAAAGGGACTTATTAAAACACTATTTATATTACTAATAAAATTTCAAACTACTCTAATGACAAAATGATTATCAACTAAGTATTAAATAATCATGGTTCTAGTAATCTCTAGAAGAACCATATTTCATTTTTCTACTACATAATTTTTCTATAGTGTTACATGTTCCATAAACATATGTATTATACCTTTTATATTAAAAAATTTTCAAAATTATAATTTATAAATTATCCACCATGATCATTATCAATATTTATAAATGAAATTTTTTTATGGTTTTTTACTCTTCCTACCGATATTTTAATGTTACTAAGGGATTTAGAATTTCTTGTTAGAAAATAGACTGTTGTGTATACATTGTAATCATCATTAAAAATATATTTAGTATCTTCCACCAATACATCAATTTTTTTATAGGACCAAATTAGTCATTTTTCACTAAATAAAATTCATCAAAAATTGACACTCAATTAAAATATTTAAAACATATCTCATGTTAATTACAAAATTAACATGGATCACAAACATTAGAGTAATCAACCCAATATTCCAGAAGATCCTTAACATGTCTTTTCATATAAAACCTATAAAAAATTCTAAGGATACAGTTTTCTAAACTTTTATTATAAAAATTAGATCAATCACCCATTTCACTAAGGTGAGAAATATCTTATCTCTTAAATTATCTTATGTATAATGTATAAACAATCCCATATTGATTTATCGACGGGATACATTATTGTTTTGTATATTGTATTCAATATTCACCATTCGTAAAGTTCAAAACATAAATTTAATCACATAATTGAAACATACTAATTAGGTTGTTCATATGTCCTATAAATAATACAACATTTGTAATTAATAACTTTCCATAAAGAACAATATTTCATATACTGATAATCTATCCTTGATAATGGTCTTTAAATGTTACATTACCACATTTTATGTTTATAATCATCATAAACATGTCTTTTTTTATATTCATATTTCTTTACCAACTATGATTCAGGTACAAAATGTATTTTTTTGATACTATATTAATTTTTCTAAAAACAATAGTATTTGTTTTTTTGAACCCAACCCTTATTGGTTATGATATTATCATTAAAAAACATTTTGGTAGACACATTTTTCCAGAATTACTAAATTTAGAAAATTTGAATTCATGTGATTAATAATATTTTAGAAAACTTATTAACTGAAGTCTATTTAATGAAAGTTTACTTTTTTAATGTCTTCCACTTAAAAACATTCTACACTATGGTGCACTTTTAGAAAGATATGGTTAATTAATAAAAATTAGTTTTTGGTTAATAAAACCCATTCCAAATATATTTATAAATGGTATAATTTATTTATATATCTTATCATAGTTTTTCTTACGAGTAAGAAAATCTAGATAATTGTTTCTTCAAACTAGATATTTCAGAATTTAGTTTAATAAAAAAATTCATTTCCTCATTAGTAGAATATTTATAATTTATTTTAACAAAATCATATTACAACTTATTTTTGTCACAAATACTTGTATAAAAGATAATTATAATGAATTTATTATTGAGGATTAGTTTTAGAATGATATTTTTAAATATCTGATAATTCATTAATATGAGTACTTATTCTTGTGTTTTCCTTCACATGTTTTTCTTTTTCATTATAATGTTTGTTAAAAAGTTATAATTTAATTTATTTAATGATTAGAGAAACTAGATAAATCATCATAACTATGTTGAGAATTGTCAAATTCATATGAGAAAGGTTATTTATCCAATGATATAGAATTGTTTTCATTATCAATATCAAGATAGTTTTTATTTAATACATGGTTTGTAAGGTATTCATATGTTTTAAAATTTTCAATGAAACAATTATTCACATTTGGTATTTCAGAAATTAATACAATATTCATCTATCTAAAACATTCATTATCTGATGATTTTTCTAAAAACCTATCTACACCACTAGATCTCCATGTGTTATAAACTTTCAAACATTTATTTATTTTTATCTACTAATACTTCATTGAATGTCTATTTGAATTTATCTCTCCTATCAATTATTTTCAGGCTAGGAAAATCCAGTTGAATGTGTCTTGTATTATTACGTTCATATAATATTAAGTTTTCTATTCATGTATTACATTTTCTATTCATTCATAACATGTAACTATAAAATATTTATTCAAGTCATTCTCTTACTTAAGACAATTTTTGTATCTATATTGAATGTCATTATTTTTTACTATCTTATTCATCCTTCAATAATGATTTTCTAACTCATTTAGAGTCAGTACGGATGAAATAGAATCTTATTCAAATATCACATTCTAATTCATTTTATATTTCATAACTTCTCCAGTAGAATGAGCTCTAGTAAGAACCTTTGATGTTGTTACAAAATCAACTCCACTATTATTCATTTTCATTCTTTATTATATATTTTCAATCTTCCATCATATTCTATTATAGTTTTAATATGATCTTCATGATTTAGATTTTTAATAATCCATGTATCTTCTAAGGCTTTCCTTTGGATTCCCACTCATTATTCATTACTCATATAATATTTTCAAATGTGATAACCTCTTCTATATCTTTCTCTCCAAGGGAATATAAACATACCAAAATATTCATAAAACAATGATGAATTTTTTCAATAGATTCTTGATGTATTAATTCAATAGATTGATATGTTTTTCTCATTATAGCTTTTGAAGTATTAATAGACTTATAAGTTCTAAATTGAGTTATTTTTGAAATTTTCTATATGTTGTTAGGAACTTCACTAAATGAAAATTGGCTATATATATGTCTTTTCATGGAACATAAATCATTATTCCTTAATCAATAATTTTGTTTATAAAATTTATTTTCTTGATGAGTAAAGGTAGTGAATTCCTTTTAAGGAATACTTTAATCACTCGTTAACATAAAAAAATTATCGACACAAGTATTGATAACAAATGTCTTCATCTAATCATCCATGTATTCGAAATCCGCACCATCAGAAATAGGGTGCAGACATGGAATCTATTTTTCAAGGGTTCAAAAATATAACACTCTTATCTTATAATGAATAATTTTTATTTTATACAATGAAACTATATTTTAAAAAATATCTGTAAACAATCATATTATAAAACATTATATTGATAATGAAAGTAAAAATATTTGTATGTATTCAGTAGAACCGTATCTTAAAATAGTAGTAGGATTATAAGAGTTCGTGATTTATGAAATAGGGTGTGAATAGTAGTATAAAAATTAAAATAAGAAAAAAAACACTAATCATATTATGTTTAAAATATTGAACATAGTTGTCTTCCAATTATTAGAGGGATAAAATTGGAACCAAAAAACATCCGAGTATATCATAATTATTTATCAGTATCACAATCATTCTGATAAAAATAATTTTACAAAGATAATTATATATTTATCCTCTAAAGTATATATATAGTTTAATGTTAAAAAAATACCAAAATGAAATACCATTTCTTATAAAACAATGAATGTTATAAAATGATTTCATAAAATAATTTAATATTTACCAATAAAATTTATTATATTAAAAAACAATTAATAATGATATCCACACTTTTGTACATACTATAAAAGGTATGTATATCCTTTCTAGGAAGGCCCTCAAACATACGAATTTGTAACACTCTTTCTTCTTAACCTGAAAATTATTTGGTACAATGTTCAGTCACATTCTTCTTTGCCTCATAAGCCCTTAATCTGATGGATTAAATTCACCATATTCATATCTCCTTAATTCTCCAATCATTACAATTATCAAATATAAAATTACAAATAAAAACTATTATATGGAATTTACAATCCTCAATCAAATATCTTATAAAAGTAACTCTCTAACATATTATAAATATTTATAATGAGAAGTCCATTATGAGTGATAATTTTATGACATTAGTTGAAAATTGAATCAGCTACCAATAATTCAAAGGACCAATTATTTATATAAAATATCCCAATGGTCATATTTATATATTAGTTGTAATGAACAAGGAAATATTACATATTAATGACTCAAAATGATATGTATATTGATATTTCCATGTCACGAACCAGCCCGAGTCGACCCTGAACCGGTCACCCAGGCCAGCCCACGACAAGTCCCGAGAGGCGTTCCCGATCCTCCCGGTATGGTGACAAGCACCAAGGGCATCAATAGAGTACACAAGGGAACGATTTCTCCCATATATAAACAATCAAACAAACAGCCGAAATAAATGGACAGCCCAAAATGAATTTATATAAAAATTGAACTAAATATTATTTGTACGAGAAAATAAAATTAGAACAAAACCAACAACTCAACTGAAACATCCCGATGAAAAACTAACTCCATGTGACACTTCTGTTCACTCTCCAACACAATGATAAAATGTCGCCCAAGGTGATCAAACTAAAGATGAAACCTGCACAAGGGCTAAAAAAAGAAGAAGACTATAGGCGTGAGTATTAAAACTCAGTAGGTTAGCCCGGTATTCTATTCCCAATGCACATTCCTTTAAAATAAATGAAACAACAATTTATAGTTTTAAATTCAAGATATGAAAGTATTATTTTCAAATGATGTTCCATTCTATAATAATTATCATACAAAAACATGCATGTTTAATAAACAAAAATGCAAGTATCTATTTTTTTCAAAGAGGTGAAACTTCACAATGAACATAGTTTTCAAGAGGGCTGCTTTAAATAATTTTAACATTCAAATAAATAACACATACTACTGAATTTACCAACCAAACACACCGTATGCCGACGGTGAGTACAAAATAGCCAATGAGCACTAGTCACGGGAATACCCCTAGGCACTAGTTAGTTGTGAGCCCCAGGTACCTCGTATCTCGGTGAAAGTAACCATAATAAATATCTGTTCTCGTGCACAAGCCTCTAGTAGGGAACATACCAATAACCTAGTGGTCCCCAATCATCATCATCATCATCATAGTTTAGTTAGTTTTGTCATCGTCAAACTTGCTTTGTGAAACAGGGGCCAACCCCCACAGAATCACTAGCATACTGGTACACGTCCACCCACCTAGATACTCGGGATTCCCTTTAGTTCTCAATCAGGTTACACATATTATCAAATACAAATTTCAAATCCACATTCAATTCCAAAACCATAAAAACACAAACAGCCCATAATCATTCTTCACATTTCTTACACTAATCAACAAACCGCTAAATATTTTGGTAAAACAATTTCATGAAGTGTATTAAGGCTTTGCACATAAAAATCTTTCAAAAACACTCTTTAAATTATAAAAACACATCATAACCAAACCAAATCATATTTGGAATCCCAATAAACATTTAATAAAATCATTTAATGGACCATAAAACAATCCCAATTTCACAACTTGTTATATACAAGTAAAACACTCCTTCATTAGGAAATGCCAAACGAGCCTTTAAACATTTTCTCAAAACTAACCTTTGATGAAGATATGCATTTTAATTTTATTAAGGATCTGTATAAAAATCATTTATAGCAGTAAAACGCATTTATAAATCTCTTATAATACTTAGGTTACATATTCAAAACACAACCATTTTCATAAAGATGTGAAAAGGTCCATTTTTTGGCAACTCGGGCCAAAATATGTTGTAAATCAAAACCCACTTGTTTGTAAAAACAAATAAAAATTGGAAATCAATATAAGTACCCAAAAATACCATTTATAATTCTTCCAATTCCTTTATAAATCCAATCAAATAACTTTTAAATCACACATCACACATAAAATCCAACCGGGCAATTTACCGAACACATGTCATGCCCTTTTTAAACAAAACAATTTATTTTATGTACATGAAAAGGAATAAAACACCAATTGAATGTCATATTTTCATTCAATATACTGTAACATGTTAAAAATAACATAAACCAGATTATGAACCTCACAAAATATTTTCAAAAGATAATGAAACATTTAAACAAACACTTGGTGATCACTTTCATGACAAAACAACACTACCTTTCACATAACAGTGATTAAACAACGACTTTGCACACCAAGAAAATTATAAAAAGGATTAAAAACAATAATAAACATTTATATCAGTATAGGATAATATTAAAATGATGAAACTTCTATGATAAAGGCATGTGCAAGGGATATCCTACCTCAAATCGTCGGCGTAATTGAAACGCACACCCGAAATCAACCGCCGCGGGATTATAAACCCTAAAACTATAAATACTAGACCTAAAAAAACATAAAACCCATCAAAAAACATTTTATAACAATACCCTAGGTCGATAAAGACTGGGGTACAATATAAAACCATGAAATAATGAAAGGAGGGGGAAGAGGAAGAAGAAAGGAGAAGAGATCTCACCTTTCATCCTAGAAAACTCTTCGTCTTCCATTAGATATGATGCCCTAGAGAAAATGTAATGGCTTGAAAATTCTTGGAGAGACTCCTAAGGTCTGGTAGAACTAGGGGAAAAATATTGGTGGCTAAAAGAGTACTAATTGATTGATTTACGAA
Organism: Viscum album; assembly: GCA_963277665.1. Taxonomy (NCBI): domain Eukaryota; kingdom Viridiplantae; phylum Streptophyta; class Magnoliopsida; order Santalales; family Viscaceae; genus Viscum; species Viscum album. Next base: position 1,631,332,013 of record OY728150.1, read on the forward strand.
TGATAAAATTTACCTTGGAAAATATGGGCGATTTGAGGTTTCCTGAGAATTTTCTCCCTAATCCGAGACCCACATGAGCTCCAAAGAGGTAAAATAGATTATTAGGGTTAGGATAGGGTTATTGACTTCGAGGGGGAGGTGGAATCACCGAAAAATAGTAAAATATGAAAAAGATATAAATGAAACAAATTAATTTTTTAAAACAGGAAATGGGCCCATGGGCTGGCCCAATACCTAAATAAGTAACCCAAATTCACCCGGATTATGAATTTCTAATGGGTCCAAAAGGATATATAAATTTTAATATATCAGTATAGGACAAGTGGTAAGTTTAATGGGTTAAAGAGGATGAAAAATAAAAGATTTATAAAAGAAACAAATTCAGTTTTTAAAACTGGGAATGGGCTCACGGTTGGCCCAAATCATGAACTAACCACCCTTTCTTAAAAAAATCCTAAACAAGCAATGGGGATCCCAAATTATGGTGGTTAGACATATATGAAACTAAAAAACTCAAGATTAATCTCATAAAATACCCATTAAAAGGATCGGGATTTCTAATGGGCCGGATCAATACAAAGACAGAAAAAAAACCGTGTGTGACATTCCAGCTAATAATTTCATTTTGAGACATCAATTTTTGATCGCCATTATAATTCTATTTTTTCAGTCTCATAGATATAATTCTAATTATTAATATTATAATATTTATATAGTCTGATAGACTTTATTATTTATTTTCAATATAATAAACTGAATAATGTTAACTATAATGTGTCATTGCTAATTTCAATATTATGGTCATGAACTTTGTATGTACGAAAGGAAGGAAATAAGTCTTACCACTGGTCAAAACATGGTTGGTTTGATATATCAAAGACACCTTTAATCTAATGGCTTATATTGAATAAAAAATATTTATATTAATTTTACATTAGAATAATTTATTTTTATTACTTAAAATATTATTTTTTATAAAAAATATACTAAAAGTATTGGGATATATATTTTTTTAAATAGAGTTTTAAGAATGTTTCTGTGATTTTAAAAACAAAGGAATAGATTTGTATAATGTAAAACATTGAAAACTACATGTTTACCAATAGTAGTACAAATTATGGTTGTTGTTATTGATGAATAGAAATACTATAAAAAATTATTAAAAAAATCATCAAGAAAAATATATTTTTCATTGTGAAAAAAATTGAAAATAACATTTAGAAATATTTTTAATAAAAATAAAATATTAATCATAAAAAGAAAGATTAAATTAAATGAGGGTCATGTCAGTAAGTAATTTTGTACATACCATAAATAACATACATTTTTTCATGGAAAACGTTAGAAAAGTTCCTTTTTCTGAAACTGAACTGATGGTGAATTTAAAAAAAAAATTTATAAAGAAAAAATATCTAAAATTTTATTTTAATAAATAATATATTATGATTATAGAAAAATATGTGAAAATATTTTTTTAAAACATGTTTTTGGATAAAAATAGGTTTCCAACTGAAAATATAAATGAAGTATTATTCTCTTAAAAATATTTTCAAAAGAATATATGAACTAAATAGTGGGAAGATGGTATTAATAATGGAAAATAATCATGAATAACTAGATAATAATAATATTAATGGTTTATTAAATAATAATAAATTGTTTACCTTCAATGGAAATCCAAATGTAAATAGTCATAAATAAAATGTGATTTTGTTGTAAACAATTGAAAAGTTCATAAAATTGAAGTGGGAATCGACCAATAAATCAATAATGTGTATCAAATATAAATCCACATAAAAACTATAAAAATATAAATAGATATTAAAATTTAATTACTCATACAGTTTTAGAATATTACTGACAATCACGAAGTAATATAACCAAATGAATATGAAATGAGTTATGAAATTCTCTACCATTTGGTAACTTTTAATTCAATGCCACTTAAATTAAATAAATAAAACTAAATAAAAATATATGTATTATAATGAATTATTCATAATATTACATTTTATGTTTAGTATATTCACCTAATAAACATAATTAGGTGCAAGACATTGGAACATGCCTCAATGGAAAAAATTGAGATGAAATTGAGAGTAAATGCATTGATTATGATTTAGTTTGATTCTAATGATCTTTAAACTCATATATAATGGTTTTAAGAATGTTTTTTATGAAAAAATACATAATCATATTGATAATATCATTTATGATCCTATTATGATATATTATCACCTATACATTATACATATTTCATTATTTTCATTTTTTCAGTTGTTATTTATTGTTTTTTCAATGTGACATGACTTGTTTTTTTCTTCATATTTAGTTCATGATTTAATCAACTCAATATTTTAAACCATTATATAAATTTCATATATATTCAGTATATTTTTATTTATATAATTCCATAATATTATAAATTGGAAATGGAAAATCCCTTTTCTTAAGACGGTAGGTCATATGTTTGCATGAACGTTGTTTCCATTCTATCGATGTATTTGAAGAAAAGAATAGTAAATAATATATATATAGTTTAATTATAGTATAATTATTAATTAATATATGATTCAACGGTTTATTATAAACATTTACAATACAATCCTTTTAAAGCATGAATGTGTCACATTACATTACGAGGTGGTAGTCCTTCATACAGACGAGCGATGAGATCGTAATCCAGAAAATAGATATCTTGAAGTTATGTGTGACATAATAATTTAAGAAGCGTATTAAAATAAATACTATCATATATATATATATAATATATAAATATTATCTCCATAAGTATTCCAAACCATGAGATGTGGTAATGATAGAAAGAATGACATCAGTTAGTTAGGAGGTAGCTTGCCGTACACATGAATGATGATTGTATGTCATGACCCGTCCCCCAGGGCCCATGCCATGACTAACCCATGCCTGAAATCCATAGGCCAAGGGCTGGAGACAAGCACCGAAAGGCGTTTTCCTAAAACTGGGAAGACATTGCCTTTATAACCTGTAAAATCACGAAACAAAGCACACAACAAGATACAAACAAAGGAAAATTGTATATCCAAAGGAGTTATGAATGTAAAAGGGGGCCGGAATACAAGCCCAACAGTAAAGGTAAAAGTATAAATGAAATACATTACAACTGAAGAAAGAGAAAAAGACAGCTACTGGATCGTTCTCTGAGGTTCATACCTGAAGGGTAGGTATAGATCTTCTCCTTAGCACTCCACGTCCACCTGTCACCTCTCCATACCGACACGTTGTATGGCCCTCCTCATGTTAATGTCCAGTCTTGGTACTCTCAGCCTTAGTCAGTGATATCTGTCATCTTCATCCAACACAACAAGGTGCGGGCATATCCCGTGCAGCGGTGAGTATAATGATACTCAGTAGGGACCCCGAGACCCTCAATGTCTCACAAAATCCACCATGGATAAATCACAAAGTATGAAATCAATAGATAAAACTACTTAGGTATATGAACATACATATACCTATGTTATCAAGTGATCCATCTCAATCATGAAGAAACATAGAGGTAATGAATGAGATCACACTAGGATTTATTCTACGGGTAGTATCCAGTAACATCCCCAGTCTCATCGTCGAACACCTTGTCTACAAGAGAACCCCTCCTCTATCGAGTATAGTGGGCCGACCATGTCACATAGAGGTTCGTCCCTTTAGCATTGGACTGTTGTAGTACTCATCTGTCGAGTATCATGTGTCTGCTATGTCACACAGTGGCGCTCCACACCGTGGGTCTGCCATGTCACACAGAGGAGATCCCCTCATGACATGCTGAGATACTCCACTGGTTGAGTACCATGGGTCCTCCACATCACACAGAGGCACTACCCATCATGGTTCTGTCGCGTCAAATAGAGGCGCTTTCTGCTGGTCCTTTCAAGTCAATCATAGTCAAGAAGTTTAGCAGTCGTCAAGTCTCAGCAAGCTACTGGGTTCCCGCACTATGGTTGCTCCTCTCCAGGAGGATATGCTCCACAGGTTACTGGTTGATACTTAAACTTCCCTGAAGTCCCATGAAGATGAACCTCAATGGTCCTCCATGCAATAGGGGTCTCAAAGTAATAGGGGGCGTGTCAATCAGACGCCCAGTCTTTGATTTATTAGCCTTTTCTTCCTGGGGGCCTGGTTTGATTTGTGCTCAATCCAACCTGAATGTTACCCCATCATAATAAAAAAATCTAGTGTGGTATACTCAAAGGTACCTCCTCGCTCCATGATTTCAAATTCCATTGAAAGTTCATCAAACGGACGTCCGGTTCCAATGTTATGGCCAAAAGAAGAAAATAGATCGTAGTGGGTCCGGGTCTGGTCTGACCCGGCCCGCTGGGTTCGGCCTGGTAGTCCACGAGGGGTCGCGAGAGATTGGTTGTGGATGGTGTGAGGCCGAAGGGTGACCTAGCCGGGGAGGCTCAGCCTGGAGGGAGGAGGCCGCAGGGCGGCTCGGCTGGAGCGGCTCGAGGAAGTGGGGCTGCTCGGCCGGAACGGATCGAGGCCATGGGTGGTTCAGCCAGAGTATCTCTGGGCCACGGGGCAGAGTGTCCGGAGCGACTCGGGGCCACGGGCAGTTCGGCCGGAGCAGCTCGGGGCCGCAGTGAAGCTGGGCCGAAGCGGACTAGGGCCGCAGGTGGTTCGACCGCAGTGGCTCGGGGTTGCGGTGGCTTGGCCGGAGCGGCTTAGCTGTGGGTGGCTCAGATGGAGCAGCTTATAGGGTGGTGGGCGGTTCGACCGGGGCGGCTCGGAAGGCTGCGGGCGGTGCGGCTTGGGGGACGGAAGCGACGGCTCGGCTGACGGCGGTGGCGGCTCCGCCCGGTCGGTGGCAGTGTCTTGGCCCGAATGACGGTGGCTCGGCGGATGGTGATGACCTATCGTCCCGGTCGGCAGTGGCTATGGGTAGTGTGGCAGGGTCGCGGGTGGTAGAGCCGCGAGGCACAGTGGTCGTGGGTTTCACGGAGTGGCTCGACCGTGGGGGTGATGTGAGGTCGCAGAGTTCGCGAGGCGGTGGTGGCCACGTGGCGGTGTCGTTGCGTCATCGCCTTTATCGCGTTCAACCCCAAAAATCATCCCATGATTTGCGAAGGGGTCGGGCCATGTTTGTTTGGCTCGTACACTCCACGTTAGGGTGGTAGCATATGGCTCAACAAAAACATTAAGAATAGTTTCATGCTTTACAACTTCGCACAATGATTTATTCCCAATCCCAAAAAAGGATTCAGGGGAAGAATATGGGAAAAGTATTCATACACAAATAAACCCCAACCTTGTTCGTTGACAGAGATCTCGAGGGAGGAGATGACATTGTTGTGAGGGAAAGATGACCGTCGATTGAAGACGTCCCACACTGAAGGATATCCCGAGGAATAAAGTTGAAGTCGTGTGATGGCATTATTCATTGGAGATATTTCCCCTAATTATCCAAAGCTCTCCCCTTTGACACCCCTTTTCCCTAATTCCACCAAAATGGAAATTTATCCAACTTCATAATTTATGTTTTTAAATTACATTTTGTTGGATCAATTTCAAAATGGTTTAATTAATTAATTGATGGGTGGCATTATAAATTATGGGGAGGGTTGGAATAATTATGTTGGGAGCTCAAGACAATTCTCCCCACTTAATAGTGAGTTCAAGAGGTTTTAAACTTAGGTGGTCCTCACCACCATAAACTCTCAAGGGAGGTTAGGCTCGGTGGTCCTTCTTCCATAACCTATCATGGGATGTTTTAGTTGCGGTGGTACCCACCTATGAGATATCCACATGGGTGGTTACAACAAATAAAATAAAAAGTGTATCTATTTTATTTTATTATTTCCATGAAAAACACAAAAATTAACAATCACCCTCAACCAAATGTCGTCGAGGTGAAAGTCTTCTTAAGAGAATAACAACATTTGGAGTTCAACAGTGCCCTCAGATTTCAATTCTGAGCACTAGTTGAAAAGTAAGAAAAATATGCTTTCTCGATTACTGAATGTACCAAAACAAAAGTTTAGAAATTCATTTTGGGCACTCCGAGCCTCGGAATCTCGCGCCGTCAATTTTTTGCGTACTCATAAAATTTCCATATATTTAAAAAAAATTTCATGGAAATCTTAGGTCATTACATTGTATATCCAATTTTATGGAAGTGAGTGATGTTATTGGACAAAAAAATAACATAAAAACTATTAAAACATGTAATATAATAATGTTATTATATAATCATAACATAATAAAACCTGATGAAGGTATATAAGGAAATAAAATTAAAACCCTTTTAGAATAACATAACCTCTTCTTTGGGTATCCTCATTGATATTGAAATAAAAACATCAATGGATTTATTTCTTCCCAAGATAAGGATTTTATGATTATGTGATTGAATTTGGGATGTAAATTTGGAAGATAATTTCCATAAAATTATATTGTAAGGTGTGAGGAATGGGTAGATTGAAGAAATTTTTATAAGTGGGGTGGGAGGAAAACATGTACATTTTAGAAATTAGGAATTACACCCAGGTTTTTTACATTTTAGGTGGCTACCATAATGAACAAAACATGATAATAGAAATGTTACATTTAAAATATCTCTATAAAATGGGTTGTGGAATATATTTTAGTTCATGCTTCTCCTTTTTAATAATAATTAGACCCTTGGTAAAAACATTTTTCACTTAATCAATGTGATTAATTTTAGCTCTTTTCCCAAATCACAAAGATCAGAAATTAAGTTTTAATTATTAAATATTAAAAAATGTTTAATATTTTAAAAATGGAATGAATTTTTAGATATTCAATTCCAATCAAGAAAAAATAAATATAAAATTAATCCCATAGATTTGATGATTAAGACTGCTTTTAATGGTAAGAATTTCAAAAGTATAATATGTTTTTTCATATCTTAAGTTAATATAAAAGTGATTAAAATGAATTAAGTTGGATTAAGAGATTTTTTATTGATTTTTTTGTCTTTAAGAGAAATTCAAAATATAATTTTACATTATAAATTATTTACATAAAAAGAATCTTACAATTAAAATTTTGTATTTCTCACTATTCATCAAAAATGAAACCCATAAAAATCCAAAAAATCAACTCAAGATAATATTGAAATTCAAATATAATAATTGAGTTATATTTTTTAAAATTAAATATTTATAATTGTTAAAATTTAATTTTTAAATAAGTTCTCCAATAAAAGGAAATGTAAATACCTTAAGAAAAAGTACTACTTTCAGGCATAAAATTGCATGTGTTATCAACACATGAATATTAAATGGATTTTAAAAATGTAATATTATTTTAATTATTATATAATGTTTAAATTTCGTAATTATTATTCACTAATTATAAATAGATTATTTATTAGGATAAAATTCCATTCCCATATAAAAATTGGGTTTTTAATAATTATTTTATATTCCATTAGTTTTTATGTTTAATTAGAATTAATTTGTACCCTACTAATTCAAAACCATATATTAATGAGGTATTTTAAACAACATAAAATATCCAATTTAACATCAATAAGATAATTTTCATTTTAAATAATAAAATTACCAGTATTCCGTAAATCACAGTCTTCAATGTAATGCAAGCCAATGAAAAAACATGACATTGTGTGCAATGAAACTGTCTAAGTATTTTTTCAATTAAAATATATAGACTATATAGAATATTGGTCTTCATTAAATAATTGTATTGAGAAAGTTTCCTTGATGGTCCGAAAATAAGTTTATCCAAAATATTAGTTAAATAATATATTTTTATTATTTTATAATTTAAAAAAAATATAATTACTTCATATTGTTTATTAATTATTAATGATTTCTTGATGACATATATTCAATCTCATGTTATTCTAGAGAATAAATTCCAAGATAAATATTTAAAATATATTTACTTTCTATCTTTCTATATACAATTTTTTAATTTATTTATTGGTAAATATTGAAAATAATATTTATATATTATATAAATAGTCATTATTCAAAGCCCTATATATATTATGGAGTAATTAGAGGCTAATTAAAATGGAATAAGGAAAAAATAATATTTGTTCATGAGTACTTTTTAAATAATATTTATCTTTTTTCAAACTTTTATCATATGAAAAGAAATATTATTATTATTATTATTATTATTATTATTATTATTTCCATCAGTGTATATAAGTATTAAATGAATTATAATGTGAACTGGTGAAATTTTTTATTTCAAACCCCAATGGTATATATTCTAAATTATATTATTTACACAAGAGACCCAATTTATTTTTTTGGTGCATAAAATGAAATCCAAAGAATCATCTTATAGCACTAGTGAAATACTTACCCCACGAATTCATCCATGAATAGAGATAGATCTTCTTACACCATCCACTCTAGATTCCACAAAGATATGAGAGATTCCTTTGGATGTGATTCGTAAAGTGACTAAAAGAAAAATACTCTAGCATTATGATTTTTTGTGCTGAAAATTAGAGATTCCTACTCCAACGTTATGATATTTTTGCAACATGTGTGGATCATAGCTATAGGGAGTCAATTTATATTAATATATGGAAATTATGTAATCACATAGATCCAATAGTGACCTAGGGTTGACATTCATGGACATTAAATCTTGTTAGAAGAATATTAATTACATTACATAGACACGTGATAGAGGGTCATAATAGTTTATAGAATATTGAATGTTGGAACATAATATTCTAATTTGGTGAAAGATCATAAATGATTCCCACAATTATCTTCCCATTTAGTAATCATCATATTAATAGCCTACATAAAAAATTTGTTCGCAACCTATGAAATGGATATGTAAGAAAGGGTGAGATCATAATCTCAGTAAGGGTAAAAATGTGATATATGTAATCATAACATGAACATAAGGTAATGATAGCATGAGAAAAAAAATGAAATCCATACCCTGCATATAAAAGATCATAAACACGAATCATTGGATAATGATTGAGAGTTCATACTACTTGAATTATAAGAGAATCAAAGAATATGATCCATGATAATATAACATATATATAAGAAATTGATTTTTCTACATACAAATAAGCATAGAAAATAATTGTCATATGATTCGTGGTTTACTACAATGTATTTCCTAGACAACAAAGTCATTTATTGCACCAGATCACGCCTCACACTACATGAAAATCTAATTAGTATTGTTTTTTTATTACTAACATTTTCCAAAGGCACAAATTAATTTATTAATTTTTCTTAAAAATGTTATTAAATGTGTTGTCACAAAATTAGTGAAGCTCATAAACATCGATAATTTAGAAATGTTTATAACATCTCTTATTCATGGGATTATAAAAATAGATAAATTGGAGACATTTATAAAAATTTATATAAGGGACACCCCATTTAAAAATGTTTGTAAAAATCATTGGTAAATAAACGTTGCTGAATTAGTGATGTTTATAAAAATCAATATTTAGAAAAACTAATTTACTAACATTTTTAAGAATCATCAATAAATAAATTTCATTTAATCATACATAATTTACTAATGTTTTTTATAAATTATACTTGAATGTTGATTTCTCTTTTAAATAAATCATAAAATTTCTAGTAACATTTATTTAAATCATGAATTAATTTTTATGGATTCTCTTACTTCGCTCCCGTCACTAGTTACCTCACCAAGAACCATGACCCTTCCCATTAACTACTTCATCCAACCTAGATCCCCTCCCAAACACAGCTCGCTTCCCCCTCCAAATCATTTTCCATCCTTCTCGCCCACACTAATTTTCCTGTGTAACACACTAAAATTCTAATGTATGAACTTTATATGTGATAACGCATATCACACGCATCAGTATACAAGTAAGGAATTATAATACCTCATGAAACTAGAATATATTTAATATTTTAAATAAAATAAATCTATGATATATCTTATAATGAGAATTATATTTAGTTATCATTCATCACAAACATCAACCAGATTATTTAAATCACTTTTGCGACACACACAAACAAGTTTTATCAAACAAAAATATATTATTAAAGTATTATTTTTAAAAATAATAAAACATAACCGATCTATTAAATGATTTTTTATAAATAATAATAACTAACTAATTAAAATATATGGGTTACGATAATATAAAATGAATTCATTTGTAATAAATTAATTAGAAATGAATATGAAATCTAATTGAATATAAAGTAAAATATGATTATTTTCTTGCACATAAAGATATTTTAACATAAAAAAATAAATTATATTAAATAACTCTATGATATTAATTTGATATATATATTATTTAGTAAATCAAATATTGTTAATATTAATCCAATATATTTTATAATATTCTGATAAGTTTAAATCCTATATTACAAATTAAAAACCATATTTTTATATAGATAAATTGTTTCCCTTTAATAGATAACACATTTATAATCCAATTTTAAATAATTTATAAATATAATATAACATAATGAACATAATATTTGAATGAAAAACATAAAAAATTTGATTTGTTAAACTTTTCCATATATTTCATTGAAGATTCATTTTTTAATGAACTGTGAAAAATACATGATTTTATTTCAAAAAATGATTTTTCCTTAAATATATGTGTATTGTGAAATTTTGTAAAATATTGGTTTTAAGGTTTAGTTAAAGTATTTATTTAACAATTAAACCAATTTAGGTCACTTGAATCAATTTTACATTCAAATTGACTAAAAATATAGAGATCATTCCTATGTTTATACTTTAAAATATGGAATCGTCATCCCGTTTAGGGGATTACATTTAAGTTAATTTATTTATATTCTATGAGTTTAATTTAGGAAAAATAATTCCATATTTGGAATTATTATAATATAAAATTTCTAATATGGTAAACAATGTTTTGGAAAAAAATATTAGTGATTGTAATTAAAACTAATTACAATAATTAATGTAAAATAAATCCTAGTAATAGACTACAGTTTAATCATAAGGACCCAAATAACCTATAAAGATTTACAAGATACATTGGATATCCATATTTATACAATATAAATCCATGTATATAATTGGGTCAATTATTTGAGACACTTTTAATGTTAAAATTTTCTATGAAATTTATTTTTGAAAATATTACAAGAGCACCACGCCTCCTCCACTATAAAAAGAATATCTTCACTCTTCCTCACACCTTTAAAGAAAAATTATATTGAATATTATCTAAAAAATAAATTTTAAACATCCATACTCTAGTCCTAGAAGCCAATAATTCATAATAAATCAATCCAAGGAAGATTTTAAATATAATCCAAAGGAGGTTACATGATTAATAGGTATTCTATTTAACTTAGATCAATAGTTTTATTTCCATTCTATAACTAATAATATATTTTTATTTTATGATTGTATGAAAAAAACTATATAATATATATACTAGGATGTTTTTATGTTATGGTTTATGGCTTCTCATACACAAACATCTTTATACTGGGTAACAAACTTTTTGTTACTTATGTACAATGAACTTCAAACTATCAAAACGATGGTTGTTAATTTTTACGTTTTAACCTCTAATGGTTTCCATCTTGATGAAATATATATTTATATATAATATATATTATATTTATAGTTTATTTATTCTTCTATTTTTTATTTATAACCAATCTTTATGCTTTCCTTCTATGATAATTATGATAATTTATTTTAAGTAATTGTGTACTACTGCCCCCTCAATGTGATGTGACTCGTTTTGGCCATACATGCAATTTATAAATGTTAGTATTAGTAAATCGATGAATGATTTATACTATATATATAATATAGAAATGAAAATATAAATATCATTTACTTTTCATTCATATAAAATACAAAATTGAAATGATTGTAGTGTTAATGCGTACATATGGGATACCATCTGCATGAATGATGCTTTCCATTTTCTATATCCAATTATTATAAATTATTATAAATTCATATATAAATAATCAATATGATATATTATTAATGATTTAAATTATAGATATGATGATATCATTATCTATGTAAAAGGAACAACAACTAAATTGTCAAAATATACATGAGAAAACTATGAAACTAAATCCTGAAATAGTGAATATAGTGAAATATTATTAACAAATAGGGGATAAGATTTTATGATAAGATGATACATGATATTTAAAACCATATTATGGTTTTGTTATAGGTGATGAAAATATTTTTAACCATAATAAAATATAATAAATACAACACAATAACAATATGGTTAAGGTATTGGATTCTTATCTTACTTTTATTTTTGTGAGGCATACTTCATATACTCCACTTACTTATTTTTGGTAGTGTATCTAATACCCCTTTTATATAATATATCACAAATAATTTTTCTTCATGGTATGAAAAAAATTCCTTTATTGGGATTATGATTTGAATAGTTCATGTGGTTTGGAAAACTTTGGGATGATAAAGATTATTTTCATCAAAATTATTTTTAATTATTATCTATGAAATCTCACTTCATTTCATGATTGTTACATTTCTCTTGAAATACTCACTTTTTTGTAATAATTTTCTCGACTAAATTAAATTAAATATATATAATCTCAAAAAATGTATATTATTATTTCATAAATCGTATATCATTTTACATATGGGGTTCAATATAATAGTTATTTGATTAACTATCTAATTATTGGAAAATATGTATCTTCTAATAAATTCAAATACATATTGATAAGTAACATTGTTTATAAAATATATAAGTAATTCATTGGACTTGAAATACATGTTATGGAGAATATTTAAGGAAATAATTATTAGTTTGGTACCTATTAATTCTAGACCCTTGATTCATTAGTAGTCTCATGAGATAAATTAGTTATCCATATCAAAATATTTTAATCAGTCTCTTGATGGAAAAGGTATCATTTTCTTGGGAAACATGTTCACAGATAATAAATAATTTCCTTTATTTATAATTTAATTTTTATTTATCCATAATATATTTCATGAAATATTTATGGATTCATTGTATTTTCAGTTCATTGATTTAATGGAATGTGTTTCTAGTTATGTTACCTTTATTTATTTACATTGCCTTATCTAGTTATTTGAATGGAATTGTGTTATTAATTATTTACATTTACATATAAATTTTTTCTCATTTATTAATTATTTATTCATATTTACATTCCATTACTGGGAATTTGATCTCACCCTTGTTCTACCTCCTTTCCTAATGGTATGAAGATGAATCCTTTGAATAATCTTTTAAAGAGGTTGTTTATCTCTTTTTATTATTTATCATGTTTGTATATCTTATTTCTAAATTTATTATGGGTATCATGTATGTAATTGGCCTCATCAATAATACTAAAATAATTATTCATTTTGTATTTTATTCTTATAATCATTCCAAAATAATAAAATAATTCACTAACTCCATGATTTTGGGGTATAGGTGTTAGATTTTGTATCAAATAATGTTTAAAATCATCCTTAGACACATCATTTAGAAGAAAATATATTATGGAACACAAACCTATTATATAATTTGAGGATAAGTATATAAAAAAATCTTATATTTTTTGTAATGTTGAAATTATGTTGGTATTAATAGAATTATATCCATATATGGATATTACAAGTGGTTGTTCCTTTGGAACATATGTACCTTAGAGTAAAAACTCTATCAATGTGTGTTTGGCCTCACTTAGAGTAGACTAGTACACAAACACATGCATTACTATACACCTGGTTTGATAGTCCCAAGATATATGCTTATGATTATTCACATTTTTTACCTACCATTATGAAGGATTTTAAAGTAATGATTTCCCCAATGTCAGTAATGTTTATGATTCTGGGATTTATGATGCATAAATTTTAGTGATATTCTATACCAAATTTAGAGTTATAAAATGTTCATAATTTTATGAAATAATCCTTTATATTAATTTTTTAGAAATGAGACCTAGAATGATGAATGATTTCAATAATCTAAGAGAATGTTGTGATTTCTCTATGAAAGAAACCAATAAAACTGTAATTGGAACTTGGATAATCATGGAAATTTCAGATAAAATTAACTAGGTTTTAAAAAATTACCTTTCCCAAATTCAGAAACCTATTAATATAAGAGAATATCCAATTATGGATCACTTTATATGGTTTAACCCCCGTAGTTTAGTGGTATTACTTAACCAATTTTAGCTGAGAAATGGATTATGTTTCTGGAGAAGCTATTTACGACATTGGAATGTAGTGAATATGAATAGGTTAAACTTGAGGTCTATTCTCTCCAAGGTGATGTTGATCAGTGATGGTCTATTATCCATAATACATGTGGGGAATAATAAACTAAACTCATGGAATAGTGGATATTTAAGGATACATTCTTCAATAAATAGTTCCCTTGTGATCAAGAAATAAAGATGAAAATGGTGCTCATTAAAACAATGTAAAATGAAAAAGAGAGTTTTGAATATTATGAAGATACCTTACAATTTTATCTATGTATAACAGGGATTATATATGAAACACATATTTCAATATTGATTATTTAATTGAACATCTTAATCCATATATCAAAGGGGAACTGGTCTCCCAAAATATTTCATCATATTAACAAAGTGTTTTTTGTTCCATCATGATGGAGAAATAATTTTATACAATAAATATATTCAAGGAATTCCAAGATAAGAAGATGCAGTTTGGGAACCAGGAAAAAGGAAATGAATCAAATATGAATAATAGATAAAATTATTTCTCCAAATGTGATAAATGTGGAAATATTCACCCTCGTAAATGCTTGAAGGGATTGGGAGTTTGTTATAACTGAAAATAAAAGTGTCACAAGAATCATGAATGTAAGAGAATGAAATAGATCATGATGTGTAATGGTAAAATTGTAAATATTTATGAAACTATAAAACATAAATTCAAAAATTTCATTGAAATATACCTCCGAAGAAGATAGCGTATCAAGGTCCAAATATATTATTGGCAAAACTAAAGTGGAATGAGTTATGTGATTAAATATTTCAGATCTAAGAGATATGTTGTAAAAGTATTTTTTTATCATATGATTAATGACATATATGATTATTTTTGTATACTACTTTTACAATAATGATTTTTGATTATATGCTGAATGGTACCAAGAAATATTATTTATTATAATGCTAAAAAATTTAGAGAATAACTTATTAATTGAAAAAACCCTTAAAATGTTCTTGGTGTTGAGATAATGATGAATAAATATCTAATTTGGATAGGTGTTGACTACCATGGAACTAATTAATGATTTCATGACAAAAGGTTTATTCTATCATTGATGGAGTTTACACCAATTTTAAATTTATGGGACATATCTAATAAAATATGGTTTGCCTAAGGAATAAGAATGAATGTATGTTCCTAGTAAATTATTAAGGTAATTAATGTTATTACAACATTTCAAATGAATAAATGGTTAATGTTTTCACATATTCATAAGGTGATAATTTTTTGTGTTTCTTGTTTATTAATTGATAATTATATGTTAATTTTTGGAAATTTAATGACCTTCTTTCTTACGTGTTGGATCATAATATTTCAAAAATATTAACTGCTAAAAAATGGTTTATCAATTGGTTATATTTTAGAGGTTAATGTATTAATTTTCTATAAGATACATCATGTGATATTATTTTAGAAATAAACATTTCAAGAAAAAATAATCATATATTTACTTATTTCTAAATATAGTCAATAAATTACTTGAAAGTGTTTTAAACAAAAAATATTCCTAATACCTTAATTTTTTAATCCTATGATCTTCTATATAATCACAGATTAATGTTATTAAGGTCCTCAACATTCCATTGATAATTCAATTTTATATGATTCATGACATCAACAACTCCCAATAAATAC
Source organism: Viscum album (assembly GCA_963277665.1). Taxonomy (NCBI): domain Eukaryota; kingdom Viridiplantae; phylum Streptophyta; class Magnoliopsida; order Santalales; family Viscaceae; genus Viscum; species Viscum album. Next base: position 1,631,347,919 of record OY728150.1, read on the forward strand.
CTATTATTTTCATTCATGTACGTATATCTATATTCAACTAATTTTATCACACATATTGACTTAGATATATAATTTTCAATGAGACCATTGTACATACCATTCTCTATTTTCAATAGGATTTTTTTTATGATCTTCTCTCATTGTATGGCATTTCAACATATGAAATATCAAACAATTTATTACCATGATCCAGTTTAAATTGTGATGATTTAATTTAATTTAGGTGGTGAGAATATAACAAAGTAAACTTTTAAAGAACATTATATTTGATAGTGTGTATCCCATGAATCACCAAGAATGTAAGAGAATATAATACCCCAATAAATTTAAATATATTTAATACATTAAATAAAATAAATATATGAAATATCATTCAATTAATGTTATACAGAGAGAGGGTACATAGCACAAAACAACAAGTTTCCTAAAAACGACTTTTGTTACACGTACGACTGAGTTTTACCGAATAAAAATATTTTATGAAAATATTTATATTTATTATAATAAGGCATAATCATGCCAATAATTTTTTTTAAAAAAATTATAGACTAACTTATGAAAATATATTATTTATAAAAATTTTAAATGAATTCACTGGTTACAAATTAATTAGAATTCAATATAAAAAGTAAATGAAGATAAAGGAAAATATTATTATTTTATGATCAAAATGTAGTTATACCATTAGAAATTAAATTAATTAAAATTATAGATTGTTAAAAATTTTATATACATATATATTATATATTCAATAAAATATTTTTTATATTGATCCAATATATTTGAAAGGCTATAGATAAGAATAATTACAACATTATATATAAAATTTAATATCTTAATAAATGTATTATTTATATTTTTAATGGATAACTCATTTTAATTCCAATTTTTGATATATAATAATAAAAATTAGGTTTGGATGAATTTTAGGTAGTTTTTTATGAAGATTTTTTTTCAATGAACTATATTATATACTAATTTTTATTTCAAAAATGATTTTTCATCATAATTAAATATTAGGAAAAATAGTGATTCAGATTACTAGTAATGTTAAATTATATCATATATTTTTTCAACTAATCTATTTTAGGTCATTAGAACCTATTTTAAATTGAAGTTGAATATAAAAATATAGAAATCATTTAGATGTTTTTATTTTAAAACCCTGCATTGTCGTCTCGTCTACGATTCTAAATTTAAATTAATTTCAACCACTTATATGGTTTGAATATTGAAAATAGAATTCAATATTTTGAACCAGAATAATTTATTATTTCTTATATGTTAAATTATTTTTTGACCAAAAATATTAGTGAATGTAATTATAATTATTAATGACGATTAAGGTAGAATTTAGCTTAATAATGGACTAAACTTTAATCTTAATAGAACAAATGCCCTCTAAACATGTACAAATGAAATTTTATAGAAATATTATGACCATATTTTCCATTTTATATTATTGGGTTCATTATTGGAGCCACTTGGAATTTGATAAACTTGTAAGGGATACCATTATATAAATATTATAAGAGTGTCACTCCACCACAATAAATGGCCTCATCGGTTTTCACTTTCTAACACCTCCCTAGAAACTTTATGTCAACCAATATCTTCCAAAAAAATATCTCCCTAACAGTATTCCCCTAATCCTAGAATCCTTACATTGGGCATTAATCCATCCCTGTAAGAAATTTTTACAAAAAAAAAAGTTACCTGATTATGTGGTAACATATTTCATTAAGTTTTATAAGTTTATTTCCATTATCAAACCCCTAAACAATTATTATTCAATGATTGTATAAAATAAAAGTTTATTAAATATAATTTGATGTTTTTATGCTATGGTTGAAACCTACATGTTCACACTCTTCCATGTAATTGGTTATGAACATAATGTTTCTGTGTAGATCAAACTACTAACTCACGAAATGTTTATTGTTCATGTTTATTTAACCAAATCACCTGGTGGACATGCTAATAGAATATATATTTATAAATGATATATATGATATTTATAATTTCTTTATTCTTATTTAATTTTTATTTAGAACATATCATTATTCCTTCCATCTTGTTAAAATTATATAATTTCATTTGAGGATGTATGGACTACCACCCCCTCAAAAGTATGTGACTCGTTCATGCCATCCATGGAAGGTATAAAAGATGGTATTCATAAATATAAGTAAAATATATAACTTAAATACGATACTAAAATTATAATATACATATTATTTAATTTTTATTCTTATTAAATTTTTAAATGAAATGAAATATGCAATCATGAGTATGTACGGTCTACCCTCTCTATGAATGATGCATTCCATTTACCGGATCTAATTATAATATATTATTCTAAATAAAAATACACAAATAATATATGATAAAAAAAATCATGTTTTACACTATGTAGATGATGATAACCAAATATATGAAAGAGGAAAAAAATAAGACGTCAAAACATACATGATAAAATTAGGCAATTAACACCCGAAATATTGAAAATAATGAAAGGTTTTTATCAAATGGGTAACAATATATAATAATAATATGATATATGATATTAAAAATTTGATTATGGTTCTATTGTAAGTTATTAAACTATTTTGTAAAACTATATAAGTGGATAAATAGCACACAAAATAAGGAAGGTTAATTCAAGGGATTATTCTCTTAGTTTTCTTTCCATGAGGCATAAGCTGTTACACCGCTTAATTTTTTTGTGTAGTTTATATAATGACCCTTTTAAAAATAAAATCATGAATAATTTTTCTTCAGGTAATGTAAAACATTTTTTGTGGGGATTTTTATTTAAAATTTTCAATTTGTATGTGAAATTTATGGATTTTTAATGATTATTTTCCTAAAAAATGTTATAAATTATTATCTTTGAAATCGTAATTCTTTTTTTTTATTTTTAACATTATATTGAAAAATTAACTCTATTGTAATCATTTTTCACCAAAAATTACCTTGAATATCCATTTTCTTATAAAATAGATATTCTTATTTACTAAAATGTATATTTTTTTACATACAATGTTCACATTGACACTTATTTGATTAATTAGGTAGTTATAGAAATATATGTATATTCAATTCAATAGAGATACATTTTGATAACATAAATTTTTAATACAATATATAATGAATTATTTCAACAAAAATATATGATATGGGGACCATTTATGGAAGTACAATTTAAAGAAATTACATCTTAAGAAAAGTATAACTGAATAAAAGTAAAGCAGCTACTGGGTCGTCCTCTGGGGTTCCTACCTGAAGGGTAGGTACAGATGTTCTCCTCCGCACTCCACGTCCGTTCGTCCACTCTGTGTACTGTCACACTAAGTGGTCCATCTCTAGGTACTGTCCAGTCCTGCTAATATCCTCCACAGTTAGTGTTATCCTCCATCTACAACCAACACAATGAGGTGCGGGCATAGACCGTGGAGGGATGAGGATAATGATACTCAGTAGGGACCCCGATACCCTTAAGGTCTCACAACATCCAACAAGGATAACCACAATGTAAAGAATAAAAAAAAACCCTTACATAGATATATTCCCATAAATATACCTAAGTTATCTAGTAACCCATCTCAATCCTTAGGTAAACACAAAAGTCACTGACTCTGCTCAAATCAGGATTTCATTCTTGGGGTAGTAGCAAATTACATCAACAGTCAAACTGTTGGAATCTCAGCTGATGGTGTACTCCCCCTATATAGAGTACAGTGGGCATTCCGCATCACACAGAGGTTCTTCCCACCTTCCTAGACTACTGTGGTACTCCTCCTATCTAGTCTTGTGAGTCTGATGCGCTCACACAGAGGCGCTCCCCAATGCGGGTTTGCCGCGCTCATATAGAGGCACTCCCCCTCATATCCAGCTAAGGTACTCCTCCTATCAAGTACCATGGGTCTGCCGTGTCACACAAGGGTGCTCCCCACTGTGGGTCTGCAGCGCTCACATAGAGATGCTCCCCACTGGGCTAGTCTAAACACTACGAGTCGAAAGGTAAGTAGTCATCAGGTCTTAGCCAGCTACTATGTTTTAGTACTCCGCTCGCTCGTCTCCGGGAGGATCCGTTATATGAGCTTTGGGCCGACACTACACCAATCAGGAAAACCACAAAAAAGTATCTCAATTTTCTGCCTTGTCATAGGGATCTCAACGCAACAGATGGCGTGTCAATCAGACGCCCGGTCTATGAGTTATTAGAATTTCTATTCGAGGGGCCTGGTTGGGTTTTTGGTTGAAACCAAACCAATCATATCCCAACTATGTACAAACCTCATGTGGGTTATGCCTTATTAAGCATCTTACTATAATATTTCTATCACTATAGACGGTTCGTCGATCAGACACTCGTAGCCCACGATATGGGCGAAAAGGTGAAAACATACCAAAGAGGGTCCGGGTCCGGTCTGACCAGGGTCCGGACCGGAGTCCGACTCGGCCATGGGTCTGACCCCGTCGAAAGGGGAGACCCATCCCAAGGGTGATTCACGGCCCGAGGGTGCGACCCGGCCCAAGGGCGGCCTGGCCCGATGGCTGCCCTAAGGGCGGGCATCCCCATGGCCTGGCAGGCTAGCGGTCTGCGTGGCCTGGCTGGCTGGCGGTCCGCGTGGCCCGGCCGGCCGGCGACCTGCATGGCCCGGCCGGCCGGAAAACCGCATGGCCCGGCCAGCCGGTGACCCACGTGGCCTGGCCAGCGGGTGGCCTGTGTGGCCCGGCTGGCTAGGGGCCCGGCTGGCATGACTGGCCACATGGGGGGGGGGGTGGGTGTCGTGCCCCCTGCTTGTCGAAAGGGAACCGACACTAAGCGCAGGTTCGGAAGCCATGATACCCAGGACGATCTCGCATTGTCTGGACCACCGAAAACTGGCCCAACTCCAGCCACCCTTGCTCCTCCGCTGTGGCCTGGAATGACCGCGTCCACTTGCTCCTCCGCATAGCGCGATGATGCCACGCCTCCTCCGCCGCGTCCTGGCCTGGCAACGGCCCCCTGCTCCTCCGCCAGGCACGACGGTGCCACGCCCTTCTGGAACCCAGGGGCCTTACGCCGTCAGTTTCCTTCATGGTCGGCCAGACGCCGACTGCCGCTGCTCTACACCAAGGTCATCAACAAATGAGGTGAAACAAAAGGGGTGGATCTGGCCGTGTTCGTACGGCCCGAGACTTCCACGTTATGGTGATAACAATTGGCAAAACACAATCCAAGATTTGTGTATTGAAGGATGAAAACAATTTCAAACGTAAAATCCACTACCTTGTATTTTTTGATCGTTGATGAGGTCACGAAAATGTGGGTGTCGATTCTTCAATGTCAGAAAAAGAAGAAGATATCCGTCGTTGGTGGCTGAGCGTTCGAAGGTGACGAAATCGAAGATGGCGTCGTCAGCGTTCTTCAAGGACATCGCTCCCTCCTTTGTTCTAGTTGAAGAAGGATGAAGGTGTTCATCGTTCTTCATTGGCAGAAGAGGAGTTATTCGCTGCTCTTACAACTCCTCTCCCAAATGCTCCACCAAATGAATAGATGCCAACCAAAATGAAATAATAGATTCGTCTTATATTTAATAGTAGGAATGAATTTAAAAGATTTCAAATTTAATTAATTAATGTTCCATTAATTAATTCAAGTGGAGTGTCACTTTAATGAGGGGAGTTCAAGAGTTTCCCCCCACTTATGGTTAGTTCAAGGAGTTAAGAAGCTCAGGTGGTCCCCACCTTAATTATCCTCCCAAGGGAGGTTATGCTCGGGTGGGCCCCAACACCATAACCTATCATTGAAGGTTTGGGTGTGGTGGCCCCCACCTCCAACCTCCACTTGGAGATTTTAACTGCAAAAATAAATATAAGATACACTTATTTTAATTTAACATTATTCTTAAAAACTCCAAAAACTAACTTCCATTCTCAACCAGCTGTCATCGAGGTGAAAGTCTTCCTAAGAGAATACCGGCGATGCGAGTTCAACGGTGCCCTCAGATTTCAATTCTAAGAAACTGTTCGAATGATATAAAATCTGCCTCGCGTGTTTACTGAACTTACCTGAAAAAAACTTCATAAATTGATTTCGGGCACACCGGACCCCAGAATCAAGGGCCATAAATTTTTGTGGACTCGTAAAAATACCATGAATTTAAGAAAAAAAATTCCACAGAATTTCTGGGTCTTTACCCCAATTCTATGAAATAGAACCAAACTTTTCAAATTTTAATTTCTCCTTTCACTATAAAAGAAGTTGAAAATTAATTATTATTTGTACAAATGGATAATGTTTTCATTCATGAGATACTCTTTCCTAGTAATAATTTGGAATTATGAATCAAGAAAGAATTATAAAAATGAAGAATATTTTGTATCCCTTTTATAATTAGTGTCTCTTATTCTCCAATATCAGGTACATAATCCTTGTACATTCTCATTTGTTATTGGATTTCTCTACATCCTACATTAATGGATATATTAGATTAATTTTATACTTTCACCAATGTTTTATTTTTTGAAATTATAATATATAGTTTTTATCATGTTACATGTGATAGATTTGACACTATTTAGTATAAAAATATAATCTCCATTTTAATCACCGCATAAAACATCAATTTTTTGGGGAGTAATTAACTATTTTTGCTATTCGAAAATATTCACTCTTGAATTTTTCTAACATTTATTTTCACTATAATTTATCAATATATGTACAAGAAAATTGTCAAATAATTATTTATATAAACTTCATTATATTTTATTCTCCACATCATATGTTGCTAATTTTAATCAATCATTATAGGCATACATTAATGATAGTCTGAAATAACTTCCATAATAATAAAAATTTTCAATATGTTAACAACATATCTATCATGGGAAATTATCTCACTCCCACCAACCAATTTTATAAACATGAAGCACATTTGTCCCAAAATAAATTTCTATGATATGGATTCATGTATTAATCTATAAATAGATCTCTCCAAGTTAATTTTTTATTAGAATTTTATATTATAAAAAACCATTTTTGGTAACATATTATATATATAGTCTATAATTATCCCTCATTAGATGGGGATTTTGACATTCAATTCCTAAGATAAGTATCAATGAATGTTGTTTTTTGAATGTCGAATTCTAATCAATATAAGAATGTTTATTAGGAGTAACCAATAAAACCATATTGGCATCATGATTGTAATCCATAGAAACATTTTATATGGGTTAAAAACAAAAACTCTGCATTAATAAGATAAATATCAAAAATGAAAACATGATTTTTTATGTTGAATCATATTGAAGAATTTATATTCAATTTTAAATTTTCATATTTTTAGATACTACATCATGTCATATTTATTACACTTAAGTAATAATATCTTTTATATCTTGATGATCATAAAACCATATCACATTCATTTTATCATTCTAATTTAGTATGTGTCTCTTCAACCATAATTTTCCATGATCTTAGGTGGAACTTGTTCCCATAAAAACCATTTTTCCATCCCTAGACTAAGATTTTTCCAAGTGTATCAATCTCCAAATATCCAAAATATATATGAGAATCACCATATAGAAATGCATTCTTTCCCTTTGGTAGACTATTATATCCAATAGATTTATATTATATCCTTGTAAATTATAATAAAATTACTGGAGATGAAATTTTTGTATTTTACATTATATTTTTATTAACTTATACTTAACAAAATGTTTCATAAAAAACAATAATGACGAAAAAGTGGATTTATTTCATATTATAACTCATATGATATTCATTTTTCATTATAATAGAAATATGGATAAGGGATATCACTGCTATATAGTGGAATTTATCAAAATGGAGAATTAGATTATTAAAACACATATCAATCACACCATAGATCATCCTTTTAATACAATCATGGTTATGATGTGAATTAAAAAATGCAGGTTTATATATTATTCAACTATATATTTTTTGAATCACTGAATTATAAGGTAAAATATACTCTGATTATCCATTCCATAGGATCTAAAATCTTTTACTATTTGTATTAATTTTAAATCTAAGAATTATTAAAAAATTACTAAATTATATAATGATGTGAAATAATTTTACATATAACAAATCTATATAACATTTCTATTTTTTATACTAAAAAACTTGAATCATTTTCACTTACCTGTATTTATAAATTATTGTTTTAAAAAAAAAATTATATTGAAGTGGTTTAGTAATAATTTTATTTTCATCTGCAGAGATACCATCCACCCTATTGGGTATATTTTTTCCTACTAGTTTTAGGTTCACATGAAAATAATTATCTATCCATATAATTGTCTTATTATTATATTATTCAACCTTTATTTTCAATGATTTGTGTAATACTACACATAAATGTTTGATGTAACAAAATAAAATTCTTTTTATAATAATTTGATGTCTTATTTTTTATTGAAAAAAATAAGATATTTTTTTTGTTTCTCTCAAAAATTAATTATAGATTCACAATAATAAAACCACTAAGAAATTAAATGTTGTGTATTTCTCAATCACATTAATAAAACACCATAATTTTTTTTTTCAAGTACATTTTTATTTCTTTTATAAAGGAATAATAGTAGGCCAAAAATTATATATAATAATTAAGATATAAAATAAAAATATTACATGTTATTCTTATTATTCTTAAGGTATAAGAATCTCATTTATTCTTAATAAATTTATTTCAATTACACTTCTAGTGAACTATCTATTAATATGAAATTTAAATTGACTAATATTCATTTACCACCCTTTAAATACTTATACTCTATGAATGAAATTTTTAATGATCTATTGAATTTGAATAATTCATGTGTTTTCAACAATTATTTCATGTTTTTCTCCATAATGGTTGAGGAATTATATTACCACAAACAATTATCTATATGGGATGGAATAGCCAAATGATTCCTATATAGATCATCCAATAATTCATGTTATAATTATTGATGAATATAGAGAACCTGTTATGAAAGGATGATAATATGACATTAATTTATAATTTATTATCCATAAATAAACCTCACCTCATTAACTAATCAATACACTCAAATATATTGAAGGACATATATATATATAGTTATATGTCGTATTGTTTTCTGTGGTGTAGATTACTTATAACCTTGAATATATTAATATTCTCTTTCTCTTAAATAAGTTCCATGAGATTCATTTCCAGGGTGTGGGAATACATATATTTATTTTTCATCATCATCTATTTGGATATTTCTTATAGAATGAGGTAGTAATCATAAGAATGATCCTCCAAGAATCTACAATGTGCATCATTTTCTCCATTACATTCATGGTTATATGGTTGAATATGAATAGAGGACTACATTATATAATAAAACTTTCCCACTACATTTTAAGTATTTGAAGGCCTATAAAACTCTTGTAAATTTTTGATGATGTTGACATTGTCTATATTTATAAATGATTACAACGATTTTTTGGTATTAATTTTAATTTGATAAAAAAGGGAATTTTTATTTTCATATTTATTACTAATTACTAGATAGGAAAAAATTTCTAATCATAAATATTTCCAAATATTATATTCAAAAACAATTATCAATCCATAATAGATTTTTAAAACTCGGTCATGAAAATATCCTCTAATAACTGTCATTGTAGAATAATTTATGTCTCCCCCACAACTCAATGAGATTCATTGTAAGATTTATGATTTCAGACTACATTAACTCTCAACACCATGGCCTCTTGTGTGAAATCCCCACATATAAAAATTATATTGATGATTTAATCATTGATTTACTTTAAAATTACACCCATATATATATATATATATAATTTTCATTAAATCCAAGTAATGATTATTTGATTCACTACTCATGTTATTACTCTCTAATAGGAGGAGGAACCATCAAGTAAGTCTATCGACCACATCATCTAATTTTTTTCTTCAAACATATGTGAAATAAGGAATTTGTAATAATATATAAATTGAGGTTATTCAATGTATTCTCCTATAATTAATTCCACTTCAATTTAGCATGCATGTTCTATGTAATTGTACTCATAACATAACCATTAATTAAATAGAGAAAATCAAATGTGCAGTAATCATATTATATTAATTTACAATCATTTAAAATTTAACATGTTCATATTAATTTTAGGTGTTCAAGAAAATTTTAAACCATGAAAAAGTAAATAAAGTTGATGGGATCTTGGATTTTTTATAAGGTTTGGTTCACCGAATTGTAATATACTAGCCTATAAACTATCTATAAATCATAGTTAATTGAAAATATGAGTTTTAGTGCCCATAATTTCCAATGTATATGTATCTTTTTTGGAACTTCTCCACATCTGAACATGGAATGTGACTTCTTTCATCATCTTCTTAAATGATAAATTCTCAAAAGAAGGTGAGGAGATCTTAGAAATGCAAAATTACTATAATTAAAATCACCCATGGAATAAAAAAATTATATATATAATTAGAACATTAGAAAATTTGTAAACCATCATTTTTAATTATTTATTTCTAACCAAGAACCTATTGGAATAATTAATTAAAGAAAATAAAACATTCCCCATATACAGTATCAAGTCTCGCTCAGGATCATTCCCCATAGGATGTGTAGGCATCTGGTGTTAGAACCTATTATGGTGTCTACTATTTGTATAAAAAACATAAAAAATATTCTTATTATATTAATCTATCATTACTAGTCATGGGTTTTCATTAACCCAATCGTTTGAGGGGATAAATATTCACATAGTCAGAATAGTCACCTAATACCCAATATTTCCTTTCATGTTTTAATTTTTTTCTTTTAGATTAAACCTTGTATCCTTTTTTAATTAGTTTCATTTCACAAGGACATTCATTATCTATAATATTTTTGTAAACTCCATGTTGAATGAAATTTCATTCCCACCCCATTACATTTAATCAGTGTCCAACCATCACACACACAAGTGTTAGATACCTCCATAATAAATAAATAAATATAAACATAGAAAAAGTTTTTTATGATAAAAAACCCTATTTCTTTCAATCCTTGTATCACCATAACTCAACCATCTAATCTTGGATTGAGGAATCCTCAGTGGTACATAGACCATTATGGCACCCTATACTTGAATTATTGAAAACATAATTTTAAATATACCAAAAGATAACGTGATTTATTTGATAACAATTAATAGTATTGGGGGAACTATGTAAGTGATAAACCTATAAAATTAATTTTTAATTGGGTTGAATTTCATGGCATTTTCAACAGTGAAGTTCTAATAGGTTATCAATATTAAGTTCATTTGTGGTTTAGTTAATTATGATATATAATATTAAAATTCTTCAATGTTTTATTTTGAACATGAATGTGTTCCACTCATGACATGTGATCATTAGATGAACGAATGAATTCATGAAACCTCTAGATAATCCACATAAACACAAAAAATGTATGATTTTGGTATCAATAATTGATTTTATTTTTCTTGTTAAAATTATCAATTACATGTTTAATGATTTGATGATCGACTCTACAATGTTACATTGATCATGGAAGAAGAAATATGATCAAGATTCCTCAAATAGATCTTTCTCTCACTATGATGTGGTAGAAATGATAATGGAGGTCTCAAATTCTTTGGATGAATATTACCAAGATTTAGGCCTCTCCCTAATTTATATAGTAAAGTTTGAACGCAATGAAATTACACTTTCACCCCCATTTGTTTCTAATAATAAAAATAACCCATAAATGATATTTACAAAATATTAAATGTTTCATATTGGTTATAGGTATCTTTTCACAAATGAATAAAATTAAAATAATATTATTTTAAAAAATAAAAGTCAATAGGTTGTGCCATTTCTCCCATAAATACTTAACAAAAATTGAATATTAACTAATAATTTATAAAATATATACATTTAATTCACATAATAATTATTTAATATAGAGAGTAAAAAAATACGACTCTTATTATTATGAACTTGAATAATATTGAATTTATTTATTTTATTCAATCATTTAAACATGTACATAACATAACCCATCTGTGAGGACAATCATATCCCAAACACATTTTTTCTAGAATATTCTAGAGTTTGGAGTATTCTATGTTTGCAAACATCTAATATCCTTCAATGATTGAAATTAGTCATACTCAAATACCAAGATCATTATATAGAAACACATCATGTTATTTAATAAGGTAATATTTATTCATATAAATCACTACTTCCTATGATCATACACTTTGTAATACAATCTCTTAATCTTGTAATATATTATAATGAAGGAAACCTATTTTATGTCACAAGTTTATATTAATTATTTATTCTTTATTAGAATATAATAGATATACATAAATGCATCTACCTTGTAATTTTTTTTAATGAAGGTATTTCCTTCCATATGAAATTATCTCAAGATATATTTTCATTTATGTTATTAAAAATCATATCATAATCACTCTATCAGGGATATATCACACATGAATCACCCAGTAAAATATACATCACCAAAATAAAAATTTTATTGTTTCCATATTGTATCAATGTTTGTAATCAAATGATAAAAATTAAATGTGACCTCAATTCAAGAGAACAATACAGACTTTCCTATAAAGGAATATCCAATGACACCCAAAGCATGTCTTGTTTCTATTAGCAGTTCAATTCACATGATCTATATTTGTCAATGTAAATATTCAAAATTATTAATAATAATTATCAATTATTATAAGCCCCAAACACTAGGTAGTTAAATATCATTGGTGTCCTGTCAGAATGATATATCTAAACTACATGAAATATATTAACGATTTCATTAATAATATCATGATGTTCACACTAGTTCTCTAAAAATCTAATATAACCTTTTTATATGGAAAATAATCTTTTTTCAATACCATGTATGTAGGGTATGTTGAAGTATTGACACTATTATGGTAAAATAACACAATGAATTAATCCTTTCAAAAATGATTATGTAATAAAAATATACATCACATATTGGGTTTATGAACCCACTTTTAAAGTACACTGTCCTCTTATGTTTCATTATTTTTTATGAGTATATATATATAAACACAATGTCTGAGATTCTATCTTCTCACATAAGTTATTTATTATTATCCACACTGAATTTCATTATCTCCCTGATCCTTAAGCTATTTTCCAGTATCAAATAATATTATTGGAAATCTTGAGTAATTTCATATACACTATTTTTTATATTATAAATTCAATAACTGTTTTTCATAGATAAAACACTATTATAATTCAACATATGCCTCTTCCTTAGTTTATTCATTTATAAATGATATGTTTACTTTCAATTGAAAAAACTATATAATTAGTTTGAGAAAAAATTTCAATTAACATTTAAATCATTTCATAATTTGTGATAGGAGAAAAACTAAAACAAATTCCTATGAGCAAAATTTGATAGAAACATTCTATATAAAAAACCTATGATACTTCATCAATATGATTGAGATCATTTCTAAAAACCCACATTTCCTTGATTACATTAATTTCTTTGGGACATGGAACTAGTTTCCCAATTTCATTTTTCTTTATTTGATTCTTCTATTCTTTCATCATTGATATAGAATCCTCATATTGTGTTTACTTTTTTAACCTTCTAGGATCATCTAGATAAAACAAGAATGTACAAATGAAATTATTGAACATCATATGGACTACTCATTGATGTTTCCATATCTATATATATTTTCAATATTAAAAAATTTATTAGTACTTTGAAACAGAGTGCATAATTTCTTTTGTTGTTTCTCATTACATGAAATTTTATAATCATAATGATAGTTATGAAAAATTTCAGAACCATTTAAATATATACCATCCCTTAAAAAATTACTATTATTTTATAAAATATAATTATTAATATGGAGTGACATTTATGAATAATATTTACATTCCAACACAATAAATTATATATCTAAAAAACATTTCCATGATTCTTATTTTTACACTATTTTAATATTAATAAAAGTATATATCAATAAAATATTCCATCCCCATCCTTTCCCAAGAAATTTCATAGTTATCATCATTTGATATTGATGTGAAATGAGTTTCCAAAAATCATAAATCGAGTTATGAATATATATTTTAAAAAACATATCTCATTATATGTATTTGAATAATATAGTCTGTGTGTGAAATTATTTAGAATTTAAATTAACTATATAGTGTATAGACACTTAAATAATTTTAATCTGTTTTGATATGATGATATGATCAATATAATTTCCATTTAACTATAATTTTATACTCATATACTCAATTGTTTTTTAGGGGGTAACATGAAGAATTAAACCCTTGACATATTTATTCTTTTTTAAGACATTTCTAAAATATTCTATTATAATTTTTTCATTTGAAATTTGGAAGATAAATTATTACAATATATCACATTTTATTGCCACAAACATTCCAAAGATCTTATATATCTCAATATCAGGTGAGTTACTCTATTTAAGAGTGATATAATCCATATGAGTAAAATAATAATTCAATTTATTGATGTACATGTCTCTATTGGTTGACATCATGATGATACCAAAACACATATATAAGTGTATACAAAAAGAGAGGTTTCTTTTCCTTGATATCCACATATTTTTTAATCTTATTCTGGATTATTACATTTTCAATATGATTCACAAGTATTATGTCATTCATGATTTTTTTTAATTTTTTCTTCAAATATTCATATATAAAAATTCATTGAGATATTATTTTTCAAGAGGTAAATTATTATATACCAAATGATTTTCTTTAAATTTATGCCAGCACAACAAGAAAATTGATCATAAGAAATCAAAAATATCTTTCCATTATATTAATCTCCAATCATTTTAATTATACCATCCATAAATACTCTTATGAAACATCAAATTCATGTGAAATATTAGTGAATTACCATTTTCATGAATTATAGAGACACATAAGATGTAATGACTGGGTTCTTCAATAAATAGAACATTTCTATATTCATTTATTATCACATAAATTTTTGAACAACAAAAATCATTAATATTAAATAATATATCATTTATGAAAGTATTATCTCCTCAATTAAACATTAAGATAACATTCTTGAGAATTTTTTTATTAGTCATTTGTAAAGAGGTAGAAATATCATGTATTTAATGATTTTTTCATTTTTTTATATTATAATCCACCTCAACCACAAAATAATTTTCAAAATAATTTTTTTATTAAAATATGTGGAGTTATCAATAATTATTTATGGAACTATTTTCATGATGAGATAATTATTTAATGTATTTCTAAGTAGATCAGACCTCCAACAACATTCTATAAGTGAAATAATAAAGTGTTAAAAAATTTTACCCTCTCTTTTATATGTTTTTATGTAACACCCCGACCCCAGCTACCCAGAGCCGGTGCATTACTTCGTAACATTGGCATGATCACAAAAGATCAAGTCTCGAAAGACCGATTAGTTTAGTAGCCTTGGAAACACTAGATACATTCGTAAATGTTACATTAAATCATAAAGTAAAAAAACTACAATAACAAAGTCTTCATAGTCCACACTCATCCTCTTCTGACTATCCCTGCAAGTCATTCCTAAAATACTTCTTCACATCCTGGAAAATATTAAAACATTGAAAGGGGTGAGCTCAGATGCTCAGTAAGGATAACAATATTGCAGAAGCATTCATAAATAAACATAAACATTTTAGGCAATGTATAACTAAAACAAAAGCCTTTTAAACTTGAACATCAACATAATATGGAAAAAGTAAAATGAGATAATGCCATTAACTTCTTCACATGGATATTCTACTGGTCGAATAATCACATGCAATATCAATAACCACTTTCATAATGATGGAATGCATAATGCCAGACTATCATAACCACGTAGTCAAGGCCTCGTGCCAAGACCACAAATAAGATTTTTTCAAGGCCTCGTGCCAAGACACTAGTTTGTCTCATGAGACCTGCCGATGCATCGAGGAGCTATAGTGGGCTCCACCCGTCACTTATTAAGTCCAATGCATTCCTCATATGAATAGGTTTAAACATATCATAAACCATAACATAATCGTATCACATAAAAAATGCATAAAGGAAACATAACATTTCCACATTTCAATCACAATATTGTCAATACAACACATTGATATAATAAAAACTCTTTCAAAACGATTTTCAATACCAAAATAAAAGCAAGTTAAAACTTTGTATTTATTTTTCATTAAAAAAAAGGTGATGGCTTGTAGAGGAAGCTGAAACACAAATAATGGTCACGGCGGCGGAGAAGTCGTTGTCGCCACATAAGTACGGAAAGGAAAACATTCCCTTTTTTTCGTTTAGTAAAATGCTTCGTATAAAAAAGATTCATTTTGAATAAACGTAAAAGTCAAAGGGGTTTATACACCGTATAAAAGAAAGTTGTGTATAAAATAAAATATGCCTCAATGAAAGGAGATTGAGACGAAGTACCATACAAAGATCATTTTTAAAATAAAATAGATATACTATGTGTATTCACTATAAGTACACATAAATAAAGTACAAATACAAGATATGACATAATAATATAATTACATAATTTGAAAGTAGGAGATTAACCCAAAGAATGGAAATTGGGTTAAGAAATTCCCTTACCTCGTGTCCGACTTGACTCAACCATTCTTTAACCTCCTGAATAATAAACTAGAGTTAATATATACCTTATTAAGAACCATTTTTAATTTCATTATCCTTTTTATATCACTTATTACAATGTTATGAATATTATGTAATTATTTAAGTTAATAACGGTCGTTTTGTCGATCTCTGTTACTTGAGTCAACAATAAATTTCTTATAATTACAAGTTGTTTATGTGGTAGAATATCCATTATCTCCAGAATTATATTCATGATTTAGATGTCATATATATCATATATATCCAGTATATACATTCATTTATAATATTACGTAACATTTAGAGGTAATAAATGAAATGCACCGTTCATGGAGACGGTAAGCCGTACGTACGCATGGACGCTACTTTCATTTCTATTTCATATTTAATGGAATGAAATCATAATGATATAAGTGTATAATATAATTCCAGTATAATATAGTGTATAATAACATTTACTCCATCCTTTATACACCCCACATATGGCATTAACGATTCAAATCACTTTGAGGGGGCGGTAGTCCGCACTTCCTAAAATGAAATTATCGAGTTTTACCCATAATGGAAATCATAAATTATGCCATAAATGAGAAATACAGAAGCATAAGTAAAACATAAACATATTATATATCATATATAAAAATAGTGACATCTTAATGGCCACTTTTGAAGGTGTTATATGAGTGTTGAACAATCATCGTTTCGTGAGGCAGAAATTCGTCATCCACAGAAACCGTATGTTCTTTAACCATTAGATGTAGGTGTGTGTAAGTGTAGCTCTAATAATTCACATAACAACATCCTAGTATATTGAGGATACTGGTTTTGTTACAAAAGAAATGAATAAAAAGAGTTTAGGGGGTTGGAGAAGAAAAATAATACAAAACAACATTAGTAAAGACATTACCTCAAAATCGGGTAACTCTTTTTGATTTGAGCCAAAGGATTCCTTGGGAAGAGTTATGCCCAAAGTGAGGCTTCTAGGAGTAAGAGAGGGAAGTTGGGAGATTATTTGGGCAGAGGTTGGCCGAGCCAAATGGCTTGAAAGTGTAAATGAGGTGGGAGAGGTGGGGGCCTTTTATAAGTGGAGAGGAGGGGCACTTTTGGAATGATTGAAATGTTACATTATTTCACAATGATTTTCGGATTATAAAGGTCCCACACTTATATAATTCGAGGCTAAGGTGATAAGGTTTCGAAATCTCCTCATCCAATAGGCTTTGGACAAGTGTAAGCCTTGGATTTTGCATTATCTTCCCATTTTATTAAAATCGTTAAATAATGAGGTCATCGCTGCATCATAATGATGTCATAAATAATTTAATTTATTTAATGTCTAAAAATTATAAAAAAAATACTATGATGTATGAAATCTTTTTATATTTCTAATGAATATTTATAGTCAAAATTTGGACTTGTGTAACCCCACTTGAAAACTGTTTTAGTAAAATAACTCATGTTTGTGTCAATTTAATTTTAACATTAAATAAATATATATTAATGTCATTTTCCAACTAAAGTGGCTCCATGGGGTCCCCAAGTTGACCCATGGGTTGTCTTGGTCGGCCATGACTCATCCAATAGGATTAGGACAAGTGTCAAGCTCATATCATATTATTAAAACATTGTTTTTACCTTAAACTACACTAATTACCTCTAATCGCGATTAAGAACTTAAAAGTTACTATTCACCAAAAAATTATTTTAATCTCATCGAACCACATTTTACTTCTTAATTACAACCATGTATGTCGGATTTTTGAAAATCAAAACACAGAAGTGGTAATATTTCATTTAAATGAAAAATCAGTTATTTAACTACCACTTAGTGGTTTCACTATTCATCAAAAATTGAAGTTTTTCAGAATAAGGCCAAAATTTCACCCTAAGCTATAATTGATATTCCGAATTCAAAAATGATGTCTATTTTACAAAATTCCAAACATATAATTTGCATTAATTAATTTTATAATTAATTCCCGCTGTCACGACAAATAGCGTGTTTTTAAGAAACAATTTATATCAAAAGATTGGCAATTGTTTATGTCCAATTTCAATGTTAAATTAATTCTAATGACCACCATTGGATAAAATTGTAAAAATATATTCTAATTATACTTTAAAACCACTAAATAGTATAATTTATCACTATAAATTATTTTGATTAAAAAATTTGTTTTTAAGTATTTTTCACTATTCATAAAAAATTAGAAGTTCTCAGAAAAATACTAAAAATTCATCATAGGCTAATTTCGATATTCCTAATCCAAAAATGAAGTCCATTTTGAAATATAAAATTTCTATAATTTTAAAAAGTGGTTATTACTATTCATAACGGCTACTTTGATTAGTCGCGGTGTTTTAGAACTCGAAGTTGCGTACAATGCAAGCTATTGCATTATTGAATGAGAAGCGTATTGTGGAAGCTCGGGGTGTTACATTCTCCCCTCCTTCAATAAATTGCGTCCTCGAAATTTGAAATTTTTCTTTGAAAATAAAAGTTTGAAAAGAGAAAATACCTTTGAGGAAAACCCACATCGGAAATAAGGTTAATAAATATATAACATTAAAAGAAAGCAAGATAAGTACAAAGGTCACCCGATATAGCCCATTCTAGGATAATATGAAAATATGGATATGGAAGAAAAACAAACCATTAAGGTCTGATGGAGAGTTATAGAAAACAGGATTAGGAGAATGTTTAACCATAAGAAAATCACAAACTTGTGATTGGTTAAACGGTCATTGAATCCCCAGTTGGAAAAGTTAACCGACAACATTTTTGTTTTAAGTTACCTTTTATAATGTTGACGAATTTATTTAGGAGATTTACTAAGAACGTAAGGGAATATACGTACTTGTTATGTATACTTTCATTCGTTAATAATTTTTTACCACAAACCCAACTTTTACTCCAAATGGTAACGGAACTCAAAAATATTTTATTTATCCTAATTGTATAAGGTTCCAAATGTTAACACATACCATTTAGATTAGTAAAACTATTTTGTAATAACCAGGGACTTCCTGTAGGCTAGTGGTAGGAAATAAAGGCTTGTCGCACTATGGTTGTGGGTTCGATTCCTGCAGCTTTGTCCGACGCGACGGGTTATGCCCCACCCTGCAGGTTGTCCTTTTCCTAAAAATATAGTACTATACTATTCCAAAAATAATCTTCATAAATGTTTTAACCTTAAACAATACTATCCAAAGATCAACTTAATCCATTCCAACCTTAATAGTTATCCAAAACACCTCTGTCCAGACTTTCTCTAAAAGGTCTCTTAATTCCAAAATCACTTTCTCCGTATCAGAACCATATTATGGTTTATCTTTCTCTCAACCATATATTTTCCAAAACTTTAACCTACTATGGAGTCACTTTTCTTGGTTCCACACAATCTCAAGTCCTAGATGAAATAGTACTGCAGTACAATCCTTATATACTCCATAATTATTATAACAAGTACATCATTGATACAACACTCAAATTACAAAATTCTTTAATAACAACATAAGAACTCTAATCATTACTCCTCATCTGTGGTAGTATCATAACTTGATTATTATCCAATAACATAATTTGGGGCATACTCTGATGATTTGAGCATTGGTTTGCGTAGTGTCCCCACTCCTTGCAGATGAAGCATTGTACATTTGAAACCGTTTTCTTACCCTTGCAGCCACGCACTCGGTGTCCTTTTTCTCCACACTTATAACAAACTCCCATTCCCTTCAGGAAAATTCCAAGGTGTTTCTTCCCACAGTTATCACATATTGGAAAATTCTTCTTTTCCCTCGTCCCTTTATCCATCATTCTCTCTTCCATCCTTTTCTTCTCTTTCATCCCTTCAAATCCATAAGACTCAGAGAATTCTCTACTTATCTTACTAACACATGATACTATTTCTTCATATGTTGATAACACATGGGAGAATATTTCCCTTCTAAATGTTGGCTTAATACCATGAAAGATATGATCCTTCTTACTCTTTGGATCATACGTATTGATGGAGTTCACATTCCTTCTACTGGGCGCCATTTCTATACAATGCCATAAACTAGGTTAGTTTATGAATCGAAATACATAATTCCATACTTACTTAACCTAAATTGAACTATTTATGGATATAATCCATAATCATAAAAAGGTTTTCTTTGAGGAAGTATATACTCATAACCGTTCATGGTGGTTTGTAAAGAAAACGAGAATTATCCTAAGCATATCCCCCGGGAGTGTCGTAACCAAGAGTGCAGCAAGGCCCGTAGTTGTGCACCAGTTCCCGTTCAAGTCTAGCTCAAAGCGGTGTTTTCGGGTTTTACCCCTAGGTACATCTGTGACAGAGCCGCCTCTACCTGCTCGTATCCAGACATGGATGTATTGCTCGGAAAACTCATAACATCTCTATAATACCAAAATTCTAGGAAGTTCTTCTATACTAATCCTCAAAGTCTATCTTTGGGCTATGTGCTCTAATCGGAGTTTATCTAAATCTAGCTTCCAAGGTTAGTACTAAACTGCCTCTGATACCAACTGTAACACCCCGACCCCAGCTACCCAGAGCCGGTGCATTACTTCGTAACATTGTCATGATCACAAAAGATCAAGTCTCGAAAGACCGATTAGTTTAGTAGCCTTGGAAACACTAGATACATTCGTAAACGTTACATTACATCATAAAGTAAAAAAACTACAATAACAAAGTCTTCATAGTCCACACTCATATCCTCTTCTGACTATCCCTGCAGGTCATTCATAAAATACTTCTTCACATCCTGGAAAATATTAAAACATTGAAAGGGGTGAGCTCAGATGCTCAGTAAGGATAACAATATTGCGGAAGCATTCATAAATAAACATAAACATTTTAGGCAATGTATAACTAAAACAAAAGCCCTTTAAACTTGAACATCAACATAATATGGCAAAAGTAAAATGAGATAATGCCATTCACTTCTTCACATGGATATTCTACTGGTCGAATAATCACATGCAATATCAATAACCACTTTCATAATGATGGAATGCATAATGCCAGACTATCATAACCACGTAGTCAAGGCCTCGTGCCAAGACCACAAATAAGATTTTGTCAAGGCCACATGCCAAGACACTAGTTTGTCTCATGAGACCTGCCGATGCATCGAGGAGCTATAGCGGGCTCCACCCGTCACTTATTAAGTCTAATGCATTCCTCATATGAATAAGTTTAAACATATCATAAACCATAACATAATCGTATCACATAAAACATGCATAAAGGAAACATTACATTTCCACATTTCAATCACAAGATTGTCAATACAACACATTGATATAATAAAAACGCTTTCAAAACGATTTTCAATACCAAAATAAAAGCAAGTTAAAACTTTGTATTTATTTTTCATTAAAAAAAGGTGATGGCTTGTAGAGGAATCCGAAACACAAATAATGGTCACGGCAGCGGAGAAGTCATTGTCGCCGCATAAGTATGGAAATGAAAACATTACCTTTTTTTCGTTTAGTAAAATGCTTCGTATAAAAAAGATTCATTTTGAATAAACGTAAAAGTCAAAGGGGCTTATACACCGTATAAAAGAAAGTTGTGTATAAAATAAAATATGCCTCAATGAAAGGAGATTGAGACGAAGTACCATACAAAGATCATTTTTAAAATAAAATAGATATACTATGTGTATTCACTATAAGTACACATAAATAAAGTACAAATACATGATATGACATAATAATATAATGACATAATTTGAAAGTAGGAGATTAACCCAAAGAATGGAAATTGGGTTAAGAAATTCCCTTACCTCGTGTCCGACTTGACTCAACCGTTCTTTAACCTCCTGAATAATAAACTAGAGTTAATATATACCTTATTAAGAACCATTTTTAATTTCATTATCCTTTTTATATCACTTATTACAATGTTATGAACATTATGTAATTATTTAAGTTAATAACGGTCGTTTTGTCGATCTTTGTTACTTGAGTCAACAATAAATTTCTTATAATTACAAGTTGTTTATGTGGTAGAATATCCATTATCTCCAGAATTATATTAATGATTTAGATTTCATATATATCATATATATCCAGTATATACATTCATTTATAATATTACGTAACATTTAGAGGTAAGAAATGAAATGCACCGTTCATGGAGACGGTAAGCCGTACGTACGCATGAACGCTACTTTCATTTCTATTTCATATTTAATGGAATGAAATCATAATGATATAAGTGTATAATATAATTCCAGTATAATATAGTGTATAATACCATTTACTCCATCCTTTATACATCCCACATATGGCATTAACGATTCAAATCACTTTGAGGGGGCGGTAGTCCGCACTTCCTAAAATGAAATTATCGCGTTTTACCCATAATGGAAATCATAAAGTATGCCATAAATGAGAAATACAGAAGCATAAGTAAAACATAAACATATTATATATAATATATAAAAATAGTGACATCTTAATGGCCACCTTTGAAGGTGTTATATGAGTGTTGAACAATCATCGTTTCGTGATGCAGAAATTCACCATCCACAGAAACCGTATGTTCTTTAACCATTAGATGTAGGTGTGTGTAAGTGTAGCTAGAATCCTTCATATAACAACATCATAGTATATTGAGGATACTGGTGTTGTTACAAAAGAAATGAATAAAAAGAGTTTAGGGGGTTGGAGAAGAAAAATAATACAAAACAACATTAGAAAAGACATTACCTCAAAATCGGGTAACTCTTTTTGATTTGAGCCAAAGGCTTCCTTGGGAAGAGTTCTGCCCAAAGTGAGGCTTCTAGGAGTAAGAGAGGGAATTTGGGAGATTATTTGGGCAGAGGTTGTCCAAGCCAAATGGCTTGAAGGTGTAAATGAGGTGGGAGAGGTGGGGGACTTTTATAAGTGGAGAGGAGGGGCACTTTTGGAATGATTGAAATGTTACATTATTTCACAATGCTTTTAGGATTCTAAAGGTCCCAAACTTATATAATTCGAGTCTAAGGTGATAAGGTTTCGAAATCTCCTCATCCAATAGGATTTGGACAAGTGTAAGCCTTGTATTTTTCATTATCTTCCCATTTTATTAAAATCGTTAAATAATGAGGTCATCGCTGCATCATAATGATGTCATAAATAATTTAATTTATTTAATGTCTAAAAATTATAAAAAAAATACTATGATGTAGGAAATATTTTTATCTTTCTAATTAATATTTATAGTCAAAATTTGGACTTGTCTAACCCCACTTGAAAACTGTTTTAGTAAAATAACTCATGTTTGTGTCAATTTAATTTTAACATTAAATAAATATATATTAATGTCATTTTCCAACTAAAGTGGATCCATGGGGTCCCCAAGTTGACCCATGGGTTGTCTTGGTCTGCCATGACTCATCCAATAGGAGTAGGACAAGTGTCAAGCTCATATCATATTATTAAAACATTGTTTTTACCTTAAACTACACTAATTACCTCTAATCGCGATTAAGAACTTAAAAGTTACTATTCACCAAAAAATTATTTTAATCTCATTGAACCACATTTTACTTCTTAATGAAAACCATGCATGTCGGAATTTTGAAAATCAAAACACAGAAGTGGTAATATTTCATTTAAATGAAAAATCAGTTATTTAACTACCACTTAGTGGTTTCACTATTCATCAAAAATTGAAGTTTTTTAGAATAAGGCCAAAATTTCACGCTAAGCTATAATTGATATTCCGAATTCAAAAATGATGTCTATTTTACAAAATTCCAAACATATAAGTTGCATTAATTAATTTTATAATTAATTCCCGCTGTCACGACAAATAGCGTGTTTTTAAGAAACAATTTATATCAAAAGATTAGCAATTGTTTATGTCCAATTTCAATGTTAAATTAATTCTAATGACCGCCATTGGATAAAATTGTAAAAATATATTCTAATTATACTTTAAAACCACTAAATAGTATAATTTATCACTATAAATTATTTTGATTAAAAAAGTTGTTTTTAAGTATTTTTCACTATTCATAAAAAATTAGAAGTTCTCAGAAAAATACTAAAAATTCATCATAGGCTAATTTCGATATTCCGAATCCAAAAATGAAGTCCATTTTGAAATATAAAATTTCTATAATTTTAAAAAGTGGTTATTACTATTCATAACGGCTACTTTGATTAGTCGCGGTGTTTTAGAACTCGAAGTTGCGTACAATGCAAGCTATTGCATTTTTGAATGAGAAGCGTATCGTGGAAGCTCGGGGTGTTACATTTTATAGTATCCCACTTGTAACATTGATATCATTCCCAGATTATTTTTCAGTAAAAATATAATTAGTTTGTAAACGATTTTAAAAATCATAGTGGAATTAAATATATAGAAATTATAAGACAAAAATATTTCAATAGAGAAAAATATCACCATGGTTTACACAATTTCATAAAAATATGTAGATTATTTTATTTTCAATTTAAAATATAGTTTATCAAATCATCATCCTCATAATTAGAGTAATCCATGTGAATTTTATATTTTCCCTTTTTTTCCAATACTCTTATTATTTGATACATAAAATATTTTTAGATTACTGAACTACTTTTATAATAAGTAATGGTTGTCTTCTCCATCAAGGCTGGTGTGACTACCATATTGCATTTCTTATTATATATTCTATTATTATTTTTTAAATATTAAGTATCCCAAACATTTTTTTGTAACATGTGAATATACACATGCAATATGGTACCATTTTAATATTTCATTTAACTTTAATAGCATTCTAATATTTCATCCATAATATTTTTGAACACCACAACATTTTATTTTTAAATCATTTCTAATCATCAACTTACATTACCTAAGGTGAATTTACAGATTTATTCTAGTTAATAGAATTTTATTTATAAATATTATTATTATTATCCATATATTATATTATTGTATTTAATAATTCTATATTTATGGGAAATCAACTTCATTAATGATATCTTGTACTTCATAACAACTTTCTTCAATCATCTGATTTTCTTATTAAGTTTCAATCAAAATAAATGTTACGTTTTTAATTGGAAATTATTTGTTTCCACTTCATAACACATTTCCAAATTGTAATGAAATATTACAATTCATTACCTAAGAAATAATTTGATGTTTTTTGTTGTATTCTCTGGGAGGTATTGTCACAGCAGCTGCAAGACATACATCTTATGACATGGTATGGTGTTTTGATGGACATTAGTGGGGTGATGATTTTACCTTGTTTTTCAATTCAAGTTTATTGGTTTTGTGTTTAGATAGTCCCTTATAAGACTTTATTAGGGTATGGGGTCTTTGATATACCTCTATTATTATGGATGGTCAGTAATCTGGAGTCGGGGTGATGATTTTTCATCGGTGGACGTGGTTCTTGGAAGTGGTATTCAGGTCCTGTCAATTGTTTTGTTCTATGTTGGTTCCTTGAAGAGAAGTAAGTGGGGGGATTTCAGTTGATGTGTTCGATAATTTTATTTGTTGTTTGATTTTTGATTTGGATTATGGAAATGGATTTTTGTTTGTTTGTGTTGGGTTTTTATGCTGAGTTTGGGAGCTTCATGAGATGGATCTATAACTTGTTGATGAAGGTTCTCTGGTACTCTGATTTTGATTGGAGTAGGGAAGACCTGGGATTTTCATTATAGGGGTTGATTCATATTGATAGTGATTATAATATGGATAGACTTATGCAGAAACCATTGGCAATGGATCAATCCATAGAAAACCTCAGGAGGATGGTTCATTAATTTCATAGGGTCTGAAAAACGGTAGGGAAAGATAAGTCAGATTAGAATATTATGATTTTTATTTTGGAATATTTCATGGATCAGAAATTCTACTAGGAAATGATTCATATAAGGATTCAGAGATGGTAGCTTTCACAGTGCATAGTTATTCAGATTCTAAAGATTGATAGGGTATGTCTTAGTCATCAGTTCGAGGCCCGTGCATTTCAGTAAGGGATAGCTTGCTGAGTAGACCTTTATTGGCGGATGGTTTCCATTATGATGTTAATACCGGGGATGAGAATTTCTATTATTCTTCTATTAGGAACAGATTATGTTTTTGTATTTTTTTTGAGAATTCATGTGAGGTTTCCCATTTACCTTTAAATGGGGGTTTATCAAATAAATAAATCAAAATTTAGGCCTCCGGGCCATTCATTCATTGTGAATTTCTCAACCCATATCTCAATTTTAGTCAATAATTATTTGAATTTATCAATGGTCCACTCAATCATGGCTTAATCATATATAGTGGGCATAATATTATACATATTATCCTTGATTTTCCTTACTATTATAATTTACCACCATGGAATCCAATGTAATTTATCTATAAATTCATATAGGGAAAAAATTGTTGAACTTATTTAAGGAACAAACATTTTTTTCATCATCTCCGATATAGATATACCCAAATTGAGCCTAAAATAATTTTAAATATTTCTATTTCCCTCTCATTTATTCATAATGGATATAATTGTTTCCATCCATGCTTTATCCAATGATTTTGTACCCATAACTCTAGTAAATTGATTTTTTAGGAAAAATGAGGGTAACATATTGAGAGGTCTATAAATTTATTTCATATTATTATTATCAATTAACATATATTATGTCCCTACTTCATTATAATGTACACCATGTTTAGTGATAATAAAAACATACATGTAAAGGGAGATAAAAAAATATATCATAAAAAAATTCTACAAATTGAATCCCATAAATAAAATATAATAACTCTTTCAGGGTTTATGGTATTTTATGACATTGTTGATCATCCTAATTAAAATATATATTAATAAAAATGTTAGATATATGGGAAAATGACAAGAAAAATATAAAATAAATTCAAAACAACATGTTTCTAGTATGAAAAAATTATAATATTATATACTTCTCAAATAAAAGGTGACATTATTTATAAAGAGTATGACACAATAAAGAGTCATAAGTTAGTAAATTAATGGTTACCAAAACAACAAAACTCAATTAATATATTCACATAAATGGTAATAATTATTAAATCAAAATTTTATGTTATTATGAAATTATTAGATAGATAAATAACAAACACAACCTAAGGGAAATTAAATTGTTCACCCAATATAGTTATTGATTGGTTAATACTTAGTGAACAATGGATTCAATTCTATTTTTTATATTAGTTTTTTATTATCAAAAAAATAATCATTGAAATAATATGGTGTATAAGATTAATTAAATGGAAAAAAATAAATGTTTTCATAAATTAAATAATTATTTTATACCCAACATCAAAATAACTTCATAATTTAGATGGTGTTTTCACCACCATTCTTCACCATAGTATGAGAAAAAACATCCCAAAAATGGTCGGTTGATTATTTTGAATTACTATATCCATCTAAATCTCACATTATTATATATGATACTTTTCATATGTGTAGGTTTTACATTGGTTGTTGAATTAATATAATGGTTATAATATTATGATCTGATATAAAATATTCATAAAACATCCCTTTTAAATTTATTTACATGGCCCACCAAATCCATACATCCTTCATTGTGTGATGATCTTTATAACAGAGCTGTCCATTTAAATTATTTGATATAGGTAAGCATATGACTCTGATACCCATGTTCATCATGCTGTAACTCCATTATTTTTTAAAAACAACATTTCAATAAATTTATATTATATATATATATATAATAGTGTAATAAGATCTCTATAATTCATCAAAAAAATATTTGTGGAGAAACTATTCATATTGTTGCTCAAATCATCAAAATTAAGAGGAAAAATTCATTTAAAATTATAAATTCTATGTGAAGAATTTATGAAAATTAAATCATTCTTCTAGGTGATAATTAAACTATTCTATTGTTTTAACTATAGCGTGACGTTACAATACCCATCACCATGTGATTTTATATAAATTAAGAGAAATGAATCCATTAATTCAGTCATATCTATAATAATCTTACAAACTATCCATGATAATGTTATCAATAAATACAACATGAAATAATACTCAATTACCATAATTTAATATTGTCAAGAAATATGTTATTTAAATCTTTTGTTATGAATAACATTAAAACACAGAACTATAGGATAAAACGGGATTTCTGAGAGTAATATAGTTCTTGTGTATGATCCATATTTTATTTAACCATTATAAATTGATAGAAGCATATATATGCTCTTTTACAATATAATCATGATTTATACTCAATCATCAAGACATATCACCTCATTTGATTAACATGGACTCTAGATTTTTTTTTGATGTTCATTGATCAAGTGACTACTATATAAATTTATATATATTTTGTGTAAAATAATTCTTTTTTTTTCAAAATTTTTTTGAATTATAATTATAATTAATCATCATATATGAAATGATATATCTATGAAATTAGATTAGGTTTTTGACATATTTATTAATTGGATTTAGTTTTTAAATTAAATTGGTTGTAATTTTTATTAAAAATTGGAGAAATCTGTATGTGGACAATAGAGGACGTATTTTCACTTTCTTGATTGCTTTATGTAGGTAATAACGATCATTTGTTCCTCTTTAATTTATGATATTATCAAAAAAATTCTATCGATATATTATCAACATTTAAAATTAAAATATAATAATATTTTTTTTGAAAATAAAATGACAAGATTAAACGAATTATTTAGTATATTAACTATAATTTATTTTAAATAAAAAGAAAAAATGAATTGCATTATTTTATTCAGATTAAGAATTATAATTTTACTAATTAATATATTTTTATATTAATGTTATTTATTAGTATTTGTTGAGACACATAATGAGAAGAAACTTACCTGGGTGTTTCTCTTTTTATTTACATCACTGATCATGAATAAGTATTTCACTATTTACAATTTAGAAATAGGAAATTTTTTAATATAGTTGTTCACATTATTAATAATTGTTACATTAATATAATTCATGTCAATAATTATTAATTATATAATTATTTTCTTTATTTGATAAGAGATATAGATGTTTTTGGATCATTTTCTTCTTTATTTGTATATGATAATTTCATAAAATTTGAAGGGTGAGTCTAGATTAATATAGTTTTAAATTAAGAAAGGTAATAATTTTTTAACTATAATTCTATAGATCCATTTATAAATGTGTATACATGGTTTAATATGAAATAAACCACGTAGAAACTAAATTATTCAAAGACTAAACAAGGATTATTTAATTTAATTATCTTTAGAAGGCTACCATGACAAATGATTTAAGATAAAAAAATTACAATATATTAAGTATTATTTTTTTGTTCAGTATAGGGATTTAAGTTTTATTGGATTTGACCATTTTATATGGAATACATGACTGGATGATTAGGTAATAATTATAGGAATTGAGAGTTTCCCTACTAGGAATCTTTGTGTAGTGGATTGCAGATGGGTTATTTTGGGTTACGTTCAGATTGATTCCCCATATTTTTTAAATTCAATATTTTATTATTTTATTTTAACCTTGAAATTTTAATTTTATAATGTAATTTTTTTAGTTTTCTGTTCAATACGTGGAGTCATTGTAAAATTTCATGTTATTCACTTTTTGTGGTTCCTATATGGAATTTTACTTCTATAGGGGCATATCAAAAATAATTTAAAACTAAATAATGAAATTATAATATAAATATTGGAGTTTCATTATATATTTGATTCATTATTTGGAATGTTTATTGATTTTCAGTGTGTGGATTGTTATTTTCAATGTGTCATGTAAGCTAGACATTTTCAATTTATTTTGTTGTTCCTTTGGTAAGAGTGAATTCACACTATGTGATTATTTAATCTATTATTGTTATTTAATAACATCTTATATAGTTACCCAATTTCCTTATTCTTAGGGTATTGGTTAATTGGTACCCTCACGTTACTTTCCCTAGTTATAGAATTAATGGTACAAACTTTTCACATTTTTAGTTGACATGTTTAAAGGTACACATTGGTTCCTATATTAGTGACATTGAATGAAGACTAAATTGGCCCCTTTACATGGGTATGAGATTAAATGTGTCAAAAGTTTATTAGAAATTACTAAAATGAAAACAGGATTACAAGGCCATATAGGTTCATGTATCTTCACTTCTAATATCTTATCAATGAATGTATATGAAATTTTGGATTATATGATGAATTTATCTATTATTTATTTTATTGAAATATTATTCATTCTATAGTGTTTTATAGAATATTTTTTTAAATAATATATATATTTTAATATAATTTTTTTATTTAAAAATTCTTTTAAATTCAATAAAATAGTAAATTTGTGAGTTGTGGTACTTTTTGGTTCCTATTCAATGTCCTAGTTATACAATTTATGTGAAGTTTCATAGTCTCTCACAATCAATATTTTAATTTAATTTCTATAAATTTATATATATATATATTTATGAATAATAATGGTTTTGGTGGAAATTTTATCCGTATTAATGTAGTTTGAATCTATGAATTTTGGAGCATACAATAATAGCTTAGAATAAGGAAAATTTTCAACATCCCTATTTTTATTTTATTTAATTATCTCAGTATCTGTATGTATATGTTTTATACACAAGGGATTAATTTTTCATATATTTAGTCTTTTTTAGGATTTTATTATATTCATGTATTTTAATTAATTTCATATCATTATATAGATAATCCATGTACAAAAAGTGTACATGTTATTCCATTTTTCATATTGGTTATTGAATTTTGTTATATAAATATCTAAAATTTAGATGAGTTGTGTGTTATTTTAAAGATAATATAGAATTTAATATTTTAATTATTCCATGAGGTTATGTCAATCTCTAATTAAAAAAATCATGTCCCTTGGTTATATTCAACTTCCCATGGGTATAGGGGCATGGGGTTAGTGGATGTATGGTTTAGGTTTTCAAAAGATTTATGAGAGGGGGTTAGAAATAAATATTAGACTTTGGTATTGCGTTTTAATGGAAATATTTTATATATTATGTAATATTTTTTATAAGTTATAAATAGTTTACAAATTTCCTCAACAACCTCTATAATGTTGAATCAAATCATACCTACTATTTTTTTTGAATAAGCATAGAATATAGTTTTAAATGAGGATTTTATTTTTTACTATATTGTATAATATTTTTAAACTAATGTTACTTAATTGGAATTATCTAGGATCCAATATTTGATATCATTTCATCCATCATCTAGTTTTTCAAACATTTTTCATGTGAATACAATATGTTCTAAATGTTATATGTGATTAACATTTATTAACAAAAAATTAAGTTAATCAATTCATTCCTAAATAACTCATTTGGTGAAATATAATTAGTTAACATTACAAACAAGAATTTAAAAATAAAAAAAAATTTGTACATTTTTTGTTGTGGTGAGGAACATAAATTGTAAATATGGTCTCTAACTATTAATTATTTTTGTTTCTATATTAGTTTGAGATGATTTTGATTTTTATCAATGTGTTTAATTGGAATTTTTATTTTAACTGTGTTTGAATTTTTCCATAATTGGTTATATAAATGTGAATTTAAAATAATTTTTCTAAAAAATTGATTTGAGGAAGATTTCATATTTTAGGAAATCAAGTGTTTTTAGAAATATATATAACATGTGATTTCTAAATAGATGTTAAATTTGGTATAAAATATTTTTTTGAATGGAAATATTTGTTCAAATATAATTTTTTTAACTGATATTGGCATGGAAAACCATAGGTTATTATCATATTATAAATAATTTTAAGGCAGTTATTATTATAAATAATTAGTATTTAGGGAACCCTAAGAGTCTTAGAAAATATTGGTTTGTTATAATTTTATAATTTTTAGTTTGTTTTAGTTATGGTAGTCCCATATCAAATATATGGATAATATAAAGAGATAATATAAGAATTATAGGAGTGGATTATTGATTGAGATTGGAAATATATTTTGGATTAGTAATGGGTTTGGATTTTTAAGGAATTATATTATAATGTTAGAGTTTTTATAGTGACATGTATCAAAGTTAAATCAATAAAATGAAGTATTTTATTTTTATCAAGTTATTTTGATGATAAAATCGATGAGTTTTTTCAATTACTCAATATTAACTAATAGTATTGTCTTTTTTGATTTTTGTGGAATATTTAAATGGGCGTAACTTTAGCAGGCTTCTGCTTGGTATCCAAAAGACCCAGGATCAAATTGGGGTAGGGAAAAACTTTATGGGTATGGTAGTAGTGCTGTATTAGGGCATTGTAACAGTGGAATCACTATTTCAGTGGAGGCACTATAGTATGAACTACAGTGGTGGCAGTATTATTGAATGAACTATAGCGCCTCGGGTATTATAGTAATACTATTATATAAGGGTCTCTTTGGGGAAATAAATGGGCTTTCAAGCCATGTATTCATTCAAGTTGGTCTTGGGATTTTGGGAAATGTAATGGTTCCACCTCTACCCAGTCAAAAAAGGTCTTTTAATTAAATAATAATGAGTCTTTGTCCCTAACCATTATAAAAAACAAGGGTATATAGTCAATATTTAAATTCTTTTACTTTAATTTTATATGATGGTCTAATTTTATCTACATGATTCCCTGAAAAAATACCCTTATTTATCTATGAATCTAACTAGTTGGGAATGCATAATATATTGCAGCCCTTTATGAAGTGAATCGTGTGGAATAATTATTATATACTTTTATTGAGGGTAATTATGTTCATCAAAAATTTAATATTCATATAAGATATTGTGGTTTTCTATTTTTTAAAAATTAGGAATAAATGAATTTTTTATTGGTAAATGATATTATTTTAATGATGTAGAAAACTAGTATATTTTTATGGGGGAGATAAATAATAATACCTACAACTTGACAGATTATTTTATTGTTACACATAATTATAAATTAATAATTTTAAAATTAAATTGACGTAAATTATTATATAAATTAATATAATTATCATGTAATGGTGTAATATTATGTATATATGATGATGTTATATGAATAGATTATATTTAAATATGTATATTATTATTTCTGTTACAATCGACATGTTATGATATATATATAATGTTTATGTTTATTATAATCATGATATGTATATGTATTGTAATTGTTTATTCTCAAATAGAAAGAACTATAGTCACAAGATCTTGGGAAATCTCAAGAAGAGAAGACTCTACACCAGACACAACTCAAAAAGTCGACGAAAATCAGCATGTTGAAGTGGGTGGAATAAAGAATGTGACTGATTATGAAGAGTCTGAATCTTCTGAGAAAATTAGAGATGAAATTCTTTTTAAATCTTTTAGAAAAGGGTATATTTCAAAGAATACCTTCTTAGATATTAAGTCGGACATTTTCAATGAGAGAATGAGGAAGGGGTCTCATAAAACTCCCTAATGCACACTGATTCTATTTTTCACATCTATTTCTATTTGTCTTATTAGTTGTTGACTCTCCAAGGTTCAGTTTGGCTCTGTTTAAGTATGTTTATCCATGCTTTGCTATTTTCATTCTGACTGCTTCGGATTGATCTGTTTATGGGATTAGTTTTTTGGTAAGGAGGACTGAAGTTTGATGGTTTCTCTAACTGGCTACAACTCTGGATGCTGTTTGGATGAGACTTTGTAGTCTTATAGGGCTTAGATGCAGTGTGTTTTTGATATGATATCTGCTTGAAGTCGTTGCATTATACTCTAATAAAATGATCTTGAGGGGATCTCTATGAATCAGCTACTTGGTCTAGCAGTTCTAAAGGAATTATAGAATGAATTTTATGGCATACTGTCCTGTTATACTTTCCTGCCATCACGGTGATCTAATTTGGATGTTGTCCCCTGACTTTCTTTAAGTTTCATTTTCAGGTAAGGTGATTCTCTTATATTGATGACCTGTTTCATGTAAGATGAATGTGGATGAAATCTTGGACTGGAGAGCACTTTTGGAAACACTTGAATGGCCTTCCCTCTTTCTTGATTTAAAGCAAGTCAAATCTAGAAAGGATGAGCATTTATTGAAGTATGGGGATCGTTTTTTGGCTGGATGTATTTGTATCTTGGGTATTCTTGAGTCTTTTGTTTTTATACCCTGGTTAATTCCCTACTGGTGTAGGCTCATTGCACCTCGTTTTTGTAACGCAAATTTCTTGATTTTAATAAATCCTCTTTAGGGCATGAATTGGGAAACCAGTTCATGTCACCACTTTTATTAAAAAAATTTTATTAATTTTTTTTTATTATGGGTATTATGTAAGGAAACATATATGTGATTTCATGTATATAATAAAATTATATTTCTTATTATTATTATTATTATTATTATATAATAATAATAATAATATAAATAATATTCTTAGAATTATAAATTTAGGGGATGATATTATAGAGTTGGATAGTTATAAAAAAACCAACGTACCAGATTTCCTTTGTTCTTAATGTGTCACAAAATGGTGTATTATCATTACTGTCCCACCTCCTCCACATCCTATTATAGTTCTTCCTCCTCTTAAGAATAGACTAATAGAGTCCAGGTATAAATTTATTTTCTTTAAAAATTTGTTTATAATTTTTTTTTTCGTTTTCTCAAATTTCATTTTAAAAACTAAGGGATTTTGATGTGTAATTCATCTAGATTATGTTTAAATCACTATAAATTGAAAAGAAAATTATTCTTTTTCAAAAAGAATATATATGGAATGCTTTTTATTTCACTCATTTCATAATTTTGTTTTTTCAAAATTAAATATTCTATTAACATCCTTAGTTATTTTTATGAATATATTGTAATTATTGAATTATCTAGGTCACATATTTTTGGGCTTTTCATTTTTTATATATAACTTGTATTTATTGGTTATCATACATTGGATTAATATAATTAATTAATTATTTAAATATGTGATATTATTTGAATATTATTATTTTTTATATTTTTTGGATTAATTTATTTTATGATGAATCATATGTGATGGTGTGTGGGGATATGCTCACTGTTGTTTTATTTTAGTTAGTGTTCTCTAACATCTGTTTTAATATTATAATTTTAATATAATATGGATGCTAAAAAATTTCATGAAATATAATAAAATTTCAAAATTATATTTTCTGAATATAAATTTTTGTTGTTTTTTATTTTTTTAATATTTAATATTAATTTTTTCCTCGAGCCATTAAATGAATTTTAACAATTTTTTTGATTACTTAAATCTGATTCTAGCAATTAATATATCGATTTGTAAAATGATGTTACAGATAAAACTTTTAAAACTATAAGATATATTTTTTATATTATAATTGACTTTTGATTTAAATCAATATTGTTAGAATGTGTTTTCAAAATGTTCATATTTATTCAAATCAGTTTTTTATAATGTGAGTGGTATATCCTATTTATAATGTTTTTTATGTCATGGAATTAATTAGATTCATAAATGATAAACCCTAGGTTATACAACATGGTAAAACATAATTTAATTATTGGGACCATAATGGAAATAATGTAGTCATTTCGATTTGTCTTTTTTCAATAAAATATTTGATAAATATGATATCCCTAACAAGGGATTATAATGATTATAATATAAAACATGGATTACTTATATTATTGTTGTAGTGTGTTCTCCCATAATTTTTTCATTATTATTGAAAATTAATAGCATTACAATAGATCCAAAATTTATTTCTTCTTATGATTAAGTGTTTAAATTATTACTCCATTGGTTGTTGATAACATGGTGAGGTACATAGTAAATTTGGTTAGTCATATGAGTTTTCCTATTGGGAATCTTCTGGTAATGGATTTTTTATTATAAATTATGTTTTTATTTTAATTCATTCTCTTATTAATGTTTAATCAGTATTTCAGTTAATATATTTTTTATATAATTATAAAGAATTTTGTGTTTACATTATTTTTACTTCTGGGATAAACACTTTGAATCACATAGGTGTTTAGTTTCCGAATTATATATATTTCTTAATTCAAATTCTTCTTATATTGGTTTGTCTTATTGTTGTAATTCATAATGTGGGAATTGCATAGAAATTCATATGTTGGATTAAAATTATGGAAATGAGGTATTATTTGATATTATACGTTAATTAATGCATGGTGATTGATATTATTTATTATATATGGGAGTTATAAATATTTATCATTATTTTCATTGAGCCTTTTTTAGAGTGATTTAACTCTATAAGGTTAGTTTATTTGTGTAAATTGGTGTGGATAATTTTATATTAGTACCCACTAGCCAATTTCTTGTGGGAATGTTTTAATATTTATAAATAATCCATTTCCTAGGGGTTTTGTTTATCGGTACTTATTTCTCCCTTTTCGTGGGGATAATATTATAGATAGTAATTGGTCCCGTTATTATTGAAGATGCGTAATTTTTTCCATAGGTCCCTTTACTACAGAGCATATATATATGTAAAAACTTGTCTCATTTATAGGCAGTTGTCCTAATGGTTCTTGGATGATATAAATAAGTTATCAATATAAAATAGAAGACTATATTCATATAGGTTCACTTATTAGAAATTTGATCTATGCTTGAATCATTTTTATGTATATTTGAATTCTCTACTGAAGTTGTTTTATAATTTTAATATTAATATAAGATTATAATATGGTTCGTTCAAGTGTAATTTTATTATCATAATTAAACATAATAATCTATTATATTTTAATATAATAGAAAAATTATTATAAATAAAATTGATTATTAATTATATGAGTTGAGACCTATGAAATTCCATGTTAGGACATAAAATGACACCCTCATTTTGAAATTATATACATATTAAACATAACTATATTCATTTTAGATCACTTAAGCTATATCAATTTATATTTTTGGAAAACTATAGATTAATAAGAAACTGGTTCCTCACTATATTTGTAACGATTCCATGACTTATTAGAGAATGTACAATATGTTTGGTTATATAT
Organism: Viscum album; assembly: GCA_963277665.1. Classification (NCBI taxonomy): domain Eukaryota; kingdom Viridiplantae; phylum Streptophyta; class Magnoliopsida; order Santalales; family Viscaceae; genus Viscum; species Viscum album. The sequence goes on from OY728150.1 coordinate 1,631,385,634, forward strand.
GTTTCAATACATGACCGTATAAATTTAGATTTTTTATTTGGTGGCCTATATGACCTATTTTAATGATAATGTTTTAATTTTTTCATTTAATTTCCTATTTTTTTAATTGGTTATGATTTTATTATAAAGATTAAATTTTTATCAATATGCATAAATACAAATTACTGATGGATATATGTTCTTCAATTCAGCCTATAATTCTTCACATTAAATTATGGGAAATGGGAAATGTATAATTTGATATTTCCATATTTTTTATAAAATTCATTATTATTTTATTTTAATATTCCAATATGGTAAATAATTCCCAAATAACAAAACAATAGCATCATTTCTAATCTCCACCTTATAATGATTGAGGATGATGCTTGTGTCAAGTAATGATTTAGCTCAGGTCAACGAAAGAACTGTTCTAAGTAAATACATGTGGTTTCATAATTGTTTATAATGTGATTTTTATATATTTTTGGACATGATATAGCACTATTTTTACTTCATAAATAACCCAAAAAATTTCTGATCATATTATTTATCAAATAGTCACATTTTAACTATGGATTCCAATGTATTTTGTAACTATAAAACTTTTTCATAATTATTTTGGTTATGTGTCTTAGCTAAAACCATATTTTAATCAAGACACATAATTAAGGTCAGTTGGGAGCTAATTTTGATCATATATTAAATAATTATATAGTTATTCTCACAAAAAATAGAATTCATGACGTAATGAATACTATAAGTAAATAATTTCAACTTACTATAAGAAAATAATAAAGTAATTAATTTTTTCTGAAATTATATATTATAAAAAATGCAGTTAGCTAATGTTCCTTAAATTTATATTTAAGTATGGTTGAAAATTTTATCTTTTTTATTTTTTTGGTATTGAATATATTTTATTATTAAAATATATAAACTATTGTTTAAATATGTTTTTATTCTAATGTTATATTATTTATTACTATATAAATGTATTCTTGCTGAATTGATTGTGACATATGATAGAAATTTTTTTTGACATAATCTTTCAATGTAAATTGTATTGATTTTCTTATTAACTATTGAAATTTAAATAATTTATTTCTTCAATTATTATTTTTTTGATAACAATGTTGACTTTTATTTTCAAAATTGTGATTTAATTGTATTTGAAATACTTTTAATAAATTAAAACATTTGAAATTTCATAATTTCAATAGAATGTACTAATTAAGAAAAGCTATTTCTTTTTCTAAAAGTGAAAAAGAGAACTAATTCTTGGATTTACATGATCAATCTTATCAAGGTATCCTCATGTATCATAATCTATTTTTTGATTTAATATTAATGAGCCTCAGTGTTTTGTTTTGGTTTTGGGAGTCCAGTATCAAAATCATAGTGAGTATATTGTTTAATATTACTCTGTTAGTGGTGATATGGAAATTGTAATTACAAGATGATTTTCAATAAGTGATAAATTTATATATATGGGTAAAATGTTAAATGGTGGAATGTTTTTAATTATTTGTTCCATTTAAAAATTAATTATTGTTGACATTGGTTATATATTTATTTATTTATTTAAGGATAAAAACAATGTTCTATTTATTTTATTATTTAATAAATCAAATTACCATTTTTGATATTTTAGGTTGTTTAGAGTGGGGTTTCAGTTATTATTAATATTTAATGGAGTTTTATTTTCTATATTATTTTTAATACTTATCCATTGAGTATCTGATATAAAATAGTCAAGTATCCAGTGATCTTTCTACTAGTGTGTACCAACTAGACTAGTATTGGGTGGGTAGTGGGGCTCAACCAGATACCCAATAGATCTAAATATATAGTTTTTGTTTTATTTTGTGTTACATACCATTACAAACAATATATTTTGTTAAGAATAAATTTAATATTACTCATAGATTTCAATGCATGCAGAACTAAATTTTAACAAAATATTGTTTTTTCATGCTTTTCATACGTAAAATTGAATTTAAATTTAATATATTTATAAATTTTATTTGATAAATAAAAATAATTTTTGAAATATGAATACCAAAATTATCTTAGAGATAATTTTTAGTATTTTTCTTAAATGTTTAATATATTAATGATTAATGTAGAATAATGAATTTTAAATGAAAACATTATTTAAGTTTAAATTATTCATAATGATAAATAAAAATTTAAATTATTTTATAGTAAAATTAATTCAATTTTGTGACAATTAATCCAATTTATGTCATTGGAACAATTTAGATATAAACTTTTGGTATAAAAATTTATTATACTTTTGAACATTTTTATTTTAAAAAACCACTTTCTGGTCACCTATAAGTGATTAAATTTAAATTATATTTTCATTCTAATGTTAATTTGATTTGGAAAAATAAATTCCATAATTTTAATCATAATGATTTCTAATTTCAGATAATTTCAACTTAATGTTTGAAAAAAATGAATAGTGAATGTTGTAAATAGTATTTATCACATTTAAGGTAAAAATGGATTTACCGTTAAGTTAAACTAGAATGATAAGAGTTAAAATGAAATAATATATTATTAAAATCTTATTAAATGAATTTATACAGACAATCAAAAAAACATTCTGAAATATATAAATTACTTTTCAATTTTCATAGAATATGACCCATATAATATGTTTAGTAAAGAAAAATGACAAAAAGATACTTTTCATCCTTTTAATATCTATAAATCATTGGGATTGATAAAAAACATCATTTAATTGGTCCTAAATATTTTTTAAAAGATAAAATTTATTTATTTGATCATAATAATTAATATTTAATTTTTAGAGAGAATTTGTTATTTAAAATTCTTAAGAACATCTAACACTATAATTTTGTTATTAATAAAAATGGAAATCAATAAAACTAATTTTTTTTATATAATTTAAATGATTTATTTTGTAAATTTCTTTAGGATTTATATATCATGTAACACTTTTTTTAATATAATATATTCTAATTACATCATATTCTTGATATATTAGATTTATAGTTAAATGAATAATGTCGAAATTTACATTAATATTATTTTATGAATTTTTTTATTTTATAAAATGATTAAAAACAATTAAAAAAATATATTGTCAAAAATAGGTTTTAAATGATAATAAATATAAACTATGTTACATTTTTTGACCAATGGATCTTTTATAATTACAATATTATCCCCTAAATAGTAAAAACTCTGTTAGCGCGATTAAGGATAATGTGATGTGTTTTTATGTTACATACACTTATTTGAATGTGAATTTAAACAAAAATAAGATATTTTTTATAAATTAGATACAATATTTATAATAATTGTTTCTATATTTTTTCATATGTATCAAATAAACCATGTGTTTTAACCTATTATTGAAGTGATTCTATACATTTAATCCACAAATAAAAAAATATCAATATTTTAACCTGATTAATTATTATTAACATCCAAATAGTTAAAACATTTTGGTAATTACAAAAGTGTCACTAATCGTATTTAAAAGTGCACTCACTCCCCTCCGTTATGGACACCTCTAATGAAAATTGGATCTACTAATCACTGAACAAATAACTTCCAAACATCCCCACCCTAATAATAAAAATATTTGTTTTGTTTGTAATCCTTCTTTTGAGGGATTCATTGAAATCCTAAGAGGATACTTGCAGAAGAGGTACTGTTCGTCAACGGGCTTCTTCTATTTTATTCTCATCTTCACGTCCTAAAATTATTTTTAAATAGAGACGATATATTTACTAAATTATTTTAAATATACAGAGATTTTTTAATTTAATTTTTATGATCTAAAACCACACACACTTCAATAAAATGTGCTAGGAAATCTGCATTTATGTGTATGGCAGACTTCTACAAAATAAATTAGTTTCATTATTTTTCCATTACCTCTTGGAATTGTTGGGTACGATGTTGGATATAAATTTTATACATGATATTTATAAAATAATTATACATTTTTAGTCACTATATCATATATATATATATATATATATATTCCCCTTCTATTTTATAGAGGATATGGTAACATCACTCATGTGTCTGGCGTACTACTGCCTCTCGAAGCATTATGATTCGTCTTTCACTAATGCTTCACATAGAAGTTGATAAAGAAAAAATAATTATTTTTTTGTTATATACATGAAATAATTATGATATTAATGAAATACCTTTCATTATATAATGATAATATATTTCATTTTATCTCATTCCATTTCACTCTTGTAAAGATGATAACATTTTTTGTGTAAGTGTGGATTACCGCCTTCACGAAGTGATATGACTATCTTTTCATCACCAAATCATATTAATTAAATATATAATCATATAATGTTGTATTAATTAAATTATGAATATTTTTAGAATAAAAATATTAATTACCCCATTTCCTAAATGATTTTTGAAAAATTCAAATGTTACCCATGGGTATGTACGACCTACAGTCTCTATGATCATAACATACCGAATTTGTAATAACAAAAATTAATTACTATATTTTAAAGTGTAATTGATTTAAAAATACGGAAATTATTTCATTATTGTTGTTATGTAGATGATATAACTATATAATATTTTAATGAAATTAGTCTTTCATAATGAATCACACATGAGAAAACTAGGCAATTAATACAAAAACATTGAAAATAATAAGATAATATTACTGAAAGGGAAATAAGATATTATATAAGGATCATATATAATATTATAAATAATAATATGGTTCTATTATAGGTTAATAACTTGTTTAAAAACATAATAAAAGAGTTTAAATCATGTATAACTAATAGAATTGGCGTCGTGAGGGATTTCGTCTGAATTTACATTTCATTGAGGCCTATTTGTCTGTACGAACCAATTTACATTTATGTTGTGCATATACATCCAATTTGATATGTCATTTTATGAATAATTCATACATTATAGTATTTTAATATTCAATTTGAATTATATCATCTAGGGTAATCTGACATGAAAATAAAAAGTGCTATAAAAGTTGTTGAACAATCTCACATTATTTTGTGACTGTTAGCTTTCACTTTAAAAAATCACTGTCTTATAAACATTTTTCATTGATAAAAAAATTTATCTTAAATATCCATATTATTTCATTATTGATATTATTATTTAATTAACCATATATAAACTTTTATATACATAGTTTACTTTTAATGTTATATGATTAACTTTGGAAATATTGGTAAATTTGTATACATTACTCAATATGGATATTTGAAGATAAAAAATAGTGGTTTAGGAATTATATTAACTATTAGATATTTGATAATTTTTTGGACCTATAGTAATGGGTGTATTATGTTATTTTATATCCCCTTGATGCATCAATAGGTCTCATGAGACAAATCCGTTGTCCAACTAAAAAGGTGTTTTTCCAATAATTTTAACCATCTTCTAAAATGTCTTGACGGTATATGTATCATGTTCCTAAGACATGACTTCAAATAAATAAGTATTACCATTATTAAGAGATCATTTATTATTATACATGAAAATTCCACTAATCTATTATCTATTTATGAATTTTATTTTTAGTTTATTATATTAATGTAATGAGTTTTTAGCTATTTACCTTTCTATATTGATTATTCAATGAGAAATTCCAATGTTGTAATTATTTAGTTAATAAATTTGTTAAACTTGATACAAAAATAATAATGTTCGGTGAATTATTATGTTAAATTATTTATGTTGATGAATATAACATGTTGAATTGGTGTGAACATAATATATTTTTATACAATCACCTTTTTGATATTTTCAAATTCTATTATAATCAATAATGCCAAAATTGAAATTAATATTATTTTATGAAAAATTTTATTTTATGCAATGACTTAAAACTACTGAAAATATAATATTCATAAAATTAATATTTAAATGATTATAAATATCAATTATGTTCATTAATGGGAAAATTGTTATTTAATAATTAATATATTGACCTAAATAAAGAAAAAAAACTTTAGAAGGATTAAACTTAAATCGATGTTTTTTCTTGTTACATGAATTTGTGTTGATAATTTCCAATAAAAATAGGATATGAATTTTATAAAATACATAAAATATATAGAATAATTATTTCCAATTTAACAAAAACGACTCATGTTAATTTTTTCATAATAGATAAATTACTATGGTTTGAAAACAGGTTTCTATAATAAAATCCCAAATGGTTGAAAATAAGGAAACCCATAAGCTAAAAATATATTTAATTTATTATTAGAGATGTGGTTAAACCATATCATCTTTCCTCCCCATTAATTATAAGTCATTTATCCACATGAGGTAATATTAACCCCCCAATATTGAAATCTTTTGGGTATTTACAAAAATGTGAATCCTCCTCAACAATAAAAGAAAACTCCATAACCTCCAATGTAAACATCACTAAAGATATTAAGATATTAAATTTCATAACAAAATAACATAAAAAATACATCAAATTAACATATAATCTTTAATTTGGAACTAAATAAAACTTTGGATGGATTTAGTGAAAACCTAACTAGGGTACTTGAAGAAGATGTAATATTTTTCAATGAGTATCATTATCTTATATTCTTCTCTAGCTCCTTCAACTATATTAAAAACATGTCTTTGTAATAATCTAATTAACCTAAGAATAAATAGTTGTCTTTATTTAATTTTTAATACATAAAATCACTCACACTTCCATCAAAAATGAAATTAAACAATCATTCATGTTTAGAGTGGGCTACCTCCTTGTGAATCAGTGTCGTTCATTTTTCTTTTGACCACAATAAATGTTGGGTATGACTATGGATATAAATTATATATTTTATATTTATACCTATTTAGTAACTATATATTATATTCATTTTAAACTTCTATTCCATTTGAGATATGATGCCATCTATTTTGTGTACGTCAATCAACCGCCTTGTGAAGTGATGTGATTCATCTTTCACTATTGCAACACCTAGAAGGCGATATAGATAAAGTTAATTATTTTATGTGATATAAATGAAATATTTATGATACCAATGACATTTTTATCATTAAGTAAATTTAATATATATCATTTTCATTCATTACATTTCAATAACATAAATATGAAAATAATATTCGTGGATCTGTATACTACAACCTTCACCAAGAGTTGTGACACTCTTTTCATTACTAGACCAAATATATTAAATATTTTTATATATATATAATATCAATGATATTATGAAAATTTTGAGAATTAAAAATATTACTTATATAATTTCTATAACTATAAGGCCCCAACCTTAAACCATACTTAATCTTGAGTTATTACAAGATTACACATTGAGGATCTTTTCAGGTTTAGAGTTTTAGAGAATTAGATCATGAAACTTGCATTACATTCCACATTTAAACAAAGTGGTTACATAAAAGATAGTATTCATTCTTCCCATCAATGAAAAAATATTTAAAATAAAACATGTATTCTTTCTTGACACATCCTTGACACTATCATCACATCATGTACCTTTCCCTTGACATGTGAAAAACATTTCAAAAACTTGGGATGAGCATAAAAAGCTCAGTAAGAGTTATAAAAATATGGAAAGGAAACATGAGTTCATATATACATTAGAATGAAATCATACTTTACCCATAAAACATAGGCATATCAAATCATGAATAAATCATAGAAATCATAAGACATAAAAGGTATCTTGAGGCATTCAAAACATTCTTACGTAGGGAGTAACCCTCTTGGTTACGTTTGGGATACCCACCACATTATATTACCTAAATCTCTTCAGAGAAATCTTAAAATTTCACTCCTTCGCGTTACCCAATGCATTGGAGAGCTATATCGGGCTCACCCGCCCTTAGTTAATCACGGAACCACCTGTTTTCATAACAATTCCCAAGAACCATAACATAAACGTATCACATAAAACATGCATAAAGTAAACATAACATTTCCACATTTCAATCACAATATAACATTTTAGGATATTGAAATAATGAATCCATTCAAAAAGAAACCATTTCCAAAACCCTTTAAAACATTTAATAAAGAGATTTTTGAATCAAAGTGTCCCATACCACCTTGAAGATTTTTAAAATCTTAAACCATTAATATAAATACAAATAAATCCTTAAAACCAATTTGAAAACATGGATATTAATAAGAACAAATAATTAAAACATTTAAAGCGATATTTTGGTTAAAGGGGTTCTACCAAAATTAGAGACACTTGAATAAAATAATTGAGGAATAACATTTAGTCAGAACTTTATAATATCATGATAATAAATGGATTCATGATATAATATTACAAAGGACAGTATATACACCATATAAGAGTGAATTGGTGCATAAAAACAATGAAGTCTCAGTAGAAATGTCAAATGTGATGAATTCCCTTATAAAGAAGGTATCCTTAAATTAAGGACAATTCAATCTCAAAATTATGTGTGACAAATATAAATACACCCAATATAAGTGGATATTAAGTGTAAAACAATAAAAGGTAATTCACACATATTCAAAAGATTACATATTCAATAACTACATGTTGAACCCAAACAAATAGAAATTGGGTTAAAAAGTTCCCTTGGTAAAATTCGACAGCCTAACGACATCACTTCAAAATTCAGAAAATGAGTTGATGAGAGATAAAAAGGGAATCTCATCACTTGGACATAAAATTTACATCAATAAGGATATAAAAGAACACATCCCAATATAATAGTATGTGAATTAAAAGACATAACAAAATAGGTCTTTTAAAAAGAGGAGGGTGAAAGGTCCCCTTACCGAGTTGGGTAACTTTCGAAACGTACACCACATGGAAGAAGGGTCATACAATGAAGATGTGAATACCCATAAATGAAATTATACTACAAAAATTGTATAATAATGGGAAGTACATACACCACTCAAAGGAAATTGTGGCAAATGTAGCATAAATCTCACAGGAATAAAAGTGAGATGAAAAATCCCTTACGAAAACTCGGCAGCCTAACGGTGCCACTTAAAACATCCAAAATGGATTGATGAGAGGAAATAGGGTATCTCATCATATTAACATAAAATTTACAGCGAGAGTAATATAATAGAACATCCCCCATCATAAAAAAGAGGATCTTAAAAGAAGTGACATAAAGGAGAGTACTTAAAAAGAAAGAGAGAGGTTATATCTCTTACGAAAATTCGGCAGCCTAACGGTGCCACTCAAAATTTCCAAAATGGATTGATGAGAGAGAATAGGGTATCTCATCATTTAAACATAAAAATTACAGTAAGAGTAATATAAAATAACATTCCAATAACAAGAAAGGTGAGCTTTAAAAGGAATGACATAAAAGATTGTACTTAAAAAGAAAGAGAGGAGTAGGATCCCTTACCCCGGGTCCGACTTGACTCGATCGTTCTTTAATATTCTGAATAATAAACTTGAGTTAATTTCTACTTCCTTAAGAACCTTTTTCATGTTCATTATTCCTTTTATATCACTTATTACCATGTCATAAACATTATGTAATAATTTAAGTTAATAATATTTGTTTAGCCGATATTTGGTTCTTAAGTCGAAAGTGGACTTCTTACAATTACATGTTGTTCGTGTGGCCAAATGTTCATTATATCCAGAATTTTATTCATGATTTAGATATCATATATATCATATATATCCATTATATTCATGCATTTATAATATTAAATAAAATTTAGAGTTAAGAAATGAAATGCACCATTCATGGAGACAGTAAGCCGTACGTACGCATGCACGCTACTTCCATTTATATTTAATATTTAATTGAATTAAAACATAATGATACATAATAGTATTTTAATTCCAGTATGGTATCATATATAATATCATTAAATATATCCTTTATACGTACCACATATGGTATTAACGAATCAAATCACTTTGAGGGGGCGGTAGTTCGCACTTCCTTAAATGAAGATATCACGTTTACCCATAATGGAAACCATAAAGGTATTCCATAAATGAAAAATACAGAAGCTTAAGTAAAACATAAAAATATTATATATCATATATAAATATAGTGTCATCTTAATGGCCACCTTTCAAGGTGTTAGAATAATGTTGAACAATCATCGTTTCGGGAGGCAGAAATTCACCATCCACGGAAACAGTATGTTCTTTAACCATTAGATGTAGGTGTGTGTAAGTGTAGCTCTAATTATTCTTATAACAACATCCTAGTATATTTAATATACTGTAGTTGTTTCAAAATAAAATAGTAAGAAGAGTTTATGGGGTTGGAGAAGTAAAATAAAACAAAAGGACACAAGTGAAGGCATTACCTTAAAATTGGGTAACTTCCTTTGATTTGAGCTCAAAGGCTTCCTTGGAAAGGATTCTTCCCAAAGTGAGGCTACAAGGAGTTAGAGAGGGATGTGGAGAGACAAAATGGGCAGGGGTTGGCCAAGCCAAAGGCTTTTTAAGTGTGGGTAAGGAGGTATATGTGGGGGCCTTTTATAAGAGGAGAGGAGGGGCACTCTTGGAAAGGTATAAAATATAACATTATTTCCAAATGAGTTTCGGATTTTAATGGTACCACATTGATTTTTTTCGAGGATAAGGTGATAAGGGTTCGAAATACACCCATCAAATAGTTTTTGGACATGTTTAGGTCTTAGATTTTACATTATCTTTCCATTTTATTTAAATCGTTAAATAATGAGGTCATCGCAGCATCATCATGATGTCATAAATAATTTAATTTATTTAATGTCTAAAAATTATAAAAAAATACTATGATGTAGGAAATATTTTTAGATTTCCAATGCATATTTATAGTCCAAAAGATAATTTATGTAGACAAAATTAAAAATATTTTACATAGGTGATGCATTCTTTGTCACATTTAACATTTTTAAAAAATAAATAGATAAAAAGTCACTTTCTCACAAAAGTGATTCCATGGGGCCCCCAAGTTTGGAACAAGGCATCCCATGGTCGGCCATGAGACAACTAGTAGCCTTAGGACACATTTTGTGGTCATTTTTTATTATTATGATATTATCTTATTATCTTTAACTACCCGATTACTCATTAATCAAAATAATTAAAGATAATTACCGTCGTTACTATTCATAATGTCCAAAAACAAAAGAGTATTAATTAAATAATTTGTAAATTCTGATTCCAAATATGTAATTAATTTTACCAAAATCCAAACACATAAATTGTAATAAATATTTTAAAAAAAACATCCCGTTGTCAAAACAAATAGCGGGTTTTTTTAGAAACAATATTTATGAAAAGTTTGGCACTTGTTTATGCCTAATTCCAAAGTGAAATTAATCCCAATGACCATAATTGAATTACATGGTAAAAATATATTCTAATTACACTTTAAAAAAAATTAAAAATATAATATAACCATATAATTAAATTATATGAAAAAGTAGTTTTGATGTAAAATGCCGTATTTTTCACTATTCATTGAAAAATGAACATTGTCCGAAAAATACCAAAAATTAACCCAAGGTAAATTTCAATGTCCCAATCATAAATAATATGTTTATTTTTAAAAATAGAGCTTATAAAAGTTTCAAAAAGTGGATTTAAAAGGGGTTCTCCATCAAAAGGCGGTTAATCGACCTTTTAAATAATATTAGAATGTTTTCTCTTAAAAACCGGATTTATTTGCATTTTTAATCCTCTAAAATTTATTGTAAAGAGTAAAAATATTTTACCAATATATATAATTATTTTGTAGTTAGTTCTCTTCATTCCCTCTATTACAAAGGTTAGGCGTTAACTACCATTTAAAATAATATATTTTATTATTAGAGTGTAACGTAAGATTCCCAAGAAACTCGTTGTTGCATGTTTGGTACGCCATCGAGCATAGAATCCCCTTTAAAGTAATATTAATATTTTATTCACAAATATGGATAAATATAAAGATGTAATATTCTTTATTTACCTAGGGTGTTACATCCTTCCCCCCTTTTGGGAATTGCGTCCTCGCAATTTTAAAATTGGGCTTGGAAACATCCTTGAAAGTCCAACATCAGAACAAGAGTTGGTAAAACAATCACTTTAAAATAAAGAAATATAAGTACAAAGGTCACCCGAGTTAACCCATAATAGGATTCCAAGTATGAAAATATGAACATGGAGGAAAAAACAAAGGTTCATGTTCTGATGGAGAGTGATAGAAAACATGTTTAGGAGAAAGTTAACCACAAGAAAATCACAAACATGTGATGGGTTAAACAATATTCGATTCCCCAGTAGGAAAAGTTAATAGAAAACATTTTTGTTTTAAGTTACTTTTTATTGAGTAATTTATTCATAAAGAAACATAATCACTTATCATGTTGACTTTCAACTTTTATTAGATTCCTTACACAAACTCATATTTTCTCCAAAAGACGAGTATTTAGGAAGACTTGTTCACATTAAGAGTACTATCATCAACTTTTAGAGAATCACCTAATCCATAAAAGAGAACTATATACTTCCCATGTCTTTAGACTTTAACCAAAACCAAAACCAAAAAGGTTAGTACAAGATCAGATAATCCAGAAAAGGATAACCCTTTATAAAAAGAAAATCTATGCTTAATCTCCAAAATTTTTCCAACAAAACCAAAAGTTCAACGAGGACCATTCAATAAACAATTTTTCCATAAAATTATTCAAAGTAAACCAAACTAAGGTTTAAACCCAAATATTTGAAGGATTTCGTCACATAGTCTTCCAAGTTAAATCGTAACATTTATCTCTAAACAACATCAGTTGCTCTTAAAGTCTCGCATTGAAAAGTAATTAACCTAATCACATATCCTCCATGATAGGTTAATAATTTCCATAGATAACCCTAAATCATCTCATTATAGATTCATAAGATCATATAACTAAAAAGAATTATTTAAACTAACCAGGGACTTCACGTAGTTCAGTGGTAGGCGATAAATACCAATTTCACTTTGGTTGTGGGTTCGATTCCCGCAGCTTTGTCCGACGCGATGGGTTGTCACATAGTCTGCGTGTTGTCCTTTTTCCAAAACTATATAATTCTCAAATGATTCCCCAAAAAGATATAAAATCATCAAAAATAACCATAACATAATTTAACCTCAATTTTATCTCATGCCTTTCACTTCCATCATAACATATAGTATCCCATAATTACCTCAAAAGTAAGGATCATATAAAACCAAATGGTTCTTTATAACTATGTCCAAAAAAGAACAGATAATTATTCCTTGAATAAAATTTTCATATGTTAAACATCAGGGTTACACATACTATAAAAAGTCTTCTAATGTAACCCCATCATCAAAAGAGACTTAACACTCTTAAGAATTTCACCCTAACTCTTGAAGCCCTTATATGTTGACTTCTTACTCACTCAACATTCTTCATGATCCATTAACCATTCCTTTCCAACTTATTCTGAAATACTTCTTTCCTACAAACAAAATCATGAATCATATCCTAATATTCCAAAATAGGAAAACAAAAGTTATGAAATAATCCATACCTTTGATTGGTCATTGTCAGCTTCTTCATCCTCAATCGGAATGACATTAGGTATTGGTAAACGAATATTTGTACGATCTTGGTGAACCCATTCACAAAACTTCTTCATCGGACATATGTTTGCATAATGACCATGCATCCCACATTTAAAACATTAAATTGATCCCTCAGAAAGAACTTCTTTCCCTTTCCTCGAGTCAACTGGATGCTTCCTTTTTCCATTGCAGGTTCTTACTTTATGACCTTCATTTCCACATCTATAGCATATTTCTGTCCCTTTGAAACATTTTCCTAGGTGTTTCTTTCCACATCTTTGACACATAGGTTTTTGAACACACTTACCTTTATGATTATCACCTATAGTTCTGTAGGGACTTGTTTCTCGCATATATGATTCCTTAGAGAAATCACCAAGGTTTAGGTGGTCAATCATGACTCCAAATAGTTGGTTGAGGATAATCACAAGAGTTCTCATTGCAGCCCCCATATCATTCAGTTGCTTGCTCAAAAAAACTGTCACAGTTTCCTTCACATCCACTGTTACTTTGGTGCCTGCTAGATCCAGCCGTTTACTAAAACCAAAAAGGTCAGTGTGAGTATATCAACAAAACCATCATATACTAATGAGGAAGATAAACCCCAAGATATACTTACTCATTCACTTTATCTAAAACTAGGACTCTTTCTAAAATCCTATCCATTATGGTACTGTCACTTATGCTTAGAGAATACCCTAACCTCTAAAGTTATCTAAACCGAGCCTTTGATACCAACTATAAGGCCCCATCCTTAAACCTTACTTAATCTTGAGTAATTACAAGATTACACATTGAGGATCTTTTCAGGTTTAGAGTTTTAGAGAATTAGATCATAAAACTTGCATTACATTCCACATTTAAACAAAGTGGTTACATAAAATACAGTATTCATTCTTCCCATCAATGGAAACATATTTAAAATAAAACACAGATTCTTTCTTGACACATCCTTTACACTATCATCACATCATGTACCTTTCCCTTGACCTGTGAGAAACATTTCAAAAACTTGGGATGAGCATAAAAAGCTAAATAAGAGTTATAAAAATATGGAAAGGAAACATGAGTTCATATATACATTAGAATGAAATCATACTTTACCCATAAAACATAGGTATATCAAATAATGAATAAATCATAGAAATCATAAGACATAAAAGGTATCTTGAGGCATTCATAACATTCTTACGTAGGGAGTAACCCTCTTGGTTACATTTGGGATACCCACCACAATATATTCCCTAAATCGCTTCGGAGAAACCTTAACATTTCACTTCTTCGCGTTACCCAATGCACTGGAGAGCTATATCGGGCCCACCTGCCCTTAGTTTATCACGGAATGACCCATTTTCATTACAATTCCCAAGAACCATAACATAAACGTATCACATAAAACATTCATAATGTAAACATAACATTTCCACATTTCAATCACAATATAACATTTTAGGATATTGAAATAATGAATCCATTCAAAAAGAAACCATTTCCAAAACCATTTAAAATATTTAATAAAGATATTTTTGAATCAAAGTGTCCCATACCACCTTGAAGATTTTTAAAATCTTAAACCATTAATATCAATATAAATAAATCCTTAAAACCACTTTGAAAACATGTATATTAATAAGAACAATTAATTAAAAAATTTAAAGCGATATTTTGGTTAAAGGGGTTCTACCAAAATTAGAGACACTTGAATACAATAATTGAGGAATAACATTTAGTCAGAACTTTATAATATCATGAGAACAAATGGATTCATGATATAATATTCCAAAGGACAGTATATACACCATATAAGAGTGAATTGGTGCATAAAAACAATTAAGTCTCAGTAGAAATGTCAAATGTGATGAATTCCCTTATAAAGATGGTATCCTTAAATTAAGGATAATTCATTCTAAAAATTATGTGTGACAAATATAAATACACCCAATATAAGTGGATATTAAGTGTAAAACAATAAAAGTTCATTCACAAATATTAAAAAGATGACATATTCAATAACTACATGTTAAACCCAAAGAAATCGAAATTGGGTTAAAAAGTTCCCTTGGTAAAATTCAACAGCCTAACAGCATCACTTCAAAATTCAGAAAATGAGTTGATGAGAGATAAAAAGGGAATCTCATAACTTGGACATAAAATTTAAATAAATAAGGATATAAAAGAACATATCCCAATATAATAGCATGTGAATTAAAAGACCTAACAAAAGAAGTCTTTTAAAAAGAGGAGGGTGAAAGGTCCCCTTACCGAGTTGGGTAACTTTCGAAATGTACACCCCATGGAAGAAGGGTCATACAATGAAGATGTGAATACCCATAAATGAAATTATACTACACAAAGTGTATAATAATGGGCAGTACATAAATCACTCAAAGGAAATTGTGGCAAATGTAGCATAAATCTCACGGGAATAAAAGTGAGATGAAAAATCCCTTACGAAAACTCGGCAGACTAACAACGCCACTTAAAACTTTTAAAATGGATTGATGAGAGGTAATAGGGTATCTCATCATATTACCATAAAATGTACAGAGATAGGAATATAAAAGAACATCCCCCATCATAACAAAGAGAAGATTAAAAGAAGTGACATAAAAGAGAGTACTTAAAAAGAAAAAGAGAGGTTATATCTCTTACGAAAATTCAGCAGCCTAACGGCGCCACTCAAAACTTACAAAATGGATTGATGAGAGAGAATAGGTTCTATCATCATTCGAACATAAAAATTACAGTAAGAGTAATATAAAAGAACATCCTAATAACAAGAAATATGAGCTTCAAAAGGAATGACATAAAAGATTGTACTTAAAAAGAAAGAGAGGAGTAGGATCCCTTACCTCGGGTCCGACTTGACTCGATCGTTCTTTAATCTCCTGAATAATAAACTTGAGTTAATTTATAATTCCTTAAGAACCTTTTTCAAGTTCATTATTCCTTTTATATCACTTATTACCATGTCATAAACATTATGTAATCATTTAAGTTAATAATATTTGTTTTTCCGATATTTGGTTCTTAAGTCGAAAGTGGACTTCTTACAATTACATGTTGTTCGTGTGGCCAAATGTTCATTATATCCTGAATTGTATTCATGATTTAGATATAATATATATCATATATATCCATTATACTCATGAATTTATAATATTACATAACATTTAGCGTTATGAAATGAAATGCACCTTTCATGGAGACGGTAAGCCGTACGTACGCATGAACGCTACTTCCATTTCTATTTCATATTTAATGGAATTAAAACATAATGATACATAATATTATTTTAATTAAAGTATGGTATCATATATAATATCATTAAATATATCCTTTATACGTACCACATATGGTATTTACGAATCAAATCACTTTGAGGGGGCGGTAGTCCGCACTTCCTTAAATGAAGATATCGCGTTTACCCATAATGGAAACCATAAAGGTATGACATAAATGAAAAATACAGAAGATTAAGTAAAAAATAAACATATTAGATATCATATATAAATATAGTGTCATCTTAATGTCCACCTTTGAAGGTGTTAGAAGAATGTTGAACAATCATCGTTTCGGGAGGCAGAAATTCGCCATCCACGGAAACAGTATGTTCTTTAACCATTAGATGTAGGTGTGTGTAAGTGTACCTCGAATACTTATTTTAAAAAAATCCTAGTATATTTAAGATACTTGAGTTGTTACAAAAGAAAAGAATAAAAAGAGTTTAGGGGGTTGGAGAAGTAAAATAAAACAAAAGGACTCAAGTGAAGACATTACCTTAAAATAGGGTAACTTCCTTCGATTTGAGCTCAAAGGCTTACTTAGAAAGGATTATGACCAAAATGAGGATTCAAGGAGTTATAGAGGGATGTGGAGAGATAAAATGGGTATGGGTTGGCTGAGACAAAGGCTTTGGAAGTGTGGGTAAGGAGGTAGAGGTGGGGGCCTTTTATAAGAGGAGAGGATGGGCACTCTTGGAAATGTATAAAATGTAACATTATTTCCAAATGAGTTTCGGATTTTAATGGTCCCACATTGATGTGTTTCGAGAATAAGGTGATAAGGGTTCGAAATACACCCATCCAATAGGTTTTGGATATGTTTAGGTCTTATATTTTACATTATCTTTCCATTTTATTTAAATCGTTAAATAATGAGGTCATCGCTGCATCATCATGATGTCATAAATAATTTAATTTATTTAATGTCTAAAAATTATAAAAAAAATACTATGATGTAGGAAATATTTATATATTTCTAATGAATATTTATAGTCGAAAAGATCATTTATGTATACAAAATTAAAAATATTTTACATAGGTGATACATTCTTTGTCACATTTAACATTTTTTAAAAATAAATAGATAAAAAGTCACTTTCTCACAAAAGTGATTCCATGGGGCCCCCAAGTTTGGAAAAAGGCATACCATGGTCGGACATGAGACAAACAGTAGCCTTAGGATACATTTTGTGATCATTTTTTATTATTATGATATTATCTTATTATCTTTAACTACCCGATTTCTCATTAATCAAAATAATTAAAGATAATTACCATCGTTACTATTTATAATTTCCAAAAACAAAAGAGTCTTAATTACATAATTTGGACCTTCTGATTACAAATATGTAATTCATTTTACCAAATTCCCAAAACATAAATTGAAATAATTAATTTAAAAAAATCTTTCTGTTGTCAAAACAAATTGCAGGTTTTTTAGAAACAATATTTATGAAAAGTTTGGCACTTGTTTATGCCTAATTACAAAGTGAAATTAATCCCAATGACCATAATTTAATTACATGGTAAAAATATATTCTAATTACACTTTAAAACAAATTAAAAAGATAATATAACCATATAATTAAATTATATGAAAAAGCAGTTTTGATGTAAAATGCAGTATTTTTCACTATTCATTGAAAAATGAACATTGTCAGAAAAATACCAAAAATTAACCCAAGGTAAATTTCAATGTCACAATCATAAATAATATGTTTATTTTAAAAAATATAGCTTATAAAATTTTCAAAAAGTGTATTTAAAATGGGTTCTCCATCAAAAGGCGGTTAATCGACCTTTTAAAGAATATTAGAATGTTTTCGCTTAAAAAATTGGTTTCATTTGCATTTTTAATCCTCTAAAATTTATTATAAAGAGTAAAAATATTTTACCAACATATATAATTATTTTTTAGTTAGTTCTATTCATTCCCGTCATTACAACGGCTAGGCGTTAACTACCATTTAAAATAATATTATTTTATTATTAGAGTGCAACGTAAGATTCCCAAGAAAATCGTTATTGCGTGTTGGGTACGCCATCGAGCATAGAATCCACTTTAAAGTAATATTAATATTTTATTCACAAATATGGATAAATATAAAGATGTCATATTCTTTATTTACCTGGGGTGTTACAATAACGATCAGTGAAAAATTTAAACATTACTGATGAATATGTATGACCAACCGTCTTCATGATTATAACGTACTTCCTTTTCTATATCCATCAATAAGGATTGGTTTTTAAATTAATATCTATTTAAATATACGATAATTATTAAATTATTATTATTATTTAGATGATATTAAAATAAAATATGTTCATGAATCAAATGAATCATAAA
Source organism: Viscum album (assembly GCA_963277665.1). Classification (NCBI taxonomy): domain Eukaryota; kingdom Viridiplantae; phylum Streptophyta; class Magnoliopsida; order Santalales; family Viscaceae; genus Viscum; species Viscum album. The sequence goes on from OY728150.1 coordinate 1,631,404,804, forward strand.
GATACATGCTTGAAAATATAATCCAATTAACACCAGAAACATTGAAAATAATTAATAATTATCGATGACCAGGAAATATGATGTTAAAAAAACAATAAGGTATAATATTATTAATATTCATATTCATCTATAATTGTTAATAACATTTTTAAAATAACTCTATATGAGGTTAAACCACATTTTTCTAATGGAATGTTTTGGTATAAGATTTCATCTCAATTGATAGTCTATTGTGATTATTTTTTTATCATACACAAATTCACATTTATGTAGTGTATATACAAACCCTTTGACAAGCAGTATCATGAATCACTTTTTTATTTTGTTATTTTAGGTACCAATTATAATTATTTCATCCAATACTATTTTTATTGGAATTTAATATGTGGTACAAGTTATTTAACAATATCTCTTTCAATTTTGACTGTTAAATTTCTCTTGAAACAATTACTTTAATGTACTATTTTATTCATTGGAAAATAATGTTTTCTTAAATATTAAATTTTTTCACTATTTATATGATTATTTACTAAACCATATACCAATTTTTCCCTATGGTATTTACATTGAATGTTTTTTGATAACCTGGAGGAAAATTGATAAATCTATATCTTTTACTCAAATTAGATATTTGGTGCTAATTCATATTGATTCCGAAATTAATTTTATCATTAAATATATGAGGAGTGATTATGAACTAATTTTATGGTTGGGGCCAAGAATTTTATTTCCCCCTGATAGTTTAGTGAGTCTTATGATATGAATATGTTATCTAAATTAAATGGGGTTGTACATGTAGTTTAAAATATATTTTTAAAGGTCCTGATGGTAGAGTTATCATGTTCTTATGGATTGATACCCAATAATTATGAATTTTCATCATGAAGAGTTCAATTAATATTATCTAGGGGATTTTCACTATGATATTATCTTTACGACATTTTCAATCTCTATTTAATGTTTAAATGACATGTGTTTTTAGTTATTTACTTTTCCAAATTGATTATGTCTTATTAAGTTATGATATTCATTAATTTTATTACATGAAAATTGTTTATAGTTATCAACCTTTCCATACTGATTATTCCATATCTTATATTAACATTCACATTATTTAAATGGTAAGTGTGTTCTAGTATTTAATGTTCTCTATTTGTTATTCATATTATTTCATTATACCTTCCATTATACATAACACTTACAAAATATTTTGAGGTCATCCCTATTTTGATTATATTTCCTAGGATTTTGAGTGAATTTATTTGACCATGTTTTTCAAGAATTAATTTTTTTTATTTTCTATATATTAGTTATTATGTTTTTTCTTATGTAAAATGGGAACCATTGTTGTATCTGGTTTCCAAATGTACCAAACTATTCATTCCTTCGGGATTGAATCCTTGTGTCTATCAATTTTTAAATATGTAAGGCACCAGCTCTGAGCTATTGGGGCTGCTGTCCGTACAGTTTATATAGAGTTTAGTTTCTCAGTAAGAATCATATATTTATATAAAATATAATAATATTATATTTTAATATAAAGATTCCCTCAATTAGATATAAATAGAAAAATAATTTTATTTTAAAATCTGAATAACATTTATAATTATTTATATTAGAGAAATAATTTTTTTTTCAACATGACTAAATAAATTATGGTTATATGTAATTTTGAATTAACACATGATAAGTGAAATGGTTATAAAATATTATTTTATTTAATTTAACAATTAAATTATGTTCTGAATTTAGTGATGTGTAGTACATTTATATTATTACATATAATATATAGATATAATAAATTTATTATTTACAATATCAGAATACTATATTATATATATAAGATTATAATTGATGTTAATACTATTATTATTAAGGAATCACATAAATATATGATACAATTTATTTAATTTAAATATTTATAATAATTGGTAATAATTTCATTAATAACATGGTAATTAATGTGATTAAAATAGAGAGGTATAGAGAAGGAAAAGAACAAACCCATATGGGCGGATTCTTTTTTGGGTGATACATTTTCCAAAAAGGATTGGTCTGAATCCCTCCTCCTTATCATTGATACGTTCTTTATCATCTTTTTATTTGATTCTTGGATTCTTTGTATGGTTCAATCCAATATAGTTATTAATTACTCAATTCATATATCTCTAATTGCAATGTGAGGATTTTAGGATTCTCTGGTGTGATTCCATTAGAACATGGTGGATTTAATATATATTAATTAAAATTTTATATTTTAAATATAAAATAAAATTGAAAGTGTCAAATTTTATATATTTATTTTACAATTAAATGGAATTTTTTATATTGTAATCCCATGGGATTAAAAATAATATTTCCTAAATTATGAATTATCTATAATTACAAATTTTTTGTTTTTATTTATGTTAAAATCTACTTTATTTTATGTAGTATCATAAAGTGATTAATTTAATTTTCTGAATTCATAAATTATTGAATTTTAGTTTTTAGATTAATCAGGTTGTGTTTTTTTTGTTTTAAAAAATAAGATCATTTTTATGTATTTCATAGTCAAGATGTGATGTATCTTAATTATATTTTATTTATGTTGTTATCCATTATATCCTCTATAAATTTTTATATTCCATGAATTTTAATGATGAATAATTTAAATAATGTTAATAAAAATTTAAATGTATATTTATGAGAAATGATATTGATTTTTATTGATTATTTAGCTATTTAGATATAACTAATTTTTTTTACATTCGTACAAATTGAATTGTCAAAGTCATTTTTTAGGTAAAATATATTTTTTACTCTTTAATATATAGTAATGTGAATGGAATTTTAATTTCAAAATTGACATTTTTTATGATAATCTATTTTTTTTCTTGTTTATTTTTTATTTTTTTATATAGTGAATTTTTATTTATTATTTTAATTTATTTCTTCAATAAACATGGTAAAATTCCATATTAAAATTTATTCATTTTTATGAAATGGATTATATGAACATAATTAAAATCTACATTTATTTATTAGATTAATCATTGAGATATGAGAAGTGAAATATGGATGTTTTTGGATCATTTTCATGTTTATATCAAGTAATTTATTTTTGGTATAGCGATGTGTATGTCACTCAAAAATTATTTTTAGGTTAATAATTTTGTGTATTGAGTTTTATTTATAATATTTTCTTATTTATAAAAATATGGAAATTTTTATTTTAATTATTTGAGATCAGAAGAGATACTAATTAAAAAATATATGTGGTTATTTTTTAATTAATATAATTTTCTCAATATGAAATTCCTTTTATGTGAATGTAAAATGACTGAACATTTATTGTCTAAATGGTACATGAGTCGCTTCTCCACAAAACCTGTATCATATCTCCGCATATTCAATAAGTTCCCAACTTGAACAAAGAGACTTTGAGAAATATGGGGAGACTTCACACTCATTAATATCAAATAGAAAAATATATAAAAATTGAATAAATATTCAATATTTTAGAAATAATTACAAACCACAACTAAAATAATACCATCAATAATTGATAACATCACAAGTTATAACATAAATGTCATACATGGTTACCATACACATGGAAATTAAGTATCTCCTACCATGTAAACTAGGAAAATTGAAACAAGTTAAACATAATGGATACAAAACCATATATTCTTGGCCACTACTTAGACCATTATCTAAACATACATCCAACTATTCCATACAAATCTATAATGATATATATCACCAAAAATCTAGACCTAACATATGTAAGTGCAGTGGGTTTCCAAATTTGGGTGTGAGTATAAAACTCTGTAGGTTCACACCATGTTAAACTTTTAAACATCATATATAATGTTTGTTGGTACCAAAAATGTTAATCAAATACTAAAATAAAAAATTAAAGTATCACATCATTTCATCATGATCTAACCCGACTATTATGATTTCTAAACTCAATGTCTTTAGAAAAAGATATAGGAGAATTTTTCTCATACTGTGGAATGAGGACTATACCCTACCACACGTGGAAGGTCCCATGAATTGGTACTAATAACTAGCCTCTTTTATATTTTATGGTCCCATGTCAAGCCATTATCCCATATTTGTGTCACATCATTGGATAATACCCTATCACTGATGGGGTCCATTCAAGTGTTCTATCATTTAAAGTGAGTTCATAACATATTTAATACCACATATTTTTTTTATTTCAGACCATTTAAGTCCACATATTGTAGTCCCCACTAGTACCCTTTTAGGTAGAGTCACACTTAACACTATGTCAAAGTACACTTCCTAACCACTACCCTTTCACTTATGATATGGTCTAGTATTATAAATTACACAATATTCTGATACACATGGTTTAATATTAGACCACTTCTCATACAGATTACAGGTCTTCAGTCCCTCACTTAGGGTAGGATACGATATATCATGACATGCCTCATCACATAAAACTCCTCATACTACCACCTTCATTCTCACGGTGAGCACTAACCACATGTCACCATGCAAATATTTGGTTTAGTCACATGCCACCACCCTATCACTCATGGAGAGGTATCAAATTGTATATATAATCACGTAATAGAATAAAATAAACACTGAATAAAATCACATATCCCTTTCCACAATCACTTATATTTTATTTCCACATAACTATCAACACAACAAGAACCTGTGATGTATAACACTACCTATACAGAATAGACTTAGAATTATAAATTGAACCAAAAGTAATTACTAGTTAATAAATCTCCCCAATCTTATCATTGTTAATACAATACACCATAGGGTTTCTTGGAATCATTACTAGTCTCAATTATATCTCTAGAACATGGATTGTACCCAAGAAAACTCCCTAGTGTCTCACTGGACTCTCTTCCCTTAAGCTAAAAAATTACTAAAAACATTTTAATTTTTAACGTTCCCAAAATTCAACTCTATCTACCAATGAAATAAAATTTTAACACAAACTAATACTCAATTTATTCTATCTAAATATCCTTAAGAAAATCATGTTCTCGTCCATATCCCTTCGATGCACAAAATTCAATAGAGCTTGTTCCACCTATATACAATCATCATGTCCCATAATGCATACCATCAGTGGTTAATTAATATGTTAAAAACTATAAAATCACTATATCTAAAGTATATTGGCTTACCATGACCACTTCATTGTATTTAAAAAATAAACCCATATATATTGAGAGGTTAGAAATATTCATTTCTATCTCTGTATCCTTTAAAAACGAATTCCCTATATCATCATTAAATTGTATTATTTGAACAATTTTTTATATGTTGGATTTATTGAAAATATATAACGAGTGATTAAATTTATATTTAATGTGTTTAGTTGTTACTTACCAAATAAATATTTTGGTATAAGTTACCATGATTTCAGTGTGATGAATGATTTTTTCCATGATGCGCATGTAATATAAGGTCAGATGTGGGGGAAATCAATCCTCAAAAGCCTAAAAGATTTTTTTTCAAGAAATATAGAAAAGTTAATATGGAATAAGTATTATGAATGAATCAAAGATGGAATGTATTAGAATAAATAATTCATTGATTATATAGGGAAGATTCTATATTATGTGATAAAAACTACCTTGATAGTCTTTTGAGATGTTTTTTGGTTGTTGAAAAAAATGTAGAAATTATTTTAAAGAATATCATAGAGTTTTTCATTTATTAAATAAATTTACTGGGGTCTTCTCCAATATATTGTAAGCTTTCATAGGTGTTAATATAATTCTATAGTGTTCAAGATGTTAATTTTTAACCCTATACGATGGTATATGTAAATTCATAATAGCTGATTTTAGGTAATACCCATCTCTTTTATTATTTTCCCAATTAATTAGGTGCATCTTGGGACTCCAAGTATGAGGGGAATTTTTTGGAGAAAATTATTAATGTTAATGAATGGATTTATTTTTGAATTAATGGAATCTGCGTATAAATGTTGTAGTCCATTTTTTGGAATTCTTACTGACATTGGATGATGCCCTAGTTGGTTATAGAGTTTTTTGTTGTACTCTACATGATTACACAATATATAAAGGGGATACACGACATGTATTTATTCTCAAAATTTTTTTTGTCAGATGTGTGTATAGTGTGAAAGGGTTCCATTTAATGAAATTATTAAATTATGTGTATGGATTATGGATTACTTTTAGTTAAAAAGGAAATGGGTATTTCAAAATATGTGATCATTGAGGATTACACAATTTTTAAATGTATTTCACCCCATTTAAATGATAGAGAAGTTCCCATAGGGTGTCGTATGAATGAAATTTCATTTCCTATTCCTGTAGCAATTTTTTATATCAACATAGATGGATTTTTAAGGGTTTATTGGTCTCTATGTTAATTATGAATTATTCAATTTTACATCGGATAATCATAGTAGATGGGTTCCATCTCTATAATTGAGTTGGAATTTATATCTCTTCATCACGTTGATTGTGGTGGAACTATGGTGTTTCATTATCTGATTAGATCATCCATAATGGTGATTCATTTTGTTTCTCCTGTAGATCTATGGTGAAATTTCTTCTGAGTTCTGTTTCTATTATTGGGTATGATGCGGCATGTGTGTGTGATTGAGGAATGCATTATTTCCTATTCCCCTCAACCATTTTTATGAATTGGACCAATTATTGGTTTTGTATATTGGTTTTGGGGTCTTTATTTACATTTCTTCATTATTCTTATTAGTGGATCCTTTATGGGCATGTGTGACCTTGAGGTTTTAGGTAGGTGGTTCCCTATATAGCCAATGATGGATGAGTTGTATTTCCTAGGTTTTTAAAATTCATTTATAAATAAATTTTCAGGATTTTTTTCTAAGTATAATTGGCTTTTTGATTAATAGTGGGTTTCCATAGTATTTGGTAAATAGAAAAAGGGGTATTTTAAAAGCATTGAAATTATTATTAAAATGCAGTCAATGGTAATCTGTGGGTACTTAGGTCGATGTTTTTGCTCACATCCACTATCCATTTTTCCATTAGTGTATTTTCTCATGGGGATTTTCTCTACTCCCAAGGCATGTTGTTCTAGGGACATGTTTGATATTTTTTGAAGGTTTAGTCAAGGGATGTTTCTCTTATCATTCGACATATATTTTAGGTAATTATTATGAACTATTCATTTATCATGGTATGAGTAGTATCTTATATTAACATTTAGAGATCATAGTCTGGATTTACCTATTCATTAAATTTATAATATTCTTTCTATGAAATGAATTCTTTGGAATTTGATAAATTTAATTGTAAACTATTCTTTGAGATTGATATAACTACCATTATTTTTGAATTATTGAAAAATGGAAAGTGCTTACCAAGATTTTCTTTATACTAATTTAATGCACAACATTCATTGTTTTAGATGAAATGGTCATACATGAATTTTTATATAGAGGCTTGTTACGGAACCTTGGGGTGGACCCTATTGAGCTTGATATCTCACACATTGTGATCCTCTTTGATGGTATGTATACCTTTCCAAGTATTTAAATGCATGTAAATTCATGGAATGACACATAGGTTGTGAGGTTATGATCAACTAAGTATGAGTAGAGGCACTATGAGATGGTGTTGGATTTCCTATACTATCACTTACAATAGTTGTTTTTCAGGTTTTTTAGTCGTTTAAGGTTGGAATTGTACTTGGAGAATAAATTATTCATATTTTTCTCCAGTTTCAACTATATATTTTTATTTATGGAATATATTTTCCTTTTTATGTTGTCTATTTATCTATATATTTATCCCATGTTGTTGCTTCAGGTTCCAAGAAATCATTCCCTTTATTACTTGTTTGATGTCTCAATATTAATCTCCTACTCATGGGGATCTAAAATTCCCCACCGGTAGGTCACAGGTCTGGAAAGGTACTATTTGTATAGGGTATTTGGATCAGTTCGTCCCATTTTTCTATCGGTGGTGGTTTGACCTTAAAATTTCATGTCTTCATACATTTGGTAGACTAGAGATAGGATTGTGAAAGAATGATATGTATATTGTAGTGAGTGTCTCTCCAACAATTTATGTAATGACTTAAGTTACAATGGGATTTTGGGATGTTTTAATCCTTTTTTTTCTTGTAGTTAATTTGTATTTTTTATTATTGGTTTTATAGTTATAATTCTGATTGTTCTATTCTTTAGACATTTATTATATCTCGATGTGCAGTAATGTTCCTTGGAGATGTGTTCTACGAGTTCATTAGGGTGGTGAAGCCAATGCACATCAAGGGAATATTCTGAGGGATAATAATTTCTTCATGGTATATATTTGAGCAGTTCCTGTTATCGACCATAATGATCCACATGATCAAAATGAAGTAGTTATGGAGGAATTATGTTATGGAGGAGATAAGGATCAATCATGAGAGTTATTCTATGGGAATCAACCATTTGTTAAAGGTAAAAATTCTCCCCAAGGGGTGGATTACTTTATTTAAAATATTTATTATATATTAGACTTCCTAAAGACACCAAAGAATATACAGTTGATGTGTCCAATGTTCAGACATGAGTGTCCATGAAATCAAATGCTGGGTTCCATGGAATATGAATATAAGTATGTTGAATTTTAATATATGTTTTTTAAGACTCCCATCAACTAGTATCTTTGTCTAGTGTCACTGATGATGGAGTATTTTTGGAGTTCTTCTATTTTAAGAAATAAGATCATGCAGTTTCATCGTACACCAATCACTTTGCTGGACTAGTTAGTTTTTATCTAGATGTAGTGAATTATAAATTATCAAAATCTTAGATGTACCGATAGGGTTTCCAACCAAATATCAGATTAGAAGTATATATGTTTAAGCCTTCAACATACATGAATATGGTCAACAGGGAAATAAAGAAACATATTAATATAGAAGGCATGGTTAGATATTCATCCTTTTATCATCTAGCTAGTGTAAGCTTCATTAGTGTACCATAGAAAATGTTGACGTGATTGGATCATTGTAGGAGCATAAAATGTGGTTTAACATAACATACCTCTTTGACACACCCACATGTAACTAGTGATGTACCTATGAAATTATATTAAACTGTAAAGGTCGAACACAAAAGTAGTTCTTTTCATATAACTACAAACATTTGTAACAGTTTTTGATTTTATGGAAATCAACATCATTCATTAGGATATTTCTATTATTCATTATTATTAAAGATCACCATCTCCAAAGGCTACTACATCATAGTCAAATTCTTCAAATTCTATAGGGCTCTAGACACAAGCCTTAGGACTAAAACACCTTCACCTAGTAGATGTGTTTTCTGGTGGAAGTAGATATGATTATTGTGATAGTGAGAGGATAAATCTTTATTGCATACTTAGTTGTGATTTCAATGTTTGATATTGGTGCATACCACTAAACAATTTTTGGGTGTTTTTTATATTCTAAATCATTAAATGGAACTCATGTCCATTTTTATATATGTATTGACACCTCTTGGGAAGTTTAAATAGAAGGGGTTTCATTGCCCTTATTTTTCATTTTCTATCATTGATATAGAGGTAGTATGTGATTTTATTATTCTCAATATGTATCTGTTTGAAGTCATCATCGAGATGGATTGGATTATTTCTCATCAAGATGAGGTTGAGTGTTTTCATAAATGTATCTTGTTTATAGTGGCCAATGTGATTTTGTGGTTGTTTTAGGGAGAGTGGGATCTAAGGTCTGGTCATGCAGGACATTCCCTCCCAGAGCTCAATAGATACTTTTCAGATGTTTTTGTTATTTCCAATCAAATTTCATCTATTGTTGATCTTACCTCCATTTCATAGTGTTTTTTAGAAACTTTCTCAAATGATTTCATCAAGATTCCACCAGAGATAGAGGTAGAGGTTACATGTGATCGGGGTCTCCAAACGCATGTGGTATAGATGAATTTTTATAATATATATCAATGAATGATGATAATTTTCAAAATTTAGTTGGACAACCTAGTAAAAATTGGTTTTCATTACTCTATTTTTTCAACTCATGAATCCATAGGGCTTTTTTGTGTGTGGAAAATCCAATGTTAAACTATGTAACTATTAACAAAAAGTATCATTTCTATCGCGTAAATTATTTTTTTGATCAGTTAAATTCAGAAATGTCTTTTTATGATTGATCATTAGTTGAGATATCCTCATCTCAATGTTCACGACTCTGATTGACAAAATGAGCCTTTTAGGTGAAGGTATGGCTATTAAGAATATCTATTAATTTAGTTTGTTATTACTGAAAATCCGATATTTTTAAATATTTTATTAATTGGATATTTGATGAGTATGTCGACAATTTTTTTGTTGTGTACATCGATGAGATTTTGGTTTACAGAATATTAGACTGTGAGGAAGAACACCACATGTGTTTCAATTCAAAAATCCTAAGAAGTAACAATTTGTAGGTAAATATTTCAAATTGAAGCATTTTACTCAATAAAATAAATTATTGGGAAATGTGATTTTTGAGCACCACATAACCGTTGATCTAGATAATTTTATGGTTTTCCTCTCATGGGAAAAGCGATGGAATGTCTTATAAATCTTTAGATTTGTGGTTTGTCAAGATATTACTTATTTTTCATATAATATTTGAAAAATATGGAATCACATTTCACTACTTTCACAAAAAATGTGTTGAAATTCACACTAGATATAAATTATTAGTCTTCTTCCTATGAATTAAAAAGTGTTATTAGATCATCTTTTATTATAATCATTTTAGAACCTAGTAAGTGGTATGTTTTTTTGTAATGATTTGGGCATTAGTTTGGGTTTTATGATCTTGAAGGATGATCATGTGTTGGAATAATCTCTCATCATCTTTGACTTTGTGAGAAAAACTACTCAACTCATGATTTAAATATTTACATAGTAATGCAGGAAGTTATGTGTTGGAGGAAAAATATTTTCGGGGAATGATTAAAAGTATATTATGATTTAAAAAGTTTCACTTATATATTTTATTATATGTAATTGAATATTATATAGAGGTGGTGGATGAAATACCATTTCACATTTGACTTTAATATTTCCTATACCTCGAGGAAATAGAATGTTGTTACAGAAGTTCTCTATATGAATATGCCACCACAATAAAATTTTTAATCAAAATATGAGCGGAAAATATGGAGATTTTCTCACAGTTACATCTGGATTCTTAGAGGATGTTTGAATTATGGTTATGATTAGTTTTTAGGTATCATCATCTCTCATTGAGACTATTCTATATAATCTATAATAGGAAGTCAATTTAAGAGGTATTAGTGAAATCCTATATGGTGGGAGACCATTTCAAGTTAGTATCTCTCTTCAGATGGTATTATCATCTATGGGGATCGTTTTTGCATCCCAACACCTTTGAGGATATCAGTTTTTTAATATTGTCACAACTCATCATTGTCCATTCATATTTGTGTTATGAATTTGTATTAAGATATAATATAGTGATTCTTGTGGTCATTATGAATCATGTAATTTAATTATTATTTGTCCCACTATTACACCTTCCAATAGATAATTTTTGATCATTTAAAACCATATGGTATTATTCTAGGTTATATTATTCCTATTTTGAAGTGGGAAGGTGTGTTTGAGGAATTTTTAAAATATTATGAAGGATTTCCAAATAGATGAATGTTATATGGGTGGTTAGTGATTAGATGAAAAAATAGACTAATTTATTTCAATCAGGGAAAATAGTTATGTCAATGATCAGGGTAATATACATGTAAAGGAATTTATGAGGTTTCATTGGGTTTATTCTATTTTTTATTTAGATAGGGATTTTAGTTTTACATCCATGGTCTGCAAAGGACTCCAAGAGTTAATGGGGACTCAGGTTATATTGAGTACATTCTATAATCTTTAGACAAATGGTATGATGGAGTTTCTCATTTAGATTTTTGAGAGTATGATTTGTGTTTGTGTATTCAATTTTTATGTATATAGGAATAACTATATATGACTGGAAAAGATTTTCTACAACAAAATTTATCAATCATCAATAAAAAATGGATCATTTTAGGCTTTCCATGGTCTCTCGTGTAGGTTACCTATTTATTCTGAAGAGGTGTTTTGTTCCCCCTTTGTTGGATTGATTTTTTAGGAGACGTCTATGAGGATTTAGGACATATGTTTGATTCTGGTTATATTGAAGAGTTGATATAAGTCTTATGTATAACAATTATGTAGTCTATTGTAGTTTTCATTAGGTGACTCAATTTTCTAGAATGTTTATCTTCAATTGGATCATCACCACCTTGGAAGACATGGAATGTTTTCAATGAGATATATGGGATCTTTTTAGTTCATTTAGTTTCTTGGACTAGTTTCTTATTGTTTATCATTTTTCTCTTAGTTGACCTAAATACATGTTGTTTTCTACATATTTCATCATCAGAAATTTTATCCTGACCCCTCTCAAATTTGTAGTTGGTAGGAGATTGAGCCAAACACTGATGTATCTATTATTGGGTAGGTAGTTCAGATCATTTTCTAAAAATAAAATTATTACATTGAAATATGATTTCATTCGTAAAAGTGTTATAAATACATTAATCGGTCACTCAAGATACTTGGAAGTGTTCTTCACTGATGGTGGAGTTGTGGCCTCACCACATTACTGGACATCATTCATGCACATGACATCCTAGTGACTAAACGTATTATGGATGTGATTTTATTGCATATCATTACCCACATTCAAGAAATTCCATTCTCGTTACTTATATACTTTTTTGAATGGTTCATCAAGAAACTCTCAATAAAGTATGGATTTTTTTTGTGAACAATGACATAAATTTTTGGAATGGATTTTTTAATTAAATAAATATGTGTATAATTGGTATTAGTGGGTTTTGTGGAGTTATCCCTAAAATTTGGGGACACCATAGTTATTTCTAGAGGTTTATATTGTATATTAGGAGTGTAAAGACCCGAAAATTTCAACGAATTTTTTTTCTTAAATACATTGGAATTTTACGAGTCTATGGCTTCTGACAGCGCCTGATTCCGAGGCCCGGTGTGCCCGTAATCAATTTCTGAAGTTTTGTTCAGTTATGTTCAGTAAACGTACGAGTGAGTTTTTCTATCTTTTGAACCAGTGCTCGGAATTGAAATCTGAGGGCACCGATGAACTCGTAGTGCCAATATTTTCTTAAGGGGACCTTTACCACGGTTGAGTTTTATATAGGTTGAAAGATAAAAATGGGGTTATATTAAAGAAGTTAAAATAAAACTGTTGGAACAATTTTATATTTTTATATGGAATTTAATTCCTCCCATGGGAAGTAATTGGTGGGGCCCACACACACCCAACTTCCCATGTGTAGATATTTGAGAGGTGGGGCTCACAAGATCCCAGCCATTCATCTCCCAATAACCTCCCTTAAACCCCATTTAAACTTCTTTGTTTAATGTGACAACCCCCCCTTATTTATGAGGACTCTTCCTCTCCCTGTCTCCCTATTTAATGTTTCCAACAAGTCCTAATTAATAAATTCAACCTCTTCACTTAATTAATTAAGTGATTTGAATTTTGAATTTTTAAGTTGCATGTTTTAATAAAATAATACATTAGTCTTATTATTTTATTTTTGGTGTAATCGTTGTGTTAAGGAGAGTGGGGGAGAGAGATTTTGCGAAGAGAGAAAGGTATTCCTCTCCTCAACAAAGAATGGTGTTCTTCTCCAACGAAGAACACTAACCTTCAATGGAGAACGACTGAACGAAGAACGCTTCATGTTTCTTCAATCCTTTTTCTTCCTCCGCATCAAGGGAGGAGACACAGACGCGGAGAACTCACCAATGATGACAGTTCTTTTTCCGACATTGACGAAGAAACATCGCTTTCCGCGTCTACGATGATCAAACCATATTCGGACTAGGGGTTTAAACTTTGTGTAGATATTGAAGAACAATCCTTACCTTATTCAAGGTATATAAAGGGATTGATGTGGACATTTCTTATAAAAATATTGTACTTGTTTAGCCAATTGATATCCACCTAAACACAGAGGGTTCGGGTCAACCTCACATGGCCCGATACCCTCCGTCGATTATGCATGTGTTGTTCTTCGATGTGGAAAATCGGTATGGGAAAGAGATAACAATAACCAAGATGACGAGCAAAGGCCACGCCGCCCCCGTGGCCCCCTGGCACACTCCTCGCGCCCTGGCCGCACCTCACCGGCACGCGGCCCGCGCTTCCCCGACGCGCTGTCGGGCCGGCCCAGCGCGCCCCTTGGTGCGCTGCCTGGGCCGCCCGACTCCCCCTTGGCGCGCTGCCCGGCCAGCCCGGTGCCCCACTTGGCATGCTTTCGGCTATCCCAGAACCCTGTGGCGCCTTGTCCGGCCTGCACGGCGCACCCCGACGCCCCCGTGGCGCCCTTCCCGGCCTGCTTGGCGCACCCCGATGCCCCCGTGGCGCCCTGCCCGACACACTCCGGTGCCCCCACCGTGGCCTACCCGCACCCCAGCGCCCCCGCGACGCCCTTCCCGTCCTGCCCGGTGCACCCCGATGTCCCCGCGGTGCCCTGCCTGCGCTGCCCACGCGCCCCCATGAGCTGACTGGCTTTCGACGCCCTGTCGCGCTGCCCGAAATGCCCCCACACACTGTCCGGCGTGCCCCGCTCCCTGCCCAGCACACCTGCGCCATGTCGGGTGCCCCCGTGGCCTGCCTGGAGGCCATCCGGCCCACCCAGGCCCATGCACTGTCTGCCCGCTGGTCTCCCAAACATGACCTTCTGAACCGAACCGTGGCGCCCCGACGGTGTTGCTGGTCAAACTGGCCCGGTATCCTAGGTTGAGTTACCAAGCCGCCTACGTGGCTACTATCGAGCCGAACCGCCCTCGCGGTCAGCAGGGCCGGGCCCTGCAGACTAGGTTAAAACTTAGTATGATGACAAGCCCAATTGGCTTGGTCAGACCCAACAATTCTTACTGGGTCGACCCAAACCGGGTCGGCCTAGTTTGAGATGGACCGAGACGGTCCAACCGGGTTGGACCTGACCCGGGCCCTTGAATGACCCGTTGCTTACTTAGCCATATCTTTGGCATTAGCCATCTGTTTGACAAACCATCAGTGGCACTGGTAATCTCGCTGAGAATCAGACCCATCGAGTATACCCCATGGGGAGTTCGGGTTATGGTTGAGTTTCGACCGGGTTGGTTCGGACCCGAAACCAAACAGGCCCTCGGAGCGGAAATACTTATAACTTAAGGATCGGACATCCGATTGACGAGCCGTCGAATATTTTGGATTCCTCTTGATGAGACAATTATTCTGGCATACACTACATAGGATTTGGATGTGGTTTGAGCATGGACGGTTTGGATTGTACCTGAAATTCAACCGGGCCCCTGGAACAGAAATGTTAATAACTCACAGACCGGGCGTCTAATTGATGCACCGTGTATTGCATTGAGAACCCTATGATTATCCGATCCATTGTGATACTTCCACATGATATTACATAGGACTTGGAAGTATCGACCAATAGCTGGTGGAGCGGATCCTCCTGGAGACGAGTGTACGGAGTACGAAGACATTGTAGCTGGCTGAGATCTGATGACTGTTTGATTCGATTCGATTCAGAGTGACTTGACTAGCCCAGTGGAGAGCACTACTATGTTGGGGTGGCATAACCATGGAGGAGGAGCGCTACTTTTATGGGGAGGTAGAACCATGGTACTCGACAGAAGGAGTACCTCTATAGGCTATGAGGGGGTGCGCTTGGTTGTAGCTGCAGACCCATGGAGGGGAATCGCTACTATGTTAGGGAAACAGACCCACGGTACTTGACAGAGGATAAGTACCTCACCAGTCTATGGTTAGTGAGTAGCACATCAGAGTCGTGACATGATTACTGTGCTCGACATAGGAGGAGTTCTCGAGCAGCCGTGTTTTCGACATCATGAATAAAAATCCTAGTTTGATCTGAGTCAATGACCTTTGTGTTTTCCTCAAGATTGAGATGGGTTACTTGATAACTTAAGTATATGTATGGGCATATACCTAATTAAAGTTTATCTATTGAGATCTATCTTTATGGATTATCCTTGTTTGATTTTAGTGAGACCTTGAGGGTCTCGGGGTCTCTATTGAGTATCGTTATACTCACCCATGCACGGGCTATGCCTGCACCTCGTTGTGTTGGATGCAGACGACATACAACACGGACCTAGGTAGAGTGTACGAGGACTGGGCAGTACCCAGAGGTGGACACTCAGTGTGATGGTACACAGAGTGGACCGATAGACGCGGAGTGCTGAGGAGGACATCTGTACATACCCTTCATGGAGGACGATCAAGGAGAAGCTTCACCTTTCACCTGTTGTCTTTTCTAATGTACCTTTCTTTCATTTGTAGTTTTACCTTTCTGTTGGGATTGTATTTTTGGCCCCTTTTTACTTTCATCACATTTTTTATACTGCTTTACTTAGTTTTTTCTTCCTCTTGTACTTTGGTTGTGTGTGTTTACATTTCATAATGGCAATGCCTCATATTTTTATCGGGATTTACGCCTTTGTTTCTAGTCGCCGGCCCTTGGCCTATAGAAGGTGGGTTTGGGGTAGTCACGAAATGGGCCCTGAGGATGGGTCATGACAAATTTGTAACAGAGGAGTGGGTTCTACCACAGAACTTAGGACTCTGATATTTTCTTTCTGTAAAGAAATAATGTTAAGGGTACTAAGTGTGGTTTCAGTTCAGGGAGTCCAGTGTTGGTGCGGGCAGCCGACGTATCCATACACCAGGATCCTGACTTCTGAGATCTGACACGGTGCACTAAAACACTGATTGCGTGTGTGTTTTAAAAAGTTCCTTTAAAACCATCCCAAACCAGGTTAGCTCACTAGGTATAGTCTTCTGACCGTGTCACATCTCTTTCTTCCAGGATGTCTTCACCCAGTCAGTCAGCGTGGGAACCGAGTGGAGAGTGCGATGATAGCCCACTGGGAAGTGAGGCCTCAATACAAGTCCCTCTCCCAGTTGACACACCAGTATAGAGTGCACGTCACTTGAGAACGTTGCACGAGTTCCAATGACAGAGGCCTCTGAGGTTTCGAGGCGAGTCAGATTTTCAGACGACTGGGCACTGGATGGAGTTTGTAGCACGATATTTCCACACAGCTGGGAAACTTGCTGACTTGATGGTGTACCTAGCTGTTAGTCTCTTTCAGAGAGCAGATGAGAGGTGGTGGAGCCTGATGCTCTAGTTTTGCGACGAGATGACCTTCACCTGGGGAAACTTCGAGACTTTTTTCAGGGCGAAGTTTATACCAGCAACTCTACACTCTGAGCGTGCTCAGGAGCTTCTGCCCTTGCCATAGGGTTTTTCGACCGTAGCGGAGTCTTCTGCAGCTGGCAGTAGATAGATTACATAGAAGTACAGGTGGACTAGGCCAACGGGTGGGAGACCTTGGGATATATATTCGGTTATGCGAGGCACACAAAACAGTGCCAGCCATGCGAGGAGAAGGAAGTTCTATGCATGCGGCAGGCAGGGTCACTTGGCTCGAGACTTCCCGACCTGTCCAACAGATGAGTAGCTGGCAGTAGAGGAAACTACCAGACCGAGGCAGAGGAGCTGGATGTATAGCTGGTGGTGTACGACACATCGAAGTGTTTCCACCACCACCACCAGGAGGTCCACCCCGACCGAAGGGAACGAGTGGATATGGGAGAGAAAAACTTCAGACAGTTGAATCATACGAATATGGAGCTCCGGAAGTAGGTGGAAAGGATCGAGACTAGTTCAAAGCATGGAGGCCTTTTTTATTGGTGCTACTAGTTTCTGTGTGGTTGTTGATTGTGGTTATTATGTGTCTTTGTACTTTGATCAACAGTAATAAAATACACTTATCTTTGTGACATTTAATTTCCTATCCTTTTTGTTTGGTTGATATGAAGAGGTTATAGTTAAAATTGTTGACTTGACCCTCACTTGCAAGATTCCTACTGCAGGAGACCTAGTAACCATGCACTGATGCCGAAAGTGTGACTCAGCACGTGGAGGCGAGAGTAATAGCTGGATCTCTTGGTAGTAGTGTCGAGGACTTACGACGTCATCTATGACATGAAATAGTACCATTCATGTCAAGATTGAATGTATTAGGAAAATAATGTGGTTCATCCAGTGGATGTGACCAAATTTCTCTTTTCGTCAGAGAATAAATCTCAACAGCTCTTGTAGAATGTAGACGAAGAAGGGTGGAGATGAGTTCTTACAATTGGCTAGTCTCACCCATTCATTATTGAGCGAACGATTTATGGTTCTTTCCAAATCAATAGTCTCAGCTGTATCTTCTATCGGAAGGACATGAACCTAAGATAGCGGTGATGTCTTGAATTCCTCCAGGACTATGACTTCGAGATAGTTTATACTCCTGGGGAGGGGAATGTTGTGGAAGATGCTCTTAGTAGGAGATCAGACATTTAGCTGTTAGGAGTTGGGAGACAGCAGCTGGCCGCGTTTCAGATATCCTTTGTAGATAGTGAAGGAGTCAGCATGTGTAGAACCATAGATGGTTCATGGTACGATGGAGAAGGTGCAGATCATCCAGGAGCGGATAAAGACTGCACAGAGAAGATAGAAGTCCTATGCTGATAAAAGATGAGACCAATAGAGTTTGAGGGTGATTAACACGTTTTCTTATGGGTCTCACCATATCGAGGTATACATAGATTTTTCCGCGGTGGAAAGTTATCTCTATGATTCTTCAGACCTTAACAGGTCCTCAGCAAAGTATGCGAGGTGGCCTACTACCTGGATCTTCCACTTCAGTTGCACAGGGTACACAGCGTTATCCACGTATCTCAGCGACGAGATGCATGCACAACCTATCTGCCATCTTCAACCACGGGACAACATTCACGGAGGTTCCAATAGAGAATGAGGATAGACAAGAACAAATCCTGCATGTATGGTCGATTCCTCTAGTGTGTGTTCGTTGGCAGCATAGGAACCTCCAGGAGGGCACATGGGAGCAGGAGACTCAGTTGCGTGCTCAATACCCCTCTTTTGTTTCCCTAGAGTGTGTTGTGGATTTATGGGGATGTAAATCCCTAATGTGGGAGTAATTTAAAGACCTGTAAATTTCATGATTTTTTTTATTAAATAAATTGTAATCGTTCGAGTCTGTAGCTTCTGACGACGCCTGATTCCGAGGCCCGTTGTGCCCGAAATCAATTTTTTGATGTTTTTTTTTCTGGTACGTTCAGTAAACGTATGAGCGGGTTTTTCTAAATTTTGAACCAGTGCTCAAAATTGAAATCTGAGGGCACCGATGAACTCACATCACTTTTATTTTCTTAAGGGGACCTTTACCGCAATTGCGTTTTATGCGGGTTGAAAGTTAAAATTGGGGTTAAATTAAGAAGTTAAAATAAAATTATTGAATTTTTTTTATATTTTTCTAAGGAAGTTAATTTCTCCCATGGAAAGTTATTGGTGGGGCCCACACACACACAACTTCCCATTTGTGGACATTTGAGTGGTGGGGCCCACATAAGTTCAACCTTTCATCTCCCTATATCATCCCTTAAACCCCATTTAAACTCCCTTGTTTAATGTGACAACCCCCTATTTATGAGCACTCTTCCTCTCCCTCTCTCCCTCTTTAATGTTTCCAACACACCGTAATTAATAAATTCAACCTCTTCACATAATTAATTAAGTGATTTGAATTTTGAATTTTTATGTTGCATGTGTTAATAAAATAATATCTTAGGCTAATTATTTTATTTTTGGGGCAATCGTTGTGTTACGGAGAGTGGGGGAGAGAGATTTTGAGAAGAGATAAAGGTATTCCTCTCCTCAATGAAGAACGGTGTTCTTCTCCGACGAAGAACACTCACCTTAAATGGAGAACAACTAGGTGAAGAATGCTCCACATTTCTCCAATTCTTTTTCTTCCTCCGTATCAAGGGAGGACACACCGATGTGGAGAACTCGCCAACGATGACTGTTCTTTATCCGACATTGACGAAGCAACATCGCTTTCCATGTCTATGACGATCAAACCATATTTGAGGTAGGGGACTTAAACTGTGTGTTGATATTGATCAACTTTCCATACCATATTCAAGCGATATGAAGGGATTGATGCAGACATTTCTAATAAACATCTTGTAATTGTTGAGCGAATTGATATTCACCTAAACGCGGTGGGTTCACGTCAACCTCACATGGCCTGATACCCTCCATCAGTTATTCTTGTGTTGTTCTTCGATGAGGCAACTCAGTATGGAAAAGAGATAACGACGATGAAGACGGAGAGAAAAGGCCCCACTGCCCCTGCGGTGCCCCGGCGTGCTACCCAGGCCCTAGCCGCGCCTCACCAGCGTGCGGCCCGCACTTCCCCGACTTGCTGCCCGGCCAGCCTGACAACCTCTTGGCGTGCTGCCTGGCTGGCCTGGCGCCCCCTTGGCGCGCTGCCCGGCCGGTCCGACGCCCCCTTGGCCCGCTGCCGACCCACCCGGTGCCCCCGTGGCGCCCTGCCTGGCCTGCCCGGCGCACCCTGTCACCCCCGTGGCGCCATTCCCGACACACTACGACGCCCCCACGACGGCCTGCCCGCACCCCAACGCCCCTGTGGCGCCCTTACCGCCCTGCCCGGTGCACCCCAGCGTCCCCGTGGCACCCTGCCCGCGCTGCCGGCGTGCCCTAGCGCGCTGCCTGGCGTCCGGCGCCCTGCCGCCCTACCCGACATGCCCCCACGCGCTGTCTGGCTCGCCCCGTACCCTACTAGGTGCACCCACACCCTGCCAGGTGCACCTACAGCCTTCCCGAAGGACAAATGGCCCGCCAGCACCCGCGCATTGTCTTCAAATTTGTCTCCAAGCCATGACCTTCAAAATCGACCCACGACGCCCCTGCGGTGTTGCTGGTCAATCCGGCCCGGTCTCCCGGGCCGAGTTACCAAGCCTTCTATGTGGAAACTATCGAGCCGAACCGCCCTTGCGGTCCACAAGGCTGGGCCCAATGGACCAGGTTAAAACATAGTAGGATGAGCAGCCCAATGGGCCGGGTCAGACCCAGAAAGTCTGACCGGGTTGACCTAGACCTGGTCGGCCCAGTTTGATATGGGTTGAGGCGGTCCAACCGAGTCAGACAGGACCCAGGCCCACGAATGACCTGTTACTTACTTGGCCATATCTTTTTCATCAGGCATCTGTTTGACGAACCGTCAGTGGCACTAGTAATCTCATTGAGAATCAGACCCTTCAAGTATACCACATGGGGAGTTTGGGGTATGGTTGAGTTTCTTCCAGGTTGGTTTGGACCCGAAACCAACCAGGCCCTCGGATCGGAATCGCTTATAACTTAATGACCGAGATTCCGATTGAAGAGCCTTGGACTATGTTGGATTCCTCATTATGAGACAGTTCTTTTGGCATACTCTACACAGGATTCAGATGTGGTTTGAGCATGGCCAGGTTGGATTGTACTTGTAATCCAACCGGGCCCCTAAAACAAAAATGTTAATAACTCACAGACCGGGCGTCCGATTGACGCGTTGTCTGTCGCGTTAAGACCCCTATGATGAGGTGGTACTTTGAGACACTCCCATGTGAGATTACATGAAACTTGGAAGTATCGACGAGTAGCTCATGGAGTGGATTCTCCCGAAGAAGAGCGTAAGGAGTACGAAGACTTTGTAGTTGGCTGAGACCTGATGACTGCTTTTCTGATTCGATTTAGAGTGACTTGACTAGCCCAGTGGGGAGAAATACTATGTTGGGGTGGCAGAACCATGGCAGAGGAGTTCTACTATGTTGGGGTGGCAGACCTGTGGTACTCGACAGAAGGAGTACCTCTGTAGGCTATGAGGGGATGCGCTTGGTTGTAGAGGCAGACCCATGGCGGGTAATCTCTACTGTGTTGGGGCGAAAGACATGTGGTACTCAACAGAGGAGGAGTACCTCAGTAGTCTAAGGTTAGTGAGTAGCACCTCGGAGTCATGACAAGACCACTGTGTTCGACCGAGGAGGAGTTCTCCAGAAGCCGTGTTTTTGATATCATGAATAAAAATCCTTGTTTAAGCTGAGTCAATGACCTTTGTGTTTTCCTCATGAATGAGATGGGTTACTTGATAATTTAGGTATATGTATGGGCATATACCTAAGTAATGTTTATCTATTGAGATATTTCTTTTTGGATTTTCCTTGTTGGATTTTAGTGAGACCATGAGGGTCTTGGGGTCCCTAATGAGTATCAGTATACTCACCCCTTTACGGGCTATGTCCGCACCTCGTTGTGTTGGTTGCAGACGACAGACAACGCTGACCGAGGTAGAGTGTACGAGGACTGGACGGTACCTATAGGTGGACACTCGGCGTGACAATACATGGAGAGGACTGATAGACGCAGAGTGATGAGTAGGACATCTATACCTACCCTTCAGGTAGGAACCCAATGGAAGATCTAAGAGCTGCTTCACCTTTCATCTGTTGTCTTTTATGTTGTACTTTTCTTTCAGTTGTAGCTGTACCTTTATATTGGGCTAGTATTTCTGGCCCCTTTGTACTTTCAGCACTTTTTTATACTGCTTTACTTAATGTTTTCTTTTTCTTGTACTCTGGTTGTGTGATTTTACGTTTCATAAAGGCAATGACTTCCCTTTTTATCAGGATTTACTGCTTTGGTGCTAGTCACCAGCCCCTAGCCTGTGGAAGGAGGGCTTGGGGTAGTCACGACATGGGTCCCAAGGATGGGTCGTGACAGGGAGATTACATAAAATGTAATGGGATTTTACAATGTGTGCCTATTTTCTAGACATAATTCATGAGATTGGTACATCACCTGATAGGTTATCTTGTTGTGTAATGATTAAATGATGTTTAATTCTAAAGGATTGGTAAAAATTTAAATGGTGATGGGGTTTTCAATGCAAGATATTTTCATGGATTATACTTCATGTATATTTATTACACACCATGTAAATTATTGACCACGTATTTTATAGTGTTTTACAAATGAAATTTCATTTCATTATCCCAAATCTCTTTTTCTTTTGACCTAGAAAGCACTTATGATGATTTTCAGAGGTTTCATTCATTCTAGATTGATCCATTTTATGTTTGAACATTATCGTAGTTATGTTCAGTCACTATGGGTGAGTTGGAAATTATTCTTATTAATTTATTTGTCTTTGGTAGAAATTTCGATTGGTATTATTAGATTTATTGATCTATAATGGCGACTCATTTTTCCTCTTCTAGATATGTGGTGTGATATTGTTCTAGGTTCCATTTTCATTATTTTTTGTGGTGTGGTGGGTGTTTTTAATTTTTTTATGTGTTCTGTCCTCCTCTACTCAAACCATTTTGTTGAATTGGACTAATCCTATGTTGTGTAAATTGGTTATACGACCTATTTTTTCTTGTTTAATTCTTTTGGTTGGTGGATCTTTTGTAGACATGTGAGTACCCATATTTTGATGTAGGTAGATCCGTATCTAGATTTTATTTGATCAATTTTATTTCCCCTATTTTTATAAATTTATTTATAAATAAATTGGCATGATTTTTTTGTTTGTTAAAAATATTTTTTATAAAAGGTGGGTTTTCCATAGAGTTTTGTAAATGAAAAACGGATTATTTTCCAAAAACTGGAATGATTTATGAAATAAAGCACATGGGAAGCCTTATGAATAAAAGTGAAAGGATTATCTCATGTCCATCATCCATGATTCCTTTGGAGGAATTTCTTAAGGGGGTTTTCTATTCTCCCAAGGCATGTTATTCTTGGTACATGTTCGACATCATTGGGAGGTTCCAACATAGGTTGTTTCTCTACTCGTTAGGCCTATGTTGTAGTTATTTGTTATGAACTAGTCACTTATTTTGGAAATAATAGTCTATTTTCCTAACCTGTTAAGGTAATTAGTAGGGTTTATATGTGATTTGGTATTATATAGGTTTGGATATGATATACATACTTTTTATTTTGATAAATTATAATGTAAAATATGATTTGAAATGGATATACATACGTTTTTTGGAATTTCCTTAAAATGAGAAATGTTCACCATGCCTTTCATAAAACTACATTATTTCTTATCATCCATTATTTAACTTGAAATGAGAATATGTGAATTTTTGTACAGAGACCTAT
This sequence comes from Viscum album, assembly GCA_963277665.1. Classification (NCBI taxonomy): domain Eukaryota; kingdom Viridiplantae; phylum Streptophyta; class Magnoliopsida; order Santalales; family Viscaceae; genus Viscum; species Viscum album. The sequence goes on from OY728150.1 coordinate 1,631,428,970, forward strand.
TATGTATCACCTTGGTAGGACCTTACTAAAATTTACATCTCACACCATGCACACTTGTTTGGTGGGTTTTAGATCATTTTATGTATTTTTATATAGTTAAAGGTAAGGAATTTTCATGATGTGGAGAGGATTTAGTCGTCTAGGTATGGTTAGTTGGATGGTGAGATTATTGTTGTTTGACCATTCTATCATGGGGAGTAGTTGGTTTTCCCTTTTTTAGTTCTTTATGGCTGTACTTATACTTAGAGATTGAAATACAGTTGTTTTTATTTGGTTCCATTTATCAATATTCTATAATGAAACATATAGTTCATCCATTTTATATATATATATATATATATATATATATTCCTTTTTGAATTCATTATGGGAGAATTAATTACCTTTGTTTGTTGTTTGAGACCCGACTGCTCGTTACTTTCCAATGGGGATCTTAATTGTCCATGTGTATGTGAAGGGTCCAGTTAGGTACCAGTTTGAGAGGGTATTTGGGTTTGTTTGTTATAATATATTAGGAATTCCATTATCAATTTTATTGTTAGTTTTTTTGTAATTCAATCCTCATATATATATATATACTCATAAAAAAGTTAACATAGACAAAAAATTAAATATTACTTTTTGAGGCTTTATAAGTGTATGTACATGATGTTTCAAGGTAAACTATCATTAGAGGCTATATATAGAAATCAAATACCTTCTATATTGGTAATTAAATCCCGTTTAATGGAAATATATCATCATTTTAGAGGTGTTCCTAATGGATAGAAATTTAAAATCATTTCTTATAAATAATTTTTTGGTTTGATGGTTCACCTATAAGAAATGAGGAGGTCAACTCTTGTCATGTTTGGAGATATAGTGGAATTTTAGGAATAATAGGCATTACACTACATAATGTTCCTATTAAGGGATAAAAAAAATTATTAAAATATACACCTCTATATGGGAGAGAACTTGGTGGGAATTGTGTGATTCTGATTAAAATCAAAAAATTACTAACAAATCATAGGGGTGAAATTTTCAACAAGGGTTTCCATGGAGGTTTTCATGAATCTAAAAAACATGGAATTTAGTATGGAGTTCTCAAGAAAGAATTTAATAGTAGAGATATGATATTATAATTTGAGAAATTTAGTTGTAGTATTATTTTTGAGTCTTAATAAAGGAGTCATGTCACAGTAAATATGGAAATTTTAATGTACAATAACTTGAGATTTATAGAGTTATTATCATAGGGAATAATTATGGTGTTTCATAAAGAAACTACTATTATATTGATTAAGATGAAATATTTAGCTGTATAATGGAATCATGGAATGGATTGTTTCTATGAATTGGTTTGTTAACTCTAGTGAAATTTTTTTGGAAGGAAATTTGATGCTTGTGGAAAAATATAGAAAGTACATTGATGTAGAAATATATGAATAATTGATATATATTTTACATTTAATATTTAAATATTAAATTTGTTCTATTAATATAATTTGGGATGATCATGGGGAATATTAAAAAATCAATATCATCATGGTATTATCTAATGAGATATATGGATTTGGTGGATAATATAAGATATCATCAGTCTCATTGAAATTATTATAAGTAAGAAATGATCATTAGGTAGTATTAATCATCATTGGTATATTTCTATTGGCAAATGTTCTATAATAATAAACATCATATGGATGTTATAAAGAAGTGTAAAAAAGATTCTTGTGCATATAATTAGAGGAAGAAGACAATTGTTTTCACTAATATATCCAGCCACTGAATAGGAGGAGAAAAAACAATAATTTCAATCATGTAATTTTAATTATTTAGATAGGGTATGGTACTATTATTTCAATGAAAAATAAGGATTTTTTATTATCTAGTAATAAGGAAGAATAAGGATATAATAATTGAATAACAACGATCATCTATTTATAATAAAAATATGAACAATTTTTCAATGGAATATACAAATTTTAAGAATAAAATAATGCATATTAATGGGTTAGGATATCATTAGGTTTATACAATGATATATTTTTCACTTGAGTGGTGTGAAATAAATTAGAATAGTTATTTTACACTGGATCCATAGTAAAGACATCTTGAAGACCTATAAATATTCATATATAGTTTATTATATTCCTAAACCAACAACACATCATTGATGTGTTATCCTTCGATTATGGAATTTTTAGTGAATGACTAAACTTTTTTTCCACATATATTTACCTTTTTCATTAATTTGATAAGAATTTATTCATGAAAAATAGAATAAGTTGACATATTTTTCTTTCTAACAACGAGACAATGTTCTAAATGAACTAGTTCAATAAATGGATATGAAATGAAAAAATTTAATATTATAAAAATTCACCCCACTCATGGATTCCCAAGTACAAAAAATTAGTATTCTAACACAATGTCCTGGACATTGTATTCATCCATGAAAATCAAATGTTATAAATTATATGTCTCTAGAATCTCAAAAGTGAAGAGTGAGAATTTGATTTTATATTTAACTAAAATATTTATTAAAACTATAGATGGAGTTAGAATTTTCTTATTCAGAATAATAGGATCATATGAAGAAAAATATTTTCGTTTTTTTCTATTGAAATAATCATCATAATATTGTGAACAACTACAAGTAGAAAAGGGAATATCCATGGACAAAAAAATATCAATAAATCATTAGCGAGTAGAAAAATGATGTAATAATGTTAATGGTGATAATTTATGAGAAGGTACATGAAATTAATTAACTCAATGAATAAATGTAATTATTAAATTATTTAAATTAATTTATTTGATAAGTAGTATAAAATTAATGAATTCATTTATATACAATTATAGATGATGAATTTGATAAAAATAAATTTGTAGGATTAGAGTATAAGAGTGGAAACATGAATTTGATGGGGTCACTGATGAAGAATAATTGGTTCAAGACCTTAAAAAGAGTATTGAGTAAGAAATTCTAAAGAATAATAGGTTTCTTAAGAAATTGGTGTGAGAGTCCGAAAAAACCATGACAACCCATTCACAAAATCTTATTGAAAAAAATCATGGTATGTGTTTTCTTGTAAAATAATTTCAATAAAAAAGGAACTAGATAATAGATTAAAATTTAACAATCATGAGTAAAAACTAATTTCTATAAATCAATTATTACAATATATAAGTGAATACAAGATGGATATAAAATGAAAAAGAATTAAAGAACCTGAGAGTTTTTTCTTAATTGTTTTTAAGGAATGGTGAACATATAAAACTTCTCAAAAAATTTGTACTTAAGGTAATAAATATACATGAATGTTACAAAATCAATATAAACATCTTTTAATATTAAATAAATTTTTATAAATGTTAATTATTCAACTATATCAAATAAACTAACTATTTACAGATTGTATGAGTAATAATTTCTTTTTATGGTTTCTAAAGATTAATATTATTATTCCTTATATAAAAATAGTTTAATGGTTGATGTGTAATTTTATAATGAATCATTGAATCATATAGTGAGTAAAATAATGAATGGAATAGTATTTTAACATGACAATAAATTGATTATAAGAAGGAATGCAATATAATTATTTAAAACAAACATATTAATTAAATGAGAACATCATGATATTTTGTGTTATTTCTATTGAAAAATTATCCATCTACTAGGAATCTATGAAGAATTAATTAAATTGGATTCATAATATTATTGGGATTGGTTCTTAATCTATTCAGTAAACATGATAAAATATATAGTTCATATAACACTGATTAATATACCTCTAAGAGTAGTGTTATTAGTTTAGATAATTGAATAGGATGATGTATTTCTCAAATAAAAATTGATTCAAATCATACCTACAGTGGGAGATATTATTATTTTTTCATAGAAATATCACTTTTTTTAATAATTTTTAATGGATTTTATGATAATAATTACTTGTAAATTTTTTATTATATGGATATCAAATTGAGGTATTAAAAAATATACCGAATATGGTGAATAATGTATCATTTTGAAATATTATAATGTAAATAAAATAAATTTTTTTATAAAATAAAAATAATTTTAGTAAGAAAATAAGAAATACACTTCACTCAAGGAAATCATGGAAGATAAGTAAGATGGATGCATTAGTAGTTTAATTCATACCACAATAATGTAAGAGATCATAACAAGTGGTCTTACCCTTTCATGGAGAAATAATAATAAAAAGGAAAAATGTGACAATGGTTTTATAATAGAATAAATAAGAACAAGTGGGATGAGTTATGTTCAATATATGAGGGTCAAGATAAAGAAGATAATGACTTTTGAGAAAATAACTTAAAAATAATTATCTAGAAGTGAAATTTTTCATAATAACCCCATTCTATAAAATTTAAATAAAATTAGGTGGAACGATTTTGACAATAAATATTAAGGAAAATCATCACCATTATACATATTAAGTCACCACTACACATTTATATATTTATTTATTTGAATATTTGATTAATTTAGGATAATGTGGGAGATAAAATCCTAGTGGTTCTACACTATGTGTGCATTAAAAGATGGTCGTTTATGAATTATAATGTTTCTTCTAAATGAAATGTATGGAGGTTATGTTTATTACCATCATGGGAATTATATGTGTATATATTTAACCATATTCCATTAAATAATCATAGATTAATTTTCATCATGTATAATAATAGTTGAAAATTATTAATACAAACAGAAAATAAATTTCAATCTCAATTTGATATTATAAATATTATTTTTTGTTGGTTTATTCATGTTAATATGAATAATAGTTTTTGAAGAGAATTATTGTTATTTTATGTCCTTATATAAAATATATGTTTTTTATTTTCCATTGATGATTGGGATATTTTTGAATCTTTTAATTTTATTTAATGAATAATCCAAAAGTGGAAGGCACTAAAGAAAATGATGGATGATTTTTAAAAGAATTAAAAAAATTTAATGTTTGGTGTATATAGGATATGTATTGAATTGATGTTATCATCTTAATATTTTTTAATATATCCATAATATTATTGGAGAAGAAATATTATCAATTATTTATATCAAAGAGTGTTTCACCATGGACAAAATAAAATCAACATGTTGATTAAAATAATGAGGATTGTCGATATAATGGTTAAATGATGTGAAAACACTTTAAGGGGGTCAGAAATACAAACTAAAAGAAAGGTAAGATATATGTTAAAATTTAATTAAATGTGAAGAAATTGGAAGATATATTTTTTAAGTAGTATGACACACATAGTATTAATAAGAGATATCAACTTGTTTTAAAAGAGGTGTTCTCCACACCCATGTATTGTATAGTTTATATTCTAATAGTTTTATTTTTATTTTTATTGAGTATACATCATGTTTTAATTTATCATTTCACATATGGTGTTTCAATATATATTGATTTATGTGGATAATATTTATATGGTTAATAAAAACTCTTTTATCCCACATGGTACTCAAGCTCAGTAGGATTAGAATATTATTTGAACCTTCATCACCATATAGTGAAATTCACTTATTATTGTTTTAATGTAATAATAAATATTATATATGTATATGTTATAGAATATAATGGGTTTTTTGTTCAAGTGAGGTTATTTGAGGAATTGATTAACTAGGAGTACTTCTTTCCCTTAAATGTTTGTTATTCCAAAAGGTTTTATAAAGTGAAAAATTCCTTCTAAATATCATGTACATGGAGTGTGCTGAAATAATCTATGTCAATTTGAAAATAAAACTTCAATTATTATGGTGATACACCAAACATAAGGAGGAAAAATGAACTTTTCAATTATATAGACATATAGGGATGAAAAAGATATTGATTTTATTGGATATTATTAACAAAATACATAAAGGGGGATTTTTGAAACTATGGTTTTATAAGATGGATTTCTTTAATTTAAAAATAGAATCATTTTAGGTATATTAAATGCAGTGAGAATATATTTTCCAGTAAATGATTTTGGGTGAAATTTAAAACTTTCTAGGGTGGTGATTTTTTTTTATCTAGAACATCATAGAATACAAAGTATAGTGTGGTGGTACTCTATATTCAACAGTTTGTAATGATTTTTTGAAACAATATGGTCCGATTAAGATATTGAAGAAATATTTTGAAGGTTTAAATTTATATAATAGAGTCATAGTATCTATTATTCTTCTATTGAGGAAAGCTATTGTGTAATGGGGTGAAAACATCATAGATAATGATTTTCGATGTTCATTAATTTTTTTATTAAGACCCATAAATTATTTGAATTATATTACTTAATTTTTATGTTAATTATGGAATTGTATAAGGGTAATTTCCAAAAGAAAATAATCCAAGAAAGGAATTATTAAAATTTGTAAAATATTGGAAATGGTAACTTAGACCCATATGTAATAGAATATCATTAAGAGTATTGTTATGTGAATATAAATTTCGTGTCATTTTAATTTATGCATCTTGTAAAAGTATAAACAAAAATGTAACCCAATTCAAATGTAATGATAATCAGTATAGGATTCATAGAGCTATATGAAGTTTGTGTAATGGTAACACTAATGGAAAGATGATCTTTCCCAACACTTCTATACCAACGGTTTGTAAAAACCGTTGGTATAGCTACCATTTCCCAACGGTTCACCAAAACCGTTGGGAAAGGGTCCTCTTTCCCTCCTCTTTCCCAACGGTTTACCAAAAATGTTGGGAAAGAGTCCTCTTTCCCAACGGTTTACCAAAACCGTTGGGAAAGGGTCCTCTTTCCCTCCTCTTTCCCAACGGTTCATCAAAACCGTTGGGAAAGAGTCCTCTTTCCCAACGGTTCACCAAAACCGTTGGGAAAGATGAGGCAAGATTTCAACCTTCAGCCAACATAAATACAACCCACCCAAACCTATCCCAACAGTTTTCAAAACCGTTGGGAAAGGGCTTTCCCAAAGGTTTTGAAAACCGTTGGGATATGTTCTTTAATTTTTTTCCAGATATACTAACCGAGAACATTATATAAATCAAAATTTTAAATAATTTTGATAATACATATATATATTTATTAAATTATGTTTACAAAGTGATGTTATCTTAGTGGTTAAGTCGTTCGATTATAAACGAGGGGTACTAGGATCAAATCCCAGCGGATGTTTTATTTTTGGAATTTATATACCAACGGTTCCATTACCATTGGTATAGATTTCATATTACCTATACCAACGGCTTACTTGGCTACGGTTCTCCAAACCGTTAGTATAGGCTATACCAACGGTTTGGAGGCCTATACCAATGGTTCCAAACCGTTGGTAAAGGTTAGTTTTCCAGTAGTGTAAATAGACATAGGTTGATACATAAAGGTAGACACTTAGCATGTTTAATGGTAACTAACATTGGGATATATATTATGGGTTTGTTTATAGTCGTTTTGGAATCATACGATGATTAGAAATATTGTTGCATCATGTTGGGATTTATGTATGGAAAAAAACAATGAAAAAATACCATAGTAGAGGGAAAAATTGGCATTGTTTATTTTGGAGACAAATCAAAAAACATAGTATTTATGTGGGGTTATGGATTTTCCACTCATTGTTTCAGAGGGGTGTTTTCAAGAATCTTGAAAATTAGTTTTATAATTTTAGATATTTAATGAAGGTGTTAAATATTGAAGTTAAGTAGATATAATTTGAGATATTAAATAGGGTATTTATATGCACTTCTAAATAATGTGTCATGTCATTGAATTTATTAATGTTTGAATGAATAACTAACTAAAACATGTGGAGTTATTCTCAGAGCACATAATGATTGATTTTAATAATGAAAATATTTTTCTGTAGATTAATTAAAAATATTCATTTATTTAATTATCTTTGATGAGTATACATATTCATAGAATCTATTTTTTGAATTCATTAAAAGTTGGTTGGGAAGGAATGTCATTTTGGGAAGAATAATCTAGAAACATGATTGATTTGGATAGATAAAATTATGAATATATGTGAAGGATGTTTTATTTTAATTTGAAAGAGTTTTTTTACATATACAATTAGTGTGATTTATGGGAGTAAGAAGAGTTGAATATCATAGAAGTATTATTATAGAAATTGAAGTGGTTAGATTTAACTCAGAATATAACATGAGGGACCTGGAAATTATCAAAATGATGAAATAAATGTGAGGTAATATAAACCATTCATGGTGGAAGCATAAATTCATACATCCTTTTAAAAAGGACATATAAACCATTGAGTGGTGTATAAAGGATTAAAGTTCTTATATATAGAGGAATATGATTCAATATTTTCAATAGTATAAATGGTTATTGAATAAGATGTGAAAAAATGAACATTTCAATCATCAAATTATCAAAATATAGAGATGAGATGTGATGATCTATATGATGTTATAGATTCAAACCAAACATTTATCGATTTTAAGTAATATAGTATGAATGAAGAAGGATGAAAAATGAATTGATGATCAGTGATAATATATTTGGAAGAAAAAATTCATGGTTTTTTGGTCACTTGTGCTGATTTGATGAAAACTATCACGTCTATAGAATATTTTAGTGATCCAATAGATTATAAACAAGACTCTGCCTCACCTACGTAGTGAAAAAGAGTATAGAATTGGAATAATTGCTATGATTGATAGAAAAAACATCCCATTGAAAGTGTATTATCCCTACATTGTGTATTAAATCCAAATAATAATAACACATTATTTTTGCACCTTGGAGTTTCTTATTTTAGGGACTAAAGAAAAATTTTAGGTCTACACATATATACCTTCTACATGCATCTAGTATATATGTAATACTTAAATAAAGAACATGTTTAATATTTTCTCCTAATAATAAAGTTATATATACCTAAATAAGAAGTTAAATATAGATTGGAAGGAATCAATAAAATGGGTTATCACCCCGATTCACCAACCACTGTGGGAGGATCTTGTTCCAACAAATAGTATCATAGATCAAAGGTTCTAACATTGTATTAAAACTTTATGATCAGACATTATAGTTTTTTGTATCCTATATTTCTAATAAATATATAGATAATTTAAGATCATGTTAAACCAGTACAAGTCATTAACCTTCCCAGAGAGAACAAATGACTACTTGATGAATATGAGGATTATATGAAAAAAACCAGCGGAATTTTTTATATATAATGATTATTCGGAATAAGTGAAAATAATAAAAGTGTAAATTGATATAAATGAAAAATAATTTCATTATATATATATAGTGATTTTATAATAATTAGTTGTGATTCAATAGAAAATAAATGATAAATCCAATGATATTGAAAAAAAACACATTTATTGAAAAATGAAATAAGACAACTGGATATTTTAGATAATGAGTTTAAAAGGGGGCAATACTTCCATATTATATTATAGATGATGGATTTAATAGGAAATGTTTTTGGGACTAATGTTCTAAAAAATGACCACATAACTATTATGAGGATACTAATGAAGATGAATTAGTTTCCGATTCATTGTGGAGTAGTTGGAAGAACTCATGAAAAATAATTAAATTTTATTGATCATAAACATTTTAGAGATGTATTGGGCTCATTTATAGGTACTTTTTGCCATGCATTTATTACATTTAATTTTTTGGTCACATTGGGGTGTTTTAGTTGTAATTGGAGAAAATTGGAAGGAGGATTGGTTGTTCATAGTTGGAAAACAATTTTCAAAAACTATGCCCCTGCCCTAGAAAAACATCTAAACCCAAAAAGGGGTTTCTCTTGGTGGGTTAATGGTTTTTAAAACCATTTACCCTCTTAGGAAAAACCCTGCACCCCCCTCGAAAAGGTGCACATTTAAGCTGCATTGTTTGGAAAATGTTACATCTCTTTCTAGAAAACCATGTGAATAATTTTTATTTAAATGAGAATTATATTTTAAAGACCCAAACCCTCCATATTAAACTCTAATTGGGACTAAATATACCAAAACCTATTCCACCAAATTTTGGAGGTTACTTGAAAAATTAATAAGGCTCCTGATCTCAAATCTTTAGTATTCGAAGAATGGATTGAAGATCTTTACCTATCCTAGTAAGTGAATCTTATCCTGTGTGGTTTCTAGCCTCTTATAGTTCTTATATTATCTTTGAGGGGAAATTTTACTCTATTTTATGGATTTAGATCTTGGATTTATGGGTCTTGAATATTTTGTTATTGGATCTAGGATTCAGTTGTTGATCTCATTTTTCATTGCTTTCTTGATCACTTAACATAAATTGGAGATTTATATTGGTGAGGGGTTTTCAATGATTCAAGGTAGGGGTATATTATTCAAATCCAAATTCCATGAGTTTAATTATTTTTATGAAATTTTAGAACTTAAATTGGATGATTGGAAATTAAATTTTTTAAACTGAATTTATTAATTTGATAATTTATTTATTTATGGGAATATTAAATTGAATAATTTATTTTTTTATTAATCATGGGATATTGATATTATTAATTTTTTTCGTTAATTTTATTATTGATTTAGGGAAATTTTGGTGTTTTTTCAGTCAATTTAATTTGAATGAAAAATTATTTAATTGATTATGGTACATTGTGATTTTTGAATAGTATTAATTAAATAATTAATTAATTTATGTGAATTTTTATGATTTTATAAATCAATTTAATTGGTATAATTAATTTTTTAATTGTTTATGGGATATTGAGATTATTGAATTGGGGAAATAAATTATTAAATTAATTTATTATAATTGTTGTTACAGTATAATTGATTAAGTTGGATTATTTAATTATTGAATTAATTATTATATATTTTGTTAGAAGAATGTGATAAAAGGTTAGAATTGATTAACCTTGATTGATTTGCAATATTTGATATTATGATATATATGAAAAACATGTGTGGTACATGGTCTGCAGCCTCAAAATCCCATAATGATGAAATTATTTGATTATCATTTGTGGTAAATTATATTTTTCATCAAAATCCCACAGTGATGAATTGATTTATAGATGTTTTTGGGACATGGTATGCTAGATAAAATTCTCATAGTGAGGAATTGGTTGATAAATTTGGTGATGGATAATGAGTAATACTCTAAATAAATATGGGGTGGTTGACACAACATTCTACACCCATGAGTTGGTATTGGACTATGGATTTATGTGGCTATGATATGATTAAATGAGATGATGAATTATATTGTGATGTGGTCTAGAATCTTGCATGGGAAGATGTAGGTATAGACTGTTTGGGTGTCCTCGAGAACCCAGGGGGTTTATATGGATAATTGAAAGAATAATATATGTGAATTTTTTTTTCTTATGCACTATGATTTATTATTTATAAAACTTCTTACATAGTTGTTAACTATATATTGTTTTAAAAGTTGTTAGTGGTGGATTACTATGTTGTACTAACACCATAATTATGCTGTCTGATTGGTACCTGAATATATTCCATGGTTGTAAGATAGTATAATGGAATGAACTGTATATTAGATGGGGGAGTTAGGATAAATCATAGATAAGGGAACCATACAAGTTATTAGGACTCACGTGGTATTTTTCATTGTCTATATTTATTTTGTATTTTTAAAATTTTAACTTGATACATGTTGGAATGACATATCAATAGTTTAGTTTTGATATTATATTCATATTTTAATTATCTTTTGATAGTGATATTTTCTGGTTATTTTTTTATATCATTTGGTCATTATTATTTATTTTTGTTGTTGTGATAATTTGATAAATAAAGTTCAATCACCCCACTATTGTTACTTCCCCTCATTAATTTTTTAAAGCATGTGGCATACGAGGAGGCATGCTTGATGTTTCGTAGTGAACAATCTTGCAGAATTGGTGTGTGGCACCCAATTCAGGATGTTACAAAGTGGTATCAAAAGAGATTTATTTTCTTTTTTTTTCCATACATTTGGGTAATAGTAGAGAAGATAGTAGAATTAGTAGGTCCTTGGTTAAGAGCTTATTCACATGAGTATCTAAGAAATGTTTATGGATAAAATCCATGTAATCGTGGTGGGATTATTGTAACGAATGTCTGTTTTTAAGGTTTATTCTATTTATCCTCTAGTGACACACATTTTTTGAGATGTTCTTTTTATTTATAAAATTATATGAGATTCTACTCATTAACATGAATTCCATTAGAGTTGGGTACATAGTAATTATTCGAGGCACTCCGGGTTATTCTTTTAACTTGCATCATTTTTGGGAGAAACATTAAAAATTTTTCTTGGTAGGTGGTTGAAATTGAACTATTTTTCCTTGTTTTATTTTTATATAAAAAAGCACCTTCTGAGAAAGTGAATATCGTGTCTGATTTGAAATTAAAAATTATTAAGAGTTTTAATAAATGGATTCCTAAAGAGAAACATGAATTTTAGAATGTAATTACCATTTGGTAACCATGACCTAGATGTAGGACGCTTAAGGGTAGTGATAGTGCTTTTTTTGACCATGTTGAAGGTTTTGGGAAAATAACATCTTTAGGATTATTGTGAATACATATTACATTAACAATGGTAAAGTGCTATTATGTGTCCTATGTCGCGTGCCTATAATTGAAGAGATATTAATGCATTATGATTCTTTCCTAGAGTGACAAACAAGTATTTAGACGGATATATTGTTCCAACTTTAAGAGCTATGACATCGATGGTGTCAGGTGAGGAATTCATAGAGAAGCTTCATTAAATCATATCTTGATATATGGAGTTTATAGAGAGAGTCCCATATTAGTTATTAAAGATTATGTCTGATTATATATTGATGTTGTAGTTTCTTCACTCTACAACCTTCACTAGAGATGGTGGACCTTGGATAGTAGAGTTCTGGATTTAGTCCATCCAAACTATACATTACCATCTTGAGAATCTTGTAGATAAGAGGTTAATATTGGCTTTTTTACATGTTATGAGGACTAGAAAATCCCTAGCGGGATGGTCAAGCCCGAACATGGCTGATAGACTGGACGGCTGGGAATGAATTTTTTGAGACTTTCTTGGAGAACATTTATCCATATACATTGAGATAAGATATGAAAACTAAGTTCATGTGGTTGAATTTTGGAAGCCAGTCTACGATGGACTATGTCAGCCACATCCCTAACATGCATTGATTTACTCTAGAACTAGTATGGTATGAGACAGAAATGGAAAGGTATTATCAAGATGGAATTAAATGTGAGATTATGTTCCATGTTAACATATTTATTTTGATGTATTTTATTCATGTGGTGGATTAGTCTCTCATAACTAAGAGGAACAGAAGGAGGATTCTGGTGGAGGAAAGATAATTGTTTTTTGATGATCATGGGGTATGACTAATTAAAGTTTCAAGCATCTCTATACAAATGTATCAATGGGGATAATAGGAAGAGTTTATATGGTGAATGATTACTTACTCATAATCTCTTTGAATTTCATTTAAACCAATAAGATAAGTCGGAACACTATCACAGACATTTTCCTTGACATAGAATATAGATTTTACTCTATGGAAGGATAGGATATCTACAATAGTTCGATAGAATCCCAAGATAGATGTGTAATTATGGAGTAACTAGACAGAATTGGAGTGTGGTGAGGGGATTTTTTACATCATATCATTCTTCCATTTCCAAAAAATAATTGTCATGGAAGTAGAGGTAGTAGATGATGTGATTCTGTGAAATGGAACCCATACTTGTAGAGTTTTCAGATCAGGGGATGGATACTACATCATAATGTAGTGGGGAAGTATATTAGCATGACATTAATCATATGAAAATGGATAATAATCCAGAAACATCGATAATTAGAGGTATAATTTTTATAGATTCTATATTTTTGTAGGATTATTTGATGCAGGTGTCTATCGTTTGATTATATCTACAGAAATTGTGAATGGTTTGATCCTGGAGGTGAAGTGTGTGAGGGGGATGTAAACAATATATACACCTTTAGGGGTATGATCAAGATAAATTTGTTTCTACAAATGGGTTTCTATTGACTTTTGGGAGTATATATTTAGTTGGGATCATTATATACATGAAATTTTAGGATTTGAATTAATTTTGGGTATAGACTATATAGAAGCATATCGACCACATAAATACTGTTTCCACAAGAGAGGGAATTTTATGTCTCCTAAGGGTGAAAATTATTTTCCCTATGGTGAATGGGGTATCCATACAGTCCATGCCCGACTAGTTCATTAGTAAATAGGGAATCTCATCCTTTTGGTTTTTAGTCTATTACTGGATGATGTAGGTGTAAAGAAGAATATAATTCCACCTATAGTGGAAAAATTTCATGATGTTTTTCAAAAAGGCTTCTCAACACTTACTCTTAAAAGTCATTTTGAATTTATAGTTGAGCTCCAGACTAGGGATAATCTAGTTTCTAATTTAATATATAAAATGGAACCAATAGGGCTTCAGGAGCTCAATAATTAGCTGTGTAAGATATTTTATAAATGGTTTATCAATCCATGTATATAATAATGGGGTTCAAAAATTTTATTTTCCAAAAATGCATATGATACATTGTTCATGAGTGTTGATTATAAGATGTTGAAACGGTTAACAAGGAAGAACTTGAATTATCATCTGTGAATCGATGATATTTTTGATCCATTGGAAGAGACACTTTTTTCTCCAAAATCAACATGAGATCATGGTATCATCTGTTGATTATTAAATATAATGATATATCGAGTACTATTTTTAGAAAAATGTATGGCCAATATGATTTTTCTATGATGTTGTTTGGGTTGAAGAATTCACCAGTAGTTTTTATGGTTTGGATGAATAGAATCATCCATTATTACATGGATATTGATGTGAATATATTTATAGATTACATACTATTGTACTCAAATACTCATGATGATCATTCTCAATATTTGGACATAATCTTGAGTATACTATGAGATTATTGGAAATACATCATGAAATCTAGGATTAAATTTTGTATTAATCTGGGACTCTTCTTAGGTCACATCATTTTGGAGGAATAATTGTCACTAAACACATATAATGTTAAATAAGTGGTTTCATGGGAGTAGACCAAGAATTTTATTGATATACATAACATTTGGGGATATTCTGGATACTTTCATAGATTCATCTAGGAATTTTACACATTGGTAAAACCAATTTTTGGCTAAACCAAAAATGGGATAAACTGTGAATTTTGAATTATGTGAGAATTCCATATATGAATTTAATACATGTATAAAAACGACATCAATATTTATCATACCCGATCCATGTAAGGTGAATACAATATTTTTTTTCTTCTGGATCATGAATCATGTCATGTTTATCAAAGTAGATCAATTTTTATTGTATGAGTCTTGGGAGATGAGGCCTCATGAGTAGAACTAACCTATGCCTAACTTCATTTTTGTTGTAGTTGTTTATGAATTTAAATGTTTGTTGGAATTATCTGTTGGGTGAGAGGTTTACTATGTATGAAGATCATAATATATTGAAGTATATGTTTCTGTAAAAATAATTTATTATCCTGTATTAGATATGAATTCTAATATGCGATCATTTTATTTTGATCTAGCATATATTCTGAGCATGGGAAACTTTGTGGCTGATTCCATAGGCAAGAAAACTCTGAATCGAATAGTTCAATAGTAAAGTGCTAAGTGGGAGATGATTAATTTACTGGATGAAACAAATGTTGTGGTTTAGGAGAGTCAGGTGTAGATGAATCTTGTATCAGTTTTGTTACAGTCAATACATTTTATTCAGCTCAAGGATAGGCAACATGAGGATCCATAATGTTTTTTCTTAAGAGTTATGGTGGAGATTCACCTTAATATTTGAGCCTATATGATGATTTTATTATCAATGTGACTAAAATGATTATTTCTTCCTATGATTATTTTGGAAGTGCTGATGTGGGAGTTTCATGCCATGATGTGCGCAGGGAATCCAGGTGTGACTAAAATTTACCGTGAGATAAAATGATAGTTTTTGGTGTTCATCCATGAAAAAAGATATAGAAGGCTTTGTAAAATGATGAAACACTTGTCAATGGGTGAAGGCCAAGCATTAATGAGTGGTAGGTTTACTAAATGCATTTACCATTCCAAAATTTTAGTGGGATGAAGTTACCATTTATTTGGTGATTATACTCCTATGGATGTCTTATTTGAATGATTCTATTTGAGTATTTGGGGTCCAAATGACAAAATTATTCACTTTTTCCTATAATAGTGACTTGTAAATTTGTGAGATGGACTATATGCAGGGGGTTCCATAAAATTTGTCTTCAAACCACAAATCATGTTTTACTTCATGCTTTTGACATGGATTTTAGAAGGATCCCAGTACACAGTTTTTATTGAGTACTTCATTCCACCAATAAAATTATGTGTAGTTAGAGTGTAAGATACATGTACTATTGGATATGCATTAGGTGAATTTAATGTACTCAGGTTTTTCATGGGAGAATCACCTATCAATTATGGATTTATCCTATAATTGTTTTATGGAATGATTCATATGGGACCATAAGATGCTCTATATGATAGTCCATGCAGGTCACCACTATGGTGGATATAGGTTGGTGAGTCGATGTTATTCGAACCAAGTATTCTGTAAGATATTTCAAAGAAGGATCATCTGATTCAAAAGCATATGTATATGACTTAGAGAAGGAAAAATTTATATGATTATAGACATTGATTACCCCTAGAGTTTGTAATGTACCATCATGTATTCCTTTATGTTTTGTGTAGATTTAGTAATTGTATGATATGGAGGCTAGGAAATTCAGTTCTCAAGTTGGTTGAAGCATTTCATGTTTTGGAGAGAATCAAGATATTGGAATACTAAATACAACTTACATGGAGATATATTGTAATGGAATATGTGTTTCTTGTCTCACAAATTTTCTGGTATCACCCAGACCCTTCTTATGTGATTTATGTGGATGATGTTGAGCATGAGATAGATGTTCTCTTCGAGGAGAATCTATTACATTTGTTAGATAATAGTGAGAATGTGTTTTGTGGAAATACTATGGTGATAGTTAATGTATTTTGTAATCCTGGCTGTGTTTAAGGGGAAACATGCAAGATTTAAGAACATATGTGTGATAAGTGGCCTGATCTTTTTGACTCAGAATCCTAGTTAGGCATGGGAGTACAACTGTAGGATTAACAATTAAAATGTAGGAATATTATAAGAATGATACCTTCTCTAAATATGTATCAGTATCATTTATAGGTACACTTTTCATTTGTTTGGAAAACTTTTTGTTTGGTTGTTACCATGGGCCATTTTTGGGTGAAATTATATAAAATTATGAATATGAGAGGTAGTGCATGGTTGGCCCATGCTTTTCCCAGACTATGTGTCCATCCTATAAATATGTACAAATCCAAATAGAGGGGAATCACATAGTTAGCACAATATTTTTCAAAATCTAACCCCCCATAAAGAGGCACTTTATTTGAAAAACCATGCACCTCTTCCCAAGAAACCATGTGTGCAGTTTTTATTCATGTGAAAATTATAATTTAAAGATTTGATACCCACTATTACTCCCAAATAGACCCACACATAGCCCTAACTTATTCTTATCTTATATTACGTTTACATGATGAATTAATATGGCTCCCAAACATCTTTTTTTCAATTCATGGTTTGAATCAAAGATTATCACCTCTCACGATAACTGAATCTTATGTTGTGTGGTTTCCTCCCACTTTATCATTCTTCCCACATCCTTGGAGGGGATTTTTTCCTCTTTGATTGTAAATATATATCAACATTTAATGGATCTTGATTTTTTTGGTCTTGGATATTTGATTATGATTTATATCTCATTCTTTGTCGCATTAATGATCAATTTATTTAAATTAGGGGTTTCCATTGGAGAAAAGTTTTCAATGAATTTAGGTATATGGTCTATTATACTATTCGCAGAGTCTTGATTTCAAGTACATGTAATTAATTGTTCCATTCATATTAGATTATTATGAATTAAATTTTCAAAGTTGAATAATAAAATTGGTAAATTAATTAATTAAGGGATCATGAATTGGAATAAATAATTATTTAATTTATTATAGGATAATGAGATTATTGAATTGTATTAATTAATTATTGAATTAATTAATGGTAATTGTTGTTATATTATAAATTGTTTTTTTTGTAAAAATTAATTGATTAATTAATTATAGGATACTAAGAATAGTGAATTGTATTAATTAATTGATGATAAAATTAATGAGAATTGTTTTTAAATTTTACATTGATTGAATTGGAAAAAAAATTGTTAAAATAATTATGGGATATTAAGATTATTAAGTTGAGTTAATTATTTTTTGAATTAATTAATGAGATTTATTCAGAAAGTGAAATTTATTGTGTTGGATTATTTAATTTGGAATTAATAAGTAGATTTTTAGGTTATGTAATTTGATAAGAATGATAATTTTGACTTACATTTATTGGTGTGATATAAATTATATTATGATATATTTGATAAATGTGTGTGGGATGTGGTATGTGGCATAAAATTTCCAAAGTGATAAATTACATGATAAACATGTGTGTGACATGGTCTACTACATCAAAATCTCATAATGATGAATTTATTGATAAACATGTGTGGGATATGGTTTGTGGCATAATGATACCAAACTGATGAATTAATTGATAAATGATTTTTGGGATTGGGACAAGGGACCAAAATACACACATTGTGTTAGACATAGTGTTCTATAGCCATGATTTGGTGGGCATGATATGATGGACTAAGATGATGAATTCTGATCATGGTACATTGTTGTTGTTTAGACTCCGGCATGGGAGGAAGAATATGTTTAGGGTTTGGGTTTCCTTAGCAACCTGGGGTTTTATATTGTCATTTTAATGAATAATAAATTTAACAATTATTTACTCATGAATTATAATTTATTCTTATACAAATTCATACATTCTTATTGACTGGATATTATTTTAGACACCATTGATGGTGGCCTACTATGTTTTACTCATAACCTACTCAGGATGCCTAATTGGTACATGAATAGATTTAATGTTTAAAGGAAATGATTAGGGAAATATCCACATGTTAGATGGATGTGTTGGTATGGAGCATGAATAATGGAACTGAACATTGTATGGGGATCCTATTAGAAAATTTCAATGTCTTTATTTATTTTTGGTTCTTTGTATTGAAACATGATAATTATTGGAATGAAATATCTATAGTTCAATTTGGATATTGAATTATTATTTTGGTGTCATGTGAAATCTGTATTTTAAGGTTATTTGGTTACATAATTCAGTTATTAAAATTTATTTTTTGTTGTCCCATTACTTTTACAAAGAGGTTACAGTCTCCCCAGGATGGACGTTGTCCCTCGCTACTAGTCAGTAGATTCTTATGTGCGGGGAGGCACAGTTGATGTCATGTAGCGAACATGATTGGGGAAATGGTGTGTGGAAACCAGTTTGGGAAATTATAAATTTTAGGTGAACCGTGAAGAGAGTTAGAACATAATATAGAAAGTATTAATGGGATTATTACTGAAATTGATGCTAAAGGAATGTGTTTTCATGAACAATTAATGTTTTAAAGGAAGGATCCATAAGATATATAATCATGTAATAATTCTAAAGAAAACATATATCATGAGAATGATCTTTAAAATATAGAATATAATTAAAAAATTCATAATTAGATTTAAATGTAAATAGATTCATGGAATAGAAAATGTAGTTCTCTTCCATAAAAGATAGGGATGTAGGTTAAATTAAACATCTTGTAAGTGACTGTGGAGAAAAAATATAATATGTTACATATAAAAGTGACTGGATTAATTTTATATTCTTTTACATTGAATTCAAATTAAATAATGTTGAGGACCTATCAATAGAAATGAAATAGGAGAACAATATATTTCCAATGTCATCAAAAATTAATATGGTTTCTAAAGAGTAATATTCTACTAACATGATAATACACGATTTAAATGATGATCTATCATAATAAAAAATTCCATGAAACAACTATTTAATAACATAAAGGATAAAATAAGATATTATCAATGTAATATATAGTTGATATTTCAAAACAGATAGATTAATTTTAATTAAATAATGATTCAATGAGTGATATATGATAATGAATGATATTTACGTAGATCACATAAAAAAATAATGAGATTCATTGAATATTCCATTAAAAATATTTCAAAAAATGAGTTTGAAAGGATTTTTATGATATTCATTCAAATTAAAAATTTATTGTATATATTTTATTATTATTATCCCCATTAAATTGGGGTTTTTTGTTTAGAAAATTTATTAGGAATAAGCTGATTTTGAAGAAAAAGGGGATAAAATTTTTCCATTAGAGGAATTTTTTATTTTTATCTAAGAAATATCACTTGGTTAAATAATGTAATTATGAATTTTTTATAAGAAGGACATGGAATTCATGGATAAGATGGATCGATGATAGAGATTGGATAAAATGACTTATATAAGGTTAGAAACATCGTATTTCAAAAAATTACTATATGAATCTTGGACAAGTTGTTATAATATTGTATTTATTATAAGAATAATTTAAGAAACATAAGGACCTTAATGAAACCACAAAAGATAAATAATATGTATCGAAATGTTTTTTGATTGATTCAAAAATTAGTCAAGATCTGAGAAATGGTTTTGTTACACTTATATGGAGGAAGATTACTTCAAAATAAATATCAAACAACTATGATAAAATAGAATAAAAATTCACTAGTTGGATGATTCATATCATAGATATGATGGTTGTTCCAAAATAGATGATGAAATCTAATTAATTATTGTTTAAATAATTACGTACAAGAGGTGTTATTGAAAAGAACTAAAATAAAAAAATATGAACAAAAATTGAAGGAATGATTTGTTCTACAATGATAAACTAGACTTCTCATCTTGATAATTATAAATGAAAACTTACCCCCTCGTATATTATATTTATATCTATTGAATGGAGAGTTATTGGATTAAAAATAATATAAAATCCTATAAAAATTACACCGTTTCTATATTAAAAAAATGGTATTTATAAATATACATTTATATTTTTTATAGAGAGTGTTGAAGGTCATGTTAGGGCTCATTTTTGGAAGAAACTCTATAATTTTTTTTCTTTTGTAATTGAAGAATACCAGATGAAACATTTTATAATAGCGAACACATGCTGGACATTTTTCATAGATAATAAATTGATGTTTCAAACTAGATATAAAATTAGATAAATTGTTTTTTAATCATGAAAGAAATGTGAATCAATAAATTCATTCTGAAATATTCTGATTCAATCTGAAATATAAATTTTCAATTAGTATAACTATTATTTTGGGAATATCAGTGTGTCAAATCCCAGTTTCGATTTTTCAAATGATGTTAAGACCATTTTGGAATCATTATAAGTGAAATTATCTCTCTTATGTTGTTTTACACCCTAAAAATTGATGTATATATCCATTATGAAGCCAAAAATATTATTAATTCATGTATATTAATAATATAAATGCATTATGTTATATGATGAGTGTTTTTGTTAGATTCCATGAAACTTTTTATCGAAAAAATATTATCAATAAGTTATATTATGGAATATTTTTCCATGATAAAATCAACTCAACATGTTTTATAAAAATTTTATGATAAAAAAATATATAATAAAAAAAGTTAAAACACTAAGGGGTAGTGTGAAATATTCCCACAATTTTATCTTAGGATTACTTTATAAGATAATAAATTTAGGAAAAATTATATTATAAGAATTTTATGTGGTACTTGATGCTTGATATTAAAATTTTAATACAAAATGGTCTTATAAGTTTTGTGTTCCTCAACCCTATAATTTTGAGATCATGTATTAAAAAATTATTTTTTGTAATTTGATTAATTTGAAGGAATTTTTTTGGCTAGTCATTTTAAATATAGTTTTGAATATATTATTAGTTATATGGAAATCATTGATATTATTAAGAAAATATCATAAATCATACACCTATATCCTTCCTAATATATTTATGGAACATTATTACATATTATTATAAAGTGGGTAAATATTCAAATTTTTTATTAAAATAAGGATTTAATAGGATATATGAAATCGGATTGTAATTTGAAATTTTGTGGTATTCATGTGTGGAGTATTGATGATATAATTAAGGGGAGAAATTTATTTCATTAACATGGTAATTAAAAAAGTTATTTTGTGGTTATTATATTCATCAAATATCATGTTTGATGACTGTTTTGAGAAAGTGGAGTAGAGGTGAAAAATGAACATTTGATATTATTGTTCGACCATTAAAATAATGTAAAACATTACCCTTTATATTTTATTATAGAACAAGGTGAAATATGAGATGCATTTTATGGGACTTTATCAATAAATTCTAATGGTTAATATTGAAAATTAAAATTTATATGTTTGATTTCATTAAAGTAAATATGAGGTGATTGAAAGAATATTTATTTTGTTGAGGAGTTATTTTTGAATTAATTAAATTCAATGATATTACCTAGGAATAAGTTTAATTTTTTTCCCTAATCCTTATGTTATTCACTTTTAGTGTGTTCATACTATAAATTTAATAGTTCTACCTGATATATTGAATAAATTATGTTAAATTGGAACTTGAATAATGTTATAAAGGGAGAAGGTGATAGCATGGGGTTGTAAAGACCATGATTTTATTATTAATTAAAATGCAAGTATCATGGGATGAAAACATCATATATTATATTTTTATATGTTTTTTAGTGATTTAGAATAACCAATAAATTATTTAAAAATGATATGTGTGTTATGAGTTAATTCCTAACTTGGGTGAGGGTCTTTATATGTGGAAAAAATATATGTTAGGGTGTATCCAAGTTTCTATAATGTTAATAAATATAATTTCAACCATTATGGTAACAACACATATAAGGTTTAAAATAAATAATTTTGATATATAATTTTCATTTCTTAGTTATAATTTATCGATTTATATTCATTATATGAATACTAGGTAATTTTTTAGTCAATTGGAAAAAAGATTTATTTCCTACCAAATTCGATTCTCATGAATTATATGGTTTTATTTTTATAATATAATTCAAAATTAAAAGAATTATAATTTTATAAAGTTTCTTTATAATTCATCATTACAATATTATCATAGGGTCAATCTTTAAGAACTTTCTGGATATTTTAATTTTATAATGAATAGTGAAACCATGTTTTTATTGGAAACTATATTTCATTTTCAAGTAATTAAAAACTAAAATTAAATTATTTATTATAATTATAATTTAATTTTTTTTAATTATAAAATGAAATTATTATATTATGATGGAATTGTATTCATGAATTTGATATATAAAAATTGTTGTACTTAAATGACAGTTTTTAAGAAAACCCATTTTTTATCACATATAACTGGTTTAATTGTAAACAAAATTATTCCAATTATATGAATTTAATCTCAATAAATAAATTCAAAATATGGAATCATGTTATGTAAATTTTATCACTATAATTTTAAAAGTCTTACCATGGGGTTAAAATATGTAATAAAGGTAAAACCTTAATATAAACATCTCTAATATTTATTTTCTAATATTATTTTGAAATATTCAGTTTCTAGATTAAATGTTTTCCAATTTTTATCCATATAAACTTGATAATTAGTATATATTAGTTTCATACATTGGAATATTAAATTAACTTCACAAGACCCTCTTATAAAAGGATCCTAATATACTCTCTTCTATTGAAAATTTTATAACAATATATGGCCCAATCACTACCCTAATACCACATTAACTTTCTTCTTATTTTTTTAAATGTATTTTTTTTCAAATACCAATCATAGACGAATGAATTTTTAATTAAAAATATATTATCTAAATGAGATGGATAATTTTTTACCAAATGTTTTTGTTTTATTTCATATTCAATATCCTTAAAATATTCCTTATAAATAATCAACAGTAACACAATAATATAAACTATATATTGATATATTAATTGAATAACCTATATCAATCTTCTTCATCTATCAAATGAGAATTGAAACTACTGTTCATGTGTACGGCAGACGGATGTCTCACAAACCAATGTAATTTTTTTCCATTACCACCTCTAATGGATGCCTATAATGATGGGTTTAATATATATATATATATATATTAATCGTGAAATATTTATCATTATATTATGATATCATATCATATACATTTATACATTTCTAAACATTGGAAAATGATAATTTCATTCATGTGTGATTTTGTGTATGACCACATAACTAAAGCAATGTGATACATTTAATAGGGAAACATCACTTGGATATTATATAAAAGTGAATTTAGTAAAATAATTTTATATTTATGATATAATAATAATTTAAATGTAAAATTAATGTTAATTGTTTTCCATTATCTTCGTTTAAAAATGGAAACATTAATCATTTGTACATACTACCTACCATCTACATGATTGTAAAGTAGTTCATTTTTCATAACAATATTGCATGAATGGTGTGATAATTTAAATTAATATTTACAAATTATAGTTACACATGATTATAACATTAGATAATGTTTAATAATTAACTCATTGACCATAGTATTCATTTAAAATTAACTTTGGACATATAGGTTGCATATTATCAAAACGTCCCATGAAAACATAATTGATCAAATAAATAAATATGACATGTTAATATATTAAATAAAAGGAATCACAAACATGATAAATTTTCATAATAAAGTTAAAAAATTATCATAATTTTATTATTAAAGATTATAAAAACAAATACATGATGAGTTTTACTATAGAGACTCATAATTTTCATACAAATATATCACATAAAAATAGGTGAATGATCATTAAATACCATAAACGATCCTTGATAGAATCATATAGGTTTTGTGCATTTGGAAATAAAGATATATAAATGAAACTTTCATTGAAGATATGAATCATCAGAAACAATTTTACTTATAATTACTATCCTTTATATACATATCAAACTTAGTACCTTTATTTATATCCTAGGGAAATGAAACATTAGAAAGGGGAACTCAAATTCTTATTAATGGTAAAAAAGGGAGATATAAATTATAACGTGAGAATAACATGAACATACAGGTAATATAACATTAGTATAAATATTTAAAATAATTCCCTTCACATTTTAAATAAATATCATGAGATATTGAAATAATCTTGGAAATTCAAGACACATGAATTATATTGGAAAGAATGAACATAATCCATGGAATCATAAAATTTTCATAAGTCGTGAAATTATGGAATTCATGTTAGTATTGAAAATATTTTTCATATTAGTCAAATATAATGTAAATGTATGACATTGTACATTGGGTTCACTACCTTAAACATTATAGTATTAATGGTTAACTTCCATAACTATCATAGTTTATTGGATTCACTTCCCAAACAATCAAAATAGTCACGATCCACTCCCATATAAATAATAAAAAAAAATTCACTTTCTAATATTCATTTAATCCCCATTCCTATCTAATTTATCTCAACTAATATCTATATTTTCTAGTTCATTTTAGGGATATCTAGGTCTAACCCACCCCTAGATATAATGTGACCACCATTTTTGGTTATAACATAACCATCATCTTTTGTTATAATGTTACCACCATTGTCGGCTAAAACATAAACACTATTCTTTTGTACAAGGTAACCATAATAACATAATGAAATCAATATATATGGGTATCACAAGATTAGAAAATTTTCATCATATCATCACATTATAACCCATTAAATGAATACAGGTTAAAAAACATTTCATAAAATCATTTACCAAAACCAATATAAAATCAATAGGTTTTATAGCTATATAATCAAAATACAAAAAAAATACAGATAATGAAAAAGAATTTTATCCTTATAATATATCCTTAATAAACTATAATTATCATCTATGCTATTACGTTTTATGGAAAATGATTTTTAAATGTCACTTGGAACATTTCTTGAGAAAAATATCAGTTTCTATTCAAAATTTAATTTTTAAAACAATATTTTTTTAATTATTCTATATTAAATTTTTATTAAATTTTTTCCTGAAATAATGATATTTATTCTTCAAATAATTTATTTCTCATGGTTTTAGGATATTTTATTCATGTCATATAGGATAAAATACAACATTACATTCACACATTTTTGGACAACTAAAAAAAACCGGAATCAAACTATGAATAGAATAATCCTTATATTTTTTTATAAAATTAATATATGGAAAATGAAATAAAAAATTCATAGTAAGGTCATATAAAATTTTTTTCAAACAAATTTTTTTCAAACATGGATAAGAAAGAAATGTTATTATCGATTAAAGAGAGAAATAAAGATGGTTTTTTTAAAAAAAATATTTTTTTATCTCTTACATAATGAAGGATATTAAAATAAAAGGAATAAATATATTTTAAATAAATAAATATAGGGGAATAAATTAAAATAGTTTTTTTGATAGATATCAATACTTCTGCAGCTAAACATAACTACAAAGAATCCCAGTAAATATTGAGATGGTAAAATGAAATCCTTATCGCTTTGTTAACATTTTAATAATATTTAACATTATAGTGAAAATCATATATAGAAATTTAAATATGGATAAAATTCATAACAATAATAATAAAATAAATTCATGTTAATTATATTCACAACATAAAAGAATATGTTGTGTATAATGTATGTGTCCCATAAAAAAAAAGACAGATTAAATTTTTTTATCTTTAATCCAACATTCTTCGTATGCATTGGATCCTCATATATAACAAATATATAATTATATTAAATATATTATAGATAAATAATCATATATACTATATGATATATTCTTAAATTATAAACTTTCATCTCCCATTTGTTAACACCACTTCATTAACTTCACTACACTGGGTGATATTTTCATCGATTTTCATGTATATTCTCATTCGATGATATCAGACACTCTATTTTGATCATGGTTTATTATCTTATATAATTATAATAATTATATAAATATCATATATATTCAAAACATACATAACTATAATAATTAATTAAAAATATATATTAAAAATTGAATTATTGAGTTCATGGAAATGGTATGTCGTACGTACGCACGAAGGTAGTTTCAATTTTTTCGATAGATGGAATGAAAGAGAAGAATATTATAACACCAAATTAATGAATAATAATTATATTATATATGACTAATATATTAAAAAATCAATCCTTATTAAAATTAAATTGATATATAAATTAAAAATGAATTACATTGCTTCCTGGAGGTGGTAGTCCACACATATGCACGATCGTGGTGATCATTTTCCAACGGTTTGTAATGTAATAAGGTAGATATAATATCATCATTAAAGATGTATAGTTATTTTATGTGCATAATATATGAACATTAAATTCATCATTATTACCATTCATAATATATTGTTATGGGAATGAATTGTTACACTATGTGGAGAGGTAAGTCATGTGTACGCACTAGTGTTATTTTAACTTATTATATAATGGGAAATGGATAAATAGTTCTGGTTTCATAATTATAATATAATTTAGGTATATTTATTATAATAAATTTATTTATTTTATTAAAAATATTATATATATAGATGTGGTAAAAGAATAATAAAATAGAATGTGATCAGTTAATATGATTACTTCTTCTTTGAAACAATACTTTTAGATCTCATCTTATGGGCTTTAGGGGAGGTATTTTGGAAATAAAATATCATATAAAATGTATATAGTCATTTTTTTAAAAAACATTGGCTAATTATTGATTAAATTGATGACTCACAGTGGTGTGAAGAATATAAAGTATGGGTTTCATTTTATAACTGAAGGTAGGGGAACTGTTGAAATTTCACAAAATATTAAATTAATATAAATTAATTTGGATATCAAAAATTACACAAATGGATTATATTATAATACAATATGAATAGGGTTTTAAATACTCCCATTTAATAACATACAAGAATGTTGAAATTACGTTTTTACCCTAATCTTTTTATTATAACACTTCATTCAACGATTTAAAATTTATTTTAATATTGATGTTTATACCCATTAATGGTTAATAATTTTACTCTAATAGAAAAAAAGATACATTAATGAACCATATATATTTTTTGAAATCATATCTATTTATTCACCAAATATAATGTTTTTAATATTTTTATATTATTTAATAAATTATTAAAGATTATAAAATATTATTAATGACAATTTTAATACAGTTAATTTAATATTACATTAAATATATCATGAAAATGGGGTAATTTTAATATAATTATTAATTAAATCCTTAGTATTTCATATATATTTATAAATTTTACTGGTACACATTAACTAATTAAAACTGTTTTTGATTTAATATTTTTTAAAATATTTACATTAATTTTTGGTGACATGAAAAAAAATTTATATTAACATTGCATAATATTTTAAGATAATTATATAATTTAAATAAATTATAAATAAATTTATATAATAAAAATAATTACAGTAGTATCAATGTAGAATCCAATATTTTTTAATCACATGTCTTCTATATCTGCGAAAACAAGATAAATTTACAACTAAAAAGCTGCATTTTTTTTCCAATCTTTGATTTATATTTTATGTAGGTTGTTTAATGGAAAGTGTCCATTAGAAAAAAAGTTAGATACAAATGACGTAAGGGAAGAATTAGATTCATCCAATAATAATTTTCATGAAAAAATATTCATTATAAGTTAGTTTGAACCAATATTAAACTAATTTACCCTTCACCTTGGTTAATAATTTTACCATGGCTAATATTCAAATTAACACAAAAAAATTATTCATATTTTAAAAAATTAAAACATAAAATTGTAAATATATAATTTGTTTTTCCATATTAAATACCTATAATTAGAAGATAGAAGAATATGATAACTGTGAACAATGCGATGAAGTCTACTTTTTTGAAAATATATATTTTTATATATAAACCCAGATTTATTCATATCCCATTCCAGGAAATATATTTTTTGAAGTTTGAAACATTTTATTCTATACATAAAATATAATTTTCTTTAAAATCATTCACCTACTATGAAAAATTTAATATATTAATAAAAAAATTTCACACATCAAAATAATTTTTCCAACAAATTTCTATTTACTTATAATAATTTTTTTTATAGAAAATTAAAAAATAAAATTTATCTAAGAAGGATTAATTATATTATTTAAAATATAATAATTTTTTTTCTTACATTGAATCAAATTTTAGATAGATTTTATCTTTTTAAATTACTATTTTAAATAAACAGTTTTCTATAAAAAGTTGTATTTTTTATTATTTAGTGGAAAATAAATGTTTTTCATAAAATTCTATTAATTCAATCCAATACAATGTTGATATATTTATTTAAAAAATGTATTAATTTATATGGAAAAAAATATTTACTTTTTTCAAAAAAAAAAGAGTTTCTCAAGAAAAAAATTGAACATATACAAGGCCCAAAGTCTTAGAGACAATTACTTGACCTGTAGGTCATAGAGGGAATCACCCAGACAAGACAACTAGGAACTGCACCTCCCCAACATATGTCATAATATCATCACTCCACCTTCACAGGGGTGGTCGACTAGCTATCCTATGTAATGTAACACCTCATGTAAATAAAGAATATGAAATTTTCATATTTATCCATATTTGTTTGAATAAAATGTTAATATTAATTTAAAGGGAATGCTATGCTCGATGGCGTACCCAATACGCAAAAATGAGTTTCTTTGAAATCTTACGTTGCACTCTAATAATAAAATAATATTATTTTAAATGGAAGTTAACGCCTAGCCGTTTTAATGGTGGGAATGAACATAACTAACTATAAAGTGATTATATATGTTTATCAAATATTTTTACTTTTTTCCAATAAATGTTAGAGGCTTAAAATGCGAATGAATCCAATTTTAAGCATAAATCTTCTAATATTCTTTAAAAGGCCGATTAACCGCCTTTTGATGGGGAACCCTTTTTAAATATAATTTTGAAGATTTTATATGTTGTATTTGACAAAATAAAATCCTTCTTTAGAATCTGGACATCAAAATTTACTTTGTGTAAATTTTTGGTATTTTTCCGATAAAGTTCATTTTTTAATGAATAGTGAAAAATGTTGTATTTTAATTCAAAACCTCGTTTTAATCTAATTAATTTATATGATTATATTATCTTTTGAATTGGTTTTAAAGTTAAATTATAATATATTTTTACCATTTAATCCAATAGTGGTCATTAGAATTAATTTCACTTTGAAATTGGACTTAAACTAGTGTCGATCTTTTAATAGATATTGCTTCTTAAAACACACTATTAGTTTTGACAGCGGGAATTAATTATTAAATTAATTAATGCAACTTATAAATTTTGAATTTTGTAAAATAGTCATCATTTTTGAATTCAGAATATCAAATATAGCATAGGGTGAATTTTTGGTATTTTTCTGAAAAACTTCAATTTTTTAGATGAATAGTGAAACCACTAAGTGGTAGTTTAAAAACAAATTTTTCGTTTAAATGAAACTTTACCACTTCTGTGATTTGAATTTCTAAAATATGACATACATGGTTGTCATTAGGATGTAAAATGTGGTTCAATGGGATTAAACTATTTTTTTTGGTGAATAGTAACTTTTACGTTTTTAATCGCGATTAGAGGTAATTAGTGTAATTTAAGGTAAAAATAATGTTTTAATAATATGAAATGACCATGAAACTTGTCCTACCCTTATTGGATGAGTCATGGATGACCAATAAAATCCATGGGTCAACTTGAAGTCTCCATGGAGCCACTTTGGTAGGAAAATGACAATAATACCTTTCCATTTAAAGTTAAAATTAAAATGTCACAAACATGTGTTGTTTTACTAAAACAATTTTTACATGGGGTTATACAAGTCATATATTTTTCTATAAATATTCATTAGAAATATAAACCAATTTCATACATCATTATATTTTTTTTATAATTTTTAGACACTAAATAAATTAAATTATTTATGACACCATGATGATGCAGCGATTACCTCATTATTTAATGATTTAAATAAAATGAAATGATAATGTAACATATAAGACCTAAACTAGTCAAAAACCTATTTTATGGGTGGATTTAGAACTCCTATTACCTTATCCTCAAAATATATCCTTTTGGGACCTTTAAAATCCGAAAATAATTTTATAATAAATTAATATTTTATAACTTTCCAAGAGTGCCCCTCCTCTTCTCTTATAAAAGGCCCCCAACTCTACCTCCTTACCCACACCTCTAAAGCCATTGGATCAGCCAAAATCTGCTCATTTTGCCTCTACAAATCCCTATATTACTCTTAGAAGCCTCACATTGGGCAGAATCATTTCCAAGGAAGCCTTTGGGCTCAAATCAAAAAGAGTTACCCGATTTTAAGGTAATGTCTTCACTTGTGTTCTTTTGTTTTATTTTGCTTCTCCAACCCCCTAAACTCTTTTTATTAATTTCTTTTGTAACAAAACCAGTATCTTTAGTATACTAGGATGTTTTTATGAGGAGTATTCTAGCTACACTAACACACACCTACGTCTAATGGTTAAATAACATTCTGTTTCCGTGGATGGCGAATTACTGCATCACAAAACGATGAGTGTTCTATCTTCTCCTACCACCTCTCATGGTGGCCATTATGATTGAAATATATTTATTTATGACATATATTATATTTATTTACTCTCTATGCTTCTTTATTTTTTATTTAATACATACCTTTATGCTTTTCATGTTGTGCAAATGCGATAATTTCATTTGAGGAAATGTGGACTACCGCCCCCTCAAGTGATGTGACTCGTTCGTGAAATACATGGAATGTATAAATAATGAAATTGATGAACTTATGTGATATATATAACATATATATTATAATGGAATTATAATATATAAATATCTCTCATCTAGTTTTAATTCCATTAATGTGCCAAAGAAATGAAAGTAGCATTCATGCGTACGTACGGCTTACCGTCTCCATGAACGATACATTTCATTTCTTATCTCCAAATGTTATGTACTATTATAAGTACATATATATAATGGATATATATGAAATATATTACATCTAAATGATGGAAATAATTCTGGAATTATAATATATATATATATATCTCTTTTCTAACTTTAATTCCATTAATATGACAAAAAAAATGAATGTAACGTTCATGCGTACGTACGACCTACCGTCTCCATGAATGGTGCTTTTAATTTTTATCTCCAAATTGTTATGGAATAGTATTAAATGAATATATAGTGGATATATATGATATTTAAAACATTAATACTATTCTGGAGATGGTGTACCTATAACTACATGGAAAAATCTTTTCTAACAAGTTTAATTTTTACTAATGTACCGAACATCGACAAAAACGTCTGATATGAACTCACTTTATTAACCAATTATTAGAACATTATAATATGGGATATGAACTGAATAATAATATTTAAAGGAGGTCCTTAAGAAATTATAAATTTACCAAATTTTATTATTCAGGAGATTAAAGAATGATCGAGTCATGTCGGACACGAGGTAAGGGATCCTACCTCTCTCTTTCTTTTTTTAAGCACTCTCTTTTATGTAATTTCTTTTAAGATCGTCTTTCTTATGTTTGGGGATGTTCTTTTATATTCCTATCTATGTCATTTTTATGTTCATATTATGAGAGACCCTCTTTGATCTCATCAAACCATTTTTGGAAGTTTTAAGTGGCATCGTTAGGCTGCAGAGTTTTCGTAAGGGATTTTTCATCTCACTTTTATTCCCGTGAAAATTATGCTACGTTTCCCACCATTTCCTTTGAGTGGTTTATGTACTTCCCATTATTCTAATCTTTGTGTAATGCAATTTCTTTTATGGGTATTTACATCAATGCTGTATAGTCATTCTTTCATGGGGTGTACGATTCGAATGTTATCCAAATCGGTAAGGGAACCTTTCACCCTTCTCTTTTTAAAAGAAATCTTTTGTTATGTCTTTTAATTTACATCTTATTATGTTGGTATATGTTCTTATATATCCTTATTTATGTAGATTTTATGTCCATGTGATGAGATACCATTCTCTCTCTCATCGAATAATTTTCTGAATTTTGAAGGGACGCTGTTAGCGAATGAGTAAGTATATCTTAGTGTTTATCTTACTCATTAGTACATTATAATTTTGTTGATATACTCACACTGACATTTCTGGTTTTACTAAATGGATGGATCTATTGTACACCAAAGTGACAATGGGTTTGAAGGAAACTTTGGTGGTTCTCAGATTAATAGATTAGATGAAATGGGGGATTCAATGAGGAAACTTGTGGTTGTTCTAAACCAACTATCAAGGAGTCATTATCAACCACTTGAACCTTGTTATGTTCTCTAATGAATCATGTACGAGATGACCAAATCTATGTGGAAGTTCAGGTAATAATTATAAATGTAACCATGAGGGTTTATATGATCCTTACTTTTGAGGTAATTCTGGGTTACTATATGTTATGATGGAAAATGAAAGGAATGAGATAAACTTGAGGTTAAAATATGTTATGATTATTTTTGAAGATTTTATCTCGTTTTGGGGAATTTTTTAAGAATTAAATAGTGTTGGAAAAAGGACAACACGCAGACCGTGTGACAACCTGTCGTGTCGGACAAAGCTGCGGGAATCGAACCCACAACCAAAGTGCGACTGGTATTTATCACCTACCACTGGACTACGTGAAGTCCCTGGTTAGTATGACTTATTCTTTTTAGTTAGATGATTTTATGAATTAAGAGTAAGTTGATTTTGGGTTATCTATGGAAATTATTAACTTATCAAGGAGGATATGTGATTAGGTTAATTACTTTTCAATATGATACTTCAAGAGCAACTAATGTTATTTGGAGATAAGTGTTAATTTGTACCTTGGAATACTATGTTATTAAATCTTTCAAATATTTTGGTTTCAATATTAGTTTGGTTTACTTTGAAGAATTTTATGGAAAAATTGTTTATTGAATGGTCTTCTTTGAACTTTGGGTTTTGTTGGACAAATTTTGGAGATTAAGAATAGATTTTTTTATAAAGGGTTATCCTTTTCAGGATTATCTGATCTTGTACTAACCTTTTTGGTTTTGGTTTTGGTTAAAGTCTAAAGACATGGGAAGTATATAGTTCTCTTTTGTGGATTAGGTGATTCTCTAGAAGTTGATTATATCTCTCTTAATGTAAACAAGTCTTCCAAAATACTCATCATTTTGGGAAAGTATGAGTTTGTATAAGAAATCTAGTATAAGTAGAAAGTCAACATGACAAGTAAGTATGTTTCCTTATGTTTTATTTAAGCTCATAAATAAACTCCTCATTGAAAAGTAACATAAAAAAAAAATGTTGTCTGTTAATTTTTCCTACTGGGGAATCGAATACCATTTAACCCACCACAAGTTTGTGATTTTCTTGTGGTTAACTTTCTCCTAAACATGTTTTCTATCACTCTCCCTCAGAACATAACCCTTTTCTTTTTTCCTCCATGTCCATGTTTTCCTACATGGAATCCTAGTATGGGTTAACTCGGGTGACCTTTGTACTTCTCTTTCTTTATTTTAAAGTGATAGTTTTACTGACTCTTATTCCGATGTGCGATTTTCAATGAAGTTTCCAAGCCCAATATTAAAATTGCAAGGGTGCAATTACTGAAAATGGGGAAGGATGTAACACCCCAGGTAAATAAAGATTATGAAATTTTCAAATTTATCCATATTTTTTTGAATAAAATTTTAATATTAATTTAAATGGAACGCTATGCTCGATGGCGTACCCAATACGCAAAAATGAGTTTCTTTGAAATCTTACGTTGCACTCTAATAATAAAATAATATTATTTTAAATGGAAGTTAATGCCTAGCTATTGTAATGGCGGTAATGAACAAAACTAACTAAAAAATGATTATATATGTTTGTCAAATATTTTTACTTTTTTCCAATAAATGTTAGAGGCTTAAAATGCGAATGAATCCAATTTTAAGCATAAATCTTCTAATATTCTTTAAAAGGCCGATTAACCACCTTTTGATGGCGAACCCTTTTCAAATATAATTTTGAATATTTTATATGTTTTATTTGTCAAAATAAAATCCTTCTATAAAATCTGGACATCAAAATTTACTTTGTGTAAATTTTTCGTATTTTTCCGATAAAGTTCATTTTTTAATGAATAGTGAAAAATGTTGTATTTTAATTCAAAACCTATTTTTAATATAATTTATTTATATGATTATATTATCTTTTGAAATGGTTTTAAAGTGAAATTAGAATATATTTTTACCATTTAATCCAATATTGATCATTGGAATTAATTTCACATTGAAATTGGACTTAAACTAGTGTCAATCTTTTAATAGATATTGTTTCTTAAAACACACTATTTGTTTTGACAGCAGGAATGAATTATTAAATTAATTAATGAAACTTATATATTTTTAATTTTGTAAAATAGTCATTATTTTTTAATTGAAAATATCAAATATAACTTAGGGTGAATGTTTGGTATTTTTCTGAAAAACAACAATTTTTTAGATGAATAGTGAAACCACTAAGTGGTAGTTTAAAAACTGATTTTTCATTTAAATAAAACTTTACCACTTCTATGATTTGAATTTATAAAATACGACATACATGGTTGTCATTATAATGTAACATGTGGTTCAATGAGGTTAAACTAATTTTTTTGGTGAATAGTAACTTTTACGTTTTTAATCGCGATTAGAGGTAATTATTGTAATTTAAGGTAAAAATAATGTTTTAATAATATGAAATGACTTTGAAACATGTCCAACCCTTATTGGATGAGTCATGTCCGACCAAGACAATCCATGGGTCAACTTGAAGTCCCCATAGAGCCACTTTG
The DNA here is from genome assembly GCA_963277665.1 of Viscum album. NCBI lineage: Eukaryota > Viridiplantae > Streptophyta > Magnoliopsida > Santalales > Viscaceae > Viscum > Viscum album. Next base: position 1,631,465,006 of record OY728150.1, read on the forward strand.
GTAGGAAAATGACATTAATACCTTTTTATTTAATGTTAAAATTAAAATGTCACAAACAAGTGTTGTTTTACTAAAACAATTTATATATGGTGTTATACAAGTCATATATTTTACTATAAATATTAATTAAAAAGATAAAACTATTTCCTACATCATTATATTTTTTTTATAATTTTTAGACCCCAAATAAATTAAATTATTTATGACACCATGATGATGCAGTGATTACCTCATTATTTAATGATTTAAATAAAATGAAAAGATAATGTAAAATCTAAGACCTAAACTTGTAAAAAACCTATTGGATGTGTGGATTTAGAGATCCAATCACCTTATACTCAAAATATATCCTTTTGGGACCTTTAAAATCCGAAAATAATTTTATAATAAAGTAATATTTTATAACTTTCCAAGAGTGCCCCTCCTCTTCTCTTATAAAAGGCCCCCACTTCTACCTCCTTACGCACAACTCTCAAGCCATTGGATCAGAAAAACTCTTCTCATTTTTCTTCTCAAAATACCTCTATTACTCTTAGAAGCCTCACTTTGTGAATAATCCTTTCCAAGGAAGCCTTTGGGCTAAAATCAAAAAGAGTTACCCGATTTTAAGGTAATGTTTTCACTTGTGTTCTTTTGTTTTATTTTGCTTCTCTTACCCCCTAAACTATTTTTATTTATTTGTTTTGTAACAACACCAGTATATTAAATATACTAGTATGTTTTTATGATGAAGATTCTAGCTACAATAACACAAACCTCCGTCTAATGGTTAAAAAACATACTTTTTCCGTGGATGGCGAATTACTGCCTCATGAAACGATGATTGTTCTATATTCTCCTACCACCTCTCATGGTGGACATTATGATGGAACTATATTTATTTATGATATATATTATATTTATTTCCTCTCTATGATTCTGTATTTTATATTTAATACATACCTTTATGCTTTGCAAGTTGTGCAAATGCGATAATTTCATTTGAGGAAGTGTGGACTACCGCCCCCTCAAGTGATGTGACTCGTTCATGCAATACATGGAATGTATAAAGAATGAAATTGATGTACTTATGTGATCTATATAACATATATATTATAATATAATTATAATATATAAATATATCTCATCTAGTTTTAATTCCATTAATGTTCCAAACAAATGAAAGTAGCGTTCATGCGTACGTACGACTAACCGTCTCCATGAACAGTACATTTCATTTCTTATCTCCAAATGTTATGTATTATTATAAGTACATATATATAATGGATATATATTCCATATATTACATCTAAATTATGGATATAATTCTGGAATTATAATATATATATCTCTCTTTAAACTTTGATTCCATTAATATGACAAAAAAATGAAAGTAGCGTTCATGCGTACGTACGGCCTACCGTCTGCATGAATGATGCTTTTATTTTTTATCTCAAAATTTTATGGAATAGTATAAAATGAATATATACTGTATATACATGACATTTAAAACATTAATACTATTCTGGAGATTATGTACCTATAACTACATGGAAAAATCTTTTCTAACAAGTTCAATTTTTACTCATGTACCGAACATCGACAAAAACGTCTGATATGAACTCATTTTATTAACCAATTATTTTAACATTATAATATGTCATTTGAACTGAATAATAATATTTAAAGTAGGTAATTAAGCAATTATAAATTGACCAAATTTTATTATTCAGGAGATTAAAGAATGATCGAGTCATGTCGGACATGAGGTAAGAGATCATACCTCTCTCTTTATTTTTTTAAGCACTCTCTTTTATGTCATTTCTTTTAAGCTCACATTTCTTATGTTTAGAGATGTTCTTTTATATTCCTCTCTATATAATTTTTATGTTCATATGATGAGATACCCTCTTTGATCTCATCAAACCATTTTTGGAAGTTTTAAGTGGCGTCGTTAGGCTGGCGAGTTTTCGTAATGGATTTTTCATTTCACTTTTATTTCCGTGACAATTATGCTACATTTGCCACCATTTCCTTTGAGTGGTGTATGTACTTCAGATTATTCTACTCTTTTTTTAATATATTTTCTTTTATGGGTATTTACATAAATTTTTTATAGTCCATCTTTCATGGGGTGTACGATTCGAAAGTTACCCAAATCAGTAAGGGAACCTTTCACCCTCCTCTTTTTAAAAGACTTATTTTGTTATGTATTTTAATTTACATCTTATTATGTTGGTATATGTTCTTATATATCCTTATTTATGTATATTTTATTTCCATGTGATGAGATACCATTCTCTCTCTCATTGACTAATTTTTGGAATTTTGAAGTGACGCCGTTAGGTTGTCGAATTTTTGCAAAGGAACTTCTTAACTCAATTTCAATTCTTTGGGTTAAACCTCTACTTCTTGATTTTATTATGCCAATATTATGTGTTGAATATCTATTATGTAATTTAAACAAACCTTTGTATGGATATTTAATTTCTACACATAATCATCTCATTGATAAATTCTTACGCCATTTAAACGAACTTGTATGGGAAATCATAACTCAATCTCATTTCATTGAGTTAAATATCTATGTCATTGGTTTTTTTTCTAAGATTATGTCTGAATGACCTCTGATTGTTTTACACTTAATATCCACATATATTTGGTGTATTAATATTTTTCACACATAATCATGTAATTGATTTATCCTTAATCTAAGGATGCCTCCTTTGTAAGGGACTTCGTCTCAATATCCTTTCATTGAGGCATATTTTGTTTTATACACAACGCTATTTTATACAGTTTATAAAACCCTTTGGCTTCTACTTTTATTCTAAAGGAATCATTTCTATATTAATCATTTTACTAAATGACAAAAATTATGTTGCTTTTTAACGTACGCGGTGACAATGACCTTTCCGCCACCACGAGTATTATTTGATCTTTGGATTACTCAACAAGCCGTTATATTTTTAAAAGTAAATAAATCCCATATAGCCTTTTTGGTATTGAAAATGGTTTTGTTAATGGATTTGTTATGTCAATATATTTAAGTGATATATTGTTATTGAAATGTGGAAATGTTTTCTTTACTTTATAATTGTTTTATGTGTTATTATTTTATAATGGTACTTCTATATTTGACGGGTGGTTACGTGATAAACCATACGACATGTGGTGCCGTGAATAACAGGATGGGTGGCTACGTTATAACCTCCAATGCATTGGGTATGGAAGTCGGCCATATGGCTATTCCATTAAGTGATATGTGTGGAAGTTGATCGTATAGTTATTCCAATTATGTATGTTTATGTCTCAAGTTACCTTTATATGTTATGTGTTATTTATTTGGGTTTTATGGTAATATTTTGGTTACAAAAGGGTAAGTAATGATCTTTTATTCCTTGAAGAGTTTTTTACTACTTCATAAAGGTGAAATATATTACTTTGATAATGTATTCTTGGTCTACTTGTTGTTTTGAAAAACTAATAGTTTTCCTTCTTTGTGTTTCCTTTGCTAGGATCTTTATGCTCATCCCAAGATTTTGAAATGTTTTCCACATGACTTAAAGATGAATAGGGTCAAGAATGGGATCAAGGAAAGACATGATTTCTAAAACATGGAACTAGACATGTTTCTTTTTAAGAGTTTTTATTTTATGGAAACTTAGTGGAAGTGTCTACTTTTTAATCTTTTGAGATGTAATAGTTATGTCCTAATTCTCTAAAACTCTAAACCTGAAAAGATCCTCTATGTGAATTATTCATTTAATTAAATATGAAGTAATGTTTAAGGTCGGGGCCTTATATATAATGCATCACAAGCTCAGTACAAATTGCTCATACATACCCTCTTATTCGTCCAATTCAGTTTAGCTCAGCTATAGTGAATGTGCCTACCCTGAATCTTTATCTGAAGCATTGTCCCCTTTACTCAAACTAGTAATTGTGCATTCATGTGGCCCAAAGGCCTTAGGGTGGCCCTCAGGCCTTAAGGTGGCCCAAAGGCCTTATGAATCATCTCGCCCGAAGTCCTTGGGTGGCCCAAAATCCTTGCAAGACCGAAGGACCAAACAGTTGGCCCACAAGACCAGATTTATGAATAGTTCCAGCTACTACAGTGCGACTACAGTGCAACTACATTGCTACTCCAATGATGCTACTATGATGCTACAATAGCCGAAAATATGCCTCCACCCGGATTTGATCTCGAGTCTCTTGGATGAACCTACCGAGTCCTCACCAACTTGGTTGAGGCCAATGATCAAAGTGTAGAATAACATTTCTAAAAAACTGAATCATTATTTCCTAATAAATAATTAATACATTTATATTTTATAGAATCTTTTTATATATCTCATAAATTATATGATCATATTCTTATATTCTAAATTAGTTATTATGTGATTACAGTCACATTAAATATTTTAATTATATATCACGATTCATTTAAATATTGTGTTCTTTTGAAGCAAGATATCAATAAAATTATATAAATTGGAAAAACAATAATTTCATGAAATATCTGGGTTTTACATTCTAACACTTCTAAAATTAATTTCACAATCAAAAGTCAGTAGTCAAGTTTTAAAAAATAAGATATCCTTACTTCATCACATCCTCATGTTCGCATATAACTTCTTTGAATTATTGATTTCCCTAGAGAAAATTTACCAGTTGAGTATTCTTGTTTTTATGAACATTATCTCTACAATCAAGGATTTATGGTGATTTTTACTAATAATAAACATCATTTACCATTAGCATCAACACTTATCTTAGTACGTGTCATTGATTAGGTATATAATTATTCTAGAGAGATACATAGAACACATCACAAACTTGAAAGGGGCTCTATCAAAGAGATAAGTGGTAATAAGATATCCCAAAAGAATCAAGAATATCAAAAGAGAAAACAATATATTTGGATCATCCTGCCCTTACTTTCAAGACATACTACATTATTCCATAGGGAAATTTATATAAAAAACATCTCACTAACATTCAATTCAACATCGCATTGATGATTGCAATTATAAAAAATATATCTTCTCTGAACTCCCATGATGGGTTGATAAATAACTCTGAAATTATCTATAATTTTCATAACTCGCTTATATGCTAATTTTTTTCGTATATGATTTCATCCATTATTTTTTCTTTTATCAACTTCCACATAATCTCATACAAGATAAAATAAAAAATCAATAATATTTCCCTAAATCACTAAAATTATCATTAAATGAATCATTACATAGATAATTAATTCTATATTCCTATAAATATTTTTGAAAACAAAATGAATATGAAATTTTATTCAACAAAATCCATGTTTCAACATAATCCATTTTATAAATATTAATACTTAAGGAACCCTTAATTTTTTTTACCAAAATGGAGTCCCAAGGAACTGAATGATTTTATCTCATATCCTTAAATGATCTTCTTAACCATTATGTCTAAATAATTTTAATCAATCAGAAAGATTCAAACCATATTTATACACCCTAATCATTTCACAAAATGATTTCATGTTAAACTAATATAATCTTTTGAATTATAAATATCTATATATTCATTCAAAAAAATTTCTAAAAAAACATTTCCATTGTATCTCTGGTTTCATCCTTATACCAATAGTTGATAATTTTTTGATTCATAATATCAATAGTTATTTTTTTTATTATATAATATATATATATATATATATATATACTTATAATAAATTCTCATAATCACATAAAATTTCACTAATAGATTAACAATTTCATAGCTCGTATTCATACAAAATTCAACATGAAATTCTTAACCATCAAATAAATGATAAATTTTCTATAATTTTAAATATTCACTTCTACATTTTTATTGATAGAACATACATTTGTAATTTTACATCAAAGGTTGTTACAAATTATTATCATCGTTATCCGTTAGATAATGTCATTGGTTCACATAATCCCCTGACTCCTTTCATTTAAATAACTATTGTGTTTGTGGTTCATTATGAATTTTCCTCCCAATTGAAATCATTATTTAACTTCATCACATCACTTCAGAATTAAATTTTAAGATGAATTTATTTTTCTAAAAATGAATAATTTTTTTATTCCCTTAAAAAATTCCCTCCATATTTTTTCCCAACTTGGGGAATGAAATGATTTATCATTTAATTCTTCCCCTTATCATTTTAATTTGATTAGTCATTAAATTATTATCAAACCCATACTATTGATGGGTTACTACGATCTATATCTAAAAATTGACGGAACATTGAATTATTTCATTATATTTATTGATGTTACTTATGGATAACTCTATTTTAAGACTTGGTTTTGAGACACTAATTTATTCAAACAGAATTAATTTATTGTTTTATGATTATATAAGAGTTTTTCCTTTTATTTTTTGTAAAATTCTACCCATTAGAACAAACATATTCATCATCCTTTTGAATTAGCTCATGTAATTCCTTCTACACCTTTTATGATGAATATAAGGAAAGTAATTATTAATAAATAGGATCTTAAAATCAACCCACTATATTGTTATAATTTATTATTATTGCATTATATTCATGAAAAGAATCCACTATTAATATACAACCCCTTCCAAACAATATAAAACTAAAATGAATCTATCATGTTATAAGGTATAGAGAATAAAAAATATATTTTCAAAGGTACATATACATTTTGAAGTATCTATGGGATCAGTGGAGCCACTAAAATAAAAAATAGGTTTTCTCATGACATACTCAATAGTACATTATTCCTTCATTTTACCATTTGGATGTTTATCAAGATTCATATCTTGAGAATTGTTTTGAGCATAGAAATGATATTTCTCATCTAACGTCCCATAAAATTTGGCTTCAAAAAAGGAAAATAATTTATGAATCCATAACATTTTTAATTAACATGATTTATTTGGTTTCCATCCATCATATAAAACCAAAATTAATAGTGTGGGTAATAATAATGATAGAGGAATGCCACTTATCCATGAAGAATCACATATTTAATTTCTAAAACAATACTCATTATTGTATGACACCTTTTGGTTGTCCTATTGCGTTCATGTCCTATTCTTTTCTATGACAATTTTTTTTTGGATTTTATCATGTAAATATATTTATACATAGGGTTCTCAAATTTTTTTTATCCTATTTTCCAAGAGTTAACTAAAAATTTATCCTCTACTAATAATAGAATCTCATATAATAAAAAAATATAAATCACATACTAATAGGTGAAAATTTATTATATTTCATAATGATCAAAGATATAATCATATTGTTCTTATTCTATTGGATACATGGTAATTGTAAACAACTGCCACATACATTATCTAAATAATCTCCCACTAGATTTTTCATAAATACAATCCTTTATAGAAATATCATACTTAGTACCTTTCTTTTAAACCTATATAATGTAATTATATTAAGGGCGATCTTAAATGATCAGTAAGTGTTTGTAAGGGAGATAACAGGGATCACTTAGGAATAACATTAAAATATGTATATTCAAACATCATCATAAAATTGGTAGATAATACCTAACATATCATTAATAATAATCTTGTGTCATTTCAAAAATCATGGTTTTTAATTAAAAATTAATCATAATGGAATCAAAATATATAATTCATAGTGGAATAACATTTGTATAAAACATTGAATTGTGGTATAAAAATAAGTATAAAAAATAATATCATTATTAGTCAAGTATAATTTCCAAGACTATAATATTGGATTGAGTTCACTCCCAAAAACATTATGATTCACTCCAATGACTATCATTATGTAAAAAGTCCCATATTGAACAAGGTTCACTACTCATACATGTTCTATATATCTCATGAGATATCATTCTTATACATATTCATTTGTTGAAGATATAGGTCCCACCAATCGTTGGTTATAACACGACCAACATCTACGGTTTTAACGTATAAACCAACATTGGTTGTCACATACCTACAATACTTGGTTACAACATAACCACTATACTTGGATATAATATAACCCAAATAAAATTAAAAAACACATACATATGTGTTCCACAATATTATTAACAATTCATCATTTAATCACATACTAATACATGAATTGAATATGGGTTTCATAAAAATTTCAACAATTCACTATAGTGTAACTCATAGAAAAATAAAAGGGTTTCATAAACATATAATAAATAGAAACATAAAAATCACAGGTAATGAATATTTATGGTATCCTTAGATCATATTCCAAACAAATCATAATTATCACAAAATATATAACAATAATATGAATTTATTTCTAAATATCATATGGAACAATTTATGAGAAAAAAACATTTTCAAATTGAAATATCTTATTTAAAACAATTAATGTTTCCCAATTATATTGTAAAAATTTATTTGAAATAAAAAATGAATACTTATAAAGAAATCTTAAAATAATTGATTGGTCAGGATGGTGGGATATTCTTCTAATTTGATATATGTTAAAATGAAACATTTCCATTTAGAATTTTATAGAAAAACTAAAAACATACAAAATTAATAAAATGACAAGAATACTCTTTTAAAAAAAAATATAAAATTAAATAACAGGTAGAATTTTAAATAAATAGAAATATTATAAAATTTAAAACCTTCCTTAGCTCATTTATTATGAAAACATGGATATGAAATAAAAAGGTTTTAGACAGAACAGAAAAATTAATTTCTGTTTTATTTAAAATATTTTCAGTTTATTAACAAATTATGGTGATGGAAATAGAGGTAAAAAATGTATTTCAATGAAATAAACAAATGAGAAGAAATATCCTATTGTTTTTAAAATATAGATAATATTATTTAATCATCCGAATAAAACCATAATTAATCCTAATATATAATGATATTGTTACATAAAAACATTAATTATTTGGTAACATTTGAATCATAATTCACATGAATAAAATTAAAATTTATGAAAATTTAAATCCCTATAAAATTACAAATAAAAAATAAATAAATTAATGGGCCCAATATACACCACATAAAATCACATGTGTTGTTTAGGTCATGTGTCAGATTGAAATAAAATTGAGTTAAAAATACCTTACTTTAAGTTTGACATCCTTTAAATGTATTGGTACCTCCAACATAATAAATATTGATTTATTATATTCTTATTATAGGTCTATAATCACATATAACATACCATATATTATTTACTAATATACTATTATCTTCAGTTTTAACACATCATTATTAAAAATACTATTCACAGTGATATTTGTTTTGTTATAAATTTATAGTCTGATTCGATAGTTTTTTTATTTGTAATTTTATCATGTTTTCATCATTTAAATAATGTTAATAATTACATTAATATCATATAGAATCTTCATATACATGTTCATATTAATTGTCGAATGATATTGATATAAAAATGTATGACATTGTTCAAGGAGATGGTAGGTCTTATGTACGCAAGAATGATGTTTTCATTTTTTCAACAGATACAATGAAAGAAAGGTAAAGAAATTAAAATTAAATAATAAGTATTATATAATATAAATTATTTATATTCAATAAATTAATTATTTTTAACATACATTTAATACATAATTGAAAATGAATCATGTCACCTTATCGACATGGTGGTCCACATGTACGCATGATCGATATTATCATTTCCAAATGGTATGGATGGTGAGATGGTAGGTACGATATTATAATTACTATAATATAAATATGTCTTATTTGAAATATAGAATCATTAAAATAATTATAATATTAATTCATAAAATATTTTAATGAGAAATGAATTGTAACTCTATGTGGACATGTTAAGTCATACATACGTACAAGAGATACATTCACCTCCCATTTGATGGAAATTAGGTGAATAAAGGGGTTTCCTAACCATAATAACATTTAATTATATTTTGGATATTGATGTTATTATTTTATTAAGATTATATATAGAAACTCTATCCTTTTACACACACTGTTAAATTATTTATTGCAAAATTTTCTACAAAATAAAATCCAAGGGTAAAAAAGTATAGAACCATTGGAAGACTAGGTACATAATTAGAAAAAAAGAAACAAAAATGAAACTAATTTTTATTTATCTTCATAATGAGATCCTAAATAAATTTTATCTCTTATAACTTCCTAGGATACCCTAATAAAATACACAGAAAAAAGTGATGAGCTGAAAATCCTAGTATGGGAATAATCGTGGGAATACAACATTTTACATGAGTTAAAATACATAACCTATAAAAATAGAAGGCATAGATCTGCGTTTAACCTATAGAATAATGAAATATAGATCATGAAATTATAATATCTTTGTAATATTGAAATTTGTAAGAAACATAAAACATGAAATAAACATGATTCATGGCTATCTACCAAGACTATATTAAATGGTGGAAAAATTCATATAAGGGATTAGGATTATTCCATAATACATGAAATGACCTATAGTAAGAATAAAAATTCCTAATAAATTTGAGAACTGTCTAGGTGAACCCCTAAAAACATGTTCATTAATATTTTTTGCATAAAAATATATTAAAATAAGGAATAAAAATAAGGGATACCAATGTAATGAAATATGAATCATAATCACATCATCAGGGATAACCAATGTGTCTTTAATAATGGTATCCCTAAAATAATGGTTTTAAATAAATTATAGAAAATTTTAATATACAAATAAAAACACATAATTTCCAATTTAATTAAATAAGTTAAAAAGATAATTTAGGAAACATTACAATTGACCCACTATTGTGCGATTTATGGGAAATGATTAAACAAACACTAAAAAGGGAAAAGGCGCAATTGATTTTATAAAACCATAAATGAAATAAAATATTTATTTCAGGATATGGTTTTAAATTTTTAAAAAATTTAGGGGGATTAAATTTTTTTATGGACAGTACATGAAAATGGGTATAAAATGGAGAAGTTCCCTTTAACCAGGCATGATAATTGGGATGAATTGAGAAGGGAGCCATTTAAAACAAGTAATTTATTTTCATTAAAGTAATAATTTACATACAGACATTTATAATGTAAATAATCAAATAATTTTGGATTGGATAATGATTGTAAAGAGTAATTACAATGGGGTAATGGGGGAGAAAGCGTAACCTAGTGGAAAAATAGAGGTTCAAAGAGAACCCTTACAATCTGTCTGAATTCCTTATAGACTTGTACATAATATCCTGGATAATAAAATTATATTAATTTATTTCTTAATTTAAAAAATATTAATATTTTTTTTAAATTTTAATCATTTTTTTATATTCATTTACGACCAATTTTAGGAGTTATAAACATATATTTCGCCAGTCTAGGAGTATTTGTTTCTCAATTTAGTGATTGGTTAACTTGTGTATAATTAATGATGTTATTGTTAAATGGAAATAAAAATCCTAAATATAAATGAAATTATAATTATTTATATAAATAACATTAAATGTTTCATATATCATTTTTTCTTTGGATATTAGGCTGAATCATTTAATAAGAGATTAAAGGTGATTGTGTAGTTTATTTTGTCAGTTTTTTTATCCATTATGAAAATGTTTTTTTACATAATAATTTTTATATATATTAGTTCATGAACATTAAATAAGTTATAATATAATTATTACCATATTATTTAACCATAATAACAGATTTTAGGCTATCCATCAATGTGGCTGTAAAAAAACACATTATCCATGGAGATGGTATATCACCATATTTTAGACAATGATTTCCTTTCATTAAATAAATGTAGATAAGAATAATGGTTGGATATAAAATATACTATTATAAATATATAATTTAATAATATACATGATAGTAGTGTTTTTTTCCTCAATGTATGAAATTCATGGGGAGAATATAGACGAAAAAAATAAATTAACAGATATAGTATGAGAATTTTTCATCTTGAGTATCACCTCATTGAAGAACAACATTAAGAATATAGAATGGGTATTTGTTGAGAAAAAAACTTTTAAATGGAGATACTTGAGAGGAAATTATTTTAAAGAGATTTAGAATTTTTATGGATCAAAGGGTTTGAGGAGATGTGGTTGTAAGCGATGGTATTTATAAGGGAGGATATTGGTGTTTTTGGAAATTTCTCAAAAGATAAAATTATAAAAAATATATTTTCCATCCATATACTACCAAATAGCTATTTCATCAAATATAATATTATATATTTTTTTAATCATATATTCCATTAAAATTAAAACATTTTGTGGTTTTATTTTAAACCTTATCATTTTTATTAACCATTAAGTAGATCATTTTTATTTTAACTATTATAAATTTTTTTCAAATTTAAAGGGTTAAAATTGTACTATTATAGTATAAATTTGAACAAAAATTTTCAATATATGGTATTTTTTATCGTATAATAATAATTTGTATTATTAAATTTTACTTATTATTTTAAATCAAAATTTAAAAATATTAATCCAATAAAATATCATCCTGCTCAATTTTCATACTATTTACTACATTTAGATTTAAAAATAACAAGACACTATGTAATATTCAAAAATCTATATTATTATATCCTAGACATTTCATGTTCATCTAAAAAATTCAAGCATCATGTTAAATAACTAAAAATAATTTTATTTTAATATTTCTAATATCATTAATTTGATTTTCCATTAATTTAATAATCAATGCAACATTGTTTTGTAAGCATTATGATGATTATTTCTTCACTAATTTTTTTAAAAAAATCAAGGATGTTTAAAATAATTTTATATTTCCAAATAATATTTTATATTTTATATGCCTTTTACATATCTCTATATTTAAACATTATCCTTCTGGAAAATAAGAGTGTCTCATTTTGTCACATTCATTTATTTTAATAATTGTTATGTAATAATTAATGAACATTGTCAATTAAATGACAGAGTTCATAATCATATGTGTTAAGGGTCTACATTAATTAATACAATACAAATTGGGATAAAAAATTGTGGAATTATCCATTATTTTTAATCTTAACAAAGAGGATTTACCATTTATGTTCACTTGATTTACCCTTTACTGATATAATAAATTTTACCATTGTTTCTTTTCATCTTGACCAAAAATTAAAGTGTTCTAAATAATGAATTTATACCTAATGATTCAAAATATGTATTCCATTCTTAATAATTCAAGGCACTGCAATTGTAGAATTTAATTCTATATTAGACCAAAAATACATCGTGAAAATATTTATATTTTATGTAAAAAATTTTATGATAAATTTTATAATTAAATTTATTTAATATTAAATTTATAATTTTTAAAATACAATGTAATTAATTATACATTAAAACTAATAGAATTTTAATTTATAATTGTTTTAAAATAATATACAATTTTTAATATAAATAAGTATTTTTTAATATTAATTAAATTTTCAAACATTTCAAATCCTAATGTAATTTTAAAATATTTATTTAGAAACTAAATATTAGTTTATGATGTAAATTTTATAAATTATTTAAAATTATATAAAATTATTTTTTCATAAAAATCAATAAAAACAATTTTCAAGAAAACATATTTATGAGGAATAAATTGACACCGTTAAAATTTAAATGCTTATTTCATAATCAATAATATATTTTATAATATGGTTATTCATATGAATACTCAATAACTCAATCAGTTAGGTTATATATGTTGTTTTATAATCATAATACTTTAAGAGTATATTATTGTCTGTTTAGACTTTGAGTTGTGAGAAACACAAGCTAATTAAGAAGTTAAATAATCTATAGGGAAATATATCATAAGAATATTTGGGTGTTACAATATAAATTATTTTCAGTAGTTAAAATATTTATTAAAAAAATAAAAATTTTAGTTAAAAACAATACCACTCCATTGAAATAACCCATTTCCATCTCCTCTTGAGGGCTCTATGGTTTAAATTTTGAGAACACCGTAAAACTTATTATGTGGATAGGGATGTTTTGAATGGGTTTTTTAAGGGTATAGTTTAAGTAAAAGTCTCATTGTGTTGTCAAGAAGAGAAAGGGTTGGTTCCCTTTTATAATTGAGGGTAGGGGAACTCTTGAAATTTCATAATACATTGAATTTGTTTAAATGAATTTTAATGTCCAAATTGATTATAATTGATAATATTTACAATTAATATGATTATTGGTGGAAATACTCTCATAAAAAATATTCTGATATGTTTGGATCACACTTTTACCCTTATTATTTTGTTTTAATCTTTCATTATCCCTTTGGAAAATTACAACACTATTAATGTTTTCTATCAATTTGGGAGTTAATAGTGTTATTATTAAATTACTAAACATATTTAAAATGACCACATATGATTAAAACCATATATAATTAATTTATATAAATATTATATTTAATTTAATTTAATAACATTTAATAAAATATTATTTAATATAAAATATCTTAAATTTTATATTTGGCACTATTAATTTAATTTGACAGTAAATACATATATATACAAGTATAATTCATATATAGTACTCCTAATCAACCCTAAATTTCCATATATCTCTTGAAAATACGTTGGTACCCTTTCAAAATAAAAATTATAAAAAATTTTATATATTAAAATAATTTATTTTTGTTTTCAACTAAATAATTAAATATTGTATTAGTATTTCATAAGAATTTATTTTCATTATATAATATATAGAAAAAATATATCATTAATATAATTTAAAAATATCCTAATATACCCATATATTAATTCATAACATGCGTTTTTTCTTATGTGGACACATAATTGATATTTAAAACTATGAGAGTGTCATTTTGTAACATTATTTTATTTACACATTATACAGGTCCTTACATTGAATAATTTCTATTAAACAACTCAATTTCATTCTGATGGTGATATCTATAAAATTAACTTCATTCTATAAGAATTGGGATGATTTTTTTTTTCTGTATCAGAATAGTTTTAAACTATATTAACCCAATTTACCATTTAAAGATGAGATAAATATAATTCAAGTTACAATTAATATCGATAAAAAAGTTTATAATTTAAGGATTTTATCCCCATAATTGTATAGGACTAATTTTATCAAATTATAAACCAATAATTGGATGCAATTATCTTCAAAAAAAATATTTAAAATAAGATGATCTATGTTTTTTTAAATTCACTGATTATGCATAAAATTAAATTTATTCAGATCTCATACCTAGGAAAATATTAGATTGGTTTTATATCTATTTATTTAGTATATAATATAGAAATTTTACTAAACTAATTCACCAATAGTGATGAATTTATTTTATTAAGATAAAAACACATTTCATGTGTAAAAATATTTTATAGAAAAATGCCTTTCTAGATCTAAAAAAGGCTTTAATATGAAATTGATACATGGTAATTATTTCAATATAAATAATTGGGGTTTTCACAAAAAAATATAATTTTACTCTGAACCAATTTTCAAACAAAATGGAACTTTTTACATTCCCCAAATACTAATACATTTTTGAATAAAAATTAATATTTTTCATTATTCACTAGAAAATCAATAATTTTATGAAGTAAGAAATATCACTCTAATAAACTTTTGTTATTTTGATATAAAAATTATAATTAGTTATATTGAATTAAATTCTAAAATGTTCTATCAATATATATAGCGTTTTCTCTAAGAAATTAATATTTTATATAGGAAACTATTTTTTAACGACAACATAATGTGTTTCAAAAATTGAATAATTATTATTTATGAATTAATTAAAACATATATATTGAATAGGATATTTTTTTATAACTCATAATGTTATTAATTCTATTTATACCCACCAATTTTTTGACAAGGTTATAACTGTCAAATAATAATATTATAGTAATATATAATGGTAAATTTAAATTCAGTGTTGTCTATAACATGATATATCGATGATATTAAATTTATTTGAAAATAATAATTCATAAGTTCTCAGGGTGTTATAAGGATTTATGTTAAGGGAAACTTAACCCTAAAACCTCATTTTAAATGTTTCAAAGATTTATTTTATAAATATTTTCAATGTATTTATATATTTTTAATATTATTTTATCTACAAATTTATGTCCATAGGTGATATATAAATGGAATATTTCTCTCGTCATAAATTAATACAAAAAATATAATGAATCATTTTAATTGATTTTTTTTCATTCCTAGAAAAGGAAAAAAGTAATGCTCCATTTTAACGTATTCAGTGTCCATAACTTTTGCCGCCACTGTAATCCTTATTTAATATTTTTGATTCTTATATTAGAATTACTATTTTTTCAACAAAAAACCCTATATCAATTTATTCAAATAACTAATTATTTAAAAACTAGGATACAAAGGAAAAAAGATATATCATTATCCCAAAAATAATTTCATATAGATTGAAAAGAATATTTTTTTGATATTATTGAGGGGAATAATTTTTTTTGGTTTTTCATGCATGTTATTATCCTTAGAATGTACCTTTTGATGTGGCGTGATCCTGATATAACACAAGATTATGGGTGATCCCAATATATCTCATAATTACTGGTGATCCTAATATATCATTCCAATGTATTGGGTAATGATTATGTTATTGTGAAAATTTTGTTTGAAGTTAATGATATTAGGTTATCATTTTATAAGGTATACTTTATGGGTTCTATGAATAAGATACCCATAATAACCGATGTGAATTTTTGATGCTTTATATTATGATATCAAGGAAATTGTTTGAATTCCAATGGTAAGCTAATAGAATTTGTTTTAAGTAAATAATGATTCCCTTTATGGTAAATCAATATGTTTTTTATGAAATAATTATTCATTAGTTCTCCTTTTTTCTTAGAAACACTCTTGATTATGATTATTACATTTGTTTTCTCAAAAATAATTATGTTAATCTATGGGATGTGAATATGATCTGACCTGTGTGTAAAATATCATATGAGTATAATTATTATTATATTAATAGAAATATATCATATTATAAAACAATTTTTTAAGAATGGTCTAATGTGTTAATTTATTCATTTTAGTCCCCTAAATTATATTTTTGTGTTCATCACACATTTTTAATTTATTTACTAGTTTTAAGGATGATTTGTAACAAGTAAGAATTCATGTTTAAATACATAAATATTTTTCATGAATAGAAAAACATTTATAATTTAAAAGTATAATATTATTGATAAAATGGATATTAAGATATAGTTTTTAACTTAAAATGTTTTGTTATGTTATGTGTGAGTTATAACCCAATTCAATAAAACTTAGAACCAAAAAATATCTTCAATAATGAATGAAAATTATTTATATTCAAAAATTAAATCATTGATTGAATAAGTGTTCATACCATATATTTCGTATAAAAAAAGATCAGATAATTTTATAGGATAATAAAATTGAAATAATTCCCTTAAATTATTATAATTTATAGATATAATGATATATCATTTGATGATTACCATATTGTTTCATTTAAACTCTATATATTAAAAATGGTTCTCCATATAAGAAATATAGACTCCAATGTAGCGATTAATAAGGAGGAGAAAATCATTCCAATTCAGTATCGTGGAATGGTTATAATTTAAACAGTGTATTTTTTCTATTATAGTACAGATAAAACATGATATAAATGGTGGTGGTATGAATGTGAGAGATCAATAAAATTTTCCACGTGGGAACATGTCTATATTTTATAAATTTATGAAATTGAACCCTTGAGTATTTGGTGGGCCATATTAACCTATGATAGATAAATTATGGGTTAAATTCTTAGAGAAGAATTTCAGATTCATGGTATATTTTGTTAATCAAAATTTAACTCGAATTATTTACCATTATAAATATGAACTTGATAAAAGGTGATCAATGTTTAATAATACTTTAAAAAGATAAGATATTGATTCCAACTCATGTAACGTATTTAAGGATACATTTATTGATAAATATTTTCCTATGGTTATTTAGTATATAATAGAAAACCCAATTCATGGAATTTAGGACGAAGATTAATGATTTAGAGGCTGTGAATGACGAAAACCTAACCATATTTTTAAGGCACGCACTGAGTTTTTTCCGGGATATTTGAATTAAAATTTCTCCATTTTACTCAAGATTTAGGTTAGGGTATAAGAAAAAATTTATCATCCTATGAATTCAATGTTATGATTGACTTGTTTTATGTGAATAGAATATATGAAAGGGGTTTTATTATGATATTGTATTCCACGAAAACAAGGAAAGGAAAACATAAAAATGGAAGGTATTGGGTAAGCATACATCAATGAGATCAAAATTGAATTAAATAATGTTTCCAATATTTGATAGGTTCACTAAGTATCACCGGAGTGAATATTTTTTAAAATTTAGGTTGTGTATCTAATGTAGAAAATTTTTACATGTGGCTTCTAACTATATTGAAAATTATTTAACATAAAATGCACAATTGATTCTAAAGAGCTGTAATTATAATGATGTGTTTTATTATGAGAGTATATTTCAAAATATAATAATAAAGGTTGTAAATAATCAATATCACCAATAGAAATGTATCACTACATCCTTTGTGAGAAATTCAATATTTTTAGATCATCCAATGATGTGGATAATTTATATTACTAATTTATTCAGATAACAACAATTTCTTATTTTATTTGAGTTATATACTATATTTCATTTTCTAGATATTTTCTCACAATTTAGGAATTTTTCCTCAAGAAAACAATTCATAACATTTGGTAAAACAACATGGGATATAATAAGAAAAAATAAAGAATATTATTGATGTTTTGGTATGAAAAATATTCCCCAAGATAACTCATTGTATTTCCCCTTGTGGAATTTGATATTATTTTATATATGGATAGTATTTATATTTGTAATGTTAAAATAAATTTTAGAGATATTGAGTATTTTTTCAAAATTACTTTTAGTTTATATTCAAAAATTAATTCACACCTTTCATAATATATCAAGAATATGATAAACAGTTAATAGTTAGAAATGAATGACATCTTTCACATATTTATGATAATTTTTAAACTATTCATATTAGTTACAACACAATAGTCCATAAATATTTATATTTATTTTTATATAATTTTCTAGGTATTATTTCTGATAGGGATGTAGATTTTACTATTGACTTAGTGAATGTTTCTTAATAAATTTCAAAAACCCCATATTTAATGGATAATGAAAAATTCTTGGAATTGAAAAATCAATTGAAATAGTTTCTAGATAACCGTTTAAATCATCCTATAACTACACCATGAGGTTCTCATATTATATTTATTAAAAATAAATATGGTTTAATGAGACTATTCATTGATGAAAACACCTATAATAACATCATTAGTAATAATAAGTATCCTTTGACTTGTATTAATATTGTGTTTGATTAGCTCTAGGGAGTAAATTGTTTTTTGATGACTGATCTCAAGTCAGGATACAATCTGTTGAATATTAATGTGAAATAAATTCGAAAGTTAATAATTTGTGTTTGATATGGGAATTATGATATTGTATTTATGTAAATTTGGTTTATTAATTCACCTGTTATATTATTACATCTTTCGAATAGATATTTCTATGACTATTTGGATTATTTTCCCTATTTTGGTAATGATAAACTGTTATACTGTAAAATTAATCATGATTATGCAATACCCATAAATGTTTTATTGAAATAATATAATAAAAATAATTTATATATAAATCTTTGTAAGTATTAATTTTGATTACAAAATATTGGCATCCTCATATATATTTGTTTATAAATATTTCATTATTATTGACCCACCTGAAATTAATCTTGTTGAAGAATGTCAACGAGTTAAAAATTTAATATAGTTTCATAACATTCTTTGATTGGAAGGTCAATTCTTAAATTTTGTTGATAAATCTAATATTTTATCCATCCCACTGACAAATTGAACTCCAAAATGAGTAAAATTCATTAAAAACTATAAATAATACAGGTTAGTGTCCCAGTTTTGTACACATTTTCTTGACATGGTGAATTTTCCATTTAATGTAATGCTTTACTGAATGAGTTTTGTCTTATTATAATATAGAATAATTAGGTAATTTCTTTTGATTTAAATCTATATAAATGTCAATAGTTATATTATTGTAAACCTAAACTAGCTTTTTCTACAAATATTTTGTCTCAAAAAAAATTAACTAATTATATGGGGTATTGTGTGAAATATAAAATAATCAAAAAAATTTGATGTATACATTCACTCAAAAAGAGTTGAGCCAGAGGCATAAAAGATTTTTTTTAACTGAATAAGGACATGAATTCAATATCCAATACTATCTGGGGAATTCAAAAAAAAGTAGTGTATGCTTCTTGTTTGAAAGATAATTTTATATTAACTATTTAAAATTTAGAACATACCAATTTGGCTTGTTATTTGAGGAATATTAGCCTCGAAAGTTTTCATGCAAGAACTTCCTCTATTTTATTTCTGTTGTAAATACATTAATATTTTCATAAATAACTCTGTAATATCATAGGGATGATTTTGTTTTATATAAAAGATAGAATCTATTAAGAAGGTTTGTATCCAAAGTTTAAATTTGATGAAGAAGGTTTTATCAGATCATGGAAAGGATTATGTGTGATTTATGATTAACAATTGATTGGATAATTGTGGAGTGACACCAAAAGATCATGATTTTCCATTTAATCTAGAATCACTACAAAAAATAAATATATTTTGGTTTATTATAGGTGGAATGTAATAAAATAAGATATTACTAAATTTTATATGAAAATTCAAACATCATAAGAGGGTTAATATAAAATATGAATTTCCAAAGGTGGTGTTTCATATTTTTACTATGAAATAATGGAAATGTGATAATATATCCATAGATTTCATATTGTAATTTTCAATGAAATCCCAAGGAAAATATAAAATTTTGGTTGTTATTGATTGACTAAATAAACCTTCAAATTTCATTTGCATTAAATATATTATGTAATTACATCATATTTCTCTTCTATACCTCTATGATGGGATCAATTTTTATGATGTCCCCATCTCTATTGTATCTTAATGTTATATAAGATTTAGTTCTAATTTTTCAAAAGGACATTTGATGTTATGTCTTACTAAACAAATTTTGGGTATAACTTTTATCTTAAATATGATGGGTAGTATATGTGAATGAATCAAACCATGAAAGGAAATATGTAATCTTAATAAATGGATTAAAATTCAATTTGGGATCTATATATATTTAATTAGATTAATTTTGATTTAGTAATAGTATTTATTCTACTATATATGTTATGAACCATCCCCTGGGGCCCATGTCATAACATACCCCAAGCCCACCTAATAAAGTCTAGTGGTCGGAAACTTTCTCTGAAGGTGTAAATATGGAATCATGAGTCATTTTCAGGAGTAACTGTACCCATGCACACACAACCACATACCAAATCTAGAAAAGTAAACATGCATTCCACTAAAAAACAATGGAGTAAAGGTACAAACTATAGGTTAAGTGGTCCTGAATACACAATAAAAGATTAACTAAATAAAGGGATGTGTATTGTTAACTTTTAATGTTTTCCAATGGAAACCCCACATGATGGGTAAGTACAAGGTTGTTGCTGGAAGCCGTAGAAGTAATCCTTGCCAGCCGGGTCTCACTGGGAACCACCTTGTCCTGGGATACCAAGTCCCCTATCAAGGCGACTATTATAATAACCATACACAACATGTATGGGAGAGTCTTGTGTTGGGGGGAGTAACAATATACTCAATTGGGACCCCAAAGTACAATGAAAAGTACACAAAGCAATCCATAGAACAAACCAAAAAACATGATCACAAAGAATTATCACGAAAAAAGAGATCTTCCACAAGGTATAATTTATAGTAGGAAAGTAAGACTATTAGTCACATCATTGAACACCAAGGGGTTCTTAAGAACTCCTCCTCAATGAGTACAATGGGCCTGTCGGGTCACATAGAAGCTTCTTCCTACTAACCTTGGACTGTTGTGGTACTCATCCCTGATGACTACCACGGGTATGTTGGGTCACATAGATGTTGCTTCCAACCATGGGTTTGAGGGGTCACATAAAAGCATCTTATTAACTTGGTCATACTAATATACTTCTACAGTTTAGTACCATGGGTATAACTAGTCACACAGAGTCGCCCCCGCCGCTATAGGCCTACTGGGTCCAAAAAAATCAGATTCCCATTGGGCCATAGTAGCTGATCCACACAGGGTCCGTTTTCAGTAGTTTTTAGGTCTCAAACAACCGATGGGATTCTACAGGTAGTGCACTTGATTCAAGTAGAACTTCACCTCATGTCGTTCTTCGAATTTCATTATCTGTTAATGTCACAATGGAATATGCCAAGAGATATTCCTCGTCACAGGGGTTCCATCACCTTTAATGGATCATAAATCAGATGCCCATTTGGAATTATATTGGTGTTTTTCCAAAAAGGGGCTGGTCAGGACCATGACTGGCCCGACACAGGTGGACCAACCCGACCCAACCTCACCCAATGTCCACCAACCCGACCCAAGATGCTGATCCAACCTGTATCTATCCCAAAATGGGTCATGTCCTGTTTGGCATGACCTGATGGGGCAGTTATGACACACTAGGGCAGACTGTTTCTGCCTATCCAGGACAAGGGTAGAAGCTATGTCTTGCCCCCCTACCCTGTGGGTTAGCAGTGGGGACATCATTCACCATCACAGTCTTTTGATCATGACTTTTCCATGTTCCATGTGGTTCTGTACTTAGTTCTTGGTGTTCCGATGTGGCTGGGTTGCCATGTCCACCCTCCACCGGCCAATGTCACGGAGGCTGGTGGATCTTTCCATACCACCGTATCACGAGCCTTTTGCGGTGTATCCTCTAGTGTGATTTCGTGGGGTGCTTCCACCTGCCCTTTATCATCAGGGGGTTCATTCGTAGATCACCAAGTCCTCTCTGGTGGATCGTTCATCGTGTCTCTTGCGCCCATAGTATCCTGGGGATGTCACATTCTCATCCATGGTCATTAATACCACATGATTCCACTTTGAATACAAATTTATCAAGAATGCACAAAACACATAAGGTGGAGGGGCTCATGACTTATTCTTATCAGCTCGTGCCCTATCCATTAGAGGATTAGAGAATATGGGATAATCATTGGATGTTTTATCATTAAATAAATAATTCCAGCATTAAAACCAAATAAAAAAACTTCCCATAAGAACGACCAATTCGCAGATCAACCTATTCATGGGATGATATTCATTCATCATTTAGAATAAAGAATGGGGAAATATACAACAGCGAAAACCCCTAACTCAAAGGTGTTTGTCGATGAAGCTATCTGCCTGCGAGCATTTATGTTTTGTTTGAAGTCATCGGTGTTCATAACCCTTCAGTCCTATTATTCAAGGTGAGATTATGTCACAATCATTTCACCAGAATTCAGTGTACATAATTTGAGATTATTTTTTCCATAGGTTCGTCTGACGAATTCCATATCAAATTCCCGAACATGTTATCTCGTTAATAGGGATTAGCGTCGCAATTTTTTTTCACTGTTTCATTAATGAAACTATGTGTCTGTTACGCTTCTTTTTAGGAGTCTCATTAAAGGGGCTCATCACTTCCTTGTCTCCACACCACTATGCTCACGAGACACCGCTCAATGGTGAAAAGTAAATTATTAAACATCATTTTATGTTATTTTATTATTTTCCAAAATGTCTTAAATCTATATTTTTTGGTCAACCCTCAACTGTCAAAGTTATGTCTTTTCTTGGAAAATTAAGACATTCAACATCAAGAGTCACATTAGATTTTTGATATGAGAACTAGTTTAAATTTTATAAAATAATGCTTACACATTTACTTAATTGAACATAAAAAATTCAAAATTCTCTTTTGGGATCACCAGGCCTCGGAATCAAGTATCATAAAAGAGTTTAGTCTATAAAGTATTACATAAAATTTAAATAAATATTACATATAATTTCAGGGACATTACATTATAGGTGTCAGCTTTGGGTGAATTATAATGAATATGGTATTAGAATTCTTCCTTTTGGGATGAATTAAAAAAGGAACGTTATTGGAGGCATAATTTATAAAATAAATGGTTTAGAAGGTGATTAATAATAAGAAACATATGAAAACTACTTGATGTATGAATAAATGTTCCACATATAACTATAGGAATGATCTTTCATTTGAGGTATGTGGTCATATTTCATAAAGTGTAACCATTGAATATTGTTATTAATTTTGGAATAAATCAAAGTTATGGATATGGATCCTTTTATTTTATAACGTCTTAGATAAATATTGAAATTATTCTAACACTTTGGCCATCAATCTAAATTTATCTTAGTTATATGAAATATTTAATGTCACTTTTTAAATAAAATATATTCCACATGCGTCTCAGGTTTTGAGCATTGATGTAGACTTGTTGAAAGAAAAAAATTCATATAAAGAATATCCAGTTTATATTTTTAAGTATAGAGAATATGTGTTTTAGAATAAGCTGATTCTCAAGGTTATGGTTTCTTATTGGAAATCAATATTGTTGAATAAGCGACCAAGGAATTTGAAAATGCTATTAGAGAATGATATTCCACATTATTTAAATATTAAAAATAATTATAATTTCATTATTTAAAAAATATGTGGAATATGGTAAATGCCTATATAATGTTAAAAAAATAATTTTACCATCTTATTAACATTCATTAATTATATTTTATATAGTTATATTCATTAAAATAATAATATTTTATTTTCTAATATAAAAGAAAATAGTTTAAGTTTATCCCAATTGGGTTCCCTTGCATTATCTGATTCTATTTAAAAAATTAATTTCAAAATTTTATAATATGAATTTTAAAAAAAGGTATTTTATGAATTTATCATGTTAAAATTATCTTCATATTAGTTTTTTATAAATTTATAGAAAGCCAGATTTTTCTATGAATAATGAAATATAATAATTTATATTCAAAACTATATATTATTTCATAGTATTTTAGAAAATATATTATATTTTGTATTGGGTTTTAATGTTAATTAATTATTTTTAATTTAAAATATATAATTTTATTCTTTGGAATCAATTTTTTACTTTGAAGGAAAAATTATTCATAAACATTTTTCAAAATAAATTGTATTTTTAATTAAAAATCAATTTTCCTTATTATAGATATTTAAATAAAGAAAAATTATTTCATTCATGAAAATTGGAGGTCATGATTCTATAAATATCCCCCTTTTTGTTTTAGTCATGTAAATAGTAATGGTGGAAAAAGTTTTTTCCATGGTAAAAGTAAATTGACATAATATGGGTTAAATATTATGTTATAAGGCCTAAAATTCATTAATACACTTGAATTTATATTATTTTATGAGTTTATTTCTTCCATAATATTTCAAACTTCTCAAATAATTACTTTTTTTTATTGTGGATTTTGGCCTTGATATACTTTTATGTAAAGATAAATAAATAATATCACTCTTTTGCCTTTAAATTCTTCTTATATGGTCACTGAAGGGTAACATAAGTTATGGATGAATGATAAATGTTTTATTTACAATATAAAATATAATTTTATAATTATAATTTATATCTTTTTTTATTCCTTATATAAATTCTTGAAATTCTTAAAAAACACCGATACAGTGCATGAGAAAGGAGTAGAAAAATCATATAAATTATTATAAAAAGATTGAATGTATTATTGTAAACATGATTAAAATTTTTCTATAATAGTTTTACATAAATATAAATAATATAAATTAATTAAAATTTTAAATTATATTTACATTTTTAACTTGATTACCTTAATGTTAAAGTAAAAGGATATTTAAAAAGAAGACATTAATGATAGTTTATAATAAACACTATTTTGTTAAATTATTTAAATTTCATAAAAAAACAATATAATAAAATGTTAATTAAAAATTTTATTTAATATCTTCCATGGTCCATTTTTGGTCATTTTTCCTTTATAGGTTTTTTCTTGACCCCTAAATCATAGAAAACATTCATATTGTCATAACTGTCGAATGCTATAATAGGGGTTAAAAGGTAAAAAATGTAAAGATAGAATCTAAACTCGATGAAATAATATTTTATGAGATTATTTTTACCTATACTCATCATATATTCTATTTATATTAATTTTTATCCACATGAACATGATGATTAATTTATATTAATTTAATATATTATGAAATACCAATAATGCCAGTCCCCTAACTTATACAAGGGAACATCATATCCCTTCTTCCTCACCCTATTTGAGAAATCCATCTCAAAAAATCCCAAATTAAATCCCATCATAAGAACCCTCCTCATGTTCTTAATGTATCTTTTTAGTATAATACTAATCATAGAGGGATTGTGTTTTAAATAAATGAGTGTTTCTTAAGAATAGTTATAGATTTTGATTGAATGTTTTAGTATTATTTATTCTTTAGTCTCCAAAAAATATTGTTAAGAAAATTAATAAATAATCAAAATATTATCTTATATATACTAATATATTTTTACATTAATTTAATGACCAAAATCCATATTCATCATCCATCAAATGGGATATGAAAACATTATTCATGTGTAGAGTGGATTAATATTTCCCAAAATGATATTTTTTTTCCATCATTGCATCAAAAATCTGGTAATTATAATAGAAATAATATTTATATAATATAATAATTACATTTTTATCATTCTATATAGTTAATATACCATAAACTTCTTACTCCTCCATCATGATAAAATTATGATGTCGTTCATGAGTACGTCTGGATTTCCCCTTCCACTAAGTGATGAGACAATATTTTCATAACCACATTAAATAGATTATCAATAAATATTTATGTAAATAAATATTATTATATTTATGTTATAATTATTATTTTAATGAAAAATTGATACATAAATTATATCCATCCCATTTTTTTGAACAAATGAAATGTTACTCATTCGTATGTATGACCTACCGCCTCTTTGATTATATCCTAGTTATTTATTCATAAAAATTATTCCTGAATAATTTTGAAATGAAAATTAAGATATAAAAATGATAATTATTTCATTATTATTATTCTATATATGTAGTTATAATTAAATATTTGACCATATTCAACAAACCAAAATAATTTTGGATGTATGAGTCAAACATCATCAATACTTTTATTGTGAATGTAATTGATTAGGTAATTAAATTTGTGATGGTAATAAAATATTATAAGTAAAAAAATGAAAAATGTTCTTATGAAAATAAATAAGTAGACTAATAATGTTGTTGAAAATGATAAATAATATCCATGATGAGTTTGAATCATGGTTGGAGACACTTTAGCATAAAAAATTCATTTTAAGTTTTTGAAAGATTTATTTTATCCATCAATTTAATAGATTTATATAATATTCAAGTTAATATATGGAATTATATAAATCGAAATAAATTATATATAATGAATTTTTAAATAAATTTTTTATTTGGTTTCAATTTTTTTTAGTATTAATCATTTTACAAAACATTTTCACTGTCCTTACAAAATGAAAAAGGAATGTTCTATTTTAAGGTATATTTCATTAATAGATTATACCATCACCACAAATATTATTTTACATTTTATATTCAATTAATAGAATACATTTTTTAATGAAAAACATTGTTCCCTTTGATCGTTTAATTTTAATTTTATAAATTTATGATTAAAATAATGGATATATCCGTATTTATAAATGTTTTTCACGTTGGTTTAATAGAATGATGTTATTTATTAGATGATAAAAATGAAATATATTATTTGTTTCTTGCATGTTACGATCATTTTAATTATTTTTTATGTTGTGTGAGCCTAATATATCTCATTATTATGTGTGATCACAACTTAGATCTTGATACATTTTGGGACTGATATAACAGTCCAATGAATTAGATAATGATTATATTCTACAGAGAATTGAGTTATAATTTGACTATATTGGTTATTAAACATGTAAGGGTTCTAATAAGGGTTTTTTTAATATAATCCCCTTGGAAACAACCAAAATATTTTAATTTTGTTAAAAACAATTCAGTAAATTAATTTAATTTTAAAAGGTAAGATAAATATATTTCCCATTAAAAGATTTATTTTTCCTTTTGGGGTGAAAAGTTATTTTTTAGGAAAATATTTTTCTTGGGTTATCATGGTTAATAATAATCCCACAATATTTTGATGTTTTAATTATAATTTCTCAAAATTATTTTACTGTAAATCATTATGTAGTAAAGATAAATTTATGTGTTAGTAAATGATTATTATTTTAAAGAAAAATACTTTTTAATAATTGTATGATTTTAAAATAATGTGACGAGTTTACTTCTTCAGATATATGTACCTTAATGATATTTTATTCTCAATCAAGAATTTCCAAAAATAACATGTTTTAAGGATGAGTGTAAACAAATTCAATGTCATCCTGAAAATCATAATTTTTTCACATACAAAATGTTTTTCATTTTATATGTTAGGTATTGTGGGATAAATGGAAAATAATAAAAAGTAACAAACATATAATTTATGATATTTATATAAGATTTATCACCTAAATATATAATACTATGAACTTTATATTGTCTTCTGGAATTATAAAAAATTAATTCTTTTTTAAAAATTAAATTATGAATTGATTAATGGTTATGACTTTATTCAAATATATGGGTATAACAAGGACACTATGGTGATATTATGAGAATTTATATGATTATATAATTTCATAATCTGATATGGTTTCAAACATAAATGTATCCAATTCTATGAATAGAGGTAACATGATGAGGCTGATTTAGTGTATATACAGGTCGTGTAAATGTTAAAAGATATATGAGGTAGTGTAAATATAAAAACTCTATCTATGTATGTTTACTTCAATCCTACATAAAATTGATATATGGGTTTATAAAAGAAAAAAAAATTAAATTTTTGAAAAATTCACTGAAATATGTTTTTTATTGTTTTCCTATAAGATTTGTGGAAACCCACTATGAGGATGTTGGAAGTAGAAGTGGACACATGTGATAAATAGGTGTAGTATTGCATCTTATTGAGTTTCATGGATGAAAATAAATTTCATGAAATAAAATTTTTGGTAAAGGGAATATTGAGCATCTCTTTTTTTCATCTAAAACCAAATATTTCCACTATATCATGGTGCTCGACATTTCACTAAGTGATTAACTAGAAAGATTAGTGGAATTTTAAAAAATGTATGATATTTCATATCTTTGTGAAATGAGTTAAATAGTGTACTTGGGATAAAAAAAAGTTATAAATTAAATTGAAATTTTAATTTTAATGATAGCAACGGGGTAATGATATGGTAACATAGGAATTTTGAATAAATTATAGGCCAATACTTGTGGCATTTGACTCTGAGGATAAATATAAGGACTTTGATGAATTAATTATTATTATAGAGACTACATAGTTATATTTATCATTTTAAATAGAAATAATGAATGGAAAGATTCAATGAATATATTTTTTGACAACATTAATAGTAGGTGTGGCATTAATGCGAGAGAATGAATAAAAATATGGAATGTAATGAACAAATTTTTTAAATATAAAATTCACTTTTTGGATAAATAAAAAACTTATTAATTAATGTAATTTTAGAAAACACATTCACTATAATAGTAATATGAAATATTTATAAAATTTATCCTATCAAATTTAAGATACAATTATGTATTATAATCCTTGATAATATAGAAGTTATAAAGTGAAAATTAATATTATTATATAATGAGTTATGATAAAGTAAAAATAACAAAAGAGGATAAATCAATGAAATCATCCAATATGATCAAACACACTAAATCCAAATTATCATAGATTTTAGGTGAAATAGAATTAGTGGGATTTTATCTTGACTAAAACAATTCCAATGTTTGTGAACTAAATCTCCTTAAAATACTTTTACTAGAATGGTTCAAATGATTATAATATAATGAATATCTATATTTATCTTTTTGAATAAATAATTAATTTTTTTATCCCTTATTATAATTAAATTATATGTAAAATTATATGAGTTTCTGAAAATAATATTTTGTTAAAAAACCCAAAATTCTATTTTGTAAAAGAAATATATGTTTTTAATTAAAAAAATATTTTTTTTAATTCAAAAAAATTTGAAAAAAAATATTTTCATATAATATTATTTTTAAATAATATATATTAAAAATATAATAGAGTTTAATGAAGTCATATAAAAATAATTATAAGGGTCAGAAAACATTTATTATCCTAAAAAACCATATTTAATAATAATTATGTTTCTTAATTTAAAATATTAATTTCTCATATTTTTAAATTATTAAAAAAAAACAAATTCCATTTTTGATATCATCATTTAAAATATATCCAATAGTCAATTTTTTAGAAATTTTCTCAGACCATATAATTTCTTATAAAAAGTAAATATTGTATGAATATGTTATATGTATTGTGATATTTAATTACCAATATTTGATTTAATAAATTCTATAAAATTCAACCCGTACCTAATATATATTTCTCATTTAAATTAATTAAATGAAGTTAAATAGTTAATTTTAAAAAAAATAATAATGAATCCTTTAAAACAAATAATATATTTTAATTTTATAAAAGAAATTATTTATGAACATGACTCAACTACACATCACCCATTGTATTTTTTTATTAATTTTGGTTCATGGAATTATTATTTTTTAAAACCAATAGTAATTGGTAAAAACCTTGGGATGGTTTTCTGTTTATATTATTTTATAATATAATATACATAACGTATGTTTAGCTAATAAAAATGAATTCTCCACTATTTTCTACAAATTGTCCCCCCACCTAACACTCCTACTTAATAAAAACCATTTTATCGTTATTTTAATATCAAAATATCTAGGATAATCTCTACCATGGTTTTCCAAATATCTCATTAATAACCTTTCAATAATTTATAAGAGCCATCTCAAAGAAAGTTTTCCAACTCTCTTTCATTCTGTTTCATGTATTATATTGGTACAATGCCTTTTTATTTGCTAGATAATAATGTATTAATATGTTTACACACATCCATTTTAAATACTTATGATTCCCATGAAATGATATACCACCATTCACCCTCATTTAACCCCTACATTAAATTTTATATACTCAAGTTAGGATACTGAAATTATCAAATGATTTTCCAGGTTAATCTTTTGTGTTATGAAAACCCATCCCCATCTCTAATAATGGGTATTCTTCTAGATGTAACTACACTTAAATGATTAGGGAAATATATTTACATAACACACAACCTTCATTCATATGATTAAAACTAATTAATTACATTTTTTTTCTTTATGATCTATTGGTTACACAAATTTATATAAAAGATATGAATGTGACAGAATGTCCTAGAATTATATAGTCCTCAAAAAATTGGGAAATTATTTTATTCATTAGATTATATTTCTTGTTAATGTGAGGTTATCCTGATCCTATCCTCCAAATATTTTAGGAAATAAAATGTATTTTATAGCTTCAATCATCGTAACAAGATTAACATTGGGTGATATTTTGGGAGTTTTCAAAAAGAATTATATTTTTCAATGAATAGGGGAAAAGACAGATTTTTAAAAAAATGTCATTTCATATTAAATATTTAAGTAATTTAAAAGCCCTATTGTCCTTTTCAAATGATATAAAGTAAAATATGTATTTATTTGTTATATTTAATCCACTTAATTTATTTTTTATCATATTAACATTATAATATAATATATGTTTTTTTTCATATTTTAGAATAGGTTTTTCTGATAACTATATTATTGTCTATACTGATGGTAAATTTTAAGTAGTTAAAATACTAATATATTATGATTTTTATAAATTAATTTTATATATTATATATCCATAAATTTTAATTCATATTCATACAGTGATTATTATATTTAATATATTCAATATAAAACCATCTTTTTCTTAAAATATGCACTTCTTGAAAACATTCTTATTTGTTGTGTTTGCAGGTTTTCCATTAAATTATATTTTTTCTCAATAAAATAAATTTAATTTTTTTAAAATTAATTAAAATAAAAATAATTAATATTATTTATTAATTTTGACTTAGTTTTTTTATATAATATATTTTGAAAACTGTAAAAATTAATTATCTTGGTTGATGTAAAACTAGTTTACTCATGGTATATCTAAAAATTGGTGGTATCATTTAACATAAAAATTATTATAAATTTTATTATATGTAAATATATCAATATTATGTTATTTAGGTATTAAGAAGAAAAATATTTCTAGCCTTTTGGTATATTGAAAACATGGGTATATCTTTTCATTCTAAAAAATACGTGTGGGCTAACGGACTAACTTATGCAGCGCTGCCCCTCTACTCTCATTTTCACACTGTCAAATACCCTTAGATCAAACATTAAAAACTCAGATACCAGACTAACTTCCATACCTACTACCAAGGTCCATTTTATGGATCATATATTCATCTTAATAATATATTTTTCCAGTTCCCTAAGGTGTTTGATTGAAAGAGATGTATCATGATAAATAGTGCATGTTTGATTAATTTCTTTGTTCACCTACATAATATATTAATAGATTATGAATATATAATAACACCATTATATAACATATATGAATATTATATAATTTTAATTTAATATTCTATATCTATCTCCCCTTCTATCAAATGGGATATGAAATCATCATTCGTGTGTGTAGTGAACTGCCTCTTCACAAACGTATGTCATTAATTTTTTATCAAATTCTCAAAAGGATTATTATAAGTTGGAATATAAAGAATTTATAATATATATGATACATACTAATAATTTTTTATTTTTATTTCACATATAATTCCATACACTCTATGCTGTGTGGGATACTATAATGTCACTCGCATTTACAGAGGACTATTGACTAACAAAGGGATGTGATTTTTAACTCACTAACTCTTTAAATAAAAGGTTATATAGATAATTAATTTTAATAAATGTCATATAAATTAAATAATTATTATATTTAGGAAATATTTTTCATTATTAGAATATAATCCATAATTTTCATTCTTTACAGAAAACTGATAATGTAGTTCAAACATACATGTGGGATATCGCCTCAAAAAATAGATGTGACTCTTTTTGAAAACCTAAATACCATAGATTGTATATGCACATGTATTTAATGAAATTATATGGTAATTATTATATTAATATCACTAAAAATTTATAAAAATGGTTATTCCATATTTCCATAATGATCAGTGAGAAATGGAAATGACACACATGCGTAAGTACGACCTTCAGTCTCTACAAACGTAATGTAGTTTGCATTACCTATTCATATGACATTATAAGTACTAATAGTATAATTACTATTTAAAATTTTTAATTATTTCAAGAATATTGTTATGGATATGTTTAATTATTACTTATTTAATAAATTTTCAACCAATTGAAGTCATTTTGGACATATAAATTAAAATTCATTGAAACATTCAACTTGAACATAAATTATTACGTAGTTTTATGTAAAATGGTACCAAATGAAGTAAAAATGGAGTAAAAATATATAATGTTATAAATAAGTCAAATCATTCACATAATTTGTTTATATACAAAGATAATGAGTGAAATTGGTCGATCAAACATGACATAATGAAATTTATCTCAATTACCTTTCGTTGCAACATATTTTGATATTATAAACATTTATAATTTTATGATGTGTATATACAGCCCTTATAAGAAGTTATATAATTAATTTATCTCTTTTAATTATATTTGTTTTTCTAAATGTTTTTAAATCATGGGGTTTATGATTCAGTTATTTCCATTGTGGTGAGGAGGTTTTCGTTAAAAAAATAATCATTTTTTATTTTCCATTAAATTCTAATTTTAATAAAAAATTATGATAATAAAAATATTTTTTAAATTTAATTATATGTACATGAGTGTTTTATAATGAGATTTTTTATCTATCATTCAAAGTTTTTAAAAAATTAATATTTTTATTAATTTTTTTAACTTTATTACAAATGGTAAAATACCTATTTTATTTTAACATATATGGTAATGAAAAAAATCCCACCCCTATTTTGATTATTTTATGTTTATATTACTTAATTTATTATTACTTAAAATTAAAACTATCTTTCCCTCTTATTTGTTGTTTTTTATTGAAAATGTATTTCTAATTGAAAAATTGTATTTTTTTGTATTGAAATTTGGGTTTTAAATGAAAAAAGTATTTTGAAATATGAAATAAATTTGAAAAAAACCTTAAAAGATATTTTTAAAATAATTAATAATAAAATAGTGAAAGTATAAAATATTTTACTCAAGATATGGTAATTCAACATTTTAATAGAAACCCGTGATATCGATATAGATTATAAAATGGGTTGATCCCCATTATATCTCACTAGTGGGCTAGATATAGCATATATGAATGGTGGAGCCCAATTACCTATCAAATGATTTCCATATATAGATTATATGTTTGGTTAACCCCAGTATAGAACTATATTGTATTGGGTAATTATTATTATATCTAGGTAAATAAAATTATGTCGACCAAATGATTATTAAATTTGAATGGTTTTTTCAAAGGGTTTTTCTAAAATTACACTCTAAGTTACTTAAAAAGGATTTCATTTTAATTGTAATGTTATTAAAGGTCTTTATTGAGAAAAACGAGTGTATATTTTTCATGTGTATTTTTTTGTACACACTCAATGAATAATGATTATGATTTTTTTTTTCAATTATTTTTATGGTTATCACTGGACTACCTATTTTATTCATCTCATGAACCTTTTTAATAATTTTTACATCTCACATATTTTCACTTGTTTTTTCATAGTATTTAAGTATGGGTAAGGGAAAATAATAATCCATGTTGAAAATTTTATTTCTTTTCCATCATTGGAAATAATTAGTTAGTTTAAATATTTTATATTTTGTGAAAATGGATACATATATGAAGTGTCCACTTTATATTATATGTATTTTATTTATGCATGAGTGGTGACCCAATTATATAAAACCCTAAAAATAAAATTATCAAAAAAGTAAAATAATGTGAATTATAGAATAAAAATAATGACTGTTTTATTTATATGGTAGGGGAGTTAATGTTGGTATCAACAAATGATTTAGATAATATTAGAGGTTAGGATATTGTAGAAACATTGCAATGAATGATTTTAATTTCAATAAAAGTTGAAATTATATAAAATTTTAATATTTACATGTTTAGTTTACTCTAATATATTTTTAAATAATAGGTTTCCACATTAGAATCTATGAATTTATAGTAATAAGGCATCAAGAAGAAAATATCCTTCCATATAATCATCCTGAAATGGTTGGAATTGGAAAAGAATAGTTCATTGTAGTGAGGTATTAGTTGACAAAAGCTATAAATAGTGATCTAACCATGCTATAGATAATATAAATCCACGCACTGTGAATATAAAAATAGTATAAAATTTCATGAGACATCATCTTGCATCATTTAGTGGATCATCTAACCTAGAGGTAGCCAAAATATAGATCAATTACATGGAGAATATGTTTTAATCCATTGGTTTTTTAGAACATCCAATATTAACCCAGTTAATTTATCATTTCAATGTTGAATCTAATCAATGGTGTAATTTGGATGTGATTATAAATAAGGGATATGATCCTGATTCAAAAGAATATAACATATTTAACATTATGTTTATTGTTAAATGTCCCCATAAGGGATTTCAGCATTGGATGGAGAAAAAACCTTAAATTAATCGAAAAATATGAAGATTATAGGGTTTGACATGATGAAAACATTGGAAAACTGTCTAGTTATTTTATGGTTTTAATTTGGTACATAGATAATAAAAATAATAGATTTTTATCAATATTTAATCTAGTTTTAATATGATATATTTATGCACATGAATATAAATAGTATAAGAAATTTATTCACTTTAATGAGAATGTGAATATTTATTTTTCTAATACTCATGTGACCTGAGATGAAAATAATAATAAAAGGTCAATGTGGTAGGAAATAGAGAATTGTCAATATAAAATATCTCTATTTTATCCCTAATCGTGTTCCAAGTGATGTAAAAGGGATTTTTTGTATGTTTTTATTATAAATAGTTAATGGTGTCATAATATTGGTCATAGGGTCTATGATTATAGAGAAAAATGTCAAAAACACTCATTTAGTAGGATAATATATAACCAATCAATGATGAGATGGTTTAGCTATAATGAGTTGGGTTATAATGATAATGAGTGTTCATTGTTTCCTATGTGGGGAGGAAAACGTCATGATCAGAAACAAAAAGGTTTGGGAAATTTTTTTTCTACTACTTCTGTTGATGTTGGTTCATCTACTGAAGTTGTGACAACTCTAGGGAGCATCTTATTTTTAAGGAAAATAAATATAACACTATTCTTGTCACCCATTTTGTGGATTTATTAGAGGAGTTTCTATATTAATTAAATAAATTTTGGTAGAAGTTTTTTTGGGATTATGTATATTAAAATCATTTTTTAACCTGATGTATGACTTTTACTTTTTTAATACATATGTTTTATAGTATTAAAAAAATTTAGGGTTTATATTAGCCTGAATGGCCCGAATTCCTTCATTTTTATTGATTTTTGATAACCCCCCTTTCAAGGGATGAGGGGGAACCCTTACAAGGCCCGTAGGCTTAGATATTACATGGCCTGTAGGCTTTAAGAGATTACATAACCCAAAGGACTTAGGGAATTCAACCAGACTATCTACAAGGAACTACCCCTCCCCAGCATCTGCATCTTGATAGAAGCTCTCCACCTTTTGCATGACCGTCTAACTAGGATTCCCGTGAAATCACAGGCTGGTACCGATGGCATAGCCGTACCCTCTAATTCTAACAACCCATTTGGATCTCCTCTTGTAACACCCCAAGCTTCGACGGTACGTTTCCCTTCAAATAATGCAATGGCGTGCATTGTACGCAACTTCGAGATTTTAACACACCACAAACAATCAAACTAGCCGTTATGAATAATAATACATAATTTTTGAAATTCTATAAATTCTATATCTCAAAATGGAATTCATTTTTGGATTTGGAATATCTAAATTAGCCTAGGGTGAAATTTTGGTACTTTTCGGATAACTTTCATATTTTGATGAATAATGAAAATTACTAAATTTTAATTAAAGACAAATTTTTTAATCAAAATAATTAATATTGATAAATTATGAATTTTTGTAGTATTAAATTATATTTAGAATATATTTTTACCATGTAATTCAATTTTTGTCATTGGACATAATTTCACAATTAAACTAGACATAAACAAGTGCCAATCTTTTGATAGTTATTATCTCTTAAAAACACGCTTTTTGTTTTAACAACGGGAATTAATTTTAAATTAATTTCTGCCACTTCTGTGTTTTGAATTTGGAAAAATGGATTCCATATTTTGAATCAGGATGTTCAAATTGTGTAAATAGTTAAATTTTATTTTTAGACATTTTGGATAATTACTTCGGTAAATATTTTATTTACCATGGTTAAAGGGTAAATCCGGTAAACAAGGGTTAAAAAATAATATTATAATAATACTAAATTACCCTAAAACGTGTCTTAACCCTATTGTTTGATACATGGTAGACCACGGGCATCTTTGGGTCGATTTTGGGACCCCACGGATCCACTTGTAAGTGATAATGACACTTTATTTTAATTAAGTTAAAATAAATACAAAAATGACACAAGCATATATCTTTTAGAAAAACAATTGTTACATAGGGTTATATATGTTGGATTTTAGACTATAAATATTAATTAGGAAGATAAAAGGATTTCCTATATAATTATATTTTATTTATAATTTTTATACATTAAATTAGTTAATTTATTTATGACACAATGGTGATGCAGTAATTACCATAATAGTGAAAAATTATAATAATTGATATTATAAATACCCAAATAAATATATTTTGAGACTTTTATTGAATTAAAGTAATTATATAGGTTAATATGACATATTAGGATTTATTTAATTAAATTTTTTCGAAGTAAGAATTCTATTATGTGTTTCACAAAAATCAACTATTGAATAGTGTCAAAATTGACATAAAAGAGTTTTTAAAACAAATATTATATTATTAATTGATATTAAATTCCTAAAAATCTTAGGTTTGTCCAAGAGACTTATATCATGATAGGTATATCATTAATGGACCACTTGGGGATCTCTTATATGTATATAGTAAGCTTATTAACTATATAATATAAAAATACAAAGTGACATGGTAAATGTCAAACTAATTAACTAAGAGTTAAAACTAAACGATAAGGTTAATATAGTGACCCAAACCGGTCTAAATTCTATTGTGTTAATGGTTTTTGACCTATCACCACCTTAAACTTTTAATAATCAACTTTCAATCCTTTAGAAACCGAATATGAATTTATTATAAATTAATATTTCTAGCTTTTCCAAAGGTGACCCTCACCCCTCTTATAAAAGGGCACTCCTCCTTCTCATTTATTTACACCTTAAATGCCTTTTGGTTCGGTCAAACCCTGACAAATACTCTCTCAACTTCCCTCACTACAACCTAGAGGCCTTATTTTGATCAGAAATCAAACCTAAAGATCCTTTTTGATCAAATAAAAAGGAAGAACCCAAAGAAGAGGTAATGTTTTCACCACCACTTTTCATGTTCTTTTCTTCTTCCACTTCTTATTACTTTGTTGTTACCATTATAAAATAATAACTACAATATCATATATATACTGTGATGTTATTATAAATATGGTACAACCATATTCAGTATTCTATCCATCCTTTGAATAACATGTCACTATACATGCGTACGTACGGCTTACCGTCTCCACGTCGTGGTGTAATTGTTATTCAATATATTATTATTTGGATGGGTATAATAATGATGTGTAACTCATGTAAATAAAAAATATAACATGATAATGATTCTTTATATATGATATACCATCCAATTATATATTATTTTAATATCAAAAGAATGATATTGTCGCTCGTGCGTACGTACGGACCACCGTCTCCACGAACGCGATGAGATTCATTCTCCACCATATCCATTCAAGTATAATTATCATTTGATGATTTACAAATAATGTTTAAGAACATTATATCATTCTGGATATGAATAATATACATCCCATTAATAACGAATATGGCTCACATAATAAAGAATAAAAAGTAAAATGAACCCGTAAACACCCGAAATGATGATAATTCAAAGATATTATTAACAAATCAATATTGAAAGATAATATATAATATCATATTAATGTAAATGATTCTTTTATAGTTAAATAACAATTATTTCACCATTATACAAGAGGTTAACATACCGTCAACCAAGGAAAAAGTACAAAGTAAGGGGTTTCTTATCTCACTTTTAATTCTGTGCGAATTCCATTATTCACCACTTATTTATTACATGTGGTATATGTTTACTTCCCATGATTGTATTCATTGTGTAATATACTTTAATTTATGGGTATTTATATCATAATTGTATGATCCTTCATTCATGGGTGTATGTTTCATAAGTTACTAAATTGATAAGGGAATTTGAAATTTCAATTTCTATTTATTCGACTTTACGCAAACTCCATTGATTATTTTACTCCGAGATTATGTGTGGAATCAATATTCATTTTCTTATGTCATAATTTACTCTCCTATTTTCTGTGGATATAATTTTGATACACATAATCACTCCATTGATAATTTCTCAAGTTATCGATATGAATTTGATAAGAGTAATTTTAACTCATTCTCCATTTGTTGAGTTAAACATCCAATTCATTGGTGTTGATTTTAGAAGATTATGTGTGAATATCATTTGATTTATTTACACTGAATATCCAATCATATTTAGTGTATTTATATTTTTCACACATAACTAAGTCATTGATTTATACTTAACCTAAGGATACGACCTTTATGAGAGATTTCATCTCAATTTTCATTCCATTGAGACTTCTTTGTTGATATACACCAAATCACTTTTATGTGGTGTATATAATGTACTTTGACATAGTATATCATGAATCCCTTTATTCTCATGATATTATAAGGTTTTGATTACCTCAATTATTTGTATTCAAGTGTCTCTCTTTTGGTTATAAACTCTAACTAAAATACCATTTTTAAATGTTTTAAAGGCTTATTCTTCTAAATCATTCTCATTAATGTCCATGTTTCAAAAAAATGGTTTTAAGGATTTATTTATATGGACATTAAAGTTTTAAAATTAAAAATCATTTTAAAAGTTTAAAAGTGGTATGGGACACTTTGATTCAAAAATCTATTTTTAAATGGCTTCTTGACAAATAATGTGACTTTTAAATGATTTCAAGAAAAAGGGGGATATTTCCCTCAAATAGTTTTGATGATTATTTTCATCTATGTAAAAATCCTTCATTATTCTTGATTGAGGTTAATGTGATACAATAAAATCTTCCATATTGTATCAAATGAGTTATGTTTGACTTTGGATGTGCTATTTTTATACCATTCATGGTTTGTGGTTAAATTATTGACATTTCGTATGCTAGTTTTAATACGAATGTTTATGTTATGTTTAAACCTGTTCATATGAGGAATGAATTGGACTTAAAAAGTGATGGTTGGAGCCCGCTATAGCTCCTCGATGCATCGGTAGGTCTCATTAGACAAACTAGTGTCTTGGCACAAGGCCTTGGAAAAATCTTATTTGTAGTCTTGGCACGAGGCCTTAGCTATGTGGTTATGATTGTCTGGTATTATGCATTCCATCATTATGAAAGTGGTTATTGATATTGCATGTGATTATTCGACTAGTAGAATATCCATGTGAGTAAGTAAATGACATTAATTTATTTTATCTTTGCCATTTTATGCTGAAGTTAAAGTTCAAAAGGCTTTTGTTTTAGTTATAAACTACCTTAAGTGTTTATGCTTATCTATGAAAGCTTTTGCTATATGTTATCCTTACTGAGCATCTGAGCTCACCCCTTTCAATGTTTTATTTTTCCAAGGATTATGAAGAAGTAATTTATGAATGACCTATAGGGATAGTATGAGGGGATATGAAGACAAGATGTTGTTATAGTTTTTTTACCTTATGATGTAATGTAAGACTTATGAATATATCTAGTGTTTCCAAGACTACTAAACTAATTGGTCTTTTGATACTTCATCCTTTGTGATCATGCTAATGTTATGTAATAATGCACCGACTCTGGGTATCTAGGGTCGGGGCGTTACAGTTGGTATCAGAGGAAGTTTAGTTCAAACCTTGGAATCTAGATTTAGATAAACTCTGATTAGAGCACGTAGACCTAAGATGAACATTAAGGATTAGTATAGAATAACTTAATAAAATTTTGGTATTGTAGAGAATTTGTGAGTTTTCCGAGAAATACATCCCTTTCTGGATACGAGCAGGTAGAGGCGGCTCTGGAACAGATGTACCAAGGGGTAAAACCCGAAAACACCGCTTTGAGCTAGACTCGAACGGGAACTGGTGCACGACAACGGGCCTTGCTGCACTCTTGGTTACGACACTCCCGGGGGATATGCTTAGGATAATTTACATTTTATTAACAAACTAATTTGACGTAATATATATATAAGATGAGAGTAAATGACCTTGGTTAATCCTAATATGTTTCAAATTAAGAATATGGTGACATGTTAATCTCTAAATGATTTTATGACTACTGTTACTCACACAATGATTTCTGGTTTTAGTCAATGGCTGGATTCCAAGGAAGTCATAGTGACTTTGAGAATGATGTACAAGGTGGGAACGGTGGTGGAAATGAGAAAAAAAATGGAATGTTGATAGGCGTAAAAGATATCGTCTTTATTTCAAATCAGTTTTTCAAAAATATGATCAAAAATATATATATTAACCAATTACCGGACTCAACAAAGAAGAGAAAGGTGATGAATTAAAAGAGCTCCAGTAGTGGAGACCATGGAGAAAGAAATCCTCAATTTCCATCATGCAGGAAATGTTGAAGGAGACACCCAGGAATGTGTCTCAATGGGACAAAGAAATGCTTTACGTGCGGAAAGGAAGGACATAAAGTGAAGAATTTCCGAAGAAAAATGAAGAGTACTATGGAAGAAGATAAAAATGGTCCCAAGAATCCATTTACAATCTTTTGTCATAAATGTAGGGGACCTGTCCATTACCCGAGTGAATGACCTATTCTATAGGATATTTTCTTGGTCAAAGAAGAAGCTATGTGGAAATAAATGGTTAGAGAAATGTTTAAAAAGTATTAGTGCACCTTGTTGATGGGTTTACTTTGGAATAATTTTCTCTTGTATTTGTAACCCTGCAGTTTGCCATGTGAGAATGATATTTGAGGAAGAATTGCCTCTTCTCTTGTGGATATAGGTATAAATAACCATTTGGTTTTATATGATCATTGGGGTTTGAGAGAATTATAAGTTATTATAATTTGGGATGAAAATGAAAGGTATGATATAACATTTGTGGTTAAATTATGTTATTTTGAGGAATTTATCTCATTTTGGTAATATTATAAAATATAGTTTTTGAAAAAGGACAACACGTAGACCGTGTGACAACCCGTCGCGTCGGACAAAGCTGTGGGAATCGAACCCAAAACCAAAGTGCGATTGAGATTTATCGCCGACCACTGGACTAAGTGAAGTCCCTGGTTAGTGTTACTATTTTCTTTAGTTAAATGATTTTATTGATCAATAATATGTTTATTTGGGTTCTTATGTCTTATCAAATGAATACCCTTAGTATAGGAAAATTATTTGGTGATTAAGTGATAAATGTTATTTTGGAAGATGTTCACTTTGTTGGGAACACTATATGCCCATGGAAAATATTATAGTATGGGATTTCATTTGAGGAGTAATGGTGGATTTTTATCTATGTATTTATTGTGGATTTATAGTGATTTGGGTTATTTATGGAAATGATTAACCTATAATAAAGAATATGTGATTAGGTTAATTACTTTTAAGTATGTTACTTTAAGAGTATATGATGTCATTTGGAGATACAATTTAACGTGGAAGTCTACATTTTTATAAGTTTTTGGTTTCAATATTAGTTTGGATTATATTAAAGGATTTTAAGGAAAATTTATTATTGAATGGTATTTATTTAACTTTGGGGTATTGTTGGTTTAATTTTAGAAATTAATATTAGTATTTTTTTCTCTAATGGAATATACATTTGGGGGATCATCAGATCTTATATTAACCATTTTGTTTTTGATTAATATCTAAATAAAAGTTAAATATATAGTTTATCCTACATGGATCATGTATTTCTATAGAAGTTTATTCTAGCTCTTTTATTGTGACCAAGTATTCTTGAATACTCATTGTTCAAAAAAATAAGTTAGTGGTAAAAATTTATTAAATAATGAAACTATACTTAAAAATCAAGTATATCTCTTTTTTTTCTTAGTCAATATCATAAATTAATTCCTCATCCTTATGTAATGTAACTTAAAACAAAAAAATGTTGTCTGTTTACTTTCCAACTTGGAGACTAATGGCTGTTTGTCCCAAAACAAGTTTGTGGTTTTCTTATTGTTAACTTTCTACTGATCATGATTTCTATCCCTCTCCATTATAACTTTACACTTAGTTTATCATCCATATCCATGTTTTCCTACATGGAATCCGAGTATGGGTTATCTTGGTTGACCTTTATACCTCTCTTTCTTTCTTTCTTTCTTTTAAAGTGATAGTTTTATTGACTCTTTTTCCGATGTGGGACTTTCCATTATATTCCCAAGCACAATTTTGAAAATTGAGAGGACACATTTTATTGATGTAGGAGATAATGTAACACCCCAAGCATCCACG
Source organism: Viscum album (assembly GCA_963277665.1). Lineage (NCBI taxonomy): Eukaryota > Viridiplantae > Streptophyta > Magnoliopsida > Santalales > Viscaceae > Viscum > Viscum album. Next base: position 1,631,508,985 of record OY728150.1, read on the forward strand.
GTACTTTTCCCTTCGAATAATGCAATGGCATGCATTGTACGCAACTTCAAGATTTTAACACACCACAACCAATCAAACTAGCCGTTATGAATAGTAATACATGATTTTTGAAATTTTATAAATTATATCTCTCAAAATGGACTTCATTTTGGGATTTGGAATATCGAAATTAGCCTAGGGTGAAATTTTGGTACTTTTCAGATAACTTTCATATTTTGATGAATAGTGAAAATTACTAAATTTTAAATAAAAACAATTTTTTAATCAAAATAATTAATATTGATAAATTATTAATTTGAGTAGTTTTAAATTATATTTAGAATATATTTTTACCATGTAATTCAATGTTTGTCATTGGACATAATTTCACAATTAAACCAGACATAAAAAAGTGCCAATCTTTTAATAGTTATTATCTCTTAAAAACACGCTTTTTTTTAACAACGGGAATTAATTTTAAATTAATTTCTGCCACTTCTATGTTTTGAATTTGGAAAAATGGATTACATATTTTTAATCAGGATTTTAAAATTGTGTAAATATGTAACTTTTATTTTTAGACATTTTGGATAATTACTCCGGTAAATATTTTATTTACCATGGTTAAAGGGTAAATCCGGTAAACAAGGGTTAAAAATATTATAATAATACTAAATTACCCTAAAACGTGTCTTAACCCTATTTTTTGATACATGGTCGACCATGGGCATCTTTGGGTCGATTTTGGGACCCCATGGATCCACTTGTAAGTGATAATGACACTTTATTTTAATTAAGTTAAAATAAATACAAAAATGACACAAGCATATATCTTTTAGAAAAACAATTGTTCCATAGGGTTATATATGTTGTATTTTAAACTATAAATATTAATTAGAAATATAAAAAGATTTCCTACATAATTATAATTTATTTATAATTTTTAGACATTAAATAAGTTAATTTATTTATGACACAATGGTGATGCAGTAATTACCATAATAGTGAAAAATTAGAATAATTGATATTATAAATACCCAAAAAAATATATTTTGAGATTTTTATTGAATTAAACTAATTTTATAGGTTAATATGACATATTATAATTGGTTTAATTAACTTTTTTCTAAGTAATAATTATGTTATGTGTTTCAAAAAAATCAACTCTTGAATAGTGTCAAAATTGACAAAAAAGAGTTTTTAAAACAAATATTATATTAGTAATTGATATTAAATTCCTAAAAATATAAGGTTCGGCCAAGAGACTAATATCATGATAGGTATATCATTAATGGACCACTTGGGGGTCTCTTGGATGTATATAGTATGTTTATTAACTATATAATATAAAAATACAATGTGACATGGTAAATGTCAAACTAATTAACTAAGAGTTAAAACTAAACGATAAGGTTAATATAGTGACCAAAACCTATCTAAATTATATTGGCTGAATGGTTTTCGACCTATCACCACTTTAACATTTGAATAATAAACTTTTGAGCCTTTATAAACCAAATATGAATTTATTATAAAATTAATATTTCTAGCTTTTCCAAAGGTGCCCCTCACCCCTCTTATAAAAGGGAACTCCTCCTTCTCATTTGTTCACACCTTCAAAGCATTTTGGTTCGGTCAAACCCTTCCCAAATACTCTGTAAACTTCCCTCACTACAACCTAGAGTCCTTAGTTTGATCAGAAATCCAACCTAAATATCCCTTTTGATCAAATCAAAAGGAAGAACCCGAAGAAGAGGTAATGTTTTCACCACCACTTTTAATGTTCCTTTCTTCTTCCACTTATTCATCCTTTGTTGTTACCATTATAAAGTAATAAATCCAGTATCATATATATATACTGTTATTTTATTATAAATATGGTACAACCATATTCAGTATTCTATCCATCCTTTGAATAACATGTCATCATACGTGCATACGTACGACTTACCGTCTCCACGTCGTGGTGTAATTGTTATTCAATATATTATTATTTGGATGGGTATAATAATGATGTTTAACTAATGTAAATAATAAATATAACATGATAATGATTCTGTATATATGATATACCATCCAATTATATATTATTTTAATATCAAAATAATGATATTGTCGCTCGTGCGTACGTACGGACTACCGTCTCCACGAACGCGATGAGATTCATTCTCCATCATATCCATTCAAGTATAATTATCATTTGATGATTTAAAAATAATGTTTAAGAACATTATATCATTCTGGATATGAATAATATAAATACCATTAATAACTAATATGGCTCACATAACAAAGAATATAAAGTAAAATGAACCCGTAAACACCCGAAATGACGATAATTCAAAGATATTATTAAAAAATCAATATTAAAAGATAATATATAATATCATATTAATGTAAATGATTCTTGTATAATTCAATAACAATTATTTCACCATTATACAGGAGGTTAACCTACCGTCGACCAAGGAAAAAGTACAAAGTAAGGGGTTTCTTATCTCACTTTTAATTCCGTGAGAATTCCATTGTTCACCACTTATTTATTACATGTGGTATATGTTTACTGCCCATGATTATATTCATTGTGTAATATAATTTAATTTATGGGTATTTACATCATAATTGTATGATAATTCATTCATGGGTGAATGTTTGATAAGTTACCAAATCGATAAGGGAATTTGAAATTTCAATTTCCATTTATTCGGCTTTACGCAAACTCCATTGATTATTTTACTCCGAGATTATGTGTGGAATCAATATTCATTTTCTTATGTCATAATTTACACTCCCCTTTTCTGTGGATATACTTTTGATACACATAATCACTCCATTTATAATTTCTCAAGTCATCGATATGAATTTGATAAGAGTAATTTTAACTCATTCTCCATTTGTTGTGTTAAACATCCAATTCATTGGTGTTGTTTTTATAAGATTATGTGTGAATATACTTTGATTTATTTACACTGAATATCCAATCATATTTAGTGTATTTATATTTGTCACACATAACTAAGTCATTGATTTATCCTTATCCTAAGGATATGACCTTTATGAGATATTTCATTTCAATTTTCATTCCATTGAGACTTCTTTGTTGATATACACCAAATCACTTTTATGTGGTGTATATAATGTACTTTGACATAGTTTATCATGAATCCATTTATTCTCATGATATTATATGGTTTTTATTACCTCAATTATTTGTATTCAAGTGTCTATCTTTTGGTTAAAAACTCTAACTAACTACCATTTTTAAATGTTTTAAAGGATTATTCTTCTAAATCATTGTCATTAATGTCCTTGTTTCAAAAAAATGGTTTTAAGGATTTATTTATATGGAAATTAAAGTTTTAAAATTAAAACACCTTTTAAAAGTTTAAAAGTGGTATGGGACACTTTGATTCAAAAATCTATTTTTAAATGGCTTCTTGACAAATAATGTGACTTTTAAATGATTTCAAGAAAAAGGGGGATATTTCTCTCAAATAGTTTTGATGATTATTTTCATCTATGTCAACATCCTTCATTATTCTTGATTGAGGTTAATGTGATACAATACAATATTCTATATTGTATCGAATGAGTTATGTTTGGCTGTGGATGTGCTATTTTTATACCATTCATGGTTTGTGGTTAAAGTATTGACATTTCGTATGCTAGTTTTAATATGAATGTTTATGTTATGTTTAAACCTGTTCATATGAGGAATTAATTGGACTTAATAAGTGACATGTAGAGCCCGCTATAGCTCCTAGATGAATTAGTAGGTCTCATGAGACAAACTAGTGTCTTGGCACAAGGCCTTGGCAAAATCTTATTTGTAGTCTTGGCACGATGCCTTGGCTATGTGGTTATGATAGTCTGGCATTATGCATTGTATCATTATGAAAGTGGTTATTGATATTGCATGTGATTATTCGACTAGTAGAATATCCATGTGAGTAAGTAAATGGAATTAATTTATTTTATCTTTGCCATTTTATGCTGAAGTTAAAGTTCAAAAGGCTTTCGTTTTAGTTATAAATTTCCTTAAGTGTTTATGCTTATCTATGAAAGCTTCTGCTATAATGTTATCCTTACTAAGCATCTGAGCTCACCCCTTTCAATGTTTTATTTTTCCCAGGATTATAAAGAAGTAATTTTTGAATGACCTGCAGGGATAGTATGAGGGGATATGAAGACAAGATGTTGTTGTAGTTTTTTTACCTTATGATGTAATGTAAGAATTATGAATATATCTAGTGTTTGCAAGACTACTAAACTAATAGGTCTATCCATATTTGATCCTTTGTGATCATGAAAATGTTATGTAATAATGCACCAACTCTGGGTATCTAGGGTCGGGGCGTTACAGCTCTGGTTAGTGCACCTACTCTGAATCCTCTTCTAGGGATGCTCCTTTTTTATAATGTGTCTAGGGCCTGTATTCAGGTGGCCCGAAGGACTTGGGCATAGCCACACCCTCTCATTCTGATAATCTATTTTATTATTTCTATTAATTGTGTTCATCATATTTTTATGAAAATTCTAAGTAATTCATTTTATTTAAAATGGTTACTCAAAGCTTGGGATACAAACTGTGAATTCCAGAAAGGCTGTGGGGTTTGAGCAAAAAGATTTATAGTGAAAAGGTTGAAATTACCGCCACTGATCTATGTGATTTCCTTTTTAGTATGAAATTATTCTTCTTAAATAAATATTTTTAATGATAATACAATATTTGAATTTTGAAATATATTTTTATCATATAGATAACCATGGATTTGAAATTTTATTTAATGATTATGTGAGTAATGTAATTTTTGGAGAGGATTGCCAGAATTTTGGGAAAAATCTCACCTTATACTAACCATATTGGTTAGATTTAATATATAGTAATAATATTAATATATTATTATCTTTTTGGGGATTATGAGATCCATTATAAATTGATTTCTGTGCTTCAAGAATCAAAGAATCATCTAGGATACTCATTACTGGATAAAAATTGATAGTATAATGGAAATTGAATAGTTTTGGATATTCTACAAGACACGTTATAAAATTTAACTATTTATTTATTCAAGAAATTAATTTAATTTCTCGACACAGGGAAAATGACTTGGAAACAAATTGGTGTCCTATTACCATTATTTTTGAGGAAATCAAGAACCTTTTTCAATCCTCTTTGGATTATGGTTTTCTAGACCTCATCCTTATATTGATCATTCAATTTCTTGTTATAAATGATTTATATCACTATGAAGAATTATTTGAACATTATTCTTTTTTCATCATCTCAATCTTCACTTCCCACCAATGTTCCCTAATTTATATACCATTTATGTGTTATTTTAGATGACATTCTAACTTCCTTCTATGTCTTATTAGATGGGTTTTAAACTCTTTTTGAATATGGGATTCTAAAAAAGGTATTTTTATATTTGAAACCTTTATTAATGGGATAATTTTCAATTTTAACGGATGTAATTTATTATATTACTGTATGATTTAAGATCCCAATATTTTAGAAAATATAACTATATTCGATTGTGTATTAAACACACAACACATATCATAAATAAAATAAGAAATTTGAAACTGTTATAAACTAGATATTAAATTATATTAATTCATATTATTAAATAATTTATGAAATAATTATATATTAATTTCATACATAGTAAAATTTACTGAAAAATTATTCATAAATTATCAATAATTTTTTAAAAAAATTTTTTCGTTAAAAATATGTTTTTTAAAAATAATTTAAAAATCTTGTGATAAAATATCATAAATAATTATAATAAAATTTATAATATTTATTTTAAAAAATAAACTTCATTTTTTAATTACCATATAAAAATTTTCTTATGGTGAAATTTTTGATTTTTTTAAATATTGATTTTTCAGTGAATGTGAAAAATTGATTTTTTTTGTAAAACTCATAAATTTCCATTCAAAATATTATGTAAATTAAATAATACTTTATTTTTTGAATATTAATTTAATTATTTATTTAATCAACATAATTATATTTGAATCAACTTTATGTTGCATTTAATTATAATATTATTTTTGTGTTTAAAAATGGTTTTTTAACTATATTTAATGTGCCTAGTGTTCATATTTATTAATTAATTAAAATAATCTATAATGAAAAATTTAATAAAACAATATAGTTTATAAATCAATAAATATTATTTGTAATTACCAAAATTATTATTATTAGTCATATAGTTAATATAAAACCATCTTTTCTTGAAAAATTGCACTTCGTGAAAACTCAAAATATCATCACTACCAATGGTTTTATTTTAAATTAAATAATACAAATTATACAAATTTAATTAGGTAAAATTGATATCATATTTTTAGACCGAGTTTTTTATATTATATTATAGGTTAAACATAATATTTTAATATAATGAATAATAAAAATATAAAAACACAATTATCATGGTTAAGGTTCAAACTATTTCATTGATGATTAACCTTAAAATATGAGAATTAATATGACCTAAATCATTATTAAATTAAACTTTCTAGGCATTTTTTTACCTTATCATGTAGAAACCTTGAGAATGGTCCTTTATTGAGACATCTTTCTGGTAAAATATTTGGATACACTTTTTTCATTTCAAAATATGTCAACTATTCCACTCACCTCAATTATAAAAGGGAACACTTTATCCTCTCCTATTCACACCATAAAATCATTTTATATAATCCAATAAATTACTAATTACCTTCCAAAATACCATCCTCATGACCTTTATCACTTATTTTAAACATAAATTTTTATGTGAATTCATTTTTTGCTTACCTAAGGAGGTTCTCTAAACATGATTTATCGTGATTAATCGAGCATGTTAAATTTATAACTATTTACTCCTACATACATTAATATTAAATTGATAATATATAATATTAACAGTATATACCATATAAATATATGTTATTATGTTAATTTTATATCCTAAATTTATCTATTCTTCCATCAAATATGATACAAACTCATTATTCATGTGTGCGGTGGACTTCCGCTTCATGATCTGATATCATTCATTTTCCTTCATCACATCTCATGGATTGTTATAATATAAGAATTAATTTTTATATGTGATATTTGTAACATATTTATACTTTTTTAGTTGTAATATAACATACACTTTCTTACTTTTCATTCCATGGGGATACGATAATGTCTCTCATGTGTTCGATGGATTATCTCCACATGAAGCATTGTGATTAATTTTTCTATAACTATTGACATGGAAGGTAATAAGGATAATAAAATGGAATTAATGTGATTTATGTGAAATAATTATCATATAAATTAAATATTTCTCATTATCAAAATATAATATATTATTTTATTTCCTACTGAAAAAATGATAACGCTATTTTTATTTATGTGTGGACTAACGCCTCCATGAAGTGATGTGACTACTTTTCCATCAGTAAATCACAAGTATGATATATATAAATTTATTTAAAGAAATTATATGGTACATATGATATTATTATCATTATATAATGGAAAAAATATAACTTATTTCCATAATGATCATTGTAAACTGGAAACATTACTTCTGTATATATACGAGTTTCTATCTCCATGATCATAACATAGTTCATTTTAACAAACCATATTCCATTATTGGTAATAAATGTATAATTATTATATAAATATAATAATTTTTTCATCATTATTATTTCATAAATTTTTAATAATGACCTCTCTTAACAATATTCATCCTACGAAAGTTTTATTGAAAAAATAAAACAGATATCATCAAAACATTAGACGTGATTTTAATTGATTAAATAATTTTATGAAACATTGTAATAAATAAAATAAAAAGGAATAATAAAATTGTATTATTTAATCAATAAAGTATATAATTGAAATAATTTTATTACTCAAGAAGATAAATAATTTTCGTGATGATTCAAACTTAAGGTACGGGATGCCATATCAATTTCCTTTTTAGGCACATTTTCATGTTATGAACATTTTTTTATTTAATGAGGTGTCTATGTAATCAATTATACATGTTATATAATTAATTTTTCTACTCTCATGATATTATTGAAATTTTAATCTTATTATATTATGGATTTTATAATTCAGATTTTTATATACCGGAATGGTTCCCGTCATTAAGAATAGTCATCTTTTTTTTATTTTTCCTAAAACTCTCTTTATATTCTATATACATGTTTTTAAAATGAATTTATAAAGGTATTACTTGTAAATGAGAGTTTTATAAAAATTATTTTGTATTCATTAATTTTTTTTAAAAACAATCTGTTTAAGAAATTGATAAATTTCATTAGAGAAGATAAAATAAATGTTTTATTTTTATATTTTTGAAGATAAAAAATTTTTCTACCATCATAAAAATTACTTGAATTTTGGATTCCATTACAATATTCACTGATTTCTTCATGAAACACCTATTTATATTTTTCTTGTAATTTTTGATTTGAAAATATATTATTAAAATGAAAGTGTAATTTTGTTTCCAAAATGTGTTTTAAAAATAAATCGGTATTTTGAAATCAGAACGTGATTTTCACTCACATTGAAAAGTGTTTTCAATGGTTTTTATGATGTAAAATTTCATGAATAATTTTTTTATCTCTGATATGATACATGAGGATAATATTAAAATTGGGGGATCCATGTATAGCTTATATGATTGGTTTACAACAATTAAATATCCAGGGTGAGCCCATTATATCATATACCAATGGTTGAGATCCACTTTCACCCATGAAAATAGATGAGCTCGATATATCTTATAAGACGAGTTGGGTCCCATTATATCTCATAGAAGAGAATTATATAGATTATAAAAAATGGTTATCCCAATTATATATCTCAAATTAATTGTTTAATGATTTTTTTCTCCAGATAATCCCAATGGAAGTAGGCTGAATAGTTATTCAATTTAATGTGTTTTGAAAGGGATTTATGAATATGATTATCTACATTTGCTAAAAATAATTATTTTCTTCAAAGGGGTTTTAATTTATTTCATGGATTTAAAATTGTGTGTTGTTGCATGTCAAAATGTTTTATTACATACTACCAATTATCATTGAAGATAATATTTTTCAAAGTATTCCATATTTTACAATTGACCTAAAAATCCTCCTTTTTATATCCCTTAAAAATAATTTTTTTTCTCATCCCATGTTTTTAAAATTTCATTTACATTATTTATGTACTATTAAGATAAAATAAGTCGCCATGTTGATGGATATGATGATTTTTTATAAAATGAAATTATGTGTTGTTTTATAATATTTATATGATAGAAAAAATATATAATGATCAAAAGTGTCCACTTTGCATTATATAATCTTCTTACTTTTGTATTATAACCTAGTTTTTTAAAACTCTAAACATGAAAAGATCATCAAACTGAAATATATGAATTATTGACATAAAATCAGGATTTTTACATGTATGTGGCTGGTATTTTAATCTAATCACTATATGTTATGATTCCTTGGTCGTTATACATGACTTGTTCTTACGATGGAATGTTTTATGTTGTTGTTCTATTACAAATTTCCCTTGATATTGTCACAATATTTCATTATTATAAGATTTTTTTTAAAATTATCAGCCCTTTTATGTCACATTTATAAATATCTTAAATTAAATGAATTACATTCATCATGTTATGGTTTGATTATTAACATATTGTCCTTTATTTACCATATATTTCTTATGTAATCCACAGGTCAACACATATAGTATTATAAGATCAAATTATTTTAATGTTCTTTTTTTGAGTTTCAAATAATATCATTGTATTTTTGTCTCATGTTAATAATTTATTTACCAAATTACCCAAATTCACATGGCATAGCGGTCTTTGGGATTGTTTTATCTGTATCATTATTTTAAAAAAATGAAATATAATATAGTAAAGATATTGTTTTTTACATTTGGTCTCGAATAAAGTTCAATAAAACATTTGGAATTTTGAATTCAAAACATTATATAAATCATAAGGGATAACACTAAACATACAAAAACATTCCCAAATTATTGGTAATTTATAGAATTAGTGGTTTCAAAAAAACAAAATATATTTGTGAGTACTACATGTTTAAGTTGATATATTATATTTATACACTGGATTAATAACCACAGAAAGGGTACATTGGGAATTAGTTCAATTTTCACATAGTTCATGAGAAATAGGCCTTATTTTAGACCTGGTTTGAAACTGATAATATCTATTATTTAGTAAATTCACAATAACATTATGAATCATTATAAAGTGAAATATTTCCATAATTTTTTTAAAATATACCATGATCAAATTATATTAAAACCAATAAGATCATAGGTTAAGGAATGTATTTAATTTATGATTTATCAGATAAATTATCATAGTTTCCCTTTTATGTGCGAAATATTTTGAATATTATAATCCCTAATTTTTATATTATATTACATAATGATTTAAAATATAAAGATTGAAGTCAATAAAAAATGTGATAAGATATATAATGAAAACTCAAATGACATAATAAATCTTATTGGAGCATGAGTTGGGACCTATATTATAATACTTTCCCTATTAACTCATAGTCTGAATAGTAAAAATAATCGTAGGAAAAATATACATTACCTTAAGAAAGATGAAGTATCATTGAGAGAATAACATGAAAAAGTACTATGACATTTGTCGAATCATCCGATCCCTTAATCATGGAACAATAGATCATATTCATTGATATTATATTCTTTTCTCCTCAATTCATTGATCAAGAGAAGGTCTTGTTGTATGTTTATTATATGATGGCATAAGAAGATAAATGTATGGTGTTTCTTAAAAAACATTATCGAGGAGGATATCAATGTGATGGAGTGGAAAGATATCCCAATTTTTTTTTCATAAATATTTTAATTGTACACTCTGTTATAAAATTAATATGGTTTTCATTGTCCACAACAAAATAAAATATGATTCCACTTTGGTTTATTAGGTGAAATTAAAAACACATGCATGATATGTGAAAAATTTATATGTTTATTAAATTTTAAAAAAATTCAATTGATTTTTTTTCAATTAGAATACCAAGATTTTTAATTGTTTTAATAAAAAAATGACAGAGTACAAAAGAGATATTAAAATGGTTTGATTTTTTTTACATTTATAAATTATTAAATAACTTTTATTGTAATATGACTTTATTACTTGAACTTTTTTTTACATTTTAAATATAAAATTAGAAAATGGAGTCGAGACATCAAACTTTACTATCCAGAAAACTAGCAATCACTAGGGGGCCACCCGACCAAGCATGGGTGATAGAGATCTAACCCCCCAGAAAATGATTGCATGGATTATTGTGGACATAACAGGCCAAAAGAACTATGTGGGTTATGTGGTGTGGATTTACCCATATAGATTGTACATGTATTTTTTTGATCCCATCACGGTAAGAAATTTAGGCCAGAAAATGTCACACATTTCTTTATATATGATCAGTCATATTTCTCATTTTTATATTAGTTGGGTTTTTGTGTATTATAACTTGCATTTTAAAACTCATCCTCTATACCCTTGGACACAAGAGCATTGTTACTCATTGCTTCCCTCTATCACGATAATCTTTCCTGATGTCATTGAAACTCTTAATGGAAATACATAGAAACCACCTAATGCTCGAATATAGCCACAAAGAATTATCACAGCTCCCTAATCACAATAGATCACATCTTCATCCTCATTAAACCCCTATGAAGATCGATTCAAACATCTAATCTCCACTTTTAAGACTTGAGGGGTTGAGAATTTATGCTGCCCTATTGTCAAGATGAACCACTACCATATATCCCACTATATAGATCATGACCCAATCTACCACATCCAAAGGAGTTAATCCAACCTCATTGTCTTTTATTTATTGAGAATGCTGATGCTGCCCAGAAAAAGCTACTAGTCTATGATAAAATATTTAAACACCCTAAAGATTTTGGTGCATCCAAATCATTTACCAAGAAATTTTATATGATATCTTGAAGTAATATCCATGATTATTAGAATAATAAGATACAGTATCCATTATCTATTTCCTAAAATAAATGAGGCTCCTCTCTTCCCATAAGAGTTCACACCATCTTTCGTAAAATAGGAAGAGGTCTATATGCTTCTACCTTCAATTTTCTTAGTTTTTTTAATTTTTATTTATGTATAATTTTCTTTTATTATTCGAATATTTAAATAATTAAACATTATGAATATTCTACTAATTGTTACCCACCATTTATTCCACCCCTCTTTTTCTACTTTCCTCCTTCTTCTATTTTCCTCCATTATGTTCATTCTATTCTATTATTTTATTTTATACTTCTTACATTTTGTTCATTTCAAACATTTCATTAATTTTATATTCTTCTTTAATTTATATCACTCTTTCCATTTCCCAATTTTCAATTTTTATTTTTCTATCCTTCTTCATTTATTATATTTATTATTATATTTTTTTTATTCTCTTATTCCTAATTCCACCATGTGATATCTTACCCTCTACAATGAGGGGATAACCAGAGGCTTGAACTAGGGTAGGTCGAGTTGTTATTGAATTCATATTAAATGTTTATTTTATTATTTTGATAGAAAGGAGTGGTATTCACGGGGGAGATTATTTTCCACCATTCCATCATAATAAATTTATTTCTATTATTTTGTTTAACATAATTTACCTCTCCCAATTTTTTATGTATTCACAAAATAGAGTTGAGCCAATGAATGGATGAAAAATTATCCATAGAGCTATATCTAGAAATATAGAACTACCCAGACCAAGGTATTTCATCAACCTCAATTATAGTAGGAGTTGTCATTAAAACATGTTTCAACCATCATTCACTCATCACATTGACAATAATCATCTCTAAAACCGAACTATAAAAGCTTGACCATACCCAACAAAATACATATCCTAAAATTTACTTATCCCATTAATTGTCGAATCCATCATTCTACAAAAGAATAATGTATATTTCAAACTCAATTACATATTGTATGGTACTAAAAATAGGATTTTCCATATCACTATCCTACTAAGAAAAACCTAGGAAAAAACCTACATCCCATTTGGATTTTTCTTAGACCGCCATTTCTCAACAAAATTACAAAAAATTCATCATAATGACATCAATTAAAAATTGATCAACTAATATTTTATTTGGGAAAAGAAAAATATGTTATTATCGATACCTTAATTAATTAGATCTTCTTTTTTTCAATTTAATAAAATTTATATCTTTTTTATTTATTTGATATTTTACAAATTTTCATTAACAATGTTCCTCTTTTGGAAACAATTTTTCCACAACAAGTAGTCATGTAAATGTAAAGGCATACCTACATTATAAATATGATGTAGGAACAAGTGATATCATTCCATCATGGATAAGAGTAAATAAATAAATCCAAATTTTAAAAGAACATAAAATTTAAATCAATATCTCAATCCAAAAAGTAAAAATAAATGTTATTTAATATTATCCAACATAGAATGGGAATTAAATACATGTGTGTAAATAATTACCTTAATAGGCTATGTCATATGATTCAATAAAACACCTTCCTAAAACTACCAAACAAAAAATTGAAATACTTTAAATAAATTTCTCTGATACACTTTTAAAATTTCATGGACTATAAAACTTAATTGACACTCGATTGTTGTCTCCATGTGTATCTCTCAATATTCAAAATTTTTCCACCTAGTGTTGAGTGTAAAATAAAATATTGGGGTTATTATACTCTCAATTATACGAACTATTATAAAAAAAAGTAATAGAATCAATAATAAATATCATATTAAGAATAATGAAATATAGATAATTTTTTACCATCAACAACAATAAACATTAATATATTATAACATAAATGTCACAATTTATCAAAAAGTTGATACACAATTATGGACACCTAAAAATTTACCTAATAAGGTAAATATAATAAAAAATATAGAATGAAAAATAAATATTAGGTCTCTCTTTAGAGTAGTTTACCAACATCCATTCAGCTACTAATGTGAGATCCCACTTGCTAAATGTTACTTCATGAAGAAACTAATTGAATTTATATGGAGATTTTCATTGGTTTTATTTTTCTTAATATTATAAATATAAATAAATTTTAAAAAATCTAATTTTTGGGGATGTTGGAAGATCATATTGAATATAGATACTGAATAACCCCGTGCTTGATGAAGACTTGTAGAAAGGGGGATCATCAACAGTGAGGTACACCATTGAGTAAAAATGGATAATATATACAGAATATAACTATAACAATATTTTTTATATATGACCTATTTTTATAATGGGAGTTTCATTAAATAATTATATTTTAAGATATGAAAGGGAAATGGTTAATTCTACATAAAAATCAAATATAATCTGTACTAGTAGAAAACATTTTGTACATGTGATGATTATATTACTTTTTTTAAAGATAATTATTAAAATTTTATGGATAGATAAATTAAATAAATTTTTCACAACCTATAGTAGATTCATGAATATTATATTTGTTTCTATGATGGATAGTATAGGATTTGATGGAATTTGGTAATGATTGCTGATAGAAAAGAGATGCCAGGTTTAGGTCCAGAGTTTCCTGTAATGCTAAGACTGAGGAAGCTGTGTTTGAGTTGTGGTTAAATATGTATAGAGACTAGATGTAAATATTTTAATCCATACATATATATTATTATAGATATTCTTCTATAATTAATGTGTAATATCACTTTGATGGAGATGAGGGATTGTTAATTTAATGATGGAAATGAAGAGGAAGTGGAATAATATGTAAATACATAAAATTTTCTATAAATTTGTTATAGAATAATAGAAATTATGTTGAATAGCTTTGGAAATATTCTTATATTTTATAAATAATTTTATGTTGTATTTATTTTACTTTGAAGATGTTGACGCTAATTCTAAAGTGATTTAATGTTTTTTAATGTTTAAATGATTTTAGTGAACTTTGATAATTACTCTGCTTATAAGATTTAACATTGGAATATGAAAAATATGTATTATCATCAACCTAGAAATAAAAAAATAACAAATGATGTGTATGATTACCTCTAAGACAACGTAGAAAATATGACCAAGGTATTAAATTTTTTAGGTATTATAATGCATATTTAAAATTAACTTTGAAATTGATATTACAAAATTCCAATTGTCTCAAACACCATTGTGATATGTGGTAGTTTTTGAACTCATATGTAAGATGGTCATATATAAACTAGAAATTTGGAAAAGGTATATAACCATGTAGTGATATGTATGAGTGATATACTATTATGTAATGGTCAACACATGACGAGTAATATTCTATCTTTTAGAAGAATATGAGAAATTAAATACTTTTAGATGGTAAATCAGTTAATGATGTTGATATTATTAAAATAAATAAACATTATTATTATTTAAAAATGAATTTTGACTCATGAAATAATGTGTTTTATGATGAATATTTAGAATGAATTAGCTTCTATATCATAATTAAGTACACTCTCTTTGGCATTCTGTAACACCCCAAGATTTCATAGTGTGTTATTTTTCAAAATAATTCAATAACTTGCACTACACGCAACACCGAGTTCAATCACACCATGACTTACAAAAAAAATCCATTCAAAAGAGGTTATGAATAGTATTATCTAAATTTTAAACTTTATATAATCTTTATAATTTTAGAATCCATATTATGAGTTTCTTAGATATAATGCAAGAACAAATTCATTTTCAGTATTGCACTTTTATCAACTTTTAATAGTGAACCATTTTTAAATACAATATTTTAAACTTTTTGACTAAATTGGAACATCAAAAATTTAAAATGAAACATCCCAAGCTTCCACAGTACGCTTTCTTTGAATAATACAGTAGCGTGTGTTGTACGCAACCTTGAGTTTTAACACACACCACAACCAATCAAACTAGCCGTTATGAATAGTAATACCTACTTTTCGAAATTATATATATTTTATATTTTAAAATGGACTTCATTTCTGGATTCGGATTATTGAATTTATCCTAAGTTGAAATTTTGGTACTTTTCGGATAACTTTCATATTTTGATGAATAGTGAAAATTACTAAATTTTACTTAAAAACAACTTTTTTAATCAAAATAATTATGAGTGATAAATTATGAATTTGAGTGGTTTTAAAGTATATTTAGAATATATTTTTACCATTTAATATAATGTTGGTCATTGGACATAAATTTACAATTAAACCGAACATAAACAAGTGTCAATCTTTTGATAGTTATTATCTCTTAAAAACACGCGTTTTGTTTTGATAGTGGGAATTAATTTTAAATTAATTTCTGCCACTTATATGTTTTGAATTTAGGAAAATGGATTCCATATTTGGAATCAGGATTTTCAAATTGTGTAAATAGGTAACTTTTATTTTTATACATTTTGAATAATTACTGCGGTAAATATTTTATTTACCATGGTTAAGGGTAAATCCGGTAAATAAGGGTTAAAAAATAATATTATAATAATACTAAATTACCCTAAAACGTGTCTTAACCCTATTGGTTGATACATGGTCGACCATGGACATCTTTGGGTCGATTTTGGGACCCCATGGATCCACTTGTAAGTGATAATGACACTTTATTTTAATTAAGTGAAAATGAATACAAAAATGACACAAGCATATATCTTTTAGAAAAATAATTGTTACATAGGGTTATATATGTTGGATTTTAGATTATAAATATTCATTAGAAATATAAAAAGATTTCATACATAATAAGATTTTATTTATAATTTTTATACATTAAATAATTTATTTTATTTATGACACAATGATGATGCCGTAATTACTATAATAGTGAAAAATTAAAATAATTGATATTATAAATACCCAAATAAATATAATATGAAACTTTTAATGAATTAAAATAATTTTATATGATAATATGATATATTAGGGTTCGAAGTAATCAATCTGTTATGAGTTTCACAAAAATCAACTATTGAATAGTGTCAAAATTGACATAAAAGAGTTCTTAAAACAAATATTATATTATTAATTGATATTAAATTCCTAAAAATCTAAGGTTCGTCCAAGAGACTTATATCATGATAGGTTCATAATTAATGGACCACTTGGGGGTCTATTGGATATATGTAGTAAGTTTATTAACCATATTATATAAAAATACAAAGAGACATTGTAAAAGTGAAACTAATTAACTTAGAGTTAATACTTAAAGATAAGGTTATAATAAGTACCCAAACCTGTCTAAATTCTATTGGTTGAGTTTTTTTCCACCCATACCCACCTTAACCTTTGAATAATCAACTTTTGATCCATTAGAAACCGAATATGAATTTATTATAAATTAATATTTCTAGCTTTTCCAAAGGTGCCCCTCACCCCTCTTATAAAAGGGCACTCCTCTTTCTCATTTCTTCACACCTTCAAAGCCTTTTCGTTCGGCCAAACTCTGCACAAATGCTCTCCCAACTTCCCTCACTACAACCTAGAGGCATTAGTTTGATCATAAATCCAACCTAAGGAGCCCTTTTGATCAAATCAAAAGGAAGAACCTGAAGAAGAGGTAATGATTTCACCACCCTTTTCCAAGTTCATTTCTTCTTCCACTTCTTCTTTCTTTGTTTTTACCATTCTAAAATAATAACTCCAGTATCTCACATATACTGTGATGTTATTATAAATATGGTACAACCATATTCAGTATTCTATCGACCCTTTGAATAACATGTCACCATACGTGCGTACGTACGGCTTACCGTCTCCACGTCGTGGTGTAATTGTTATTCAATATATTATTATTTGGATGGGTATAATAATTATGTGTAACTCATGTAAATAATAAATATAACATGTTAATGATTCTGTATATATGATATACCATCCATTTATATATTATTTTAATATCAAAAGAATGATATTGTCGCTCGTGCGTACGTACGGACTACCGTCTCCACGAACGCGATGAGATTCATTCTCCATCGTATCCATTCAAGTATAATTATCATTTGAGGATTTAAAAATGATTCTTAAGGACTTGATATCATTATGGATATGAATAATATACAAAAAACATGGCTTATGTAACAAAACATATAAAATAAAATGAGTAAGTTAACACCCGAAACGACGATAATTCTAAGATATTATTAACAAATCAATGTTAAAAGATCATATATGATATCATATTAATATATATGATTCTTGTATAATTTAATAACAATTATTTCACCATTATACAGTAGGTTAACCTAACCTAACAAAGTAAAAGTACAAGGTAAGGGGTTTTCATCTCACTCCTTATTCCTGTGAGATTCATGCCATATTGCCACCATCACCTTTTGTGTGGTGTGTGTACTGCCCATAATTATATTCTTTGTGTAATACACCCTAATTTATGTGTATTTACATATTCATTGTATGATACCTCTTTCATGGGTTGTATGTTTCATAAGTTACCTAATTGGTAAGGGTTATTTCACAATCTCTTCATTATCCGAGGTTGTTTATATGTAATAATCTACTGGGATCTGTTTATCATCCACATCCATGTTTCTTCAAAATGTATTTCAAAACATTTTTATTATTTACAAAAATATAGGATAAAGTCATTTATACCCTTGTTTGACCTTTTATAAGAGGAATCTTTCCGTCGTTTTCAAAACAAGGTCCATTTTAACCTTTTCGACAGAATTAAGGTAAGAATGTTTTCTTTAACTTATACGGCGAGTGCGGTTATTTTCTGCCGTTATAAAATCTTCAAAGTTTTCCTTACAAGATTATAAGATTATTTTCAAAGAATATGTTTTATTTTATATGGATCTTAAATGATTTCAAAATAAAAGGAGATATTTCTTTAAAAAGAATTTTGATTTCATTTATGTCAACATCCTTTGATGGATTTTAAGATTATTTGAAGTTGATTTATTATGATATAAATCTTCCATATTGTAATGAATTTTTGTGATATGTTTGACTGTAGATGTTTCATTTATATAGCATTCATGGTTTATGAGTAAAGTATTTACATTTCGTATTCTAGTTTCAATAAGAATGTTTATGTTATATTTCAACCTTTACTTCATATGAATGTGTTGGAAAAGTATGTTCCAGGTTGGGGACTGGTTAAAGTAAGCCCTCCAGGTTGGGGACTGGTAAAAGTAAGCCCTCCAGGTTAGGGACTGGTAAAAGTAAGCCCTCCGGTTTGGTCTCCGGTTATTAGAGGCACTCCGGGTTGGTGTCCGGTTATTAGAGGCACTCCGGGTTGGTGTCCGGTTATTAGAGGCACTCCGGGTTGGGTTCCGGTTACAGTTAGCCCCAAGGTATTGGGACAAGGCCTTGAAAAGAAATTAAAGTTTAGCATTATGTATTCCATCATTATGAAAGTGGTTATTGATTTTGCATGTGATTATTCGATTAGTAGAATATCCATGTGAATAAGTAAATGGAATTATTTCATTTTATTTATGCCATACTATGTTAAATGTTCAAGTTTAAAAGGCTTTTGTTTTAGTTATACATTGCCTTAAATGTTTATTCTTATTTATGAAAGTTTCCGCTATATTGTTATCCTTACTGGGCATTTGAGCTCACCCCTTTTCTATGTTTTATTCTTCCCAGGAAGTGAAGAAGTAAATTATGAATGACCTGCAGGGATGTTATGTGGGGATATGAGTGTGGATTATGGAGACATTATGTTGTTGTAGTAGTTTTTCATTTTATGATGTAATGTAAACTTATGAACATATCTAGTGTTTCCAAGGCTACTAAACCAATCGGTCTTTCGAGATTTGATCTTTCTTGTGATCATGCCAATGTTATGTAATAATGCACCGACTCTGGGTAACTAGGGTCGGGGCGTTACAGTTGGTATCAGAGGAAGTTTAGTACAAACCTTGGAAGCTAGATTTAGATAAACTCTGATTAGAGCATGTAGACCTAAGATGAACTTTGAGGATTAGTATAGAAGAACTTCCTAGAATTTTGGTATTGTAGAGATTTTGTGAGTTTTCCGAGCAATACATCCCTGTCTGGATACGAGCAGGTAGAGGCGGCTCTAGGACAAATGTACCTAGGGGTAAAACCCGAAAACACCGCTTTGAGCTAGACTCGAACGGGAACTGGTGCACGACAACGGGCCTTGCTGCACTCTTGGTTACGACACTCCCGGGGGATATGATTAGGATAATTCTCATTTTCTTTACAAACCATTATGAAGGGTTTATGAGTATATACATCCTCAAAGGAGACATTTTTATGATTATGGATTATATCCATAAATAGTTCAATTTATGTTATGTGTTTTATAAGTATGGGATTATGTATTTTGATTCATAAACTGATCTAGTGTATGCCATTGTTTAGAAATGGCGCCCAGTAGAAGGAATGAGAACTCCAGAAATGCACATGATCCAAAGAGAAGGAACGATCATATCTTTCATGGTCTTAAGGTAGAATTTATTAGAGAAATAGTCTCCCATGTATTATCATCATATGAAGAAATAATATCTTGTGTTGATAAGATAAGTAAAGAGTTTACTGAGTCCTATGGCTTTGAAGGGAAGCAAGAGAAGAAAAGGATGGAAGAGAGAAAGATGGATAAAGGGAAGAGGGAAAAGAAGAATTTTCCCATATGTGGTAACTGTGGAAAGAAACACCCTGGAACTTCCCTGAAAGGAATGGGAGGTTGTTATAAGTGTGGAGGAAAAGGGCACAAAGTACGTGACTGCAAGGGTAAGAAAATGGTTTTAAATGTACAATGATTCATTTGAAAGGAGTTTGGACACTACGCGAACCTATGTCCCAGTCATCAGACTATGCCACAAATGATGTTATTGGATAATAATCAAGTTATGATACTACCACAGATGAAGAGGAATGATTAGAGTTCTTATGTTGATTATGTCAATTGAGTGTTGTATCAACAATGTACTTGTTATAATAATTATGGAGTATATAAGGATTGTACTGCAGTACTATTTCATTAAGGACTTGAGATTGTGTGGAACAAAGAAAAGTGACTCAATAGCAGGATAAATTTTTGGAAAATATATGGTTGAGAGAATGATAAATCATAATATAGTTCTGATACTGAGGTAGTGATTTTGGAATAATATGTGATTGTTTTGGATAAATTATATTGGATATTATTGACTACCTTGGAACTGATTAATGATTTGTATATTCCATCATTGTTGGGGTTTGAAACATTTTTGGATTAATGAAGTATATCCATCATTCTATATGGAATAAGGGATCATGAATGTAATCAATAAGGAATATGGTAATACATGATGAAGGTATTCATATGCTATTACGGGGTAAAAAGGATCTATATTATGTTTACCTTCCTTATAAATGCTGGACTGTGAGTTTGGACAGAAGTATTTTGGATAGTTCTAGTTTGGATTATTTTGGATTGCCAAAAAAGGACAACCCGGAGGTCGGGCGGCAACCCGTCGCGTCCGGCAAGGCTGCGAGACTTGAACCCGCAACCGAAGGGCGACAAGGGTGTATCACCTACCACTGGCCCACGAGATGTCCTGGATTAAATAATGTAGTTTTTATTAAAAGATCTTGTAGATGAATTATAAATTCGTTTATTTTGGAACCCTATACGAACAGTGTAAATAGATTTTTTTTGCATTCTATTATCTTTTAGAGTGAAAGATGAGTTTGTGGTAGAAATTTATTAATGGATAAAACTCTAATTATAAAGTAAGTATATCTCCTTATGATCTTAGCCAATCTCATAAATAAATTCCTCAATATTAAGAAAAGCAACTTAGAACAAAAATGTTTTCCTAGATGGTACCTTAAATCATCACTAATTTATGGCTTTGGGATTGTTGGCCTTTTCATAGCCATGTTCTCTACCACTCTCCATCAGATAATTGATGGTTAGATTTTTCTTCCATATCTATATTTTCCTACATGGAACCCTAGTTTGTGTTATTTTCGGTAATCTTCATACTTTCGACTCTTTATTTTAAATAGAGGCCTCATTAATTCATTTTTCGATGTGGGATTTTAACTAAGATATTTTGAAACGTCAAAAATGTGTTATCATAATACCCTATGTTTTGTTGAAACGATAGTATTTAAAATCATCATAGATTGATGAATTTAAGGACCTCAATTTTATACTTGTTTGTGACTGATGACCTCAATCACTACCTATAAATATTTACGTTTTTCCTCCAATTATATGTCTCTAATTGCCACCAATGTTCTCCTAATCGAGATCATAATTTGGTGGTGACCCTTTCATTTCTCTTTTCCTCATATTAAGACTAAATTTTAGTAACCCAATTTCCGATGTGGGTTTTACAACAAATATATTTTCTATTTTCAACCTTTTATTTTCGAAGAACAATTTCAAATTGTGAGGACGCAATTTATTGAAGGAGGGGAGAATGTAACACCCCAAGATTTCATAGTGTGTTATTTCTTCAAAATAATTCAATAACTTACACTACACGCAACACCGAGTTCAATCACACCATGACTTACAAAAAAAAAGCCATTCAAAAGAGGTTATGAATAGTATTATCTAAATTTTAAACTTTATATAATCCTTATAATTTTAGAATCCATATTATGAGTTTCTTAGATATAATGCAAGAACAAATTCATTTTCAGTATTGCACTTTTATCAAATTTTAATAGTGAACCCTTTTTAAATACAATATTTTAAACTTTTTGACTAAATTGGAACATCAAAAATTTAAAATTAAACATCCCAAGCTTCCACAGTACGCTTTCTTTGAATAATACAGTAGCGTGTGTTGTACGCAACCTTGAGTTTTAACACACACCACAACCAATCAAACTAGCCGTTATGAATAGTAATACATAATTTTAGAAATTATGTATATTTTATATTTTAAAATGGACTTCATTTCTGGATTCGGAATATCGAATTTAGCCTAAGGTGAAATTTTGGTACTTTTCAGATAACTTTCATATTTTGATGAATAGTGAAAATTACTAAATTTTAATTAAAAACAACTTTTTTAATCAAAATAATTAATTGTGATAAATTATGAATTTGAGTGGTTTTAAAGTATATTTAGAATATATTTTTACCATTTAATATAATGTTGGTCATTGGACATAATTTTACAATTAAACCGAACATAAACAAGTGTCAATCTTTTGATAGTTATTATCTCTTAAAAACACGCTTTTTGTTTTGACAGCGGGAATTAATTTTAAATTAATTTATTCCACTTCTGTGTTTTGAATTTAGTAAAATGGATTCCATATTTGGAATCAGGATGTTAAAATTGTGTAAATAGGTAACTTTTATTTTTAGACATTTTGAATAATTACTGCGGTAAATATTTTATTTACCATTGTTAAGGGTAAATCCGGTAAATAAGGGTTACAAAATAATATTATAATAATACTAAATTACCCTAAAACGTGCCTTAACCCTATGGGTTGATACATGGTCGACCATGGACATCTTTGGGTCGATTTTGGGACCCCATGGATCCACTTGTAAGTGATAATGACACTTTATTTTAATTAAGTGAAAATGAATACAAAAATGACACAAGCATATATCTTTTAGAAAAACAATTGTTACATAGGGTTATATATGTTAGATTTTAGATTATAAATATTAATTAGAAAGATACAAAGATTTCCTACATAATGATATTTTATTTATAATTTTTAGACATTAAATAATTTATTTTATATATGACACAATGATGATCCAGTAATTACTATAATAGTGAAAACTTAAAATAATTGATATTATAAATACCCAAATAAATATAATATGAAACTTTTAATGAATTAAACTAATTTTATAGGATAATATGATATATTAGGATTGATTTAATTGACTTTATTCGAAGTAATCAATCTGTTATGAGTTTCAAAAAAATCAACTATTGAATAGTGTCAAAATTGACATAAAAGAGTTCTTAAAACATATATTATATTATTAATTGATATTAAATTCCTAAAAATCTAAGGTTTGTCCAAGAGACTTATATCATGATAGTTTCATTATTAATGGACCACTTGGGGGTCGCTTGGATTTATGTATTAAGTTTATTAACCATATTATATAAAAATACAAAGAGACATTTTAAAAGTGAAACTAATTAACTTAGAGTTAATACTTAAAGATAAGGTTATTATAAGTACCCAAACCTGTCTAAATTATATTGGTTGAGTTGTTTGCAACCCATACCCACTTTAACCTTTGAATAATCAACTTTGGATCCATTAGAAACCGAATATGAATTTATTAGAAATTAATATTTCTAGCTTTTCCAAAGGTGCCCCTCACCCCTCTTATAAAAGGGCACTCCTCCTTCTCATTTCTTCACACCTTAAATGCCTTTTGGTTCGGCCGAACTCTGCCCAAATACTCTCCCAACTTCCCTAACTACAACCTACAGGCCTTAGTTTGACCAGAAAGCCAACCTAAGGAGCCCTTTTGATCAAATCAAAAGGAAGAACCCGAAGAAGAGGTAATGATTTCACCACCCTTTTCCAAGTTCATTTCTTCTTCCACTTCTTCTTTCTTTGTTCTTACCATTCTAAAATAATAACTCCAGTATCTCACATATACTGTGATTTTATTATAAATATGTTACAACCATATACATTATTCTATCCACCCTTTGAATAACATGTCACCATACGTGCGTACGTACGGCTTACCGTCTCCACGTCGTGGTGTAATTGTTATTCAATATATTATTATTTGGATGGGTATAATAATGATGTGTAACTCATTTAAATAATAAATATAACATGTTAATGGTTCTGTATATATGATATACTATCCATTTATATATTATTTTAATATCAAAAGAATGATATTGTCGCTCGTGCGTACGTACGGACTACCGTCTCCACGAACGCGATGAGATTCATTCTCCACCGTATCCATTCAAGTATAATTATCATTTGATGATTTAAAAATGATGTTTAAGGACTTTATATCATTCTGGATATGAATAAGATACAACAAACATGGCTTATGTAACAAAACATATAAAAGAAAATGACTAAGTTAACACCCGAAACGACGACAATTCTAAGATATTATTAACAAATCAATGTTAAAAGATCATATATGATATCATATTAATATATATGATTCTTGTATAATTTAATAACAATTATTTCACCATTATACAGGAGGTTAACCTACCCCAACCAAGGAAAAGTACAAGGTAAGGGGTTTTCATCTCACTCCTTATTCCTGTGAGATTCATGCCATATTGCCACCATCACCTTTTGTGTGGTGTGTGTACTGCCCATAATTATATTCTTTGTGTAATACACCCTAATTTATGTGTATTTACATATTCATTGTATGATACCTCTTTCATGGGTTTTATGTTTCATAAGTTACCAAATTGGTAAGGGTTATTTCACAATCTCTTCATTATCTGAGGTTGTTTATATGTAATAATCTACTGGGATCTCTTTATCATCCACATCCATGTTTCTTCAAAATGTATTTCAAAACATTTTTATTATTTAAAAAAATATAGGATAAATTCATTTATACCCTTGTTTTACTTTTTATAAGAGGAATATTTCCGTCGTTTTCAAAACAAGGTCCTTTTTAACCTTTTCGACAGAATTAAGGTAAGAATGTTTTCTTTAACTTATACGGCGAGTGTGGTTATTATCTGCCATTATAAAATCTTCAAAGTTTTCCTTACAAGCTTATAAGATTATTTTCAAAGAAAATGTTTTATTTTATATGGATCTTAAATGATTTCAAAATAAAAGGATATATTTCTTTAAAAAGAATTTTGATTTCATCTATTTCAACATCCTTTGATGGATTTTAAGATTATTTGAAGTTGATTTATTATGATATAAAACTTCCATATTGTAATGAATTTTTGTGATATGTTTGACTGTAGATGTTTCATTTATATAGCATTCATGGTTTATGAGTAAAGTATTTACATTTCGTATGCTAGTTCCAATAAGAATGTTTATGTTATATTTCAACCTTTACTTCATATGAATGTGTTGGACAATTATGTTCCAGGTTGGGGACTGGTTAAAGTAAGCCCTCCAGGTTGGGGACTGGTAAAAGTAAGCCCTCCAGGTTAGGGATTGGTAAAAGTAAGCCCTCCAGTTTGGTCTCCGGTTATTAGAGGCACTCCGGGTTGGTTTCCGGTTATTAGAGGCACTCCGGGTTGGTGTCCGGTTATTAGAGGCACTCCGGGTTGGGTTACGGTTACAGTTAGCCCCAAGGTCTTGGGACGAGGTTTTGAAAAGAAATTAAAGTTTAGCATTATGCATTCCATCATTATGAAAGTGGTTATTGATTTTGCATGTGATTATTCGATTAGTAGAATATCCATGTGAATAAGTAAATGGAATTATTTCATTTTATTTATTCCATACTATGTTAAATGTTCAAGTTTAAATGGATTTTATTTTAGTTATACATTTCCTTAAATGTTTATTCTTATTTATGAAAGTTTCCACTATATTGTTATCCTTACTGGGCATTTGAGCTCACCCCTTTTCTATGTTTTATTCTTCCCAGGAAGTGAAGAAGTAAATTATGAATGACTTGCAGGGATATTATGTGAGGATATGAGTGTGGATTATGGATACATTATGTTGTTGTTGTAGTTTTTCATTTTATGATGTAATGTAAACTTATGAACATATCTAGTGTTTCCAAGGCTACTAAAACAATCGGTCTTTCGAGATTTGATCTTTCTTGTGATCATGCCAATGTTATGTAATAATGCACCAACTCTGGGTAACTAGCGTCGGGGCGTTACACATTCTGTGAAAAAAAACAAAAAAAATATAATCATTATTTGATTTGTGATATAACTAATCATTATGGATTAGTTTATGCAATTATTATGGATTCATTATGAATAATCAATATATTTATAATTTTTTAAATTCAGAGGCACTCATTCCATGATAATATTACACATAAATTTTTATATTCATGTTTTCCAACATGTTTTAAAATTATTTTGGATTTGATAGAGAATAAGTGGTTATGATATTTTTAGATATGAATTTGAGTATAAAAAGTTATAGTCTCATAGGACTGTTTGAATGAGAATTGTTGAGAAGATCATGATTCTAAATATCTTAAATATTTCTGTATTCATATATGAAAAAATATTAAAATGTTATTCTAATCAGAAAAAATATTTATATATATAGTAGAAGAACATGAAAAAATTGATAGTATTGAGATCTAGATACAATATTCACCACTAAAAAACTAGGCACATCCATCGCTATGGTTTAATAGAGTTTGCTGAAAGTGCTGTTAAAAACCACCATTCTCAATGCTAGAAAAAAATTGATGTTATATGGGTGTATTAACAATTATTTTTTAGTGTTGTCAAAGCAGGTCTCTAACATTGCTAAAAAGTGTTATTAAAGTGCGATCATTATCATCACTTCTAAAAAAGATATGATAATGGTCCTATATTTATTAGCACTTCTACAAAATAGATGATATAAATGGAATTTGTCAGTAATTTTAATAAAGTGATGATAAAGGGGGACTGAATCAGAACATATACAAAGCACTAATAAAGGGGGGTTTTCAGCATTTTTTAGAAGCACTGATGAAGCCTCCATTTATTAGAAATTTTTTATTAATGGTGATAAAGAGTATATTAAAAATATTATATTTCATTAAATATAATATATTAATATGTAAAAATATTTTTATATTTATATGAATATAATATACATATTTTAAATATGTTTTACAAATGGGTAAATATATATTTACCCATTATATATATGATATTTAGTGAAAATGTCATATAAATTAATAAAAAAATAATTTTTATTATTAATTTGATAATAATTTATTAGTAATAGTCGTTTAATAACAATTTGATGAAAAAAATTGAAAAAATCATTAATTCTAGCACGATGAGGTGGATCGCTAAATGATTGTTGGCCAAGGGATGAAGGGGTGGAGCAGCTGCTAGTCGAGGATGGCCGAGAGAAGAGTGGTCGTGGTAGTGGTGATTGCGACGGGAGCTGGGAGGATGGCAGACGACATGAGAGGGCGAGGGAGGCGCCAGATGAATAGTCGCGAGGAGGTCTGACCAAGGAGAGAAGTGCGCTAGAATTGTAGCACGAGCTGGGTCATCGAACTGGATAAAGGGGAGATGGCCTAGCATGTGCAGTGGAAAAACAGGGAAGGTTCAGCGACGGCTTGGCGTGTGGCATGAGGGAAGTCTGGGCGGTGGAAGCAGAAAGGGTGAAGGGAGGAGGGAGGTCGGCGGCTCTACTGGCCTGCCAAGAGGGAGGCAAGATGGGCAGGACGGGAGGAGGCGGCGGGAAGACGGGTGCTCAAAGGGGAGGCGGCGGCGGCCTTCAGCGCACATGAGGGGAGAAACTGCACCGAAAGATGGAGGCTGGACGAAGGGGTAGGGGTCATGCGGATCAAGGCAGCAATGGGGGATGCGGCGCACAGGGTCGGCTAGGCAAAAAGGGGGGCGACGCTAGGTTAACGGGTGGAGGGGTGCGCTGAAAAAAAGAAGGGAAACCCTAAAAGAGAAAAAAAAAAGAAAAACAAAACACAAACAAGTAATGAAATAAATAAAATAAAATAAGTAAAATAAAAAAAAGTTAACAACATTACATAATATTAACTATAATAATAATCACAGTTAATTGTAATAATATTAATTATAATGAGAGGTTTAAAAATAATAATTATGTTCTTAGTAATAATAATAAGATTAATAATATTTATAATTATATTAATATCATCACAAAAAATATTAATAAAAATAATAGTAATAACAATAATTAAAATAGTAATGATAATATTAATAGATTAATGAAACTTATATATTCCCAATGCTATCAATAATAAAAAAAATAACATTCTCAAATAATATTGTTTTTTTAACATCATTAAAATAATTTGTCAAATTTTACCACACTTGTTTTTAATCTATCTACATTTTATTATTCATTACACTGCCATTATCTGCCTTAAACACTGGGCAGGGCGTGCAGTGAACTGGGCGAGGTCACACGGCGACCCGGGCAAGGTCGAGTGGGGACCCAGGCAAGGCCGCCCGGCTTCGACCACGGTGCGTTAGACACAACCAAGGACAAAACATCCGTTTTTATATAAGAACTCAAAAAAATTTAATTCGGGCCTCGACCCGAGCCACCTGATTCCCAAGAAAAAAATAAAATCAATAATATAAAAAGGATGAGTGTGACATATAATATATCACTCACATATTTATTAATATACTTGTATTCATTATTTAAATATTATGTAATTTTTTATATCAAAAAGGAAATAGTTTTTATTAAAATATTTTCATATATCATTTTATTTAAAAGCATAAATTCTAAATTTTAGAATTTAAAATTTTATATATTAATATAATTTTAGAAGTAATAATATATTAGTTTACCTTGGTTTAAATTT
Organism: Viscum album; assembly: GCA_963277665.1. NCBI lineage: Eukaryota > Viridiplantae > Streptophyta > Magnoliopsida > Santalales > Viscaceae > Viscum > Viscum album. Next base: position 1,631,538,491 of record OY728150.1, read on the forward strand.
TCTTATTTTTCGAAAAATATGGATTTTTCTGGGAATAATAAAAAATATCAATATTTATTAAAAATGATTAATATTTTCAATAATTAATTTAATTTAAATGTCTTATAATGTTTTAAATAATATTTAAATTAAAATAATAATTATTTATTTATATTTAATCCATATAATTACTTTTCAAGAATCATTATATTTATTTTCTAAGTATTTGTTTATTTTTTGTTTAAAAATGTGTTTTTCAAATAAACCATTTTAAAATGTATAATGTTTTCCATTTTAATAAATTAAAATAATCTATAGTGGATAATTTTTTACATAAAATTTATAGATTATATCAGAATGTATTAATTTAATTTTGTATATTTTTTTTCATGAAGCTATTAAAAAAATCTCTATCTGAAAAAATACTCACCTTAATACCCCAATTTTTCATCTCGTCTAAGGGTTTTGTTTTGAATTTTAATTTTACACATTTTATGAATTGAATAAGAATTTTTTTTATATTATGGATCACAGTAATTTATATTATCTAAGAAGATTATCTTATCTTTTTGAGAAATTCAATTCTAAATGTGGTAAAAAATAATTGCCACAGTAAAGGTAAAATGGGTTTATCTATGGTTTAACTAAAAATATATCAATAAAAATGACCTAAAAATTATATAAAGTTATTTTATTTCCACATATTTACCATTAGACCTCTAATTCTTGATCATTACACAAAATAGACCCTTTTGACATGAGAAAAATGTGGTATCACTCAATTCATTTCAATAATAAAAAGTGTATCCTCTCCCACGCTTATAAAAGGCCACCGCTCTCTTTCTCTCTACATACATTAAAAAACCAATTAGTTTATCTAATAACTACCCAAATAACTTCTCTAATTACCAATTCTCATCATATTTGACTTATTTTCAATAGAAATCCAACAAATGATGGCATTTAGTGAAAACATGAGGAGGAAACCCAAAGAAGTTGAAAGGTTTATCAATAATCATTTTTGGTTTTTTTCATTATAAACCACCATAAAATAATATTAAAATATTAAAATATAATATAATTAGTATATTATATATAATTATATTTTTTAATAATGTGTTCTGTACCTATAACCATCTCTATATCAATCAATGGTGTTTCACATTCATTTTTCATAATAACAGCATACTACCGCCTCCAGAACCAATGTCATTATTTCTCCATTACCACCACTCATGTCTTGTAATGATGATATATAATTTATATATATTATATTTATAACATAATTATAACTATATATTCATTATAACTTGTATGCCATTTTTACATTCCATTCTATTGGGAATTCGATAATATCGTTCGTTTGTATGGTATACTACCTCCTCATGAAGAAATGTGATTTGCTTTCACTAACAAATTAAATAAATGAAAATATTAGAAAATATAATGGATATATGTGATATAAAATAGTTAATTATTTTATTAATTCCATGTCTATCATTCATCAAACAAAATTTATCATTTTTCCTTATATTTTCACTCAAATAAAAATTGATAACATCATTCTTGTACATGTGGACTACAGCCTTCACAAAGTGATGTGAATCTCTTCCCATCACCATTCCACATGTATGATGTATATAATTATTTTTAAATATGTAATATGTTTTATATAGAATTATTATCATTCTAGAAGAATAAAAATTTTCTTCCACCCATTATGTGATGATCACTGAAAAATGGAAATGTTACTGATTTGTATGTATTTTCTACCATACTCATAATCATTAGGTAAATAAATTCTAAAAAGAATCATTATTGGAAATAAAATTATTTTTTATGAAAAAATATGATAATTATTGAAATATTTATTTTCTTTATATTTTTAAATAATGAAAATTTTACCTTATTTATCGTACTGAAGTTGTTTTTGGAACATAAGCCAAATATCATTGAAAAATTTGATGTAAACTAAATTGGTTAATCACTAATATATATAATGTTAATAAGTGAATTAAAATTAATAATAAAAATGAATATTTTCCTCCAAAATTGAAATAATTCAAATGAATTTATTATTCTAAAACATAATGACGGATATGGTATGTCAAACTCAAGATAATGGTCTTCATCTTACTTTCTATTAACTAAAGTATATTTTTTTATAATCCTCCTCTAATATTTAATAATATATATATATATATATATCTCTCTCATTGAAATTTTATGTAATGGATTTATTTATTGTCTTGTTATTTAATTTTTTAATGTTATTTTTCTAAGGGGATAATTATTCAAATATTTCCTATGTAGTTAAAGTTTTTTTAAAAAAATAATCTTTTTAATGGTTTCTACCCAATTAATTATTTTCCATTATTATGATTTTATAATTATTTCCTGAAAATATTTATATGGGAATAAATTATTTTATTGTACGTTTTATGCCTATTTTTATTATTTCAATAATTTTAAAAAATCATTAATTTAACAAGTTTTTCACCTTACATTTTGACAAATAGGAGAAAAATGTTCTATACGAAAAAAATTAAATTTCAACTAATATGACCATTATTTTATTTATATATTTTTTTCAAGATTTTATTATTTATTTTACATAAATCCATTTTCCTTTTTTGGTTATTTTTTTGTTGAAATTGTTTCTAAAATAATTGGTGTTTGGTAATTAATATCAGTTATTAAAAGATAAGTGTATTTTTATTTACAAAAATTGAATTTCTTATGTGTTTAAAAGAGTATTTTCATAAATTTATTCAAGATGAAAAATTGAAATAATAAAAAAATCATTATATTGTACATTATAATTATAAATTAGAAATTGGTACCCTCAAAAAGTATCGGGTGATTCCATTACAACTTTTATGATGGGGTGTCTTTGATTGCACTGGTGAGCTTATTATAGCATAAATGATGGGTACCCCCAGATAGTCCTCCAATGCATTGGGCAATGTTCCTTGTATTAATATTAAATAAGGAGTTATCTACAATTTTGACCTCATGTGGATTTAAATAGACTCATGTTACATAAAAAATGGGGCTTAAAAATGTTATGAATTTGAGGATCTAAGTTACCAAGATGTGTTTTTAATTTCATTCTATAGGTTTCAATGGATTTCTAGTAGAAAAATGGGTTTTTGTTATACAATTTGAAAAATTTTAAATTTATTATCTCAAAAAACATATATATAATTGTAAATATTAAACAAGGTTTTATTTTTTTACAAGAATAATCGTTTTTTAATTTTATATCATTTAAAGTGATTTTTGTTCTCATCACAAATTTTTAAAATTTTATCCATAAGATGGTTATGGGAAAACATGAAGTCAAGTTGAATGTTGTGAATAGTTTTAATGGATGGAAATAATTTTTTTATTTAAAATATTTTATATAGTGGGAGAAATGGATACTTACTAGATGTGTCCACATTGAATTATATCATTTTTATATTTTTTCAGTTATGATCTAATTCATTAAAACTCTAAACCTAAAAAGGTCCTAAAAGTGAATGATGTAAATTATTTACTAAAAATAAATATCATGCATTGATTTAGTCCATATTCTGACCTAAACTATGTCAATGTTTTTATTTTTAGGATTTATTACTTTTTCTCATGTGTCTAGTGAGAATTCAATAATGAAAATAAAAAAATATCAAAATAATATCTAATTAGATAGTATATTATTGAATTATTTAAGGGTTAATATTTAAAAGTATAAAATTAATTTAATAAAAATGAATGAAACATTGAATTTTCCTCTCAGGTGAATACATGATCATATTGGAGAGTCAAAATGGTATGAAATCTAGATATGTTCACTCTGAAAGGGTCATATGTTTCATTTATACAGGTTTTATATGTCAAAAATAAGTGCATTGTTGAATAATTTCTAAAACATCGTCATAAGGATGATTTAATTCCCACTCATGTCAATAGAATTAGGGATACTTTTCAACAAATCCTTACGAATGGGAATAAAATAATGGAAAATAAGAAAATATATGTTACAAAGTATAAAATCAAAATACCACTACTAGAAAATTTATTGGAATTTAAAATGATTATAAATTTAAGTTAAGTAAAACTCATGAAGATATTATCCTTTATTTGTAATAATTATTAAAACATTATATTCATTTCAATGATGCCCTATTACAAACCAAAACCAAGACAGTTAAGTATATTGATAATTATTTTAAAAAGGTAAAAAAACATGATGATAAAAATTTGATGATTATGGGAGAATAAATACAAATAATGAATATTTTGAAAAATGAAAAAAATATTATTATGAATCTCTTTGATCCTGAGATTAAAATAACTTATTTATAAATTATTCATGTTCATTCATTGTAAACAATTGTTAAATGAAATCGTGATTCTATAACTATTTATGATAATAGTTTCGATTCATAAAAGAATTAACATAATGAAAATAAGTTCTTGATGTCCAATCATGATCATTGAAAATCATCATCATAGAAAATTGTAACTCAAGAACCAAAAATAATTTTATGTAGTTATTTTGTTTTATAAATTTTTAGAGGATAAAAATATAAATTTTAAAAATACATTCAAATAAATGTTCTATGAATGTATCCATAACATCATGTGGTGTTGTGGTAAAGTTCAAGAAGAGAATATCCTTGAGAAAATAAATAAATAATTATTTTTATTCTTAAAAATATTCAGCTAAAAAATCTAGCAAGATTACAACCAAAGGTATTTGAGAAACACTTGTTGGACATTACTAATTTTTTGGGGTATTAGTAATATTGCCATTGAATGTTCACATATTTTTTCAATTAATTTAGATTATTGAAGGAATATATTAAGGTGTATTTCTTATAAAAAAATGAAAATTTAATGTCTATTGAATCAAAGTTCATGTGTTGAATATTTTCTATACATAAATTACAAATATGAATTCTTAGATAATTTTTGTGATAATTAAAATATATGTGTCCATATAGTGGAAATGTATTCATTTAAACTTACCATGAAAAATTAATTTTCTAATAAAATGGGTACCCTATAATTGGGGATGAAAAAAGGGATAAATACATGTGAATCATCCAAGGGGTATAAGAAATATAATAAGGTTTATAATTTCACTCCCAAAAAAATGTTGTGAAGGATTTCACAGCAACTTGGAGAACATAAATTTAATATGGAAGAAATGGAAACATCAAAGACTATTGAGAACATTATATTAATATCATGGTAGAAGGATTAAATACATAATTAGGGACAAAATAAATCTAATTTAGAAATAAAAGGATTGTATAGGTATAAGACAATAAAGATAAAGAAATTTAGAGAATACAAAAGAAGGGTAAATTCAAGGCCATTAAAAATATGCGTGGAGCGTAAAAACTCTAGAGGAGTACAACTAATAATTTTTTTAGAAATTTATACTTATATTGATTGAATTATTGAAAATTAACATAAATCACTACTGTCTCTAATTGATTCTAATATTATTGGAAATGTGTCTTCACATAAGAAAAGTGATGAAAATTTACCTAAAGTAGGATTGAATATTTTTTCGATTGAGATATAATTATATAGGATGTTACAACTATTAATAAAGAATAACGTTCCTTACTATAAATGATTAATGAGACACTACATTATAGGGTGAAATTTTAATGTAATAAAAGTCAAATGGTATCTAAGGAGGTTCAATTATAGAAAGAAAAATGATGTTATTTTATGAATATTTTCACCAAATTTATGATGACAAGATCTGAGTTTTTATTATTCAAATAAAATCACATCCCAGTTTATCTCATTAGAAAGATGATGGTGAACTGATCGTTTTCCCAATTTTTTGGTTTTATTATGTTATAATCACCTGGATTTGAATGTGATGTACAAAATGTGATAATTGGATCATTATTGAAAATGATATGAAATTAGAGAAAACATGTATACTGGAGTTACTGAGGATTCATTACATCATTTTCAAGAAGTATCCAATATGGTGAAGATTAGTGTAGAATATCCCTTGATGTAGGGATAAAAAAATTTATTGAAACAATATTATTTCTAATGAATCAATAATTTTTAGATACTTGTTTTGTTTTATGTGTTTTTTTACACTTCATGATTATAATTCTTACTAAATAATTTCTATTCCAAAATGGTTGGTGTATTGAATTGAAAATTGGGATATATATTAGGGTATGTGAATATTTTTAATCTATTTTCTAATAGTTTTATATTATTTTAAATATATATCAACATTTACAACACCTAACAATAGATATTTCAAATTTGTATCAGATATATTACAATTTATAGAAAACATTGATACATAGGATAATCATTCGTATTTTATTCATAGAGAATTTCTTTCATAAAATATTGTATATTGGACTATTGTTAATTTATTACAGAGATGTGATTCCTTCTGATACTCAATTATTAAACTAGGTTTTAAAATGTCAATATAAAATTATGCCGAGAAGAATTTATTTTTGAAATCAAAGTCAAAATATTAAAAGAAAGGGAACATTACTTTACCTTACCTTATTACCTTCAAATTTATTATCAATAAGGGATATAAAAATATTTATTTTACATATTAAAATTCATATTTTAAATAAATTTAAAGGGTACAGAAGAGACCAACTAGATATTGATGAAGATTGAATTTAGATTTATTTTTTTATCAATATGTCATAGACGGATAAATTAAATATTTTCAAAATTTTATTTATAGTGGGAGACACCAATGAATAATTGGACATAATAACCCCATAATAGATAAATAGTTTCATGGGAAGGGGAATAATGAAATATGAGATGGAACATAGAGTTATGTGGAAAATAAATTTTGATTATACTTTCTATTATTTTTTGGAAATATTTTAAATGTTGGTGAAGAGAGTTGTTTTCATTATAAGTAAATGAAAAATAATAAAAACATGAATCCATTTTCATTTTGAATTATAATATAAACTCTTTCATTAATACACATATATACATGTGATGATTGTAGAGTTGTTTTTAATGATGAATTTGGTAAAGTAATGGTTTGATGAGTTGGATAAAGGGTACATTTTATATAACACATTCAAACATATTGTGAAGTAGGTAAAACTAGATTTTGTAGGACATGGGAGAAGCTACTAATGAATTATGATTGAATAGTGCAACAATTTTGAAATACAAAGTCGGTTCTATTGGACAGAATGAGGATGTTGTGAATGAGATGTGGTTATATAATGTTATAAGATGTCTAGATTAATGTGGATCCATCCATTTTTATAACTCACAAAGGAAATATAAATTAAATTAGAATATCACTTGGATGAATATTATTGAATGATTATTTGGACATGTAATTAAAAAAGATGTTTAATTATATAAAAACACATAAAATTGATAATTAGTATGTTGAGATATCTTGGAAATTAATTTGATGTACATTGGAAATATTTCTATTTTTTCCAATTTCATTAAAATTGGTATAATATCATTTTGAGGAGGATGAACATGATTATGAATAGATTTTATTTAGTTCTAGAAGTTAGTATATTTTTTAAAATTTGACTATGAACACTATGTGTTATTGTAGATATAACAAAATGAAAATGTATCTCTATCAACTGAATATAAATTTTATAAATCTCATTATAAATAAGATTATCATTAATTTGAAGGTGAAAATATACCAAATATAATGTATAAGTAAGGATCATATACAATATATAAAGAAGTAACTCTTAAATATGATGGGAAAATAGAGATGATTAAATAATAAAATATTTTTTTATGATTTTTTTAACTAAAACATAAAATTTTAATTTAGATATGGATATTATAAATCCAGTAAAGTTACTGGCCCATGTTATGGTATATAAGAGTAACCAACTATTATTTAAAGGTATATAAATTCATATTAAAATTCATCCAACAAGAAGAATTTGATATGTTGAATACTTCTAAAAGACAAATTAGTCACTTTAAGAACATTTCATTAGATAAATAAATATAAAAATTATTCAAAATGTAATTTTACATTATAATAATATATGTTCTGTGATTAATATTATAAATAATTTGTTTTCATGTTGTGGAGAATAAATACACACTGTGAAGGTATAAGTGAATAATGAAAAATTATGATGATTCATTTATTTGAGATACAATCATGCTCAATGGAGTAGGTTATATTGTGAATATGGATTGATAATTAAGAATCAAGTTAATATTGATTTTTAAGTGATATGTTCTCATGTCATGATGATATTTCATAAACCTATTAGCATTCATATATTTAAATATGTATTAACTAGATCATATATTACATAGAGAATATGCGGACAATATATTTACATACATGGAATGGAGTACTAAATTATTGAGTCCTACTGTAAGGTTTGAATAAAAATTATTGAGAAAATAGTGCTTCTAGAAATCAAGGACATAACTATATTAAAATATAGAAAAATATATATGTGATTTTATTAAAATACAAAAAATATATAAATGTTAATAATAAAATGATACCTAAAATAAAAAATTGTTATTTTATTCAAAAAATATTATCAATCATACATATAATTGTGGTCAGTGACATCTATGTGGAGAATATAACACACATTCCTGTATCGTAAGTCCCATAATGGAGAGACAAGTGACATCATGTGTGCATCCTCATGTTCAAGATGTTTTAAACTATTAGTGAGATCACATTTCATTCAATATGGATATTATTCCCGTGGTATTATGTAATCCTGATAGTTAAAAAACTAAATTAGAAGATATAATAATAATAATAATGATAATAATAATAGAAACAATCAAACCAAAAGTCAAAATATATGAGAATAATTGGTATTACCAAAATTGAATTCAATCACTAGTAAAGCCTTATTAAAAGGTCCATATATGTGGTATCTAAATATATATATAATAAAAATAATAATAATAATTAATGATGCATTATGGAAAAATCAGTATGAGTATATCCTAGTATCACATCAATCCCCAATAGTTTCTCATGCTCAAAATCTTTTGAAAGGGCCCTTTACATTTAATGGATCACTAGAATTAAATATTTCACATGCAATTGGGTGACTATAGTGTTTGAGTAATAAAATTTGTTAAATACATATAATGGATCATTAGAGTATGTTAAAATGTTATATAAAGGTTCATAAAATGAAATAAAAAAATAAATAAATGTGTAACTCCTTCTAAGACATCGTAGACTAATCATTCCACCGCAAACAATGTCTATACATACAATAACTCCATTCTATAATGTATGTGTCATGATTAGAGATAATATTAACTAAAACTTCTCCTATTATTAAAGAATGTGAAAAATATAGTTCATAGCTGATATCTTCTTATGATTGAGAGGAGAAACTTTTGTTCCCACCCCATATCCTCTTTCACATAATAATTCCAACCCATATTACCATATCGATAAGTGGGTGAATATTAATTCCCAGTTGATGTACTCTTTTATAGTGTATGGTGAAAATTATCTCAACCCTCATCCGTATACATTAGTGGACATACATTAGTCTATAATTTATAATATCATGTAGTAGAGAACATAAATAATAAATTAACACAAACCCTCAGGATGCTTTAAACCAAACATTTATAGTTATAAAGATATTCACCATCTCACACCAAAAAACATATCAATTATGTGACTTATCAACAATACTATAATACCATAGTAGTATGTCATTCCAGCATTTTTTCAGCCCAAAATCTCTATTTAATCCAAATTTACCTTGATTGATATCCCCATTAAATCATTTGTAATGAGGTAGTATTCAACCTTATCTAAGAAAATTCATAATATCACCCCCTCTAAGGGTTCAACAACACCATTATAGAGTGGATGATCTACCTTTTAACATTTTTTTAGAGCCTCTTGAGCCAAAAAACACACCCACAATCATGTCAATCCATATAACATCATAAAAATTTGGAAATATAATAAGGACATCGGATCACAAGATGAATAGAATTTATTCAATAGGTCATAGTTTTCATCCAAAAATATAGGACCACTAAAACGTTAAAATAATAACAAAAAACCATATATATAGTCTAAAAACACATGAAACTATTTAATAGTTGAACTATTAGACAATAAGTGGTCGAATAATGTTATATATACCAATAATGTGTCACTAAAAAGAAAGAGGAATCAATATTAAACAGAAATCATTAAAAGAACTAAAAATTTCCAAAGGATGATCCAAAGAGAATCCATATTGTTCAAGAGTCCTGGAAGAAGGGGATGCGATAAGGTGTACAAGGTAAAAACCAAAATCATATCTTATAAAATAAATGCTTAGTATGAGAAGATGCCACATATTTTTTTAATACAAATATTCTCATTAAGAAGGTATAAGCATGAAAAAGACCTACCAAATGGTATCATTATATCATTTCGAGAATTAGTTAAAATAAGAAAATTTTAATATATATTTATAAATACTTTAGTTTTATTCAATGTGCATCAAGATATATTTTATGGATAAGGTTGATGTGCATTTTTTCTAAAAGATACAAGTAGTTGAAGACTAGTTCATTGAGTAAGAAGATACATTTTTGGTGAGTAATTGACTCTACTACAATATTTAAGATATTGTTTAGGGATATTTGTATAACCTAGTTTATATCATTGGTGTATAATATATAATAATTGAAGGTTTATTGTAAACTGTTGTTAGCTAGTACAATGAACCTTTTGAGATAATGTTATGGATTTTCAAGTTATATCATATTCTATTTACTTGGGTAATTTAATGGATACATGTGTCTCAAAACTAGAACAATTATAGAATGGATTAGGTTCCCATATTTGAACCAAACATTGCAAAATTCTTTTTGATATTGTTATTTCATTGTTTCTTCCATGTATATGGTAATTATGCATGGAGGAAAATCAAAAAAAGATAAATATATTTCATTAATAGTTTAATGTGTATGAATAATTTTGAAGGGATGATTTAAGAAACTAAATATAATTTTGTAAAAATATATCAATGAATCTTCACATACAACATCTCCAAGGTGATTACACGATCCTACTGGGAGACAATAGAAGAAAACCAGAGATATGGTCTATATGCACTCTGGGTTCCCAAATTGGGTGTTCCAGAAATCATAGTAGATATACAGAAAGTTCACCAATTTATTTTATTAAAAATAATGTTTGGAGTTATGAAAAAAATTAGTGATAAATAAATACACATGCAATAAATTATATCAATTCATATTCTAAATATGCCACAAAATACATTACCACACCAAATTCATCCAAATTTTAAAGATAATTATTCTCATTCCATAATATTTGGATCATTCCAAGTCTTCTATGTTGCAGATTTCATATGAGTCCAAAAAATACCCAATTACACATTGTAGGGTCCCATATTAAATTTGAATCAAATATCCTACAACAAGTCCTGGAATAATTCCTTCCCACGCATGCTAGTATTATATACCCATGTAGAAATGAGATAGTAAAACTAGAGGGAATTAATTTTTTTAACCCACATTCTTATGAATGAATATATGGTAATTACAACAAGAAAATATCCATTGAAATATTCATTGATGATTCTATTTAACTAATGATGTGGTGTTTACAATTGTGGTAGATAGTATAGAGATACTGATAATGCATTGTTTTTGTAATTTTTTAATATTTATTGATTAAATATTAACTATTATATAACTGTAAACATGGATATGTATGAAATATATGTTCTATGAGGAATTTTTACATCACAGTGGACTCAAAAATGGTTTGTTTTACCCTTGTGAGACAAAATCTAATTTTATGGTTTTATTCCACGATCCTACCATTAAAAATGTATTGGATAAATTATATTTTTATTTTTATTTTACTTCCCCCTGTTTTCTTCCTCAATATAACATTGTGAGGAGATCTTTTCCCCACACACTAAAACATAAACTAATAAGATAAAAAAATTGGAAATATGTTTCATTTTAGGAGAAAATAATAAAACAAATCTGGAAGAAGTTGTTTTTCAGGGAAGATCTAGGATCAAAACAAAGACAATTTTACTATGAGGTAGACCTTATATTTATTTTTTTAAAATTAAAACCCCTTTATTAATATTCATAATGTTTATATTTTTATATTAAATATTTGGAATGATCTAGGGATATTGGAGTGATATGGGGCGAAATGGAGGTTTTGGTGATTAACTAGTGTTTTTTTTTTCAGAAAACTCGATCGCATAACCTAGAGATCTAGAATTCTAGTCTTGTTCATAATTATGATGAAGGGGTTGGATGATTCTTACATGACATGTATCCCATTCGGAAAGACTATTGAGTATCACCAGTACATGAACAGGTGTGTGACCATGTACTCAAACAAACACCCCATGTGGGGTAACATGTCATGCATAATATAGAACTTGACCCCAAGTGTAGTATTCGGTAAAGCATCATGGGAAGTACATGGATACACCACATATAGGTTACACAGTTAGATAACCCATATTGTTACTCATTATTTATTTTTAATACAGTCAATTTGTTTGATATGTTCACACCTATATGGTTTTAGAAATCTGATTAGAGTAGGGTTTTGGGAGTGCACATAGTGTATACTAAGGTATAAAATGTATATTGATCTCCTAGTGGTGTTTTAATGGTTTTGAAGGCCAAATATGGATTTGGATTATAAGGTGGTCAATTATATAAATTTTCTTTATATAGTGTTATAGTTAGGGACTTATTTCTATTAGAGGTAATTCGTTAGAAGATTTAGGTTTTTTAGATATATGAAATAAGATTCTCCCAGATTTGATTGATTGAATTTTCTTTTATATGATATAAGAAATCAAACTCGAGTTAGGGGTTTTAAAATGACTGGATAATATGGAATATAGTTTCCATGGTTCTATATATGAAATATTTCTATTGATACCAGTTCAATGAGGTAGGGTTACGATGCAAGATCAGATATGGTTTTCAAGTAGCATCTTAAGGATTATGTATAACAGATCCTGTAGGATGAGATAACATCATAAGGTGTATGATACATCGTGATTCCAACACATAAAGACTGGTATTGGTTATGAGTGATGGGTAAGGGATTTTATCCAAACCATTTTATTATTATATGAGATATTATTCAGTGGATTCTTTTTAAAAAATGATTATGTGTGGATTCTAGTGTTCTCCCTAGCATCCAGTGATTATGATTGATAATATATAGGGTTCGTAGGAAACTCATTATGATCTTGTTATTTATCATAGTGCTATGAGTCTCCAAGGAATTCAATGATCTGGTAATTCAACCTAATGAAATTATGGGCAGCATATGATACAATATTGGGTATGGTCATTCTACCTCGTACTCTGAGATATGTGGGATACTATGATCTATTCAGATTCTTGATGATATTTTATAAGATTCCAAGGATCTAGTGTAATTTTTTATGACATTTTTCACGATTCCTACATTTCATATTTTATAAACAGATTTAGTATGATTTATTATAAGATTCCTATGAATCCTATGATCGGAAAGATATCCTTATATCCTACGACAAGCCTAGAATGTTTTCAAGGATATGATGTATATACATGATGATTTATTTGAAACCTAAGAAGTATCTATTTATCTAGTTACTCTATATGATAATAAATGGATGTAGTAAATGAGATGATAATGTATAATACACTCCCCCCCTGATGAGATGCATTTATTAGGGATTGTATGGATATGACATTTTCCCCTCTGAGTGGTCATATTTAATTATGATAATATTATGGATGTGAATTTTCCTAATCCTTATATAGGAATGAGAATGATCAGAGTCATATTGAAATATAAAAAATTTGACTAATTGATCTATGGTGTAATATTAGAGCCCATAGAATGATAGTGATGGGTATTTAATTTATTATTTCATTCTATGTATTACTAAGCTAAGTTGGGAATAACCTATTTTGATGGACTTTTTTGATATAATATTTCAGTTACTCTTTTGAGGGTATCCTATTAGGAATTTATTTTTTACCTCCGACTTGGTTATATTGATTTTGTACGTACCATTTATTACTGTTAGGTTGAGCACATTATATGAAATTGATTAGGTAGTGGACTAGTGTAGAAAGATTAGTTTATAGTAGATGTATATGGATAAGGATACTAGGATTGCGGTGTGTCTAGTATATGTAAGTAGATCCTACTAATTTTTTTATGAGGTGACTCTATTGGGTGACAAGTTTCATGGTTTTATTGTTTTTGCCAATTTAATTTGATATATAATTTTATTTATTTATTATGTGATATCTATTTAGATATCATATATGATTATTGGTTATTTCAACTGTTATTTATCACATGTATTGTCACGACCCGTCTCGGGGCCCGTGCCGTGACTACCCCAAGCCCGCCTTCCATAGGCCAGGGGCTGGAGACTAGCACCAAGGCATAAATCCCGGTAAAAAGGGAAGGCATTGCCTTTGTAATGTAAACAAACACCATAGAGCAAACAAGTAGTAGAAGTAAACACTACGTAAAAGCTGATACAACGTAAGTGTGGAAAAATAAGTGGGCCAAAATACAAACCCAAACTGAAGTAAAGTACAACTGGAAAGGGAAAACAACAACTGAAATTAAAGCCTCTACGTCGATCCATCCATTGGAAGTCCCACCTGAAGGGTGAGTACAGATATCCTCCACAGCTCCTCGGGTACATCCGTATGCTCCGAGTATGTTCCGCCCAGTGGTCCACCTCCGGGTACCGACCTGCTCCGCCAGCCTCAACCGCAATCAGCACTGCCTGTTGTCTACAACCAACACAACATAGTGCGGGCATAACCCGTTCAGGGGTGAGTATAAGCTACTCAGTAGGGACCCCGAGACCCTCAAGGTCTCACTAAAACAAACAAGGATAACCACAAGAGAGATCTCAACAGATAACCTCTACTTAGGTATATGCCCATACATATACCTAAGTTATCAAGTAACCCATATCAATCACGAGGAAACACAAGATTATGAAATCAATGGATAACTACTACCCAGGTAAATGACCATACATATACCCGAGTTTTCAAGTGACCCATCTCAATCATGAGGTAAACACAAAGGTCATAGACTCATCTCAAACCAGGATTTTCATTATCGAAACTGTAACTGCTGAAGAGCCCCGTCTCTGGAGTGTACAGTGGTCTTGTCATTACTCTGAGGTACTGCTCACTAACCTAAAACTGCTGAGGTACTCCTCCTGTCGAGTACTGTGGGCCTGCTGCTACAACCAAGTGCTTCCCACCACGGATCTGCCGCTATAACCAAGCGCTCCCCCTCATAGCCTCTAGAGGTACTCCTTCTGTTGAGTACCACGGGTCTGCCGCTACAACCAAGTGCTCCTCCGCTGTGGGTCTGCCGCTACAACCAAGCGCTCCCCCTCATAGCCACTAGAGGTACTCCTTCTGTTGAGTACCGCGGGTTTGCCACTACAACCAAACGCTCCTCTACCGTGGGTCTGCCACTACAACCAAGAGCTCTCCAATAGGCTACCCGAAACACACCGAGTCGATCGGTCAAGAAGTCATCAGGTCTCATCCGGTTACACGGTCTCCGTACTTCGCACGCTCGTCTCCAGGAGGGTCCTCTCCATGAGCTACTATTCGATACTACAAGTATCAAAAAGTTCCATGAAGAAGTATCTCAAAGGACCACCTCGTCAGAGGGGTCTCAACACAACTGATGACACGTCAATCGGACGCCCGGTCTGTGAGTTACTAGCCTATTCGTCCCCGGGGCCCGATTTGTTTTGTGTGCGAACCAACCCGGCCATAACTCAACTGTACCCCGAACTCTCATAGGGTATACTCATAGGGACCGTTTCTCTACGTGATCACCAACACCGCTGACGGTTCGTCAAACGGACGTCCGGTCTGAAAGTTATCAGCTTTTACGTTCCAGGGGCCCGGTTGGATTTTGGGTGCAATCCAACCCGGCCATTATTCAACTGCGTCCAAAACTCAAGAAAAGTATTCCAAAATTTCCGCCTCCTCAAGAGGAATTCAACGAGACAGACGACGCATCAATCGGACGCCCGGTCTGTGAGTTATTGGCTTTTTCGTTTCAGGGGCCCGGTTGGTTTCATGGGAGAACCTACCCAACTGCACTCTGAGGGAATACAAACCTCAAGAGGAGTAATTCAGATATCCTTCTCACTTAGAGGAATCTATCAAAGTCAACGGCACACCAATCAGACGTCCGGAGTTCAAGTTATGAGCGTTTTCACTCCGAGGGCCCGGTTGGTTCCGTGCACGAACCAACCCGGTTGAACCCAAAGTATTCCGAAACCTTGAGTGCGATATTTCAAAATGACCATCTCGGTCCAAGGATTTCGTCGCCACTGACGGTGCATCCATCGGAGGCCCATAGCCCATGATACGGGCAAAAGACCGAAAAGGGTCTGAAAACGTGGGGTCTGGACCCGGACCGACCTGGCCCAACCCCGCTGGGTCGGCCCGAACCGGGTCGACCCGGCCGGCATGGCCCGGCCCGACCTGGGTGGCCTGGCCCAGCCTGGGCACGACCCGGCCCGGCCGGCGCGGGCGCGGCCCGACCGCCAGGGTTGGGCTGGGCCGGTTACGGCTGAGAGGCGCGGGGGGTGTGCTGCCCCCGCGTGAAGGAACCACGACCCGCATGGGGCCGCCCTTGCAAGCAGACAGGGTAGCCGGCCGCGTCCCGTCCCTCGCCAGACCCACGCGGTCGCGGGTCTGCCGGCCGCCGCCGCGGCTTCAGCCGCAGCGGTTCTCCTCGGCGGCGCATCGGGCACCGCCGCCGTCCGCCGCCGGCGCTGCCGTGCCCGCGTGGCGCGCCCGCTGTTTGCTCCGCGGACCACCGGATGAGTTCCGATGGTCGGAATTCCTTGACGACTTCACCAAAAGCCTTCACGGGGTCCATCCTTTACTGCGAGGACCTTACATCTCCCGTGCGACTAATTTTGCCGATGTCCGCCGTTTCGCACACCAAGAACGAAAGGGACGGTGGGTTCAGACTTGTTCGTTAGTCCGCACCCACCGCGTTAGCGGTTTAAAAGTCTCACAACAATTTTAATCACACGCCGTGGGTAAAAATCACAAAGATTTAAAATAATCAACCCCTACCTCATCGTAGTCGTCGGACGTGAGTTTGTCGTGGAGATGACCGTCGCGGAAAAAGAGGATCGTCGCGTCGAGGAAGGGCATCACTGTCGTCGCGGTACACGACGTCGCGCCGTCAAACTCTGGATTAAAAATCACATAGATTTAATTGCATCAATTAAATCCATGTTGAGGATATAATTCACAAAGAATTTAGGAACCGTAATCCCCTACCTCCAACAGTTGATGATCGAAGATTATTGCGGGGAAGAAACGTCACGGAAGAACGCCGCAGAAGGAGAATCGTCAGCATCGCGGTACGTGACATCACGTCCTCTATCTCTGAGGGTTCGACGTTCTTCGTCGCCTTTCATCGAAGGCCAGCGTTCTTCGTGTTATTCGCGTTCTTCCCGTTCTTCGCGTTCTTCGCGAAGGAGGATGAAGATAGAGTTTCTCCAAATCCTCTCAACAAGCCACCCCAAAGAAAGACATGCATTGGTCTTATTTTATTCCCATTCCAACGATTGAAAAAACAATGTTAAGAAATGAACCATTAATTCGATGAATTAGTGGTAACAACTTAACTGCCCAATTAATAGGGGCATTAAGAATTTAAGAAACGCACCGGTTGACTTTCATATAAAAAAGGTTTTCGCAGGTGCGTAACTTAGAGGAAAAGAAATGGTGGGGCTCGTACGGGCCCCACCTCACAAATATCCTACCAAGAGGGTAGGATATTTTGGGTTCCACCCTATCCGCTTCAACATAGATTAAGTGGCATTAAGTGACTTTAAGTGAAATAAAAATAAAGTTGTCGCACCACTTTATTTTATTTCTTAACTTAACCACAAAAATTAAAACCCACACCCGAGAAAACGCAACTCCGGAAAAGGAGTTTCTAAGAAAATACCGGCACTGCGATTCCATAGGTGCCCTTGAAATTTGATTCTGAGCACCAATTCAAATGTTAGAAAAACCCTCTCGTTCGTTAATTGAACGTACCCGATCCAAACTTCGGAAAATGATTCCGGGCACACCGGGCCTCGGAATCAGGTGCTATTAGAAACTGCGTTCTTGTAAAATTCCAACGAAAATTAAGAAAAAAAATTTTCCTTGAAACATCCGGGTCTTTACATTACTCCCACCTTAGAGCTTTACGTCCCCGTAAAGCTTTAACACAAACTAGGGATACAACGCGGTACTGAGCATGCATCCGAGCCTTCCGCTCCCATGTGCTCACCTGGAGGTTCCCGTAATGCCAGTGAAAATGCACTCGAGGAATCGACCATCCTCGTAGAATCTGCTCCTGTCGATCCTCGATTCCCACTGGAACCTCCGTGAAGGTCATCCCATCACCAAAGTTCAGTTCCCCATGGTCGATGATATGTGAAGGATCACGCACGTATCTCGTCAGTTGAGATACGTGGAAGTCGTCGTGCACCTGATGCAACTAAGGTGGATGGGTCAAGTGGTAAACTACCTTGCCTACCCAGCTGAGGACCTAGAATGGTCCGTCGAACTTCAGAGATAACTTGTCTCCTCGACCACATCTCCGTAAACCTCGTCAAGGTGAGACCCGTATAAGGACGTGATCGTCATCCTAGAACTCTAGAGGTCTCAAAGTCCTGTTAGAACTGAAACTCAAAACGACTGTTGCCATGAAGGTAAGGTTGACCGTCTCAAGAGTGATTGGTCACACCCTCCTATGCATGAGTTTATCCTGTGCTTCCTAGGGTTTCCTTTTTTCCAACCAAGGAAAACCCATCCCGACGTCGTAGTAAAACCACAACCTTTTTGCCTAATACTTTCAATCTGTGTATGAACTGTGATTGCCTAGTCCATACTTAAACCAACGTCGTAAGGCCTCGATGTTGCCACCAAGAGATTCCAACTGAAACTCTCTCCTTGAGGGTTTGAACACACTGTCAGTGTAAGTGTGATTATCGAGTCATCTCCCAAGGTATCTCCAGACGTGATGTTCAAGTCTACGGCTTACCGGAAACTCTAGGTCTGGGACAAGATTCGTGGAAGGAAGGAATGATTCGTATCAACGTCTGTTACTACGGAAGCTAGTAGTGAACACAGACTGTCCCTCGAATCATTCTTAGAGCCATTGGGTCACTCTCCCTGACTGTATGCAGCTACTCTCTTCCCCCGCCCTCTAGATCCCTGATCCTGGTGGGGACAACTAAGGTGGGTGGTTGTAGCATGTTAAAACGTACACCACCTCATGCTGCTCTCCAAGATCTGCCTCCACGTCTACTGCTTCGCAGACTCACCTCTCCTTTAAGCTTCCTCTTATTGAAACATTTAACACTCCCGAGTCTCAAGACTGGCGCCGGTTTCCCGTTTCTTACTGCATGGTGCAGTCTTCATCCACCCCTGGATGATTTTCACCTTCCTTGCCTACGATCTGAATGAGCTGCTAAAATTTCTCCTTTGCGGAAAAGAGAAACCCGGTCTCATCCTGTGGATGAACCACGCCCGTTGCCTAATACAGTAAATCCTAACATGAATGATGCATTCATACCATGGATGACGTCGTAAGGCCTCGACATAACTACCAAGAGATCCAACTATCACTCTCGCCTCCAAGGGCCGAGTCACATTGTCGGCATCAGTGTGAGGTCACTGGGTCTCCTCCAGTAGAAATCTCGAAAGTGAGGGTCAAGTCAACAGTCATAACCAAGACCACTAAGTATCAACTAAACAAAATTACATGAAAGAAAACAAAGATAAGTGTATTTTTATTATTGTAGCTCATAGTACAAAGACACGAAAACAACAGCAACATGGAAATAGAAGTACAAGGGACGTATCCACTAGTTCCGCTCCTGTACACCAGCTCCCGGAGCTCTACTACCTTGTCCAATGCTCGGTTGTTGCTCAAGCACCTGTCACTGCTTCCGCCTCGGTGGCTCCTCTAAAGTCTGCGGATCGACTGTGTGGGGGGTCGGACAGTCACGTGCCAGGTGACCCTTCCTGCCACATTCATAACACTTCCTTCTCCTCGTATGGATGGCTCTGGTCCTCTTGGACCTCTGCATCATCTGTCTACTGCCCACAGATGACTCAGCTACTGATCAAAAATCCCGGGGCAAAGGCAGCAGCTCCTGTACATGCTCGGGGTGTAGAGCTACTGGCACAAACTCCACCCTAAAGAAGGTCTCGAAGTCTTCCCATGTGAAGGTCATCTCATCGCAAAACTGGAACATGTGGCTCCACCACCTGCCTGCTGCTGTATGAAGAAGGCTGGAATGAAAGATCACCATGAAGTCTACTGGCGTCCCCACTAGTCTGAAGACTCTCACCACAACCTCTAGCCAATCCTCAGCCGCCTACGGGTCTATCTCTCCCTGAAACCTGGGTGGCCTCTGGCACTGGAACTCGTGCAGCACGCTCAAGTGGCGTGCATCGCCAACCTCTGGGGCTGGTGGCATCGATGGCCCAACGTATGGTAGTACCGCTGGTACCTCAACTGCAAGAGGGCCCTGTACCGAAGCCTCGTCACTCGGCATGCTATCAGTACGCACATCCCTCTGGGCTCTAGCTGGTCGTCCGTAAAAAGGCACCCTGAAAGAAACAACGTGACATGGTTAAACAATTTTACCTGGTGAACTGACCCGGTTTGAGCTGTTTTAAGGGAAAACCTTTGAAAACACACACACAATCAGTGTTTTCGTGTATTAAGTCGGATATCAGAAGTCAGAGTCCTGGTGTACGGATACGTCGGCCGCCGCACCAACACTGGACTCCCTGGACTGATAACCGCACTCAATACTCTCAACACTATTGCTTGACACAGAAAAAGATCAGAGTCCTGAGTTCTGTGGTAGAAACGAACTCCTCTGATACCAATTTGTCACGGCCCATCCTCAGGGCCTGTGCCGTGACTACCCCAAGCCCGCCTTCCATATGACAGGGGCTGGCGACTAGCACCAAGGCATAAATCCCGGTAAAAAGGGAAGGAATTTCCTTTTTAAAATAATCAAACACCACAGAGCAAGCAAGCAGTAGAAGTAAACACTAAGTAAAAGCTGAAACAATGTAAGTGCGGAAAAGTAAGTGGGCCAGAATAGAAACCCAAACTGAAGTAAAGTACAACTGGAAAGGGAAAACAACAACTGAAAGTAAAGCTGCTACGTCGAGCCGTCCACTAGAAGTCCCACCTGAAGGGTGAGTACAGATAGCCTCCACAGATCCTCGGGTCCAACCGTCCACTCCGAGTATGTTCCACCCGGTGGTCCACCTCTGGGTACCGACCTGCTCCGCCAGCCTCAACCGCGATCAGCGCTGTCTGTCGTCTGCAACCAACACAACGTAGTGCGGGCTTAGCCCATGCAGGGGTGAGTATAAGCTACTCAGTAGGGACCCCGAGACCCTCAAGGTATCACTAAAACCAACAAGGATAACCACAAGGGATATCTCAACAGATACCCTCTACTTAGGTATATGCCCATACATATACCTAAGTTATCAAGTAACCCATCTCAATCATGAAAAACACAAGATTATGAAATCAACGGATAACTGCTACCCAGGTATATGCCCATAGATATACCCAAGTTATCAAGCGACCCATCTCAATCATGAGGTAAACACAAAGGTCATAGACTCATCTCAAACCATAATTTTCATTATCAAAACCGTAACTGCTGAAGAGCCCCGTCTCTGGAGTGTACAGTGGTCCTGTCATGACTCTGAGGTACTGCTCACTAAACCTAAAACTGCTGAGGTACTCCTCCTGCCGAGTACTATGGGCCTGCTGCTACAACCAAGCGCTTCCCACCACAGATCTGCCACTACAACCAAGCGCTCCCCCACATAGCCTCCATAGGTACTCCTTATTTTGAGTACTGCGGGTCTGCCGCTACAACCAAGCACTCCTCCGCCGTGGGTCTGCCGCTACAACCAAGCACTCCCCCTCAAAGCCTCTAGAGGTACTCCTTCTATTGAGTACCGCGGGTCTGCCGCTACAACCAAACGCTCCTCCTCCGTGGGTCTTCCGCTACAACCAAGCGCTCCCCACTAGGCTACCCGAAACACACCGAGTCGATCGGTTAAGCAGTCGTCAGGTCTCAGCCAGCTACACGGTCTCCGTACTCCGCACACTCATCTCTGGGAGGGTCCGATCCACGAGATTCTGGTTGATACTACAAGTATCACAAAGTTACATGAAGAAGTATCTCAAAGTACCGCCTCGTCACAGGGGTCTCAACGCAACAGACGACACGTCAATCGGACGCCCGGTCTGTGAGTTACTAGCCTTTTCGTCCCCGGGGCCCGGTTGGTTTCGTGTGCGAACCAACTCGGCCATAACTCAACTGTACCCCGAACTCTCATAGGGTATACTCATAGGGACCGTTTCTCCACGTGATCACCAACGCCGCTGACGGTTCGTCAAACGGATGTCTGGTCGGAAAGATATCATCTTTTTCGTTCCAGGGGCCCAGTTGGATTTCGGGTGCAATCCAACCCGGCCACTATTCAACTGCATCCAAAACTCAAGAGAAGTATTCCAAAAGTTCCGCCTCCTCAAGAGGAATTCAACGAGACAGACAGACCGACCTGGCCCAACCCCCCTAGGTCGGCCCGAACTGGGTCGACCCAACCTGGGTCCGGGTCCGACCCGGCCTGGCCCGGCCTGGGTGGCCCGGCCCAGCCTGGGCGCGACCCGGCCCGGCCGACGCGGGCACGGCCCAGCTACCAGGGGTCGGCTCGGCTGGTTACAACCGAGCGACGTGGGGGGCGCGCTGCCCCCGCGTGAAGGAACCGCAGCCTGCGTGGGGCCGCCCTTGCCAATGGAAGCGATAGCCGGCCGCATCCCATCCCTCGCCGGACCTGCGTGGTTGCGGGTCTGCCGGCCGCCGCCGCGGCTTCACCTGCTTCGGTTCTCCTCGGCGGCGCGCTGTGCGCCGTCGCGTTCCGCCGGCGGTTTGCTCCGCGGACCACCGGATGAGTTCCGGTGGTCGGAATTCTTTGCTGTCTTCGCCAAAAGCCTTCCTGGGGTCCGTCTTTCACTGCGAGGACCTTACGTCGCCCGTGCGACTGATTTTGTCGATGTCCGCCATTTCGCACACCAAGAACGAAAGGGGCTGTGGGTTCGGACTTTTTCGTTAGTCCGCACCCACCACGTTAGCGGTTTAAAAGTCTCACAAAAATTTTAATCACACGCCGCGGGTATAAATCACAATGATTTAAAATAATCAACCCCTAACTCGTCGTAGTCGTCGGACGTGAGTTCGTCGCAGAGATGACCGTCACAGAAAAAGAGGATCGTCGCGTCACGGAAGGGCGTCGCTGTCGTCGCGGTACACGGCGTCGTGCCGTCAAACTCCAGATTAAAAATCACACAGATTTAATTGCATAAATTAAATCCATGTTGAGGATATAATTCACAAATAATTTATGAACCGTAATCCCCTACCTCCAGTAGTTGATGATCGAAGATTGTTGCGGGGAAGAAACGTCGCGGAAGAACGTCACGGAAGGAGAATCGTCGGCGTAGCGGTACACGACGTCGCATCATCTATCTCCGAGGGTTCGACGTTCTTCGTCGCCTTTCGTTGAAGGCCAGCGTTCTTCGTGTTCTTCGTGTTCTTCGTGTTCTTCATGTTCTTCACGAAGGAGGATGAAAATAGAGTTTCTCCAAATCCTCTCAACAAGCCACCCCCAAGAAAGACATGCGTTGGTCTTATTTTATTCCCATGCCAACGATTGAAAAAACAAAGTTATGAAACGAACCATTAATTCGATGAATTAATGGTAACAACTTAACTGCCCAATTAATAGGGGCGTTAAAAATTTAAGAAACACAGCGGTTGACTTTCATTTAAAAAAGGTTTTCGCGGGTGCGTTACTTAGAGGAAAAGAAACGGTAGGGCTCGTGCGGGCCCCACCTCACAAATATCCTACCAAGAGGGTAGGATATTTTGGGTTCCACCCTATCCTCTTTAACATAGCTTTAGTGGCTTTAAGTGGCTTTAAGTGAAATAAAAATAAAGTTGTCACACGACTTTATTTTATTTCTTAACTTAACCCCAAAAATTAAAACCCACACCCGAGCAAATGCAACTCCGGAAAAGGAGTTTCTAAGCAAATACTGGTGCTGCGATTGCATCGGTGCCCTCAGAATTTGATTCCGAGCATTGATTCAAAAGTTATAAAAACCCACTCGTTCGTTCACTGAATGTACCCGATCCAAACTTCGGATAATGATTCCGGGCACACCGGGCCTCAGAATCCGGTGCCGTCAGAAACTGCGTTCTTGTAAAATTCCAAGGAAAATTAAGAGAAAAAATTCCCTTAAAATTTCCAGGTATTTATATGTATACGAGGTCATGGTCTCCACATTTTAACACCCTTGACCCCAGATAATACTTGGAGGCCTCTGATGTAATGGGTTTTGCACCAAAGGTCACATGACACCTCGATCAAGTTACTGAAGTGTGAAGTAAGGAAGTGTTTACAAATTGGTATCCAATAAGTATTTTTGTTTTATCTTAATTTTACTGGAGATAGTATATAAGGTCTACTAGAAATTGTCTAACATTTGAATTGAACTCATACAGTTTCATCACAAACTACATTTCAATGTAATATATAGGTTATAGGGGAAATGTGATTGGTTTACCTTGTTTCAATGTTAACTTTTAGATATTTATTCAAATATTACGTGTTTATTTAATATTTTTATTTATGGTCTTGTCTCATTCATAATTTTTGTGCCGATGGTGTACAAAAATCATACTCAATGTATTGGATTCAGATGACATATTCATGATTCTGTGTTAATGATATCCTTCAAGATAGTATGTTCAATAGTTCAAAGTGTCAAAAATAATTTATATGGTCCTTTACCATATTATTAATTTCACTCATTCTACTTAGAGGAACCGATTATCATTTTCTTATGGGATGGATCATCTTTATCATTTAGATTCATACTATTTAACAGTTTTTATAATGTCCCCCAATGTAAAGGATGTCTAATTAACCTTATTTGGTTGGTATATACATTCAATTCTTAGAAACATGTATTAAAATGAAAATGGGTTTGATTATTTAAAGTTTCAATGATAACCTATATTAATGTATTTATTTACATTATTGGTATTAAAATCCTTTATATGGTTTAATAATATATAGATGTTTTATCATGATTTTCCCAATAACGTGGGTTTAGGAAATGAAATGAATTCCTGGTTTTTATATGTATATGAGGTCAAAAATGTGGGAGTTTTTTAATTGAGTTTTCATATGAAATTATAGAATCTTATAAGTAGGTTTCATAAAATGTAATGACCCATGTGATATTAATTTATGGGATAAGTGGTAAATTCTAGTTCCCTTTTTATGTGGCTTTGGATGTTTGTCAGTTGAGTAGTATGATTGGGAAGAATGTTGATTTCTTAATTCATTGTAGATGGTTTGTGATATAAAAGGATAACCATCAATACGGTTTATCCCTATCATGTGATTTCAAAAAAAAAGTTATAAGAATGGGTAGATGATAGCAGTTTAGAGATTGATGTATGAGATGTTCTACCAGGTAAGTGATATAGGAATAGATATTCCATGGGATATTTTTAATAGAAAATACATATATTGATTAGGAATTGGGTAATGATTTCAATGGGTATGATCGATGGTCATCCGGAATATTGTGATCTTGAGTGTGGTTTCTATTTATATATAATTTTTTTGTCCTATAAGACCATATATAGGGTGGAAAGATGGTGGCTAGATTCATATAATATAGAGCTTGCATCAATGCAATGAGTGGTCTTATGGTTTTACTTGGATTTTTTTGGATGCCTCTAGATTTTTTATAAATGAACTGAGTTTCATCATATTATAAGAGACTATCATTCATGTAGTTCAATATCATTGGTTATTACTATGATCGATTATTTGATGACGTGTTAGTCATGGGATTGTGATTCGGGTTCTGGTACCACATGATATGATAGAATACACCCTTCGATTTTGAATGTGATCATGATTGTATTGGCTAGTTAAGAGAAATACTCATTTTCATTTCAGATTGGTGAATGGATGTGTGTGGTATAAATATTAATGGAACTGATGAAACACTTATTCTTATGTTGTGCTATGTTTTTGATGTGTATGTGAAATATCCCAACGTGAAGGGATGTGATATTGGAAGTCTATCGGGTTATGGTTGCATGATCAATCTGGATTTGAACTTAGGCAAGTGTTTATTGTAGTCATGACCATGAATCTTGAGAAAAGACTCACATGCTATATTAGAACATCTCAAAGTTTTTCTCAGGAGTGGTATAAGAAAATTACTATTTTGCAGGGTGAACCATTAGATGTGGAGTTGGTGACTTTTGTTATGGATGATTTTTAATTGATGCAAAGGATGAAATCAAAGTTGTTTAAATAACATTAAAAAATTAATGTTTTCCAATAAATTAATATGTGTGATATATATTGACTCATCCAGTTATTTAATATGTAAATGGATGGCGGATTTACCATATATATTATTATTTTATTTAGTCAGATGATAATGGTGAAATATTTATTGTAGGGGGAATCATATAAGTAATTGAGACATACCATAACTCTATTGATTCATGGTTGTAGTGAGATAGATCATCACATAATTGGGAAATAACTAGGATATCAATTTTCATGTGGGTATATTTTTATCTAGATCTATAAAGAATGCTAAATTTATGATAGATATAAAGAATTATATTGAGTGTGTTAATTGGAAATGAGCTCGAGATAGTTTGATTCTGGTCTGATTATGAGATAAACTTGATATCTTTTAGTGCTCATGAGTTGAGTCTGATGAAATATTTTGTTGGTTGATAATACATCTATCAAATTTCATCAAGTTTTGTGGTTATACATTAGTGCATCTATTTGGACTATCTAAAGATGCCTTCAGTAGTTGAGACATTGCAATCAAGAAATGAGATTGTGTGATGGTGGGTACGAATAGAGAATTTCAATAGGGCTAAGCCAGATGAGAATAAATTGATGTTTTTTCGTGAAATTATTTTGGTGAGGTGGAAAATGTGGTTAACATGTCATTGGATAACATAGGATGTGTTTTGGTAAAAAATTCCGATAGTGGTGAGCATGATAGCATGGAAACTAACAATTTGAGGAGAGACTTAATGTGAAAGAACAATGATCCAAGAGATGAATCATACTATTCCTACATAGTGTCTTGGTATATATTATAAATTATGAACATTTCCTCAATATTGGAGAATATGGGGATTTTGTATCTCATGTTTTAATGTGGTATGCACCATGATTCTCAGAGTTCAATAGTGGAATCTATTTTGATGTTTTGATATATGGCATGGAAAAATAATAATGAATGGAAAACTAGGGTATCTCAGGATTAAAATATTTAATACCATTAAAACATCTCAAGGATGAGTGGTGTTACAGTGGGGAGAATTTGAATGCTTTTTTTATGGGTTGCTAAAATGAGGATAAATTTTATTTTTTTGTTTTATCTTCTTATGACGAAAATAATGCTAGTTTCACTATAAAAAGGACTTCAAAATATTTTCTTACTATTTTAATTATCCTGAGATTTGGTGTTTACCATTCAAATCAAATTTGGTGTCAATTTTAGTATGTTGTATTTTTTGAATATTTTTATATATTGTTAAATAAATGTTAAAATAATATACATATGAAAACATTAAAACATACAATTAGGGTGTTGGATGGTAATTTTAACTTCATATCAAATTCTAAAATAGGTAATTTTACCTATGTTTTGGAAAAAATGCATTTCAGTTCCCATCCTTATTTATGATTTTAAAATTTAGTTATTTTAAGATTTTTTTTATATTTTCCCACCCCCTTTTTTCCCTCCCTCACATGAGAGTATGGTAATACATCCATGAATTCATCAAGATAAACTAAGAGGGGAAGGAGGTAGTAATTCATGAGGATTCATATGGTGTAAAAATATGGAAATTGAACAATTTGGAGTGATTTTAAAGTGTGGATATATGTTAGATGATTTGTTGATTTTACAAAATGTGAATAAGTATTTATAATTTCCCCATTTTGAAACATTTAATTTTTAGTTATTAGTTATATAATTTTTTATGGAATGTTGTGGATTTTCTAAGGGCTATTACATCATGATAGTAGTGAAATGAGGGTTTTGGGTTATTCATTTGGGGTTTTGGGAACACTAGATTACACTCTGTGTAGTTTTGGAACACAAGATATGTAGTTCCACAACACATGCCTTGTGTTCTTGACTGTGATGAACATGTAGGATGATTAATATAAGGCATGAAGTCTATAAGTCCTTGTTTCCTTGTATTGTTTGTATATGACCTGTAGTGTGGCTAACAACATAGTCAAACACCTTGTGTGGGGGTAGAATATGTGTAAAGTACACATCTATACCCCATGTATATTGAATATTTTGAGAACATGTAATGTATTAGTTCAAGCCTCAATTAGGGTAAACATCATGATACCCCATGTTGGTTACACATTTTTTATGTTTGGTAAATACCACGTATTTGAGAGTACATTTAATGATTGGATGAGATGAATAATACTAGTTGAGTTGTGGCAGTGCACAATGTGCATACTAAGATACATGTCATGCATTATTTCAGTAGTGGTTTGTTTCATATTCTCATTACTTACATAAGAAATCCAAATTTTCAAGAGAATATTCTATGTAATTCTCCACTTAAAATGTGATATTGAGGTCCTTGGGGATACTATTAATTATTTTTAAGATGATTCTGAGCTATAGAGACATGGAATATAAGATTTTTAATGAGTTTGTGGATTCATAGTTCATTAATAAGATTCATGTAATGATACCCTTGTGGGCGATGTGAGAATTACTAAATGACATGTAATATAATTTCTATAGTACATGGTGTGTGATAGTCTAGAAGGTACTCAATATATGAGATAAGGTTATGATGGAGGATAAAATGATGTTTTGTACAATCCTTTTTAAGAGTGGGTTTGATAGATTCTATGGGTTGAAAGAACACAATGAGGTGTTAGATATGCCCTATTTCCATCACATAAAAAATATTCTTAGTTATTTGATATGGGTATGGATAAATGAAAACCCCATTTTATTAATATATTATATATTATGAGGTGGATGTTAGACAAAAAAATTGATTATGTGTGGATTCCAACAGTGTCTTTATGCGGGAAGCATAGGATAATCCCTAGGATTTGTATTTTGAGATTTGTTATATGAGAAAACTAAGATTCCTTTCTCCTTTAGATTTTACAAAATATTATAATGGGTTTCCTGGGATTCTTCCACATATCATATTATTGAGAATGAGAAAGTGAGATTGATGGGAGTCATATATCTGGTGGGATGGATAATGATATTTTATGTGATTCTTGGGATGACTATGATATATTTAAAGTGCATGGTAAAATTTTAAGAAATATATTAGAATCCAAGGATCTGAAAAGAGGTATAGTGATATTTTATAATATTATTATGATACTGAGGATCTATGAGATTGTAAAATACCTTATTATATAGGATTGTATCTTGTATTTATACCTGATGATTTATGATATACCTAGGAATAAAACTACAATCTTCTATGTTGAAATAAATATAAATAGATGTACTAAATTATATGTTCATGTGTGAAACACTAACACCCATTCCCATGATGGGATACACACACACACACACAAACAAACACACAAAAATATATATATATATATATATAACTAAGATTTAAGATATGGTATGTTTTTTCCTCTAAGTGGCTATATATTCTTATGTTGATCTTATGGTTTGGTGTTTACCTAACCCTTGTCTTGGTATGTTTGTTTCACAGAGACTTTCGGATCTTTTCGAAGAAAGTTAGGTTGATCCTATGATGAACTATTGAACCTAATCTCCGATAATGATTATTATTTTTATGTTTATTTCGTTCTAAAAATCACACTACTAAGAAAGGAATATCGCACCTGAATGAACATTCTATAATAAAAGATGTTATTGTCACTATTATGGATGGCCTACTAAGAATATATTTCCCATCCCATGGATTGGTACCTAGGTCCATGTGAAAAACTTATGTAAGAATTAATGTATAATATAGGATGTGAAGTCGAAAGGGGATTGTTCTAGTGTTTTATGATGTAGATAGTGAATCTCAGCAAGGATATAGATATTTTGATTTAGTTATGGCTTAGGGATAGTATCATATCCTCCCACACATTTACTTTCATTTATTTATTTTTTTATATAGTTTCAAAAATGTTTATTTATAATTTCACTATATGATTTTCTATCATGTATTTATATTTGATATATATTGGGTTTTTGTTGATTATGAATATAAAAAAATTAATATTGATTAGCCTTTTTTATTTGAAAATTTATTCCTCACTATTATATGGATTTATAATTTACTTATATAAACACTATGGACCTCACTTATAGTCGATGACCAATGAAATACTAGGAGGTGCACCTAAGGTCATGTGACACCTCGTTCTGGTTATTGGTGAATGAAATGGGTTGGGCCATTGAACTAGTACACTATCACTTATAGTGAGGCCTCATTCCATGTTAGATTCCACATAATATACCCCATCATGATCTATTTCCATATCACACAGGGGGGGGGGGCATCAGTCGCCCTATCACTACGAGAGGGGCCCCACACAATATCATAAATCACATCTTGACCTCTACCCTCTTATTCAGGGTAAGGTACCATATCACCTCTTGACCATTACCCTCTAATATAGGTTATATTTAAATTACACATCCAATACCAAATCACATTCCTCCACCCTCTTACTCTATGACATATTTCGTACATCATCATGTTCCACATCTCATTTATATCTCATACAAACACCTATTTACACTGAAACATCCTTAATTACATCACATGAATCCACCCTCCCATTAAATGCGAGGTAAGGACATGGTTGTAAAACTATGTCAAACAATAATAATAATAGAAGAATAAAACATAGAAGAAAATCACATAGACCATCCCTCAAAGGGATAAACCCTATTATATTCTCTCTATAAACTATAGAGTAACTTGTAAAACAAAAAACATACTATTTTTACCCTACTTACTATAACAATCAAATACATAGGTCATTCACATCTAAAAAAAATCAGTATATTTTTCACAAAATTTGTTCTACCACATTTGTTCATATAAACTCACCATTAATCCAATGTTCATCCCAATCACATTTCTATTACCCAAACACACCTTGAGTTTTTACATTAGACACTCGATCCTAATACCCAACACTTTTCGACATCAATTCCCCCATCAGGATTCTCAAAATTCTCAAAATTAATTTTTTTTTAAAAAAACCCAACCACCCATGGATTCTAGATATATATATTTATCAATATCTTATTCTCATCTTGATCCCTCATAATCTCTACATTCATGAATGCTCATGTCCCATAGTTATGAAAATCAAACCCCACCAGGAACACCCAAAGAGGGTGGTTACCATGTTCCACAAAAATATAACATATAACCCAATACTGGCCTATTAACATAACCATTAGGTTCACATTTAAAAATTTAACTCACTAACTCTATCCCATTATATCTGAAGAGAAATTTCAAGGATCTGACCCTATCTTTAGAGGCTTTCTAATAAAACTTCCTTTTTTATCATAAAAAAGTATTCTTCTAATGGAATTACTACTAGGAATACCTTAAACTAGGTTATTTTATATGAACCCAGGAAATTTTGATAATAAATGAATTTAATTCCATATTGATATTTATGAATTATATTTTAGAGAGTCAAATTCGCTATAAAAATATTAAGAAATTTTCCATCTAAAAATGAAGTAGTTGTATTCATAATTAATTCATTTACATGTGTTATATGATTTAATTTAAAATGTTAAATTTTATAATTTTAAAATATTAATTCAAAAAATTGGATTCACTTTTTTATCATTGTGTAAAAATTAGATGACAATGAATTTTTGGGAACTTTCTAAACAATTTTTTATTTTTTTGAATAGTAGAAAACACATTTTTTAGAAAAATATATTTGTTGTAATGTATTTAAATAGTATCATTTTGTTAAATAATTTTTAAAACAATAAATTATAACTTTTTAATTAAAAAAAATAAATAAATGTAATTTGTATCAATATTTTACTTAAATTAGGGACAAAATTCTTATTCATTATTAAAATGTCAAATTTTTTTAAAAAATATTGTTTATCCTGTTATGTGTTACAATTTTATATAAAAATTCTATCACATATAGAAATTGTTTTCTAAAAAAATTAATCAAAATTTAGAATAATTATTATGTTTATTTTAATAATTTCAATTTTATATTTGGTAAATATGAATAATAAATTTGGTTTGAAAAATTTGGTAACATTTGTATGAGTTAAATCAGGTTATAAGGATTATAAATAAATTTATAGTTGTTAAACTGACATAAATTATTAAAAAAATTATATTTTATGGTTATATATAAAATCCATCATATATCTTATACTAATATTGTTTATTTTTGTTAAATTTTTCTTGTGTAAGATGTCAATTTTATTAATATTTCAAAAACTCCAAGTGTGTTCTATCCATAAATGAAAAAAGAAAACTCCCTATATTATATTTTCTACACATAAAGAACCTCTTATATAATCCAAAACATAAAATAGTAACTTATTAACATACCACCACATGTCATAGAAGTCCTAGTTTTATCAGAATACAATATTAGCAAGGAATCTTGTAGAAACCTAAAGAGGTTTTCCAAATAAGATGTCTAGTTATTAACCATGTGTTTTATTGTCAAATCTTATTTAACCTCATTAAAAAAAATATTAACCATTTTCATATAATAAATTTTCTTTCTCACAAATAGTTTAATTTTAATCTGATTATTTAATAACCCTTTTCCAATTACATTTCCATCTAATTAGAAATAAAAACATCACTCATGCACATGTGAAGACTACAGCATCACAAGATTATGTTTTTAATTTTATATAATATACTCTTATTTATTTTCATAATGATGAATAAAATTCAAATAATATATCATACATGATATAAATTTAATTATATAATGATAAATAAAAAATTTAATTCCTTTAATTCCCTCTAATAAATGAATAAATGTATCGCCCATGCATATGTGCAAACTATTGCCTCACAAATATATTTATTTAATTTTTTTTACCAAATCACCTAGATTATATATATATTTTATGTTATCTAAATAAATAACAAGATATTTATGATATTGATATAATTTTCTATGTTTAAAATAATTATTAACTTCTTTCACTCAAGTTTATTGAAAAAATGGAAATATTAGTCATGGGTATGTAGGGACTGTTGTCTTCCTGATAATAATGTTATTAATTTTTGATAACCAACATACATGGTAGGTTATAAAATAATAAATATAATACTAAATTATGATTATTAAATTATTAAGATTCAATAAAATGATATCATCATGACACATTTAACCATATACAACATATCAATTCCATTTCTAACTTATAAGTATTTTTTTCTTGAATTAACTAACTTGAACTCAATCAATTGGTAATTTTGTATAACATGGATATAAGTGAAATAAATATAATAATAAACCTAAAAAATTATTATTAAACTATATAATTAACATTATTTTATTATAATTGATGATAATGAGTGTAGTTGAAATGTCAGACTCATGGTTAGGGAAAGTTTACCTTAAAAAATGTTTTAAATGTTTTAATAATTTAGTTTCTAAAATAAATTTCTCTGACGCTGATTTTCATAAATTTAATTTTTGAATATATTTATATTGGCATAAATAAATTATAAAAGAAATTTTATTTCACTTTTTACTTTATTTTGGATGTTTTTAAAAGAAATAAATTTAAGGATTTTATATATTCTGTTTTTACTTTCATAAAACTCAAAAAGAATGTTTTATTTTAACATATAAGAAAACAATAAATATTCCCACCACTAATAATTTTATTTGATATTTTTCTTACATTATATGAATTTATGTTTTCTTCAATGAAAAATCTTTCATACCTTTATTATGGTCATTTTAATTTTAAAAATGGGGTTTTAATGGAAATTGAAATATCAGTTTCTAAAAATGATTTACTTATGGGTTCAATTGTATATTTATATAATTTTGATAATTGAAATTCAATATTTTATCTATTTTTTGTATTTTATCATCCTTTTACATTATTTTTGAGGATGAATGATCCTGATATATTTCTCAACACATTGGATAATAATTATTATTTTTGTATAATTATGTTAGAATCAACCTCGATGGTTTGTCAAATTATAAGGGTTCTTGTAAGGGTTCTATAGATATCATATCCCAAGACACATACCTAAATTTTCTACAATTATAATTGAATTTATATGGAATGATTTTTATTTTATATGTATAGATAATATTAATCTTTTAAAAAAATATTATTATTCCCATGAGGGAATATTTTTTTTGAAAATGATATTCATATGTTATAATTTTTACATGAAACCCCACATGATTATAATGTAACCTCTATGTTTTCTTTTAATTAGATTTGTTAAAAGACATGGGTTGAAAATATGATTTCATGTGTATGTAAGAAAATATCCGATCAGAATTTTTATTATGATAAATAAAAAAATATCTTACATGATATTATAGTTTTAAAAGGAATTGAAAGGTTTATAATATTCTATTTATATGTCCATTTATGATATTTTTCTCATCCTACCTTATTTTAAAATTTCATTCACATTGGTTTAAGTATGAAATATTTTGAAATCATGATGAAAATTAAGAATATATTTCACGAAAATAAAATTTTTTCATTTAAAAAGTATTGTATTTTATAACAGTTTGATACATAGTGGAAGTGTACAGTTTGTAATTTATGGGTATGTTATGAAAGTGTTATAACAGAATTATATGTAAATATTAACCTAAAATTGTCTTATGTAGTGTAATAAAATGAATTCTTGTTTTAAAAATCATGATTATATAATTTTATGTTTGTGTCCTTATATTTTTTTATCATTGGAGGTATTATATAATTTTTTTGGTTAAGATATTGTCATTATATACTCATAAAAAATTTTAATTTAATTTAATCAGAGTATAGCATATGCATGTAACAATATTTCTTCATCTATGTTATGTTTACTCATAATTGTTTTCCATATAGAGAATATGGATGTGTAAGTAGGAAGGAAAAAATATAATATACTTATAGCTCTATAATATAGAATATTTTGAATTATAATAGAGTAGTTTGTTTTTAGGATTGGTTTGTTATTAAAGGCTATAAATCGAAGTGGTATCCAAACAAGCTATTAACAAAATTCCCAATAAATTAATATGTCCATTGTAGATAATTTCATAAAACAACACCCTATATCTTTCATTGCATTGTTGGACCCTATGATAGATGAAGGATGGGTTCAATCCTTAGAGAATATAATTTAAGTCATGTATTTTATAACATAATAAGGTATATATTATAGCTTATTATTTTGGTGTTGAAGTTAGTCCATGGTGTTCAATGGTTATTTGTATCATTGAAATATATGATATTGATTCCTTGAAATTTCAAGACTATAAGAATATGATCCATGAAAAGTAGTTTCCTAATTTTTTTTTGATATAGGATGGAATCATTATAATTTTAATTGTGGTAGAAGAAGAATGATTCTATAGATATGATACATCACAGGTAAATAAATAATATGATATTTTCATATTTATTAATATTTTTGAATTAAATATTATTTTTATTTTAAAGGGGATTCTATGTTCTATGGCGTACATGACACAAAACAATGGGTTTTCTAAAAAAATATCATGTTGTATATAAGGAAGAGTCATATTGAAAAATAATAATAAAATATTATTCTAAATTGTAGTTAACGCCTTGCCGTGGTATTGGCGTTAATGAATAAAACATACTACAATATGATTATACATGTCTATTAAATGTTTTTACATTTATCCAATAAAATTTAGATGCTAAAAATGTGAATTAATTGAATTTTAAGAATAAATACTCTGATATTTTTTAAAAGGTCGATTTACCACCTTTTGATGGTGAACAATTTTTAACCTAGGTTTTTAATCACTTTTATATGTTTTATTTGACAAAAAAAATTTTTCTTTATAATTGAGTCATCAAAATTTATATTGGATGAAATTTTGTTATTTTTATAATAAGGTTCACTTATTAATAAATACTTAAATATAATGCATTTTAATTCAAAATTGCCTTTTAATATAATTTATTTATATGGTTAGATTACATTTTTAAATTTTTTTAAAGTTGAATTGTATTATATTTTTACAATTAAATTCAGTGTTGGTAAATGGAAGTAATTTCACTTTGTAATTGGATATGAACAAATGTCAATCTTTTAATTGTTATTATTTCTTAAAAACACACTTTTTGGTTTTGACAATGAAATTTAATTAATGAAATTTTTATGTTTTGAATTTGGTAAAATAGAAATCATTTTTGAATTCAAAATATCATATTTAACTTATGCGGAATTTTTGTACTTTTCTGAAAACATTCAATTTTAGATGAGTAGTGAAAACTCTACATTGTAGTTAAAAACCCAAGTTTTTCATTAAAATGAAATTTTACCGCTTCTGTTTTCTGAATATAAAAAATCCAACATAAATGGTTGTCATCAATAAGTAAAATGCAGTTCAATAAGATGAAAATAGGTTTTGGTGAATAGTAACATTTGAATTTTATTTACTGCAGTTAAAGGTAAATAGGGTAATTCAAGTTACAAATAATATTATAATAATATAAAATTACTATAAAACTTGTCCTAAAATTATTGGATGAGTCATAGCTGACCAATAAAATCCTTGGGGTATAATGTTTGGCCTTTGAAATCTATTTGGGTTAGATAATGACATTAATAACTTTTTATTTTAAGTAAAAATAAAAAAATCATAAACAACATTGTTTTGGTAAAACAATATTAACGTGGGGTTACAAAAATGATAA
This sequence comes from Viscum album, assembly GCA_963277665.1. Taxonomy (NCBI): domain Eukaryota; kingdom Viridiplantae; phylum Streptophyta; class Magnoliopsida; order Santalales; family Viscaceae; genus Viscum; species Viscum album. The sequence goes on from OY728150.1 coordinate 1,631,575,680, forward strand.
CTTTTACTTTAAATATTCATTAAAAATATAAAAATATTTCCAAAATCATGATATATTATTTATAATACATAGAATAAAAATAAATTTATTTATTTATGACACAATGATGATGTTTTGATTGCCTCATTAAGGAACAATTTAAATAAATGGCATTATAAATGTCAAAATAAATTTATTTTGAACATTTTTATGCAATACATGAATTTTATAGATTATTATGATTTTTTATATGTGAATTAATGATGTCTCTTCTAAATAATCATGTTGGTTTGGATTTTTTAAAATGTCATGATATGAATAGTATAAAAATTGACATTACTTCATTTTTAAATCAATTTATATTTTATTAAATCATATAATAATACCAAAAATCTAAGATTATACCAAATTACATAGATATGTTTGGTAATGCCATTAATGAACCATTTTGTTTTCAATTGGTGTTTTATACTAAATATATTAACAATATAGTATGTATATAAAAGAAGACATGATAAAAGATAAATAAGTTAACAAAGGGTTAAATTAAGAAGATAAAGATTAAAAAAAAATCCAAGACCTATAAAATTATTATTGGATGATTTTTTTTCAAATAATAGTGTTCTTAACTTCTAATTTTTGGAGTTTGGACCTGTTGAAATCGAAATTCGGTTTATAATAAAATAACATTTGAAAGCATTCCTAAAGAGCCCCCCATAAAAGGACATCACCTATGACCCATTACTCACACATATTTAGACCCCTTGGATTATCCAACCTATACCCAAATAATCTTATAACATCCCTCTCTTCCTTCTTTAAGCCTTACCATTGGTATAAGGCACTTCAAAGAATCCTTTTGGTCTAAACCAAAGGGAGTTACTTGATTTAAAGGTAACGTCTACCCTCGTGTTCTCTTATTTTATTTTACATCTTCACTCCCTATGTAATTTTTATTATTATTTTACATAAAAAACTAGTATCTTCAATATAATAGTTTATTTTAATGATACAGATTCTAACTACACTTATACACACCTCCACCGAGTGGGTAAAGAATATACTATTTCTTTAGATGGCAAACCACTACCTCACGAAACAAGGATTGTTCGATTATCTCCTACTATATATCATGGGGGCCATTATGATGGAATATTATTTCTATGTGATATATATTATATTTATATTGTTTATATGATTCTTTATTTTTCATTTATAAAATACCTTTATGGTTTCCATAATGTGTAAATACGATAATTTAATTTGAAGTAGTGCTGACTACCACCCCCTCAAAGTGATATGACTCATTCATTCCGTACATGGAACATATAAAGGATAGAGTTAATGAAATAATATTTGATATTATATGGGTTTTATAATATACCTATTTATTTTTATTCATTCATTCCATTAAATATAGTATAGAAATGGGAGTAGCATTCATGAGTACGTACGGCTTACCGTATCCATGTACAGTTTATTTCATTTCTTATATCCATTTGTTATGTTCTATAATAAATTATTATATATAATGGAAATGTAAAATATATGTGATATATAAATCATGAATATCATTCTTGAGATAATGAAATTTTTCCACAAGGATAACTTGTAATTATAATATGTTCATTTTTGACTAAATTACCAAATATTTATAAAACAAACATTATTAACATAAATTCGTTTTTAATGTTTATAATGTGGTAATAAGTTATATAAAATGAATAATAAATTTTAAAAATGTTCTGAAGTAGGTTGAAATTAAAATTAGATTATTATTTAGTAAATTAAAGAACAAACAAGTCAAGTCGAACATAAGGTATGGGACTTTGTCTCATTCTCCTTTTATTGAGGCATGTTTTGATAATATATACCACATTCTTGTAGTCGGTGAATAACAAAACACTTTAACTTTTAATTTCATTGAAATAAAATCTTTTTCAATGAATAATTTTACAAAATGAAAAAAATTAAGGTTTTTAATGTATGTGGCGACTATGACCTCTCTACCAGTGTAATAATTATTTGGCTTCCTCTATAAGCCTTAATGTTTTTTAAAATGAAAATGAAACCTCTTATTCTATTTTTGGGTGTTTTGGTATTGAAAATTATTTTTTAAATGGATTTCTTATTTCATAATCTTGAAGTTATTTCTTGTGATTTCAATTGAAATTTTATTAGTGAAATTTTTATATTTTCAATATTTTTCTGTGTTATGATTTTATAATGGTACATGGACATTTGACAGACAGTAACATAATAAAACAAATGACAGTTGGGGATGTGATAAACGAGGATGGGTGGTTATGTTATAACATCCAATTAATTATGTATGGATGTCAGCCGTATGAATATTCCATTTAGTGATATGTGTCGTATTCGACCGTACGGCTATTCCATTTAAGTATGTTTATGTCGCAAGTTACCTTTATATGATATATGTGCATTCTACTGGATTTATTGTAATATTTTTCTTAAAAAAGTTTAAGCAATGATCTTGTATTTAGTGAAGAGTATTTATTAATTCATAATGGTGAAAAGTATTACTTATGATAATGTATTCATGGTTTACTTGTTGTTTTAAAAAACAAACAATTTTCCATCTTTTTGTTTCCCATACTGAGCTTTTTATGCTCATCCCAAATTTTTTAATGTTTTTTACAGGTCTTAATGATGAATAGAGTCAAGGATGGGATCATGGAAATATCATGCATTCTAAAGACATGTAACTTGACATGACTCTTTTTTTCAGGAGTTTTTATTTTATAAAAAAATGGATACTGAGTATAAGTCTATAATTTGTAATATTTGAGATGTAATGTAATAGTTGTGGCCTAATTCTCTAATACTCTAAACCTGAAAGGATCCTCAATGTTAAGTATTAACGTAATTAATTATTTTGTAATGTTTAAGGATGGGGCCTTATTGCTAGTATCAGAGGTTGGTTTGGATTACTTTTAGAGGTAGGATATTGTTAAATTTATATCCATAAATTAATTTATGTTAATATTGGAATGATATAGCATATAAATATGACCATTTTTCTCCAACTAAGATATTTATATGTTCAGAATTGTTTTCAAAAGAGGAAACATGGAAGTTGTGATGGGATGAAATACAGAGGAGAATAACCTTCCAAATCAACATCCTAAGAAGGTCAGAATCAGAACAGAACAATTTATTATAGTCACAAATCAGTTGACTCAAGCAATAAATGGTGGTGGAATACATGGATGAGACCAACCAGACTAACCCCCGCGGAACCTGTCTATAGTTGATCATTTAACAAGGCAACGTCCCCCATCATTCAGAGGATCGTCAGGCCATGTTCTAGATGATGGTTGGATTAAATCACCAGAGAATATTTTTTATGTCTTGGGGTCTGCATAACATCAAAATGTTAGTCTCACTATTTACCATTTTGAAGGATAATATAAACATTCATTATCGATGGTTAAACGTATTTGGGATATTGAAGAGATTGAGGCTCTTGGTTGGGAAGAATTCAATGTAATTTTTTTTTGAGAAATCTTATCTTAAGGCAGGTTGACATAAGATGGTAAAACAATTCTTTGAATTGAGGCAGGAGGATGACTCGGTGGATTCGTACAAAGAAAAGTTCACTCAATTGGCATGGTATGCTCCATATTTCATCTGATTTATTTTTAATAAGATAAATCGATTCTAATCAGGACTTAAGCCTTGATATCGAAGATAATTAGCCTCTCGTAAATTCAAAATCTAAGAGAATATTTTTAGATGTACTGAGAAGGTAGAAACAAATTTTTCTGAGGATTAGGTGTTCTAAGAGAGAATGCAAAAGAAGTGGTCCAGTTGGTATCCAAAGGTAATTAATTCATCAAAGAATCCTGGAGGTACGAAAATTAAATATACATATTTTTATAAGTGTGGTAAAAAGCATCCTGGAGAATGTTTATCGATGTCTGGAAAGTGATTCTAGTGTAGTAAGCTGGGTCATAATGCTCGTAACAATAATGAAAATAATCAAGAAGGAAATGAAAATCCAATGGTAATATGTTTTAAGTTTAATGAAATGGGTCATTATGAAAATGAGTGTCCAACAAAGAACTCAACTAAGGGAAAGAAGTCGAATTACAAGAACAAAGGGGTGGTGAAATACTTTGAAACTACTTCAGCAGATGTTGGGACATTGAATTATAAAGTATCAGGTACACTATTTGTTTATTCAGATTATTCTAATGTGTTTTTTAATTTAGGGTATACACATTTTTTCATTTCTGAAATATTTTCTAGTATATTTTGGAATTCCATATCAAGATATTAATCCTGAAATTATGGTAAAAAAACCCCGAGAGGAAATAGTGGGACAAAAATAAATTGTAAGAACCTTCACATCATGGTGTGTGAAAAGAATCTACTTGAAAACCTTATTTTTTCATCTATTATACTTTGTTGTTATTTTTGGTATGGATTGGAATTCCATTTATCATGTTATGATTGACTACAGAGCTAAATAGGTTTCTTTTATGTTATAATATTAGTTTGTTACAAACATGATCCCTTACATTTGATAACATATAATGAAACAGAGAAAATAATAAAAGATATAAATGAATGTTACCATGCACATATTGTTGAAAACAAAGGACATATTTAGATTAATGATATTTCAGTTGTAAATGAGTTACTTGATGTTTTTCATGATGACTTTCCTGTTATAATACCCGATTGAAAAGTTGAATTTACTATTTAATTTGTTCCTGATGCTAATAAAATTTCAAAACCACCTTATAAAATGGCTCAAATTGAACTTTTAGAGTTACAGAAGCAATTGAAAGAGTTATAAAATAAAGGTTTCATTTGACCTAGAACATCACCATGGGGTACCCTTGTCTTGTTTGTTAAAAAGAAAGATGGTTCAATGAGACTTTTCATTGATTATACTGTTGGAACCCTAGTCATATTTGAATGAATTAGAGTATAGTTCGTGTTTGTTGTCAATCCTTAGAGGAATTTCAGAATGTGGGCTCGGAAAGTGCTCATGTAGTTCAATAATATTATAGTATTGGAAAAGAGACTTTTGCGCCGGGTACTTGAATTAGAGGAAACTTTTAAGCCATATGTTTTTCAAGATCAGAACATGGAAAAATGGAAAAGGGATAAGGGCCGCATAGGTTTTGGGCTAGTTGCGCAACTGACTTGCACGCTGAGAAAGGACTTGCGCGCCAATGCCTAGGAGGATGGAAAGTTGTGCGCCTGTTGTTCTTCGAGATAAAAACATCAAGTATTGGTGTGGTCATACAAGTGAGTACTACATCAGAGGCTAGGACAATTAGAGTTGTTCACTGGGACTTGCACGATGTGAGGACACTTGCGCACCACCACGTAGGGGGTACAGTTTGCCTATAAATAGAGGACCAACCCTCCTCATTTGTAATGAAGTTCAAGACTTAGAGAATTTTCAAGATCTCTTCACATAAGTGTTTGAGTCGTGCAAGTGGTAGTTGGGTCGCGCATGTAGAGTCTGCACACCGGTTGTTGGCTGCACATCCAAGGTGGTTTGGGAGTTAAAGATGCAGAGTCGTGAAAGTTTGGAGTTGAAGGAGGAAGTGTCGCGCAAGTGGGTTGGGGTCACATGCATGCCGAATTTGTGCCATACAAGTGACTTGTGTTCCAAGATTGAGACTTGTACGCCAGGCATGGAGAAGTGCGCCAGGTGAGGTTGATGTATTCCGGTCTTTTTGGAGCTGCACGAAAGCTGGAAGATTTCCCGATACCTTCGGAGCAATGTGAGATTTGTCTATGAGTGAAATTTGAACTTCAACAGAGCATCTACATACAACAGAGGATGATTTATTTTGCAACGATGAGGAGAACTTCACGTCTAAAAACTAAGTGGGACTTCACCAAAGGTAGTGAGCCAAGGGGAGTCAATAGGATTGACCTGAGGGACGCAATGAGCTATCCCTGAACCATTTTGTAAAGGCAGTGAGCCTGGGACAGAGTGACTATTCCCGAACCTTTGTAATCCACAGTTAGTGAAGTTTAGTGGAATTTGATACGACCAGCAACCTGTCAGCATATTTTCCTTGGACGTAGCCCTTAGTGGTGAACCGAGTAAAAAGTGTTGTGTCATCTCTCTGCATGTGAATTTTTTCTTTCTGTTCAAATCCATCATATAGGTTTAACAATTTCCTACCAACATGGGAACAAGATCCATCAATTTAAAAGAAAAAGTTGACACCCTGATTCACCCCTACCCTCTCATGGTGTCTCAGGGTCCTACAAGTGATATCATAGGGTTAAGGTTGCTGGTGTTGAATTTGTCTTTTTTTGTAATGGAGAATGCAGTCAATGTCAGGGGAGTCCCTCTCTTCGATGGAAGTAATTTCTAGATTTGGAAGAATAGAATGAGATCTCATCTAATATCCCATTGAATGGTAGTTTTGTTTTCCACTATACAAGGTATTAATGTTTCTGATCTAACAGGGCTGGCTATGACTGATACAGAAAAAAAATTCTTGATGCAGTTGCTAAAGCATAGAATCCTCTCACCGCAGCACTTTCAGATCAGAGTTTTCTAAAAGTGACGAGTTTCACCTCAGCAATGTCTATGTGGTATAAACATTAAAACATTTAGGATGGTGATATAAAAGTAAAGGAGGCAAAACTACCAGTGCTACACAATAGGTTCGATGATCTGAAGATGTATCCTGATGAGAATGCAAAGTCCTTCTTCAATAGAATTACTGAAGTGGTTGGAGAAATTCGAGGCCTAAGGGAAGAAATCAGAGACATTGATATTGTGAAGAAAATACTGAGAAGGATACTACCCCTGTACAATGAAAAAGTGTCAGCCCTTGAGGAAAGAGATCTTTCCAAACATTCTTTGGACGATCCGTTGAGCATCTTGGTGGTATATGAAATGAGAGTCAAACTAGAAGATGCTACTACATGAGTAAGCAAGGAAATGTCATTCAAATCCATGTAGAACTGAAAATATCAAAATATAGTAGTGGTGAAGATGATGAGGAAAAAGAAATTCTCTCTCTCATTTCCAAGAAGTTCCATAAGGGAAAAGGAAAATTCGACGAGAAGTAACCTCTAGCATGCTTTCGTTGTGGCAAAGTCAGGCACATTGCTCCTCAGTTCTTAAGAAAGATCAATGATGATGATAGCGATGTTGAAAACATTGAGAAGCCCCAAAAAAGGATTTTTCAAGAAAGGATAATTGAAATATAGAAAACAATTTCTTGAAGAAGAGTTTTTTATGTGAAGAAGAAGAAGATGATAATGAATTATGTGATGAAGAAGAACCGAAATTTAAAAATGGGAAACAAGCTTCCACGATGGCCACTATTGAAAAATATGAAGACACTGGTGGTAAAAATCAGTTAGAAACTAGTAAATATCCCGATTTGCAAATTACAGATGCTATTAACAAGATTAAAATTAAATTTAAGAGTTGTAATAAGTGGAAATCAATGGAGGAAGAATTACCTGAATATATTGATCAACTTGATGCTGAAATTGAATGACTGGAAGAATTTGTGAAAGTACAGTCTGAAAGTCATGAAATCAATGATGATGTATTAGATATAAAGATGAGAATTGAAGATCAGGAAAAGGTCCTCAATGACCTCACCTCCAGACTAGAAGAAAAATCCAAGACTATTGTGGTTCTTGAGGAGGATGTTGTTACTCTTAGGAGTAAACTTGAGACTGAATCATTTTCAAATGAATCAAGGAAGAAAATACAGTTTGGAAGATTCTTAGATGCAGAATTACTCGAAATATCCAAGAGTGGTTCAGATGGGGTAAGAAAAATTGTGAGTGATCAAAGACCTGATTTCATGGGAAAGAGTGGAATTGGCGGTGAAGCTGAGACATCAACTGCTGTAAGTAAAGAGTGCCAAAATAATGACAGGATGAAAGTTGGACATGTTGAAACATTACCTGAAGTGCTGAAAAAGAAAACTTCAATCCAAACTGAAAAGAGAACGTAAAATTACCCTCAAACATTCAAAAATGACAGGAAGTCCAACTATTCTCCCAAGGAAGAAAGTATGAGGAGAAATTCATGTGTGAAGAAATTTCCTCTCATGAAGTGTCACTTCTATGGCAATCTGATCCATACCATGTCATATTTCCAAGAGACAAGGAGGTATCATAATTGGAAAGTTCTAGGACATCAGCAAAAGAGACTAACTTCTTATCCTCCATCTTATAGAAGAAATAGTTTCTATGTATACTATTTTCATTGCTCTAACTTTGGTCATAAGGCTATTAATTATAGGTAGAGAAGGGACATGGAAACCTCATACTAGAATTAATGACGAGTCAGATCTCATTGACAATATAGTGTTTCTCTTTCAAACAGGTTTTCTCCTCTCGAAGAAGACTTCACCTATAAATATCCAATGTACACAGATGTGATAATTGAAAGGCCACCAGTTCTCTATACTCATTCCAATGTCTCATGGAAAGAAAGGAAGAAAATTGAGAAATCCAACCTTGCAGAGGTAGCCCTCGAAGCTACAAAAAGCAATCGTACTTGGATTCTGGATAGCAGTTGTTCATCCCATATGACAGGTAATGCTGTCCTATTGACAGATATAAAAAGGAAGGTTGATGGAATGGTTCAATTTGGTAATGATGGAGCTCTGAAAATAAAAGGCAGTGGAAGTACTGAATTTGCAAATGGAGAGCTAAATGAGACTGAAGTCCTTTACGTTGATGGACTAAGTCATAATCTACTCAGCGTAAGTCAACTCTCTGACCCAGGACTTATTGTTACTTTTAATCAGAAATGATGCAATATCAAGGGAAATATAGGAATTTCACTTATGAGATGATGCAATACAGAAGGCAACCTCTACCAGGTTTATAGTAAAGAAAATATTTTCTACATTAATTCTGAAGAAGAAATCAATTTTTGGAATAGGAGACTGGGTCACATCAATCAAAAATACATGGAGAAAATATCAAAATTGAGGATTTTCATGGAAATTCTTAACCTGAACTGTGATTGTGAAAAAACTTATGATGCTTGCTTTCGTGGAAAGCTGGTCTGCAGTTCATATTGTCCAAATAAGAAAAGGGCCTCTCATCTTCTTGATCTAATTCATACAGTAGAATGGCATGTGTTCTGGTCATTCACAAGAAACGAAAAGTGCTTGACTGCATGAAAACATATCAGCGAATCACCGAGAATGATACTGGATGAACAATCAAAGTTTTTCAATCTGATAATGGAGGGGAATACACGTATATTTTTTTTGATAATTACCTTTAAAAACATGGAATATAGCATGAGGTAGCTACTGTGAGAAATCCACAACAAAACTAGTTGGTGAGCGCCGGAATTGACAGGTCTACAACATGGCCATGACTATGCTGATTGGGAGTGGTATCTCTCGCAATTAATGGAAGGAATCTCTTGAAGCTGCAGTGCACATTCATAATCGAATAGGGAATTATATGGGAGAAATGAAGTCACCATATGAATTTTGGCATGGAAAGAAGCCTTAATTGAAATAATTTTGTGTTTTCGGAAGTAAATGTTTCATTCGGAATAAAGAAGGAAATCAAGGGAAGTTTCGTGACAATACTGATGAAGGAATTTTTCTTGGATATCCAATGATCATCAAATACTAAAAGTGTTTCAACAAGAGATTAGGAAGGATTGTGGTAAGCAGTGATTTTAAGATAACTGAAGAGAAAAACACAAATGCTTCATGAATGTCATATGATGATGTGATAGAAAGTGAGGAAGAAAGTGAACGTGGAGAAAATACAAATAAAGAAATAGGGGAAGCTGTACAAAACACTTAGCAGTCACATCACGATGTTGACTCAGAAGAAGAATCTGAAGAAGAAACTACAGGTGGAGAGAATGAAATTGAACCACAAGGAAGAAATCATAGATTTTAGATTGATCCATCTAACATAATTGGGGATAGAAGTGCACCCACTCAAACAAGGAGGACAAAGAATAACACACAATCTTCATTTCTTTCAGTTGTAAAGCCATCCTCATTCGAAGAAGCTACAAAGGACGAATCTTGGATAAAAGCCATGAATGAAGAGCTAGACCATATTGACAAGAATCATACATGGGATCTTGTCCAGAGACCCGAGGGTGATAATGTGATTGGTAAAAAATGGATCTTCAAGAACAAGTTTGATGAGCATGGAAGTGTTATTAGAAATAAGGCTCGACTGGTATGTAAGGGATATTCCCATATTGATGGTGTTGATGTTGAAGAAACCTTTTCTCCAGTGGCTAGACTTAAGTCAATCAGACTTTTCCTTGACATGGAACTCCAAAGAGGATATGAAGTATATGAAATGGATGTCAAGACACCATTCATAAATGGTGTACTCGAAGAAGAAGTCTGTATTGAACAAGCAGTGGGTTTTGTTCTTGGTACTGATGAGACAAAGGTCTGCAAACTGAAGAAAGCCCTATATGGTTTGAAGAAGGCACCACGAGCATGGTATTCCCACCTAGACTCGTATCTCAAATAGATGGAGTTCAAAAGAGGAAGAGTAGATCACAATCTATATGTGAATAATTCTCCAAAAGATTAATTCATGGTTCTAGTCTATGTTGATGATATCATATTTGGTGGTAGCAGGGAGAAATCAGTGGATGGATTTTCCAATCACATGAAATCAGAATTTTAAATGTCTATGATTGGGGAGATCAGATATTTCTTGGGGATACATGTGATTCAAAAGAAGCATTACACTTTCATTTCTCAGGAAAAGTATGCAAGAGAGCTGTTGAAGAAGTTTAATATGAAAGACTCCAAACCAATGTCAACATTGATTTCAGTTGGAACTAAACATGAAAATCATGAGGATGGGACCTCTGTAGATACCACCATGTATAGGAGGATCATTGGGAGCCTACTGTACCTGACAGCAACACAACCAGATATTGTCTTTTCCACATGTCTTGTTGCCCGCTTTAAGAGTAATCCAAAGGAGGAACATATGACAGTAGAAAAAATAATCATGAGGTACATTCAAGGTACACATAACTTTGGGTTATTTTTTGCTGCAGGCATGGACATTGAATTATCAGTGTTTGATGATGCAGACTGGGATGGTGATGTGGTAGTTAGAAAGTACACTAGTGGTGGGGCCTTCTTTATTGGGAAGAAATGTGTTGGCTGGTTGAGCAAGAAACAAGAAAGTACTTCTCTTAGTACTGATGAAGCTGAATATATGTCTACCACAAAGGCATGGACTCAACTGCTATGGATGAAGCAACAACTTACAGATATTGGTGATGAGGTGAATCAACCAATGGCAATTTACTATGATAACAAGAGTGCAATTGATCTCACGAAGAATCATGTTCAACATTCTTGTAAAAAACATATTGAAATCAGGTATCACTTTATCAAAGAAAAAGTTGAGCATGGGGTGATTAGAATGGATCATGTGGGAAATGATGAGGAAGTGGCTAATATCCTGACCAATCCACTATCAGCAGCTGTGTTTGAGAAGAATCTGTTGAACCTTGGTGTTCATCCACCTCCCAGTGAATAAGGAGGTTACACAATTCCCCTCGCCACATTTATGATAACTTTTTTTATCTGTTTATGGATGTGATGAAGGTTTGTGGGGGAGATACTATCCAAGGAGAGTATAGTTTGAGATGAACAATGAATACATTACCGGTCTTTGGGTTTCTTGTCAATGGGGGAGAAAAGAATAAATTCATGCATGTTTAGACATGTAATGCTTCGGTGATGAGATGGATGAGAAGGAATACATTGGTCATGTAATGCTTCTTGCGCGTCATTGAGAATTCCAAAACACGGGAACCCAATTCAATCTTTATCTCTCTTTTTCTACACTGATCATTTCTCCCGTAGACTTAGAGTGTTGGCTGATTTGATTCCTTCATTTTTGGTTTACATGTGGATGGGGATCTATTGAATTTATTTTCTAATTGCCAACAAACCTAAAGGGGGAGATTGTTGGAACCATGGTCATCTTTGCATGAATTGGAGTATAGTTTTTGTTTGTTGTCAATCATTAGAGGAAGTTCATAATGTGTGCCAACAAAGTGCTCATACAGGTCAAGTATATTATAGTATTGAAGGTGGCACCATTTTCCATTGTTTGCCAAATTTTTGGGCTTGAAAATCAACTAATGGAAAAAAGTGTTTTTGGAGAAGTGACTTGTTCACCGGGTACCTAAAGGATAGGAAACTTGCGCGCCATATGTTTTTCAAGATCAGAACATGGAAAAATGTAAAAGGGATAAGGGTCACACATGTTTTGGGCTGGTCGCGCAAGTGACTTGCATGCCGAGAAAGGACTTGCGCACCAATGCCTAGGAGGCGGGGAAGTTGCGCGCCAATTGTTCTACGAGATCAGAGAGTCAACATATGGAAAAGGAAAGAGGGTCACAGAAGTATTGGTGTGGTCACCCAAGTGAGTTGCATGATAGAGGCTAGGGAGGATGGACCTGCGCGTTGGGACTTGCGTGCTGTGAGGACACTTATGCGCCACTGCGCAGGGGGTCCAGTTTGCCTATAAATAGAGGACCACACCTTTTAATTTGTAATGAAGTTCAAGACTTATAGATTTTTCGAGCTATCTTCGCGTATGTGGTTGATCTGCGCAAGTGGTAGTTGGGCTGCGCAAGTAGAGGCTGCGCACCGGTTGTTGGTTGCACATCTATGGTGGTTTGGGAGTTAAAGGTGCAGAGTCACACAAGTTTGGAGTTGAATGAGGTAGTGTTGTGAAAGTGTGTTGGTGTAACCTACATGCTGAATTTGTTCCACCCAAGTGACTTGCACGCTGGGATTGAAACTTGCGCACTGGGCTTGGAGAAGCGCGCCAGGTGAGGTTGAAGTGTGCCAGTCTTTTTGGAGCTGCATGGAAGATGGAAGATTGCCTGATATCTTCGGTTAAAAGTGAGATTACTCTATGAGTGAATGTTGGACTTCAACAGAGAAACTATATACAACATAGGATGCATTCTTTTGCAACGATGACGAGACCTTCATGTCTATAAACTTAGTGGGACTTCACCAAAGGCAGCGAACCAGGTGGAGTCAACAGAAGTGGCTCAAGGGATGCAGTGAGCTATCCCTTAACCTTTTGTAAAGGCAGTGTGCCTGGGACAAAGTGACTGTGCACGAACCATTGTAATCCACAGATAGTGAAGTTTAGTGGAATTTGGTATGACTGACAAACTGTTGGTGTATACTCCTTGGACATAGGCCTTAGTGGTGAACCATGTAAAAATTGATGTGTCATATCTCTGCATGTGAATGTTTTTTTCTGTTCATATCCATAATACATGTTTAACAAGTTCCTACCAACTTGGGAACAAGATCCATCACTTTAAAAGAAAAAGTTGGCACCCTGATTCACCCCTCCCCTCTCAGGGAGTCCCGGGGTCCTACAAATAATTCATTGAATAGTATCACTATTAAATTCAAGCATCATTTGCCTCTTATTGATGATTTGTTTGGTCAGCTCGAGGGAGCTTGGTATTTTTTGAAGTTTGACTTGAGGTCGGGATATCATTAGTTGCATGTAATGGAAGTAGACATTCTGAAGACTGCATTTAGTACAGGATATGTCCATTATGAATATATAGTTATTCCTTTTGGGTAATCCAATGCACCTACTATATTCATGGATCCTATGAATAGAATATTCCATGAGTTCCTGGATCAGTTTGTGGTTGTGTTTATTGATGATATTTGGTTTATTCCAAATTAAAGAGGAACATGATAGTCATTTATGTGTGTCTTACAAATGTTAAAAGAAAATAAACTGTATGGTATATACAAAAAGTGAGAGTTTTGGTTACAAAACATTTCATTCCGTTTTCACATTATTTCAAAAAATTGAAAAACTATTGATAGTGCTATAAGAAATGTTGTTGAAGAATGGCCCAGACCTACCAATATCACAAAGATTCATAGTTTTTTGGATTAGTGTGTTATAACTAGAGGATTTGTTGAAAATGTTTCATGACTACCCAGACCACTGACTAGGTTAACTCAAATTTTTTTATGTTTGTCTATAAAAAACAATGTGATGATTATTTTCAGGATTTAAAAATAAGATTAGGGAATGCTCTAGTTTTGGCACTGCATTCCAAAAATGGTAAGTTTTCTATTTACAGTGATGCTTCGTTGAAAGGCCAGGGTTGTTTCCTAATGAATAATGATTAGGTAATTGCTTATACATCACGCCAGATTAAAAATCATGAGTTTAATTTCCCTACACAAGATTTGGAATTAGTTTCTTTTGTTTTTATTTAAAAATTTGGAGGCATCATCTGTTGGGAAAAAAATTTGAAATATATAATAACCATAAATGACTAAAAGATATATCAACAGAAAATAATTTAGCATTAGACAGATGATATGGATGGTATTAATGAAGCATTATGATTACACGATCCATTACCATCCAGTAATGGAAAAAATGTGGCTGATGATTTGTGTTGGAAAAGTAATTCTACATTAACTATGTTATGTTTGGAACAAGATACATTGATTAAAAATTTGATAAAAATTGTCATCGATGTTTATGGTGCAAGAAATTCTTCTATTTTATTTCAGGTGTCAGTGAAATCATCTTTATGAAATAGAATTAGGCATGAACAGAAGAAATATAGTGAGTTGCGTAAAATGGTAGGGTTGGTTCAAAAGGGTATGTTCCCAGATTCTAACATAGAAAATTATTGTTTTTTATTATTGGGAATATATTATGTGTACCTTATAATTTATATCCGAAGAATTATTTTTTACGTGAAGCTCATAGTTCTCTATTTTCAGTTCATCGCGGTAGTACTATGATGTACAAAGATCTTCGAGAGTATTACTGGTCGGATGGAATAAAAATTGATATTTTTGACATTACTGTGAGTTGATTGACTTGTAAATAGGTTAAAGTAGGGTGACAGTTAAAAAAAGGGTTTTTTCAACCTTTACCAGTGCTATAGTGGAAATGGGAAACCGTGTCTATTGATTTTGTCATGATATTTTTAAAGACATCACGATGTAATAATCTAATCTAGGATATTTTTGATTGATTGACTAAATCTTCTCATTTCCTTGCTATTCGAGATACTTTCTCTCCAGATCAGCTTTCTCGATTGTATGTTAAATAGATAGTCATGTTTCATGGTGTTACCCTCTATATTATTTCTGATCATGATCCCAGTATTACATCTATCTTTTGGAAAGGCCTTCAGAAGTTATTGGGTACTAAATTAAATTTCCGTACAACTTTTCATCCACTATAAGATGGGTAGTCAGAATGAAAAATTCAGACATTAGAAGATTTTTAAAGTGCTTGTTCAATGGATTACTAGGGAAGTTGGGACCAACATCTTTCTTTGGTTGAATTTTCTTACAATAACAGTTTTCATTCTAGTATGCAGATTTCTCTGTTTGAGCCATTATATAGAATGCGGTGTGGAACTCATGATTTTTGGGACAAAGTAGGTGAAATGATGTTGATGAGACCAGAATTGGTAGAAGATATAACAAAAAATGTTCCATTGATTCATAGGCACATGAGAACAACATAGAGCAGGTAGAAAATTTAGGTAGGTAATCGAAGGAAGGATCTTTCTTTTGAGGAATGTGATCATGTCTTCCTCAAAATTTCTCCATGGAAAAGTGTGATGTGTTTTGGTAAGAAGGTAATGCTGAGTTTGAGGTTTATTAGACCCTATAAAATCCTAGAAAAGTTGGATTAGTTTCATACATAATGGATTTACCTCAATGTTTATCCCAATTACACAATGTTTTTTATTTTTCATTGTTGAGAATGTATATTCCGGATCTATCACATGTTTTGAGTCCATAGGTATTTCAGTTAGAAAAGAATATCTCTTGTGGGGAACAACCAGTCCAAATTTTTGACCGAAGAGAGAATGTTTTGTGGAATTAATTAACTTTTCAGGTAAATGATTTGTGGATAATCAATATGGTTGAAGAGGAAACTTGGGAATATGAAAATTCTATGAGGGATAAATACCACCACTTATTTGATGTGTGAATAGAATTGTGGGGACTTAGTTCTCAAAAGGGGGGAATCATGTAACATCCTAGTTAAATAAAGAATATGATATTTTAAAATTTATTAATATTTTTTATTAAATATTAATTTTACATTAAAGAGGATGCTATGTTTTATGGTGTACCTAACACTCAACAATGGTTTTCTCCGAAAATCTCATGTTTCACATAAGGCTGAGTGATACTTAAAAAATAATAAAAATAATAATAATTTGAATTGTTGTTAACACATAGTCGTTGTATTAGCGAGAATGAACAAAACTAACTACAATATGATTATAACTGTTTGTTAAATGTTTTTACATTTATCCAATAAAATTTAGAGGCTTGAAATGTGGACGAATCTAATTTTATGCATAAATACTCTAATATTCTTTAAAAGGTCGATTTACTGCCTTTTGATAGATAACACTTTTTAAATTTTGTATTTCTCACTTTTATATGTTCTATTTAACAAAATAAAATTCTCTTTTCGAATCATGTAATCAAAAATTAATTTGGATTAAATTTTGATATTTTTCTGATAATGTTCATTTTTAATGAATAGTTAAAAATCCATGATTTTAAATTAAAACGGCCTTTTCATATAATTTATTTATATGGTTAAATTGTATTTTTAAATGGTTTTAAAGTTTAATTGTATTATATTTTTAAAATTTAATCCAATTTTGGTCATTGGATGTAATTTCACTTTGAAATTGGACATAAACAAATGTCAATCTTTTGATAGTTATTATTTATAAAAAACACAGTATTTGGTTTTGAAAATGGATATTAATTAATGAAATTTATATATTATTAATTTGGTAAAATAGACTTCATTTTTGATTTCTAAATATCAATTTTATCTTAGGCTGAATTTTTGTAATTCTTGTGAAAACATTCAATTTTTGATGAATAGTTAAAACACTCTATTGTAGTTAAAAACCGACGTTTTCATTTACATGAAATTTTACCTCTTCTGTGAATTGAATTTAAAAAATCCAACATACATGGTTTTCATAATTATGTAAATTGTGGTTCTATAAGATTAAAATAAATTTTGGTGAATAGTAAATTTTGACTTTTCATTACAGCAGTTGAAGGTAAATAGTGTAATTCAAGGTAAAAATAATATTATAATAATAAAAAAATACATTAACACTTGTATTAAACTTATTGGATGAGTCATGGATTACAAATATAATCCATGGGTATAAATTTTGTAATTTAAAATCCATTTGGGTATGATAATAACATTTATAACTATTTATTTAAAGTAAAAATATAAATATCATAACCACGTATTGTTTTTGTAAAACAATTTAAATGTGGGTTTATATGATTAATATCATTTACTATAAAATTTATTAGAATTATGAAAATATTTACTAAATCATGGTAATTTATTCATAATTTTTAGACATCAAATAAATTTATTTATTTATGACAAAATGATGATGTAATGATTACCTGATTAATGAACGATTTAAATAAATGATATTATAAATTTTAAAAAAAATTATTATGATCCTTTTTATGAAATCCAAAAAACTTATAGATTATTATTAATGGTTATATTTTAATTAATGAAGGTTTTTCAAAAGAATCAAGTTGTTTTGGATTTTTTAAAAGTCATGATATGAATACTATAAAAATTGAGTTAAATGAGTTTTTAAATCAATTAATATTTTATTAATTTAAATAATAATCCAAACAAATAAGATTCGGCCAAATTACTTACATAATGTTGACAATACCATTAATTAACCAGTTGTGGTTCGATTCAAATTTTATAATAAATCTATTAACCATATTGTATTAATATAAAAGTAGTCATGTTAAAAGATAAATAATTTAACAAAGGGTTAAATAAAGAATATAAGGGTTAAAAAATATCCAAAACCTATCTAATTCTTATTGGATTATTTTATTTCTAATAATATCTATCTTATCTTTGAATTTACTGAGTTTGGGACCTTTTTAATTCTATATTTAATTTATAATAAAATAATATTTTCAAACATTCCAAAAGAGCCCCTCCCCCCTTATAAAAGTCAACCGCCTCTATCCCTTTACTAAAATATCTCAAGACTTCTTAGATCTATCATACACTTGACAAATATACTCCCAAAATCTCTCTCTTCATCCAAGAAGCCTGACCTTAGGTGTAAGGAACATCAAGTATGAATTTGTTTCAAACCAAAGGGAGTTACCCGATTTAATGGTAACGTCTTCCATCAAGTTCTCTTATTTTATTTTACATATTCACCCCCTATGAAATTATTATTACATTTTTAAATAACATCACCAGTATCCTAAATATTATAGGTTATTTTTATGAAAGGGATACAAACTACAATTACACACACCTCCATATAATGGGTAAAGAACATACTTTTTCCCTGGACGGTGAAGTACTGCCTCAAGAAACAATGATTGTTAGATTATGTTCTACTGCCTCTCATAGTGTCCATTATTATGGAAATATATTTATATGTGATATATATTTTATTTATACTATTTAAATTATTATTTATTTTTCATTTATGTCATTCCATTATGGTTTCCGTAATGGGTAAATACGATAATTTCATTTGAGGATGTGCCGACAACCGCCCCCTCAAAGTGATATGACCCGTCTATGCCATACGTGGAACAATAAAATGATGAAGTTAATGAAATTATATATGATATGATACTAGTATTAAAATATAAATATGAATCATTATGTTTTCATTCCATTAAATATTAAATAGAAATGAGAGTAGTGTTCATGCGTACATATGGCTTACCATCTCCATGAATGGTGCACTTCATTTCTTATCTACAAATGTTATGTACTATTATAAATACTTATATATACTGGATATATGTTATATATATGATATCTAAATAATGAATATCATTATGGAGATAATGAAATTTTCACCACATGTACAACTTGTAATTATAAGAAGTTAATTTTGGTCTCAAGTACCAAATATTGACAAAACGACCGTTATTAACATAAATGATTATAAAATGTTTATAACCTCGTAATAAGTGATATAAAAAGGAAAAATAAATTTGAAAAAGGTTCTGAATCAAGTAGAAATTATCTTTAGTTCATTATTGTAACAACTGGGTCCCAGTGACAGCACAGATACCCTGCCCTTAACATGGTCGTCGGGTCCAGGCCCACTAGGTACCACTAGTTGCATCGCAGTCACGTGGTCCCCACCATGGGGCCCACCCACGTGCCCGAATGGGTTATCTGAATAATAATTTTCCCTTTAGGACAACATATTTTCTTTCTAGTGTGCTTTTTCCTCACTCACACAGACCCTGGGAAACATCCTAGACGGTCAGTCATCCCAATAACTACTCCAGGCCTAGCACACTTAACTATAGAGTTTTAATCAGGTAGGCTCCCAATAAAGAAGGTTCACCTTGTTGAAATGAGTCTTATCATTTTTTCATTTAACCCTTTATCATTTTGGGGTGTTACAATCACCCCCGTTAGATCACAACGTCCTCATTGTGGTCCCTACATCTCAACCCAAGCAGTGCACCACACATAAGGATGGATACCACCTTTGATACCAAATGTAACAACTGGGTCTGAGTGATAGCACACACACACCGTATTTAACATGGTCGTCGGGTCCTGGCCTTTTAGGTACCATCAGTTGCCCCGCAGACAAGTGGTCCCCACCATGGGGCCAACCCACATGCCCAAACAGGTTATCTCACTAATGACTGTCTCCACAGGCCAACACATGTCATTTCCAGTGTGCTTTGTCCTCACTCACACACACCTTGGGAAACATCCCAGAAGGTCACCCATCCTGATCACTACTCCTAGCCAAGCACGTTTGACTGTGGAGTTCTAGTCGGGTAGGCTCCCAAAAATGAAGGTGCACCTTGTTGACATGAGTCATATAATTTAGCCATTTAACCCTTTATCATTTTGGGGTGTTACAATAATTATAGTTATTAAATAATGTATAAGTCTAGTCAGACATAAGGTAAGGGAATTCATCTTAATCTCCATTTATCAAAGAATATTTTGATAATATACACCACCTTATTCTACCCTATGTAAAAAAACGTATTCCTTTTACTTTCATTCAATGTGAATCTTTTTCTATGAATCATTTCACCATACAACAAAAAGGAATGTTTTATTAATGTATGTGGTGACAATGACCTCTCTACCACAGTAATCGTTATTTGGCTTCCTCTATAGGCCTTAATGTTTTTTTAAACTAATAATTAACACCTTATTCAGTTTTTGTATGTTTTGGTATTTAATACGGTTTGTGAAATATATTTATTATTTAAGTATCTTGAAATTATTTCTTATCATTGAAAATAAAATATTAATGAAATTTTTATATTTTCAATAATTTATGTGTTATGATTTTATAATGGTACATGGACATTTGACTGGTGGTTAAATAATAAACCAGACTACGGGTGGTGTTTTGATAAACCTGGATGGGTGGTTATGTTATGACATCTAATTCATGGGGTATAGAAGACAGCATTATGCCTATTCCATTTAGTTATATGTGTGGAATATGACAATATGCTTATTCCTTTTAAGTGTGTTTCTGTCCCATGTAACCTTTATATGTTATGGGTTCTTCTTATAGGTTTATGTAATATTTTGGTTACAAAAGGGTAATCAAGGATATTTTATTTGGTGAGGAGTATTTTCTACTCAAAAAAGGTGAAAATTATTAGTTCTGATAAAGTATTCTTGGTATAATTTGTGTTTTAAAAAACAAATAGTTTTCCTTCTTTGTGTATCACTTATTATTCTTTTTCTACTCAAACCAACATTTTGATTTTTTAAAGAACACAAATCTGAATAGGTTGAAGGATGTGATCAAGGAAAAATCATGTTGTCTAAAAACAAGGAAATAGACATGACTCATTTTTTCAGGAGTTTTCATTTTATAGACAAATGGATACGAAGTATAAGTGACAACTTTGTAATATTTTATATTTAATCAAATATTTATGGCTAATTATCTAAAACCCTAAACCTAAAAAGATCCCCAATGTAAATTATTAACATTATTCAATATTATGTAATGTTTTAGGATGTGGCCTTATAAGATTAGTGTGAAGAAATATTCAACCAATTAGAAATGTGTTCCAAAAATTCTATCTCATATATTTATAGATAAATTAATCTTTTTTACTTGGGATTAAAGCATTCATGTCAAAGAGAATTGGATTCCCTTGAAATGAAATGTTATGAAAAAAACATTTGATGTGTTGAGAAGGTAGAAATGGAGTTTCCATATGATAATTTATTCTATTAAAATAATTAAATTATAGTTCATGATGGTTAGTAATGTGGAGGAATCCACATAATAAATATTGGGGTAAGAAAATCATGTTTCTATTTTATGATATGTGTGGTAAAAAGAACCCTATAGAATGTATTTGAAATATTTGAAAGTGATTTTATATGGTATTTTGGGAAATTTGGATTGTAACTACAGATAAACATATCATAGTAATGGTCATAAAAATAATAATATTTAGGTGGTAATATGATTTAATTGTAATGATATGGGTCATTATTGGATTATTTATAAGTATATAAGAATATAAAGAGGAATTAATATTGACAACAAATATAAAGCTATAGATAATCCATTTTTACTACTTTGTAAGATGTTAGAACCTTCAACAATGTGGTTTTACATAAATTACATATTTACTCATACTATTCCAATTTCTTATTTCCTTCAGGGACAACATATTCTTTAATTTCATTGATATTTTTCGATAAACTAAAAATTTTACAACATGAAAAATATCTATAAAATTTGGTAATAACACATGGGGATATTATTACAGAAAAAATAAATAATATGAATCTACATCTTATCTTCCATGGAAGGGTTTTAGTTGCAAACCCTTTTGTCTTTACATTATTAGACTTTGATATTTTTTCTAGTATGGATTAGATTTGTTTTTATCATAATAAAGTATATTGTAAATCTATAGAATTATTTTAGAGTGATTTTATGTTTTTATACAGTAATAGATATATAACATTGGTAAAATATCTATAAGCTTGGAAATTTATTAAAAATATAAATTAATATTAATTTTAACATATTTTTTAGAGGATTTGATCTTTCCAAATTAATGATATTCATGTCTTAAATGATGATATGGATTTATTTTATGATTAATAACATAGTACTATACCCAATTATGATATTCAAATTACAATTGAACTTGTGGATAATATTAATCTAATATTAAAACCTCATTATCAAATTGATTAATTAAAATATTTAAATTAGAAAATTAGTTATAAGTGTTTCATAAAAAGGACTTACATATCCTATAAAATCATAATGGGGGGATCCTATTTTTATTGCTAAAAGTAATGAAGGTTATATGTTTAATTTCATTTATTATAGAGTATTAATTTACATCACTATTAAGAAATAATACTTGATTCCTCGTATCAATTATTTCTCAAATCAGATCTATAGAGTATACTAATTTCTAGAGTTCAATCTCATGCACAATTACTAGATAACAAACTCCCCATTCCTAGAAGGTAGTGCCAAAACTGGAGCATTCACCACTCTTCTTTTCAATTCCTGAAAACAATCATCACATTCTTTTGTCCAGATAAACATAACACCCTTCCGAGTTAGTTTAGTCATTGGACTAGATAACTGTGAAAAATTTCTAACAAACCTTCGGTAATAGCTTGCCAAACCATGGAAACTATGATTCTCTGTTACATTTTTGGGTCTTGGCCATTCTTCAACAACCTTTGTTTTTGTAGGATCAACAGTTATCCCATCTTTAGAAACAATGTGACCAAGGAATGAAATTTGTTTCAACCAAAACTCACACTTTCTGAATTTCCCATACAATTTCTTTTCATTTATGTTTTTCAAAATAACCTTAAATTTCTTTCATGCTCCTCTTTACTTTTAGAAAACACCAAAACATTATCAATGGAAACAACCAACATTTTTCCCCAGAGTCAACGGAGCCATCACTGCAACAAACTGTTTAGTTCTGATTCTGACCATCTCAGGATACTAATTTGAAAGGTCATTTCCCTCTGTATGCTTTCCCATAAAAGCTGCTTTGTTTCCTCTATGGAAAACCATTCTTAACACAGAAATATCTTAGGCGAAGCAATATGGTAATCTTCAAATGCTATATCAATACAATCATACCATAAATTAACTTATAATTTAAAAATGTTCTAACTCCTAAAGTTTTCTAAACCGACCTCTGATACCAACTATAAGGCCCCAAACTTAACCCCTTACATAATCTTGAGTTATTACAAGATTACACATTGAGGAACATTTCAGGTTTAGAGTTTTAGAGAATTAGATCATAAAACTTGCATTACATTCCATATTTAAACAAAGTGGTTACATAAAATATAGTATTCATTTTTCCCATCAACGGAAACAAATTTATAATAAAACATGGATTCTTTCTTGACACTTCCTTGACACTATCATCATATCATGTACCCTTCCCTTGACCTATGAAAAACATTTCAAAAACTTGGGATGAGCATAAAAAACTCATTAAGGGATAGAAAAATATGGAAAGGAAACATGAGTACATGTATACACAAGAATCAATGAAATCATACTCTACTTATTAAACATAATCACTTTAATATACCTCATCAAATCATGAATAAATCACAGAAATCATAAGACATAATGGTAACTTGAGGCATTCATAACATTCTTACGTAGGGAGTAACCCTCTTGGTTACGTTTGGAATACCCATCACAGTATATTCCCTAAATCTCTTTGGATACACCTCAACGTTTAACCCCTTCATGTTACACAATGCATTGGAGAGCTATATCAGGCTCACTCGCCCTTAGTTTATCACGGAACCACCCGTCTTCATAAGAATGCCCAAGAACCATAACATAATCATATCACATAAAACATGCATAAAGGAAAAATAACATTTCCACTTTTCAATCACAAGATATCAATAAAACACATTGATATAAAAACATTATGAAAACCATTTTCAATAAAAAAATAAAATAAAAGTAAAACTTGGTATTTATTTTGCTTTAAAAAAAGGTTTGACTTGTAGAGGAAGCCGAAACTCAAATAATGGTCGCAACGGCGGAGAAGTCGTTGTCGCCGCATACGTACGACAAAAACATTCCCATTTTTTGTTTTGTAAAATGATTCATATAAAAATATTCCTTTTGGATAAAAGTAAAAGTCAAAGTGGTTTATACACCTTATAAAATAAGGTTGTGTATAAAACAAAATATGCCTCAATGAAAGGAGATTGAGACGAAGTCCCATACCTCGGGTCCGACTTGACTCGATCGTTCATTAATGTCCTAAATAATAAACTTGAGTTAATTTCTACTTTCTTAAGAACCTTTTTCAAGTTCATTATTCCTTTTATATCACTTATTACCATGTCATGAACACTATGTAATTATTTAAGTTAATAACGATCGTTTTAACGATCATTGGTACTTGAGTCAAAAATATGCTCTTTTTAATTACAAGTTGTTCATGTATCCATTATATCCAGAGTATACTCATGATGTAGATATAATATATATCATATATATCCAGTATATACATGAATTTATAATATTACATAACGTTTAGAGGTACGAAATGAAATGCACCATTCATGGAGACAGTAAGCCGTACGTACGCATGAACGCTACTTTCATTTATATTTCCTATTTTATCAAATGGAATCATAATGATATAAAGGTATATTATAATTAGATTATAATATCATATATAATATCAATAATTACATCCTTTATATGTCCCACATATGGCATTAACGAATCAAATCACTTTGAGGGGGCAGTAGTCCACACTTCCTAAAATGAAGATATCACGTTTACCCATAATGGAAACCATAAAGGTATGCCATAAAGGAAAAATACATAAGATTAAGTAAAACATAAACATATTATATATCATATATAAATATAGTGACATCTTAATGTCCACCTTTGAAGGTGTTATATGAGTGTTGAACAATCATCGTTTCATGAGGCAGAAATTCGCCATCCACAGAAACAATATGTTCTTTATCCATTAGATGTAGGTGTGTATAAGTTTAGCTCAAATACATATTATAAAAAAAATCCTAGTATATGGATGATACTGTTTTTGTTACGAATGAAATGAATAAAAAGAGTTTAGGGGGTTGGAGAAGCAAAATAAAACATAAGAACACAAGAGAAGACACTACCTTTAAATCAGGTAACTCTTTTTGATTTGAGCTCAAAGGATTCCTTGGGAAGACTTATGCCCAAAGTGAGGCATCTAATAGTTATATAGGGATGTGGAGAGACAAAATGGGAAGAGTTTTGCTGAGCCAAAGGCTTTGGAAGTGCGGGTAAGGTGGTAGAGGTGGGGGCCTTTTATAAGAGGAGAGGAGGGGCACTCTTGGAATGTTAAGAAAAGATACTTTTTTATAAATTGATTTTCGGATAAAAGAGGTCCCACAATTATAAATTTAGAGGGTAAGGTGATAAGGGTTCGAAATAAACCCATTCAATAAGTTTTTGGAAGTGTAGGTCTTATATTTTACATTATATTTTCATTTTATTTAAATCGTTAAATAATGAGGTCATCACTGCATCATCATAGTGTCACAAATAATTTAATATATTTAATGTCTAAAAATTAGAAATAAAATATCATGATTTAGGAAATATCATTATATTTCCAATGAATATTTATTGTCAAAAACCGGACTTGTATAAACCCATGTAAAGATTGTTTTAATAAAACAATACATGTTTGTGTCATTTTTTACTTTAACATTAAATAAAAGGCATTAATGTCATTATCTTACCCAAGTGGCTCCATGGGGTCCCAAAAATCGACCCATGGGTTGTCTTGGTCGGCCATGACACATTCGATAAGGGTAGGACATGTGTCAAGTTCATTTCATATTATTAAAACATTATTCTTACCTTAAATTACACTAATTACCTCTAATCGCGATTAAAAACTTAAAAGTTACTATTCACCAAAAAATTATTTCAATCCCATTGAACCAAATTTTACTTCTTAATGAGAAACATGTATGTCATATTTTTGAAATTAAAAACACAGAGGTGGTTAAATTTCATTTAAAGGAAAAATCAGTTTTTAATTACCACTTAGTGGTTTCACTATTCATCAAAAATTGATGTTTTTCAAAAAAATACCAAAACTTCACCCTAAGCTATATTTTATATTACCAATTTCAAAATGATGTCTATTTTACAAAACTAAAAACATATAAGTTACATTAATTAATTTAATAATTAATTCCCGCTATTAGAGAAAATAACGTGTTGTTATGAAACAATAGGTATCAAAAGATTGACACTAGTTTAAGTCCAATTTCAAAGTGAAATTAATTACAACGACCACTATTGGATTAAATGGTAAAAATATATTATATTTACACTTTAAAAACAATTAAAAAGATAATCTAACCATATAATTAAATTAGATGAAAAAACAGTTTTGATGTAAAATGCAGTATTTTTCATAATTCATTAAAAAATGAACATTGTCGGAAAAATACCAAAAATTTACCCAAAGTAAATTTCAATTTACCAATCATAAAGAATAAGTTTATTTCGACAAATAGAGATTTTAAAATTGTCAAAAGTTTGATTTCAAAATGGTTTTCCATCAAAAGGCCGTAAAACAATCTTTTAAAAATATCTGTGTATTCCATGCTTAAGATTGGATTTATTCTCATTTTAAGCCTCTAAAACACTATCTAATTCATTAATAGAAATATATAAAAAAATATATATTATTCATTACTTACTTGGGATGTTACATCTACTGCCTCATTCAAGAAGATGTCATTCATTCACACATTACATGGAATGTAATAAAGATGGTTTTAGTAAAAATATATGATATATATGAAAAAATTATAATTATTTAATTATATTATGTACATGTAAAAACATAGGTCATTTTATTTTATTATTTGAATATGCCATGAAAATGGGAACAACGTTGATGCATATGTAAGACCTACCATCTCCATGAACTGTATTTTACATTTCATATATCTATCTTTTATATATTTTAATAATTGATTATATAATTAATATATATTATATATAATTCATGTTTTAAATTATATAAATATCTCAATCATGATTTATGTTATATGATCAAGAATTATAAGGAAAAAATATATGATAAACAAAGCAATTGTTACCCTAAACAATACCTTAACCTGGAATTATTTATAAATAGGTAATAGAAAATCATAAGAAAATTATATATAGAATTATATATATTAATAGGTTTATTTTATATACTTATAATATACTTATCATTATTATAAAAGATTTTGATATGTGTGTGATGAATGTTAAGACAGGAGGAAAGGGAATTCCTTCTATCTTTTTATTTCGCTAAGATACATGTCTTATTTACCACTCATTTTTTATGTGGTTTATATAATTAAAACTAATGTATTATATAATTCATATAATTAAATTTTGGTGTATTTTCATTTCCATTTTATGATTTTATTTTCAATTTTTTAGGGTTAAAATTTGAATAAATTGGTAAAATAATATTGTCTCAATTCTCCATCTTTGAGACACAAGTTCTTTTATGAAACTATATTATTTTAAGAAGCTTATATGATTAAAAATGAAATAATATATAATGTTTTATTATTTTTCATTATATTTAATTCTCCAAGTAAATTTTTTATAATGATACTATGATTCAAATTTACTAAATGTTAATGGTTTGTTTAAACAATATCATTGTTTATCGTGATTGTCTATGATTATATTTTCTTTAATGAAATATTATGATCAATCTATCAAGAACAGTAATGGATTTTATTTGTATTTTATAATTCATGAAATATTCTTATATCAATACCATTTTTACACTCTTTGGTACTTAATATAATTTATAAAATTCTATCTCATTTCTGTTTTCAGTTGAAAATCAGTTTTATTTTATTAAAAATAATATCTCAAAAAAATAATTCTATTAGACACGTTTTAAGGGATTTTTTTTAAAAATTATTTATTATTCTTAGATATTAATTCAAATTTTTTCATATATACTTACAAGGATAAATTATTTTAAATTTTTTTTTATGGTTTTTAAATATTATTTTATATGTTTTCAAAAAAAATCAATGGAAAATGTTATTAATTTTTTTTATGTTAAAAAAAAAATTCAAATATTAAATGATTATTTCATCATGAATTTTTTTTATATATTTCAAAATTATTTTCCATCTAACATGAAATTGATGGGATTTAATCATTTCTTATTAGGGATAAGATACAGGGTTCCATTCTAATTTTATATTAGAATGGATTATGTTTTGATGGAATAATATTCATGAAACCCAATTATCTTTTATGGATTATATGTTTATGAAATCCATTTGTCTTTAAGAGGGTATATTTTTATGAAATATGTTTCCAGCTTATAGGGTTTTATTTTGATGAAATATATTTCTCATTAATAGGTTATATTTCTATGAATCCCATTTATTTTCATAGGTTATGATTTGATGAAATGATAATGCAACTGGTCTGTTTTCCATATGTTAGGATAAGATTTAATTTTTATGACCCCCATTTCGTTTTGCGGGTTATATTTATGATTAATATTTATGACCACAAGGAAGACATATGTATAATTTGATTATGAAACAGTTGAGACTTATATCCTTCTCCAATCCATTATGTAAATATTTAAATCTCATGAGATGGATGTTAAAGACCTTGTCAGGTAATTAGGTCCTGAGAGTGATCATTGACTACTGAAATTGTTGTGGGATTTAACCATGACTACCAAGATAGTTATGGGTGTAAACCATGACTACCAAGATAGTATGGGGATTAAACCCATACTACTAATATATCTTATGTCATGATTCCTTTACTGGTATGAAAATAATTTTTATATACTGATTTGTCTTCCAAAATTCTGTGTCTAATTTCCTATGTTATTCATTCACGGATTTTGTTCATTATTTCTTTATGATTCATGTCTTATGAACATCCTATATTTAGGATCTGATTCATGTTTACGAGCATTTATATGTAGGGTGAGAGTTTTTTTCATAATCATGTAAATATACCTGTATGTTCATTAATATGTTTACATATCATCCTTGTTTAAACCTGTTGAAAATTTGAGCTCACTCATTTTAATGTTTTGTTTCCCATAGATTATTAATATATGAATTATGTTTGATTTCTATATGTATGGTTATAGTCCTGAATAACCTTGTGGGTGAATTTGTATCTCACTTATGTACTAGTTTTTATGATTCCATGTTTTAAAAGTAACTAGACTAGTATGACCATTGGACATCTATTTGTGTAATGTATCAAGTATTCTAAAAAATTGATGAAATTTTAATATATGTAAAATGAGAACACCTATAGTTGGATTTATAGAAGTTTTTAATTTAAAAATTGGGATCTAGGATGATAAAACCTTATTGAGAACCTTAAGAAAATCTCTAAGGATGAGTATAAGGATAATGAAAAGTATAGGAAAATGCGATGGAATATTGTTAAAGGATAAATTGAGTGGTTTCCTATAAATAAATCTATATATGGATAATACAAGTGGCTATGGATCTGGAACATATTTACCTAGGAGTAACAACACTAATAAGGTTCATTGGGCCTCACTCGACATAACTAGGTACCTAATAATGGGAAATCCTACAAAATTGGTTTGACCCTACCATGGGATTTTATTTGGGAATTCAATAACTCTTCATGAACCAACATGAATGGTTTAAATAGTATTTCACTGTGAATAACCATGGATAATCCTAAGCAGTCATATAATAAGGAAGGTTTCATAATTTAGACATCCTATAATTGACTTTACTAGAGTATATATCTCATCTTTATGATTACTTTTACTTACTCTATTATATTAGTTTTCATTAATATATGTAACCTAAATAAATCTCATTAATATTAATTGTGATGGAAAGTGCAATAATTTTTTTGGGAGACAAATTCTATGAGAGATGGAGTGAAAAATATTATTTCTTTCATCAAACAATATTCAAATGTTATGAATTATGTTGGACTTCTAAATGAGAAAAGGATGGAACAACATTCTGTTGAGACTTCTGGAAGATAACATCCACATTCTTTTTGTGGGTCTTCTGATAAAATTTTTGTTAAAAAATGGTTCATTACTAATGAAAATGTATTCACCAAACTCTAGTATTAGTATCATGAGTAATTCATTCTAGCTATTTACTAGTTATAAGGCTAAGCTCACCATTGGTGGACTCTAGTTACAAATATAAGGCAATAGGAGGAAATTGAATCCATTGATGGGGCTGAGTTCAATAACTTCTTTTTAAATAAAAAAATTACTCAAATTCTTCATACCATAAAGGATAAAATGTTCCATGAGTTAAATAAAATGGATAATGAATCTTTTAGTACATACATGGATAATTCCATCAGACTTGCGAGGTACGACTCAAGAATTATCATCTAACATGAAATTAAAGCTGATAGGATCATTGGTGGATTAAATCCAATTCTTAGAAGGGTTAGGTTTATAAGATACATTATTTTCCATGAATGGAGTGTATGTTGTTAAATACAGGTTGAAATGGAGGTTTAAGTCATGTACCAATATCATGGATTTGACAAGAAAAGGGAGATAGATTTTTAAGGGAAATCTAAAAACCATGAAGAGAAGAAGATGATCTTTCCTTTATGATCTATGTGTGGGAAAAATAATAATGTAATTTGTCATTAGGGGTAAAAAATTGTTTTATGTATATAATGAAAGATCATTGGTATTTTTATTACTGAAATTATGTGAAAAAGTTTACTAATAGGGAAAATGGAGAGAAAGTGGAAAATAATTCACCTCTCACATTCCTGTCCTACATATGTTCGGAGAATGGGAATTATTCTAACTAGTTCTCAAACCCATGAGTGGGTTATGATGATCAATCCTGTTGGGTAAAAATCCCTCAAGGTATCATTGAATCATTTTTGAGGTGATTGTGTTTGTTGACAAAGTGGAAATCTGAGTAGTGATTATTGACAAAGAAAAACAATGATATACAAATTTGTCGACAAAGAGGATTTCATGGTGGAATGTCGAGTTCAAGAGCTGAGGTTAATGATCCATGTTTGATTCAAGAACGTCAATAAAAGGAATGGATGATCTGGAGGCGGTACAAAAGAACAGATACAAGGTGGCGCCGTTTTCCAGTGTTTTCCAAATTTTAGGGCCTGAAAATCGGCAAATGAAGAAAAGTGTTTTTGGAAAAAGGACTTGCGCACCGAGGACTTGGAGTATAGGAAAATTGCGCGCCATATGTTTTTCAAGATCAGAAGATCAAAATATTGAAAAGTAAAGAGGTTTGCACAAGTTTGGAGTTGGTCACACAAGTGTCTAAAATGACAGGGGACTTGCCCACCGAAACTGGGTCGCGCAGGTGACTTGCGTGCCATCGCGCAGGGTGGTCAGATTGCTTATAAATACTGGACCACCCCTCCACATTTTTAATAGAGTTCAACAATTTGAGAAATCAGAGCTCCCGTTGCGCAGGTGTGGTGGTCGCGCAAGTGGTGAGTGTGGGTCGCACAGGTGAATTTGTGTGCCAGTAGTTGAAGTTGTGCGCTGGTGTTAGAATTTGCGCGCCGGTTGGCAGTTGCACGCCAATATTTGTTTGGGAGTAAAAGTAAGAGAGTCGCGCATGTTTGGAGTTGAGGAAGCTTGAGTCGCGCAAGTGTCTGAGGAGGACTTGCGCGCCTGTTGTGACTACCGCGCCGAAACTTGCTCGCCGAGATTGACTTGCGCGCCAAGTAAGGTTTTGTTCCAGCGGTTCTTCTCGGACTGCGTGGAAGCTAGTACATTGCCCGAAACCTTTGGTGAAAAGATATATTCATCTACAGGTGAAAGTTGTACTTCAACAGAGCATCTACACACAGAGGAAGATGCATTCATTCATGAAAATGAAGAGACCTACAGGTCTATAAACTGTGAGTGGATTCCTTCCAAGAGCAGTGATCTTAGGAAGAGGAAGATGGTGATCCTCTCCATCGGCAGTGAGCCAGAGAGAGAGAGAAATAGGGAGTGACCCTTGGGAAAGCAGTGAGCTGAACCTAAACATTTAAAGGCAGTGAGCCTGGGCTTAGAAGTGATCTAGCCCGAACCTTGTAATCCACAGCTAGGGAAGATTAGTGGAATTTGGTACGACCGGAAACTTGTCGGGGTATGCCTCTTGGACGTAGCCCTTTACGGTGAACCAGGTAAAATAGCTATGTCCTGTGTATACTTCGCTTTCTATTTACTTTGTGAAACATGAAAAAGAGAGAAGAGAGTTTTTCTCAATAGTGAAACAAGATCAGAACCGACATTAATTTTAAATTAGTCATACCCTGATTCACCCCCCCTCTCAGGGTATTCAGCCTTTTGGACCTAACAATTGGTATTAGAGCGAAAGGTTGAAAGTTGTTCTTCTGTCAATGGAGGAAACCAATCATAAAGTGATTCCGATCTTCGACGGATATAATTTTCAGATATGGAAGAATCAGATGCAAAACTATTTATGATCCTTAGGAATGGATGTGTTTTCAGTATCTATGCATGGTATCACAGCTGATATTAATAGTGGTGCTTTATCAGAAGATGAGCATAGAGAGTTGGATGCTGATTCCAAAGCAATCAATGCCTTAGGGGGAGCCCTTTCCAATCCCATCTACACAAAGATGATGTCATGAAAAACGTCACATGCCATGTGGGAAAAGATTTTGAATATATATGAAGGGGACACAAAAGTCAGAGAGGCAAAGATGCAGGTGTTGTGGAACAAATATGAAGATCTGAAAATGAACCCGAATGAGTCTGTTGACGCATTCTTTGACAGGGTAAACATTGTTGTGGAAGATATGCGAGGTCTTGGAGAAGTCATTGAAGACATAAATATTGTAAAGCGCATCTTGAGGAAACTTCCACCTCGGTTCAATCCGAAAGTTTCAGTACTAGAAGATAAAGATCCAAAAGAGCTGACATTGGAAAATTTGCACAGTACCTTGGTTGCATATGAAATGAGGAATGATGATAATGAGGCTGTGGAAAAGGGGAAGTCTAAAGAGGTGGCACTTAAGGCCATGATGAGGCTCACCATTGAAGATTCTAATGAAGAAGAAGAGATAGATGAGGTGATGTCATTTCTTTATTTAAATCTACAAAGAGGAAGAGGAAAATTTAAAGGTAAACTTCCACTAGTATGTTTTCGATGTGGAAAGGTTGTTCATCTTGCAGCAAGATTCCCAAAGAAGTTTCAAGATGATTATGATGATGATGAAGTTGAAATTCCCAAGAAAAAAACTTCAGCTTTTGTGAAAGGGAAGAAGAAATTAAAGAGAAATTTATTCAAGAAAAATAATCTTCTCTCACAAGTAATTGAATGTTCAGATGAGTCCGAGGATGAAGAGGTTGAGGAAATTGAAAATTGCAGATATTGTGGGGTAAATGCCTGGGTGGCGATTGTTGGTAGTTCTCAAAAGGGAGAAGAAGCTGATGCTAAAGAAGAAGAATAAATTGAAGGGAGAGTTGATATGGAAGCCGAATTGGAAGTAGCTCTTGAGGAGATAGACGTTTGGAGAGCCAAAACGAAGAAAGCCAATAAAGTGGTTCGTGATGCCAAACTCTATATGTAACAACAGGATGAAGAAAAGTCTGAGCTGTTAGAAGAAATTGAAAGAATAAAATCCTCAACACCAGAGAACTCAGAAAATATTTTTGAGTATAAGCTTAAAGTTGAGGAACAAAAGAAGGAAATTGATTGTTTGACCAACACAAGAAAATATCAGGTTAGACATATCAAAGAGCTTGAAGAAGAAGTGGTCAGTATATGACAAAAACTTAAGGATCAAGATAAACTCTTGACCCCCAATGTGATATCCGAAAAGCAGGCCATTCAGAAGACAGAGAAGATGAAAGCGGAGCCTAACAGTTCAGTAGGGAAGAAGAAGCAATTGAGCTCAGATGTTAAGGTCATTTCTGAGCATAGTCAAGAACAAAAATTTGCGACAATTGCAGTCAGACCGCAAGCACTCATCCCGAAAGTGAAGGTTGATTTGGGCATAAAACAGGATCATAATATTCAGAGATCTCAAAGGGAAAATCGTAGTGATGAAATATCACAAGGGAATGCATCCTATATCAGGTGTTATTGCTGTGGGAAAATGGGACATTCACAGTATGTGTGTTCCATAGCCAAGAGATACAAAAGGGAACATGAACAGAGATGACAGCCAAATAGAGAACGGTTTTCCAGAACACATTTTGAAGGAAACTATTTTTGGTGCGGAGGATTTGGACACATGGTTAGGTATTTCACTTCAACCATTCAGAGAAATGTGTCAAAGCAGAATCAAAATGTTCGCAAGCAGCAGATCAATAAACCAACAAGTGAGTTAAAAGTTCAGAACAGATTTGCAGCTTCGCAATATGAGGGTGGTCCATCATACTCTGAGAAAGAACAGAAGTCTCAATCCATGCTGAGTGTGAAAGAAAAAGTATGGAGCAAGAAGAAGAAAATTGAGAAGGCTGTGGTGGCAAAGATTGCCCTTAAAGCATGAGATCGATATGGTGTTTGGATCCTTGATAGTGGTTGCACATCCCACATGACAGGTAATAAGGATCTTGTTACAGGCATCAAATATGACAAAGAAGGAGTTGTCAAATTTGGAAATGATGAAGGCCTGAGTATTGTTGGCTTAGGGAAAGCCAAGTTTGGGGGAAAAGAGATGAGACATGTTGATGTATTGGTAGTAAAGGGTCTCAGTCATAACTTACTCAGTGTCAGTCAACTATGTGACTCTCGGCACTCTATCCAATTTACCAAGAAGATGTGGGTTGTGAAATGAAAAGATGGAGCAGCTGTTCTGCCGGGAAAAAGGTCAAAGGGAAATCTCTACCTTGTAGGTGGGGAAGAAGGTACTTGTCTTTTATACAAATAATGTTCTAAAAAACAAGACCACTCATCTAGTAAATTTTTCTTGGAGAAATCAAAAGTTATAAAATCTTATGTGGGAAATTTACAATATGATGATGTAGAAGTATGAACATTGGTTTGTACCATGATAAATAATTTCAAAGGAGAAATTCATTTTAAGGGGATAGAAAGTAAAACCTGAAGTTGTTTTGAATTAATTTTGAAAATATTAGTTTTCATTGATGAGATTCGTTGAAATATGTCAAAAATTCCATACACATAGAACGAAATTTCCTTGTGCTACATGCAATATTTACTGGGCATGAGTTACCTGCAACACTGAATTTCTATAAAACATCATTTTATTTAGATCGTTATAACCTAGCCATTAAAAATAGTAATATGAATAATAATAATTACTTTTAATATATTATTTATAAATATTATATATATATATAACAAAATTATAATGAAAAATATAACTTCTGGTAATGTCATTATATGTTTAAAAATACAATTTTCTCAACTTAAATTTTTTAAATGTCATTCTTTTAAAAAAACTAAAATTAATTTAAGAAAATTTGAGAAAAATAATTTGATGAAATAATATTTATTTGTGAATAAGAATTTCTAAATTGTTTTGTGGTTAATTTTTGTGTTTTTTCTAAAAAACTTAATTTTTATAAGAATAGTTAAAAAACATATTTTTAATTAAAAATGACTTTTTGTCTAATTGTTTTATAGCTATATTAAATTTTTAGATGGTTTTAAGTTCAAATTTGATAAATTTTACATTTATAAATCCAATTTATGTTATTTTAATATTAGTATATTTAATTTTTAGATAAAATCATAATACACATTTGATTATTCTAACTTTGAAAGCCTTATTTCCAACCAAGTCTGTGCGATTTGAGTTAAACTTAAATTTTCCACTGATTTGATTGAATTTTTAAAATAAGACATAATTGGTTGTAATTAATATAATATTTCTCATCTAATATTATCAAATTAATTTTTAACCCAAAAGAGTAGTGAATGTGATTAAAATTAATTACATCGATTAAGGTAAAATTAAGCTTGACAAGGAACTACACTTTAATAATATGGGAAAAAAAGCAATTTTTTTAAAAAAAACCCATTATATGGATATATTTATACCATAACTCCTATAATATTTATTTTTCTTTATTTTTGACAGCTTATGATAGGTTAAAACATGGGTACACCAAACTTCTTTTAAAACATTCCAAGTGTGTCCCCGCCCTCCCTTGTAAATGTCCCTCAACTATCCCCCTAAATCACACCTGTAAAATGAAATTTGTTCCTCTATTATGTACAAAATACACTTTCCCACATCCATACCTTTATCCTTTAATCTTATATTTGGTAATAAATCCATTCAAGGATTCCCTTTGTGGTGAACCATAAGAGGTTACCCAAATAAGAGGTTACATTCTTCCTCAACCTATAGTATTTTATATTCTTTCTCAGCCAAATAAAATAATGATATTACAAGAACAATTAATATAATAAGTATCCAAAAATATAAGGATATTTTTTAATGTTATGGTTTTCATCTTCACTTACAAATACTTATATCAAATGGGTAAGAAATTTACCATTCTTGTGTACGGTGGACAACTCCCACATGAAATGATGTTATTCATTTTACATTTACCAAATCTTATGGTTTGGAATTATAATTTAAAATGTTTTCTGACTATATATGAAATTTTTATGATTTATTTATACATTTATATAAATTATATAAATCCTACTTTCACTTTTTCCTTTTTGTGTAAATACAATAACATCATTTGTGGGAGGGTGGACTTTCGACTCATTAAATAAATGTGATTTGTTCAAACATTACATGGAATGTATTATGGATGGGTTTAGTGAAATTAATTAATATATACGAAATATAATTTCTAATTTAATTATATTATATACATGTTTTTCATTTAATTTCTTTTTATTAACTTTGCATGAAAATGGAAACACCTCTCCAACGTATGTATGTCTTATCGTCTCAATGAACTATATATTCAGTTTCATATTTATATATTTTATATTTTATTTTAAATGTTTATATATGGAATATATATTTTATATAATTAATTTTTTAAATTATTTAAATAATTAAATCATGATATTAATAATAGTGTTAATAATGAAAAGTCAAAAAATATATGATAAAGAAAACAGTTATTACACAGAACATTACATTAACATGTAATTGTATATAAATTAATAATTAAAGTTCAAAAGATAATAATATATTTTATTTTTTATAAATAAGGTTATTTTATAGTTTTAAAATAAAAAAATACTTATTATATAGGATTCTAGTATGCATACAGTGTAATTCAAGACACAAGGTAAGGGAATTTCATCTCACTTTATATATCATTGATATACATGCCTTATTCACCACTAATTTATTTTGTGTGGTGTATATACTGAACAGGATTGTATTAAATGATTATTATAATTAAATTTATTTTAATTATATTATCCATATTATGATATTTATTTCATGTTTTTTTACAAAAGATTCTAAATCATTAAAGAAATTTTTTCTAAATTTTCTTTCATTGAGACACATGTTTTATTATGAACCTATGTTCTTTTCTGAGTTATATATGTTTCAAATTAACATATTATATTATGAATCTCATTATTTTTCATGACATTTTAGGACACATGGAATTTATTTTTATTACATGGTAGTATAATTCAATGTTACCAAGTGGTAATATTTTGTTGAAATAATCTCATCATTTACCGAGATTGTTAATAGTTGTGATTTCATTGATGAAGTCTTATGAAACATATCCCAAGAACACCAATGAATTTTATTCTCTTTTGGATATTAATTACTTATTAATGTATAATTACAATTTTATTCCAATCATTCGTACTTAATGTTATTATGAAAAAATATAAATTAAATTGGATCTCACTTCTATTTTTATTTAGAAATTACACTTATTCAAAAAACCATATTTTTGTAAAAAAATATTTTTCTAAAATGTTATATTAAGATCACATTCAAGGAAAAAATATTTTACAATTTTTTATTGTTTTTATGTATTCCATTATATTTTATCAAGTAAAAATATTTTAAAAATGTTCTATGCTTTTTAATTCTTCCATTATATGTTTTAGAATATATTCTTAATGGAAAAGGTTTCCAAAATTATAAATGTTTTAATAGTGTTTTTCAAAGATGAAATGATATTTTCCATATAATTTTTTTTAAATTTACCTTAAAATTTATTTACATTATAATATGACATCTTTTGGTGTTACTCATCCCATATGGGGGGATATAATACAAATTCCATTAAAATTATGTTGCAAAACTGTTTATGTTTTGATGGAATATCATTCCTGAAACATGTTTCATGTTCATAGGATATATATTTATGAAATATGTTTCCATTTCATGGTTTATATGTTTATGAAATCCCTTTCTATTTCACGAGTTCAATTTTTATGAAATCCAATTATCACTCATTGTTTATATGTCTATAAAACCAATTTAATATCATGAGTTATGTTTTGATGAAATGATTATGAAAAATGTATCTTTTCCACATGTTAGGATATTATTACATGTTTATGATACCCATTTTATTTTATGTTTATGAAATGATAAATTATTATGATATTATGGAACATTTATGTATGATTTAAAAAAAATTAGCGGGACATATTTCTTCTTCCAATGCATTAGGTAAGGATTTATATCTTATCAGAAAGACATATAAAAACTTTTCCAATAAGATTGTATTATGAGTTATCCTTGTCTACTAATATGGTCAAGTGATTGGACCATGCCTACGAGAATGGTTATATGAGTTCATCATGACAACCATGAAGGTATGGGGAGTGAAACAATAAAATTAAGATGGCCATGGATGTTTTTAGCTGACTACGGTGGAAATAAATTTTATATATAAATGTGTCTGCCACCATTATATGTCATATTATAGTATTATTCATTCATGGATAATATTATTCATTTCATAATGATTCATGTATTATGAACATCAATTATTTTGTCCATTATTTCTATTTCTGAACATTTATATGCACGGTATGGCCTTAAATTTTTATTAGCGTGTACTCATACTCTTATGTTCATGATTATGTTTACATAACTACCTGGTTTACCCTTACTATGAATTGGATATCACCATTTTTTAGGACTCCGTTCCAATAGGATATGAAGAAATGTATTATTTTTTATGTATTTAAGAAGGGTTTTTCCCCAGAAGATCCTAGTGGGAGACAATGTATCTCACTTATGTACATGTTTTTATGTTTCTATATTTCCAAGGGAACTAGACTAGTATGATATTTCAGTCTTTGTTTCCACAATGAATTTTTTTTTGTAAAAGTGATGTATTTTTAATGTCTGTGACATTAGAGTTTCTATAGGACTAGTTTCTTACAACGTTTCCTTTCCTCTATCTTTATCCCAGGTACATGTTGTGTTTCTTGTTTCATTATTAATTATATGCCAAATACATCTCATTTCTGTTCCCTAAAGTATTAAATTTAAAAGATAATGCTTCATATTAGGAATTTAATACTCATAAAATTTATTTTATAGACTATGAGTTTTTGAATATGGTCGTTTTCAAGATCATCGCTTTCTATTGAACTGATATGACAAAAGAAACAATATGATAATCTGAAAATGGAACCAAGGAGAAATATCCACAAATTTTTTAAGAAGGGAATAAAATTATATGGATGAAATTTATAAAATTGGGAATAATATAACAACCTAGATAATATATATAATAAATAAATTTCAATCATTATGTATATTCAAAAACTAGAAATTATATATTTTTATTCACTATAAAAATATTGAATAATTTTCAAATCTAAAATAAAATGTTTCATTCATATTAAATTGTTATACATGTGTTATATTGTTTTATGTAAAAATATTAATTTATGAATTATAGAATATTAATTTGGAGGAAATATGAAAATTTTTATATTAGAAATCCAAAATTAGATTGTGTGAATTTTTGAGAATTTTATGAAAAAGTTGTTTTCCGGTGAGTAGTGGAAAATAACGATTTTTTAGAAAATGTTCTTTTAATTACATAAATTTAAATGATATGAATTTATTTTGAATTTTTATAAAATTATTATTATTTACTTATGAATAAAAATAAAATAATTAATTTATTTTATTCAACATTATACATGAATTTGGAATTAAATCATTTGTATACTTTAAGTAAAAATTTCCTAGAAAATAGATTAATGTCACATTTAGTACTCTGACGTTAAATTTAAATTATTTTACTAAAATTATTGAATTATATTAAATAGAATAAATATTTATAATCATACATTACATTTCTTTTAAATTGGTCACTTTTATTTTAAACATTATGTATTGTAACTTTGGTAAAAAAGCCAACAATCATGGTAAGAGTTCAAACTGGTTAATAGGGTTAAGAATAAAATAATAAGTATTTTAATGAATCTGAAACATAGATAAATATTATATTATAGTCATAATTAAACCATAAATTATCTCAAAATTTTTTATAAGTCATTTAGTATCAATTTTGATCGGGTAATTAATTAATATATTTTAGACTTTATGAAATTTATAAGTGTGTTGTATCCCTCATTTAACAAGGAAACCCCATCTCATCTATTATCTATATATAATGATCATATTAACTCAAAAAATAACTAAAATAATACTTTCCTAACATCCATATAAATATCCCAGCTGTCATTGTTTGACTATAATAACATCCTATTTAGGCTTTTGTTGTAAACCTAAAGAGGTTGTCTGAAAAATATGTATCATCATAACTGTGTGTTTTCATTTTATTTCATATATTACCAAATTAAACCTCTTATATACATTTTAATATAATAATATCTATATATAACATATAATTAAATGTTTTTAGGTATATTTTATATCAATTTTCGTATCTATTTAGCCATCAAATTGAAAATAAAACATCACTAGTGTGGACATGCAGTGTACTACCTCGAGAGATGATGTACTTCATTTTTCATCACATACTCTAATGGATAGTCATAATTATGGATCCAAATTAATTATTTTGATATATATATTATTAAATTTTTTCTATAATGGTAAAAATGATTTTCTTCATGATTTTTTACCCTTTAATGACAAATAAATCATTTATTTTGTATACATGGGGACTACCACCTCATGAATCAATGTATATTATTTTTCATGCTTCATCACATGGATGATGTATATAGTTTTATTTAATGAAATAATGTTATATTTATTATATAATTATAATTCCATGATGTGAAAATAATAATTACCTTATTTTCACTATGTTAGTTGAAAAATGAAAATGTCACCGAGGTATATATATTGACTACCATCACCAGGATAATAACATAATGAATTATTAATATCCACCATTTATGGATAGTTTTAAAAGATTAAATAATATATAAAATTTGAAATTATATCATTATTGTTATTTTATAAATGATATATACATATTACATTTCATTATAGTCAACCTACCAATTCCTTTTCCAACTAATTTCTTGATTATTATCCAAATATAGATGTGAACTTTATTTATTAGGTAATTAAGTATAACATTCAAATAAGTGAAATCAAACGAATAATAAAAATTGAAAAATGTTATTAATAAGGTAATTAATCAACATAAATTTAATATTTATTATGGTAATTATTGTATGTGGATATTCAAACTCTTTTAAGGGGTACTTTACTATATAATTTGTTTTATTATGATTTAAAGATTTATTTTCCAAATCCTATTATTACATGAACATGTTTGTAAAATAATTTTGTGGAGGTATTTATAGTTATATTAAATTTTTTAAATTAAATTTTATATCTTTTTTATATTATTTAAATGTTTTTTCAAACGCACATTTTTATTAAATTTATATAGAATGTTTTTGAATTTCATTGCATAATATGAAGAATTAATGTTCAATTTTATCATATACAACATAAGAATATTTTCCTACCACTAAAACGATTATTTTATATTTTTATTCCATTTAATTATATTTTGATTTATTCAATAAGAAAACCTTATAACTTCATTATAGGTAATTTTGTTTTGGAAATTATTTTTAAAGGAATGGGGATTACCAATATCCGAAAATGTTTTACTTATGGTCTCAAAAGTACATTTCATGAGATTTATAATGGAAATGAATTA
This sequence comes from Viscum album, assembly GCA_963277665.1. Lineage (NCBI taxonomy): Eukaryota > Viridiplantae > Streptophyta > Magnoliopsida > Santalales > Viscaceae > Viscum > Viscum album. The sequence continues at coordinate 1,631,617,967 of OY728150.1, forward strand.
TTTTAACCAAGTAGGTTATTCCATTTGTAAGGGTTATTTTCAGGGTTATTAAAAGGGTTTGATAAATATTACACCCCAATGAACCGACATGAAATTTTAATTACTTCTAATTAATTTTCATGGAAGTATTTTCATTCCATAAGGTATGGTAATAAGAGTTTTTAGGAGTAATTATGCGCATTTAAGAATAAAATATTTAATTTTATGAAACTATTTTTCATGGGTTAAAATATTTTCTAAAAAACACTCATGATTATAAGTTTTCTGTTATGATTAATTTTAATTTTTTTTATAAAAAATATTCTATAGTAATATATTTTTTCATGAATATGTTAATGGTTATATGGACTAATTTTTTTTAAAGTAAAACTCCTTTATATTATCATGTGGTTTTGAAATGGAATAACTAAAATCTATTCATTATTTATATCCCATATTGAAATTTATTTATCCTTCCAAATTAAATAAAATTATAGGATTTTATGGATAAATAGATAGAATAAATAATTAATCCTTAAAATTTAGAATTTATTTTCCTTAAAATAAAACATGTTTCATTTCTAAATTATTAATTTGTAGAAAATTTACATAGTGTGGGGAAGTTTCGACATGGTAATCTAATTTTTTTTATGAAATTTTAATATCCTAATTCAATAAAACTCTACACGTGGAATTTTATTTATGAATATATGATAATGAATTATTGATTTTCAACTCCAGATTATGAAATTTAGGGTTCGATTCCTTATACACTTTGTCTTGTAAATACTATGACTTTTAAATGGTGAACAACAATGCATATCCTATCAACTCGGACTCAACAAAACCTCCTAGTATATTTAGATCACCTGACCTAAGGTAGACTCATGTAATTTACATGAAAACATGAAAAACATTATGTATTAATGGTACAAATGCCCCTTAAATAGAATTATTATTCACATGTTATACTTATAATTTCAATACAATCTCAGATCAAGCCTAACCATGTCATAATATATAAAATAACACCATAATGAATAAATAAAAAACAAAAAACCATTATAAATAAATATTAAATTTAATTAATTGAGTAATTTTAAAAAAAAATAATAGCCAAGTGGCCTACCACTATTGAGTCATTCTATAATAGCATGCCAATATTATGTGGTATACTCACAAAACTCCTACAAATAATATTTATATAATAAAAATTAAATCAATCACCAATTATTATATAATTGAATTTAAAACCAAGGGTAATAGATTTTTGCACCTATATCCAATTATATAGTAATAAACTAGTGGTATATTTCTTTTCTATATTTTCTCTTGACACTCTAACAAAATTACACATAAAATATGATGGTTTGCACCAACCTAGTGGATACATCATCAAAATGCTAGATCAAACCACAAAAATCATATAAGTGACATAAGGAGAAGAAGGAGAGGATAATGGGGATAAAATCTATCTCTGATGTTCTAAAATGATACCTAATTGAACACAAAACATGGGGGGACATATAGTCTTTAATATGGATATATGGGAGGGTGACAGTGGTATTGAATTCACATTTATATAAGGAATATATAGGGTTTAAAAATGAAGATATAGATATACCCTCGTAATAAACCATCACAGGTTAACAAATAATACTAGTAGTCGACCCATTCATCCAAATACATGAAGGGAATTCTTAATCCATATGGGATGGTGACTACCAATAATGCATCAAACCCAACAATATAGAATGATTTTTCCCAACCTAAAACAATATACATATGGAATATATGTACTTAGAGAAAATAAATAATGTAAACAACAAATATATATATATATATATACATATATAAGTTACAATAGAAATTAACCAATGGTAGTGATAAAAATAAAAAACTATACAAAAAAGGTATGTTTCCAACACAACCACAAAAATGATAGCTAAAACACAAACTGCAACCCCATGTGATAAGAGGGAACCACCCAACTATCTCAAATAATTATACTCATACCTAAATATCATAAACCTCAACTCCTTATAATTGATCCTTTTATTTTCATATATTAAAATATAATACTTTTTTCTACACACCACTAAAGGGGTTTGCAAGGTTAGAGTAAAATATGCTTTGTGGGATCCCACCCAGTTTTTCCATATCAAGTCTTTATAGAAAATTACCATATTTTTAATTTATAAAAAATTTCAGGTTAATCATTAATGAAGATTTATATAAAATTATGTGAAACAGTTACCCTTGACCATAGTTCTAAAAGAGAAAATTTTAAATCATAAATTTATAAAGAAACACCAGTTTCATCAAAAATTGTTTTATTAAGACAAATAAGTTCAAGGTTATCACACATAGGATAAACATTCTAGGGATAACATATAGTTAGGTTATCCAGGTTTTTTGTAGTTAATTTTGTAGTACTTCCCAACAAATGTCCCTTGTAAACTTTCATCAAGTTATAGTTAATTGACCAAACCTTTAAAATGTGAACCCTATTACAATGTTAACATTACTTATATATCCAAATAAATCATAATGTTTTAATAGAGAAAACACACATGAATTAGAACCTTCCTAAAAATATTAACATAAAATTTCTAATAAGACACATCCCACATAATTACCCAAAGATATTATGTGCATCATATAAAATCATTTTAAAATGAGTTATAAATTTCAAATTAAAATTTCCAACACCATTTTTCCATCAAAACAAAAATTGAAATCCAACTACTCAATTCATTTTATAATGGTTTGAAAATAAATATTATTATTCCTAAAGGATTAAACAAATATATTATTCAAAAAATGCCCTTTCACGTGAACAAATAGTAAGTTGTAAAATTTCTTTTGGAGAACCATTTAACAAAACAAGTGAAATCAACTATTCACATATCATGGGCTTCAGATAGAACCACTGACCATATACTCGGCTCAAAAACTACCCATAGTGGGATTTACTGACACCAGAAAGATTTTACGACAACCATTGAGGCCCTAACAAGGATTCTCACATCTTATAATCAGACCCATTTATATTAAGGGAATAGAAATGATGCATCAGAACATACCACGAGAAACAAAACATTGTATCCCCAAAAAAATGTTGGTGGACCTATAAAAAAATATTTCTCAACAAATATAAATGAAACAAACAATAATAAAAAAGTTATCAATGGATCCTATGAAAACATGAAAACTGTAAAGACCAAAAGACTGGTGTATATGAACATTACATTACTTTTTCGGAATACTTAATACATAACAAAAACCAATACTCAAGGACCGTAATATTTTAGTGTCTTTGGAAACTCAGAAGATAATATTCTAATCATGGTGAAAGATCTTCAACAACTCCCATAAAGATCTTATGTTTTTTTCCTACCTAAAAAATTTCTCTATATAATTGAAAAAAACATATAAATGGTGAGCTCAAATTCTCAATAAGGTAAAGCATAGATAACATAAAACAATCCATAAACATTTGAATGAAAAAACTTGAACATAAAATCTAAACATCAAAATCTTGAGAAAAGACATAAATCAGGGAAGTACGTAAAGAATATATCATAAAGGAAAATCAATCATGATAAAATATCATGGGAATAAAATATTTAATTGTGAAAAAACATTAAGCACGTGATGTTATTTCCAAATTAGCCAAGGCATTGCTGCCATGACCATCTTAGTGGAGAAAGTCCTTTTCTGAATCGAGTTCACTCCTGGTTACAGTCATGTGTCACTGAACCAGATTAACATACCATTTTATCCATGTCTATCTCATGAGATTTAAATCTTTACGCAATGCAGTAGAGAGAGATATAGGACCCACCCATCTCATAATGAAATCATTTTTACTTGTGCCACAAAATAAACTTAAAACATTCATCATAACCCAAAGAATAAAATGGGTTTCATAAACATCATCCCATCATAACATAATCCATATAAAACAAATGTATATTTCATCATAATAAAAGTGAAACCACGTAAATCATAGAGACATTATACTTGATACATACACATATGAAATAATGTCATCTTAGATGGAAAATGGTTTTGATAAAACACTTGAAATGATTTCTTGAGGAAAATATCCATTCTTCTTCAAAATAAATTTATTTTTAAAAAATTCCATGAAATTTTGAAAGAAAAGTATTTTGTTGAAAATATTCATATAATATTGTCGAGTAAGATTTGTGAAAATGAGGCGTTATGAAATTATAAAAATCCATTCACACCGTATAAGTTAAAAATAACATTCTTCTGGTACTTTTGTCGGAAAAGTAAAAAAGTTCCCTATGTGGTAAACAAAAGTAAGATTCCTTTCATAAAATGTGGTAAATTTAAAAAATGGGTAAAAATAACTTTAAAAATACATGAAAACATTTTTAGAAAACATGGGATTGGATGATAACAATAACCCTAGTAAATACTTACGAATAACAATCTTGGATAAGAACGAGATTGGAATAGTTATCCCTTACCTTATGTCTGATATGCTTCGTACGTATCTGAACCTTCTGTAAAATGATTTAAATAATGTCATTGACTTATTACAGAATCATATTAATTGTTATGATATCATATATGGTTCAATTATGACTTTATAATACCCGTTATTTTGTAAATTCCATGTTAAAGGAACGTTTTGGGTAAAATAGTTTCATTTATCGTACGTGTTTAGATTTTTTGTTCTTGATAATATTATTACTTATTTCAGGATTTACTTAATTCCAGAATTTAAATCATGATTTATATATCATATATATTCAGAATATACATATATATAATAGATATATGAATGAAATGAAATGCACCGTTCATGGAGATGGTAGGTCGTATGTACACATGAACACTGTTTTCCTTTCCTTATTGACTTGAATGGAATTAAGTAGATGACATAAATATATATATATATATACATAAATACAGCATCATTATTATGTCATATATTTCATTATGATTCATTATATATACTTTATAATCATTCATGAATGGTTAACATGGAGAATGAATCTCATCGGGTCGTGGTGACGGTAGTCCGTACGTACGCACGAGCGATGATATCATTCCCATGATCATGGAATTGTATTGAAGTTTAGGTATAATATTTCATAATAAATATCAATTTACAATAATCATATATAGTTATTTATTTACACCATTATACCCATCAATGTAAGGCGGTGGTTGAAAACAGATTACACCACAGCGTGGAGACAATATTCCGTATTTACGCACGCGTAGCGATTTCATTTTCTGTAGGATGGATAGAAGGTGAAATAGGGTTGTTTCATATTTATAATAACATAGGAGTATATAATTAATACTGATGTTATTACTTTATAATGATACAACTAAAGAATAATAAGTAGAAGAGGAAAGAAACTTGAGACAATTGGAAGAAAAGATTACCTCTTCTTCGACGCACCTCCTTTAAGTTTCCTCTTAAGGAAGTAGAGTTGGTCTTTTGAGAAGACCGGAACCTACAAAAGTTTTCTAGGGAAGTGGAGGAGAGAAATTGGCAGGGGTTTTCTGAGCTTCAAGCCTCAAAAGGGTGTGAAGAGAAGAGGGAATGAGTTCCCTTTTTATAAGGGAGGAGAGGGGCACCTTTGGAAAAACATAAAATATTATTTTATAATAAAGTCATATTCGGTTTATAATAGCTAAAAATTGATTTTTTTAGAAGCTAAAGTGGGGATGGGTCGAAATAATTTCAAATAATAGGTTTCAGACAAGCTTAGGTTACTATTTTAACCTTATCATTTAGATTTAACTCTAAGTTAAATAAGTTAACTTTTACTGTGACTTCTTGTTTTCTTACACTATATGGTTAATAAACTTACTATAATAAGACAAAAGAACCCAGAGTTGTCCATTATTAATATTTATAACATTATATAAGTCATTAGGCTGGACCTTAATTTTATAGGAATAAAATAACAATTAATAGTATAATATTTGTTTTAAAAACTATTTTATGTCAAATTTGACACAATTTAGTAATTGATTTTTGTGAAACTTATAACAACATTATTAGTTCTAAAAATGTTTATTAAATAAATAATAACATGTCATATTAACCTATAAAATTATTTTAATTTAGAAAAAGTCTCAAATTAGATTTATTTGGGTATTTATAATATCAATTATGTAAATATTTCATTAATATGGTAATCACTGCATCACCATTGTGTCATAAATAAATTTACTTATTTAATGTCTAAAAATTATAAATAAAATACCATTAGGTAGGAAATCTTTTTATCTTTCTAGTAAATATTTATAGTTTAATTTATCTTATGTATAACCTAATCTTAAAAATGTTTTAGTTATTAAATTTGATTTTAACTATTTTAACTCTTTTTTAAATAAAATAGTAATAAATGTCCTAATCTAATCCAAGTGGACCTGAATGGTAATATTTTATTCCTAAGATTGTTTTTGGTCAAATTAAACTTATCCAATATAATTAGAACATGTGTTAGGGTAATAACAATATCATTTTTACCCTTAATTACCTTATTTACTTTTAACCGTGGTAAATAAAAGTAAAAAGTTACTATTCACCAAAAAAAATTTCTTATTGAACCACTTTTTACTCCTTAATATTAACGGTGTCTCTCGAATTTTCGAAATTCCACTCACAGAAGCGGTAAAATTATGTTTTAGGTAAAATTTTAAATTCTCCTAGGAGGTGGGTAAAAGATTGTGAAAAGTTCAATAAAATTTTTATATATCTAAAATTATTATAAAATGACTCCAATGAATTACATTGAACTTATATAGGTATTGGGTATCAATTTTTACCTAAAATAAATTTAAATAAAATAAATAATTATTTAAATAGAAAGTCGGTTTTTAAATAGCAACCCAGTGTTTTCACTATTCATCAAAAATTGAAAGTTTTTAGAAAAATACAAAAAATTCACCCTAGGATAATTTCAATATTTCGAATCCAAAATTGAAGTCCATTTAGAATGATAAAATTTATAAAATTTCGAAAAGTGGGTATTATTATTCATAACGGCTAGTTTATATTACATATCGTTGTTTGGTGAAACTTGGTATTGCGTACAACACACGCTATCATGGAAGGGCACGATTACGTGTAATGAATGCCAAGTCAGGGTTGCATGTAGTGAATGATTCATTTGTTGTTTTGTATAATAGAATCCAACAATATTTAATTTATACATTGAATATATATATATATAATCTCAATGTTGTATTAAATAACTTCAATCAAACGAACTTGGAATTGTCTATAACACGATCCAAGATTAGTGTTGTGTATATTTCAAGATAATACAGTGTTGTGTATAGCGTAATATAATATTGGTGTAGCATTCAACAAGAAAATATGGAAGAAATTAAAAATAATATATCTTATAAAATCTCGGGGTGTTACATTCTACCCCCCTTAAAATGAATTTCTCCCTCGAAATTCGTCGGGGATATAAATGGTTTACTACTTGAATGTTTCTTTCATAGAAACCCACATCTTAAAAGGAATACTAAAACATCATTTTAAAAAGGAAAGTTAGAAATGTAATGGTTACCCAGATTAACTCATCACTGGGTTTCCACAAAGGAGAAAATAGGTGGAAATATGGATATGGAAGAGAAATATAACCATCAAGTTCTGATGGAGAGTGGTAGAGAACATGGTTATGAAAAAGCAAACAATCACAAAGCCATAAATTTGTGATGATCTATGGTACCATCTGATTCATAAGATATAATGGCACTAGGACACCATATTTTTTTCAAGATGATTTCCCTAAAGTTGAAGAATTTGAATTAGAAGAAATACTTACTTTATTTCAGTATAATATCACGGTTGTTCATGCCTTGAACAATTTCCACTTCATCTCTTAATGAAATGAAGTTGAATTTTTCATTCATGAGGTGTTAGAAGATCGTGTGATAGAATGATGGGTTATTCCATTTTTCTCAAACAAAAGGTTATTAAAAGTTATCAAATATACATAAGTCCATCTATGGTGAGGTTAATCATATATGATTACGAAAATAGACTTATACATCTTATATTATACAACTTATTATAATAAAACTAGTTTCTACTAACCAAGGACTTACTGTAGGCCAGTGGTAGACGATAAAGGCATGTCGCACTTCAGTGGTGGGTTCGATTCCCACAGCCTTGTCCGACATGATGGGTTGTCGCTCATCCTGCAGGTTGTCCTTTTTCTAGAACTACATTTTTATAACATTCACTAAATAATATCAGAAAAAGTTCTAGACTTAAACACTACTGACTTATGTCCAACATAATCCATTCCAATCTTTAGGATTATCCAAAATACTTCTGTCCAATTTCATAATATAAAGAAAACTATTATTGGAAAGGTCACATAACAAGCATGTGAATACCATCTTGTTTATTGCATTCCATACATGTGAATACCTTAATCATGTATTCTCTTGAAACATAAATTACCATAGAACCTTAGTGAAAACATGAATGCTGTCAAAAGTTAACTCTTTCCACATACTAAAATCCCAATGTTTCTATATACTCAAACCATGATATCATATTGTCCTTATATCAGTCATGAGATCATTAATACTATCAAACATCCATTATCTTCCTATCCCTTCATTATGCGCATATCATCTACTTTCCAAAAATATCTGAATAAAATTTCATGGATACCAGTACCATTCAATATATACTTTAAAATACTTTAGGAAAAACCATAGTGTAAAAATCCGTAGATGTGTATTTATTCCATAGTACCATTACCTATACAACATAACTCTTGATAAACATAAATTATTCCACTACCTTCTTAAACCAATGACCGAGCTTCAACAATTCTTTCATCTCACATATCATTTGTAGTCTCTTCATCATCATCAACATAAATAATACCTATACGACCATGCATATTCTCTTCATGAGACATTCCCTTAGGGAATTGGTTTGCATAATGCCCATACATTCCACATTTAAAACATTTAATCATTGTTGATGTCGTAGCAATACCATTATCCTTGTCCATGGTGTTAACTGAACTTTTCCTTTCCACTTATTGGATTTATGTCCTTCTTTTCCACAGCCAGAGCATCTTCCAGTTCCTTTGAAACATTTTCCTTGATGCCTCTTCCCACGTGATTTACATGCGGGAAATTGAACTTTTTTTCTTCCAGAATCATCATGAAACTCCATCTTTCTTCTTATTAGTCACATCAAGAAACATATCAAAGTAGATTTTATTGATTATATTATGAGATGGTTGATTAGGCATAATAACGATGTTTAGACTTCCAAATCCCATTTTATTTTGTTTCTCATGAATAAAATCATTCCATTGTCCATCATATCCTCCATTATTGTGAATCTTCATGTTTGCAACCATATTCTAAAACCCAAAAAGAATAGTGTGAGAGGTAAAAATCATGCTAGGAAAATAGCATAATAAAGGGGGAGTACCATCAATAGATAACACCTTATGTTAAACTCTAAGATGGTTACCGTAATTCTAGGACTATAACCTATACGTATACCAAACCTTAGAGACATCTGTAGACATACCTTAGAAATATCTCTGGGGATTTCACTAAAGTTATCGCATACTAGTTTCCAAAGGTTAACTAAAACTTTCCTCTAATACCAACTGTAGAGACCCAAAGCCTGAAGTACATGAACATTAAATTACTTCTGTGGAATACTTATACATAACAAAAACCAACACTCAAGTACCGTAATAGTTTAGTGTCTTCAGAAACTCGGAACATAATCTTCTAATCATGGTGAACGATCTTCAACATCTCCCATTAAGATCTTCCTTTTTTTTCTTACCTAAAACCTTTCTTTATATCCCAGGAAGAAGAAAACATATAAAGGGTGATCTCAAATTCTCTATAAGGGAAATCATAGATAACATAAAACAATCCATAAACCTTTGAATGCAAAAACATGAACATAAAATCTAAACATCAAAATCATGAGAAAATACATAAATCATGGAAGTGCGTAAGGAATATATCATAAAGGAAAATCAATCTTGATAAAACAGCATGGTAATAAAAAATATAATTGTGGAAAAACATTAAGCACATGATATTATTTCCATAGTAGCCAAGGCATTGCTTCCATAACCATCTTAGTAGACAATGTCCCTTTCGAAATCGAGTTCACTCCTCATTCCGGTCCTATATCACTGAACCGGATTAACATACCATTTCATCCATGTCTATCTCATGAGATATAAATAATTACCCATTTCATTGGAGGGTGATATAGTTCCCACCCATCTCATAATGAAATAATTCTTATTTGTGCCACAAAATAAACTTAAAACATTCTTCATAACCCAATGAATAAAATGGGTTTCATAAACATCATCCCATCATCACATAATCCCTATAAAACCAAAGGATATTTCATCATAATAAAAATTAAACCATGTAAATTATAGAGAAATTATACTTGAAACATACACATATGAAATAATTTTATCTTAGATGGAAAATTGTTTTGATAAAACACTTTAAATGAATTCTTTAGGAAAATCTCTTTTCTTCTTCAAAATCATTTTCTTTTCACAAAATTCCATGCAATTTTAAAATAAAATTATTTTTTTTAAAATATTCATAAAATATTGTAGAGTGAGATTCATGAAAATTATGTGTTATGAAACCTTAAAAATCTGTTCACACCGTATAAGTTAAAAATAACATTTTTCTCGTAATTTTGTCGGAAAAGTCAAAAAGTTCCCCGTGTGGTAAACAAAAGTAAGATTCCTTTCATAACATGTGGTAAATTTCATAAAATGGGTAAAATAGACTTTAAAAATACATTAATTGTTTTTATAAAACATGGTAATGGATGATAACAACAAGCCCAGTAAATAATTACGAATAACGATCTCAGATAAGAAGGATATGGGAATAGTTATCCCTTACCTTAGGTATGATATGCTTCATACATATACAAACATCCTGCATAATGATTTAAATAATTTCATTAACTTATTACAGAATCATATTCATTGTTATGATATAATATATCGTTCAATTATGACTTTATAATACCCGTTCCTTTGTAAATTCAATGTTAAAGCAACGTTTTGGGTAAAATCGTTTCATTTATCGTATGTGTTTTTATTTTTTGTTCGTGATATTATTATTACTTCTATAATGATTTAATTACTTCCAGAATTTAAATCATTATTTATATATCATATATATTTAGTATATACATATATATAATAGATATATAAATGAAATGAAATACACCGTTCATGGAGATGGTAGGCCGTATATACGCATGAACGATGTTTTTCCTTTCTTTATTGACTTGAATGGAATTAAGTAGATGACATAAATATATATATACATAAATACAGTATCATTATTATGTCATATATTTCATTATTATTCATTATATATACTTTATAATCATTCAAGAATGGTTAACATGGAGAATGAATCTCATCGCGTCGTGGAGACGGTAGTCCATACGTACGCACGAGCAATGATATCATTACAATGATTGTGGAATTGTATTGAAGTGTATAGATAATATTTCAGAATCAATATCACTTTAAAATAATCATATATAGTTATTTATTTACACCATTATACCCATCCAAGTATGGTGCTGGTCAAAAACAGATTACACCACTACGTGGAGACGGTATTCCGTACGTACGCACGCGCGGTGATTTCGTTTTCTGTAGGATGGATAGAAGGTGAAATAGGGTTGTTTCATATTTATAATAACATAGAATTATATAATTAATTCTTATTTTATTACTTTATAATGAGACAACTAAATAATAACAAGTATAAGAAGAAAGAAACTTGATAAAATCGGAAGAAAAGATTACCTCTTCTTCGACGACCTCCTTTAAGTTTACTCTTAAGGAAGTAGAGTTGGTCTTTTGAGAAGACCAAAACCTCCAGAATGTTTCTAGGGAAGTGGATAAGAGAAATGGGAAGGGTTTGTCTGAGCTTCAAGGCTCAAAAGGGTGTGAATAGGAGAGGAAGGGGGTTCCCTTTTTAAAAAGGAGGAGAGGGGAACCTTTCGAAAAACATAAACTATTTTTTATAATAAAGTCATATTCAGTTTATAGTAGCTCCAAATTGATTTATTTAGAAGCTAATGTGGGGATGAGTCTAAATACTCTCAACCAATAGGTTTTAGACAAGATTATGTTACTATTTTAACATTATCATTTAGATTTAACTCTAAGTTAAATAATTTAACTTTTACCGTGTCTTCTTGTTTTCTTACACTATATGGTTAATAAACATACTATAACAAGCCAAAAAACCCCAAGTTGTCCGTTATTAATATATATAACCTTATCTATGTAATTTGGAAGACCGTAGATTTTTAGGAATAAAATAACAATTAATAATATAATATTTCTTTTAAAAACTATTTTATGTCAATTTTAACACTATTTGGTAATTGATTTTTGTGAATATCATAATAGCATGATTAGTTCGAAAAAAGTAAATTAAATCAATAGTAACATGTCATATTAACCTATAAAATTAGTTTAATTCATAAAAGTCTAAAATTACATTTATTTGGGTATTTATAATATCAATTAAGTTAATATTTAATTAATAAGGTAATTACTGCATCACCATTGTGTCATAAAAAATTTAACTTATTTAATGTATAAAAATTATAAATAAAATACCATTAGGTAGGAAATATTTTTATATTTCTAATGAATATTAATATTTGAATTTATATCACTTATAATCCTATATTAAAAATGTTTTAGTTATTAAACATTGATTTTAACTATTTTTACTCTTTTTTAAATAAAATAATAATAAATGTCCTAATCTAATCCAAGTGGATATAAAGTGTAATATTTTATTCCTAAGATATTTTTTGGTTGAATTACACTTATCCAATAGAATTAGGACATTTGTTAGGGAAATAATAATATCATTTTTACCCTTAATTACCTTATTTACTTTTAACCGTGGTAAATAAAAGAAAAAATTTACTATTCACCAAAAATTATTTTAATCTTATTGAAGCACATTTTACTCCTTTATATTAACCGTGTCTCTTGTATTTTCTAAATTTCACTCATAGAAGAGGTAAAATTAAGTTTTATGTAAATTTTCAAATTCTCCTAGGAGGTGGGTAAAAGACGGTGAAAAGTTCAATAAAATTTTTATATATCTATAATTATTATAAAATGTCTCCAATGAATTACATTGAAATTATATAGGTATTATGTATCTATTTTGACCTAAAATAAATTTAAATAAAATAAATAATTATTTAAATAAAAAGTTGGTTTTTAAATAGAAACCCAGTTTTTTCACTATTCATCAAAAATTGAAAGTTTTCAGAAAAATACCAAAAATTCACCCTAGGCTAATTTTGATATTCTGAATCAAAAAATGAAGTCCATTTCGAAAGATAAAATTTATAAAATTTCAGAAAGTGGGTATTACTATTCATAACGGCTAGTTTATATTACATATCATTTTTTAGTGAAACTCGGTATTGCGTACAACACACGCTATCATGGAAGGTCGCGATTGCGTGTAATGAAATCCAAGTCAGGGTTGCGTGTAGTGCAAGATTCATTTTGTGTTGCGTATAATAGAATCCAACCATATTTCATTTATACATTGAATATACATATATACTCTCAATTTTGCGTAAAATAAATTCTATCAAACGAACTTGAAATTATGTGTAACACTATCCAAGATTAGCATTGTGTATATTGTAAGCTAATACAGTGTTGCGTATAGTGCAAGATAATCTTTTTATAGCGTACAATAGACGATATGAATGAAATTAAAAAGAATATATCTTATAAAATCTTGGGGTGTTACAAAAAACCCTATACTGTAACCAATAAAAATGAATAGATATAAAGGTCACATACCAAGAAAGAATATGTGATACCACTATAGATTCCAATCTCTAAATGAATAGATCGGGAAGGATAAGAAGAACCCAAAATCTACTGAAATGTACCTAGATTGTTATGAAAGGTAAAAAAGTACAATAAAGTATGATTCATTCTTTCATCACCTAAAACCTACATGGAACATGGAATTTTAATCATAAATTATGTATTTATGTTGTAAAGTATCTATAAAGTGTGTACATCAAAAATTATTCCACCTTTGGAAAGTTTATGCTAAGAGACATATTTACACATAAAATAATGATTTATGGTATAAAGTTATTTAGGCCATAAGTTGTTTTCAAATATTATTCCCCATGTCTTATTTATAATGCGAGATACAATAATATGATATAAAAATGTCTTAATGGAAGAACCCAATCCAATCAGTGATGTAAAACTCCAAAAATGATTCATAATACCCCAAATCCTATGAAACACACTCCTAAAAATAAAAACAAACTTACCATAAAAATACACGATGTTAAAATATCCTGATTATAGGACTCCTCATACTCAAGATGATATTTGGGAGAAGTGTGCTTCATAAATAGGATAGGTTACCAATTAATTTTTATTGATAATCTACCATGTATTTTGATAATCTGATTCATGATTCGATACAACAATTACCAAGGAAATTACCTTTTCATGATGAACTTCCAACTGAGAGTCAATGATCTCGACTATATTCTGTAAAAATGAAAAATTTACCTCTTACTCAATTTCCTCACAAGTAAGAATGTTAGAAGGTTAAGGACAATATTTCCTAGGATGTGATATGTGTAAAAAATAAAGCATTACCACCAATTAAGCATATCATTCCAAGAAAAATTAAACCTTCCTTAAATCCGGAATGACCTCAAATTTTCTAACATACCTCCAATCTAGATCCCCCCTTTTCCAATATGATGGTAAAACATTCAAGAGGGGTCATTCATGATAACATGTAACCATATATGAAACTAAAAATGATGCCATTAATGGTACATATATTATTTATGCAGAATATATTCTATGACCAGAAATCGATGTCTATTTTAAATCCCCATTAACGACTCCAAAATGAGACTTGGTCCCACAAGATATGAATCACCCATATTTTTCCATAAAAAGTTGATCTTCATTGGTGACCATAACAATCATTGAAGGACTTAATTATTATTGACATATAGTAAATATTGTTATTACAAAACTCAAATAGTGACTTTTGGTTTTCCCATGATAGTTTTATATCCAGGAAACATTCATGGAGCATATCCTCTAACATCTAAAAATAATGCTTCATATGTTTATCTCTATAGGGATGATAACCTATACTCAAACTGACCCGAGTCCCTACCAAATCATAGAAACTCTTCCAAAATCTAGAATTAAACAATGGATTCCAATCCAAAAAGATGTTTGAGTTAACAACTTGTAACCTCAAAATCTTCTCCTCGTATTATGGCATCCCGCCTTTTTATTACATAACTTTTCATTTCACTTTACAAGCAGATGGTCATTAAAGACTAGTGTCCTGGAAATCAGGAACATAATACATGGGATGCAACATAAAACATTATTCTAATCCACTTTTATGGCTTCATCATATGTTCATCATAAGTACAAGTACTGCATCCCATAACCTAGAGACATATATTTAATGGAAATGGTGAGCAGAAGGCCTAGTAAGGGTAAAAAAGGGAATCTGTTTACTTGTAACATCAATAAGATATTGAATTAAAACAAAAGGACATGAGCAATGGAAGTATAGGAATATCATAATGAAAATAACATGAAACATAACTTGAATATGTGACTATAAAATTTCATTTAGACATTAATGAACATATCAACAAGGTTTATCCCCGAGGTGTTATAAAAATTACCAAAGTTATTCACCAAGGTATCGTTAAACATGTCATCTCTAGAGATTAATTTCTTACCCAATGCATTAGAGCACTATAAAGGTTCACCCTTAATATTTATTTAATTTAATGTGAGCCACATAGATCAAAATAAAACATTGCATAAACAACCCATAGAGAATAAATGAAATGGGTTTCATTTCAAAATCGTGACGTTTTAAAAGTTCTTAAAAATAATATCATTATATCATCTATAACACATGGAAAGGGAGTGAGGGTTATATGTATGTCCATTTTAGAATAAAATATATCATTTTTATATATGTATTAACACCCATAGAAATGATATAGTTCTTGGTATTCACATAAATAAAAAATGTAATATCCTGAGAAGAAGAGATAGAAATTTGGAGACGAAATTTCTGCAGCATAACGACTATATAACATGATTTTAGGAAATAAAAAAAAGTGAGGTTACAAAGGTAAAACACTCATAAATAACACATATTACTATATAAATACTTTATATCATGGAGATAAGAACATGGTATGGGTATTTGAATGGCATACCACACGAAAAGGAAGCTTGAAAGGTTGGAGAAGATGTGATTTCTTTTACGAGAAATTCAGCAGCCAAACGACGTCACTTAAATATTCAGAAAACAAATTGATGAGGGAGGATAGGGTCTCTAAACAATTAGACATGAAATGTACAGAAATGATAATGTATAAGAACATACCATCAACATAAAAAGATAGAAACTAGAAGACACAACATATAGGAATTCATGACTTAAAAGAGGAGGGTGAAAGGATCCCTTACCTTAAAGAGTAACTTTGAATGCTTAATGATAGAGACCTTGGGAGGATTGGGGGAAACTTGGGAGGACACTTTGGGAGGTTATGAGACAATAACACCGTTGAAGAAGATTTTGGAATGAAATAAATGAGGTAAATGGCTTGTTATTTATAGGGAAAGTGAGTGACTAAATTATTAATTTCCAAGGGACACCTCATCAGTGGAATTTGAATAACCAAGGGCTTTCACATGGTATTTTCCACTGGAAATTGCCAATTGGGACTCGTCATAGAATATATCACTATTAATCAGTCGACCAGAAATCTTACATGATTATTAGATCATTAATGCTATCATTAAACACCCGAAACTCAAAACTGCATTTTTATTATTCACTGAAAATTCAACTGTTTCAGAAAAAATCCAAAAATTCACCCAAACCTAATTTTAATTCTCATAATTCAAAAATGATGTACATTTTATGAAAATAATTTTCTAAATATTTTTAATTTAATTTTTAAATAAACTCATTATTTATTCCAAAAATTCAACTTTAAAACAATAACTCATTTTGTAAGACGTTAAAAAAGTAATCAAGGTCCCATTAAAATATTGTATACCCAGAAGACAATAAGTTAGTATTTTATGATTATATTTTATGAAAATACATTTCCATTTTAAATTATTAAATTAATTATAAAATTGTAAATAAAATATTTATGGCGTACAAAAATACCAAAATGTAAAATATGATCATTTATTCACTTTTAAGATGTCTAAAATGTATTTATACATTCATTGGTGAAGATTGTATTTTTTGGTCAAATTACTATTCATTACTATTCATATGGGTATGTTACTATTCATAATTTACTATTCACTAAAAACCAAGTTGAACATATTAGACTCTAAATTTATCACTGATCACAATTGTAGAAGACCATTTTTGAAAGTAATTTCACATTATTAACTATTTAATTAATACAATAATATTTTAAAATGACCATTTTCCTAAATTCATTAATAATACACATCCTATATTTATCCGGGTATTTGAAATTCACAAACTTTTCCATAAGAAGAAATAAAAATTTTACTTATAAAAGGATTACACAAAGTAGATAAGGTCTCGTTACATAGCCCCTTATCACACCAGCATATGACATAAGTGTTAGGTGGGCTATGGTGATAGAATCTTGTGGTGGCTCGGACAACATTGCCTGAGTGGTGATTTTTATCAGCTTGAACTTATCCGTTAGGCAATTCCGGTCAAGCTTCATATGATGAAGTTCAGCATGGGCTTGGTCCAGAGAAAAGCCAAGTGATTCTACCTCCTTCCAATGCTCTGAAAGATGGGCTTCATATGGCTCGAGTCCACGAGATAAGGCCATTAAATCTTATTTTAGTAATAATTAACCAAGATTACCATATTTATAAAACCATGACATTATTAATATAGTTTTCAATGGTCATTTTGACCAATGGTCATATAACAGTTGAAACCCAACAGTCTCATTCTATTTATACCCACTTTATTAATTAAAAGATATAGTTTTTTTGAGTATAAAATAAAATAACACATAAAATTAGGTAGCAAATATAATTAAAATGTTCGGGTCGTTACATTCTTCCCCCCCTAAAAAATTTCATCCCTGAAATTTTATCTCGTACCATATAGTGGGAAAATGTGTGGGTACATTTGTCTCATGGTCTCCTCTAGTTCCCATGTGGCTTCTTCACATTTTCGGTTCCTCCACAACACCTTAACCAGGTGGGTAGTCTTGTTGCGTAGAACCTTGTCTCTACGATCAAAGATCTCTACTGGCTGCTCCTCATAAGAGAGGTCATGTTCCAGTTGTACCACCTCTAGATTTAGTACATGTCAAGGGTCAGGTATGTACATCCTAAAGAGGGATACGTGGAATGCATCATGAACATGGGATAGATTTGGAGGAAGTGAAATCCAATAGGTCACTGCTCCCAGTCGATCAAGGATTTCATAGGGGCTAATGTACCTAGGGATAAGCTTCCCTTTCTTCCCAAACCTCATGAATCTCTTCAAAGATGAAATCCAAAAAAATAATTTGTCACCAACATCAAATTCCATATAACTTTGAGAGTTGTTGGCATAGTTGTTTTTCTGAATATGAGTATCCTTAATGTGTTGTTGGATGTAATGGACCTTTTCTGTCATCTCTTTCACAAGATCTGGCCCAAGAAGCTTTCTATCACTAGCTTCATCCCAACAAGTAGAAGTTATACATATATTCCCATATAGAGCTTTATAAGGTTCCATTTCAATGCTTGAGTTGAAGCTATTGTCATAAGAGAACTCAACTAAAGATAAATGTTAATCCCATCAACCTTTAGATTCCATTGATCATGTTCTCAGCATGTCCTTGAGTGTTCGAATAGTCCTTTCAGATTGACCATCAATTTGGGGGTGATAGGTCGTACTGAAATTCAATTCAGTGATCAGAGCTTGTTGAAGCCTTCTCCATAATTTTTATGTGAAACTTGGATCACGGTTAGATACGATAGAAAGTGGAAATCATGCAGCCCTACCACATTCATCACATAAATCTTGGAAATTTTATCAAGAGAGAAATCTTCCCAAATGGAGATAAAATGGGCAGTCTTGGTGAGACGGTCCACAATAACCCATGTCACATTCTTTCCTTATGAAGATATTAGGATACTAGTGAGAAAGTCTATAGTGATATTGTCCCACTTACATGCTGGTATGGGTAGTGGTTGCAATACCCCTTTTGGAAATTGTTGCTCTGACTTAACATGCTAACATACCAGGCACCTTGAAGTGTAGTCAGCAATCTCCCTTTTTATATTATCCCACCAATAATGATCACGATGGTCCCTATACATTTTTGGGCTTCCAGAATGCATGTAGAAAGTAGATCTATGAGCTTCATCCATCAGATCCTTCTTTATTTCTAGAATAGATGGAACATATTGTGTTGTATGAAATTTCAGTACACTTTCTTGGTCATTATTTAACTCAGGAAACTTCCCATCCTTCATAGCCTCAAACGTCTTTTATAACCAAGGATCTTCTTTCTGATATTTCCTGATCTTGTCTATTAGTAATGGTTGAGAAATAATTTGGGTTAGGGATGATGATGTCCCTTCCCTTATAATTACCATGTCCAACTTTACTAGGACATTGATCAAAGGATATTTTTGAATCCTCATCATAGAAATAACAACTAGGCCTTTCCTGCTTAATGAATCTACAACTTTGTTTTCTCTTTCGGGAGGATAATGAATTAAACAATAATAGTCTTCAAAGAGTTCTAACAATCTCCTTTGTCTCATGTTCAATTACTTTTGTGTGAAAATATACTTCAAATGTTGATGGTCTGCATAAATATCACATTTATCCCCAGAATGATAGTACCTCCATATCTTCAGAGAAAAAACGACCGCCGACAGCTCCAGATCATGTGTAGGATAGTCTTCTCATGAGTCTTCAATTGTGGAGATACGTAATTAATGACCATGTCATTTTTCATCAGGACTCACCCAAGCCCTTTCAGAGATGCATCTATAAAAATAACGAATCATTCTCCACTTGAGGGTAGAGTTAACACAGGTGCAGTAACCAATCTCTTCTTCAGCTATTGGAAGCCTTCCTCACACTCCTTTGTCTAGATGAACATGACCTCATTTCGAGTTAAATTGGTTAATGGATTAGAAAGTCATGGAATATTCTTCACAAACATCTTTCAATATAATTCTAATCCAAGGAAACTATAAATCTCAGTTATTGTTGTAGGTTGAGTATACTCCTCTACAACTTTTTTCACTGTAGGGTTAACTGTAATTCATTCATTGGTAACAATGTCCCCCAATAAAGCAACTAGTTTTAAACAGAATTCACATTTAATGAACTTTCCAAATATTTTCTTCTTCCATATAGTTTTCAAGAAAACCCTCAGATTATACTCATTATCTTCATGACTTATGGAATATATCAAAATATCATCAATAAAAACTACCAAAATGTTGTCAAGGTAGTATTTAAAGACTTTATTCACAAAATCCTTAAATATAGTAGGTGCATTAGTCAGACCAAAAGGCATAACAACAAACTCATATTGACCATATCTTGATCGGAAGACAGTTTTTGGAATATCTTCTTTCTTCACCCCCATTTGATGATAACTAGATCAAAGATCAATCTTAGAGGAGAAATGAGCCCCTAGAAGTTTGTCAAATAAGTCATCAATTCTTGGAAGAGGGTATTTGTTTTTTTACTGTGATTCCATTTAGTTCTCTATATTCAATGCATAGCTGCATCGATCCATCCTTTTTCTTTACAAATAGAAGAGGTGCTTTCAAAGGAGACACACTCTGTCGGAAAACCCTTTCTCTAAAAGATCTTGGAGTTTTTTCCTTAATTCCTCCAGCTCCACATTTTCCATCATATATGTGGTCTTTGATATTGGATAATATCCAGGTATGAGTTCAATGTATAACTCTACCTCTTTTTCTAGGGGAGGTTCAGGGAACTCCTCAGGAAATAAATCGATGTAATCCTAGATGATTGGTACATTTTATATCCTCAAACTCTCATTCCTTCTTCTTATTCACAGATAAATTCTATAAAGAAGGATATTGGAGGTTCTTCTAGATAATGTTCAAGTAGATATATCTTTCCTTGGAAGATAACTATCGGTTTTCCATTCAAGACTACTGAGATTTCCTTACTTTTGCATTTGATCAGAGCATTATAGTTTGAGAGACATTCCATCCCTAGTATAACATCGAATTCCATCATGGGAATGACTACTAGATTTACGATCAGATTTTTCTCACCAAAGTAAATACTAGAGTTTCTAAACACTAATGATGCTTGGATAATCACACCAGGAGTCTTGACTGATAGCTCTACTTTTAGGAAGTCAGGGGTTGATTCTAAATTCTTTTCAAACATGAAGGAAATAAAAGAATTAGTAGAACCAAAATCAAACAATGTATTTTCTAGCTTTCATATAACAATAAGAGAACCTGCTACCACATCATTTAGAGCTTCAACTTCCACTGTCGTGGTAGAAAATGTACGACCTTGCTCCCTTGGACTTTGTTGAGGCTGATGGTGGTTCCCCTCCACTTACCTCGGATTTGGACCGTGATTGGAAAAGTATACAAGTTTCCCACACTTAAAGCACTAGACATCATGTAGGGCCTGCACTATCTATCAATTATTATTAGTGTTTGGAAGTTTTAGTTTCACCACACTATGAAAATTCCTCGTAATATGGCCATCTCTTCTAAACTTTTAGCATTTCCTACTCCCGAGCAGGCAGTTACCCGAATACTTCTCCCCATATTTATTATATGTGGGACGTTTCACATGCTTGCCTCCTCTTCCTTGAACAAAAGTCCTCCCTATTCTGGGCTCTATCGATCTCTTTTTTTTTCTTCATTTATGAGACCATTGCGTCTCACCAAACACCAGTTCAACTTTCATCGCACTCCGCACGATATCCTAAAAGCTATTATAGTCTCAGTTTACTAGATTCTTCTGTAGATGTGGTCTCAGTACATAGAAGAATCTATCAACCTTACCATTTGGATCCATGACAAAGCTAGAGGATTATCATGAATGTTGGGTGAAGTTCATCTCCTAGCTTTTGACAGATTTGTTCTCCTTCTGCTTCATCTCGAGAAACTCCTTCTCCATTATTGTTTTCAAGGAATGAGGGAAATACTCACTAAAAAATATCCTTATGAACTCTTTCCACCCCAATGATTTAACTTCCAATCTTTTCCTTCTATTATTAATCAGTTTCCACCCCTGATTAGATTCCCCTTCAAAGAGATAGACGACGATGTTGACCTTCTCTTGCTCTGAATAGTGGAGCACAGAAAAGATCTTTTCGATGGAGCTGATCCACTGCTCAACAATCAATGGGTCAGTAGATCCACTGAAGGATGGTGGTTGTTGATGCATAAATGAATCAACATAATATTTTTCACTTTGAGGCGAGATCGGTCTCTCGGCTTGATTCATGTTATTTCCCATAACATTAGTCAATTGGTTCATCATTCGCATGAATGCTTCCATTCAAGCTTCCATCAGAGGGTCATCAGTGCATGGTCCATTTCGGTCACCATTTGCATGGTTCCTCCTATTTCCCGCCATTTTCTAAAATAATAAAACCTTAGTGAGACACTTATTTCATTTATGAATATTTTAACTAAAATGGATTTTATGTCTTAAAACTTCATTCTTAAACAATTACATATCTCTTTAATTCCTTCATAATGATTTATAAAAACCATTTGATTAACCAAATATATCCCCTGGGAGTGTCGTAACCAAGAGTGAAACAAGTCCCGTTGTCGTGCACTAGTTCCCATTCAAGTCTAGCTCAAAGCAGTGTTTTTGGGTTTTACCCCTATGTAAATCTGTTCCAGTGCCGCCTCTAACTACTTATATCCAGACATAGATGTATTTGTTTCATAAACCGCTTATTCAATATTTAAAAAAAATACCAGGATGTTTTCCTATATTTAAAATTTTTTATAGGATTTTTCCTATTGATTTCATAGCCTAATTTTCATAAATTACTAAATTTTCCATTGATACAAACTATGGAATCCCTCCTTTTTATTACATATATTTTCATTACATTTTACAAGAATATGATCTTTAAAGTCCAATGTCTTGGTAATCAGGAACATGATACATGAGAAACAACATAAAAAATTCTTATAATCCACTTTTACATATTCATCATAAGTTCATCCTATGTACAATTACTGCATCTCATAACCTGGAGACATACATTGAAACGAACGGGTGAGCAGAAGGCCCAGTAAGGGTAAACAAGGGAATTAGTTTACTTGTGAAATCAATAAGAACATCAATAAAAACATTAAAACATGAGCAATGGAATTATAGTTATATCATAATAAAAATAACATTAAACATAACTTGAATATGTGGATACAAAATTTCATTTAGACATTTATGAACATATCACCATGTTTTATCCCTGAAGAGTCATAAAAATACCAAGGTTATTCACCAAGGTATCATGAAGCATGTCATATCTATAGATAAATTCTTTACCCAATGGATTAAGTCCCTATCAGGGTGAACCCATAATATGTCTTTATTTTAATATGAGCCACATAGATCATAATCAAACATTTCATAAATAACCCATATAGAATAAAAGAAATGGGTTTCATTTCAAAATCATGACGTTTTAAAAGTTCATAAAAATAAGATCATTATATCATTTATAACCCATGGAAAGGGAGTGAGGGTTATATGTATGTCAATTACAGAATAAACTATATCATTTTTATATATGTATGAACACCCATAAAAACGAAATACATCTGGGTATTCACATAAATAAACAAGGTAATTTCATGAGAAAAAAAGATAGAAATTTTGAGATGAAATGTATGTAGTATAATAGCTATATATAATGGTATTGGAAAATAATAAAAAGAGAGGTTAAAAAGGTAACCCAATCATAAATAAATCATTTTAAAAAATAAATACAGAATAAAATGGAGGTAAGAACATGGTATCGATATTTGAATGACATACCACAAGAAATGAAACTTGAAAGGTAGGAGAAGATACAATTTCATTTACGAGAAATTCGACAGCCTAACGACGTCACATAAAAATTCAGAAAAAAATTTATGAGAGTGGAAAGTTAATATCAACAATTATACATGAAATAGACAGAAATGAGAACATATAAGAACATACCATCAATTTAAAGAGATGGAAACTAGAAGACACAACGTAATGTAATTCATGACTTAAAAGAGGAGGGTGAAAGGATCCCTTACCTTGAAGAGTAACTGCGAAATATTGAAGGTCGGGACATTGGGAGGCTTGATTATACCTTGCGAGGACTCCTTGGTAGGTAAGGAGACCATAAATTCATTGAGGATGATTTTAGAATGAAATTAATGAGGGAAATTGCAGTCTATTTATAGGGAAAGGCAATGAATAAATTTTTAATTTCCAATGCACACCTCATCAGTTGTATTTGAAAAACCATGGGCCTGCCCATGGTATTGGACACTTGGGACACCTCATAGAATATATGACTATAAATAAGTTGAACATAAATCTTACATAATTATTACATCATTAATCAATTCATTAAACACCATAAACTCAAAACTTAATTTTTACTATTCACAGAAAATTCAACAGTTTCAGAAAAAACCCAAAAGTTCACTCTAACATAATATCGATGCTCTGAATTCAAAAATGAATTCCATTTTATGAAAATTATTTTTAAAA
Organism: Viscum album; assembly: GCA_963277665.1. NCBI lineage: Eukaryota > Viridiplantae > Streptophyta > Magnoliopsida > Santalales > Viscaceae > Viscum > Viscum album. The sequence continues at coordinate 1,631,642,849 of OY728150.1, forward strand.
TATTATTAATTTATTTTTTAAATAAAATCACTATTTATTCCAAAAGTACAACTTTAAAACTATAACTCATTTTGTAACACCTTAAAAAAGTAATTAATGTCCCATAAAAATATCTTATACCCACAATAAAATAAAGTAACAATTTATGATAAATGTCATGTAAATAAATTTCCATTTAAAATTATTAAATTAATTATAAAATTGTAAATAAAATACTTATGGCTTATAAAAATACCAAAACATAAACTATGATAATTTTTTCACTTTTAAGATGTCTAAAATGTATTTATACCTTCATGGGTAAAGTTTCTATTTTTTTGGTCAAATTACTATTAATTATTATTCATATGGGTATGTTACTATTCCTACTTTACTAATCACTAAAAACAATGTTGATTTTATTAGACTCTAAATTTTTCACTGATCACAACGGTAGAAGACCATTTTTTGAAAATCATTTTACATTATTAACTATTTAATCGATACAAAAAAATTTTAAAATTCCCCTTTTTCCTAAATTCATCAATAATACACATCCTATATTTAACTTAATATTTGAAATTCACAAACTTTTCCATAAGAAGAAAAAAAAAATTTATTAATAAAAGGATTACAAAAAGTAGCTAAGGTGTCGTTATATAGCCCCTTATTACATCAGCATAGGACCTAAGTGATAGGTGTTCAATGGTGATAGAATCTTGGGATGGCTTGGACAACATTTCCTGAGTGTTGATTTCTATCCGCTTGAACATCTCCTCTAGGTGATTCCATTCAAGCTTTATACATTGAAGTTCGGCTTGGGCTTGGTCCAGAGCAAAGCCCAGTGATGGTACCTACTTCCCAAGCTCTGAGAGATGGGCTTCATGTGGCTCGAGTCTAATGGATGAGGCCATTCAATATTCTTTCTGTATTAATTAACCAAGATAACCGTATTTATAAAAACACAATGTTTAGATTGTAGTTTCCAATGGTCATATTGACCAACGGTCATATTGACCAACAGTCATATAAGAGTTTAAACTAAATGGTCTCGTTCAAATTATACCCACTTCATTAATTGGAGGATATATTTTTGTTGAGTATAAAATAAAATAACACGCAAAATTAGGAAACAAATATAATTAAAAACATTGGGTCATTACACGTATAACCTACCATGTTTACCAACCATATTAGTGTAACACCCCAAGCTTCCATGGTACACTTATCTTTGAATAATACAGTAACATGTGTTGTACGCAACTTTGAGTTCTAACACACAACACAACTAATCAAACTAGACGTTATGAATAGTAATACCCACTTTTTTAAATTTTATAAATTTTATCTTTCAAAATGGACTTCATTTTTGGATTCAGAATATCAAAATTATCCTAGGATGATTTTTTGGTATTTTTCTGAAAACTTTTAACTTTTGATGAATATAAAAAAACACTGAGTTATAATTTAAAACCAAATTTTATTTAAATAATTATTTATTTTATTTTAATTTATTTGTAGGTAAAATAAGATACATAATACCTAAATAAGTTCAATGTAATTCATTGGAGTCAGTTTATAATAATTTTAGATTTATAAAAATTTTATTCAACTTTTCACCATTTTTTACCCATCTCCTTGAAGAGTTTACAAATTCACATAAAACATAATTTTACCTCTTCTCTGAGTGGAATTTCAAAAATCCGAAAAACACGGTCAATATCAAGGAGTAAAATGTTGTTGAATAAGATAAAAATAATTTTTGGTGAATAGTATCTTCTTACTTTTATTTACCATGGTTAAAAGTAAATAGGGTAATTAAGGGTAAAACTGATATTATTATTACCCTAACACATGTACTAATTCTATTGGATAAGTATAATTCGACAAAAAAAACCTTAGAAATAAAAATATTAACCTCTTTGGTCCACATGGATTAGATTAGGTCATTTATTATTATTTAATTAAATGAAGAGTTAAAAGAGTTAAAATCAACGTTTAATAACTAAAACATTTTTAATATAGGATTATGCATAAGATAAATTCGATAATAAATATTCATTAGAAATATAATAATATTTTATACATAATTATATTTTATTTATAATTTTTATACATTAAATAATTTAATTTATTTATGACACAATGGTGATGAAATAATTACCTAATTAATGAAATATATTTATAATTGATATTATAAATATCAAAATATATTTAATATGAGACTTTTTATGAATTAAAATAATTCTACAGGTTAATATAACAAATTAGGGTAGTATAGATGAATTTTTTTTGAAGTAATAATGCTGTTATTAACATAGAAAAAACAAAAAACCAAATAGTGTCAAAATTGACATAAAATAGTTTTTTGAACAAATATTATATTATTAATTGATATTCAATTCCTAAATATCTATGGTCCAGCCAAGATACTTATATAATAATAGGTGTATAATTAATGAACTACTTGGGGTTCGGTTGGATGTATATAGTATGTTTATTAACCATATAATATAAAAATACAAAGAGACATGGTAAATGTCAAACTATTTAACTAAGAGTTAAATATAAATGATAAGGTTAATATATTAACCCAAAACTGTCTAAAATCGATTGGTTGAAAGGATTTGGATCCATTCCCACCTTAACCTCAAAATAAGTCACTTTTTAGCCATTATAAACTAAATATGAATTTATTATAAAATAATATTTCATGTTCTTCGTAAGGTGCCCATCACCCCTCTAATAAAAGGGAACTCACCCTTCTATCGGATTCATACCTTCAAAGCCTTTTGGCTCATCCAACCCCTACCCAAATATCCTCTCAACTTCCATAATTTCATTCTAAAGGCCTTACTTTAGTATTAAATACAGCTTAAAGAGCCCTTCTGATCAAATCAAAAGGAAGAACCCGAAGAAGAGGTAATGTTTTCACCACCCTCTTTCAAGTTGTTTTCTTCTTACACTTCTTCTTTATTTGTTATTTCCATTCTAAAATAATAACTACAGAATCTTATATATAATGTGATGTTATTATAAATATGGTACAACCATATTCCATATTCCATCCATCCTTTGAATGAAATATCACCATACGTGCGTACATATGGTTTACCGTATCCACGTCATGGTGTAATTGTTAATCAAAACATTATTATTTGGATGGTTATGATAATGATGTGTAATTGAAGTAAATAATAAATATAAAATTATAATTATTATGTATATATTATAAAACATCCAATTATATATTATTTTAATGTCAAAAGAAAGATATTCTCACTGTGCATACGTACGGACTACCGTCTCCACGAACACGATGGGATTCATTCCCAATAGTATCCATTCAGCTCTAATTATCATTTGATGATTAAAAATAATTTTTAAGGACCCGATATAATTATGTATATGTATAAGATAAAACCTATCCATACAAACATGGCTTATGTAACAAAACATATAAAAGAAAATGAGTAAGTTAACACCTGAAATGACGCGAATACTAGAAATTATTAACAAAGAAAATGTTAAAAGATAATATATGATATCATATTAAGGTATATGATTCTTGTATAATTTAATAAAAACTAGTTCACCATTATATACGAGTTTAATCTACCCTCATCCAAGTAAAAGAACAAGGTAAGGGTTTATTTCACAATATCTTCATTATCCGAGGTTGTTCATACGTAATTATCTACTGGGACATCTTTATCATCCAAATCCGTGTTTTCTTAAAAATGTATTTAAAATAATTCTTACTATTTTAAAAACTATGTGTTAAAGTAATTTATACCTTTTTTTGGATTTTTATAAGATGTTTATAATGGAACCTTTCCATCATTTTCAAAACATGGTACTTTTTGACCTTTTCGACAAATTTAAGGTAATAATGTCTTTTAACATATACGTAGAGTGTGGCTATTTTCCACTGTTATAAAATCAACGAAGCTTCCCTTGAAACCTTATAAAAATATTTTAAAATTAAATGTTTTCTTTTTTAATTATGTGACTTTTAATTGATATAAAAACAGAGATATTTCTCTCAAATTGTTTTGATTTCATCTATGTCAACATCCTTTGATGGATTTTAAGCTTATTTGATATTGATTTATTATGATACAAAACTTCTATATTATATTGAAGGATTTGTGATATGACTGACTGTGGATGTGTTATTTTTATACCATTCATGGTTTATGGAGAAAGTATTGACATTTCTTTTGCTAGTTTTAATACGAATGTTTATGTTATATTTAAACCTATTAATATGAGGAATTCATTGGACTTAATAAGTGACCGGTGGAGCCTACTATAGCTCATCGATGCATCGTTAGGTCTCATGAGACAAACTGGTGTCTTGGCATGTGGCCTTGACAACATCATATATGTAGTCTGAGCACCAGGCCTAGACTATATGGCTATGATAGTCTGGCATTATGCATTCCATCATTAAGAAAGTGGTTATTGATATTTCTTGTGATTATTAGACTAGTAGAATATCTATGTGAATAAGTAAATGGAATTATTTCATTTCATTTTTTCCCATATTATGCTGAAGTTCTTGTTTAAAAGGCCTTTGTTTTAGTTATATATTGCCTTAAATGTTTATTCTTATTTATGAAAGTTTCCTCTATATTGTTATCCTTACTGGGCATCTGAGCTCACCCCTTTCTATTTCTATTTTTCCTAGGATATGACGAATTATTTTATGAATGACCTGCAGAGATAGTATGAGGGGGTATGACTGTGTTGAATGGAGACAATTTGTTGTTCTAGTTTTTCCCTTTATTGTTTAATGTAAACTTGATGGATGTATCAAGTGATTCCAAGTCTACTAAACTAATATGTCTTTCAAGACGTGATCTTTTGTGATCATGCCAATGTTTTGTAATAATGCACCGACTTTAGGTAACTGGGGTTGGGGCATTACAGTTTGTATCAGAGGATGTTTGGTACAAACCTTGGAAGGTAGATTTAGATAAACTATTATTAGAGCACATAGACCTAAGATAGTCATAGATGATTAGAATAGAATAAATTCCTTGAATATTGGTATTGTAGATATTTTTTTAGTTTTCCAGGAAATAAATCCCTATATGGATACGAGCAGGTAGAGGTGGACTTGGCACAGATGTACCTAGGGGTAAAACCCGAAAACACCGCTTTGAGATTAACTCGAACCGGAACTGGTGCACAACAATGAGCCTTACTGCTCTCTTGGTTAAGACACTCCCAGGGGATATGATTAGGCTAATTCTCATTTTATTTTCACACCATTATGAAGGGTTTATGAGTACATTCTTCCTCAAAGATTTTTTTTTCTTATAATGGATTATATCCATAAACTGTTCAATTCATGTTAAGTGTTTTAAATGTTTTTATTTATGTATTGTGATTCATAAACTAATCTACTGTATGCCATTGTTTATAAATGGTGCCTAGTATAAGAAATGAAAACAATATCAATGCATGCACTCCATGTTGGGATTTCCCCCCTGCTCAAGATAATTATAGTGGAGCTGGTGATGCAACTGGTGCTGATAAGCTAATCACCATACTGGGACAACTCACTCAGGTTATGAATAAGAACCTTATCCATATGGAGAACCCTAGTCCACAGTGTGGAGGATCAATGTTACATCACTTCATGATACAAAAACCACCAACATTAAATAGGAGTACAAATCCATTATTATCTGAGTAATGGATAAATTCCGTAGAGAAAATATTCCATGCCTTGGGTAGTATTGAAAGGGAAAAAGTTATCATGGTAGTTTACTGCCTCACTGGAGATGCTGAAAAATGGTGGACATTGGTTAAAAACACAAAGGAGGATGATGAAGTATAAAATATGTAATGGAGTCAGTTCAAAGATATTTTCTTAGAAAAATACTTTCCTCTTGACCATCGAGCAGTCATGTCAAGGCAATTTATGAGTTTGAGGAAAATGGAGGATGAGAATGTCTCAAAGTATGAGGCTAACGTTACAAGGATATCAAGGAATGTTGAAAATTAAATACATAACCCAATAATTAATATTGATTGTTTCTTTGATGGGTTAAAACCATTTCTCCATCTATAATTAGTCTCACAATATTTCTCATCATATGGAGATATTGCTTTACATGCTATCAAGACAGGAAAGGAATTATTTTTGTCTTACGACTTTAAAGAAAATCAAGAGAAGAAGAGATCTTCTGATCACTCTGGAAGTGGAAATAAGGGGAATAATGGAAAAGTTGAATATCTATCCTGCAGTAAATGTTGGAAGGAACACCCTGGTACTTTTTTGAAGGGAATGAGAGTCTGTTACACGTGTAGTGAAAAAGGTCACCAAGCTCATGACTGAAAGGGGAAGAAAGAAGCGGCTGATGTTAAATGGTACAATTGCAGGGAGATGGGACATTATGAGAATGAATGTCCTAAATGTCAAAGAAAATTACCTCAGATAAGGCCAACGGATCAAGGCCAAGCTTATTATATCACAATATCTTAGGTAGATGCTCATAAAGACGTGGTGGCAGGTAATTTAATGGTTTCATCATGTTTAGAAAATGATTTATTTGATTCTGGATCATCGAATTGTTTTGTATCTTCCCATTTTTCTACAAGAATTAGATATATCCAATTTGATTTAACAAGGGAGTTGTCAGTCAAAAATTCTAAGGGAAGTATCATTGTAATAATGTTTTGTGAATCAGTCCCCATTAGAGAACATAAATGTTCTTTATCTACTGATCTCATCTTCATACCCATAATTGAAATTGATATAATCCTCAGTATGGATGGGATTTCGGACCATGATGTGAAGATTTATTGTAAGGAGAAGAAGGTTTATATTTTTGATGATGATGATAAAGAACACCTTATCTTTAGAGTAGAATCGTCACCACCTGATTCTTATCTAGATCCACCCTTATAAGCTCAACTAAATTCAATTATTGGGGAGGAAGAGAATGAAATAACTGTGGGTGAGGAAAGGAATGTTCAAATAGAGTATGCACCTATTGTGAAAGAATATATAGATGTGTTTCTGGATGATTTACCTAGACATCCTCCAGAACGAGAAATTGAGTTTTCCATTGATTTAATTCCTGGTTCAAGGCCTATTTCAAAGTCCCATTATAGAATGTCCACTGTGTAATTAGATGAACTAGTGAAAAAACTAGAGTAATTGAGTAATAAGGGATTTACTCACCCTAGTGTTTCTCCATCGGGATCCCCTGTCCTTTTTGTTAAGAAGGAAGATAAATCTATTAGGTTATATATCGACTACAGGGAAATCAATGCTATAAAAATAAAGAACAAGTATCCCCTAGCTCGCATTGATGATTTATTTGACCAACTGCATGGATCTCAGTACTTTTCAAAGATTGAACTTCAATCTAGATACCGTCAGTTGGGTGTGAAGTAGGAAGACATTCCGAAGACATCATTTCGAACCGGGTACGAGCATTATGAGTATACAGTAATGCCTTTTTGGTTGACTAATGCATTGTCTGTTTTCATGGATCTAATGAACAATGTTTTCAAGGAATATCTTGATGAATTTGTAGTGGTATTTATAGATGATATCTTGATATACTCCAAAAGCTATGAGGATCATGAAAATCACTTGTACATTATCCTGAAGACTCTAAGAAGACATGAATTATATGGCAAGTTTAGTAAATGTGAATTCTGGTATTAGGAGATTTATATTCATGGACATATTTTCTCTAAGGATGGAATCTATGTTGATCCTTCTAAGACCAAGGAAATCCTAGAATGACTAGCACCGATGAGTATAACCGAGGTATGCAGTTTTATTGGTTTAGAAGGTTATTATCGATGTTTCATCCAGAATTGTGCCCGATTGGCTAACCCATTAACGAAGCTCACACGTAAAGGGGTTAAATTTGTTTGGAAAAAAGATTGTGAATAATGTTTTGAAGAACTGATGGGAAGATTAGTCAATGACCCTATATTGACTCTACCATTGGGTAATGATGGCTTCGTTATTTATAGTGATGCATCGAAGAAAGGAATTGGTTTTGTCCTTATACAGAATGATAGGGTCATTGCATATGAATCACGATAGGTGAAAATTCATGACCAAAAACTATCTTACTCATGATATTGAGTTAGCTGTTGTAATCTTTTCTTTGAAGATATGGAGACAATATCTCTCTGGGGAAAAATGTGAGATTTATACTGATCACAAGAGTTTGAAGTATATTAAATCATAGAAAGAACTCAACATAAGGCAAAGGAGATGGCTTGAACTACTCAAGGATTATGATTGAATGATACACTACCACCCAAGGAAGGCAAATAAGGTGGAAGATGCTTTGACTAGAAAAGATCATGGTGTTTTGAACAAGATGAGAGTTTAGAGGGATCCTATTTTTATGGGTATAGTAAAGTTGGATATAGGAATAACCATGGAAGGTGAAACATAAATAATTTTTCAAATGGTTGCCAAACCATCTTTACTAGAAAAGATAAAGTGTTCTCTGATAGATGATAAAGAATTTCAAAAGAATATTATTGCTGTGAATGATGGGAGATTGAATGACTTTGTGTATGAAGATGGAATTTTGAAATTTGGGAATTTACATTGTGTTCCTGTTATACCTGATCTAAAAAGGGAATTTTTGGATGACGCACATAGTTCAAATTTCTCTATACACCATGGGAGCACCAAAATGAATAGAGATTTGAAGGAATTTTTTTTTGGGACAACATGAAGAGGGACATTGCTGATTTTGTTTCAAGATGTATGGTTTATCAACAAGTTAAAGCTGGAAGGCAACAGCCTGGAAGAGTCATGAAACCTCATCCCATACCTGAGTTGAAATGGGATCATATCACAATGGGCATTGTCATGGGACTACCAAAGAATACTAAAAGAAATGATGCGATATGGGTCAATGGTGATCATCTTACGAAGTCAGCACATTTTCATACTATAAGGGAGGATTTAACACTTGAACATCTAGCAAGACTATATATTAATGATGTTGTGAGACTTCATGGAGTACCCCTATCGATTGTTTCTGATCGTGATCCCCATTTTACATCAAGATTCTATAAGATTATTCAGATGGCCTTGGATACTAAACATCATTTGAGCACTGCCTACAACCCTCAAATAGATGGGAAATTAGAATGGACTATTCAAACCTTAGAAGAAATGTTGAAATCAAGCTCACTTGACTTTCAGGGTATGTGGGATCAATATTTACCTCTGGTAGAAGTTTCCTCTAATAATAGATTCCATTCAAGTATTCAAATGGAACCGTATGAAGCGTTATACAGAAAGAGATGTCACACACTAACCTGTTGGGATGATGTTGGTGAAAGAAAACTCGTAGGCCTAGAACTGGTGGAGGAAACAATGGAAAAGGTGAAGTTAATCCAAAACCACATCAAAGAAGCTCAATGTAGGCAGAAGAGCTATGCCGATAACAGAAGGAAGGATTTGGAATTTCAGGTAGGGGATTATGTTTTCTTGAAGGTATTTCCATGGAAGGGAGTTATATGTTTTAGTAAGAAGGGTAAATTGAGTCCCAGGTATATAGGACCTTTCAAAATTCTAGAATGAAATGGGGTTGTAGCTTATCATTTGGAAATGCCGCCAAATCTCTTCAAAGTTCACGATGTGTTCCACATATCACTATTGAGAAAATACATGCCTGACCCAATGTATGTACTCACCTATGAGTAATAAGAATAGGAGACCAATCTATCTTATTGCGAAGAGCCCGACAATATTCTTAATATTAGAGAACAAGTGCTGAGAAACCAGAAGACTCGTCTGGTGAATGTTCTATGGAGAAACCATAAGATGAAAGAGGAAACATGAGAACCTGAGGAACTTATGATGAAGAACCACCCGAGTGTTTTTATGCAGTTATATTCTAGAAATTTCGAGGGTGAAATTATTTGAAATGGGGGAGAATGTAACACCCCAATCTTCCACAGTATGCTTCTCTTTGAATAATACAGTAGCATGTGTTGTTTGCAATTTCGAGTTCTAACACACACCACAACCAATAAAACTAGCCGTTATGAATAGTAATAACCACTTTTTGAAATTTCATAAATTTTATCTTTTAAAATTGACTTCATTTTTGGATTCATAATATCTAAATTAGCCTAAGGTAACTTTTTGAAATTTTTCTGAAAACATTCAATTTTTTGATGAATAGTAAAAAAACATTAAGTTATAGTTTAAAACTGAATTTTTATTTTAATAATTATTTATTTTATTTCAATTTATTTTAGGTCAAAATAGATACATAATAACTATATATGTTCAATTTAATTCATTAGAGTTAGTTTATAATAATTTTAGATATATAAAAATTTTATTGAACTTTTTACCGTCTTTTACTCATCTCCTAGGAGAATTTGCAAATTCACAGAAAACCTAATTTTACTGCTTCTTTGAGTGGAATTTTGAACATCTGATGGACACCGTTAATATCATGGAGTAAAATGTGGCTCAATAAGAAAAAAATAATTTTGGGTGAATTGTAACTTTTTACTTTTATTTACCACGGTTAAATGTAAATAAGGCAATTAAGGGTAAAAATGATGTTATTATTAACCTAACACAAGTCCTAATTCTATTGGCTAAGTATAATTAAATAAAAAATAACCTTAGGAATAAAATAAGAACCTCTTTGGTCCACTTGGATTAGATTATGAAATTTATTATTATTTAATTCAAAGAATAGTTAAAAGAGAAAAAATCAATGTTTAATAACTATAAAATTTTTAATATAGGGTCATACATAAGATAAATCTGATTATAAATATTAATTTGAAATATAAAACGATTTACTATATAATTATGTAGTATTTATAATTTTTAGGAATTAAATAATTTAATTTATTTATGACACAATGGTGATGCAGTAATTTACTAATTAATTAAATAATAAATTAATTGATATTATATAAATAAAAATAAATGTAATATGAGACTTTTTATGAATTAAATTAATTTTATAGGTTCATATGACATATCTGGGTTGGTTAGATGAATTTTTTTTGAAATAATAATGTATTTATAAATTTAGAAAAAAATAAAATACCAAATAGTGTCAAAATTGACATAAAATAGTTTTTAAAACAAATATTATATTATTAATTGATATTAAATTCCTAAAAATCTAAGGATTATCCAAGAGACATATATAATGATAGTTTTATAATTAATTAACCACTTGTGGTCCTCTTGGATGTATGTAGTACATTTATTAACCATATAATATAAAAATACAATGAGAGATGGTAAATGTCAAACTATTTAACTACGAGTTAAATATAAATGATAAGGTTAATATAGTTACCCAAACCTGTCTAAAATCTATTGGTTGAAATTATTTCGACCCATACCCACCATATCCTTGAAATAATTCATTTTTGTGCCATTATAAACTGAATATTAATTTATTATAAAATAATATTTTCAGTTTTTCCTAACGTGCCCCTTACCCCTCTTATAAAAGGGCACTCCCCCTTCTCTCAAATTTATACCATAGAAGCATTTTGGTTTGGCCAAAACCTACCCAAATATTTTTTTAACTTCCCTCACTTCATTTTAAAGGAATTACATTAGTTAGAAATCAAAATTAAGAGCCCTTTTGATCAAATAAAAAGGGAGAACCTGAAGAAGAGGTAATGTTTTCACCACCCTCTTTCAAGTTTCTTTTCTTCTTCCACTATTTCATTTTTGTTATTTCCATTCTAAAATAATCACTCCAATATCTTCTATATACTGTGATGTTATTATAAATATTCTACTACCATATTCATTATTCTATCCATCCTTTGAATGGCATGTCACTATACGTGCGTACCCACGGCTTACCGTCTCCACGTCGTGGTGTAATTGTTATTCAAAACATTATTATTTGGATGGGAATGATAATGATGTGTAATTGAAGTAAATAATAAATATAATATTATAATGATTCATTATATATGATATACTATAAAATTTTATATTATTTTAATATCAAAGGAATGATATTGTCGCTGGTGCGTACATACAGACTACCGTCTCCACGAACGCGATGAGATTCATTCACAATCATATCCATTCAACTCTAATTTCAATATTATGATTAAAAATAATTTATAAATACTTGATATAATTCGGTATATGAATAATATACAACCTATTCATAACAAACACGACTTATGTAACAAAACATAAAAAATAAAATGAGTAATTTAACACCCGAAACGACGATAATACTAAGATATTATTAAGAAAGAAATATTAGAATGTCATATAGGATATCATATTAATGTATATGATTCTTTTATAATTTTAAAAAAACTATTTCACCATTATACAAGAGGTTAAACTTCCATCAAACAAGAAAAATTACAAGCTATGTTTTTATTTCACAATCTCATCATTATCCGAGGTTGTTTATACGTAATTATTTACTGGGACCTCTTTATCATCCAAATCCATGTTTCATAAAAATTTATTTCAAAAAATTCTTAATATTTTACATACTATGGGTTAAATTCATTTATAAACTTGTTTGAATTTTTATAATATGTTTAAAAAGGAATCAATCAGTAGTTTTCCAAACAAGATACTTTTTGACCTTTTCGACAAATTTAAGGTAAGAATGTTTTTTATCTTATACGGTGAGTGCGGCTATTTTCCACCGTTATAAAGTCATTGAAGCTTCCATTACAATATTTTAAGAATATTTTCAAAGTAAATGTTTTCTTTTATCATTATGTGACTTTTAAAATTATTTCAAAAAATAGATACTTTCTCAAATAGTTTTGATTCCATCTATGTCAACATCCTTTGATGGATTTTATGCTTATTTGATGTTGATTTATTATGATACAAAACTTCCATATTGTAATGAAGGTTTTGTGATATGTTTGACTGTAGATGTGTTATTTTTATACCATTCATGGTTTATGTAGAATGTTTTGACATTTTGTATGCTAGTTCTAATATGAATGTTTATGTTATGTTTAAACCTATTCATATGAGGAATGCCATAGACTTAATAAGTGATAGGTGGAACCCACTATTGATCCTCGATGCATCGATAAGTCTGATGAGACAAACTAGTGTCTTGGCACAAGGCCTTAACAAAATCATATTTGTAGTCATTGAACAAGGCCTTATCTACATGGTTATGATAATATGGAATTATGAATTCCATCAATATGAAAGTGGTTATCGATATTGAATGTGATTATTCGACTAGTAGAATATACATGTGAATAAGTAAATGACATTATTTCATTTTATTTCTGCCATATTATAATGAAGTTAAAGTTTAAAATCCTTTTTATTATTTTATCCATTGCCTTAAATGTTTGTGCTTATTTTTGAATGTTTCCTCTATATTTTTATCCTTACTAGGCGTCTGAGCTCACCCCTTTCTATGTTTTATTTCTCCTAGGATGTGAAGAATTATTGTATGAATGACCTGTAGGGATAGTATGAGGGGATATGAGTGTGGTATATGGAGAAAAGTTGTGGTTGTATATTTTTACATTATGATGTAATGTAATTTTTTTGAATATATCTAGTGATTCCAAGGCTACTAAACTAATTGGTCTTTAGAGACTGGATCAATTGGGATCATGAAAATGTTATGTAATAATGCTCCGTCTCTAGGTAACTAGGGTCAGGGCATTACAATAGAGTCCCTCATCAGAATAAAATGGGAATATTTCATAAACCATTCTACCAAAACCATGATATAATTCATCCCACTTGGATTCCATTTAAATACGAATAAATATGTTAATGGAAACCACATTCCATTTCAAAACTAGAACCTAAAGGGGCTAGAGAAAACTATAAGGTTTCAAATGCTCTACCTTTATCTTTTGGTAGGTGTAATAGCATGAAACATATTAAAAAATGTCCTTATTCATACATGGCGACCCAAAACACCATATCTTGTCATCTAACATCTTTATAGAACTCAAATGTATAGTCCATGATAAACAATTATAGTTGGAAAAAAATTGACATCCTTATAGATTGTGGGATGAAAAATGGATCCCCAAATCTGAAAATACTATAATATAGGATAGACCAATAAGAAATATTCTCCCAATCATAAATAAATTATTTAATTTCTCTGAACACATCATCCTGATACTGGCTCCATATGGTTGAATCATGGAACAATGGTGATATCTAAAAACATTCCTAAATCATCATCCTGGATATCTAGATGTAGTTTAGTGAAAAACCCCATAATGATACATTATCTCTTCAATTCCAAGATATCATACAACGATAAATTCCTATGAATATCATCCATAGTGAAATTCCCATACCTCATGGTATAAGAGATGCCAAAATTGATCATTTGATGCTACTCCTACCATTTTTACCATATGATATTTTGTTTCTTATGATAGAATATATAACATACATTGTTTTTATGAGAATATATTTTGACCCTCTCATAATAAAAATAACCTCACAGATACATAAGCATAAAAATAAAAAATGAAAATATTCAAACAATGAGTGGGATAACTTTTCCCATGTAGCTGAAGATATCAGGATCCATATGCCACCATATTATTGACCAACATAAACAAAAATCGTAGACTATCACTAGAAGAATCATAATAAAACACATACTCCATACCATGCTCAGGTAGCATCATAATAGGTTCCCATGTCATTATTTATTTCAACTAATCAAAATAGGTCTTTCACATTTAATTACATATTAATCTGACCCTATTCTAATAAGATATGTCTAATGTGACACCAACATATAGAAATGTTTGATGAAATGCTGATAATAACCTAAAATACGAAGTAATATTAGTAACTAAAAGGTTTTACGTGGCCCCACTTATGGAAATACAACCTTCACATTCTCATGATTGACTAATAGCCCATGTTTATATATAATGTATCATAAAAACTCACATATTAGATACAGAAATTTCATTCAGAAATTTTTTAATAATGTTAGTGTTTTATCAAGATTTAAAAAAAAAGATTCATATACAAATTAGTGTCATGTTCGAATCATGAATAAACCAAGATATCATCCAAAATTAGATTAATTACACAATCATGATATTAATGGAATATTTTTTTCATCAAATACATAACAATTTTAGTAGAATATGTCAGATAAAAATAAAACACATTATATTCATAATGGACATATATTCTCCATAATGTTTTCTTTAGTCTCTCAAACTCCCAAACTCTAAGCTGATGAAATATTGACCATGGATTGATATTCACAAACAACATAACATAGTTTAACTTATTATAAAATTAATCAAAATTGGGGAAATGGTTCTTATAATTAATTCTCACAATGTTCAATATTCTACAGTCCACTCAAAAGTAAGTGAAACTTTATTCTTCTTATCAAAGACCACAATGGTTAGTCATAGAGAAACACTTTGGTGAATTTTTTTTATTATCTTATAAAAATGAATCTAAAACTCTTTCAAATAAATTAGTTACATAATATTAGATGGTATAAATATTAAATTAGTACACATAATCAAAAAATTTCTATAATATACCTTCTTCTATAGTGGATGACTCTTAATGTCATCAAGGAATATGTAATGAATGTCCCACAAAACATGTTGAAGATCTCTAATAAAATAAGAACTATAATGTTTAATGTATGTAGAAGATAAAAAATTCCAAATTTAGTAAGTTAAAACAATACTAAAACTAAAATAACAATGTCCAATAAACCCAATAGCTCCCGTCAGCATTAGAAAACAAAACTCACCAATGATAATAATCAATAAAATCTTGTTGAAAATTAATCAAATCCATCCTAATGAAAATTTAAAATATATCTAGATCATGTATGGGGGAATTGTATACTAACTCTAAATCATAAATAGATAGAGAACAATATGGACCATGAAACACCAGTTCCTTCCTATTTCCAAGAGGTGTCACCAGCTATATAAAAAAGGGCATCCGATTTATTGGAATTTATTATATACCAATAAAATAGATACATATAAATCATTATGTGTCACGAACCATCCTCGGGGCTCGTGACGTGACTACCCCAAGCCCACCTTCCATAGGCCAGGGGCTGGTGACTAGCACCAAAGGTGTGAATCCCTAAGCTAGAAAGGCATTACCTTTAAAAAATGTAAACACACATAATCAGAGTACACGATTAGAAGAAAAAAACCAAGAAATAATGTATACAGAGGAAGTGATGGAGAGTAAAAGTGGCCGGAAATAAAAGCCCAACAATAAAGTACAGGTATAAATGAAAGAAAGTACAACTGGAAGCAAGTAAAATTTAAAGCAAGTAAAGTAGATATTGGGTTGTACTCCAGTGTTCCTACCTGAAGGGTAGGTATAGATGGCCCCCTCAGTACTCCACGTTTGTCTGATCCGTGCACCGTCACTCCTAGGAGTTCACCTCTGAGTACCGTCCAGTCCTTCTACTCTCTGCCTTAGTTAGTGCTTTTTTTCATCTACAACCAACACAACAAGGTGCAGTAATAGCCCGTATAGGGGTGAGTATAACAATACTCAGCAGGGACCCCAAGACTCTCAAGGCCTCACAATATCCAACAAGGATTATCATAAAGTAAAGATACAAAAGATAACCCTTACTTAGTTTTACACCCATACATATTCCTATGTTATCTAGTAACCCTTCTAAATTATGAGGTAAACACAAAATTCACTTACTCAGCTCAAACCAGGATTTCATTCTTGAGGTAGTAGCAAGTAACATCCATAGTCAAAGTGTCGGAATCTAGGCAGATGGTGTACTCCTCTTATATAGAGTACAGTGGGTCTATCACGTCACAAAGAGATACTTCCCACCTTCATGGACTTCTATGGTACTCCTCCTATCGAGTATCGTGGGTCTGCTGTGTCCCACAGAAGCGCTCCCCACTGTGGGTCTGCCGCGTCACCCACAGGAGCTCCCACTTATATCCTATATATGTACTCCTCCTGTTGTGTACCATGGGTCAGCAACGTCACACAGAGGTTCTCCCCACTATGGGTCTACCGTGTCACAGAGAGGTGCCTCCCACTAGGCTAGTCGAAACACTCTGAGTCGAAAGGTCAGCAGTCGTTAGGTCCAGACCAGCTACTAAGTCTTCGAACTCTTCTCGCTCGTCTCTGGGAGGATCCCCTCCACGATCTATGGTTCGACACTCCAATGTTCATGTAATTACACAAAAAATTAATTTAAAGGTCTGCCACATCGTAGGTATCTCAATGCAACAGACAACGTATCAATCAGATGCCCGACCTGTTAGTTATTGGCATTTTCGTTCCAGGGATCGGCTTGGATTTTAGGTTCAAACAAACCCGAATGTACCCCAACTGCGTTCAAACCTCAAGTGGGGTATTCCAAAAGAACCATCTTGCTGTAATATTTATGTCATAGTATGTGGTTCATTGATCAGACTCTCATAGCCCTTGTTATGGGAGAAAAGGGGAAAACAAGCCATAGTGGGTCAGGGAACTGTCCGACCCAATTAGACTAACCCGGCCCGACCTGGGTCCGAACCGGAGTCCGACCCGATCCGTGTGTCCGAACCAGTTTGAGGGGGCCTCCCAGACCTAGGGCGCGAACCGACGTGAGGGGGTGGCCCTACCCGAGTGGGCGGCCCGACCTGAGGGCAGCTCACGGGGCCCTATTGGCTGACGGCCCATGGGACCCGGCCGGTTGGCCGCCCAAGGGGCCCGGCCGGCGGGCCGCCCGCGCGGCCCGGAAGGTAGGCCAGATGGCCTGGCTAGCTCTCCCACGTGGCCCAGCTGGCTGGCCCGCGGGGCTCGGATGGACACATGTGGGGGGGGGGTCTTGATTTACAAACAGAACCGGTGCTAGGCATCGGTTCAATATCCTGCGGGACCCAGGGCTCCCGACTTGTCCGGCTGGCCGAGCGGCCAGCCGGTTTCGCAGCCCTGGCGCAGTGCACCGGCGCCTCACCCCTCCCCCGCGGCCTTCCCTGGCTATAGTTTGACCCCACCGCGTGGAGAAACGGCGCCACGCCACCTCCGATGTGGCCCGGTCTTGCCGCTACCTCCAAATATTCCATGCAGCAAGACGGTGTCGTGCCCTTCCAGCGACCCGGCGGCCTTACGCTGCCGGTTCCTTCGTAGCCAGATTTCTTCATGGTTAGCCCGACGCTGGCCGCCGCTTCTATGCTCTGTGGTCGACAACAAATGAGGAGAACGAAGGGGAAGGTTCGGGCCGTGTTCGTGCGGTCCAATCCCTCCTCGTTATGTTGATATTATTCGAAAGTTCACAATACTTAATTTGAACAAGGATGAATGGATAGTAAAACTCATACATAGAACAACCCCAACCTCTCTAGTCAATCGTTGACTATAGAAGGAGAGGAATGGCGGATGTCAATTTGTTGACGTCGGGAAGCGTTCGAGGTAGGAGGCCGATGAAGAAGCGTCACTGACATTCTCAACCGTCGGCTCCCTCTCTTTTGGCCTGGCTGAGGATCGAATAAGGAGTTCATCGTTCTTCGGTGGTGAGTGACATTCTTCGTTGGAAGGATGAAGTTCTCCAAGTTCTTCCTATCCCTGTCTCAAGTTCCACCAAATGAATTTCCAACCAAAAAAATAATATACTATCTATTCTTTTATTGGTCGGAAACAATTAAAATGGATTCAAAAGGAGTTAAATTAAATTGTGAAACTTAAAAAAATAAATGATATGGGTTGGCTCAATTAAATAGTGGGGAAGGTGATGATTTTTCACCCACATAAATGGCATTTAAAGGGGGATTAAAGACAGTGTGGGCCCCACAAAGGATATCCTCCCACATGAGGTTATGTGCAGGTGGGCCCCACCACCATAACCTCTATTGGGAGGTTATGGTGTGGTGGGACCCACCTCTAACCTCCTCTTGGAGGTTTTAACCACCACAAAATAAAAATAAGTTATCATCTTATTTTTATTTAATTAATTTAAAAACCACAAAAACTGACTTCCATTCCTGACTAATGTCGTCAAGCTGAAAGTCCTTTTAATCGAATATCAGTGATGCGAGTTCATCGGTGCCCTCGGATTTCAATTTTGAGCACTGGTTCAAAACTTATAAAATCCCTCTTGCACGTTTATTGAACGTACCAGAAAAAAATTCAGAAATTGATTCCAGGAACACCGGACCTCAGAATCAAGTGCTGTAAATATTCACAGACTCGTAAAATTACCATGTATTTAAGAAAAAATTTTCCACAGAAATTCCGGGTCCTTACATTCTCCCCACCTTAGGCCTTTACATCTCTATAAGCTACAACTCGATCTAAGGGAACAAATGAGTGTACTGAGCACGCATCTAAGCCTCTCGATCCCATGTTCTCTCCTGTAGGTTCTTATGCTACCAGTGAACACACACCAGAAGTATCGACCGTCCTTGTAGAACCCACTCCTTTAGATCCTCAATCTCTACTGGAACCTCTGTGAAAGTCTCTCCATCATCGATGTCTAGCTCTTCATGGTCGATGATGTGTGATGGGTCAAGCACGTATCTACTCATCTATGATACGTGGAAGATGTCATGCACCCGGTGCAATTGGGGTGGAAGATCCAGGTGGTAAGACACCTCACCTACTCTACGGAGGACCTGGAAAAGTCAGATGAATCGCAGATATAACATGCCGCATCGGGAAAATCTCCGTAGACCTCATCAAGGTGAGACCCGTAGGGAGATGTGGTCACCATCCTCAAACTCTAGAGGTCTTCGTATCATGTTAGCATACGACTTATGCCTGATCTATGCAATATTAATATGATCCTAGATGATCTACACCTTTTCTGTTGTAGCCCATACCTTCTCTGGTCCCACTAGTGCTGACTCCCCTGCGTCTATCCAACATAGTGGTGATCTTCACAGTTTACCATACAAGGCCTTAAAATGTTCCATACTGATGGTCTAGTGATAAATGTTATTGTAGGTGAACTCCACAAAAGGAAAGTGAACCTCCAAGCTGTGACCAAATTCAAGGATATAAGTACAAAGCATGTCCTCAAGAGTCTAAATGGACCTCTCAGTCTGACCATCCATTTGAGGATGGAAGGCGGTGCTCATACATAGCTGTATCCCAAAATCCTCTTACAACCCCTTGCATTGCCAAGAACAAAACTGTGTGTCACGGTCAGAGACAATAGAATAAGGTACTCCTTGTAAACGCGCTATCTCTTGAACATAGTGGCGTCCTAATCTCTCAACTGATCCCTACTCTCTGATATATGGGAAGGGGGCCGACTAGGTGTGTCGGTCTACGATGACCTATATCGAATTGAGACTCCTATATGTACATGGAAGACCCATCATGAAGTACATGGATGTCCCTTCACACATCCACTCTAGGACATCTAAGGGATGAACCAAGCCTCCTAGTACCTGTTTCTCTGCCTTCACTTGCTGACATGTGAGGCAACGAGAGACAAACTCTACTACTACCATCTTCATACCTGTCCACCAGTGTTTTCGTCGAAGGTCCTATTACATCTTCGCCCCTCTTGGATATTCCACTGGAGGGGAAGTGTGGAACTCCCAAAACACTTCCTCTTGATGTGAAACTGGTACCATGGTACATCCTTTGAATTGGATGATGTGCTCCCCACCTTCAGAAAATACATCAGGTGCTTACCCTATGGATATCTGATCAAGTCATGTCTCACAGTCAGCATCTCCACGCTGTGCCTCCCTGACTCGCTGAAGAAGCGAAGGAGTGACTTTAAGAGACTAAATATAGGCTGATCCATCCTTATCCACAATGGATATCTGTACGGAAGCTAGCTACTTGGTTTCCTCTCATAGCAGCTGAATACCAGTCCTCCTGCTGAGCGCATCCACAACAAAATTCCCATTTCGAGAAGTATAGACTATCTTGAAGTCATAATCCTAGTGGAACTCAATGAAACACCGTTTTCTAATGTTTAATCCCTTCCATGAGAAGATATACCTAATAATCTTGTGAATAGGTAACATGGTAAAACGTTCGCCCATCGGATAGTGCCGCCACATCTTCAAGGAGAAGACCACTACTGCTAACTCACGGTCATGGGATGCGTAGTTCTGCTCATTCTTTCTCAGTTTCCTAGAACTATATGAAATAAATACTCACTCCTACATCTGGACACACCCATGTCCGATCCCTAATGCATTGCAGTAAACAAAGTACCCTGCACCCTCCTATGGAAGCCTCAAGATGGGGGCACTAGTCAACCTCTGCCTCAGCTCCTGAAAGCTCTACTGGCATCTCTCCGACCACATGAATGGTTTCCCCTTCTTCGTCAAGGCTGATAGTGGTGCTGCAACTCTAGAGATGTCTAGAATGAATCTCCGGTAGTGTCTAGCCAATCCCAAGAAACTATGTACCTCTTTCATACTCATGGGTGGCTCCCAAGAATTACCGCCTCAATCTTTGTTGCATCCACTACAACTCCAGCCTCCCAGATGATCTGTCCCAAGAAGTGAACCTCTCAAATCTAAAACATGCACTTTGAGAGCTTACCACAAAGCTAATCCTCTCAGAGTGTATCCAGTACTACCTACAAATGGTGGTCTTTCTCCTCCTCAGTAGTCGATTAGATCAGAATGTCATCGATGAAGACTACTACAAAGTGATCATGGTATGGGAGGAAGATCCTGTTCATGAGACCCATGAACACTTCTATAGCATTGGTTATGCCGAAGGGAATAACCAGGAACTCATATTGGATGAAACAACATCTAAAGGCCATCCTCTTGCACATCCTAATCTCAAACTCTGAGATGGTTACAACTTGATCTGAGGTCCATCTTCGAGAACCATCGTGCTCCCTTGAGCTGATCAAAGTGGTCGTCAATCCTCAGGAGTGGGTAATTCTTCTTCAAGGTAACCTAGTTCAGGTGATGGTAGTTGACACAAAGCCTCAAGATCCCATCCCCCTTCTTGGTGAATAGAATTGGGGCTGCCAGTGGAGAAAAACTGGGCCGGAATAATTCCTTCCCCTGCAAGACCTCTAGTTGTACCCACATCTCATGAAGCTCAGTGGGATCCATCCGATATGCTGGAGTAGATATTTGTGCCATCCTGGGGTACAGGTCAATGTAGAAGTCCACCTCTCTGCGAGGAGGTAGTCCTGAAACATCATCAGGGAAAACAACTATGTACTGGTCCACCACTGTAGGATAAGTCAGACTATCCACATCAACTTCTCCAAGGGTAAGGAAAGACAACTAGTTATTGATTGTATACACCCTCCTCTGATCAAGTATATCTTGTGCTGCAAAGTCTCCCTTCTCACTGGTGAAGGTGAACCTAGTCCCATCTGTGCGGTCACACCACACTTTTTGCCTAATATAGTCAATTTGACCATGGAATGTAGATAAAGAATCCATAACCAAGATGAAATCATAATGCCTCGATGCCGCTATGAGGAGATCCCAGCCAAATCTCTCACCTCCTAGAGTAAGCTCACTCTGCTGGTACCAGTGCGTAATTGTCATGTCTGCTCCCGTAGAAATCTCTAGCTGTATGGATCATGCCGACAGCTCCGTTAGAATATCCGAGGTCCGAACAAGTGCAGTAGAAATGAAAAAGGGACTACCACATATGTCTATAAGAACTACAACTAAGGTGGAGTAGATACAAATTGTATCTCGATTCATCTACGAAGCACCGTGGTCGTATCCCTCAGATGGCTGAAGCTGAGATCTCCCCTATCCACTAGGTCCCTGTAGTCTGGGTGGACCTCATGGTGGTGGTGGTGGTAACACCTCGTATTGTCGTCCACCGCCAGCTGTAGGACCTACTCCTCTTCCACGTCCACCTACGCCCTACGGACCACCTTGATCGAAGCTCTATTTCTGCCTGGGAGGTCCCTCAACTGTCTGCTGATCATCTGAATGGCGGGTCGGACAGGCACGAGCCATGTAACCCTACCCACGACATGAGTAGCACTGTCTGCTCCTGAAATATAATTCATTTCCCTGGGTGCCCCAAAAAACAGATCCTGAGTCCTACGGTCGTCCACCCATGGGTCTGGTCCTCTTGGACCTCTGCATCATCTATCTAATGATATCTACAGAGGAATCCACTGAAAGATGACTAGTGGTGGTTCTCACTATATGTGCCTGCTCAGCAAGGAAACTCTCCAATAGGAGGGCTCTCTATAACACTCCTACCAACATCAGAATTCTAAGGGATATCATTGAGGACCTGATCACTTTCTTGAGCCCCTTCTCGAAGGTCCGGGCCCTGACTAATGGGCCCCGCACCATATATGTGGAGTAGCACGAGAGGTTGGTGAATCTCTATGAGTACTGCACCACTGTCACGATACCCTACTATAAATGCAGTATCTATTGTATCTGCACTTCTCGAAGGGTGGATGGAACAAACTATGCCCGGAACAAGATCTCAAAGTCTGTCAAGAGTAGTATTGCCTCATCATGGACCTGAAAAATCAGGCTCCACCATCTGTCTACTGCTTCCTGAATGAGAATCGTAGTAAGGATCACCATTAGGTCTGCTAGTGTCTCTACCATCATAAAGAATCTCACCACAGCCTCCAGCCAATCCTCAACATCATGTGGGTCCGTCTCTCCTCAAAACCAAGGTGGCCTCTAGTGCTCAAACTCATGCAACCCGCCCAAGAGGCATGTATTGTCTGATGTTGGGGCTAGTGGCATCAGTATCCCAATAGGAAGTGGTACTGTTAGTGCCTCTGATGGTAAAGGGCCATGCACCAAGGCCTCATCGCTCGGTGGGCTATCAGAGCGTAAAACTCTCAGGCCTCTTTAGGGAGGCATCCTGAATGAAATAGACGTGACATGGTCAAAATATTATACCTGGTGAGCTGACCTGGTTGAGATGACTTATGAAAACGTTTTAAAACACCCATGCCATAATCATTTTCGTTCACTAAGTCAGAAATTAGTAGTCAGGGTCTGGGTGTATGGATACGTCGACCGTCTGCACCAAAACTGGACTCCATGAACTGAAAACCACACTTAGTACCTTTATCACTATTGCTTCAAAATAAGGAATGATCAGAGTTGTATGTTCTGTGGTATAACCGACTCCTCTGATACCAATTTGTCACGACCCGTCCTCGGGGCCCGGGCCGTGACTACCCCACTCCTACCTTCTATAGGCCAAGGGCTGGCGACTAGCACCAATGGCGTAAATACCTAAGCTGGGTAGACATTGACTTTATAAGAAGTAAACACACACAATCAGAGTACACAACTAGAAGAAAATCACTAAGCAATACTGTATACAGAAGAAGTGATGGAAAGTAACGGGGGCCAGAAATACATGATCAACAGTAAATTATATGTACAACTGAAAGCAATTACAACTGAAAGCAAGTAAAGAAGCTACTGGGTTGTTCTATGGGGTTCCTACCTGAAGGGTAGGTACAAATGGCCTCCTCAGCACTCCACATCTATCCATCCACTCCGTGCACCATCACTCATAGTTTTCCACCTCCGGGTACTGTGCAGTAATGCTACTCTCTGCCTCAGTCAGTGCTGTCCATTGTCTGCAAGCAACTCAACGAGGTCTGGGCATATCCCGTGCAGAGGTGAGTATAACGATACTCCGCAGGGACCCCAAGACTCTCAAGGTCTCACAAAATCCAAAAAGGATAACCACAAAGTAAATAAACAACGGATAACCCTAACTCAGTTATATGCCCATACATATACCTATGGTATCTAGTAACCCATCTCAATCACGAGGTAAAAACAAAAGTCACTGACTCAGCTCAAACAAGGATTTCATTCTTGGGGTAGTAGCAAGTAGCATCCGAAGTCAAACTGTCAAAATCTCGGATGATGGTGTATTCCTCCTCTATAGTGTATAGCGGGCCTTCCATTTCACATAGAGGTGCTTCCCACCTTCCTGGACTACTATTGTACTCCTCCTGTCAAGTACCATGGGTCTGCTACATCCCACAGAGGTTCTCCCCACTGTGGGTCTGTCATGTCACATAGAGGAGTTCTCCCTCGTAGCCTACTAAGGTACTCCTCCTATAGAGTACCATGGGGATATTTCCTCACACAAAGGCTCTCCCCACAGTGGGAGTGTCGCGTCACACAGAGGTGCTTCCCACTGGGTTGGTCGAAACACTCTGAGTCGAAAGGTCAGTAGTCGTCGGGTCTCAACCAGCTACTAAGTCTCCGTACTCCGCTCGCTCATCTGTAAGAGGATCCACTCCATGAGCTATGGGTCAACTCTCCAAATGTCATGAAATTTCACCCAAAATTATCTCAAAGGTCCCCCTCATCGTAGGGATCTAAATTCAACAGACATCATGTCAGTTAGATTCTATGTCTTTTAGTTATCGGCATTTACATTCTCAGGGCTAGGTTGGAATTTAGGTTCAAACCAACCCAACCATTCCCCAACTGCGTCCAACCCTCAAGTGGGATATGCCAAAAGAATTTTTTCGCTCTAATATTTCTGTCATCACAGGTGGTTCGTCGATTGGACTCTCATATCCCATGTTATGGGAAAAAGGTGAAAACAAGCCTAAGTGGGTCTTGGTCCGGTCCAACACAATCGAACAGACCCAGCCAGACCCGGTTCCGGACCGGGGTCTGACCAGATCTGTGATTCCAACCCGGTCCGAGGGGGTTTCTTGGACCGAGGGAACGTCTCAGTCTGAGGGTGCGTCCCAACCCGAGTGGGCGGACAGGCCTGACTGGCAGGCGGCCCACGTGGCTCTGCTGGCTGGTGGCCCATGTGGCCCGACTGGCTGGTGGCCCACATGGCCCGGCTAGCAGCCCACATGGCCTGAATGGATGGCCACCGTGTGGCCCGGTTGGCTAGCCTCCACGTGGCCCGGCTGGCCATGTGTGTGTGTGTGTGGGTGGGGGGTGTCACGCCCCTTAATTTCCAAATAGAATCTGCACTATGCACCAGTTCAATATCTTGTGGGACCCGGGGGGTCCTGCCTTGTCCATATTTCCGAGTGGCTAGACAATTCCTCCCCACCGGCGCGGCGCAAGGGCGCCGAGCCCCTCCGCAGCGGCCCACCCTGGCCGCGGTTATGCACCCTTGAGCGGCGTGATGGCCTCGCGCCCCCTCCACCGTGGCCCGGCCTGGACGTGGCCTCCTACTCCTCTACACGGTGCGACGACACCGTGCCACCTCCTTCTTGGCCCAGCCTGGATATGACCTCCTGCTCCTCCACATGGTACGATGGTGTCGAGCTATTCCAACAACCCGGTGGTCTTGTGCCGCCAGTTCCTTCGTGGTTGGATTTATTCACGGTCGGCCCTACGTCGGTTACCGCTGGTCTGATCTGAAGTTGTCAAAAAATGAGGAGAACGAAGGGGTATGGTCAGGCCATGTTCGTGCGGTTCAATCCCACCTCATTATAGTGATATCAATCGGAAGATCACAATCCTTAATTTGAATGACAATGAATGGAGGGTAAAACTCATAAATAAAAAAACCCTACCTCTCTTGTCGATTGTTGACAATGGATGGAGAGGAATGGAGGACATCGATTCATTGATGTCGAGAAGCATTCGGTGCAGGAGACCGAGGACGAAGTGTTGTTAGCATTCTCCGTTGTCGGCTCCTCTTTTGGCACGATTGAGGATCGAAGAAGGAGTTCGTTATTCTTCGGTGTTGAGTGGAATTCATCATTGAAAGGATGAAGTTCTCCAACTTCTTCCAATCCATCTCGAAAGCTCCACTAAATGAATTTCCAACCAAAAAATTAATAGACTATCTATTGTTGTAATGGTTGGATAGAATTCCAATGGATTCAAAAAGAGTTTAATTAAATTGTGAAACTTAACCAAATAAATGAGATGAGTTGGCTCAATTAAATGGTGGGAAAGGTGAAGAGTTTTCTCCCACATAAATGGGTGGTATTAGGGGGTTTAATAACAGTGTGGGACCCACCAAGGATATCCTCCCAAGGGAGGTTATGTACAGGTGGGACCCACCACCATAACCTCTCATGGGAGGTTATGGTTTAGTGGACCCCACCTAAAATCTCCTCTTGGAGGTTTTAACCACCACAACATAAAAATAAGTTATCACCTTATTTTTATTTAATATATTTAAAAACCCCCAAAACTATATTCCATTCCCGACCAACTACCATTGAGGTGAATGTCCTCTTATGTGAATATCGACGTTACGAGTTCAACAGTGCCATCAGATTTCAATTACGAGCAACGGTTCAAAAGTTTTAAAATCCCGCACCTACGATTACTGAAAGTACCTGAACCAAACTTCATAAATTGGTTTTGGGCACACCGAACCTGAGAATAAAGTGCCATAAATTTGCGCAAACTCGTAAAATTCCCATCTATTTAAGAAAAAAATTTCCATTGAAATTCCGGGTCATTAAATTATGAAGCCATCATATCAAATAAATTAGTTTCCATATATGTTGAGAAAATGGTACCTATCTCAATTTTCAGGAATGTAAAACTATCGTTGAAGACTCATCCAATTCGTAATGGTGATTCACTCCTATAGACTATGGTTGGATCCCTATATACAATAATGTATTTTAATATTCTACATCATCTGTTTTAATTTATGACCCCTAACTATAATGAGGCATATATATAACCTAGTAAAATACTGGTATATGGCATTGGTGACCTCAAGCATAAGAAATCTGGGTGGGTTAGGATAAGCATGTCGGGTGTTAATTAATTTTCCACACTAATAGAAAGTAAAAGGTACATTTTTGGATATTACTAATAGTGTGGAGGATCCATATGGCTATGAACTAACTCCACCACCACTACAATAATCATGTCACATTCACTTCCTTATATATGTTCCATTAAAGCTACCATTGGTTAGAAGAATTAGGGATGAATATCAAATCTTACCATTCATGTCAATATAATCCATCATGGCCCTATTTATCATCTCGGAATAGTTATAAATCTATAGTATATATACCTATGATTGAAATTATGGTAAAAACCCATATAGTTATTTAATATCATTCAACTATTATTTCTTCACTACCTCTAAGAAAAATTATCTAGCACCATGAGATGATTGGTGTACTCTGACACCGAATTATACCCCTAATGAAAAAATGGAACTAGAGAAACATCACTATCATTAGGTATTATTGGAAAAAATGATGAAACAATATGTACTTGAAACCCTTATAATCCAAACTTGTATTCTATTTTTCCAGTAGCATGGAATCCAACACTTCTTGATGGTACCATCGAACCAGAATATTAAATTTTAAATTTTTATCCATAGGTGTATCCATGAATTCAATGACCTAATTGTTCTTTTTGAACAAGTATTCCACCTATTTATGTTCATTCATGAACATAAATTTTGAGATATTATCACATAAAAATTCTCATGACTGCTCTATATCTTTCTCTACTATTGTATGCACATCAAACATTGTGTTAAGAACTCATGGTACATTCTATTTCATGGATAAAATTGCTCCCAAGTTATCCTACATAGGATTTTAATCCAAAGGTGAATCACCATGAAGCATAAATATAACTACACCGTCCAGAAAAACACCTAGTAATAAGTATCGATGTCATATTTCTATGTACCAAAAATAAAATAAAATGATTAGAAAATAAGAACAACCTCAGTTTAGGAAAGATAAAAAATAGAAACTGATATCAAGGTCCCAAATAAACACAAGAGACACACAATACAACATCTCATGGTAACTTGAGTCTTGATATAGAATGATCGAGCTCAGCACTCACCAAAAACCACTGCTCATGCCGCAACAATCCTTTATCTATTCAACCGAATTACTAAGACTAATACTATCTGTGCCCTGATACTAAATGTAATGAATCATTCTTGGTATATCCGATAACTTTGATACTCAACCCAATATTCCACATAACTGAGGTGTGTTCCTGATCCCCATGGGCTAGAGACCAGTATCCAAGCATCAAACACAATTTGTGGGAATGCAGTTTCTTAACCTGGAAAAAGATTCATTGAATATGTATACATAGTTGAAAAAAAATTTGATAAAAAAATGAAATATATGAAAAATTGGTTATTAATACAACATGAAATAATGATAAATCGAAATATATTTTTACAACCATACGTGAATATGGACATCTAAATTGACAAAATTTACCATATATGGTTATTTGGAAATATACCTCCATATCAGAACCATATTCCCATATCCTGCTAACATAAAACTCAACCCATTACTATGACTCATTTCCCTTTACTATATTAATGGACAATAATAGGCCTACGCACAACTGAAGGGGCCTTTAGGGTGTGAGAAAAATTGGATCTGTGTGATCCCACCTTGGTGTTCCTTATCAGGTATCTCTATAATAATCACATTTTTGATATTTATTAACAATAGAATAATATATAGTAAATAATTTTTATATAAAAATCATTGTGATGATGTTCCCCATTCATAGATCTCTAAAACAAATCCTACTAAATTAAATTGAAATAATAAATTTACAAGTCTATTTCCAATAAATAAAAAATTTATATCATGTCAATGTAGTACAAAAATAAACACAAAAAATAATCATGGAAGGGATTACTCATGGTAATGTTCGATAGGTCACATCTATATCAGGCTTGGATAGTGAACACTATAATTCTCATGTACCCATTAATCTGGGTCTAGATAATTGAGGAACACCACCGAAAATGAAACCACATTCAATGTCAATCAAAATCCTAACGCCAAATGAATCTTGATATTATAATGGAAGAACACCATAGAAAGTGATACTTCCAAAAAAATATCAAAATATGATCCCCATTACTACACCTCTCATCTAAGTAACTAGGGATCCCATGTTCATGATATAAAATTATTTCAAAGGGCCTATAAATTTTACAATTAAATTCAAAACACCCTTCTTCCATAAAATCATGAATTGAAAATTGATTTCCCAAATCATATTAGAGTTCTTTAAAAAATATATTTATTTTACCAAAACCAGGGGAAAATTTTATTTTCCTCGAATACAAATTTGATGCAGAAAAATCAGTAAATAATTTTAAATAATTTAGGAAATGATTTTAAAACAATCAAAATACATAGTCAGTATAACATAGGCAAGATACAGAGCCACCCACCTCAAAATCTATTCAAATATAATCTATAGATTAATCCAAAAACACTAGATGGAATGAAAAGTAAACCACCATTGCCATAAAACTGACTCTTATATCTTATAATAAATACAATATATGATACGGTCGATAAAGAGGATAGATCACAACATACCTTTAATAATATTTCTATCACACCAAAATTAACATGAGGGTTATCCTATAAATGAAGATCTCTCAATGTATCTAGAAGAAAAAAACAAGATTAAAAGCATGATCAATAGAAAATCTAAAGGCATCCGAAAACTGCTGAAATGACCAATAACAATGAAGAAGAAGAAGGGTCACTTACTAAGACATACATGCCACAACCACTATAAAGACTTATAAATGAACAAAGAAATCCAAAATATAGTGATACAACCAAAAAATTGTGGAAGGTACCTAGGGTGCTAAGGAGGGAGATAAACTCCAAATGAACATGGATTTTGGCCTATAGAAAATAAAACAAATACTGAACAAGGGTTTTATTTTATATATATAGGATTTATGATGTGAAATCGCAATAACACATCTTCACACAAAAAATATGACATCATCGATTAATTTATCCAAGAGACACATTTACACTATAAAAAGGGGATTTATTATGTAAATGTATTTAAACCGAAACTAATTTTATTGATTTTTCCCTTCAATTATTTATGATGTAAGATACAATATTACAATGTAAAATTATCATAGTGGAATCACCTAGCACAAGATCACCGAAAAAAATTCCAATAATGGTTCTTAATTCTACAAAAACTATAAAAAGAACTTTTAAAAATAAAAAATCATATACCATTAGAATTCCAAATTTTATATCCCATAATTGAAAATAATGAAAAATTTAAATGTCACATTGTGACCCATATTGTCATGATATAATGCCCAAACCTGGGTATAGGTTGACATGTGACCTTAGTGATCATGGTTCAACACCTTACATGTAGTTTACACTCATGATATGTCCTCTCTAGTCATGTTAGTGAACAACTATCATATGAAAAAAGGAATTTTTATTCCCTAATAATTCATCGAATAACCCTTAAAGTCATGATTTGACTCTCTTTCTCTATGAAAACCAAAAATCATCATAGGGAGGATTTCAGGGAATGGAATCCAATCACATGGCACTATTATATCCAATCGACTATGATCCATAGCATGAAATCCTCTACCAAAGCCTACCCCTCTCAAAACATCACGTAATGACCTTAGGGATTATAGAATAATGATGCTTATTTGAAAACAATTGTAATGATATATGAAAAAATTATCAAACCCCATATATAAGGGTCACCATCATGCCATAATTACCACCACTATTTAGTTTCCTTCATTTAAAACATTCTTACCTCTTCCAAATATTCAATGGGTAAGGGTTATTAAAACAGAATTACATCCAAGGAAAACAAATTTATTCTTAGAACTCTTACATATACACTCTTAAATATATCACATTGAAATGATTCTATTTATTAACACCAACTAGTCATGGAATGACTATTTTTCTTTTATGTCATGGTTTCTACCTTGTCTATGGTATGTGTAATGACATTATATTTTTTAAATAAAATTCCATTCATGATTTAATTAAATATCATATTATAGTTATAGAAAACACATGAATTTCAATTTTTTTATTATCTATTATCAGATTTAGAAGAACATAAAACCTCAAATAAATTGTTAAAATAGAAATTGAATAGTGATCATATCATTATAATAAATATTGGGAATTGATAAATCGGACCTAGACAAACAGAGGTGGTGATGACTTGAATAGTAGGATTGTATCATAAAAAGCACATTTATCAAAAATCTTTTGGGATATAGAATCACATGGATTTTCTATAGACCATCATAATTTCAAAATCCAATAAATAAAACATGATTTAAAATAATTATCGTAGAAGCCGAATCCCACAAAGATCATGGCCCAAACCATGTACTCTAAGCAACCCCTTGAAAATTTCACCATCATGAACCTTACTCTCAGGGTGTTTGATGTTGTAATAAATGGTTTGTAATCATAACCATAATAAGATGAATATTTATATTTTATAAAATATAGAATATGTTTAATTATTGTTTTCATTAATTTTTATATGATATTTATTTTGATTATATAAAACAAAAATTGTGTTTTTGTGTAATATGCAATTTCAATTAACATATTTCTTTTGGGATGAATTCCTGAATTTTAAAAATAATTGATATATTAAAAAAATACAATTAAATTTTATTAATTAAATAAAAAATTTAAAATAATAAGTATGAAGTCAAATGTTATTATTATATGGGTTAAAAATTTGTTATTGTCTAAAAAAAATACTATTTTCCAATTAAAAATGATTATTGTTTTAAAAGTTAAAATTCAAAAATTTATAAAGTTATATTGATAAAGTAAATATTATTTTTGGAATCATCCCATAAAAAATTATCTAATTTTTAATTTTTCATAATATTATGAGCCCTTAGAAATTTAGTTAAAAATTAAATAATGTATAAATATACAGGGTGTTTTATGACATCGTAGTGGAAAAAAGTGATTTAATAAAATTTATAAATGTTTCTATGACCAAATATATGTTTCCACTATAAAATAATATGTTTGGAATATATTTATTAATTTTATAAATCCATTATCAATTCATTAAAACCTATATTATATTTTTTTAGCTTTAAAATCAATTCATTATAAACATGACCCACTTCCACGTAACCATGTTTAATATTTTATTCTATTCCGAACATGGGATTATAAAATAAATAAATCCACTCCACATTTAAAAAAAACATTTTCCAAAACAAAGGGATCAATTGTTATTTTTATTACATTTTTATATAGAGTCCAAAACATTTGGTTTGAGAAAAAACTCCCTTAAATTTTCTTATATAATCCCACCCAATACACGTTTCATCATCATTCAAAAACCTTGCACCATGTACATACTCTACCCTCACCTCCCAAAAATCCTGCCAAGGTTCCACCAATCTCCCAATAACCTCATCCTCAGAATTTGGAATCACCCTCTTAATTGAAGGGTCCCTTCTCTCTTCTTTTCAATTCAACCACCATCATTGTATTTATACATTTGAAATAAATTGGTTATATTATCATGAATTTAAAATCATACCACTACTATCCAATTTATTTCTTAATAATGAGTTATAATTTTTAATAGCACATCATATCATTTAC
This sequence comes from Viscum album, assembly GCA_963277665.1. Lineage (NCBI taxonomy): Eukaryota > Viridiplantae > Streptophyta > Magnoliopsida > Santalales > Viscaceae > Viscum > Viscum album. The sequence goes on from OY728150.1 coordinate 1,631,676,163, forward strand.
CTAATATGTTACTATGTGGAAATTTAGTAAGGGTAATATCTTTATAATATTCAATTCAAGAACATTATTTTTATTTAGCCTTTTTAACATCACTAGGTTATGACTATTTGAATTTATAAATATCCAACAACGATAAAATTGAATTCATTATAATTATAAATTTTTTATCTACTCACATTATTTCATTTATCAATTTTGTTTCTATTCCAAAATGTAGTTTGGGGTCCTCTCATTCTCCTATTCATTCAAGCATCTTCACATTGTATGTATCTTGAATTCAAGTTCATAATGATGGGTTATATTTTTACACAACCTCTATTATATAATGTTTATATATAAATTATTAGAGACCCATTTAACTATCGTTATTCCATTTTATGTATTTTTAAATACATTCGTTATTATTCCAAATTTTCACTGCACTTTTTCATTCCAAATGATTATATCATGAATAAACACTACCATTTCAATTAATGGTTATTTTTATAGATGAAATTATACTCCATTGATTATAAAAATACAAATATGAAACAAAATCCCATTTATCGAGGTTTAAATCGATGAAACAATACCTTATATTGTAGGATCTATCTAGAAGACATTCACATGTCCCTAATATGAAAGAGACAAGTATGGCCAAAATTTTATATTACTCCAATGAATTAGAAAATGTATTTATATCATGATATTTCATTTATATTTTTAGGAGGATAACCTAATACACTATTGAACTTTTTCCACCATGTTGTGATGTCTTTTGGGTTATCTTTTACCCATGTTTTGATGTCATGTTTTTTTTCACTTTCCCAAGTAGCCATTATATTATCATGATATAACATTCCACATTGATCATGTTTATGATTCTCATGAATTTTATATCCCAATTATGATCATATTGTCTATCATGTAATAATCTCATCATGCTATGATTTTTTCTATTCCCTTACTAGGATTTATATCTCACCCCTTTGTTATGTATGCCCCTATTTATCCCATATAGTTTTACAAATGATGCAATATTAAAGGCATGTTAAAGATGTTTTCAATGATAATGATATTCCCCTATTTTATGTTGTGTTGTGATGTACCTAATTACCCAAATACATTATACATCTTAATATGTTGGGTATTATTGTGTGTATTATTTTATATTAAATCATGAATTAATTTGAAATATTGACTATGGTAGTCATTGTTGGTATCATAGGAGACATTATTTATTTTGTGATTATGACCTGTAATATCTAGATGAAGCCTTATGGTTGAGACTATGAATAATATTACATTCTTAAATTTTGGTAATGTATATATAGAGAAAGTTTTTTCCAAGAAAATAAATCCTTTTAAGGATAATCCAAGTGGATGTGGCAATGGAATTGAGGTATGTATGGGTAATAATCCTAAAAAGGGATCACTGAGCTGGACTCGATCAACACCAAGTGCATGAAAATGGTCCATGCTTCAGATCTTGTTTCACACTCTTTAGGGCTATGAGTTAGTAATTTATCTACCTTATTATAAAGAATTATTAAGGAAAAAAATTTATATAGTAGTCAATGATAGGAAATAGAACATGGATAACATAGATTGAATCCTATAAATTAATATTTTAATGAATAAATCTAATTTATAAATTATCTTTTTCATATTATTGTCTTCCTATTTATGTGTTTAATAGTTTTAGAATTTTTAACCCCATGTTGAATTTTAATGAAGTAAATTGATAGAACCAAAATAAAATATTCAATGGTATACTTATTTTCCATGGTTCTATGCATTCCTTCAAATCACACTAGTTTAGTAGAACTATTCAAACCCCTCCGTATATCAAGGATGTAGAGCTATTAATAAAATAGAAAAATGGTTCATTTGGTGCATCCCAAGTATATAATTTATCCCTATTAAAAATTTGAGGGTTGAAAATCCCAATAATCCTTGTGAAACTACCTTTAGTGTTATTAGATATTATTTTAGGTGTTTATTGTATTTCCTTTCATAGAGACAACATAAATTTTCTTCATAAGGACATCACTCTCTGTACCTGGAATCGTCCTCTGATTCTGTAAAATTGTAATGTTAAAGATGAATCTTCTTTGTCATCACATCTCAGTAAAGGATATTATTTACCAATTAGAATGATTATCTAGATAAAATGAATGATTCTAAGGAGAAGATCATCATTGAGTACATTCCAATTATGATCGAATACAATAATTTGTTTCTTAAATAATTTTTTCTTCTTTCACCTAGCCTAGATGTTGAATTTTAAATAAATATTATACTAGGGGGATTAATATTATCCATGATTCCCAATATAGTGTTTATTGATGAAAAAGAGGATATGAACAAAACACTACATGATAATCTAAAGAAAGCGTTCAGACGCCCAATTTCTTCACCATGGGGTGCACCTTTTCTCATCTTCATGAAGAAGGATGGGTCAACATACTATTAAATCTGAGTAATGTAAGTATTAAAAGTAATTATTTTAAATATGATAATTAAAAATAAATTACTATAAAAATTTTAATAAATTATGATTAGTATAATACGTTATATTTTTCATAACCTACTTTTTCCCTATGTGCACACATAATACATATTTTAGAGAAACAATGTTATATTTTGTGTCTTTCATGGATTTAAATATTTTATAAGTCATTTTCATGGAAAAGTGCCCATTGAAAAAATTAATTTCGATCCTTATATGATAAGGCTACAATTATATTGAGAAACTAAATTTTTTTTTTGTGGTACAATTATATTATTATCTTTATCATTTTATTTTTAACCTAAATTTTCCAATTCACCTTTTATCATGGTAAAAAAATATACCATTGTTACTACTCATATTGGACCAAAATTAAAGGGACCTATTAAATAAACTTTTAACTAAAGAATATAATTTAAAATTTATATTTCTATATTCAAAACATATATGTTTCAGAATTCAATTTAGAATAAAATCAGTAAAACACCACGAAATATAGTTTTCCAGAAATATAACCATTTTAAAACACACAATATTTTCATAATAAACTCAGGTATAAAATGCATTTATAAAATTACAATTGTTTTATCTTCAATTATAATTAACTAATTAGAATTTAAAAACAAACCAAAACATAATTCATCCATGTAAATACAATAAAATGAAAAAAAAATCAAAAAAAAATTCAGAAATCATACTATTTATAAAGAGATGAAACTTTTTTAAAAAAAATAAAAAAACATATCCTATGATAATTTTGACATTAAAATTTTAAAAAAGTAATTTGTATTTAAAAATATAACTTATAAAATTTATAGGAATTAGTTTTAAATTTTGTTCTCCATTAAAAGACGATTAAATTTCCATGAAAAAATATTGCTTTTTTAAAATAAAATTGAATTCATTCCTATCTTATGTCCATTAAATCTATTGAAAAAATATAATAAAATGATTGAATATATATATATATATATATATATATATATATATCTGTATGTGGGTTTCATTTTTTTTAATTAAATACATTCCCAAAAATTTAATGGATACTTTATAAATTCCTTGTTTAAATAATGAGAATGAAATAGTGTTTTGTAGAAACATGGTATTGTGTGCAATAAAAGCTAATGTGGTGTTGAATTTAATTCAAAAATTACATGGTGTATTTTTAGAGGAATTAAATTAAATAAATAAAATTATTTTGAAATATATTTCTTAAAATTTTATAGATGTTATATTCTACCTCCCTCAAAATTAATTTCAGCATTGAAATTTGTTAGTGTCATCAACGGTTTAATACATTAAAGTTCCTTTAATAGAAACCCACTTCATATAAATAAATATTAAAACACTATTAACACTGAGAAATTTTAAAAAATAAGAGTTACAAAAAGTAACTCATAATTTTGATTCCATTGTGGAGAACATAGGTGGAATGTGTAAACATGTACATGTAAAAGAAATCCAAATATCAGGTTTTGATAAAGTGTTATATAGAAAATGGAAAGGAAAATATTAACTATTAAAATTAAATAAATCTACATTAATTTAAGGATCCATTTGATTCATAAGAAAATAAGGTACTATAATAACATGTTTTTTTCAATATCCATTCCCTATAGTTGATGAATTTTTATTGGAAGAAAAAATTACAAAATTTCATTACATTTTAAAATCACAATCTCATCATTTCAGTATTCCTTGATCAATTTCAACTTCATTTCTTATTATATTAAATTAAGTTGAATTTTTCATTCTTGAATCATTAGAAAATCATGAGATCCATATATATAAATTTTGGTTATTCCATTTATCATTATTTAACCTCACAGAAAAGGATATCAAACTTTATCCAACATGCGTATGTCCTCAAATGGTGACATAATCTCCAAATCCTTATCCAAATTTCAATGTAAAAAATTTCTTAAATGGTTAAATTTATAATCCTTATAAAATATTAAAATATTAATCTATTTAAATAAGGTGACTAAACTTCCATAACCATATTATCATTAATAAACCAAATAACATGATGTAGCTGTTAATTATCGCACACCTAACATGTAAATAAATTTTTCATGTATTATCATGAAAAAAGATAATAACCTAAATTACCATAAAGCCTTAGTGAAAACTTGCACACTTAAAAAAAAATATTTCCTCATATATAAAATCCAATATAATATATAAAATTAATCCCCGATATCATAAATGATGTTGTCTTCATATCAGTCCCAATGTAGTTAATATTATCCCATTTATTTTATCACAATCAGACATCTCTATATTTAATTATCCGAAAATCATTCACATGTTTACTATTATCCTTCCCTTAATCATGTGATTTCCAAAAATATCATCTTACCACCTCAATAACTTTTCAGGGTTACTAGTACCATTCAACAAATACTCTTAAATACTTATGAAAAACTACAGTAGAACAATAACTATATGTTTCAGTTCTTCATCATATCACAAATGTTCTTCGAAAACATAATTCTTGTATTAAATTACATAAATAAACAATCATTACACAACTTCATTTTCCTTGTCCACATTTACAATAGTGATCACCTGATATTTCTCTTTGTCTTTGGATTTTATAGGTTTCTGACATCGATCACCATCACTAACCTTTGGATTTGGGAATTCTTTAGAATAATTGCTATTTCCTGTACATGTGAAGAATTAAAGTGTGAGTGTTTCATTATTTGTACTATTCTCTCTATTTTTGTCAGTATCTATCTTCTTCTCATAACTTTAATATTTCTTTTCTAGTTGACCAAGATTTAAAAACAAGAATCATTGACCAATCTCCCTATGACAATTTCCTACATCCTTCTTTCTACACATTGAACATAATAGGAAATTCATCTTCTTTTAACTGTGGTATTATATTTTTTTTAAATACATCATCCATTTGATTTCAAAAATATGATATTGATACCCAAATAGAATCTCTATTTCCACATTAATTATATATTGGAAAATCTCTTCATAACTACTAAACTCCATTTTGGATAAATCCCTTATAAAAAATAGATTTAATCCACTGAAAATAGATCAATCTTACATTAATTTTGGATGATAATACCATAAGAGTACCTCCAAAGTATTATAAAATATTCATCATTTGTTTCAACAAATTCACGATCCTTTTCTATAACACATGGAATTCCATTTCCATTTAGGTGTGATGTTTTTGAGGAATGTTATTAGTGAAAAATCAGTACCTGAAATCATCACATTCTTTAGAGTTGATTTAATCTTGTTACCTCACATTCATGATAATATTCCACCATTGGTCCACGTCAGCTTCCCAATTATATACAACCAAAATAAATATAATATGTTCTTAACATTAGAAAACTGAATATATCTTTTTAGTGGTATTGACCCACTTTTCATGTACTAGTGTATTATAACACCCATTAAAAGAAGGTGGACAATGCCTCATGAAAGAAACAATTTTTTTTATCTTCTCCTTTGATAGTTCATCATGATTAATAATAAAAAATAAATTTTTTCGAGCATAAAAAATGATTTTTTATTCCTACCCCCATAAAATTATGTTTATAAGGAGGGGAATAATTTCATTTCCAATCACATTCATCATTTACAATGTTATTCCAGGTTCCAACAATATACTAAAACTAGAAGGAATATGGTGAGAAACACTAATCAAAGTTGTAAAACCATTGAATAGAGGGAAAATACCTATAATATTTCAATATATGACAACATTAGTTTAATTCTAGATTATTCATGATTATTAAAAAATTATATAATTGTAAACTATAAATATACTAATCATTATATATATACTTATATATATCAATTGAAATATCTCTTAGTATCTCAATAATGTTTTTTCATCCTAGATTATAAATCATTAAAAAAATCTTCTCTCAAACTAAATATAAATAACTAGGTATTTGGTGGAAGAATATTACATGTTTTTAAATAATTATTCATTGCATTACAAAAAAAATCTCGTAAGACAATAATATTTTAGTCCCTTTGGAAACATGGAATATTTTATTATAATTTAGTAAAAGATCATAAACATCTCCCATAATGATCTTTCCCTTTAGTAATCTTACATTAAACTATTATTTATAAATTGGATGAAAGAAAAATAAGAAATGGTGATATCCGATTCTTATTATAGATAAACATGGAAGAAATACAATCATATCATAGGAATAAGAGTATGAAAACAAGATTATAAAAATAAAACACTTCATATAAAATATCATAATCTATAATTACGGTATTAATGATTAAAAGCTCAAAAGACATGAATCATAAAGGAGTAAATATCATAAACAATGAAAGCATGAAATATAAATAAGACAAGGAATTGTGGAAGATACATAAACGAGTAATATTATCTCACATAAGTAACGGTGAATTTCCAAAACATATCAAGGAACAAAATGGAGGATCTACCTACTATCCACGATACAACTCTATCCCCATTTGTTTTCCTTTCCTTATAAGGGATTGGATTTTTCCTTCTGCGCATATAGGATCAAACTCGTCGACCTATTCCCCATAATTATCTCATGATATTGAAATATTTACACAATTCAATGGGTGTGGTATAGGTATCACCTATAAAATAATGAAATCCTTCAGAATTTGTTCCACAATAACATAAATCATATCAGAACCTTAAAAAATAAACAGGTTTCATAAAATTCATTGCATCATTAAAAAAAATATAAAAGAAAAGGGTTTTGTAAATATCATTCCATCTAAAAAATTAACCATATAAATTATTTTGACAGTATCCTTGAATATAATTCCTAATAAATTTCTTATACCATCAAATAATTTAATTTTTAATGGAAAATAAATTAATAAATCACTTGAAAAAAATACATGAGTGAAATATCATTTATTCCTTGAAAATGTCATCTTTACAGAAAATTTCATGCTATTTTAAAAGAAAAATTTTACATTGAAATTAACCTTGTAATATTGTAGTATAATCTTCATGCCCGTATGGTTTCATGCAAATGTAAATTTATCCAAACATTCCATGTAAGTTAAAAACCCATTACTCTCATAACTTTTTCCCAAAAATTCACAATGTACCAAATTAAATATATAACAAAACGATTCTTGTAAAACTATTCATAAATAATTAACACATGGTAAAAAAGGTAATTAAACAATTGTATAATAATATTAAAAATATATTATAAAGTTCTTATAGGATGAATGGATATGGAAGATAAATATTCCCTAGAATAAAAAACTCTATAGAAATTACCTAATATTATTTGTAACACCCCGAGATTTTATGAAAAATATTATTTTAATTTCATTAATTTCTTGTGTTGTATTCTACACCAAGATTACCTTGCGCTATACGCAACACCGTATTAACTTGCAGTATACGCAACACTATTCTTGGACCGTGTTACACACAATTTTGATAATAGTTATTCTACGCAACATTGAGTATATATATATATATATATATATATATATATTAAATGTATAAATGAAATATAGTTGGATTATGTTATAAGAAACAACAAAGGATTCTTTCACAACACGCAACCCTGACTTGGCTTGCATTACACGCAATCACGACCTTCCTCGATAGCGTGTGTTGTACGCAATACCGGGTTTTAATAAACAATGATATATTATTATAATATTGTCATGAACTAGCCGTTATGAATAGTATTAACTAAATTTTGAATTTTATAACATTATTATTCATCTTACACATTTTCTAGAGCATGGTATTAGAACAAAATAAATATTTCGGGTAAAATAAGTATTTTTCAAAAAATGCAGTTTTGCCGCCTTTTGATGGCGCGCCCACTTTAAATATAGTTTTTGACATGTTCATATGTTCAATTTGACAAAATAAAATTCTTTTTTTGAATAAGGATGTCAAAATTTAAATTAGATAAAGTTTTTATATTTTTCCGATAACTTTCATATTTTAATGAATAGTAAAAACACGCTATATTTTAATTAAAAACAACTTTTTTCATCATAATATCTTATGTGGTTAAATTATAATATTGAATGGTTTTAAAGTATAAATAGAATATATTTTTACCATTTAATATAATGTATGTCATTATCATTGATTTTACCTTGAATTCGTAGGTTAAATCAATTCAATCTTTTGCAATGTTTTAAAGAAAACCCCATTTTTATTCGACAACGGGATTAATTTTAATTTAATTTCTGCAACTTATGTGTATTGAATTTTAAAAAATGGATTACATATTTGGAATCAGTGGGTACAAATTTTGTTAATAGGCTACTTTTTATTTTTGGGAATTATGAATAGTAACTACGGTAAATTTTATTTACCTTAGTTAAATGTAAATCGGGTAATTAAGGGTAAATAAAATATTATAAAATTACCCTAAAACATTCCAAAATTATATTTTATGGATAAAAGTAAACCCATATCAACTAAGGGTCGGATTAGATTCATTTTATGGACTTTTGACTATGAAAATAATTTAATTATTATTAAAACCAAAGAAAGTGACAACATGTCACTCTCTTAAATCTTATAAGTATAATAATTTTAACATAGTGATAAACATCATAAAACTTCGAACATGAATATTCTCCAGAAATCTAACAAAATTATCTACATCATGAGAATTTATTTAAAATTTTTTGGGATTAAATAGTTATCATTAATTGTGACATAATAGTGATGCAGAAATAATTTATCTAGTGAAAAATCAAGAATTTAGTTTTTATTAAACTAATAGTGACCATAAAAGGCACAAAACCCTGACCAAAACTTATTGGTCATGTGAATTGAAACTATAATCATCCAATGGTCGAATATTTGACCATTTGGAGTCTTATAAAAGCAATTATGACACTTATATTATTTTATTTTAAATGATGCCAAAGTTGTCACCTTCATAATTTAATAAATATAACAATTTAAATATTATTATTTTAAGATGATAAATTCGAGTATAAGTATTATTGTGAAAGTTAATATATTTATCTTAATCATAGGATTTTATTTTAAATTTTTAGGCAACAAATAAGTATATTAAATAATTATACAAAAATGATGTAGTAATTATTTTATTAAGAGATAAACCAAATAAATGGTTTAAAAAATAATAAAATAAATCTTATATGAACTATTTAATGTCATAAACTAATTTTATAGATACATATGACCTTTTATTAATATATTAAAGCTTTTAGTTAGAATATATATTCTATATATATTTTATTTAAATTCAAATAAATGAATAGTGTCAAAATTGACAGTATTGTTATTTTCCAAAAATAACATATTATAAATTTTTTTAAAAATCACAAAAATATTTTAAAATTATAAATTTAAATTTTTATGGTCTATAATGTTATAAAGTAAACAATTATGGAAAATTAACAACAAATAAGTAATTATTTGGTATAATTTAAAATTTAGAATTTTATTACCACAAATAAACATAAATAGATTAAATAAGGATAAATCAAAATGATAAGGTTTAAAATAAGATCCAAACATGTCTAAATTTGAATGGTTGAAGAGATGAAAACCCTATCTTATCTAATATTCGAATATGAGTCATTTTTGGAGGTTTTTAAGTGGGGTTAGATTTATTATAAATTAATATTTTTAAGAATTCCAAAGGTGCCCCTCTCCTCCCTTATAAAAGGGCACCTCCTCCCTCTCTTCTTCACACAACATTGAGCCTTCAAGCTCGGAAAAACCCTGAAAAATTCTCTTCTCCACTTCCCTAGAAACATCCTAGAGGTTCTGGTCTTCCTCAAAGACCAATTTTAGTGCCCTAAGAGGAGGTCTCAATGAGGCGCTTCAAAGAAGAGGTAATTTCCGTTACCGATTCTTTCACCTTTATTTCTTCTTCCACTTCTTCTTCTTAGGTTGTTTCATTATGAAGTAATAAACTCAGTATCACTAATATACTGATATGTTATTATAATTATGAAACAATCCTATTTCACCATCTATCCATCCTACGGAAAACGAAATCACCGCGCGTGCGTACGTACGGAATACCGTCTCCACGCCATGGTGTAATCTTTTTTCCACCACCACCTTACATGGATAGGTATAATGGTGTAAATAATGAATATATATGACTATAAAAAAGTGATATTTATTCTGAAATAGTATACATACACTCCAATATAGTCCCACGATCATGAGAACGATATCATCGCTCGTGCATACGTACGGACTACCGTCACCACGACGCGGTGAGATTCATTCTCCACTTTAACCATTCATGAATGATTATAAAGTATATATAATAAGTAATCATGAAATATATGACATGGTAAATATACTGGATTTATGTATATATATATGTCATCTACTTACTTCCATTCAAGACAATAATGAAAGGAAAATAGCGTTCATGCGTACGTACGGACTACCGTCTCCATGAACGGTGTGTTTCATTTCATTTATCTATCTATTATATATATATATATATACTGAATATATATGATATATAAATCATATTTTATATTCTGGAAGTATGTAAATAATGATATAAGTAATAATAATGTCAAGAACAACAAGTCCAAACACCTACGATAAATGAAACAATTTTACCCAAAACGCTCTTTAACATGGAATTTAAAAAAGAATGGGTAATATAAAGTCATAAGTGAACCATATATGATATCATAACAATGAATATGATTCTGTAATAAGTAAATGACATTATTTAAATCATTATACAGGAGGTTCGGACACTTACGAAGCAAATCAGACCTAAGGTAAGGGAAATATCACAATCTCATTTTTATCCGAGATTGTTTATACTTTGGTATTTACTAGGGTGTATTTTATCATCCACATCCATGATTCCTAAATATGTAATATTATTTCAATCCACCTACAATTTTTTAAACCCATTTTTACCCTTTGGTGAGTTTTTAGTAAAAGATATGAAAGGAATCTTTTATCGTTTTTCGTAAGAGGTGCTTTTTGACTTTTCCGACAAAAGTATGAAGAATGTTTTTTTAACTTATACGGCATGAATGGATTTTTAAAACATTATTTCCAAGAAGCTTACTTTACAAGTTTTCAAGTTTATTTTTAATCAACTTATTTTAGTTTATAATTTTACGGCATGTTAATAAAGGAAAAGTGTTTTTGAAGTAGAAAAGATATTTTCCTCAAGAATGAAGTTCAATTGTTTTATCAAAATTATTTTCCATCTAAGATAATAAAGGGGTTCTGTTTATATCTCTATTATTAAATTGATTTGATTATGTTGTGATGGAATTATTTTTATGAATTACTTTATCTTATATGAATTGTTTGATGATGTCACGATGTTTAAGATTCCCATTTTTATTACGTGGGTTATGCAATGATGTATGATTTATGATTTTGTGGCACACATAAGAATGGTATCATTATGAGATGGGTGGGAACTATATCTCCCTCCAATGCATTGGGTAAAGATTTTATATCTCACGAGATAGACATGGATGGAACGGTAGGTTATACCGGTTCAGTGAAACAGGACTGAAACGAGGGTGACTCTGTTCAGAAATGGGCTTTGTCCACTAAGATAGTCTTGGAAATGAGTCTTGACTAACAAGAAATGATTCTCTATGAATATGTGTGTATGCCACAATGTTTCATGTTTTAAGTTATGATTATTGGGATTTCATTTCACTACTATGATTTATCCCATGTTATGAAATTATGCTCTCTTTTGCAAGTTAAGATTTCCAAAATGTTATGTTCTTATGAATATGATGTGATTGATATTTCTTTTGTTTACCCTTACTGAGAATTTGAGCTCACCCTTTTATGTTTACTTTTCCCCAGGATATAAAGAAAGGTTTTAGGTATAAAAAAAAGGGAAGATCTTTATGGGAGATGTTGAAGATCTTTCACTAGGATTAGAAGATTACGTTCCAAGTTTCCAAAGACACTAAACTATTACGATCCTTTTGTGTGTGTTTTTGTTATGTTCTAAGTATTCCGCAAAAGTAATTTTTGTCCATGTACGTCAAGCTTTGGGTCTCTACAGTTGGTATCAGAGGAATGGTTTAGTCAACCTTTGGAAACTAGGATGTGAGAACGTTAGTGAGATCCCTAGAGATATTTCTAAGGTACGTCTAGGGATGTCCCTAAGGATAAGTATACGTATAGGATATAGTTCTAGAAGTATGGTAATGATATTAGAATTTAATCTAAGATGTTAGATATTGAGGGTACTCCCCCTTTACTATGTTGTTTTATCTAGCATTATTTTTGCCTCTCACAAGATTCTTTTTGTGTTTTAGTTAATGGAGGGAACCAGAAGGAATTCAGTTAACATTGAATCCAATGGACAAATTGGTGACTATGAGAAACAAAATTGTGTAATTCCTAGAGAGAAAGATATTGTGATTATTCCGAATCAGTCATCGCAATATATGATTAACAAGGTGAAATTTAGTGCTATGCCTAATTCATCAAAGAAGAGGAAGATAAACTATTATTCATGTTCGCATGTTGAGGAGCATAGAGAAAGGAAGATTGAGATTTCTAAAGAAAAGAAGAAGAACCTTGAGGAATACCTCAAATGGAGGGACCGATGTTATCTGTGTGGAGAAAAGGGTCATAGAGTGACAGACTATTATGGAGTTCAATGCCTTATTTGCGGAGATCATGGGCATTACCCAACTCAATGCCCTGACCTAAAAAGTTACTTCTAAATCAAGGAAGGACTTATTCTAGGACAATCATTGAAGTGGATGGAGTGAAGTGTTTACGTATTGGTATTCAAGAATAATGTTGTTGAGGTACTTTTATGGTGTATTGAAATATTTATGTATTGGTCTATAGTGTTTTTCAATAATTTTAAGGTACCGGTAACCATGAAAAGTGATTCAAATATTTTGGAAAGTAGATGATATGCGCATAATGAAGGGATAAGGAGAAAATGAAATGTTTGACAGTAATCATGAGCTCATGATTGATATAAGCACTAAGTGATATCATGGTTTTAGTATATAGAATTTTTAGGATTTTGGTATGTGGAAAGAGTTAACTTTTAACAGCATTGATTTTTTCAATAAGGTTCAATGGGTATTCAAGAGAGTACAAGATTAAGGCCTTTGAATGTTTGGAATGTGACCAACAAGATATATCTTATGATATATGGGGATCAACGATGGTATTAAATCTCTGAGAGTGGACTATAGTATTATGGATAAGCCTAAAGATTGGAATGGATTATGTTGACCATAAGTTAGTATTGTTTAAGGATAGAACTTTTTTTTATATTATTCATGTGATGTTATAGTAATGTAGTTTTAGAAAAAGGACAACCTGTAGGACGGGCGATAGCCCATCGTGTCGGAAAAGGCTGTGGGGAATCGAACCCACAACCGAAGTGCGACTGGCCATTATTGCCTTCCACTAACCTACAGGAAGTCCCAGGTTAGTAGAAAATAGTTTTATTTTATTAAGAGGTATGATATATGAAGTATAAGTTAATTTTTGTAAGCGTATACGATTAACCTCACAAAAGACGGACTTATGAATATTTGATAACTATTTCTAACCTTTTGTTTGAAACAGATGGAATGACCCATCATTCTATCACATGATCTTTTAACAATTCATTTCTTTAAGAGATGAAGTGGAAACTGTTCAAAGAAGGATCAATAATGAGATTGTACCAAAATCAAGTAAGTATTTCTTCTAATTCAAAATTTTCAACTTTAGGGAAATGATATTGAAAAACAAAAATGTTGTCCTAGTGATCTTATATCCGATGAATCAGATGGTACCCTAGATCATCACAAATTTATGGATTTGTGATTGTTGGATTTTTCATAGCCATGTCCTCTACCACTCTCCATCAGAACATGACGGTTAGATTTCTCCTCCATGTCCATATTTTCACCTATGTTCTCCTATCTGGATACCCAGTGATTAGTAAACTTGGGTAACCATTACATTTTATACTTTAGTTTTTAAAGATAAGTTTTGGTATTTCTTTTTACGATGTGGGTTTCTATCAAAGAAGCATTCAAATAGTAAACCATTTATAACCCCGACGAATTTCGAGGGCGAAATTCATTTTAAGGGGGGTAGAATGTAACACCCCGAGATTTTATGAAAAATATTATTTTAATTTCATTAATGTCTTGTGTTTTATTCTACACCAAGATTACCTTGCGCTATACGCAACACCGTATTAGCTTGCAATATACGCAACACTATTCTTGGACAGTGTTACACACAATTTTGATAATAGTTATTCTATGCAACATTGAGTATATATATATATATATATTAAATGTATAAATGAAATATGGATGTATTATGTTATACGAAACAACGAAGGATTCTTTCACAACACGCAACCCTGACTTGGCTTGCATTACATGCAATCGCGACCTTCCTCGATAGCGTGTGTTGTACGCAATACCGGGTTTTAATAAACAATGATATATTATTATAATATTGTCATGAACTAGCCGTTATGAATAGTATTATCTAAATTTTGAATTTTATAACATTATTATTCATCTTACACATTTTCTAGAACATGGTATAAGAACAAAATAATTTTTTCGGGTAAAATAAGTATTTTTCAAAAAATGCAGTTTTGCCGCCTTTTGATGGCGCACCCACTTTAAATCTAGTTTTTGAAATGTTTATATGTTCAATTTGACAAAATAAAATTCTTATTTTGAATCATTATGTAAAAATTTACATTAGATAAAGTTTTGATATTTTTCCGATAACTTTCATATTTTAATGAATAGTAAAAACACGCTATATTTTAATTAAAAACAACTTTTTTCATCATAATATCTTATGTGGTTAAATTATAATATTGAATGGTTTTAAAGTAAAAATAGAATATATTTTTACTATTTAATATAATGTATGTCATTATCATTGATTTTACCTTGAATTCTTAGGTTAAATCAATTCAATCTTTTGCAATGTTTTAAAGAAAAACCCATTTTTATTCGACAACGGGATTAATTTTAATTTAATTTCTGCAAATTATGTGTATTGAATTTTAAAAAATGGATTCCGTATTTGGAATAAGTGGGTCCAAATTATGTTAATAGGCTATTTTTTATTTTTGGGAATTATGAATAGTAACTACGGTAAATTTTATTTACCTTAGTTAAAGGTAAATCAGGTAATTAATGGTAAATATAATATTATAAAATTACCCTAACACATGCCAAAATTCTATTTTATGGATAAAAGTAAACCCATATCAACTAAGGGTCGGATTAGATTCATTTTATGGACTTTTGACTATGAAAATAATTTAATTATTATTAAAACCAAAGAAAGTGACAACATGTCACTCTCTTAAATCTTATAAGTATAATAATTTTAACTTAGTGATAAACATCATAAAACTTCGAACATGAATAGTCTCCCGAAATATAACAAAATTATCTACATCATGAGAATTTATTTAGAATTTTTTGGGAATAAATAGTTATCATTAATTGTGACATAATAGTGATGCAGAAATTATTTATCTAGTGAAAAATCAAAAATATAGTTTTTATTAAACTAATAGTGACCATAAAAGGCCCAAAACCCTGACCAAAACATATTGGTCATGTTAATTGAAACTATAATCATCCAATGGTCGAATATTTGACCATTTGGAGTCTTATACAAGCAATTATGACACTTATATTATTTTATTTTAAATGATGCCAAAGTTGTCACCTTCATAATTTAATAAATATAACAATTTAAAATTGTGATTTTAAGATGATAAATTCGATTAAAAGTATTATTGTGAAAGGTAATATATTTATCTTCATCATAGGATTTTATTTTAAATTTTTATGCAACAAATAAGTATATTAAATAATTATACAAAAATTATGTAGTAATTATTTTATTAAGAGATAAACCAAATAAATGGTTTTAAAAATAATAAAATAAATATTATATGAACTATTTAATGTCATAAACTAATTTTATAGATACATATGACATTTTATTAATATATTAAAGCTTTTATTTCGAACATATATTCTGTATATATTTTATTTAAATTCAAATAAATGAATAGTGTCAAAATTGACACTATTGTTATTTTAGAAAAATAACATATTATAAAATTGTTTAAAAATCACAAAAATATTTAAAAATTATAAATTTAAATTTATATGGTCAATAATGGTATAAAGTAAACAATTATGGGAAATTCACAACAAATAAGTAATTATTTGTTATAATGTAAAATTTAGAATTTTATTACCACAAATAAACTTAAATAGATTAAATAAGGATAAATCAAAATGATAAGGTTTACAATAAGATAAAAACATGTATAAATTTGATAGGTTGATGAGATTACAACCCTATATCAACCAATATTTGAATATGAGTCATTTTTGGAGGTTTTTAAGTGGGGTTATATTTATTATAAATTAATATTTTTTAGAATTCCAAAGGTGCCCCTCTCCTCCCTTATAAAAGGGCACCTCATCCCTCTCTTACTCACACAACTTTTAGCCTTAAAGCTCGGCCAAAACCTGCCAAATTCTCTTCTTCACTTCCCTAGAAACATCCTAGAGGTTCTGGTCTTCCTCAAAGACCAATTTTAGTGCCCTAAGAGGAGGTCGCAAAGAGGCGCTTCAAAGAAGAGGTAATTTCCGTTACCGATTATTTCACCTTTATTTCTTCTTCCACTTATTCTTATTAGGTTGTTTCATTATGAAGTAATAACCTCAGTATCACTCATATACTGATATGTTATTATAAGTATGAAACAATCCTATTTCACCATCTATCCATCCTACGGAAAATGAAAGCACCGCGCGTGCGTACGTACGGAATACCGTCTCCACGCCGTGGTGTAATATATTTTCCACCACCACCTTACTTGGATGGGTATAATGGTGTAAATAATGACTATATATGAATATTATAAATTTATATTGATTCTGAAATAGTATACATACACTCCAATACAGTCCCACGATCATGAGAATGATATCACCGCTCGTGCGTACGTACGGACTACCATCTCCACGACGCGATGAGATTCATTCTCCACTTTAACCATTCATGAATGATTATAAAGTATATATAATAAGTAATAATTAAATATATGACATTGTAAATCTACTGGATTTATGTATATATATATTTCATCTACTTACTTCCATTCAAGACAATAAGGAAAGGAAAACAAAGTTCATGCGTACGTACGGACTACCGTCTCCATGAATGGTGTGTTTCATTTCATTTATCTATATATTATATATATATATATACTGAATATATATGATATATAAATCATATTTTATTTTATGGATGTATGTAAATCATGATATAAGTAATAATAATGTCAAGAACAACAAGTCCAAACTCCTACGATAAATGAAACAATTTTACCCAAAACGCTCTTTAACATGGAATTTACAAAAGAACGGGTAATATAATGTCATAAGTGAACCATATATGATATCATAAAAATGAATATGATTCTTTAATAAGTAAATGACATTATTTAAATCATTATACAGGAGGTTCAGACACTTACGAAGCAAATCGGACCTAAGGTAAGGGAAATATCACAATCTCATTTTTATCCGAGATTGTTTATACTTTGGTATTTACTGGGGTGTATTTTATCATCCACATCCATGCTTCCTAAATATTTAATATTATTTCCATCCACCTACAATTTTTTAAATCCATTTTTACCCTTTGGTGAGTTTTTAGTAAAAGATACGAAAGGAATCTTTTGTCGTTTTTCGTACGAGGTACTTTTTGACTTTTCTGAAAAAAGTACGAAGAATGTTTTTTAACTTATACAGCATGAATGGATTTTTAAAACATTATTTCCAAGAAGCTTCCTTTACAAGTTTTCAAGTTTATTTTTAATCAACTTATTTTAGTTTATAATTTTACAGCATGTTAAGAAAGGAAAAGTGTTTTTGAAGTAGAAAAGATATTTTCCGCAAGAATGAAGTTCAATTGTTTTACCAAAATTATTTTCCATCTAAGATAATAAAGGGGTTATGTTTATATCCTTATTATTACATTGATTTTACTATGTTGTGATGGAATTATTTTTATGAATTCCTTTATCTTATATGAATTGTTTGATGATGTCACGATGTTTAAGATTCCCATTTTTATTACGTGGGTTATGCAATGATGTATGATTTATGATTTTGTGGAACACATAAGTATGGTATCATTATGATATGGGTGGGACCTATATCTCCCTCCAATGCATTGGGTAACGATTTTATATCTCATGAGATAGACATGGCTGGAACGGTAGGTTATACCGGTTCAGTGAAACAGGACTGAAACGAGGGTGACTCGGTTCAGAAATGGGATATGTCCACTAAGATAGTCTTGGCAATGAGTCTTGACTAACAAGAAATGATTATCTATGATTATGTGTGTATGAAACAATGTTTCATGTTTTATGTTATGAATATTGGGATTTTATTTCACTACTATGATTTATCCCATGTTATGAAATTATGCTCTCTTTTGCAGGTTAAGATTTCCAAAATGTTATGTTCTTATGAATATGATGTGATTGATATTTCTTTTGTTTACCCTTACTGAGAATTTGAGCTCACCCTTTTATGTTTACTTTTCCCCAGGATATAAAGAAAGGTTTTAGGTATAAAAAAAGGGAAGATCTTTATGGGAGATGTTGAAGATCTTTCACCAGGATTAGAAGATTACGTTCCGAGTTTCCAAAGACACTAAACTATTACGATCCTTGTGTGTGTGTTTTTGTTATGTACTAAGTATTCCGCAAAAGTAATGTAATGTCCATGTACGTCATGCTTCGGGTCTCTACATTGTTTATATTAAATAATTAATGCCTAACAACTTATAATTAGTATAAATGTATTCCCCATACAAGAAAGAAAATTATATTGATATTAAAACACCATAATCTTCTAAATTGTACTCATAAAAAACACTCATGGGTAGTATATACCCCACGATCCATCTATGAAATTATTTCTTTACTATAAATTATAAATAAATTACAATGATGAATATAAATAATTTAGATTTTTAAATAATCATTTTAGTCAAATATAGATTCTTCAAAAACATCTATTAAAAATTCCATGTTAATTGAAAATAAGAATGTGATAACATTGACTTTACTTTAAATAAAATATTATAAATAACATAATCATTTCTATATGGCTCAAAATTGTCATTAATTCAACCCATGGTTGATTATGGTCTATATATACTCATCCAATAATATTTATTCAACGATTTTCTCTTTTAATGATTCTTATATTTTTAATTAAAATGATTTTATTGATTTACTGTCTACTTGCACAAGAATTTCATCATTGTTGTATAAGGATTAAAGGTACATATGTGACATATAAAAACTAAAAATAATTACTACCGTAAAATTAAATAAATTAATCTTAATAAAAACCATTATATTCATCCATAACCTAATTATTTCCTTAGGTGGACACATAATAGATATTTAAGAAAATAGAATAGTCATTTTCTATACATCAACAAATTTAAATATTATATAAGTCATTTTCAGGGAAAATTTTCCAATAAATTGCTGAATATTAATTTATATGTGTTATGGGTCAAATTATATTCATCCAATAATTTTATTTATGTGTTCATCCATTTTAGAGTCTTTATCATTTTATTTTTAAAATAAATTTTCTAATTTAACCTTGACCATGGTAATAAAATTTACCATGGTAAGTATTAATATGGGCCAAAAATAAAAGAGACCTATTTAATAAATTTGAACTTTCTGAATATACATTTGGCATGATTTTTTTAAAATTAAAAACATATAGTTTGCATAATTTAATTTTACATTTACTTGCTAAAACCTGATGAAGGACGATTTTCGGAAAAAATAACTATTAAAAATAGAAAATATTTACATTATAAATTCTTGTGTAAAAAAATTTAAAAAATTCAAGGAGGATTATTTTTATTCAAAATAAACTAATTAATATTTTAAACTAATAAAACTATAATTTGGACATGTAAATACTTTAAAAATTATATTGTTTAATGAAAATATATATTTATCTATTCAACAAAAGATGAAACTTTTCAGAAAAATAACAATAATTTACAATGAGCTAATATTGTCATTATGATTTTAAAAATAAATCTTATTTTTTCCAAATATAGTTTATAAATGTAACAAAATGTATTTTTAAAGTGTTCTATATTAAAAGGTAATAAAACACCCTTTAGAAGTAATATAGATTTAACTGCATAAAATTGAATTAATTTTTATCTTATGTCTATCAAATATATTGTATTAATAAAAATAAATTGATTTAATATATATATATATATCATGGTGTGGAAAATACTATTCATTCCTTCAAATTCTATAACTAGGTTATAAGTATATTGTTTAAATAATATGAATAAAATGTTGTGTCGAAAAAACTCAGTATGGAATGAAATAAAACCTAATCAGGTGTTGTTTGTAATGTATGATTAACATAGAGTAGCATGAAATGAAAAATTTAATAGAAATAAAAGTATTTAAAATTTTATTTCAAAAAAATCACAGGGTGTCACAGAGATTCTTCAAAGAAGGGTTTGTGATATTATCTATTGTAGAATAAAAATGTTATATCCTTTGCCTCATGTAATTTAATGTTCATTAAAAAACTACCAAACACATGATCTGGGATTGGAAATAACAATCATTTCATTGAAAATATAGCCTCATTATCTCTTTGGAGAGATGTGTATAATATATATAGATAGTAAGAGTTTAATGTATATACGCATAAATAAATAGATGAATATGCACCAAAAATAATGGTTAAATCAGATTAAAGACTATGACATCTCAATCCACTACTATCATGGGTAGGAAAATAAAGTGTATTAAGCTCTATGTAGAGAGGATCCATCAATTTTATCATTGATGATAATTGTGAAGGATCTTTCCATGGATTTTTTCTGGGGGCCCATGTCATGAATCCTGGAACCCACTTCCAATAGGCCATTAGTTGGAGACAAACACTCTGTAGGAATGTCAATAACATTGGAAAACTTATCCTAATTACCTAAACACACACATCTCCAAGCCTATACAATGATTAACTATAAAAAAACTGAACAACACTGCATGAATATATCGAAATTCTAAAAACATTGTGTGATCCAATGTATAAAAACAATGGATTTGGGTAGCGAAGTGGAGGGGCCTATATTTTTTTTCATCAGAGATTCTAGGGGTTTGTAAGATGGGGTTCCTTTGACCACTGGAATTCTGGCATCGAGGGTTCTTGAAGAGGTTGAAGGTGGTATGGAGAGATTTATCAAGGCCAAGTCCTTTAAGAATGTTTTCTAAGGGGGATCACGGAGGAGGAAGCTGGTTTCATCTGTATCCCTTAGATTCAGATGGAGTAGTGATGGGTGGAATGTCTAAATGGATACACAGTGGTGGTGGTCTCTAAGAAAGTGTTGTATTTTACGGAGGAGTTTCACAGGTTAACTCTTGATACTAGGTTTTGATCTGTAAAGCCGTTGATGGAGATGTTTAGTGAGTTTGTGGATTTTTGGGGCCTCCGATGCAGGGCGGTGATCTTGGAGATATTGAGGATCATGTTCTATATACATTTTCCCTCTAGTGATAATGTTTTGTGGGCTTGGGTGAGGGAGGTAAGGCGATGTGGTCCTCACCACTTTTCTCTCTTTCGTTGGGATTGGGAGTGTCACAACGACAAAGAATCCTTTATGGTGGCAGTGTGGATAATGCTACCAGGGTTTCCTATGCTGCTTCATAATCTATCAATTCTTGATGGTGGTGGGGAATGTGTAGGGGAGCTTCTTGTCTTTGTATGAGAAGACACAGTTCCTGCTGTCTTTGTGTAACCTCGATTGTGTATTGAGATGAACCATGCACAGAAGTTCCCAGTGCGAATTTTGTTTCATTCTCCGATGGGGTTTGTTTGGTGTCAACGCTTAGTTTTTTAGTCTCACCTGAGATTTTACTCAGCTTGTGGGTTCCTAGGTCATAGTCTAGAGTTTTATAGGAAGGGGAATGGGAATTTTTGGATCTAGGTTGTCTCTTCATCCCATGTGCATCCTTTGGACTTAGTTGAGGTCCCTACAGGTAGCGTGGGTTGCTCGAGGGGACGTAGGTCTAGCAGGAGGTCACGAAGGTAGCCTTTGATATTCCTACGACATCGGCATCAGAGGGGTTTGGGCTCAACGGTGTGGTTCTTTCGAGGGGAAATTCAAATTTAGTTATACCCTATTCGGCTAAGAAAGGTTTTGTTTCTAATTTGGTGGAGAGGGTCAGTGCGGTGTCAGAGGATGTTGTGATTCCTGGTTGGTGGAAGTTGGGGGTGGAGGAGGGGTCAACGTCGAGCCTAAATCTAGGGTCGTTTGATATGCCTCATTTGGTGGATCCCTCCCTCTATATCCAAGGAAAATATAAGTTTTTTTCGAATCCTCATTCCTACATTATCAAGAGGTTATAACATCTCCTACTAGAGGTGCGCATTTCATCGATGATGTCTCATGTTCATTGAAGTTGATATTGTTGGCATTGATAGGCTGTGGTGATGGCTCTCAATCGGTGCGTGTGAGTAATGGCCTTCAAAATGGGGTTAAGAAAGAAATTATGTAGTCTCGTAAGTCTCCTCTAAGATTATTCCTGGTTTCCTTCGCTCGGGAAAAGGTTCCTCCTTCATCACCACCAATGATGTTGTAGAACAGGTTTTCTCTTCTAAAGAAAGAGGAAATCCCGATAAAGAAGAAGGCCAACGTGCCAAAGAGGGGTTGCTCCTTAGAGGGGAATTACCATCTGGTAAATTAGTTGATGTCTAAGGATGGTTGTTGAAGATATTTTTTCATTCTAATTTTAGGAATTAATACCCATGGAGTGGGTAGTTCTCACTAGTAATGTCTTCGGTGATAATCTAGAATGTTCTGGGTCTTGGGGGTTGGGTGAAGTGCACGTTTTCTGTGGCTGAATCAAGGGAACGAAATTATTCAATGGTGGTGGTTCTGGAACCCAAACAAGATCCCAAAAAGATCAATTTGATTGCTAAGAGAGTAGGGTTTGGGTGTTTCTTTCATGGACATGAGGTTAAAAATCACATTTGTGTTTTTTAGAAGAGGTTTCTTCAAGAAGATCAAGTTAAGGTGGAGAAGCATTATATCTCAGTCGAAATCTGGTTCTGAGGTCTAGATATCATTTTCTCCTTTATTTCTGCTAGTATGGACTATTTGGTAAGGTGTAGCATGTGGGAGTTTTTGGGTTCGTTTGAGGCAGCGGGCTTGCCGTGGTTTATTGGAGGAGACTTCAATTCTCTTATTGACATCTCAGAAAATATGGTTGGGGAAATGCCCTGTAAGAACTATATACTAGATTTCAGTAAATTCATCGCCATTAAGGGGCTACTAGATCTGGGATTTCAGATAATAAAATTTACATGGTGTAATTACTAAAGAGTTGATAGTCTGATATGGTGTAGACTGGATGGGTTCCTAGACATCATTCAAGTCCTAGAATTGTTCTAAATCACCTCAGTCTCGCTTCTGTCAGGGGGTATATCAGACCATTATCCTTTTCTCATGGATCTCAAGGATGGTAGTGGGGATATTATGGCATTTTTTACACTGTGAATTGTTATATCAAGGAGGGGTTCATACAAATGATTGAAGATTCCTTGAAGCAGGAGATCAAGGATAGAGCGTGGGTGGGTTTTTCAAGATGTCGGAAGAGGCCCAAAAATAATATTATCAGCTGGTCCATGTCCTCTACTTCCTAGGAAAACTCATTGGAGGCCATGTAGAAGGATATTGATCAATTGGAAGGTTTTCTGATTCAAAATTTGGATTATTCCATCTTCCTTAGTCTTTGTGACAAGTGAGCCTATCTGGTCTAAAGCCTCTTGGAGGTGGAGAGAGGGCTCAGGAAGAGGGATAGGGTAAGGTGGATCAAGGAAGGTGAAAGGATGAATCATATCATCCATGATTTTTTGAAGGATTAGCTAAACTTGAAGGTTATTATCAATTTTGAAGATTGGTCGTTCTCCTGTGATGTGGGTGTTGCGGGTATGATTACACAGGATCACTTCAATATACATTTTCCATGTGTCCAGGAAGTGAACCCAGGGGAGGGGGGATCCAATGATGAGAAGGGGGAGTTCTTCATAAATATTTCCAGGAGGGTTTTTAGGGGGAATAATGAGATGTTGAAGTCTGTCCTGTCTGGGGAGTATGTGTGCGAGGTGTTTTGAAGCTTTTCCTCAGAGAGTGCTCATGGTTAGGACAGGTTCCCTGGAGAATTATTTGTGGCGTCTTGGGGCATTGTGGGGAAAGATTTTTTCTGAGGAATTTATGGATTTATTTATTGTGGGAGCCGCCAATAGGGTTACATGTGCTTCCAGAATGATGCTTGTACCTAAAGTGAATGATCAATCTTATATTTCCCACTATTGGACAATTTTTCCGTGCAACGTCTCATACAAGATATTGGCTAGTCTATTGGAAACATGACTAAATAAAGAAATTCCCATTTCCATTTCCCTAGAACAACATGGGGTTTTTCAAGGTAGAGGTATATAGGGGTCAGTGGGTGTGGATTATGAGTTTCTAGAGGATGTGAAAAAGATGGTGGTGGGGTATAATGTTATTATTCATGTCGATATGTAGAAGGTGTATGAAAAGGTTGAATGATGTTTTATAATTCAAGTCATGAGGGAGATCGGGTTCCATGAATAGGTTTCTGATTTTTTTCTTTTGTTGTTTTCCCTTACCCTAGATCTCTATTTCTCTTATTGGGAATGGGTTTTAATTTTTAATGAATGTGCGAGGTATCTGGCTAGAGGACCCCCTCTCCCCCCATTTTATACATTACTTAGGAATCACTATCCCAAAACCTCTAATGAGGGATGCTGGAATAGAGTCTCCCTATATCTCGCAGCCTTCATATGAAACTTATTCCCACATGATGTAAGATGATGATTTTATTATTTTTCTTAAAATAAGGAGTTCATCATTGATTAATCACATGATGATCATGGGGGTCTATGGTAGTCTGAGTGGATAATGGATTAATGAAAGTAAATGAAACGTTTTTATTTCTAAAAAATTTCTATGGAGGAGGGCCCAGAGCATACTGTAAATTATGGGGGTGCAATAGAAATAGCTTCCAATATTGTATCTTGGGGCTCTTATCTCTACTGGTCGAGTGAAAAAATCCTTCATTGGATATGATTAATAAGACGGTTGGGTGGATCTACAACTACAAAAACATGTTTCTCTCCTTTGGGGACCGGGTGTCTTTGTTAAATAGTGTGGTCTCTTCGATCCCAATGCATGTTTTATCAATCATTACCCCTCCAATGTGGATAATTTATGCCATGGAAATGATTATTAATATATTTCTATGGGATTAAAATTACACTTGTATGGATCATTAGGCCTCATGGTCTATGTTGGTGAAGCTGGTTAATAAAGGAGGTGTCGGGTTGAGAGAGATAAATATTTCCATGCTGTTTATGTAGGCGCATTTAGCATGGGATTTCCAGGTGGGGAAGTTGTTGTGGCCCAAAACACAAATAATAAAATATGGAAATAATTTGGGGGATTGTTATTGGAGGAAGATATCCCGGTTGGGGAAAACAATGGTGTTTCATTTGGCTATCTTCTAAGATTTTTCCTGCTGGGTGGTTGGTCATGGAGTGGTGAACATTTGGAGGGATAACTAGCTTGGAGAGAAGCTACTTTTCTAGGGATTCTCTTGCTTGGATTTTTCTTGTGAGAGAGGCTTGGCCGCATCCCAAGTTACTTGAGTCCATTACCAGCTTGGATAACAAGGAACCACTTAAATATATTTTTCTCTCAGAGTATGAAGAGCAGTTATGCTTTACCAATGCTAGCTTTGGATTCTTTAACAACTATGATTATAGAGAAGTGATTCGACATGAAGGAAGCTGGTTTGAATGGTGTGAGAGACTGTGGTGTAAGGATCTCCCATTTAGTATGAGTTTTCTAGTATGGTGAGCTTGAAATTAGGCCTTTCCTACAGAGAATAACATGAAGAAAAAGGTATTTATTTGGAATCCTAGTGTTTCTGTTGGAGTAGACCTCAAGTGGAATCGATTTTACACCTATTTATCAGAAGTGAATGGGTGAAATATCCCTGGGATATCTCATAGAAAAGGGGTAATTATTGGAATTCTTGTAACTCTTTTCAAGGGTTTCTTGAATGGTTGTTTTACGGAGTGAAGCAGAATGGGATGGAGACAAAGATCCACAGAATCATCATAGCCTCAATTTTACGTTCTATATGGGTGGCAATAAATAAAGATAGATGGAGTATTAGGCCTATAGTTTCTCGTTTCCTAGAGATATTGAAGGGTATTTTGTTGGAGTTAGAGTCTCTATTTAAGGGGAAAATAATTCTGTGGTTTATAGTTCTGTGTATGGTATGGTGCCTCGACCGAAGATATATGGAGGCTGGGAAAAATGGATGTTGCCAACTAACATCCTTAAACTTAATGTGGATGTGTCATTCATGAATCAGATGATGTGTGGGAGAGGGATGGTTCAGGATAGTAGTGGTTCAATTTTAGTATCCTTTAGTAGCTTCCTTGGACTGGGGAATTCGATGGGTGCAGAGGTATGTGTTTTACACACCGGTGTTAGGCTTTGAAAAGTGTTATCGTTGGTGATTGTGGAAGTAGAATTGGACTCTAAGGTGAAAATCCGGGGCCTTTAAGGGAAATGTGTCATCCCTTGGTGTTTGACTTACCTTTTCATGGGTGTGTCATGGAGTTTTCTAATTAATGTACAGTTCGACATATTCTAAGAGAGGCCAACTTCACTGCGTACGCTCTTTCTCGGGGATGTAGTCATGATGCCCCTTCGGTGGTTTTCTCTAGAATGGGATCTTCCCGAGGATTGTATTAGTATTGAGATGGAGGATTCCTTGGGCCTCCATCATTTTAGACCACCTTGAATTCATGTACTTGTACAATAATTTACTTATGAATAAAAAATAAAATCTCAGTAATAGAAAGTATAAAAAATGTAAATATGGCCAAATAAAAGACCACCCCAAACAGTCAGATACATATTTCCAACACGAATGTAAACCTAGGACTATTATCAGAATATTTTAGGAGCACACCTCATCCTTTCGAGTCACACTTATCACCATAAACCCCAATTCCATCAACAATTCGGCCAAATAATTGATCGTCTTAACAAGATATGACACATTCTGATATATCCCATCAAGGGGTGAGTATAAAAAGAGTTAGTAGGACCTCGTGACACCAAAAAGAATACAAAAATGAAAATTTAGTCTTTACTACATAGGTATGTTTCAACATCACATTTAACAAAAATATACAAATAGAGTCAACAAAGACATTAAATATAAAGTTATGTCAAAACCATTGTTACACACTTCCCCAAACGATGTTATTTCTTACATAAATTTAAAATCATATGGATATATGTTGTAAAATAATTATTGAATCCTAAATTGTAATAAATATTATATTAAAATTATATAAATATTTTTTCCATAATAATGTCCACCACTACAGGAGTTAAATGAATATTTTTACAATCCACATTTAGCAAGGTGATAGTCACCCTACGCATAAACATTATGTTCATTAACTATTTTATTGAAGTGTATCTAACTGTATGTATAAATAATAGAATAAATACATATTAGTATATTTAGGATAAATTAGTTTTTATTTAAATATTTAATAATATTATTTGAGTTACTAGATAATGAAAAAAAGAGTAGACTTTGGGAGAGGGTATTACCTATTTATCAGGTAACTTCTATTGGTTTCGATCAAAATAGATTCTTTGTAGGTGTTTCAGCCCAAGGGAGATATCAAGAAGGAATTTATAGAATTTAGGGATCCATTTTGGTAGATTTTGATTGAGCCAATGTTTCTTGAGAGGTGTGAGGAAGTGGAAGGAAATGAGGCCTTTTACAGTGGAGGAGGAGTGGAATATCATGTAATATTATAATATAAAATAACCCCTCCAACATTTATGTTATTTAGCATTGATCAATAATTGTACAATAAAAAATCCAATGGAATAAGGATTCTATATTTGGACATAAAATATCTTATGGAACAGTTTATAGGTCACTTTTTGATTTAATGGTCTGGTTTAGTCTCTTAATTAGCTGAATTTAACCATAATTGTTGTAAATAGTTTTCTTAAATTCACTAATATTTATGGTGAAAACCTAATTTTAACTTATTAGAAATTCAAAATTATTCAGATTCCAAATATAGAGTCCATTTTTTAAAATTCCAATGACAGAAGTTGGAGAAATTCAATTAAATTTTATCCTATATATGGGACAACAATAACCATTTTTATAGTAAAAACATCCCCAAAAAAACTATGTTTTAATAGTCAATTTCAATGTGAAATTGATTCCAATAAAATAAAATGGATTAATTGATAAAAACATAATCCAATTAAAACATTAAAACTAAAAAAATTAAAATTAATCCTTATTAATAATGCAGATGAAAAAGCATTTTTAGATTAAATTTTCTTTATTTTTAATTATTTAGTAAAAATGAAACTTGATCGAGAAATACAAAAACATCACACTAATATAATTTTTATACTCTGATTCCAAATATTATGTTTACATTGAAATATTAAATCAATTAATTTTTCAAAATTCATCATTAATATTGGGTCATCATTAAAAGGCCACTAATTTACATTTATAAAATTATTAGTTTTTATGTATAATATTGTGTTTATTCATATCTTATCTATATCAAAATATATTGAATGATTGTGATTTTTTTATTTAACATATAACCTATATGTATTTCATTAATACCACTAATTAATTTGATTCATTTAATCTATTAACAGAAAAATCCTTTATTAGTATAAAAACAATTATATTTATTATATATTTAGTTTATTTATATATTCATTTCTAATTAATTAGAAACCAACTAATTCAGTTTATATTTGAGTAAAACATATATTTTCATTATTTAGTTAAAAACATTTAAAACAACACAACTTAATATCAAGATTAAGTATTATAATTGAAAATAATAGTATTTTGATATTATAATATTGATCGGAAAAATGCACTCTTGTGTGTAA
Source organism: Viscum album (assembly GCA_963277665.1). NCBI lineage: Eukaryota > Viridiplantae > Streptophyta > Magnoliopsida > Santalales > Viscaceae > Viscum > Viscum album. Next base: position 1,631,705,808 of record OY728150.1, read on the forward strand.
CGCAAGCTATCAAAGAATATCATTGTTGCAAGTTTATCACACTAACTCAGTGTTGCATGAATATATAGATATATTTTTTATTTAATTTATTTAATGTATTAAATATATTATAAATACTTTGTAAATTATTTTCCCTTATGTTCTCTGTGTCACATTCTTACACACTATAGATAACAATGATCATACTTAATATTTTTGGGGCATCACAACTTACTAAAAAACACTTTGTGTCTATTTTTTCTTTAGTATGCTCTAATGGTCATTCAATTTTCTTTTTAAATGATATTGTAAAAAAATTAAAATTTTGGTTCTATCTTCCTAAACTGTCTCTTCCATCTAAAAATTTATAAATCCTTAAGATGATCCTATATAAGGTGGGTCATTTATTATGTGTTGATACATAAGATAATTAATTATTTCAACTCTAATCCATTATAATTTTTACTAAACTAATAATTTTAATGGATATCGTGGTTTTATATTCATTGAGGTTGAAGGTGAGTGTTGTTTAAACAATCTAATCTATTTTAAATCTAGTGTATAATTCTAGACATCTTCTAGTCAACTGGGTAATTCTCTACCCAACTATGTTCAGGACTCTATGAAATATTCCACTCATAAAGTTCACTTGATAGTTACGTCATCTAGGGATTTTTATATAGATGTGTAGTATCTTTTCATCCTCATCCCATAAACTAAGATTCAAGATCTCATTGTCTCTGGTCACATCATTCATGTTCCATCAATATTCTCAGAGCATTTGGCATTGGGGGATCAATAATGAGAAAGATGTAAGGTGAAAAATTCCCTAAACATAGTATGTCAAGAATTTTCTCTAGGACAAGGAGAGACCAATGATGATCTATTTCTATTAGGCTGTTCATGAATTTTACTTCAATATGATCTATAAATAGGACAATTTTCCTAGAAAGCTTCATAACGAGTCCCTATTGGTTCTATAGTGACCCAATCAATATACACATATTACAATTTGTTGGTTAGAATAAATCTATATTAAATACAACCAAATGATCCCAAATCGAATTGTAATTAGAGGACAAGGTTCATAACACATCAAATTAAAACTAAATTAAAATGAAATTTTTGATTTAAAAAATTAAATCCTGAAAATTTTTAAGCTCCTAAAACTAAACAGGACAACATAGAGAATACATAAAAGAATGGGGTTCTTTAACAATCCTTTTAAGGTAATAAAAATTATAATGAATCATAACATGTGAGTCAAATGACAAAAAATGACCTCCTAAAATAGAATTTTCATGAATAATTACAAGAAAGGGTAATAAAATAAATATGGTTTTATATGATCAAAGTTACATAGGAAAGTGAAATCAACATAAAACATAATTTTATAATATGTTATGGTAGCCCACTAAGACAAAAAAAACATTGTGAATAAAGTACCATTATTGATTAGGTTCACTCTTTATTCTCATTCGTCAAATCTCTTATGGAAAAAACATTTCACAAAGAATTGGATCACTATCTGGGTGCACTAAACATAACATGTACATCCATGCATGTTTCACAAAATGAAATTAATCATATGTTGTAAACATAAAATATTCCCACGGGAAGAAAGGGGTAGCATAATCTTGCCTCATGTTATAATTTTTTTTCTTAATGATGTAATTTGATAAATGAACATAAGGAATGCATTATTCCATATAATAATGGGAAGATAATATTTTTATATATATGAGGGAATTATATACATAATATATATGAAATAAATTAATTTAAGTATATTGATAGTGTGAGTAATATATAATGAAGTCAAAACTTAATAAAAAATGGTGGTTCAAATTCATCCCATACTTTATATTCAAGAATTGTTTTACAGTTGAACATAATATCTTGGATAATAAAAAATATTCATTAATTATATAATACATAAAAATTTTATTCTATATAATATTTAATATTAATTTATTGTCTTCACTTATGACCATTTATATGAGATTAATGTTTTAATTTTTTAGTATCAGGAGTGTTATTTCCATGGTTTCAAGGATAGACCACTTGTGGATATTATTGATGTTATTATCAAATGGTAGTATAAAAATAGAAGTGATATATAATGGTATTAATATACTTCCAAAAATTTAAATGATCCCAAATCAAATATATTTTCTAACATATGAACGATTCTTTTAGTTAAATATTTATGATTATAAAATTTATTTATTTAGCTGGTTGTACCAACCATCAAAAGCATGTTTAGTATTTTTCATTATTTTTCCCATTTATTTTTTCCTAAATGATAAAAAAATTATAAAATAACTAATTATTACATTTTTATTAATTATATGTTAATTTAAACATGACACAATGGAAGATGTGTAAAATGGAAACTCATCATCCATGGAAGCGGTGAACCGATATAATATTGTAAATGATTTATTATTTAAGAATATACATAGATACAAATGGGGGGGGGTGATAGATATCAATTCATTAATATAAAGTATTTATGTATTTATTATACTAGATTTGTTATTTTCTAATGTTTGAGGGAGGTGGGTAGAACGTTGAAAAATAAATGAATTTAGATGAGGTAAATTGAGAATAATGCCTTTTAATTATGCTAATTTTAAAATACTCATTAGGTAACATAAAATCTGTATTGTAATGATACCATAAAATTTTTTTCATGTTGGATAATATTTTTAGATTAATTCTGTAGAAATTAAAAAATATATATGGCTGAGATATTGGGAGGCTAAGGGGTTGGGAGTAGTGGTATTTCTAATGGGGATAAGACGTTTTTCTATAATATATTCATTACGTTTCAATTTATTTCCTCAATACTAAAAATAGTATTAATTCCTATAAAAATATATATGAAATGATTCATGTGATTTTGAAATAATGGTTTCTTAAATAAACTATAACTCAAAAAATAATGTATTTATCTTATAATGTTAAGTACCATATTTTACCATATTTCAATATTCACAAAAAATTCTACTATTTTAGAAAAATAACAAAAATCACCCTAACCAATTTTCAACCCGATGTTTCTAAATTTTAAATAAATTACATGAATATAATTTCCTAAATATATGAAATTTAATTTCTAAATAAAATAGTACTTTATTTTTAAAATAATAATTTTATTATTATAATCGATTTTATAACCCTTTCAAATATTACCTATGATCTCATAAGTTTATCTTATCATTTTAATAAGAGTAAGTAATAATTTAAAAATACATTTTATGTAAATATAATTTGTTTTAAATATTTATAATTTAATATAAAAGTGAAATTTTAACATATATTTTTATAAAAATAAAAACAATTAATTTTTTATTTTTAAATGATTTATTTACATGTGTCATTATATAAAAATCCCATATTTTCATTTTATATGGTATATTTGGAAATTAATATGTATAGATACAATTATAATAGTTTGGTTATTATTCCCAATAGTATCTATCATAGTACTATACTAATTGTCACATTAGTATTCCAATGATTAGATTTGTAACATTTTCATTAGATACCTACATCCCTAAAATATCAAATATTTACTTCATGATTAATTAAATTAAAATTTATCAAAATATTATACATATTTTCATTTTCAAGATAAATAATTCATGAATATATTCTACTTTTACTCTAGATCATTTTTCATGAGAGTTTTAACTCTAGTGGACCGTGTATATGAAAATATTAAAACTGTGGTTTCCCATTTTCTATTGTTATCCCCTTGTAATATTTCAAATTCCTATAAATGTTTTTATTCTATGAATCTAAATTTTCAATTAATATTATAAAATGTACTTGGTTTTATCTTTTTTTACATGTTCACTATGGAACATTATTAAATATGAAATGACTATGAGAATGTAAATTTATTAGTTAAAATATTCGATAGTCACATTCTTCCCCCTTAAAAATTGATTTTTTAAATTTTTTTTATATAATATATTGAAAACATGTGAGGTTACATATTGTACTTGGAATAGTCCAGTTCTTTTTTCTCCCCTTTACACTCATGGTTTCACCATAGTACATTGACTAGGATTGTTGTCTTGTTACATAGTACATTTAATCTACAGTCCAAGATCATCATTGGTTGTTCCTAATAATGGAGATAATTTTTAATCTATACCACCTCAAAATTTTTTACATGAGATAGATTTGGTATATACATAATTATTATGGATATTTTGAATACATCATGGACTCCAAATTGAGGGAGTGGCTGTGTTAGTAACTAAGTCAAAACATTTATGTGATCATGAATATCAAAGGGGTTGATATACATGTGATATAGATGTCCCTTATTCTCAAAATCAAGATAATCTTCCAGTTAGACATGTAGAGTAATAAATTCTCTCTAACCAAATACTCTGGGTCTCATGAATGTTTGTCAGCATAGCTCTTCTATCGACTTTGAGCAACCCCGATGTGCTACCGAATAGTCTTGATCTTTTCAAATGTTTCCTCAACCATTTTTGGTACCAAAAGAATGAAATTAACAAATTTATCCCAAAACATATGTGTTCTATATATATTCCCATAAATTGATTAATTAATATAAATCTATTTGGATAAAATATTTAAAGACATGATTTTATGAGTACTTGGCTAAAAGAATATATTGATCCCACCATCCTTTGATGTCCATCGAGAATTCTCTCAATTTATCCTCAGGTAGATGGATATTTCCCTTAGAGTGGACATCATTTTGGGAGTGACAAGGCTTATGAAAGTTCAGCTTCATTTTTAGACAATGTTAGATATAATTATATAACATAGTGGAAAACTAAATTTCTTAATTGATAAAATCTATAATACTTTCCTATATAGGTAATGGTTTCATCATTTTCTTGGATATTTTCATTTCATCAAAAAACTAATGACATAAACAGATAATTTTTTATGTTAAATGATATACTTCTTCATATTGAACCACAATTAGTGAACTCTCTAATCTAGATACATCTTCAGACTCCTTAGATGGATAGAGAATGTCAAGCAATGTTCATACCGTGTTTCGTCTTGTAAAAGCCTTATTTGTCTTTACTCTGGGTGTAGGAGGCCACCAATCTATCCAAGGTGGATATTCATAGAGTTCGTAATGGTCTTTTGGGATGTGAGTATGAGGGGGTATCTTCAAGTGATTTATGGTAATGAAATTTCCATCATGGAGAGTGAGATTTTTTTGTCTCTGGTGATGATGATGATAATGATTTGGTGGTGGGGGGTGATGCAATGTTACTGTGATGGGTTTCATCATTCTGGAGGTGGAAGTCGGAGATGCTGACGGTGAGGATAAGGTGAAGTGGACGATTACTATTGATTATTTGAATATGTGATGGCATTGAAGGTGTTTTGATGTTTGACCGGTGATCTGATGATGTAAGTGGGTGAGATTATAGGTCTTCCCATGATGATAATTGAGATTGGTAGGTCATGGTTTTTAGTTGAATTGGGTTGTATATTTGAAATTAGTTTTTGAAATTTTAAATTTCTATTTAGAATTTGGGATGATGGATGGGTGGTATTTTTGGAATAAACTTATGGCTCTTTCTTTTATAGCTCCCACATACCCAAAAAGTGGCATCTAATAAATAAAAATAAAATTGATTTTGGTAGGGGTGGTGGTGGTATTTCAGGATTTTTTGTGGACATATTTCAGACCCAAAACATATAAATACATCTTCATCAATTACGAACATTGTGGATTTCAATTTTATTATAGTTCCCAACATCTTCTTTATTTCCACATCATCTCTTTGAGGATCCTTTATCATCTATAAAAGGGATGGATGAGAAACAATTAAAGAAAGGTATATTGATGTTATTTCATTTATGATTCACATGTCTATCTATTGTATGTCTAAAAAGATTAGCTACTTCTAAATTCCCATCATTGATATGGTTTCTATATAACCTCTACATAAACATCATACAATTAATTTACATCCCATGGTTGGTAGTGTACCGAGATTCCATAGTCCTTGATCATATCTATACAAATTTTTTGTTATAAAATTATCTCCATTTTTTGTAAATATATATTTTAGGTTCTTATTATCAATTATAATTCACATTAATACTTTTAAAAAAAGAGACCCCATATTTTTCAAATAGAAATCACAACAGCCAACCCCAAATCATTTGTTGGATAGTTCTTCTCATGAATTTTCAACATCCATGAGGTGTAGGATATCACTTTATCATTTTAATTTTGTACAAAACTCAATACTTTATTCAATGAATCATTGAATACCAAAAAACAACCGCCACATGTGGTAAGAATGATAACTATTGAAGTGATAAACCTCTTTTTCAATTCCTTAAAGTTATATTTTCATTCATTGGTCATGATATTCTTTACTCTATTCTATGATAGTTTAGATAAAATATTTTACAACTATGAGGTTAATATCAAAAATCATCTACAATATGTTAACAGTCTATAGATTCTATGGATATCTATTATAGATACTTGTATAGGCCACTCCTCAATTTCTTTTTTCGTAGAAGGGTGTGAAATAATTATGTTGTTTGTGATAACATGTCCAACGAATGAAAACTTCTCAATCCAGAACATATATCTTCTATACATTGAATATAATATCTCATTATTCCACGTATTTATGATTGAATTAATATTATCTTAATCCTCATCCTTAGTTTTGGATTATATCAAAATATAATCTATATATACTACAAAACATTTTTCAAGGTAGTATCTAAAGACATTACTCATTAATTACATAAATATTAGTGTGGCCATAGGGATTATGAAGGGAACCATTATAAACACACTGTCTCTATTTCTAAATCAAAAAATTGTCTATGTGATATATTCATTCTTTTCTTTTTATTGGTAATATCCTGACTGAAGTTCCACCATCGAAAAATATTGGGGGCCATGTTGTTTATCAATCTAGTTTTCTATCTAATAAATTTCATACATGTACTTTACAATTATTTTTTGTGTTCTGATAATCAATACAGAGGTGAATTCAACCATACCGCTCTTTGAAGAAGAGGACGGGTACACCACATGTTGATGCATTTGGGTATAGAAATCCCTTTGCAAGATTAACTTGAAATTTCATCATCTTATAAAAATGTAGGGTTTACATAAATAGTTATTTCATCATTTTTTATGAATATTCACTACATTACATAGACACTCATCTAAGGTTCGTAACAGATCAATTCCATTAAAAATAGTGAAACATAATCACTGGTCCATAATTGAGATCTAATATATCCCACTATTTTCTTAACAAAAATCACATTTCTTATTCATATCATAAATAATAATATAAATATAACCTGGGGAAAGGAAAAACATCAAATGGTTAAATTATATGCCTAATAATGATGAACAAGGGAGATAAAATATCATAAAATGAGATTTAGGGTATGTGAACAGGAGAATAATGTTTTAAATTCATACCCCATGTTTAATAGATCATAACATGTATCACAACACAAATATTATAATTTCATAATACATGAAGCATAAGGTAATCATAGAACACGATCCATGAAAGAATAACACTAGAATAAGACTTGTAATTTTTTCTATTGGAATAAGCATAGAAAATCATTTACATATTACTGAAGGATCTATTCCAATACCATTATAGTAGATAATTTCCTTTAATGAACTTGGTTAACTCTATATTAATTCCTTGTTAAACTAAATTGGTTTCACATCGCCTTCCAGCCCTGTCTTACAAAACTGATTTCACTCCCCATTCCATTTATTTCTATTTCATGAGATATAAATATATACCAAATGCAACGGAGGGAGATATAGGTACCCCTATCACATAACGAAATCCATATTATGTTTTCCATTAGACTATAAACATTCATTATATAATAACCCCTAAATTGAAATGGGTTTATAAAAATTTCATGTCACAAACCAAACTGGGATACCATCCAACCCAATAGAAATCCATGTTTTTGGAAAGGCCCAAACGGAATTCTCATTCCCCATGGGTATGAAACATGTGTTGAAGCATGAAACATTATATTTGGGATTTCTTTTTTCTATAATAATAAACCATACTCAAACCACAATATTAACACATCACATCACCAACATAATCCAAAACCAAAACATAAGAGGTAAGAAGAAACACCACCTCATGAATAAATCAATTTAAACTTATATTAAAAACCCAAAATTAAAAAATAGAGAGGGGAAACAACTGTACAACCCCTACCCCCCCCAAAAAGAGGGTCAGCTGCCTCATGTCACCACTTCCACCACCACTTAACAACATTCAATTACCATGATCAAACATTACAGGGTTTACATACACCCTATATTGTTTGTATGTTGTTTAATAATTCTTATTTAGTTATTACATAAATGGATTCCATTCTATATTATTATAAGAAAAATCAAGCAGTTAGGTTTTTTTCAAAAAAATAAATAAAAATTCAAATCAGATAATCTATGAAATACAAATGAATTTAAATATGATAACTAGTTGAATGATAAGAAAAGAATCACATGAGGACCAATGGAAATAACTAAGGAACTATGGATAGTGGGGTTCATGGATTCTTATACACCCTATAATAGATACATAAAAACCCACAATAACCTCGTGAACAATCCACAAGAGGGGATTCATGTCATGAGTTCTAGTAGTATGTAATCATCATTATATGTTTACTTATCATTGTAGAATCATCCCTTCCATGGGGAACTAGGCCTCGAACCTACATATCCCCCTAGAATACTATAAATATTATATCAATATAGATACTTAGGATTCCCATGTTCTCAATTCCATTAACTTTTTTTAGATGAAACACACCTTACACAAATAAACTTACAAAAACTGTAACATACATGCCCAACATCCATTTTCCACAGGATAACCATTTTAAATACTTTTTCATAGAAAACCCAATTGAAAAAATATTTCATACCAATAGAAAAATGTAGAATGCATTTAAAAACCATAGAAAGCATACCGAAATCATCAAACAATTTTTAATTATAGAACTACTTACCTCTTTCAAGTAAACTTTTGGGAACAGGTTGAACACCACAGCATCATCAAGGATAGAACCTAAAAAGGAAATTATATAATGTAAAAATCAATAAAAAACCCATATAATCAAGTTTGAATCAACTTTATGGAAAATTTTTTACTGAAGAATAGATAACTTATGATAGAAGAGATAATAAAAGGAGAAGAAGGAAGAAAAGGAGGACGTTGGATATTAATTATTTATTTATTAAATATCCAAGGCCATGTGACCCATGAATAGAAGTTACAAGGGAGAATAGAGGAATTGGGAGGAAATATTAGGCTTTATAAGGATGAATGGGGTGAGTTATGATGGATTTGGTATTAAAGATTTGGAGTATAGAATATGACTTTCAATATTTTTAATGATATGGTTGGCTAAATAGTTTCTTTGGGTGTGTGAATGCCCATGCTACAAGTTGTCCACCTTAGATAGTGTCATTATACAAGGTTCACAGTTAGCCTGCATGCCTATGTTCAAGGTCATGTGACCTGTATAGTACCATTTTTCATGGTGTACTGTTCTTACTAACTAATAGCCAAGCATGTGAATCCTGCTTTCGAGACCAAAAACAACAATTTTCCTAAAATATACATGGAAATCCATATAATAAATATGTTAAGAAAATACATATATAAAATAACACAAAATAAAACAATGTGTGTGAAATTTCGTTATAATATATCATGTGGAAAAGTTATAGGTTTCATAATCATTTCTTCTTAGATTAACTGTTGAAAAGAAGTTGTTTTAATAACCATTTTTTCATGGTATGACCCTTAGAAAATAAAAGGGTTTACCAAAAAACTTTTAATCCATTCATTAAACCTTTAAAAGAATTAATAATATTTTCATACATTTCTCATATCCCTAATAAGGAATTAGTAACTCCAACAGACTTCATCTTAGGTAAAAAATAATTTTGAACGATCATTTAAAATAGTTCATGATAAAAATAACATTTCCACATTAGGAAAATATTTTTGAAATGATAAAAAGATATTAAAACCATTTTCATTTGAAATAAACATGAAAACATATAGATTTGGACTTCAAAAATGATGATAATGGTAAATAAAGTTCATGTCATATATGTTAGAAATAATAATTCTTTTCACATTTTTAGTAAAAGCCGAATCCCACTGGTTTTTAAAATGACATGAATATTCCATTGAACATTTTATGTTGAAAATTTAAAAATGGATAAAAATGCATTTTTAAAAAATTAATAACGGATTAATAAAACACTGTATTGGAAGAAAATATATTTCGAACTGAATAGAGAAGTAATATATAATTTTCTTAGAAAAATTCTCAATTTATTTAAGTATTAAAGAGTGGAAAAATGGTACCATTAATTTATTATATCACGAATAAAAAATGGACAATAAAATTCAGGAGAATAATTATGATTTGTATTATTATATTTCAACATTGAATACTTAATCATAAAAAGTCTTGATAAACGATGATATTGTAACATAAAATCATTACCACTATGGTATCATTAAATAAAAATTGACATGAAGTTATAATATAAAATGATCTTTAAAATTTTATGATAATGAATAAATATATGATATTAAATTTTAAATGTGATTTATATACACTTCATTAAATAATATAGGTTTATAACATAATGTACATCTAAAATAATGAAAATTGAGACAAAATCCATTACCTTATGTCTTGACATCCATTATACTCAATAAAACCTCATGAATAATTAGTATAATTTTATTATACATATATTAAAATAATTCATATATATATATTAACATGTATGATTTTATTATGACCTTTTATTACACATTTATTAATAATATCATGTTAAATTTACGCCTCAGATAATAACCACTCTATTTTTCATATATGTTTTGATTTTTTATAATTTTATCCCCATTAGATTCATCATGGTTGCATAATATCCATACTGATAACCATTATGTAATTATAATATATATTAATTATATATTAATTAATACTTGTCCATAATAATTTTTGATAGTAAATAGAATACACTATTTATGGAGAATGTAGGTCGTACATATCTATGAATAATGTTTTGTATTTTCATAATAGGTTGAAAAAAAACTAAATGATATATATAATCAGTATATATTTTATGTAAAATATATCACAAATATATATTTATCCATTACATAATATATTCCATGTAAATCATGAATTAATCACATTGATTGGCAAGCGGTAATCCATTGTACACATAGACTACTTTATTGTATGCTCCCAAAAAGTAGATTATGAAACAATGTGTGATATTTAAATTAAATAAAATCCAAAAATCATAAATATTATATAATTTTTATTCAAATAATAAATCCCTAATTATGATCAGCCTTGGGAATATCCTTGAGATGTGGTAATTGAAAAACGAATGATATAGATTCGCAAGGCGATTGTCCACCGTACGCATGAATGATGATTTCATAACCCATGTGATTGAAGTGGTGGTGATTTGTTGTCATTAAACTAACATAAAAAACACAGTTTATTGAAAATACTGAGGATATTATTTAATAATGATATAATAATAATTTAATGGGTGGAGGAAGAAATAAAACATAAATTCTCATTGATGAATTCCAACACTAATTTTTTTATCCTCTTTATGTTGTCATTAAAATCATTATGATGATGGATTTATATACAAATTAAGGATTCTATGATGAGGTTATAAAAGTTAGGAAGTTATTTTTTAGGTATCTACTAAATAATATCAGTTTCATGTTTTGAATAATAGAGGACACATGGTGGCCTTTTACAAGAGAGAGGACTCACTTTGTGTTTTTTAAAAGAAATAAGTTCTTCAATTTGTTCCATATACTAAAATGGAAATAAAATTAGATAAAATTAAATAATTGTACAATATATCGTCAATATATGGTTAATTTTTTTTTGACAATTTAATAGGTAAATTTAACTTTTATCTTTTTAGTTTAACTCCCCAATAAACCCATCTTTTCCATAACCGTGATAATTAATTTTTACTTTTTTCACTATTTAGTACGGTAATGAATTATGTTGACAATATTAGAAATTATAAACTCTCTTAATTAAAAATTTTGAATCCATTTTTAGAAATTCCATTAACATAAGTGGAGAAATTAATTTAAATTTAATCATGTAGACGTGATGAGAACTCGAGTTTTTAAAACAAATATTTTTGAAAGCATTACAGAGTTTTTACATCCAATTTAAATTAAATAAAGTTTCTAATTACGAAAATTTTACTAATATATGTATAATGGAACTAATTTAACTTTAAAATAAATTTAAAATACAATTTTTCATTATAAATAAGTAAAAAATTCAATTTTCAATAAAAAATAGTTATTCCCACTATTAATCAAAAAATGAAATTTTTTCAAAAAATCCCAAAAATTGACACTATTATTAATATTAAATTATTATTTCAAAAAATAATTTTATTTTATAATATTAATATTCTAAAATTTTTAAAATTGAATTGTATTATTATTCACAAAAGATATAAAAATATGATTTTTTTAAAATTATAATTTAAAACATATAATGTCTTTGTGAAAACAATATGTATTTTATTATAATATATGTTTTTTATATAAACACATTGTAAATAATATTTAAAATACATTTATTACTATTTATATTAATATTTTTAATATATATTTTATAACATTCTAATTTAAAGAGGTATATTAATATTTTATCATGGTTTTGTTAATACATAGTACCGTGCGTACTAAATGTTAATCTATTGTTTCATGTAGAACAATATTAACATAATGCTATTTTCAACTCCTTCCATTTATGAAATTTAATTTATTAAAAAAATCATAAAAAATATTTGGGTTACGCTTCTATTCTTCAAACCCCTTGGTGGATTTCTAAAAGGATTATAGAATATGGGAAGAGATCTGAACATATGTTCGATTAAAAACTCCAACCCTAAATCATGAGGAATAATAGGAAAATATTTAGGGAATACATTATTATAATCCCTTATATTGAGAATTATTTAAAACATGAATCTATTTTTTACCAATACTTTTTGTTAAATATGCTTACCAATACAGAAATAATATCCAAACATGAGATGAATATTTCAAAGGATATTCATCCCCTATCAATCTCTTGTTCTTAATCAATTGATGAATTCAAAATTGACGTGTGATCTCGCACTTTGAATAATTGATGTTGGATTAATATAAGGACAACCATTACATTCCCAATATAGCATCAAACTATACTAAACAAATTAAGAACATATTTCTGAGATTTCTCCCTCAACATATATTGATAGTGGAGTAGTTATATACATGGAATATATTAATCAACTCATTTTCTTCTCATAGAGATCTCGACAAACTTGTTTTGACATATTGTTTGAATATATTGACTAATCATTCATGAAATGAAATAATTTGTTGAAACTAAATGAAAATGTATGTTTTATATTTGTGAATGAATAACCACTTTACTAATTACAACATCATTTTTAGGATACACCTCATCATTAGTGGTTGAATATTACCTTCTTTTATTTTGATTCCATAGAGGATCATAAAATTTATTACATCTAAGAATCATTGGCTTATGTAATTAGTTCTCATAATTCCAGTGATCCTTTAATTTGAAACAAAATACGATTGGATGAGTGTTGACCAAAATATACTATTTATCTATCACCTTAGTGGGCTTCTTCATATCCCTTCGGCATTGATTAGTTGGATGCCCCTTTTATATACATGCCAAGAACTATGATGTTCCCATGAAACAATTTTTAGGATGATTCATTCAAAACATTTGAAATATGGGAAGTTCATTTTTCGTCCCTCTATGATATTTATACCTCGATACTTCAATAGAAAAAACATTCTTATAATATTATCTATATTCCCACAAGACAAATGAAAGTCTCCACTATCCAGCCCAACATTAACGGAACAATAGAAAAATATATTAATAGATTTCAAAGTCTTGAATCACTAATGATTTAGATATATTGTAAATTAAAAAAATAAATAAATGGTTCACCTTACATTTAGTATTGATGAAAATTCATGATGCATATCTTTGAAGTCTTATGTTGTTTTCCTCGTACGCCCCAATAGACTCATCTTTATCTTTCCACAGTATGTGGATGGAAATCCTTGTTTTACTATGGATAGTTTGAGGAAAATATTTATTGAAATGTTTTTTTAATCATTCAAAATCCATGGAATAAATATCCTCATTTTACATTTTGTTCTTTATCAGTTTCCATTAATGTCTAGCTTTATCTTCTATATAAAAAACATCTTTCTCTACATTTAGTTTTTCTATGAATTGGAGGATAAGGAATATCTAATTGAGTTAATATGTCATTTCGTGATGAGGGGATATTAGTATACACTAAATTTAATTTTCCCTTTTCACAAAAAAGAATTAATGACAACATTATCATACATAAGATAAGAAGAGAATTCCACATGATTTGACTTATTATTCATAACATGAGTTAACAAGTTCAATACAACCATGATGTTATGAAATTACTCTCCCACAAGGTAAGGAATATCTTTATATAAATTATAAAATTTCCAACCACATAGTTTTTTTGAATGGTTCAACGTATTTTCTTCCATTAACATAAATAATGGAAACTTGGATGACAATATTTTGACTATTAAATAGATAAAATGGAAACTAAAATATTAAATGTCATAATTTATAAATGAAATGTGAATTCTAAATTTTTATTTTATTGGTTTTATTATTGGTTATCGAAGGTGATTTCCCTATTAATTTTTCTGACCTACAAAAATATTTATTCAGTTTATAAAGCTTTATAAAGAGTTTCTTGAATTTTCAAAAGAATATCACCATGTAGTTTATAACATGTTTTGTAAAACGACCTCTTTTTCATTAACACAGTGATAATTGAGTGAATTCACAATGCCTCATTTTAAGGTTTATCATCCAAAGTAAAATGGTGGTTCTGAGAGATCCCTTACCTTTTTTTATTCACATAATATCCAATATAATAAAATTATATTCATTAATAACTTCATTTATTACCATTATCAATCATAATTGTATTTAATATAATTTAATTTTGTTCATTTTTATCCATTACTAGGAGATAAATTTTAAATTATTTTGTTCCTGTAGCACTCATTCAATTGTTCTATGGTCGGATCACTTGTGAATAATTGTTGATGATCTTGTAAAAGAATAATAAAACTAAATAAGTGAAATTAAAAATTATTTGTTTACATATAAAAATATAAATGTTCCAAAATACCAATTTTTTAAAATTTAAGGATAATTATTTTGTTAAAAACAGTTCCAATATATAGTTAGTTCATTTACGCCGTTTTATAGAACTTCACGAACTAGTTTTGTTTTATTTATTATTATGGACATATATTCATTAGAGAATGTGGTAAAATATGTTATATACATAATTAGTTTATTAAAAGCCATTATAATTGAATTTCAACCATACAAAATGGAATTATTAGAAAAATGAAAACTCATCATCCACAAAGGTGGTTAACCGACATAATATGAAAAATAATTTGAATATTTAGAATAATAGGAGATGGGAATGATTTAGAGGGTATATATTCCCTTAATCGTATAATATTATAATATATATATTGAATAAGATTTATTATTACATGCTTTATGAATGATTTTGGTAAATAGTAGAAGAATAAATGGATTTTAAGGAGGTAAATTGAGAATATTTCCTCATAATTATCATCTCCTTGAAATACTACTTATAGAAGATTGAATTGGTATATTGGTAACAGTATTAGAACTAGGACATGGTGTAGATGAATAGTAATGTAATTGTGTAGATATTTAGAAATGAAAAATAAATAGAAGTTGTGAGAAGAATTGGTGGTTAGGGGTGGTATATATAAGATGGGGATAATGTGTTTTTCAATATTATACTCATTAGTTATTATATCATCAATGTCTCAAAATTCATATATTTATCTTATAAAGATAAAAAATCATATTTTAATGTCATTATTTATTCACCAAAAACACAACTATTTTAAAAAAATAAAATAAATCACCATAAACATTTTTTGTGTGATGATTCCAAGAATTAAATCCATTTTAGGAAAATATATTAAAAAATATGAGAAAAATAATCTTTCAATAAAATCATCATTTATATAAATATGGAAATTTCAATACTATTATTGCTTTTATATCCCTTTGGAAAATTAGCTATGTTATCATAAAATTAGCAAATCATTTTAATAATAAATTATATTAATTTATAAATATATTATATGAAAATAAATTCTTTCATAAATCATTATATTTATAATAAATTTCGATTATTAAATTTTCATAAATAAAATTACTGAATTTAATATTTTGAATTCAATCATTTACATTTATGATTATATAAATATATTATGTTTCAATGTTATAAGGTATGTAAAAATAATTTTACAATATAATAGTTGAGGATATTATTCTAATATTAAATTTACTATTCCCAATAGTCATATAAGTATTCAAACAGTCAGGAAAGAATTCAAATGATCAGACTACTATTTCAATGGCCAAATTTGTTATGGTAACATTTATTTTCAACTTCATAAAAATTTCAAAAATTTCAATTATTCTACAATATCATATAATTTATATCAATATTATACATACTTTTATTTTCATAATGAATATTGTATTACTAATATTTAACATTTTATCAATGGCATTGTTCTAGCATGAGGTTATTCTGGTAGATCAACCAAATCATAATTTTCATATTATACTTATCTTATTTTCCATTTTTGATCTCCATTCAATATTTTCAATTATTATGGACATTTGTATTATACAAAAAAAAAATTAATGTATTATAACAAAATATAGTTTCTCTTATAGTATTGTGTGTGATAATTGCAGTACAGTACTAAATATGACACAATTTGAAGAAGGGAAATTCAATTGATCAAGTTATTAGATGTTATAAACTATAAATATGGAGAACCCATCTAATGAGTTTTTTGGGAAATTAATTCCATCTATATTAGAAATATTTTATATGCGGACTAAAGGAGGAGAAAATGTTATATCTCCAAAGGATTCTTTTATGGGGAAGGTGTTTCAAACAACGGTTCCCCTTTGGGATGGAGTTATCTATGGATAGTATACCACGATCAGGGATTTATGATAATATAGAAATATGGATCTTAGTTGTTAGAGTGGAGTAAGAACACGTTGTAGTATATCACACCATCAATCAAAACTATGCCAGAATATGATGCTCCTTAGGTTCTGATATGTAAAAATACTTATCAGGTTTCAAAGTTTCAACCCATTTCGATCAATTGGTGAAACAATTTGGGAAACAATAAAAATAAGGTCTAGAAAGATATAGTAAAAATTATTAGAGGATAGTTGTTATGGATAACTCCCATGAGGCCAACTCTATGAAGGATGATCATGTTACAATTCCTATAGTCTAACAAATATTCCTCATAGTCATATTTCATGGGAATTCATCAAAAAAACATAATGAAGAGATGAATAATACTATATATTAACTCTAACTAGTAGTGTTTATCAAGAATAATATTAAAAATACCATCCTTAATCCTAGGAAGGATCAGTCCCCCCACAAAAAGAGATTATCGGATGGTTGTGACTCATTGAAAAATCAAACATATAATAAAATCAAAGTGGAAAATATAGGGAGAACGGTGATAAAGGTAGAATTTCAACATCCCCAATTCAACTTTTTCATTCAAATTAAAAGATGATCAAAGATTGTTTTCCCATTTTTGTTTCATGATGGATTTACTCAATATGTGTGATAAAGAGAAAATAATTGATAAAAATAAATAAAAATGTACAAGGTTAAATACCCTACAATAATTACTTACCTATGGCTTCAATGATGTAATGATCAGTATAGAGGATTGTCACATTAAATGAGATAAGTTTACATGCTTCATTAAATATTATATTAAATATAAGCTGGAGAGGAGGGAATTATCTATTGATAGAGTTTATATATGGTGAAAGGGTCCGACATTCTAATATATTTCTTAGTTTATTTGAATGATTCATTTTATTTCAAATTTCTTGGTTATGGTAGTAGTCGATTTGTGTTTTCACTAAACCATATAAATTTTCATTCATGATAATTGAAAAAAAATTGGATGAGGTGAGTTGGGTCACTTAAGATATTATAATTGATAAATGTTCTGTTAAAAAAAGGATTATCTTCAATTTGTAATACCAAAACAATTAAGAATAATTTTTTAATAAATTTAAATAGCAATGATGAATTATAATAATTATAATATATAAAAGGAAAACTTTCTGTTGAATGTTATTTCGTTTATGCCACTATTTTCTAAACCATATCATTTAAGGGTTAAAAAACTAGTAAACTTAATGAAACACAAATGGATAAGTATATTTGTTACACTTTTATAAAATTTTATCTTAACATTACATTATTTGATTACATTAATCATGTCACTATATATGAATTTTATTAAATGTATAGTTACTCATAAGATAAATCTTAATGGATATAAATTAGTTAAATTGGAAAGGAATATTTTTTCTATTATATAACCTTACATTCCAACCAATTTTAAGGATCTTGAGATTTATTCAATACCTTAACTATTAGAATGTTCAATCCAATTAGATATATACTCTATATAGGAGTATATGTAATTATAATTCCTAAAATTCTATATTTTATTTCATAGGTTAGAGAGTTGAAGACATCTAATATTGAAATATATTTTAAGAATAATAATATTTGTAAAATATATGGATTTATTAAAAATTTCCATATGATGGTAAATATACATATTTCCAACCTAGTTTTTTTGTTATATAAGATATATGAATGTGTCGTCAATTATGAAGTATTAATTTTATAATGTACATTTTTAATGATTGAAATAATAATTAATAATGATTATCATGATTGTTTTTTAATGTAATTTTATGGAAAATTATTCTTAATTATAATTTATTATCTAATAAAACATCATTTAAAAAATTATTTTATTATATATCTTAATATGATAAATTGTTTTTCTACCAACATGGTACTTGAATTTTAATTTATTGATCCTTTATGAAATCATATAGAATTTGATTAATATTTATTTGGATATAAATTAATCCATAAATATATATATGTTTGTAATAATGATAGTTATATATTTAATTGTTTCGAAAATTAAATTTAATCAACATCCTCTAAAAGATATTATTCTTTTATATAATTTCCAACATCAAAAAATTCATCATAAAAAATTCAAAATATCATTATATTAATATGATTTAATTTACATGCATGATTAATGAGTGTTATATTCAATTAAAATTAATTCATCTATGGAAACCATTATTAATTATCCATTATTATTAAAATTGATAACATAATAAGAAAATTGAAAACATTATTTTCTTTGGATGTCGAAAATTTTTCATTAAATATTTCATGATACATTTCATTGAATAAATAATTCAATCATATTTATTTTATTTTATTGAATAAAATAGATTTATATTATAAATTATTTATCTTCAAATAATCAAAAAATCTATTTTTTCGTTATAGTTCTTAGAAGTGGGTGATAAACTAGTTTTTTATAATAAAATTTGTTGAACCCATAATATTTTATTTATTATTAAGAAATGGGTGATGAATTTTTTTTAAAGATTAATGTTTTCTATTTTTGATAGAAAATGTTTCATTCCTATCAAGATTGTTCCAAATATGGTTTGAATTTTAATTTGGAAGAATAATTTAGAGAGTAAGTTACAACCAAAGTAAATAACATATAAATATTCTATATAGATGATAAAAATTGAAAAAATTGATAATTAAAGACCATTACCATTTTCTTACATCTGTTTACCAAATCTATGAGTGTTTGGTATGACTTTTAATTATTTCTTCTTTTATTTTAATTTGGTTACATACAAATGTATATCTCTTTAGAGAATCAAGAGAAAACAAAATTTCTATATAATTTTAGAAACTACGACTATAGATAAATTCAATTCGGATGTTTATTTCTGTTGTAAAATTATAGATATATATTCTGGGAATCATTGGTAAATTTTGGAAACATTTTATAAATGTATTTTTGGATGATTTCACTATTTATTGAAATTAGTTTGAGGTGTTTCTACAATTTCAATGATCTTTCCTATAGAAATATATAAAGACGAAACTTGTTCATAACAATGAAATGATATATTTAATAGTGAAAAAATTTCATCATTACCTTGTTTTTTCTAATTAGGTAATTTAAATAAAAATTATACAGATTATATTATATATTCCTTAACATAAAAAATAATATGAGATTAATTATTTTATTTTTGGGATTTAAAGGATTCTACAAGTGTATCAATGAATATATATATATATATAATTGGTTTCCCATTAACATGTTCGATAAAAAATGGTATTCTATTTTTGTTATCAAATTAGTATGTAACATAATTATTTAATGAATAAATTATCTACTCCACCCGTCATCAACTAACTTAATGGGATATTAAAATTATTCTTGTAACTAATTTCCTGCTTTTGTCTTTGGGATCTATGTTGTCCTAGAGAGTTGAAAGGATGTTTCATATTATTTATAACTCTATTAGATTAATTGATTCTTACCACATTAGTTATATATTAAAAAGAAAAAAATTTCTGAATTTTATTTTTCTATAGAAAAACTAACATAATTATCATTTGGATTAATAGGAGATTTTTTCACTCATCAGTATACCATTTGATTAATTTTTATGACATAAAAATTGAGGTCAATATTTAGTTTATGGATTTGTATTCATCAATGTTTTAATGTTAAAATTAATGGTAGTTTATGTGGAAAACATTGTATTTTTTCATCATTGAATAACTCTCAATGTGATTTCAATTAAATAGTTTAATTGTGTGAGTGTTAAAAAACATTTCAAGATGAGAAATTTCATAAAATGGGAAAACATTTTTAATGGGTATAAAGGAATTATATAAAACATAGATTCATTTAAATACCCTCCTTAGTTTAATAAATATCATTATGTTATATTCATAGTGAGTATTAAAATTCTATTTTGAACGAACCATATTTATAGTGCTTTAAGAAGTAATTGGGGGATTGTGAAATGTGTCAAAAAATCATTTTTAAAACAAAAATATTAAATTTTTCCCAACATATTACTTTTGGAAGAGATTATTGGGAAAAAATAATTATAAAAATAATTATTTATATATTATTGAAATTTGGAACCATTCTTATCAACTTATATAATTATTTTTAGTCATGCCCTCACTGAAAATTTATATAAAACATTTTTCTGATAAATTAAATGCCTTATTATCCAACAATATTGAGTGCCACATGTGATTTCTATGGTACATGTAACACCCCAAGATTTCATAGTGTGTTATTTCTTCAAAAAATTAAATAACTTGCACTACACGAAACACCGAGTTCAATCACACCTTGACTTAAAAAAAGACATTAAAAGAGGTCATGAATAGTATTAACTAAATTTTAAACTTTATATAATCCTTATAATTTTAGAATCCATATTATGAGTTTCTTAGTCATAATGCAAGAACAGATTCATTTTCAGTATTGCACTTTTATCAACTTTTAATAGTGAAATCTTTTAAAATACAATATTTTAAACTTTTTGACTAAATGGAGACATCAAAAAAATTTAAAATGAAACATCCCAAGCTTCCACGGTATGCTTTCCTTTGAATAAAACAGTAGCCTGTGTTGTACACAACTTCGAGTTTTAACACACACCACAACCGATCAAACTAGCCGTTATGAATAGTAATACCTACTTTTTAAAATTATATATATTTTATATTTCAAAATGGACTTCATTTTTGTATTCGGAATATCTAATTTAGCCTAAGGTGAAATTTTGGTACTTTTTAGATAACTTTCATATTTTGATGAATAGTGA
Organism: Viscum album; assembly: GCA_963277665.1. Taxonomy (NCBI): domain Eukaryota; kingdom Viridiplantae; phylum Streptophyta; class Magnoliopsida; order Santalales; family Viscaceae; genus Viscum; species Viscum album. The sequence goes on from OY728150.1 coordinate 1,631,727,858, forward strand.
AAATTACTAAATTTTAATTAAAAACAACTTTTTTAATAAAAATAATTAATAGTGATAAATTATGAATTTTAGTAGTTTTAAAGTATATTTAGAATATATTTTTACCATTTAATATAATTTTGGTCATTGGACATATTTTTACAATTAAACCGAACATAAACAAGTGTCAATCTTTTGATAGTTATTATCTCTTAAAAACACGCTTTTTGTTTTGACAGCGGGAATTAGTTTTAAATTAATTTATGCCACTTCTGTGTTTTGAATTTAGGAAAATGGATTCCATATTTGGAATCAGGATGTTCAAATTGTGTAAATAGGTAACTTTTATTTTTAGACATTTTGAATAATTACTGCGGTAAATATTTTATTTACCATGGTTAAGGGTAAATCCGGTAAATAAGGGTTAAAAAATAATATTATAATAATACTAAAGTACCCTAAAACGTGTCATAACCCTATTGGTTGATACATGGTCGACCATGGGCATCTTTGGGTCGATTTTGGGACCCCATGGATCCACTTGTAAGTGATAATGACACTTTATTTTAATTAAGTTAAAATGAATACAAAAATGACACAAGCATATATCTTGTAGAAAAACAATTTTTACATAGGGTTATATATGTTTGATTTTATATTATAAATATTCATTAGAACGATAAAAAGATTTCCTACATAATGATATTTTATTTATAATTTTGAGACATTAAATAATTTATTTTATTTATGACACAATGATGATGGAGTAATTACTATAATAGTGAAAAATTAAAATAATTGATATTATAAATACCCAAATAAATATAATATTAAACTTTTAATGAATTAAAATAATTTTCTAGGATAATATGATATATTAGGATTGATTTAATTGACTTTGTTCGAAGTAATCAATCTGTTAGGAGTTTCACAAAAATCAACTATTGAATAGTGTCAAAATTGACATAAAAGAGTTCTTAAAACACATATTATATTATTAATTGATATTAAATTCCTAAAAATCTAAGGTTCGGGAAAGAGACTTATATCATTATAGGATCATCATTAATGGACCACTTGGGGGTCTCTTGGATGTATATAGTATGTTTAGTAACCATATTATATAAAAATACAAAGAGACATTGTAAAAGTGAAACTAATTAACTTAGAGTTAATACTTAACGATAAGGTTAATATAAGTACCCAAACCTGTCTAAATTCTATTGGTTGAGTGGTTTTCGACCTATCCCCACCTTAACCTTTGAATATTCAACTTTGGAGCCATTATAAACTGAATATTAATTTATTATAAATTAATATTTCTAGCTTTTCCAAAGGTGCCCCTCACCCCTCTTATAAAAAGGCACTTCTCCTTCTCATTTCTTCACACATTCAAAGCCTTTTGATTCGGCCAAACTCTGCCCAAATACTCTCCCAACTTCCCTCACTACAACCTAGAGGCCTTAGTTTGATCAGAAAGCCAACCTAAGGAGCCCTTTTGATCAAATCAAAAGGAAGAACCCGAAGAAGAGGTAATGTTTTCACCACCCCTTTTTAAGTTCCTTTCTTCTTCCACTTCCTCTTTCTTTGTTATTACCATTATAAAATAATAACTCCAGTATCATATATATACTGTGATGTTATTATAAATATGGTACAACCATATTCATTATTCTATCCATCCTTTGAATAACATGTCACCATACGTGCGTACGTACGGCTTACCGTCTTCACGTCGTGGTGTAATTGTTATTCAATATATTATTATTTGGATGGGTATAATAATGATGTGTAACTCATGTAAATAATAAATATAACCTGATAATGATTCTGTATATATGATATAAAATCCAATTATATATTATTTTAATATCAAAAGAATGATATTGTCGCTCGTGCGTATGTACGGACTACCGTCTCCACGAACGCGATGAGATTCATTGTCCATCATATCCATTCAAGTATAATTATAATTTGATGATTTAAAAATAGTATCTAAGGACTTGATATCATTCTGGATATGAATAATATACATCCCATTAATAACTAATATGGATCACATAACAAAGAATATAAAGTAAAATGAACCCGTTAACACCCGAAATAACGATAATTCTAAGATATTATTAACAAATCAATGTTAAAAGATCATATATGATATCATATTAAAGTAAATGATTCTTGTATTATTAAATAACAATTATTTCACCATTATACAGGAGGTAAACCTACCACCGACCAAGGAAAAAGTACAAGTAAGGGATTTTCTTATCTCACTTTCAATTCCGTGAGATTTCCATTGTTCGCCACTAAATTATTGAAAGTGGTGTATTGTGTACTTCCATTTGATATATATTATCATGATTATCTTTATATTCATGTTATTCTGTAAATCATTTAGTGGTTATTAACTTTTGGCCATACGAAGCAGTTGATTAACGTGGTAAGGAGTTTCTTATCTCGCTCATAATTTCGTGAGGATTCCATTGTTCACCACTTAATTATTACATGTGGTGTATGTGTACTGCCCATGATTGTATTAATTGTGTAATATACATTAATTTATGGGTATCTACATAGTCATGGTATGATCCTTAATTCATGGTTGTTTGTTTCGTAAGTTAACAAATCGATAAGGGAATTTGAGATTTCAATTTCCACTCATTCGGCTTTACGCATATTTCATTGATTATATTACTCCAAGATTATGTGTGGAATCGCTATTCATTTTATTATGTCATAATTTCCACTCCCCTTCTTGTGGATATACTTTTTATACACATAATCACTCCATTGATAATTCTCAAGTCATTAATATGAATTTGATAAGAGTAATTTTAACTCTTTCACCATTTGTTGAGTTAAGCATCCAATTCGTTGGTGTTGTTTCTACAAGAATATGTGTGAATATCATTTAATTGTTTTACACTTAATATTCAATCATATTTAGTGTATTTATATTTTTTCACACATAATTATGTCGTTGATTTATCCTTAACCTAAGGATACAGCCTTTATGAGAGATTTCATCTCAATTTACATTCAACTGAGATTTCTTTGTTGATATACACCAAATCACTTTTATGTGGTGTATATAATGTACTTTGACATAGTATATCATGAATCCCTTTATTCTCATGATATTACAAATTTTTGATTACCTCAAATATTTGTATTCAAGTGTCTCTCTTTTGGTTAGAATCTCTAACCAAAATACCATTTTAAAATGTTTTAAAGACGTATTCTTCTATATCTTGATCATTAATGTCCATGTTTTAAAAATAGTTTTAAGGATTTATTTATATGGACATTAAAGTTTTAAAATTAAAACTCCTTTTAAAAGTTTCAAAGTGGTATGGGACACTTTGATTCAAAAAAATCTATTTTTAAATGGCTTCTTGACAAATAGTGTGACTTTTAAATGATTTCAAGAAAAGGGGGATATTTCCCTCAAATAGTTTTGATGATTATTTTCATCTATGTCAACATACTTCATTATTCGTGATTGAGGTTAATGTGATACAATAAAATCTTCCATATTGTATCAAATGAGTTATGTTTGACTGTGGATGTTCTATTTTTATACCATTCATGGTTTGTGGTTAAAGTATTGACATTTCGTGTGCTAGTTTTAATACGAATGTTTATTTTATGTTTAAACCTATTCATACGAGGAATGAATTGGACTTAATAAGTGACGGGTGGAGCCCGCTATAGCTCCTCGATGCATCGGTAGGTCTCATGAGACAAACTAGTGTCTTGGAACAAGGCCTTGGCAAAATCTTATTTGTAGTCTTGGCACGAGGCCTTGGCTATGTGGTTATGATAGTCTGGCATTATGCATTCCATCATTATGAAAGTGGTTATTGATATTGCATGTGATCATTCGACTAGTAGAATATCCATGTGAGTATGTAAATGGCATTATTTCATTTTACCTTTGCCATTTTATGCTGAAGTTCAAGTTTATAAGGCTTTTGTTTTAGTTATAAATTGCCTTAAGTGTTGATGCTTATTTATGAAAGCTTCTACTATAATGTTATACTTACTGAGCATCTGAGCTCACCCCTTTCAATGTTTTATTTTTTTCCCATGATTATGAAGAAGTAATTTATGAATGACCTGCAGGGATAGTATGAGGGGATATGAAGACAATATGTTTTTTTTATGATGTAATGTAAAATTTATGGATGTATCTAGTTATTCCAAGGCTACTAAACTTATCGGTCTTTTGAGACTTGATCTTTCTCGTGATCATGCCAATGTTATTTAATAATGCACCAACTCTAGGTAATTAGGGTCGGGGAGTTACAGTTGGTATCAGAGGAAGTTTAGTACAACCCTTGGTAGCTAGATTTAGATAAACTCTGATTAGAGCACGTAGACCTAAGATGAACATTGAGGATTATTATAAAAGAACATCCTAGAATTTTGGCATTGTGGAGATTTTGTGAGTTTTCCGAGCAATACATCCCTGTCTGGATACGAGCAGGTAGAGGCGGCTCTGGCACAGATGTACCTAGGGGTAAAACCCGAAAACACCGCTTTGAGCTAGAGTCGAACGAGAACTGGTGCACGACAACAAGCCTTGCTGCACTCTTGGTTACGACACTCCCGGGGGATATGCTTAGGATAATTTACATTTTCTTTACAAACCGATTTAAGTAATATATACATAAGATGAGAGTAAATGACCTTGGTTAATCCTAATATGTTTCAAAATTGAGAATATGGTGACATTTTAATCTCTAAATGATATTACGACTACTATTACTCACACAATGCTTTCTGGTTTTAGTCAATGGCTGGATTCCAAGGAATTCATAGTGACTTTGAGAATGATGTACAAGGTGGGAACGGTGGTGGCAATGAGAAACAAAATGGAATGTTGATAGGCGTAAAAGATATCGCCTTTATGCCAAATCAGTTTTCCAAAAATATGATCAACAACATATATATTAACCAACTCCCAGACTCAACAAGGAAGAGAAAGGTGATAAATGATAAGATCTCCAGCAATGGATACCATGGAGAAAAGAAACCTCAATTTTCATCATGCAGGAAATGTGGAAAGAGACACCCAGGAAAGTGTCTCAATGGGACAACGAAATGTTTTACGTGCGGGAAGGAAGGACATAAAGTGAAGAATTGCCGAAGAAAAATGAAGAGTACTATGGAAGAAGATAAAAATGGTCCCAAGAGTCCATTTACAGTCATTTGCCGTAAATGTAGGGGACCTTGCCATTACCCGAGTGAATGTCCTATTCTATAGAATATTTTCTTGGTCAAAGAAGAAGCTATGTGGAAATAAATGGTTGGAGAAAAATTTAAAAAGTATTAGCACTCCTTGTTGACGAGTTTACTTTGGAATAATTTTCTCTTGTATTTGTAATCCCGCTGTTTTCCATGTGAGAATGATATTTGAGGAAGAATTGTCTCTTCTCTTGTGTATATAGGTATAAATAACCATTTGGTTTTATATGATCATTGGGGTTTGAGAAAATGATAAGTTATTATAATTTGGGATGAAAATGCAAAGTATGATATAACATTTGTGGTTAAATTATGTTATTTTGGGGAATTTATCTCATTTTGGTAATATTATAAAATATAGTTTTTGAAAAAGGACAACACGTAGACCGTGTGACAACCCATCGCGTCGGACAAAGCTGTGGGAATCGAACCCACAACCAAAGTGCGATTGGGATTTATCGCCTACCACTGGACTACGTGAAGTCCCTGGTTAGTGTGACTATTTTTTTTGTTAAATGATTTTATTGATCAATAATAAGATGATTTGGGTTCTTATGTCTTATCAAATGAATACCCTTGGTATAGGAAAATGATTTGGTGATTAAGTGATAAATGTTATTTTGGAAGATGTTCGTTTTGTTAGGAACACTATATGCCCAAGGAAAATAGAATACAATGAGGTTTCATTTGTAGAGTAATGGTGGATTTTTATCTACGTTTTTATTGTTGATTTATAGTGATTTGGGTTATTTATGGAAATGATTAACCTATAACAGAGAATATGTGATGATGTTAATTACTTTTAAGTATGTGACTTTAAGAGTATTTGATGTCATTTGGAGATACAATGTAACATGGGAGACTACATAATAAAATTCTTCTAGGTTTTGGGTTTCAATATTAGTTTGGATTATATTAAAGGATTTTAAGGACAATTGGTTATTGAATGGTATCTATTTATCTTTGGGGTATTGTTGGTTTAATTTTAGAAATTAAGATTAGTACATATTTATCTCAATGAATATCCTTTTGGGGGATCATTAGATCATTCACTAACTGTTTTGGTTTTGATTAATCTTCAAAGACAATGTAAATATATGGTTTATCCTGCATGGATCATGTGATTCTATAGAAGTTTATTCTAGCTCTTCCAGTGTGACCAAGTCTTCTTGAATACTTATCGTTTAAAAAAATTGAGTTAGTGGTGGAAATTTATTAAAGAATGAAAATATACTTAAAATGTAAGTATATCTCAAAATGTTCTTAGTCAATATCATAAATGAATTCCTCTTCCTTATGTAATGTAACTTAAAAAAAATGTTGTCCTAGATGGTACCTTAAATCATCACTAATTTATGGCTTTGGGATTGTTGGCCTTTTCATAGCCATGTTCTCTACCACTCTCCATCAGATAATTGATGGTTAGATTTCTCTTCCATATCCATATTTTCCTACATGGAACCCTAGTATGTGTTATTTTCGGTAATCTTCATACTTTCTACTCTTTATTTTAAATAGAGGCCTCATTAATTCATTTTTCGATGTGGGATTTCAACTAAGATATTTTGAAACGTCAAAAATGTGTTATCCCAATACCCTATGTTTTGTTGGACCGATGGTATTTCAAATCATCATACATTGATGAGTTTTAGGACCTCAATTTTATACTTGTTTGTGATTGATGACCTCAATCACTACATATAAATATTTACGTTTTTCCTCCAATTATATGTCTCTAATTACCACAAATGTTCTCCTAATCGAGATCATAATTCGATGGTGACCCTTTCATTTCTCTTTTCCTCATATTAAGACTAAATTTTAGTAACCCAATTTCCGATGTGGGTTTTCCCACAAATATATTTTCTATTTTCAACCTTTTATTTTCTAAGAACAATTTCAAATTGCGAGGACGCAATTTATTGAAGGAGGGGAGAATGTAACACCCCAAGATTTCATAGTGTGTTATTTTTTCAAAATAATTCAATAACTTGCACTACACGCAACACCGAGTTCAATCACACCTTGACTTACAAAAAAAAGCCATTAAAAGAGGTCATGAATATTATTAACTAAATTTTAAACTTTATATAATCCTTATAATTTTAGAATCCATATTATGAGTTTCTTAATCATAATGCAAGAACAGATTCATTTTCAGTATTGCACTTTTATCAACTTTTAATAGTGAAAACTTTTTAAATACAATATTTTAAACTTTTTGACTAAATGGAGACATCAAAAAAATTTAAAATGAAACATCCCAAGCTTCCACGGTATGCTTTCCTTTGAATAAAACAGTAGCGTGTGTTGTACGCAACTTCGAGTTTTAACACACACCACAACCGATCAAACTAGCCATTATGAATAGTAATACCTACTTTTTAAAATTATATATATTTTATATTTCAAAATGGACTTCATTTTTGGATTTGTAATATCTAATTTAGCCTATGGTGAAATTTTGGTACTTTTCGGATAACTTTCATATTTTGATGAATAGTGAAAATTACGAAATTTTAATTAAAACCAACTTTTTTAATCAAAATAATTAATAGTGATAAATTATGAATTTTAGTAGTTTTAAAGTATATTTAGAATATAATTTTACCATTTAATATAATGTTGGTCATTGGACATAATTTTACAATTAAACCGAACATAAACAAGTGTCAATCTTTTGATAGTTATTATCTCTTAAAAACACGCTTTTTGTTTTGACAGCAGGAATTAGTTTTAAATTAATTTCTGCCACTTCTGTGTTTTGAATTTAGGAAAATGGATTCCATATTTTGAATCAGGATGTTCAAATTGTGTAAATAGGTAACTTTTATTTTTAGACATTTTGAATAATTACTGCGGTAAATATTTTATTTACCATGGTTAAGGGTAAATCCGGTAAATAAGGGTTAACAAATAATATTATAATAATATTAATTACCCTAAAACGTTTCTTAACCCTATTGGTTGATACATGGTCGACCATGGGCATATTTGGGTCGATTTTGGGACCCCATGGTTCCACTTGTAGGTGATAATGACACTTTATTTTAATTAAGTTAAAATGAATACAAAAATGACACAAGCATATATCTTTTAGGAAAACAATTTTTACATAGGGTTATATATGTTTGATTTTCGATTATAAATATTCATTAGAAAGATACAAAGATTTCATACATAATTATATTTTATTTATAATTTTTAGACTTTAAATAATTTATTTTAGTTATGACACAATGATGATGCAGTAATTACTATAATAGTGAAAAATTAAATTAATTGATATTATAAATACCCAAATAAATATAATATGAAACTTTTAATGAATTAAACTAATTTTCTAGGATAATATGATATATTAGGATTTATTTAATTGACTTTTTTCGATGTAAAAAATCTGTTATGAGTTTCACAAAAATCAACTATTGAATAGTGTCAAAATTGACATAAAAGAGTTCTTAAAACAAATATTATATTATTAATTGATATTAAATTCCTAAAAATCTATGTTTCGGCCAAGAGACTTATATCATGGTAGGTGCATCATTAATGGACCACTTGGGGGTCTCTTGGATGTATATAGTAAGTTTATTAACCATATTATATAAAAATACAAAGAGACATTGTAAAAGTGAAAATAATAAACTTAGAGTTAATACTTAAAGATAAGGTCAATATAAGTACCCAAACATGTCTAAATTATATTGGTTGAGTGGTTTTAGACCTATCCCCACCTTAACCTTTGAATAGTCAACTTTGGAGCCATTAGAAACTGAATATGAATTTATTATAAATTAATATTTCTAGCTTTTCCAAAGGTGCCCCTCACCCCTCTTATAAAAAGGCACTCCTCCTTCTCATTTCTTCACACATTCAAAGCCTTTTGGTTCGGACAAACTCTTCCAAAATACTCTCCCAACTTCCCTCACTACAACCTAGAGGCCTTATTGTGATCAGAAATCCAACCTAAGGAGCCCTTTTGATCAAATCAAAAGGAAGAACCCGAAGAAGAGGTAATGTTTTCACCATCCCTTTTTAAGTTCCTTTCTTCTTCCACTTCCTATTTATTTGTTATTACCATTATAAAATAATAACTCTAGTATCATATATATACTGTGATGTTATTATAAATATGGTACAACCATATTCAGTATTCTATCCATCCTTTGAATAACATGTCACCATACGTGTGTACGTACGGCTTACCGTCTCCACGTCGTGGTGTAATTGTTATTCAATATATTATTATTTGGATGGGTATAATAATGATGTGTAACTCATGTAAATAATAAATATAACATGATAATGATTCTGTATATATGATATAAAATCCAATTATATATTATTTTAATATCAAAAGAATGATATTGTCGCTCGTGCGTATGTACGGACTACCGTCTCCACGAACGCGATGAGATTCATTGTCCATCATATCCATTAAAGTATAATTATAATTTGATAATTTAAAAATAGTATCTAAGGACTTGATATCATTATGGATATGAATAATATACATCCCATTAATAACGAATATGGCTCACATAAGAAAGAATATAAAGTAAAATGAACCCATTAACACCCGAAATAACGATAATTCTAAGATATTATTAACAAATCAATGTTAAAAGATCATATATGATATCATATTAAAGTAAATGATTCTTTTATTATTCAATAAAAATTATTTCACCATTATACTGGAGGTAAACCTACCATCAACCAAGGAAAAAGTACAAGTATGGGATTTTCTTATCTCACTTTCAATTCCGTGAGATTTACATTGTTCGCCACTAAATTATTGAAAGTGGTGTATTTTGTACTGCCATTTGATATATATTATCATTATTATCTTTATATTCATGTTATTATGTAAATAATTTGGTGGTTATTAACTTTTTTCCATACGACTCAGTTGATTAACGTGGTAAGGAGTTTCTTATCTCGCTCTTAATTTCGTGAGAATTCCATTGTTCACCACTTAATTATTACATGTGGTGTATGTGTACTGCCCATGATTGTATTCATTGTGTAATATACATTAACTTATGGGTATTTACATAGTCATGGTATGATCCTTATTTCATGGTTGTTTGTTTCGTAAGTTACCAAATCGATAAGGGAATTTGAGATTTCAATTTCCACTCATTCGGCTTTACGCATATTTCATTGATTATATTACTCCAAGATTATGTGTGGAATCACTATTCATTTGATTATGTCATAATTTCCACTCCCCTTCCTGTGGATATACTTTTGATACACATAATCACTCCATTGATAATTCTCAATTCATTAATATGAATTTGATAAGAGTAATTTTAACTCTTTCACCATTTGTTGAGTTAAACATCCAATTCGTTGGTGTTGTTTCTACAAGAATATGTGTGAATATCCTTTGATTGTTTTACATAGAATATTCAATAATATTTAGTGTATTTATATTTTTTCACACATAATTATTTCGTTGATTTATCCTTAACCTAAGGATACAACCTTTATGAGAGATTTCATCTCAATTTACATTCAACTGAGACTTCTTTGTTGATATACACCAAATCACTTTTATGTGGTTTATATAATGTACTTTGACATAGTATATCATGAATCCCTTTATTCTCATTATATTAAAATTTTTTGATTACCTCAAATATTTGTATTCAAGTGTCTCTCTTTTGGTTAGAATCTCTAACCAAAATACCATTTTAAAATGTTTTAAAGACTTATTCTTCTATATCTTGCTCATTAATGTCCATGTTTTAAAAATAGTTTTAAGGATTTATTTATATGGACATTAAAGTTTTAAAATTAAAACTCCTTTTAAAAGTTTCAAAGTGGTATGGGACACTTTGATTCAAAAAAATCTATTTTTAAATGGCTTCTTGACAAATAGTGTGACTTTTAAATGATTTCAAGAAAAGGGGGATATTTCCCTCAAATAGTTTTGATGATTATTTTCATCTATGTCAACATCCTTCATTATTCATGATTGAGGTTAATGTGATACAATACAATCTTCCATATTGTATCAAATGAGTTATTTTTGACTGTGGATGTTCTATTTCTATACCATTAATGGTTTGTGGTTAAAGTATTGCCATTTCGTGTGCTAGTTTTAATACGAATGTTTATTTTATGTTTAATCCTATTAATATGACGAATGCATTGGACTTAATAAGTGACGGGTGGAGCCCGCTATAGCTCCCCGATGCATCGGTTGGTCTCATGAGACAAACTAGTGTCTTGGAACAAGGCCTTGGCAAAATCTTATTTGTAGTCTTGGCACGAGGACTTGGCTATGTGGTTATGATAGTCTGGCATTATGCATTCCATCATTATGAAAGTGGTTATTGATATTGCATGTGATCATTCGACTAGTAGAATATCCATGTGAGTAAGTAAATGGCATTATTTCATTTTACCTTTTCCATTTTATGCTGAAGTTCAAGTTTAAAAGGCTTTTGTTTTAGTTATAAATTGCCTTAAGTGTTTATGCTTATTTATGAAAGCTTCTGCTATAATGTTATCCTTACTGAGCATCTGAGCTCACCCCTTTCAATGTTTTATTTTTTCCCAGGATTATGAAGAAGTAATTTATGAATGACCTGCAGGGATAGTATGAGGGGATATGAAGACAAGATGTTTTTTTATGATGTAATGTAAAATTTATGGATGTATCTAGTTATTCCAAGGCTACTAAACTAATCGGTCTTTAGAGACTTGATCTTTCTCGTGATCATGCCAATGTTATGTAATAATGAACCAACTCTAGGTAATTAGGGTCGGGGCGTTACAGTACAGATTATATTAGAATCTTTCGAAATTAAATCAATTACATACTTATTAATTGGGTTTTTTATTATGTATCCATGAAAATTTAATTTATTCCCAATTTGATTGATAATGCTCATCTATTAGTGAAGTTTATGAGATCATATTTTTTATAAAATTTAATTACCATGGATTACAAGAAGTAATAATGAAAATCATTTAATTAATATAAATTTGGGCTATTTTTTATAAATGTAGTGCCAATTAAATTTTTTTAAACATACCATTCATTGATAAATAGACAAAATAAAGTGGAAAATAGGGAGTATAAAACAATTCTGAAATAAAGTTTCCAACTAAATAGGATGGAATTGTATCCAAAGCTATATGGTTCTTTTTATTCTTATATAATAATATTAATTCACCAAAAAAGATATATTTATTAGGTTATTTATTGGAAAACATAAATTTTCCAAATAAACTTGATTATATATCTTATTAGGCTCATATTAGGTGAAATATAATTTTATTAGATGTATGTGTGTAATGAAAGATTCTATTTTAGAATATTAAAAAATATAAAGTGACTTATATGAGATTTATTGGTATTATATGGAAGGTAATATATTTTATTATAACCATTATCCTTTTTAATGAGTTTGATGAAGGATATAATGAATTTTTATTTATGTAAACAAAAAAGATTTATCAAGGTGAATTTCATTCATATTGGAGTGTGATATTAACTATTACTTATGTATAAAAATTTTCTTTAATCATGATTATATAACATTATGGGAAATATATTTCTACTTTGAATGGTAATAGATTGAAATACATTAGTTTGGATTCGAGTTATAATATTACAGTGGTTTTTCATCACTAATATTTGACATAAGACTAAATTACTAAGAAATTTCATTCCATTTTACCAATTTTTTCCATATTAATAATTAGATCTATTAATTATTAACATCAAGGACATTGTAATAATAACAATAGAGGAAGGAAACTATAATTTAATTAAATTTATTTTCATTTTTTTCAATTAATATTAATGGAATACAATTATTAATGTGTACTATAATGCCACATTAGGGATAATTATTGATCAAAATGTATAAAAATTATAATTATTCACATGGGTTTGATATATTATATTAATTTATGAGTTTATTATAATTATTAATCACTAATAGTACACACATATATGAGTATGAGTCATTATTAAACACACCATCGTGGTAGGATTGTTTTGTTCTTAATATATTCTCGAAATTCATTTTTTATGGGAGTCATAAATATAGATATTAATTATAAAAAATTATATTTTTATAATTTAATATACATAGTGTTTTTTTGTGATTTCAAGATGATAATGGAATTCGATTTTGAATCTATTTTTAAAACCTACAACCTCACCTTGACATTTTACCCCTTTTTTAATATTGAGAATCAAAAAAAATTATAAGAAATTATTACAATATATTATCCATTTCTACCATACATGTAAATTAATTTCAAGATTATAATTAATGATAATAGTTGTAATGTATTTTTTTCATGGAATTCATAGGGTGGAGATGCAGTTTATGATGAATATTTTGGGTTTATTCACAATTTGGATATATAAATACTCATATAAATTTAAATTTAATAACTAATCTATCATTTAAGGAAATACTATTAATTGAATATAAATAGAATATATGAGAAATATTGTAATGTGTGAATTTAAAAAAAATAAAATAATTTATGAAAATGTGTTTGGTTATTCAATAATGTGTTGACAAATTAGATATAAATTTAATGTATATAAATTTAACATTATGTGTATGGGTTAAATAATCAAACCATTTATTTTATCAACTAATATTCAATGATAAACCAAAAAAATGACATTATAAAAACCATGTTTAATGAGATTTCGATTAGAATTTACTATATCTTCAATTTATTGGAATAATTAGAGATACAAAAATCCTATGAAAATAATTTTTGAACATAAAAATAGAAAATATTTTTAATAAAATATCTTATGTGAAGAGGGGATCATTTTCATGGATGTAAGTAAAAAAATATTACATGGGTGTAAATAGAAAATCTGATGGATTTTTCCTGAAATAAAGTTAACAAGGTAATTTGGATACATATATAAAGAATAAAAAGTTTTTTGATGAAGTGATTGAAATTATTTTCCTTTTTAACCTGAGAAATTTTAAATTTAATGTATTATATCATTTTTTCTAAGTTAAAAAAATTAAATTATTGGAGGAATTATGAGAGATTAATTTTCATAACTAGGTTCATCCTAATTTATTACAATGATCCAAATTATTTTCATAATTTTTGTATATTTTATATATATTTTTAATATAATTTTATTATTGAATTATCTATTAAATAATTTTTAAACATAATATTATATATTTATCAATAATTATATAATTTTAATAGTATAGATGAACATGGATTGTTGTACATTGATTTTAATATTATATGGGATTTGAGGATGATCTTGTTTGAATTTAAATTTTTATATGTGTTGATCATATTTTATGAAATGAATAAATTTATTTTACTAGAAAATGTTACAATATTAAAATAAAGGATGGAAAATTTTCATGTGTTTTAAATATATAAATATAATATAATATGGTAAATCATATCATCAAAATTATTATTACAGTTGTAATGAATAATATTAACATCGCATTCTGTGAAAAAGTATTTCTTCCTCTTCTACATGAGTTGTTCCCTATAACATAATCAAATCATCATTCATAGTAGTGCAATTTAGAATAGTTCTTTTTTATCAATATTATGATATATATATGTCTCCACATAAAAAAGTAATTACTTATATATTGAGGAAATTAATAGAAAAGATTAATGTAGGAACACCATGTTTTCAAATATGGTTTTCTATATCATAAGTACTACATTAAACAAGAATTTATATAAAATTATAATATAAAATATATTTTTTGTTATGTTTATGGGATTAAGTGATTGTGTTACATCACATTATAAGATATTGGAATATTGATGACTTATAATGGATGTTAGGATCATATAAGAGGTAATGAAGAGTAGTATCATTTAATTAGAACTATTTAAATGATAAAATATAATGATTTTTTATGATTACGGCATGGAAAAATAATATATCTTCATATATAAATGATGATATCATAAGTTCAACAATGTATCTCAATTGATATAGCATGGTATCTTCAACAAATGATTAAGAATTATCATATCATATAAAAAACTAAATTATTGTGTATAACTATCCATGAATGGTGACTAATTTAATGTGTTCATATATGATCAGATATGTGGGTTTTTAGGACAAAGGGTTATATAATACATGAATTGTTGATAAAATTATATTTTATTTATATTTTGACCCAGTTAAAATTAATAACATAAACTACCTCATCTTTCTTGAAATCATTAAAAATGATGATCTAATGTCTTCCATCGTAGATGCCCTTGAATTATTATGAATAATAAATGATATTGTGTCTCATTTAATGATTGTTTATGGAGATAATATATTATATATATATATATATTATATATATATATATTATATGAATAATGTAATAAATGACAAGATTATTTACTGAAACTGTCTAACTAAATCAGTAATGTTTGTATCAATCAAGTCACATGTCATCATGATAAGGAATGTTGATATGAATATTATATATATTTAGTAATTGCAGTGTCCAAGAAATATAAATCAACGAAAATATGAGTTGATTTGATGATTTCTATGATGATTAATTCCACATTGATCAGTTTTGAGAAGATATTAATAACGTAAAAAAATGTTCCAAGTAACCTGTAAAATGATAGGGGATGTGGGAAACAATATTTACAATTCGATTTCAATTATTTATTCTAATCCTGTATGAATAGTGAAAAGAGGACAATGTTATCTAACAATCCATGATAGTTTAAAAATTTCAATTTATTGTAGTTTATCCTAACAAATAAATTTCTTCTTAGGTTGTTTGGGGATGATTTAATGTTCATGAAAAACATGTATGATATAAAGGAGTGTGAAGATCCAAAATCATATAAATCATTACCTAATGTTGATTTTATTGTCACTGAACCAACTAACACACTTTTAGGGGATTTTAAATTAGCAGTAAAAACAATATAAGATTGGCCATTCTCTCAATTCCCCATCTATTATAGGATTCCGTGTTAGTTGAGGAATTGGTTTGAATAATTCCAAATTTCCATAAATTTGAAGAATTTAATGGTTGATTTATTTCCCATAAATTCATGATATATATGGCCCTTATAATCACAATTGAAAAATCATAAAATCTGTTTTATATTTTACCAAGATATTTCTATAGAAAAAATCACAGGGGTGAAAATTCATATTTCGTTTATTCTTCAATTTCATATTTATATTTCATTAAGGATCATCTGACCGCATATTTTTTGGATTTCCATATTTATTATAAGACATGAATAACGTTCTGTATCTTGATGGAACATTATATTGTATCATCATATGATGAAGAATTTTTGGATATCATTTATATTAAGCAGTTTTTCTTCAACCCATTAAATAAGTGATAAATCCCACTATATGAATTACATATATATTAGTATGAATGATAGTACTAGTGTAAGATTGTGACCTGATGAGACTATTGAGATGGACCCTGAATTATGGCCTCCTAAAAATGATGACCATCTTCATGAAATCTAAAATTATTCCTCTAAGATTTCTGGGAAGTGGGGTGACATCTCTGGGGCCGAAGAGACACTAGTGGGCTATGGTGGTCCAAAAATATTCAATGATGAACTCCTTTCTAAGAAAGGGAAGGTTGATGATTTTTTAGCCTTTACTCCTACTCCCTCAAAGAGAAGTCCAAGGAAGGACGATTCAAACACACCTTGTATTGTGTCTGCATGATCTTCTAAGATTTTAGGAAAGTTCAATTATGATATTCCTTAGATCCTAAATCACAGTATGTCCCACTCTGAATGGGAAAATGCTGATGAATCTTATTATGTGAATGAAAAGTCTAATTATGATCTATAATGTTGTGTCTTACAGATGTGGGAAAGTTCATTTGTTAGACCCCACCCGTTAGCCTATATTTCATATTATTTATTTTAGTAAAGAGTCAGATGCATTACTTCAGGTTAGACTTGCTAGTAAATTACATATATAATCTGTAGCATGACATGCTAATATATTGAAACTATACTCATATTTTGTAAAACACTCCTTTTTATTTTTATTTATTTTATGGAAATTTCTCTATATTTTAACTCATTACTCTAAATAAAAATATTTAGCACGTATAATTAAATTAAATTTTTTAAATTGCATAATTTAAATTTCATTATATTCTTTAATATTATAGATCAATGTCCACCACTAATCCACATCTCAATTTAATCAATATATTTCCATAATATCTATTTCCCTTAAATTGTATCCTAAATCAAGGAATTTGATTTCATGTGAAGTTATACATTTTTTAAATATAAATCGATTTGTAGTTCCATTAAATGACATGGGATTTTTTAATAATGTTATCCAATATATGTGCATCACATTGTGGAACAATAGGTTTCCCCCTACGATCAATTTTATTTTTCCTAACTAGGGTTAGTTTCACTAATAATTCTAGGATCTAATCCACTAAAAAAACTTATGTATTAACATTCTCAAAAGGGAAATTCCTATATTTACTATCAGTGATTATATGATTCCTATTTCATCTGCTAGTTAGAATCCCTAAATAGGGGAACACACACATTTAGATTAAAAGGGCCAGAACAATGACCCATAAAATAAAAATACCTAGATGTTATTGAACCTTATATGGGATTATGTTAATTTTAATTCATTATATTTTTTATTTAAATATTATTTCCATGGTTACTATTGAACTTATCTTGATTATAACTACAATAACCCTAGACCTACCAATCTAATTATTGGGTTCTCTTTATTACATTAATATAAGATACAAGGGATCATATCAAACAATATCATTAGTTTATAAATCTATAAAAACTAGATTCAATAATTATTTATATGTTATATTAGATGAAATAAAACATGGAATAAAAAAAAATTCATCCATGAAAATCAATTTTTTATTCATTCATCGTATAAATTCAAAAGGAAAACAGTAGCAGTGAACTCAAATGCATGATAATGCTTTCTTGAAAAAAAATATTTTATGGATTTGTATATAATAAAAAATATGTAAGTGTGGATAATAAAAACATATTCCATTTTATCAAGAAGATGTGATTCAAAATATATCCATGGAAAATACCTATAAAAATATCACATGGATAATAATGACATAAAATTTTATAACGGAAATGAATAATGACACAAATAAAGATCATACCATAATTGAATCAATAAAATACCTCATAACTATTACCTTTGAGGAAATGTTAAAATGCATTTCATATAATTAGTTTGTACACATTAAATACTAAAGTATCTTGGCCAACTACTTATATCACAAGACCTATCAATTAATCTAGTGGATATTTAAAACTAGACATCACATATAAATTACTTTTTTCCAATGAATTTCATGTATAATGAATCAATAACATAACACATACTCAATATTCATTCTCAATAAGTAAATATATTTATGAAATTTGGAATACAAAACATCAATATTACACATGCTACTAAAATAAAATTCTTAATAATCATACTTAAATTAAAAACTGGTATTTAAACTATACAGGTTTATGAAAATATAAAATTAGTAGTAATGATACTAAATATATCCATGATTATAAAAAAATATGTATATTTAGGATAGAAAACTATCCAATGAATAAGGGAGAGTTATTTTGAACATGATCAGAATAAATTGAATAGTGTGAAGTAGTAGAAAACATGATCATAAAAACGAATTCACAAATTTCTTCCCAAATTCATTCCAACCTTTTAGAGGAAAAATCAATTTTCAACAAAAATCATAGAAAAATGAAAACTTATTTTCCTATAAAATCCAATATAAATTTTATAGGAATGTAAGGTGAAAATAATGGTCCTGGAATCTGGAAAATTCGATCACAATTTATATGTTAAAAAGAACATATCTTTTAAACTTTTGTAAAATGTCAATAATTACTTGTCCAGAAAAAATTGAAAAATATCTGTTTAAACCTTTGTAAAGAAACTACAAGCAGGTAGAAGTAGACATTTTCCAAAAATTTAATTTTATATATAATGTATCATAATTTTATATTAAGAATATGAATACTAAATAAAATGAATCTCAACCAAAAAGGATAAATAAGGTTAGTTTTTCTTAAAAAACTTATTTCAACATTTTTGTCTATGAAGTAGAGAATATGATGAAGAAATACATCGAAACCCTAAAGAAGAAAAATAATAATAGATTTATGAAGTGAAATAGAATATAATTATTCCAATTTATATTTAAACATGAATAACACTGAATAACAATGTGTTTGTAAAATAAACCTGTAAAGATTAATTATACTAAATCAAATCCCCTCAAAAGATATAACATGAATTGAAATTATAAATTACATGAATTTGTCTAAATTAATTATATAAAATTTTAATGGGTAAAATATACACCATATAAAATAAATTAGGTGAATAATATGAAAAATTTCTCAATGGTGTAAAATTTAGATGAAGATCCATTACAATGGATTCCTTCTGGGTCAAATTTATTATATCCTTATGAATAATTAATTTAAATTTAACAAATAATTTATTAAAAACTTTTTAAAAATATATAAGATTTTCTAATATCCCACTATAATCATTCTACATCTATTCATTGTATATATTTTTCTTATAACGACCACCTATGTTTTTTCGATCAATTTCACCAAAACTAATTATTTATATTGATTGTGGTCAAAGGTGTTATGAAATGTTTCCATAATATAAGTAATTTTTATAATATATTTTATTTTTTTTATAATATATAAATATATAAATATTCATTAAATCTTGTAACAACAAAAGTAAAATATGTCATTCAATGAATCAGTTATCCATACATACGTATTGTGAAAATTTCATTTTCTTAATGGTTGGAATATAAAGGAAGTATATAATGATCAATATTTATAGAATAATTTTTATATAAAAATAACACACATATATATATATACAATTACACTTTAAACCAATCATTATGATCATATATGCAATGTGTAAATGAAAGACTAATCACATCGCTTCATGTTAGTGTTAGTGCACATGTACGCACAAGAGGAATTATCATCTTCCAATGAATGAGATGTTAAGAAGGTATATGATATTTTATATATACATAATAATATTTTTTATAATATATATATATATATATATATATTACATATTTATAACCACCCATGTTTGATGGTGATGAAAAATGGTATAGATAACTTCAGGGAAGATGTAGTCCACACGTAGGCTTGAGTGATATTTTCATTCTCTATTGAATGAAGAAGAGGTATATAAACACTGATCCATAAAAAATTATTATATTTGTGGTAAGAATTTTATTATATTAGAATGTGTACAAAAAAATTAATAAAATATGAAATAAATTGAGAGGAATTGGTTAAAATGATTACATATTCATTAAGAATCCTCATTTGTCTTACACTATAATATGTCAAAAAGTGGCATTTTAGGAATAAATAAAAATATATGTTGTGGATATGACTTTTTATAACATATTTGGTTATGTATTGGTTGATATACGTGTCTCAAGATTTTTTTATGTCTGGTGGGAGGAGGGGACCTTTTATAAGTGTGGTGGGCAGAAATCATATAAATACTTGAAACATTATTATATATTTTATGTCTTAATTAAGTCATATTTCTCAAATTCATAATAGTTTCTAATATTATATGGGTAATTCCAAAATAAATAAATGACATTTAAAATTGAATATTGTGTTATCTTGAATCCCAATCTATTTATTTCATCCCTTTTATACAATTTCACCCTTAAATACGGTGATAAAGTTTTACCATGGTTAGAATTCACTATGACTAAAAATGAAATTTAAATAATAACCAAATTTGGAAATCATGATTCCAAATAACAAACCCATTTTGAATGAATCATTTTCCAGAAAAAAAATTACTTTTCAAGGATGTTGAATACCCCAATGAAAAACCATTTTAGAAAAATTCATGTTTTACGAAAAAATATTTTATAAAAAATGAATAATTTTTATTCTCATTAAACTAATTTTATATGATAAATAAAGGGAAAATCATTCGTATTTAAAAAAAAATCAAAAAAATGGATAATTTTGAATACTTTATTAAGATAGATGAATTAACTATGTTTTAATTTAATAAAAAACATATCTTATATTATCAAGATGTCAAATAGAGATCTCAAAGTTCAACATTGTATTTTAAAGTAATTTTAAAAAATATTAAATATATATTTGTTGTTGAAAAAGATTTCATAAACATATAAGTCACACTTATATAATGATAATGACGAAAAAGTAACATTATCATTATTTTTCATTAATCACCCAAAAAACAAATAATTTTAATGAAATTAAAAAAATGACCTAAGTTAATACTGACATGGTGAATTAAAAAATTAAATTAAATTCGTCAAATTGAAATTTTAATTATTTTGAATTTAGATTTTAAAAACATTCTTATACACCGAAATGTTCGTTATTATATAGTTTCATTATGAGGAAAAAAATTATTTATTACAACTAGTGACCAAGTTTTACACATCTCACACTACAATCATTAACACATAGATTCACTCACCACTATAATATGACATCAAACCCCAAAGTTACTATTGATTCGTGGATTAATAACTCTGGTACAAATACAATCAAAATAGCGCACATGGCTTGACCCCCTATCCAAAAGTCTATAACTATATAACTCACTCTTATAATAATGTAATCTCAACATAGATCATTAAAAATTCTATCAAACCATACCTGAGTCTCAACTCATATATTTCATATTAGATATCCCAAGAACACCATTCATAGGAAACCCTCTTATCACACCTCAAATGGTCCTAATATAATTTTCCTTCCATACATTACACACCAATCCTCAAATCCATCCTTAAAATGGATTTCCTCATCAATCATGAGTTCTACACCAATCTCACCTAGCACCACTAAGAATAAGAATCTCATTCATACCTATCTATCCCTAGTAAACCAACCTTGGATGTCTTCATCACATCTCAAAAATGAGTCTTTCCATGGGGTTCCTATAACCTCAACCAAAAATGTCACCCAGTTATATAATTAGTATCTAAGAGACCCTAATCATCCCTTAGTGAAATGGTGAACATACTCTAGCTATAGAAGGATTAATTATATCCAATATTATTTACAAAAGGAACTATTGGTCCCTATCTTATTACCTAATCCAGTTAAATCATTGTGTAATTAACACTCATTAAAAAACATGTATTTTCTTTTATTTTAAAGAGTTGAACCTCATTAAACATGAAATTACATTCATCATGATACACCACACATCCTCATCCAATCCCATTTATTACACTTACATGCTCATACTATCAAGACAATTCTTATTTGATGCCACATAATCCAAATAAATAATAATTGTAAATTATCATTAAGTAACCTAATTGGTAAAATGAGGTATATTCAATTAAAACCCTGATTTGATGTTTTCAAATCATTTAAACATTGACCCAATGAAATCACAAGGTCCATGGTGTATTCCTGACAATATCCCAAGAAAATTCATTTTCACTCAACAGTTGGATAATCAATAATTATATTCAATTTAATTAGAAACCATAAATAAATATGGGGAGTGACATAAATTAACTAAAATAGTGTAACTCAGTGAGAATTCATCATCACATGATATCATATAGAAATTCCATGAAAATATTCAATGAATATAAATGATTTCTCCATGCTTTTGTGAAATGATCAATAAATCCCTTGTCAAAATATTCCTTAAATAGTGTAAAATAAATTAAAAATAATATAAGAAACTAGAAAAAACATACATAAACACATTAACAAATGAAAAAAACTATCCCTATAAATGTGGAGTTGAACAAGTGGATGAGATTTGTGGAGTTACTAGAATATCTTTCATAGAGAATGTATTTATTCTTATATTATTATGGAGTCCAACCATTATGTGATTAAATAAACCTATAAAAATATGGGTGGTTTCCCCTTGTGGTGTACCCCATAGTCTTAGGGTACCTTGAATAACAACCATTTGAGTTACTTTGTAATGGTAAACCCTCAGGCATCAACTATACAGTTGAAAAGTGATCTATTGTGAGACACTTCTATTGGTTGTCCACAACTCCCCTTCCTCTTACAGACCCTAAATGGTGAAGCGTAAGCCCCTTGTTTTTATTATTCCACCTCAGACCCCCTTCGTTATATCCTCCTTATTTTGTAATGATTCATCACATAAAAACAATATTCTACAATGCAACAAGGATGTGATTTGTTTAGCCACCTACATGTTGAATTCTGTATCGGGGTCATTCAAACCCCACTCTAATGATCATTTAATCACCCAAAATACCACCATAGTTTAAATACTTTCCAAAAAACATCTCCATGATAATTCCTAATTCTTGTAATCATCATTTGATTCACTATTATCATATAATTATATCTTCCAAAAAGAGAATAAACATTCTTCAGAATTTCACAATCCATAATAAAAAAAGGTGAATTTATACTCCCCAACATAACATTTGTCTTTCTCAAGATGTTATTTTGATTCTATTGACATAAATACTAACCAATCATTATCATTAATTAAAAACTAACAAATCACATTCTAGACTTGAACACCCAAAAATATTTTTCATTAAAAATCCAAACATAATGGCTCACTATTCATAAAAATCCAAGATACTCACTCATTCCCATAAACCATATCAATATAGAACTCAACCAAAACTATATATCCCAGTAAACTATTTAGTCATCAATTTATTCTTCCCTAGGCTTTAGTGATCCAAATTTAGAAATCATTCTCAATGTCTAATTTCTAGTCGTGGTGTTCACACCTTTGGAATTATCTTTCAAAAATAGACTTCTAGTTATCCAATAATATTCCCAATGTGATTTACAACTAAAACAATAATTTAATTAAAAAATTAAATTCATATATCCTTTTTACAATATTTAATAAAAATTATTTTCCGCACACACGAAAGTTATATCACCTCACCCGATCAAAATGCCTTAACTCCTAAAGACATTACACAATCATCCACATTCCCACACTGATGTTTGAAAATTTCACTTGATGTGATTTCTAGAATGTTATGGCACATCAATTTTTTTATAACACTCAAATCACATCTGTCTCTACCAAGAGAAAGAGGACAACACTTAGACACTATATAACACTACATATGAATCCCAAATCTAGTATTCCAAAAGGATATATACCATATTAGATCTACCATCACATAGGAATCTCAATTCCATCTAGTTCATCCACTGACTAGTCTCTGTGAATCAATGAACCTTATAACATTATATTCACTAATATGTGACTGATAAGATTTTCTACACAATATGAGTATCTATATCACCACTCTAACAAACAAAAAATCATATTCTCTAAGGAATGTGCTTCATCCATTACATAATGTATTACATAGTTATTTATATCCATTTAATACCACATGACCAATGTGAATCACTAATTTCTACACATTCCTAGATCACAAGGATTGTTATCCTCAACATCTTCCAAAATTCATATAAAAAATGTTTTAAATTTTCAAACACTATATGATGTGATTCTCATATTTTAGAATCCCTTGAATTGTTCAATGGTAAAAATCCCAATAATAATCCAACATCACATAAATATCCCTCCAATTAAGATATAATAATCTCTCCTTTACATTCATGTTAGTGAAGAAAATCAGATAAAACCTTTGACCACATTCTAATTTATTAAATATGTTACCATACATTGTAGTAGACCACCTATAATTCTCATTGAAACACTAGGCCTCCATTATCACAACTAACTCATTAAATCCCTATGTCCCTTCCATATTTGGTAATTTTTTGATTCCAAAACCCAATATATGTTTGGTGTAACCTGCTTTCAATTTTCCTTACAGATTACGTATTATCCTAAAAATACAATACAACCCTCACTCTACACATCCAATGAAAATTTAACCTCTAAGAAGCCTACCAGTTGTTCATAATCTATGATCTAACATTAAATTTCCCAAACCCAATAGATGTATTCTCACATAAAACCTGATTTCATAACAAGTCTTGAAATCCCATGAATCATAGGAACATGTTTCATAACTACAAAAATATTCTTCTTAGGAATATATGTCTCATTTAACTAGAAGAACCTTCATGCTACATTCTCTAAAGTCATGGTTAATCTCACTCATTCCAAGGTAAACCACGCAATAACCCATGGCATATTTGTTATTCCAACAATATGATTCATCCCTCGGTTATTCTACTACACTATTCAAAATGATATATATAATCAAAAGGTCTTGGAATCTTTGTAATTTTATCATCTCACCCAACCAAAATACTAGAATCACTGGAATTGATTCATATCTATAGAATATAATTAATTTTTACATGAAATTCCTCAACAATCATCGGAGTATATATATCCTCAATGAATCCCATTCAAATCCTTGGTTTATCTCCCAGGCATAGCTATATTATATCATACACACCAGGGATTCAACACCAAGGAAACTAATCACTTGTGTTTTCCAACCAGGGGTCTATATACACCCCTTACCTGAAGGGACTACATATACATCATATGTTAATATATCACTATAAAATCCACATTATAATTAATAAGATAAAGTACCATGGTTAAAAAGATTGTATTATTACCAACAAGTTTTATCGGAAAGATCTATATAAATTGTTATGGAAACATTAACAAAAAAACCCCTTCCATTAATAAAATCAATCACACATATGCATATATATTTTATATGAATACTATTGGGAAAATATGAAAGATATTAATATGGATCCATTCTATGGTCCATGATCCATGATCCAAGATCCAAAAATAAAAATTGATAGAAAACACATAATATTTTATAAAACAACTAAACCATAATTATAAAACCTATTAAAAGAAATCCCATAACCTTAGTTACCTATAATTATCTCTAGATATGTTTCCTTGGATAACATTTATAAGGCCCATCATAATATTTTTCACATCACTCCTTTATATTTTCTATATCCCCAAATTATAGGATAAAAAATGATGTCTGAATACAGTTTTGAAATTCCATTAACTAATACCACTCACTGCTGTAGAAGATTTAGGCTCTAATTTTCCTCAAGAATGCCTCCCTATGTTCTATAGGATATTTAATTGTAGAAAATGTCCAAATCATAAATTGGGTAGACTATACTCTTGAATAAAATTCATAAAATTCATTAAAATAACTAAAAACCTTCAAAGTGAATAATTAAGTTTACAAAAAATCAAAATTCTATAAAATTGTCAAATGTAGAAGCTTGTAGTCAAAAAAACCAAATTATGGTCCCATATTCTACCCTATAAAAAAACGAAACAAATAAAACAAAATACACATGATTTTTTACTACCATATCAAGCCTCACTAATGAAATTATCAATTCCCTATTATGATTTCCTACCTAATAAATTATTCATCCTATGTTATAACCTGAAAGAAGACGTAACGAATACACATGAACTAGCGATCCCAAGTTATGTGTGAGAAATACATACCAATAGGGTCTCACTACATGATCCTATTATACATCATTATATATGTGTAAAAAATATGAAATAAAATAATGTAAATTAATCATGCACACTAAATCATGTTGGGACATCGTGGGTCAATGACTTAGGATACGACCACATGTCCATGTCTAAAATGTTGTGTTACATAACCTCTATAATGACTCGCTATATATCCTTGGTACACAAATTGTAACGAATGTCTAGGGTGATACCATGGGGATACTATACCATCATATCATAGTAAAATAATGATTGAAATTAAATAAAAATAATATGTATAAATAACTAATTAATTCATTAATAATAAGAAGGATTAAATCTATAAAAAATGTAACGTGAAAGAAAACGTTCATAAAACATGACTAAACTCAGACCCACAAATTCAAATATAAATAAAATTAAAATAATAAAAAATTGATGATTTACTACTATCCTCGATCCTTACTTAATCTTAGTTTCCAAAACTCTATTGATTTAATCCATCTCGATCATGAAACAATGGGCTTTTACCCTTACAAAACCTACGAATGGAGAGGTTGGCATAGGTACCAAATTTTTTAGTTACCTAATAAGCGTATGAGTACAAGTCAATAATCAACCACTAATGATGTCCCAAAAATTAATAGTAAATTTAATGTACGAAATAGTTGTATGCTTATAAACTAAATACCATGACTGAATGTATAAAAATAATAATTATTAATCCTTGGGATTTAATGTGACACCTAAGATCAACAACACTCACTTCATCTAATGTCATATTTCACTATTAATATTCGAAAAATCATGGTTCAGGTAAATTCCCTCCAATAATATCATCATAAGTATATAATATTAATTATTGGGTGGCTCATCCCTCCTAGATCACCTAATGTATACATCTCATACGGGGTAGAATATCCCTTCCATAACCTCTCATTGAGGTGAAATAACACCCATCTTATAATTTATCATATATCATTTCATAGGGAATAGTGCCTAACCTATAATGTCCCATATTGGGGAATAATTACCACCTAATAATAACTCCTATTTCATATTGGGGAAATGCCTCTTTCCATGTAATATATCATCAAGTGGAATGACTCCCATAAAGGAATATCTCATATTTAATATTTGGTGGAATATTTCTCCCAATGTAATGTCTCATCAAGTTGAATATCACCAAACCCAAAATATCTCTTATGTAACAACATCAAAAATGTAATCTATTATGTCAAAAGGGGCCAAGATACCCAGAGAGTTGGGGTGAATAAGGGTATGATTATTCTTCCAAAACTTCTTCCTACCCCACTAGATATTGACCTCTTTAATAAAAGGGATGCCTCTTATGATTTTTAATGTTGATGTTTATCATGTCTTTCCAATTTTATCCGATGATAATGCACTGCAAGTAAATAAACAATTCAAGTAAAAGTAAATAGGTATTTTTAATTATATCACCCTCAATGTGCTACATCCATGGAGCATACAACGAAAAAATGCCTATTGTAACAAATTCACTAAGGATCACTACCAATAATGATGTTCAAGATAGATCACTTATATTCCCAGGATCACAAACTTTAAAAGATTTAGGGTCTACTCAATACATTCCAAAGGGTCACTCCCTGTGCCCTTTTCTAGGGATTACTACCGGTTGAAAAGATCATTGTATTCCTCTTCATTTTCTCACTACACTGGGAAGGGATCCATTCATATTCATTGACTTGTAGGTTCCTTAATTTTCATGAAAGCACATATCATCAATGCTGGTAAATGATACTTTAATGTACCTTTTCACGAATATATTAAATAAACTTATCTACAAACTATTATGTTTGTATAAATTTCAATTTCAAACCGTTTTAGTGATTTTTCAAGGATCCTTGAGTACACTATGATCCACCTTGCCTATTCTACGTACTAAATAGTGGGTATGGTTCTTGGATCACCTCTCTTCCACAAACTACCCATGATCAATGGGTTGTCTCTACTTCTGCATATCTTCGATACATACCATCTCTACCTACCCTCTCCACTTATATTGTCGAGTACCGCCTCCATGTACTGCCTCTGAATACCACTTTAGCATACCACCTCTGCATACCACTTATAATTCATCATAATTAATACTTATATGGGCTTCCCATTTAATGGACCCTTCTTCATTTTTGGGATACAATTACCTAAGAAAAACCTTTCATGAAACATTCCTGTTAACCAACAATCCCTTCGTAGAATCCTCCTCACAAACAACTTCACCCTTTGAAGAATTCTCTCTCACAATCAACATTCAGACTTCAAAAATTTCTTAGAGAAAAGAACTTTTATAATAAAAATAAAACTTTTCTAATTATGGGATTAATGATCCCTATATAAGAATGTATATTTTAAAAATAAATTAATTCATGATTTATTGAAAAACCAATGTGGTATAGTGTTCATCGCGTATAGTGATCTTTCCCTTAATTGTTCTTCCCTACACTGTCTCCGCACTACCTCTATTCTTTCACAGAAACCAAGATAAATATCACATTTTTAGAAGAAATTACCTTCATGTATTCTAAAATCACTTCCTCAATTCAAAAAATGAAAACTCATCTGATGTACCACAATCCTTCCATGTAATGCTTACCTTTAACATGAATCATTCTCTCCACACAAATAGTTCTCTTGTGTGGCATGCATCGCGCACTTCTCGCTTCCCTTCTATTACTAATTTCCATCAATGTTCTATGTTAAACCATTATAGGTAAGAAATATATCCTCCAAATATGATGTAATATTCAATCCTATGTGGAAATAATTCCATTTCCAAACTTAAACTTTCTATTTAGAGGCCAAAAAATTTGGTCAACACTAGGAAACTGCAACACCTTAAACACCTTCTTCTGCAAACATCATTCATACTCATTTTTTGGTCATGTGGCTTTGTCAACAAAAATAGTCACACTAAAAACAAACCAATAGGGAACCTTGTGGGATTTTCCTCCAACAATCTCTCCCTTTGGGGTTTTACAACACTTTTATACTTTTATAATCATTAAAGATACTTTCATCTTCTTCCAACATTAGCTTCTTGTGATTACGAAAGTGATGAAATATTTAATCATCACATACTATAATCCCACATGAGCCATTCTTGGCATTAGAAACAAGATTATAATACAACTTTGGTCAGTGGATTACTTTATTATATTCCAACACTACACATCGGCTATCATCACAAAACTCAGGTTTCATGATATGTATCATATGATTGATCACTTTAAGCATCATAACATTTAAAAATACACATCATCACTACATACCCTAATATCTTAAAACCCACTATCTCATTAATCCACCTAGAAACTTCTCTATGTGTCTTGACTATGAAATTTTATCAGTTCTATAGCAACAATTTCTCCCCCTTTGTCAACGAACCCGAAGTACATTCCATTGAGGTCTACAACATGGTTAAGAATATAGATTCTAAAATTAAGGAATATAACTCATACTTTGTAGAGAGGGGATCATACAACAAAAATTTTCATGTTTGAGGAGTCAACTGAACTCTTCGAGCTAGTCGATGACTTTCAAATGCATCTTTGGGTAAGGCCTTTTCCAGAGTGTCAACAACCTGTAGTTTTGTAAGCATATACACCAACTTCAAAATCATTTTCTCCACCTTCCCATTGATTAATTTATACTTGAATTCAATGAATTTTTTACTTGTGTGATGGACTAGATTTTTTATAACATTTATAGAATATGAATTATCCTAATGGATTCCATTCAAAAATGTCACGTAAATTATCATATACTGAAGTAGTTGCTTTATCCAAAACAATTGTGTACATGTTTGAGTTTCCATATTATATTTATATTCAATGGTTCTTAGTGAAATGAAATCATGTTTCATGCTTAGCCAAAAAAAAAAACACATTTTACAAAGATAGAATGTACCACATGATGTCAATTTTATATCATCTTTTGAATCATCTTAATCTACATCTATGTATCCCAATAAATATTGATGATATTTTTCATTGTACATCAAACCATTATCCACTATTACCTTGATATACTAAAGTATTGTATTAACTGCAAGAATGTGACATTCCTTGGGATTTAATTGATACTGTTCTACTTCACATGTGGAAAAAACAATCTTGGGTCATGCTACTTGTAGGTAAAATAGACATCCAATGATCTACCTGTCTCCTATGACATTTTCCACTATTCATTCATTATCCCAATATAGTTTCATCCAATTAGCCACCAGATTTTTCATATCCTTGGAATTATTCATTACAATAATTTTTAAAACTTCCATGGAATATTTATATTGATAAATTAATATTCCATTATTTCATTGTGTCACCTATAAACCAAATAAAAACATCAGTTAACAAGACATCAACATTTCAAACTCACTTTTAATGAATTTGGAAAATTGTCTACATTTCACTTCATCCAACCATATTAATATTATATCATCCAAATAAACTAGAACCACCATTCATTGATTACATTCATTATTGGAATAATGATTATAATCAACACCACCATGTTGAAAACTAAACTATTTAGAAAACATAATTGTCCATGAATACCATGCTCCTGGTGATTTCTTCAATCCATATAAATACTTATTCAGCCAAAAAACAATGTTCTCGTATTAATGAATGAGAAAACCATATTACTATTAAATAAATACTTATTCTTATAGAAGACTAGTTTGAAATTCAATCATGACATATATCTAGAAAACATTGATATTTATTTTCACTATTATGGCAAAAAATAGTGTGATTTTCTCATGACTTGCAACTGGTTAAAAGGCATCATCAACATAGATACCCTATATTTAGGAGTACCCTTTCTACATTAGTCATGGTTTGTTTCGAATTACCACACCATCTTCATTCATTTTGTTTTAGAAGACCCATTATTTCCTAGTGAAATTCTTATCTTTTGGGCTCGAAAGAATATCACATGTCAAATTCTCTTCAATTTGGTCAATATCTTCAATCATAGACTAAGCCAAATTATAATCTCAAGATGTTTCATCACTGTTATCTTTATCTGAATAATTAGTTTACAATTTTACTCACCCTGATTTGCTTACATTCTCGTTGCTTCCATAATGAAACTATTTACTATTCAATCAAATATTATCTTCATTCTCTATTACAGTGACATTATAGAATCCAAATACCTTTTCAGCCTCATGTAGAAACATTATTGGCATTCTCGCATAGCTTCTTGGGATCCTCAAAATTGTATTTTGATACTATATTTTTAGTGAAAAATTGATAATCTTGAAATACATGAGTTTTGATGCTACTGTTCCAATTGGTCATCTTGATGTAAAACAACATATTTTTTTTCTTTATATCCCATTGATAAATTTCATCTGATTAGGAGATAAAATTCTCACCCTATGATGTGAAACTCTTATAGTTTTTGGGACCACTATTTATACCCTTAAAAATTCTTCTTCTCCTACATCATTTTTTCTCATGTGGCACTTTTCAATGATCCATCAACAAAACCTCTAATCCTACTGAATAAAAACATAGTGTAGGAAACATGAGGTAATGTTAATGACACAATTAATATATATCGTGCTCAAGTAATTCCGGCCATAATTCATTAACTCCTTTAAAATAATTTTTCTAGATTATTTTCAAAGCTCTTGGGATGATCTGAGTTAGTTTAAATTATAGAGCACGTCACATCACCATTCCACATCATTTAATGCCTCTTCCCTTTAGATCAAATCTCCCCTTGAACCTAAAAAAATTGAACATTTTTAATATAATTTATACCCATGGGGAGAGGTATTTCAATTTAATCCTCACGAAGGGGATTTTGGTCGATCCAGATGGATCAACCATTTGATACATTCTTACAAAGCATTGTACTAATTATTTGATTGTTCAAAATGCACATCCAATCTCAACTATTTTGGTCAATTGACTAAACGGTCATTACCCAAGTAATTATTCTTCATATGATATTTGGGTTCTGTGGGATTGGTATTTTTCACAATTTTAGGTTCATACCCACAAGTATAAATTTCCATCTTTGAGGCTCCACCTGAATGCCATTTTTCTGGATTATTTCCTAGAGTAGGAATATCACCACTATCCATCTTCTCTATCTTATTTATTTATAGGATGGCTCCTTACACTTCTTTCACTTCTCACCTTATGATTCATGTATGTTTGTGGAGAAAGTATTTATTCATTTTTCATTTACTAGTTATTTGATTTTCCAAATTGTTTCATTTTACTTGTGGGTTCTTCAGCTAGTGTACATTATTCTTACTCAAAACTATAGTGGAGTTGTCCTTTTTATTATTTGTGAAATTTGTTGAGAAATGACCATTATTAGAACATATAAAACATCTCAAAGTGAAATAATACCTTGTGTTAACATTTAATTCCTATGATGTTGATGCATACAATGTTTTCCTTTTTCTAATGTTGGTCCATTGGGCTTCCGGACACATACATCTATTGTTTCCCAATCTTCCACAATATTATAATTTTTCATACACTATTTTTTTACATAATAATATCTCATATTTCTCAAGATGATTCTTATTATTCTCAAATGTAGTAATATTTCTCTCTTCACAGCATGAAATATATTCCAAAGCCTCTAAATAAAATCTTAACTTACGACAATATGTTCCACATTAATAAATCATGTTTTAATTACTCCCTATAAATGTTTTTATAGGTCTACATATAGTATATATAGTATTTATCTCATTTTTTGAACTATTCATAGCTCTCTACCTATCAGGAATGGGAGAGGATTCATCAAATCCAATGAAAATTATTTCCAAATAGTACAGACTTTGAGATGAGGATATATGTCCTTATTTCTCTTGAGAAAGAGAATACTTAATTATCATCTCATAATCTCCTATTGAAGGATAATCAAATAATAAGCACATGGAATCTTTCATTTTTTTTCATTTTTCATTAAATTTCTCCAGTTCTTCCTTCACTAATTACACTTATTCACTTAATTATATTGTCTTCGTATCCCTTGATTCATGTTGAGCATTAAGTTATATCTTTAGATTCTTCCATCTACTCATATCATCTTCCAAATCACATTTTATATTATCCAACATGTCTTGTTTCACCTTAATTACATATTTTTCTTAAGAAACATCATCAAAATAACTTGTATAATCATATAATAGACTTCAGTTTTTATAAACCAGTTCAGATTGCTATGAACCAAGATCTTCATTTTTGGATTCCAGATTCTGAATTTCGTCTAAGTTAAAACACATTCCATTGTAATTACCATTGAGTTTTTATACCATTATTGACATCTTTTGTAGTTCATAATATTGGGAATAATTCAACTACGTCAGATCAAAATCAACATCAATAATACATTTATTTAGGCCTCTGAGCATGTTGACCATAGTTTCATGGGTCTGAATCCATATATATTTATATTTATTTCCTTCATCCATTTTTTAATTAAATTAAATTGTTTCATGATCAAATTCCACAATTGGTATTTTTTTAATTTCTTCATCATCTATTGTACTATTATCAT
Organism: Viscum album; assembly: GCA_963277665.1. Taxonomy (NCBI): domain Eukaryota; kingdom Viridiplantae; phylum Streptophyta; class Magnoliopsida; order Santalales; family Viscaceae; genus Viscum; species Viscum album. Next base: position 1,631,762,248 of record OY728150.1, read on the forward strand.
TGGTATCATCTCATTATTCACTCATTCTAATAGAATCATAAAATGTTGAAAATTGTCACTATCTTATTTATCAAAACTATTATTCAGTACACTTTTGGTTTCCATACACTAAATCACACTTTTTCCAAAGATGATTCTAACCTTAAGAATAAAACCAAACTTATGCTTTTTAAATGAAGTTCCTCTATTTTCCATGACATGCCAAAATAAGCGAAAAATTAATCTTTAACTTCAATAATTGACTAAACAAAGTTAGAGAAAATAGATTTGACAAAATAATACTACCCTATGATATAAATATTTATTTCCAAAGGGGGCCTAGATACCATAAGATGGGTTTTGAATCATGTTATGGATATTATTTCAAAACATCTTCCTAATCTACTGGATCATGACCTCTTTATTACAATTTTTACATATTATGCTCTTTGTTGTTAATTATGATTGTGTCCGTTCTATTTTTATCGAATGTTAATGGACTAAATTAAAGATATATTTCAAGAAAAAGGACATAATTATTTTTACTTCGTTCACCCTCATAGTGATACATCAATGGATCATACAATGGCAATGTACCAATTGTAACTAATTCACTAAGGTACACATCATATAATTTTTTTAGGAAAGATCACCTTTTTCCTAAACTCATTAACATTGCATTATTTAGGGTCTACTCATTATGTTTCTAGGGATTTATACTTATGTTTTTTTCTCTATATTATAGTGGGTGGAAAGATAATTGTCTTCATCTTCCTTCATTCAGTATTGTTGGACGAGATATACTCACAGTTTACGAACATGTAGGTCCCATAATTTGCATGAAATCTTTCATCATTGATGTTGATAGATTCTATATTGAGGCCCAATTTCACTTGTATATGAAATAAACTTTTCCAAATATTGTTGGGTTAGAGAAAATATCTTTCACGCGTTGTTTTAGTGCTTTTCAAGAATTCTTGAATCCTCTACAAATCACATATACTATTCAATGAACTACATATCTGCTATGCTTTAGGGACTACCAATCATTTATGAACATTCACAGATCCTTGAACTATCTCTTCCTTCACTTACTGCCTCAGAATACCACCTCGGAAGAACTCCCAAGTTTCCACTGTCACATACCACCTCTGCGTACCACCTCTGTGAACTGCCTCTATGTACCACTTATGATTTTTAAGAATTCCTTCTTCTCCTGATAGCTTCTTTTTTAATCCCTTCTTCCTTTCTGATCTAATTTACCCCACAAACCTCCTTTAATGAACATATCCTATAATCTAACTATCCCTTTGCAGAATCATCCTAAAAAACTACTTCACCCTACAGGGATTTCACAATCACGAACCACTTTCGTACTTTACTAAATTCAAGAATAAATGATGTTTTCTTATCCAAATGTCTCTTTCTTATTATGGTGAAAATTCTAGTTATATAGGAAAATACATATATAAAATCTACTAATCTACGGTTTTCCAAATATTCAATGTGGAAAAGCATACATCACGTACCATGCTCCAACTTTGAATGATTCTTCCCTATACCATCTGTGTGCTTCCACTCTTCCTTCATGTAGCCAAAATCCTTTTAATATTTTTTCAAATGATTCCCTTCATATCTTTTCAAAGAAATAGCTCTATTCCAAAAATAAAAATACATCTTGTGTACAATATGCCTTCCATGTACCACAAGACATTTCCACAAACCGTTTTCTCCCCACGAACCGTTCCTCTACATGATATGTGTCTCATGATTCGCAGATCACTTTATTTATTTCATTCGATGTTTCACATACCACTATTCACGGCCCCCAAACTATCCTTTTTGGTCAGCTCACTACTAAATCTTTTGTGGAAATCCTTCCTTTTCAAACATTTGACAAACGATTTTGAGTCCCAAAAATTGGACAAAAACTGGGAAACTGTGCCACCATAAATGTATACCCTTTCCAAATAACCTGAAAGATAATTTTACTATTGGCCATAAACAACAACCCCACAAATCTTTAAATACATCATCCATGTGAATTATAAAATAATTATAATTAATTTACACATTATACCAATTTTAAATAAAAATATAATATTTAGGTACAAATCATGAAATTAAAAACAAGGTATTTTTTATTGTTGAAATCTACATTCCAAGGGGTGTGAATCACCTCTACCAATATCCATTCAAACCATTACCACATATAATCCCCAATAAATTCTTGAATTTTATCTATTTTTTCATTAAAATGTCTAATGTCCCAAAATAAATAAAGGCATCAACATACCTTTTAAGCCTATAAAAAACTCAGTGCACTCATTCACCATGGAAATTCATTATCTAAGAAGATAAATTGACCCTTCATATCATGATTAAATCACCATGCCCTTGTGGAATTTTGGCCCATGCCCTAATAGGTTCAAAATTAATAAATACAAATAATTAACGAAATAAACCTAGATGAAAATAACACAGATAATTGGATTTACCTCAAGAAATATCCCATATCGAATGGTTATCAAATCCATCATGTATTTTGGGTAAAAAATATTAGAAGTTGATATATCATGAGGGGCATGATATGGGAATAATTATTTTTTTATGTATAAGGAATCCCTTCATTATAATTTCCATAAAAACCTAAATAGATATTTTTAATTTAATATAATTTTATAAAAATAAAACCCTTCTTATAAGGCCCCATCCATAAACATTACATTTTTTGGAGTTAAGTCAATAATTTGGATTTCATTAACATAGGCAATTACTACAGGTTTACATATTTAGAGAATTGGGCTTTAACTCATATATAACACCTCAATAATGAAAAATAAAACACTTCTACTCACTATCCATTTTTTATATAAACCAAAAAATTTGTAAAAGAAACATTGTTTCGTTTCATGATTAATCTTCATAACTTGTCCTTAATCTAATCCTTGACACTATTTTTCATTAAGTCCTATGAAAAAAAATCAATAATTTGGATGATCATAAAAAGATCAGTAAGGAATAAAAAAAGAGGGAAAACATTTAGCCATGTGAAAAAAGGTAAACCATGAATACTTTATCATAAAGAAATTATTTTCACTTTTAATAAGTAGTATATAATATTAACTAAATATATGCTCATTTATTACTATTTATGTAATCAAAATATTACCGTAAAACCCATAAAAATACATATAACATATAAATATATCTAGGGAAAAAATCATAATAAAATGGAATAAACATACAGGTGACTTCTATACATATCACTTAATCGAATAGCCATATGGATAAATTCCATACCCAATGAATTAGAGGTTACAACATAATCACATATCCTAGGTTTATCATGAAACCACCCATTTTGGTTTAACATATAACCACCCGTATTTGGTTTATCATGTAACCATCCAACAAATGTCCAAGTACCATTATATAATCATAACACATAAAAAATTTCAATTTTCAATATTTCGCTCATAAAATTTCATTTGCAATTAAAATAAATCATTTCATGATATTGAAATTGTCAATCCACCTTAAAAAACATTATAAATACCCAAACACCAAAAAAAAGGGATTATAGATTTCATTTTCTTTTAAAATTCATTAAGTATTATTGTGGAACCTAAAAAACAAATTACGGTTATAGTGGAAGACAAGTCATTGTCACCTCATAAGTTAAAAAAACATTCCATTTGTCGTTATGTAATGAAAGTAAAATGCTTCATATAAATAGATTAATTTTAAAAGCATTGCATGAACTTAAATAAAAAAATAAATTTTATTCTATAATACTTTTATATCAATATAAATAAATATGTAAATTAATATCATGAAGATAAATATTTGATAATTAAATTTATAAATGTTCATGGTGTCCCATACAACATTGAACATTTAAATAATAATTTTCATGAATTAATACATTTAAAAAACATTCACTAGAATTTATATAGATAAAATATGGATATGAAATGTTATAGCTACTGTGTATACTCTCTATAAAATAATAAAAGTGAAAATTATCGAGAAAGTCCATAATGAAAGGAGATTGAGACGAAGTCCCTTACATTGGTTTTGATTCATCACGTATATTCCTTTTTCATACATAATGTTAATCATTGGTAAATTTCAAATTATGTTAGAACCATTTAATTTTTATTATTAATTTTATTTCATTAATTTCAATGTTATAATAATTAGTCATATAGTTTTTTTATGTCAGTCATTTTGTCAATATTGAGTACTTGACTTGAAAATGAACCTAGTATAATGTCAATAGTCAATTTGGTCATAATTAATTCATATTAAAAAATAACATTCATTAAATTATTATCTTTTTTATTAATCAATTATACTTTTAAATCAACCCATTATTTATTATTAGGAAAATGAACAACGATATATTCATGGAGATGGTAAGTAGTGAAAACCCATATAAAACATTTTCCATTTTTCAATGACTCTTATGAAAATAATGTAAGTATTATTTTATTTTTAAAAATTGATAATAACATCATTAATATCACATTAATAATTTAAATTCATAACTCTATATAATATATAATATATAATTGACGTAATGACAAAAAATGACTCACACCACTTCGTGGAGGTGATATTTCACACATATGCAAGATCAGAATTATCATTTTTATATGCACGGAAAATAATGATCTAATTGATATATTAATATCTTATAATGAAACATATTTCATGAATATCAAATATTAACATTAACCCCAGATTTATTACCACTCACGAGAGTTGGTTATAGAAGAGACAATTTATATGTTTGTGGAGGTGATAGTTCACATGTAAACAGGAACAATTAATTCTATTCCAATTTAATGGAAGTGGAAATAGATTTTGTAGCTGATATAATCTAAATAACAACTAAGAATATTGGGGATATGGGATTTATTATATCAAATTCAATGAATAATGTTTTAAGGATGTTTAAAGATAAATAAAATATAAATAATTAAATAAATACGTTGTATTTCTACTAGATGAGAACCTTTCATAAAACATTAACACCTCTAAGAAGGGTGTTCTTTTTAAATAAAGGATTCAATAACGTCGTCATTGTTTATAAGAAGAGTTTTAGGAAGATCTTGGAATTACCAAAAGGTTTTAAAGTGTGACTAAAATATAGTAATTGGAGACATTTTTATGAGAGGGGAGGGGTACCCTTAGAGTTATAAAAAGTATTAAATTAATATAAATTCAATTTATGAACCAAATAGTCCCAACAATATTTATTTAAAATATGGGATTATTTTGGGTGTAATTTACATCATCATATTAATATTATTTAATTTTTGAATATTTATTAATCTTTATATTTTTTAACCTTTTTAACTTTGATTGTTCAATAATGTAATTTACATGTTGAGAGTTTAAATAATTACCATATAATTCCAAATGACTAATAAATGAGTCCAAAATGAGTTTTTTTGGACTCATTCCAACTTATTTAGTATTTTTTTAGATTTTAATTATTACTTTATATATTTTATATTTTATGCAATGAATCAAATGAATTTTGACCTTATTCATTACTTGACTTTTTTTAAAACATCTAACAACATTATTCCTACAAAAAACTATATTACCTAAAATATAATTTATATTAGTAATATATAAAATTTGTGGATGAAAAAAATATATCTAATTATTTTTATTTTCATATTATTAATATCATTTATTTGATTCTATCATTACTAAATCTATTACTGCATCATCATTATGTCAAAATTAAATTAAATTATTAAATTCCTAAAAATTTTAAATAAACTGTGAGTATTTAAGTAATTTTCACCCTTTATAAAGGATATTAATAGTAAGATAGATCCCTTTTATATGTCCATATTAAAAAACTATAATTTTCAAAAAACAAAGTGTAATAAAAATAACTATTCATTAGATATAATATTATAAATGCATTAAAGGCATCCAAGTGGCTCCAAGTTGTCAAAAAATCGACACAAGGATGATCATCATCATAATACACTCATTAATGTAAATTATGAAAAGTGTTAGTGTAGTTTTATATTATAATAATATTATTTTTACCTTCAATTACCAGGATTAGAATTAACTATGGTCATAAAAATAATTACTAAATATACTTTTTATAATATCCAATAAAATAAAAAAGACCTACTTAAATAATTTGAGCTTTATTATAAAAAATATAGAATCAATTTTTTCATTATAAAAAAAATTATAAATTATATAAAAATTAAATCCATTGAAGGAATTAGAAGAGATGTTTTTAAGGAAACATGTTTAAAAGCTCACATAGTTTATCTATTTAATTTTAATTTGAAAAATCATACAATGAACTACATTGGATTTACTAATAAAAAAAATCATATAATGATACCTTTAAAATATTTAAAAGGATAATCTAAAAATATAAATAAATTATATGAAATGGCTGTTTGAATGAAAAATGATGTATTTTTCAATACTCTAAAAAATATGTATTTAATTAGAAAAATGCCAAAAAATCATCCAAAGGAAGTTTTCATATCACACTTCAAAAAATATAATTTTATTTTTCCAAATAATACATATAAAAGTGACAAAAACTAGATTTAAAGGGGGTTTGGATTCAAAAGGTAGTGAAACTGCATTTTTTTAAAAAAAATTCTTTTATCCAAAAAATTGAATTTTTTCTTATATCATTTCTAGAGAACATGTAAGATAAATTTTTAAAAGTAATATATTTCATTAATAAAAGACATCAAGAGTTATTTTATTATTTTATGAACTCACTTATTTTCATTTTAACAGTTTTTCTTAGAAAAACACATCCTTTATATTCAACAAGTATTTATATTAATTTTTAACTGATTTCATAACTAATAAATGCTTATATAAACATGTGTAAACCCTATTTTTATAATTTAGTTTATCTCATTCATCCCCTCCATTATAACTGTTATGTGATAACTATAACTTAAAATAATAATAATTAATAATATATTATTTTTCTGTATAAATCAGTATTCTGTGAAACTTATTATTTAAGAGAAACACATTGTTGTGTGTTGGGTATGCAATCAGACATAGTGTCCCATTATTGTATAATCTAATTTATAATAATTATTACTATCTTATTCTATAATTACCTTTTTTGTAACATTCTTACCCCCTTTTGGAAATTCTGCCCTTGTAATTTTAAATTATGGATTGGTAGCTTGGGTTGTACTTTACAATGTTTCATCATTGAAATCACACATCCAAAAAAGGGTAAATAAGATTTCTACTTTAAAAAAGAATTTGATGTACACAAGCCACTCGAGATAACAAATATTAGATTTATATGTATGAAAACATGTATAAGGAATAAAAACTAACCAGAATGATCTGATGGAGAGTGAAAGAAAACACTATCACTTGAAAGATTATGGTAAGTTGACCAAAAAATAGTGACAGCTTCATTGTAATTTTATTTCTGTGTAGAAAAATTAATCCCAAAACATTATTGTTTTGAGATAATTTTCATAGTTTTAATGAATTCATTAACTAATAAGAATGTGATCATAAGGAAATATATTTTCTTGGTAATTTGAGTATCATCCTTTTATCAATTTATTCCATAAAATCATCCTTTTATACAAATTATTTGTATTTAAGATGAATTTTTCATGCCTGAAGAACTATAATAAACTTATATAGAATCACATAATTCATTAAATATATAATTCTATTGTCTTGTTACATTTACCAATACCCGTATAGTTAGGATTGAAATTATATAATTCCCCAAATATATATAGACATTAAAATAATTAATTCTACTTTTAATCACCAAAATTCAACTGTAAAACCAAAATATCAATATATACCATTCAACAAATAACTATCCATAAAATTTCAAATAATAATCCATAATAATATTGATGCCAACAATTTATAATAATTTGATCAGATAGATATTTATCTCAATATAATAGCGATCAATATTAATATATAATGAGAAAAAGTAATTTCAAAAATCACATATTCTCTAATTGAGGTAAATGATTTCCATAAATAACCCAAATCAAAAAAATTCCATAATTAAATTATTTATTCTTCCAAATTAAAATTCAACCATTACTCTTAAAATAAAATCGCATTGTACTATATTTACCTTAATATTGTAAATTTCTAAAAATATTGAATGTCTTCCTAAATAACAATTTTCACCTAATTCCTAATTTATTTTCTCATAATGAGGATTCCTATTTTATAAAACAGAAGATCCTAAAACAAACATATTCTTTTTCGATTAACTCATTTAACTAAAAAAACTAACCGTGGACTTCTCGTAGTCCAGAGGTAGGTGATAAAACATTGTCGCACTTTAGTTGTGGGTTTGTTTATATAGATTTGCACGGCACAATGGGATATCACCCTTCATGTGGGGTGTCCTTTCCCAAAAATTACATAATTTTGTAACATTCCAAAAATGAGATAAAATAATCAAAATTAACAATCACAAGGTTTATCCTCAAAATATATATCATACATTTCATTTTGAAACCCAAAATCTAATACCCATAATTACCTCAATACCAAAGATCATATAAACCCTAATGGTTATCCATAACATTGTAAATATGTCCATGTAATAAAATATATTTCTTCAACAAAGAAAATTTTAAAATAAAAAACATTACATTTACACATACTAGAAAAAAGTCTCTTAATGTAATCCCATCAATAAAAGAGCTTTAATACTTTTAATCATTTCGTCATCTTACAGTCTACCACAACACTTGAATCCATTATATGTAGACTTTTTCATTATTCAGTTTTCTTCATGATCCCTTAACCATAACTTTCCATATTATTCCACAATACTTCATTTCTACAATAAAACATTAATCATGTCCAAATATTAAATAATTTCCAAACATGAGATAAAAAATAATCCATAACATTCATAGGTAATTTTTAATTTTCTCTTTTTCAATTGAAATTACTTTAGGTATTTATAAACATTTAATTTATAGTCATCCTAATACATTTTATGAACCTTCTTCATTGGAAATTGATTTTCCAAATGATCATGTCCCCATATTTATAAAATTGAATTGATAAATTAGAAATAACTTCATTACCATTCCTAGAGTCAACTGAATTCATCCATTTTTGTTGGTAGGTTAATGCTTTATGACCTTCATTACCACATATATAACATTGTATCATCGTATTAATCCATTTACATAGGTGTTTCTTTCTACATACTCGACATTTATGTCATTGAATACACATGAATTTATTATCATTACATGAACTTACCAAAGGATTTGTTTCTCAAATATATAACGCATTAAAAAACACACAAATGATCCAATGGATAATCCTAACTCTTAATAATTGGTTTAAAATAACCAAGAGTGTTTTCAATGAATTTCATATTTCTTCTAGTTGGTTATTTAGAGAACCACCACATTTTCCTTCACATCCATTGTAATTTTGTTGCCTCATATATCTAACCATTACCTTAAAAAAACATTTAGTGTGATTATATAAATAAAACCATCATAAACTATCTTATGAGAAATATAAACAAAATTATATACTTATTTATTTTATCTAAAATTAATTCAATTTATCAAAAATAACCATGACTCATTGTATTATTCTAACCATTATGGTTGTATTTAACATGAAACATAAGCTTAAATATCCCCCTAACCTCTAATGTTTTCTAAAACATTCTCTAATACTAACTATAAGACCTCAATTTTAAAAACTAAGTAATCTTGAGTTATGTCATTAATTAGACATTAATTCACATTGAGTATCTTTTCAGGTTTATATATTTATAGAATTTGTCCTTAACTCTTACATAAAAATTTAAAAATTACAACGTAGACACTCTTACTCACTATCCATTTTTTCATAAAAAATAGTTTAAAAGAAACATAGATTATGTTAATGTTCCAACTTCATAACATTTCCATGATCCCATCCATGTCTCTATTCACCTTTAAATCATATGGGAAAAAACTTCAAAATTATGGATGAGCATAAAATGATATGTAAGGGATTCAAAAAGAAGGAAAACAGTTAGCCTTGCGAAAATGTGTAAACCACAAAAAATTTATCATAATGTTATACTTTTCACCATTCTTAATAAGTAAATACCCTTCATGGAATATGAGCCCATTGATTATCGTTTTTGTAACCTAAATGTTACCATAAAACCCTTATAAATCTCATATTACATATAAAGGAAAATTGAGACAAAATCATACTTAAATGGAATAACCATACAATTGACTTCCACACATATCATTAAATAGAATTGACATATGTCTGACTTCCATACCCATGCAATGGAGGTTATAACGTAACAACCCATACTTGGATTATCATAGAACCACTGATATTTGTTTTATCATGTAACCACCTATCTTTGGATTATCACATAACCAACCATTACATGTTCAATTACCATTATATAATAATAACACCTTAAATATTTCAGTTATCAACATTTTACTCATAAAATTTCATTTGAGATCCCCTGAAATCATTTCAATATAATGAAATTGTAAATATTATTTAAGTCACATTATTGATAAAAAAACACTAAAAATGGTAATGTGGGATTTATTTTCCTCTTAATAAACAATATGGATTATAGAGGAATCCAAATATGAAAATAATGGTTATGGCGACAGAGAAGTTGTTTTCACCACATACGTTAAAAAAAGAATTTCTTTTCATTTTTTAAGGTAATTAAAAGGCTACGTATAAAAATATTAATTTTGAAAACATTGAATGAAATTAAATGTATAAATAAAATTTTGAGTAGAATCCTTTTAAATATATATAAACAAAATGTATATTAATATCAGGATGAGAATTATTTGTCAATTAAGTCATTCAAAATTTAAGGTGTCCCATAGCACTTTGAAAATATAAATCTCAATATCTATGAATTAAAACATTTAGATAACCCTTACAAAAAATTATTATGGATAAAATATGAAAATTAAATTTCATTGACACAATATATACACCTTATAATATAATAATGGATCAATGTATCATGAAATTCCTCAATGAAAGGAGATTGAGATGAAGTCCCTTACCATGAGTTTAATTCAACCTGTATATTCCTTGTTCTTCTATAATAATAAACATAGGACAATTTATACTTTATTCAGAACCATTTAATGTGTATTATTTCTTTTATTCCAATAATTACTACGTTATAATAATTACATATTTATTTTAGGTCATGTGAGACATTTGGTCAATATTCAATACTTCTATCAGAAATGAAAATGGTATGATGTCAATAGTCCATGTGGTTATAAGTCCTTAATCTCCATCATAATATTCATGACATTATTACCATTTTTATATATCAATTATACTTTTAAATGAAACCCTTTTGTATTGTTATAAAAAATAAACTACGTTATATTCCTGGTGGCGGTAATCCATATGTATGCATGAGTAACATTTTACAATTTTCATTGACTGATATGGAAATACGGTAATTAGTATTTTTTCATTATATAATGTTAATAAAATTATTATTATAATATTAATATTATATATTGATATAAACAATATAACATATAATTATATTTAGGATACTTGTAACATCTAGCCCCATATCATTGGACTGAGAGGGTGGAGGCCTTAAACGATGTTCCCAAGGAGCCGAATGCTTGCAATAAATGTCCAGGACATTAAAAATAAATTGGGGAAATATTTTCTCATGCGAAAATACCAACCAACTAAAAAACAAACTAAAAAAAATACTTGATGGATGTCAAAAAAACAACCAACTCATACATTACCAAAAAGTAACTACACTATTCCTCAATACAACCCAACAACCAATACAACCAAACACAATATCAGAGTATTATATGAAAGACAAAACAAGTGACATAGAATAAACCAAGACACCCTCCATAGCTCCACACCAAGATCCACGCTCCTTGAACCTCCATATCTCCCTAGCATTAGCACAAACCACTAGCAATGAGATGATTTACCTTTACCTGTGTCTCAAAATATGACATCTACAAATGCAACCATGTGCCAAAGAAGGGGGTGAGTACTGATACTTATTAGGTATTCCCCAAAGGACTTCCCTACGCACACCAATATGATAAAACTATTATAATATTTATATACATATTTTTATATTAAATAATCACAAGTGTAACCATTACCATATGGAAAACACACCCTTACCTAGGCTCCTCACCCAAACAATTAAACCCAAGAGAAATCCAAACAATCATGTCATAATCCATCTCACAAGTAAACATGAGTAAAAATATTTCCATTATGAAAAGTAATTCACAACAAAATAGGAAAAACAATAGAGCTTCCTTCTAACCCATTCTCCCATTCCTAATATTGTTACTCGTCACCCACTTATCCTTTGACAGTGACCCTTCCATCCACTATCCATCCTCTTATTATTTGGTTCTTCCCGCCCACTTCAACACAAAATTATTACCTTACATAACCATGAATATAACCCACCATTTATTGAAAAAATGCTAATAATAATTTCCATTACATGACAATTCACTTCAATAAATCACCCATTTATTGAAACCACTGTTTAATCATTTTCCATTCCAAAAAAATTCCAATAAAACAATATATTTTCTGAAAAACATTTTACATAAAAATTTTTTACAAATAAATCCTATAAACTCATTTTATAATTTATATTTTAAAGTCCACAACTAGAGTATTTGACCCCCATAAACCCCTTTTTCAAAGAATCCCCATGAACATAACCAAATAGATTTATAACCTATTTCACACATGCAAAGAAAAATTAATTACTAAAATACTGTAACACCCCGAGATTTTATGAAAAACATTCTTTTAATTTCATTAATGTCTTGTGTTGTATTCTACACTAAGATTACTTTGCGCTATACACAACACCGTATTAGCTTGCAGTATACACAACACTATTCTTGGATCGTGTAACACACAATTTTGATAATAGTTATTATACGCAACATTGAGTATATATATATAAATATATTCAATTTATAAATGAAATATGGTTGGATTCTATTATACGAAACAACTGTGGATTCTTTCACAACACGCAACCCGGACTTGGCTTGCATTACACGCAATCACGACCTTCCTCGATAGCGTGTGTTGTATGCAATACCGAGTTTTAATAAACAACGATATATTATTATAATATTATTATGAACTAGCCTTTATGAATAGTGTTAACTAAATTTTTAATTTTATAACATTATTATTCATCTTACACATTTTCTAGAACATGGTATATGAACAGAATAAATTTTTCATGTAAAAAAGTATTTTTCAAAAAATGCAGTTTTGCCACCTTTTGATGGCACACCCAATTTAAATCTAGTTTTTTACATGTTTATATGTTCAATTTGACAAAATAAAATTCTTATTTTGAATCAGGATATAAAATTTTGAATTAGATAATGTTTTGATATTTTTCCGATAACTTTCATATTTTAATGAATAGTAAAAACACGCTATATTTTTATTAAAAATAACTTTTTTCATCGTAATATCTTATGTGGTTAAATTATAATATTGAATGGGTTTCAAGTATAAATAGAATATATTTTTACCATTTAATATAATGTATGTCATTAGCATTGATTTTACCTTGAATTCATAGGTTAAAATTAATTCAATCTTTTGCAATGTTTTAAAGAAAAACCCGTTTTCTTTCGACAACAGGATTAATTTTAATTTAATTTCTACATCTTTTGTGTATTGAATTTTGAAAAATGGATTCCCTATTTGGAATCCGTGGGTCCAAATTATGTTAATAAGCTACTTTTTATTTTTGGGCATTGTGAATAGTAACTATGGTAAATTTTATTTACTATAGTTAAAGGTAAATCGGGTAATTAAGGGTAAATATAAGATTATAAAATTACCCTAACAATTGGAAAAATCCTATTGTATGGCTAAAAGTATACCCATATAACCTAAGGGTCGGATTAGATTCATTTTATGGACTATTTACCATGAAAATAATTTAATTATTATTAAAACCAAAGAATGTGACAACATGTCACTTTCTTAAATCTTATAAGTATAATAATTTTAATTTAGTGATAATCTTCATAAAACTTAAAAAATTAATAGTATCTAGAAATATAATACAATTATCTACATCATAAGAATTTATTTATAATTTTTAGGGATTAAATAATTATCATTTATTATGACACAAAGATGATGCAGTAATTGTCTTATTAATGAAATATTGACATAATTGATGTTATAAATGCCTAAATAAATGTAATTTGAGACTTTTTATGACTTAAATTAATTTTATAGGTTAATATGACATGTTATTTTTGATATAAGTAACTTGTTTCGGACTTATCATTCTGTTATTAATTTCATAAAAATCATGTACCAAATAGTGTCAAAATTGACATAAATAAGTTTTTAAAACAAATATTATATTATTAATTGTTATTTAATTCCTACTAATCTATTCTTCGGCCAAATGACTTAGATAAGGATATATATATTAATAATAAACAACTTGGGGTTCTTTTGTCTTGTTATGGTAAGTTTATTAACCATATAGTGTAAGAAAACAAAAAGACACGGTAAAAGTTAAATTATTTAACTTAGAGTTAAATCTAATTGATAAGGTTAAAATAATAACCTAAACTTGTCTGAATCCTATTGGATGAGAGGATTTAGACCCATACCCACTTTATTTTCGAAATACGACCCTTTGGGACCATTATAAACCGAATTTGACCTTAATATAAAATAATATTTTGATATTTTCCTAAGGTGCCCCTCTCCTCCCTTACAAAAGGGCACCTCCTCCCCCTCTTCGTCACACCTCTTTGAGCCTTCATGCTCGGAAAACCCCTGCCAAAATCTCTTCTAAAGTTCCCTAGTATCATCCTAGAGGTCATGGTCTTCTTCAAATACCATCCTTAGTTCTTTAAGTGGAGGTTAAGAAAAGGCGCGTCAAAAAGAGGTAATATCCTTTACCGATCTTTTTCAATTTATTTCTTCTTCCACTTCTTCTTATTTAGTTGTTTCATGATAAAGTAATAACATAAGTATTTCTTATATACTTATATGTTATTATAAATATGAAAAAACTCTAATTAACCTTCTATCCATCCTACGGAAAAAGGAAATCACCGCGCGTGCGTACGTACGGAATACCGTCTCCACGCCGTGGTGTAATCTATTTTCCGCCACCACCTTAATTGGATGGGTATATTGGTGTAATTAGTAACTATATTTGATTATTATAAAGTGATATTGATACTGAAATAGTATACATACACTTAAACCCAATTTCACGATCATGAGAACGATATCATCATTCGTGCGTACGTACGGACTACCGTCTCCACGACGCGATGAGATTCATTCTCCACATTAACCATTCATTAATGATTATAAAGTATATATAATGAATAATAATGAAATATATGACATGTTAAATCTACTGGATTTATGTATATATATATGTATGTCATCTACTTACTTCCATTCAAGACAATAAGGAAAGGAAAACAGCGTTCATGCGTACGTACGGACTACCGTCTCCATGAACGGTGTGTTTCATTTAATTTATCTATCTATTATATATATATATATACTGAATATATATGATATATAAATCATGTTTTATATTCTGGAAGTAAATAAATAATGATATAAGTAATAATAATGTCAAGAACAACAAGTCCAAACACCTACGATACATGAAACGATTTTACCCAAAACGCTTCTTTAACATGGAATTTACAAAAGAACGGGTAATATAAAGTCATAAGTGAACCATATATGATATCATAACAATGAATATGATTCTGTAATAAGTTAATGACATTATTTAAATCATTATACAGGAGGTTCAGAGACTTACGAAGAAAATCAGACTTAAGGTAAGGGAAAATATCACAATCTCATTTTTATCTGAGATTGTTTATACTTTGAAAGTTAATGGGGTGTGTTTTATCATCCAAATCCATGTTTCCTCAATATGTAATATTATTTCCATCCACCGAAAATTTTTTAAAACCTATTTTACCCTTTGGTATGTTTTTAGTAAAAGATATCAAAGGAATCTTTTGTCATTTTTCGTATGAGTTACTTTTTGAATTTTCCGACAAAAGTACGAGAAGAATGTTTTTTTAACTTATACGGCATGAATGGATTTTTAAAACATTATTTCCAAGAAGCTTCCTTTACACGTTTTCAAGTTTATTTTTAATCAAATTCTTTTAAAATTGTATGACATGTTAAGAAAAGAAAATGTTTTTGAAGTAGAAAGGATATTTTCCTCAAGAATGGAGTTCAAGTGTTTTATAAAAATTATTTTCCATCAAAGATAATATAGGGTTATGTTTATATCCCTATTATTACATTGATATGATTATTTTGTGATGGATATATTTTTATGAATTTCGTTATCTTATATGAATTGTTTTATGATGTCATGGTGTTTAAGATTCCCATTTTTATACAAGAGTTATGTAATGATGTATGGTTTTTGATTTTGTGGCACACATAAAAATGTTATCATTATGATATGGGTGGGATCTATATCTCCCTCCAATTCATTGGGTAAAGATTTTATATCTCATGAGATAGACATGGCTGGAATGGTAGGTTATACCGGTTCAGTGAAATAGGACTGAAACGAGGGTGACTCGGTTCAGAAATGGACTTTGTCATCTAAGGTAGTCTTGGAAATGAGTCTTGATTAAAAATATGTTTCTCTATGATTATGTGTGTATGACACTAAGTTTCATGTTTTATGTTATGATTATTGTGATTTCATTTCACTACTATGATTTTTCCCATGTTATGAAATTATGCTCTCTTTTCCAGGTTAAGATTTCCAAAATGTGATGTTATTATGAACATGATGTGATTGATATTTATTTTGTTTACCCTTACTGAGCATTTGAGCTCACCCTTTTATGTCTTCTTTTCCCCAGGATATAAAGAAAGGTTTTAGGTAAAAAAAGTAAGATCTTTATGGGAGATGTTGAAGATCTTTCACCATGATTAGAAGATTATATTCCAATTTTCCAAAGACACTAAACTATTACGGTCCTTGTGTGTGTGTTTTTGTTATGTACAAAGTATTCCACAAAAGTAATGTAATGTCCATGTACGTCAGGCTTCGGGTCTCTACAGTTGGTATCAGAGGAAAGGTTTAGTCAACCTTTGGAAACTAGGATGCGAAAACGTTAGTGAGATCCCTAGAGATATTTCTAAGGTATGTCTAGGGATGCCCCTAAGGATAAGAATAAGTATAGGATATAGTCCTAGAACTACGGTAATGATCTTAGAATTTAACCTATGATGTTAGATATTGAGGGTGCTCCCCCTTTACTATGTTTTTTCCCTAGCATGATTTTTCCCTCTCACACTATTCTTTTTGGGTTTTAGAAAATGGGTGGAAACAGGAAGAATCATGATAATGGAGGATATGACGGACAATGGAATGATTTTCTTCATGAGAAACCAAATGAAACAGGATATGGAAGTCCAAACATCGTTATTATGCTTAATCATCAATCTCATAATATGATCAATAATCTTAACTTTGGTAAGTTTCCCGACTCAGATAATAAGAGAAAGATAGAGTTTCCTGATGATCATAGAGGAAAGAAAGTTCAATTTCTCTCATGTAAATCATGTGGGAATAAGCATTATGGAGATTGTTTCAATGGAACTGGAAGATGCTTTGGGTGTGGAAAAGAAGGACACAAAGCCAGTAAGTGCAAAGGAAAAGGTTCAGTTAACACCATGGACAAGGATAATGGTATTGCTACGAAATCAACAATGATTAGATGTTTTAAATGTGGAATGTACGGGAATTATGCAAACCAATGCCCTAATGGAAAATATCATGAAGAGAATTAGCATGGCCATATGGGTAGTATTTATGTGGATGATGATGAGGAGACTACAAATGATATATGAGCTGAAAGAAGTGTTGAAGCTTAGTCGGTTGTTTTAGAAGGTATTGGAATGATTGTATGTTTATCAAGAGTTATGTTTTATAGTTAATGGTACTATGGAATAAAGAATAATCTAAGGATTGTTACAGTATTGTTTTTCCTAAAAGTATTTGAAAGTATATGTTGAATGGTACCAGTAACCATGGAATGTTATTCAGATATTTTTGTAAAGTAGATGATATGCGCATAATGAAGGAATAAGAAGATAATGAGATGTTTGATTGTATTCATGAGCTCATGACTGATATAAGAACTAAGTGATATAATGGTTTGAGTATATAGAATTTTTGGGATTTTGGTATATGGAATGTGTTAAAATTTAACAACATTCATGTTTTCACTAAGGTTTAATGGGTATTCATTTTTCAAGAGAATACATTATTGGAATGTGACCAACAAGATATATGGGGGATAAATGATGGTATTCACATGCTTCGTTGATGGCAATTAAAGTAATTGTTTTCTTTATACTATGATCTTGGACTGAAGTATTTTAGATAAGCCTAAAGATTGGAATGGATTATGTTGGACATAAGTTAGTATTGTTTAAGGATAGAACCTTTTTTCGATATTATTGATGGGATGAAATAGTAATAGTAATGTAGTTTTAGAAAAAGGACAACCTGCAGGATGGGCGACAGCCCATCGCATCGGACAATGCTGTGGGAATCGAACCAACAACCGAAGTGCGATTGGCCTTTATCGCCTACCACTGGCCTACAGTAAGTCCCTGGTTAGTAGAAACTAGTTTTATTTTATTAAGCGGTATGATATATGAATTATAAGTTCATTTTTGGAACCATATACGATTAATCTAACCATAAGATGGACTTATAACTTTTTTTAACCTTTTGATTGAAAGAGATGGAATGACCCATCATTCTATCACGTGATCTGCTAACAGATCACGAATAACAAATTCAACTTCATTTCTTTAAGTGATGAAGTGGAAATTGTTCAATTCACGAACAACAGTAAGATTATACCAAAATCATGCAAGTGTTTATTTTAATTAATCAACTTTAGGGAAATAATCTTGAAAACCAAAAATGTTGTCCTAGTTCCCTTATATCTAATGAATCATATGGTACCTTAGATCATCACAAATCAATAGCATTGTGATTGTTGGCTTTTTCATAGCCATGTTCTCTACAACTCTCCATCAGAACTTGATGGTTATATTTTTCTTCCATATCCATATTTTCACCTATGTTATCATACGTGGAAACCCAGTGATGAGTTAATTTGGGTAACCATTACATTTCATACTATAGTTTTTAAAGCCATGTTTTGGTATTCCTTTTTACGATGTGGGTTTCTATTAAACAATCTTTCGAATAGTAAACCATTTATAAACCCGATAAATTTTGAGGGTGAAATTCATTTTAAGGGGGGTAGAATGTAACACCCCGAGATTTTATGAAAAAATTTCTTTTAATTTCATTAATGTCTTGTGTTGTATTCTACACGAAGATTACCTTGCGCTATATGCAACACCGTATTAGCTTGCAGTATACGTAACACTATTCTTGGATCGTGTTACACAAAATTTTGATAATAGTTATTCTATGCAACATTGAGTATATATATATATATATTCAATGTATAAATGAAATATGGTTGGATTCTGTTATACAAAACAACGAAGGATTCTTTCACAACACGCAGCCCTGACTTGGAATGAATTACACACAATCGTGACCCTCCTCGATAGCGTGTGTTGTACGCAATACCGGGTTTTAATAAACAACGATATATTATTATAATATTGTTATGAACTAGCCATCATGAATAGTGTTAACTAAATTTTGAATTTTATAACATTATTATTCATCTTACACATTTTCTAGAACATGGTATAAGAACAAAATAAATTTTTCGGGTAAAATAAGTATTTTTAAAAAAATGCAGTTTTTCGCCTTTTAATGGCGCACCCACATTAAATCTAGTTTTTGACAAGTTTATATGTTCAATTTTACAAAATAAAATTCTTCTTTTGAATCAGGATATAAAAATTTACATTAGATAAAGTTTTGATATTTTTCCGATAACTTTCATATTTTAATGAATAGTAAAAACACGCTATATTTTAACTAAAAAAAACTTTTTTCATCGTAATATCTTATGTCGTTAAATTATAATATTTAATGGTTTTAAAGTATAAATATAATATATATTTTTACCATTTAATATAATGTATGTCATTAGCATTGATTTTACCTTGAATTCATATGTTAAAATCAATTCAATCTTTTGCAATGTTTTAAAGAAAAACCCGTATTCTTTCGACAACAAGATTAATTTTAATTTAATTTCTGCATATTTTGTGTATTGAATTTGGAAAACTGGATTCCATATTTGGAATTAGTGGGTCCAAATTATGTTAATAAGCTACTTTTTATTTTTGGGCATTGTGAATAGTAACTTCGGTAAATTTTATTTACTATAATTAAAGAGAAATCAGGTAATTAAGGGTAATTATACAATTATAAAATTACCCTAACACATGGAAAAATCATATTTTATGGCTAAAAGTATACTCATATAACCTATGGGTCATACTAGATTCATTTTATGGACTATTTTCCATGAAAATAATTGAATTCTTATTAAAACAAAAGAATGTGACAACATGTCACTTTCTTTAATCTTATAAGTATAATAATTTTAATTTAGTGATAAAATTCATGAAACTTCGAACATGAATAGTATCCAGAAATCTAATACAATTATCTACATCATAGGAATTTATTTATAATTTTTAGGGATTAAATAGTTATCATTTATTATGACACAATGATGATGCAGTAATTGTCTTATTAATGAAATATTGACATAATTGAGGTTATAAATGCCAAAATAAATGTAATTTGAGACTTTTTATGACTTAATTTAATTTTACAGGTTAATATGACATGTTATTGTTTATATAAGGAACTTTTGTAGAACTTATCATTCTGTTATGAGTTTCATAAAAATCATGTACCAAATAGTGTCAAAATTGACTTAAATTAGTTTTTAAAACAAATATTATATTATTAATTGTTATTTAATTCCTAAAAATCTAAGGTTCGGCCAAATGACTTATATAAGGATAGATATATTAATAATAAACAACTTGGGGTTCTTTTGTCTTGTTATGGTAAGTTGATTAACCATATAGTGTCAGAAAACAAAAAGACACGGTAAAAGTTAAATTATTTAACTTAGAGTTAAATCTAATTGATAAGGTTAAAATAATAACCTAAACTTGTCTAAATACTATTAGATGAGAGGATTTCGACCCATCCCCACTTTATCTTCAAAATAAGACCCTTTTGAACCATTATAAACCGAATTTGACCTTAATATAAAATAATATTTTGAGATTTTCCAAAGGAGCCCCTCTCCTCCCTTATAAAAGGGAACCTCCTCTCCCTCTTCCTCACACCACTTTGAGCCTTCAAGCTCGGACAAACCCTGCCAAAATCTCTTCTACACTTCCCTATTATCATCCTAGAGGTCCTTGTCTTCTTCAAAGACCATCCTTAGTTCTTTATGTGGAGGTTAAGAAAAGGCGCGTCAAAAAGAGGTAATATCCTTTACCTAACTTTTTCAATTTATTTCTTCTTCAAATTCTTCTTCTTTAGTTGTTTCATGATAAAGTAATAACATCAGTATTTTTTATATACTGATATGTTATTATAAATATGAAACAACTCTAATTAAACTTCTATCCATCCTACAAAAAAAGGAAATCACCGCGCGTGCGAACGTACGGAATACCGTCTCCACGCTGTGGTGTAATCTATTTTCCGCCACAACCTTAATTGGATTGGTATAATGGTGTAATGAGTAACTATATATTATTATTATAAAGTGATATTGATGCTGAAATAGTATACATACACTTAAACACAAGTTCACTATCATGAGAACGATATCATCGCTCGTGCGTACGTACGGACTACCGTCTCCACGACGCGATGAGATTCATTCTCCACATTAACCATTCATGAATGATTATAAAGTATATATAATGAATAATAATGAAATATATTACATGTTAAATCTACTGGATTTATGTATATATATATATGTATGTCATCTACTTACTTCAATTCAAGACAATAAGGAAAGGAAAACATCGTTCATGCGTACGTACGGACTACCGTCTCCATGAACGGTGTGTTTCATTTCATTTATCTATCTATTATATATATATACTGAATATATATGATATATAAATCATTTTTTATATTCTAAAATTAAGTAAATCATGATATAAGTAATAATAATTTCAAGAACAATAAGTCCAAACACCTACGATAAATGAAACGATTTTACCCAAAACGCTTCTTTAACATGGAATTTACAAAAGAACGGGTAATATAAAGTCATAAGTGAACCATATATGATATCATAACAATGAATATGATTCTTTAATAAGTTAATGACATTATTTAAATCATTATACAGGAGGTTCGGACACTTACGAAGCAAATCAGACTTAAAGTAAGGGAAACTATCACAATCTCATTTTTATCTGAGATTGTTTATACTTTGAAAGTTACTGGGGTGTATTTTATCATCCACATCCATGTTTCCTCAATATGTAATATTATTTCCATCCACCTACAATTGTTTAAAACCTATTTTACACTTTGGTATGTTTTTAGTAAAATATATCAAAGGAATCTTTTGTCATTTTTTGTACGAGGTACTTTTTGACTTTTCTGACAAAAGTACGAGAAGAATGTTTTTTTAACTTATACTGCATGAATGGATTATTAAAACATTATTTCCAAGAAGATTCCTTTACAAGTTTTCAAGTTTATTTTTAATCAACTTCTTTTAAAATTTTATTACATGTTAAGAAAGGAAAATGTTTTTGAATTAGAAAGGATATTTTCCTCAAGAATGGAGTTCAAGTGTTTTATCAAAATTATTTTCCATCTAAGTTAATATAGGGTTCTGTTTATACCCCTATTTTTACATTGATATGATTATGTTGTGATGGATATATTTTTATGAATTCCTTTATCTTATATGAATTGTTTTATGATGTCATGATGTTTAAGATTCCCATTTTTATTACAAAAGTTATGCAATGATTTATGATTTTTGATTTTGGGGAACACATAAGAATGGTATCATTATGAGATGGGTGGGACCTATATCTCCATCAAATGCATTGGGTAAAGATTTTATATCTCATGAGATAGACATGGCTGGAACGGTAGGTTATACCAGTTCAGTGAAACATGACTGAAACGAGGGTGACTCAGTTCAGAAATGGACTTTGTCCACTAAGATAGTCTTGGCAATGAGTCTTGAATAATAAGATATGATTCTCTATGATTATGTGTGTATGACACTAAGTTTCATGTTTTATGTTATGATTATTGGGATTTCATTTCACTACTATGATTTATCCCATGTTATGAAACTATGCTCTCTTTTGCCGGTTATGATTTCCAAAATGTTATGTTCTTATGAACATGATGTGATTGATATTTATTTTGTTTACCCTTACTGAGCATTTGAGCTCACCCTTTTATGTTTTCTTTTCCCCAGGATATAAAGAAAGGTTTTAGGTAAAAAAAGTAAGATCTTTATGGGAGATTTTGAAGATCTTTCACCATGATTAGAAGATTATATTCCGAGTTTCCAAAGACACTAAACTATTACGGTCCTTGTGTGTGTGTTTTTGTTATGTACTAAGTATTCCGAAAAAGTAATGTAATGTCCATGTCCGTCAGGCATCGGGTCTCTACAAAAAAAAATTAATTTTAACAATGCATCATATTCTACAAAAGTGGATTCGAGAGGGAAGCCACATACCTTTAGGGTTCGAGCAAATTCGACCCATAAGCAACCACACCCAAAATCTAGGAAATGCTCTACTACGACCGCTCGAGATCCCCTTACAAATCATCCACCTTCCTTAAAATCAACACCCAAGGCAACAAAACCCCTAGATCTACATGAAACATATGTAGATCTTGAAAACAATGAAAGGGTGAATAATATATCCAGAAGAAATTATAGAGAAAAATGTATAAGATAATTACCTGAGAGAAAACACCTTCAAACTACGACTAACCCCCATAGTTTTTCTTCCAAAATGTTTTGGAGAACCACTCCATCCCTTGAGAACCAAAAATCTTGAGTGATTATCAAGAGGGAGAAGAATCAGAGAGATATAGGTCAATCCTAAGGGAGCTCAGATTTAAAAACCTTAAATTTACGTGGAAGCATGGTCAGTTTTCATGGTTTAGAAAACCGTATTCTAACCATGTGCACGTCACTATCATGAGATGATGGGTCTGCACGGTTTCCTCACATGGTTTGGAAAAAACATGCATAGGTGATGTGAATCCTACTGTCTCCCCATGAATGGTATCCTAGAGAACCTACATGGGTTCCCCTAACTGTGCTCAAATCATGTTCCCTTATAAAATCCTATAATCTTATTCAAAACCATTCCAAACTCTCCCATACATTTCCCGACTCATCCCAAGCTCTTTAAACACATAAAAAGGCATAAAATGAAACCTACCTCAAATCAGGGGTGCTACATTCTCACCAACATTTTACATTCCATCCTCGGAAAATAGAAAATTTTCTTGCTGTTATAAGAGCTTTGGCCATTTCTCGGCCTTCTCTTTCTCTGGTTTCCAAGCCTCCTCTTGAATCTGACCACACTGCCACAAAACAAGAACTTAACTGATTATTTTACCATGAAAGACATTATTTTTACTAATCCCAATCCTCACTATAACATGCACCAAAGAAGGATCTAGTTCTATCTCAACATGATTACAACGAATCACATATTCATGATCTGGAAGATACATTTTAAACTACGACACATAAAAAGCATTGTGCACCAACCTAAATTATGGTTGAAAAGCAAAATGGTAAGACACATGTCCAATCCACTCATATATCTAAAAATGCCCAACATAACTTGTATATTAGTTACCCTCCTCAAAACGACGATATCCCATCCTATGATATATACTCAAAAACCCATGGCCAACCACCTCGAACGACAATAGTCATCGACGATCTTTTGTATATGATCTCTGATGAAATTGAGTTATCTCTATCCTCTACCTTTTCAAAATGACTTTCTCCATAGTCTCTTAAACAATTCTCAGTACGATCATCAATGTCACACCGATTTCTACCATACATAATAGTGAATGACACAGATGCCTAGAAAAAGCCTCAAATGAATCAATATGTATTGAAGAATGATAATTTTTATTATAGAATAACTCCACCAATGGTAAGTACTTCTCCCATGAACTAGAAACATCCATTATACTATCCCATAACATATTCTCCAAGGATTGTATCATCCTCTCAAATTGGCCATCAATCTATGGATGATACATCGTGCTCATAGTCAATTGTGTTCCAAGGTCTTGCTTTAAGCATTTATAGAAATGAGATATGAAACTCAGATATCTATATAATATAATGGAATCTATAACACCACGAATCTTTACCACTGCTTAGATATAGATTTTGGGAAGATCCTTTACCATATGAGATTAATGAATTGGGTTAAAATGGGCCGACTTTGTGATCTGATCCACAATTACCCATATTCCATTGTGCTTCTGGACCTTTCTTGGGAGACCCATCACAAAATCCATTTCTATTTGCTACCATTTCCATAATGTGATAGGTAATGACTACAACATTTCTTCTAGCCACTGATTCTCTTCCTTTACTTGCTAACATGTCAAGCATCTCATGAAAAATCTGGACACATCCCTTTTCATTCCATCCCAGCAAATCTACACTTCCATCGCCTTATAAATTTTCTAAATTCTAGGATGGAAAACCCACCAGGAATGATGATAGTCCCTATGAATTTCCTCTCATAAATCCACTGGTACAACAATTTGATTTCAAAAACACAAGACTACATTCCCATTCAGTTCCCTGTTCTAAATGATCTCCACATCATTAAGTTTTGACCCCATTTCAAAACATTCAAAATATATTTCCTCTGGCTTTTTAGCCGAAGCATCCAAGTTAAGAACCAACGAAACCAGAAAGAAGACATATTTTCCACCCTAGTCCTCACATTCCAACAACATGTCGGCTATGACTGACATCAACTCCCACCAATATGATTCTTTTTCCCCACATGATCATATAATTTCTTACTTAATGCATCCGCCACTAAGTTTACCTTACCCAATGTGTAAATTAAGTAAAAATAAATCATATTGAGATATTCACTCCATCTCATTTGCCTCAGGTTCAATTCTATCTGAGAGAAAATATGATTTAATATATTATGGTAGGTAAACACTGTAAATTTCTCACCAAAGAGATAATGAAACCACGTTTCTAAAGCTGGAGCCCCTCCTACCAACTCCAAATCATTTGTTGGGGAGCTCTTCTAAAAAAACCTCAACTGTATTGATCCATATCTAACCACATGACCCCCTTGCATTATAACACAACACAACCCTTATCCCAATGTGTCACAGTACACCACGTACCCTTTCACTAGTTCTAGAAAAACCATGATTGAAGTAGATGTAAGGTGACCCTTCAACTCTTCAAAACATTTCAGACACTACTCGTCCAATTTAAATAGATCATTATTCCTTATAAAATATATCATAAGTCAATAGAATCATGAAAAATAACTAATAAATGTCAATAATACCTAGAAAGGCAGAGGAATCTTTGTATCTCGAAAACATTCTTTGGCGGTGTCCATTAGATAACAGCCTCTTTATTTTCAATATCAATTTAAGAACCCCTCTAATGAAAAACATGGCCATGTAAAGGAACCTCCGAAATCCAAACATCACACATTAACAATTTGGCTTACAACCGATGATCCCTCAAAATACCCAACACGATCACCAAGTTCTGATCATCCTCTAACCTTTTCCTTGAATACAAAAATATATCATCAACAAATACAACCAAAAAAGAATCTAGATATCTCTAAAATATCTAATTCATAAATACCATGAACACCACAGGTGCATTCGTTAGACCAAAGGGAATAACCGCATACTCATAATGGATATATCTACAAATGAAAGATTTTTTTGGAATATCTACCTTCCTCACCCACAATTGGTTATACCATGACCTCAAGTTAATCTTGGTGAAACACTATTCTCCCCTTAAATGGTCAAAAAATAATAATTATGTGGAAGTGGATATTGGTTCATTATCGTACCCTAATTAAGTATACAACATTCATCACAGAGCTTCAAGGTTTCATTTCCCTTTTTAACAAAAAGAACTGATGTTTCCCATAGAGATGTGCTAGGGTGGATGAACCCTTTATTTTATAACTCTTCCAATATATCCTTTAATTCCCACAATTTTGCGGGTACCATTTGGTAAGATGGAAGTGAGATAGGACTGGTCCCTGGAAAGAGATAAATCATAAACTCATCTTCCCTCATGGGTGGATACCTTGGGAATTGTTCAGGACAGACATCCATAAACTGATACACAACAGCTAGGAGAACATTATGCTCAACACCTTCCACCGATGACATCAACAAGGCCAATAACTAATAGGTGTTTGTGCCAACAGTTGGTTCCAAAAGATCTGTTTCACCTATATTTTCACTCATCTCCCCTCTAAAGATATGTCTAACGCCATCCTCCATCGCCAAAACTAATTGTTCATTCATATCAATCGATTTGGGCCCTAAATAGTTACAACTAATACATTCATAGGATTATATCATAAAAAACCATTTCCAGAAATAAGAAATCCCACATCAATTTGATATCATATACAACTTTGAAACATGCTCTAAAGAAGAAATCTTGACACTCTCTTTGACCTAGATGAGTTTGAATTTTCATATCAAAATGCGTAATTTCCACTGTAATGCTCTACAAATCAACAATACGAGAAGCAAGAAAACAATGTGAAGCACCCATATCAAACAAAGCATGCATCCACGTGGAATTTTAAATATCCATAACTTGCACTGTGGATGGTCCTGACTGATCATCCACCAAAACATCCTCAGATCCAAACAACTAATTTCTTACCAAGCTCTACTCTTTATTACCCAGTTGAGGCATTGTGGTATTCCGAGAATCATTGTAAGTCACTATACTCATTTTTTGGGGTATGATGTTACCCCCATCTCATCAAGGCATAAGAACCCTGAGACACGGAAAGAGTGTCACAAACACCCGACCTTATAGCATTCTAACAATAAAGCTGACGATTCCCCATCGGCTTACAATTATGACATGCTCAAGGATGTGTCGTACAATCCTGCTTTTAGTTGCTAGTAGAACCACATTGAAAACATCCAGACTTACTCTGAGGATTCTAAGGAAGATGAACCAATCCTGCCATTGGATTCTGAAATGTATTCCCACCTTATAAATAATAGTACTTCTTCCCCTTGAACCCAACTTTTGTGTCCCTAATAATCCCTGTGGGTGCCAACATTCCTCCTCCTCCTATATCTCCCAAAATATCCAACTCGTCCATATTATCGCGATTCACCATTTATTTGTAATCATTTAAACACTACACCGCTATATTGGAACAAATTTCATTGTCCAACCCAACTTAAAAAATTTGGGCCTTCAATGATGCAATACCTGCTACTTTTGGTGGAAACTGCACTAAGTTCATAAACATAGCCACATATTCCATAAATGACATGTTTTCATTCTTCAAAATGAAGAAATTCATTTTATTCTAGATTCTAAACATATTAGGGTAGAATTTTTTGCTAAACAGTTCCTCAAACCCCTCCTAGGTCACACTTTCATCCTTCCCAGCTTGGACTACTAGCTCCCACCCCTGAAGGGCAAGATATTCCAACATATAAGTTGCTACTTTCTATTTTAGCTCTATCATTATTACCATGAAGTAAAATATCCTATTCATTCTGTTCAACCACATTTCATCCCTCTCTGGCTCTGAATCACCCCTAAGGATGGGATGTTTCTGCCATTAAAACTGAACTTCATGATCCACATGCCTTGGTTCATCCTCTTTATGAACACTTCCCACTTCCTGGAAAGCTGTCACTATACTCTACATTAGATGATGGTTCAATTGTGCCTCATGTGTAGCCACATTTTCAGCAACTTCCTCAGGTTGGTCACTATGACACCTACTCGGTTCCATTTATATCAAGACAAAAACAACCATAAATCTCACTCCCTTAACAAAAAAGGGTATACAATTATCCAATTAAATTAAATAATAACTATCCAAATCATGCTTTCCATAGTTTATATTTCCCATTTGAACTATTTTGAAAAATCTACCATGTTTTTTAAATTAACCCATTTCAAAATACCACAAGTTTTCCTGTTTCAATCGAGCCTGTTTTGAAACCACATTCCTATTTCCAAATTCAACACAATCATAACACACCATATATTGTTATACCAAATGAACTATGAATCCTAGTTGGAAGTCATTTTTATCATGCATGTCATGATCATATCATTGGTTATACCCATGACAATGATATTTCCAATGCCTATAAGATTCTCTAAAACACTTATGTTCCAAACTCCATGGTGACTTGAAGTTCCGCATAAAAGAGATAGCTACATCCTTTTATGATCTTCATTCCATGTTCAGAACATCCTACGCCTGGATACCATCCTGACTCAAGGCATAGTCCATGGAAGAGTTCCAACACCAAGACAAATGAACAACACCAAGGATCGAACAACTGCTATATCTTGAAATCCAAGGATCGAACAAACTGTTACCACTTGTAACATCACACCCGATCTCATTGGCATGACAGGGAAGAGGAATGATACTTGGCCTTAAGAGACTTTCCCAAGGCATCAAAGGATGGAAATAAATGCTAAGGGCTTTGAGAATAAATTGGTGAATGATTTTCCATTGATTCAAAACCCGCCAACTAAACTATACACTATCAATTGAATACATGATACATGTCAACAAAACAACCTACTCATACATTTTGAAAATGGAACCACATTATTCCACAATACAACCCAACAACCAATAAAACCAAACCCAATAACATAGAACTTTGAGGAAGACTAAACAAGAGACCCAAAAATACTAAGACACCCTCCATAACTCCACACCAAGCTCTATGCTCCAAGCACAACCATATTTACCACACAGCGCCTCAAACCACTAGCGATGAGATGCTTTACCTTAACATATGTCCTAGAATATGACGTCTGCAAAAGAACCCAAGTTCCTAAGGAGTGGGTGATTACTAATACTCAGTATGTTTTCCCCAAATGACTTCCCTACACACACGACTAGGATAAACACTTTAGAAAATTTCTATAAAGTAGTTTATATAAAATAGTCACAAGTGAAACCATTACGACAAATAAAACTTACACTTAGAAATACACCTCAACCAAATCAAGAAATCCAAGGGAAAGACAAATAATAATGCCATAATCCATCTCACCATTTAACATTAGCACAAAAATTTCCATCTTTGAAATCAATGCACAACAAAACAACCAAATCGAGGGAACATTAGTCCAACCAATTCACCCATTCCTGCATGTGACACTCCCAATCCAGATATCCGTTGATGGTGTCCCTTCCCTACACTATAAATCCCCTTATTATAGTGGTTATTCTTTCCCATTTCCACACAACATTCAAACGGGCCATAACCAAGCATATAACCCACCACAGACACACAACATGCAAATTATCATTTCCATCACATGATAACGCACTTCAATAAATAACCCTTCTATTAAAACCACCTTTTAATCATTTTAGTTTCCAAACAACATTTCAATAAAACAAAATCATTATTGAAAACCATTTTCTATAAACCATTTTCACAAATCAATCCCAGAAACACATTTTAAAATATCTTATTTTAAAATCCACAGTTATAGCATTTCCCCCCCATAACCCCAATTTTCCAAAAAACCCAAAAAACATCACTAAAGGGATTTCCAACGAATTTCACACATCAAAGACACAATAAATTTTGACCAAAAAATATCTGTTGTTACCATGATTCATTTTCTACAATAGTGGATTTGAGAGCGAATCCACCCACCTTTAGGGTTCTGGTGAATTTGACCAACAAGCAACCACACCATGAATCTGAGAAAATGCCCCACTACTACCGCTCTAGAGCCCCTTACCTATCATCAAAAATCCATAAAATCAACAAACAAAGAAACAAAAACCCTATTTTTACATAAAATAGATGTAGATTTGGAAAACCCATAAACAGAGAAGAGTAGATCAAGAGTAAATCAAATTGATACAAAGAAAAGAGACTTACCCGAGAGAAAACACATTCAAACCACCTTGAAACCCCTTTTATTTTCTTAGAAAACATGTCGGAGAGCCCTAAATCCAATGAGAACCAAAAATCCCATGTGAGGCTCATGTACGAGAAGATTTAGAGTGAAATAGGACAAGCGTGAGGGATCCCGGATTTAAAAAACCCATATTTAAGTGGTTGTATGGTTAGTATGCATAGTTTGAAAAAACGTGCACTAACCATGTGCATGACACTATATAGAGAGGAGGGGTCCACATGGTTTCCTCACATAGTTTAGAAAACCATGCATAGGATGTGTGAAGCGTACTGTCTCCCCTAAATGATTTCATAGAGAACATTCATGGTTTACCGTAACCGTGCTCTAACATTACTCCCTTAGAAAAGCCTCCAAAAATATTCAAAACCATTTCAAACTCTCCCAACCTCTTCAAAACAAATCCCAAAAACATTAAACACATAAAAAGTCATTAAAAAGGCTATATACCTAAAACTGTTGGTGCTACAATATTACAGTTATTATTTCATCAGTTAAGAATATGGTTTTAAGGATGTTTTATAAGAAATAAAATTTAAATTCTTAAATAAAAACATTATCTTTCCTTCATATGATCACCTTTTTAACACATTAACACCTATAAGGATTTTTTTCTTCCTATGAAAGGCTTCAAGAATGTGAGGAGGGATTATTGGATTATTTTTTTTGTAGATATTGGCCCAACCAAAATGTTTTGGAAGTGTTTGTAATATAGAGGAATGAGTGACTTTTATAGGATAGGGAAGGGGCACCCTTGGAATTATGAAAAGAAATAAATTAATATAAATTCAATTTAAAATAAATATGCTCCAAAACTGATTTCTTTCGATGATTTGTAATTTTTGTGTTGAATCTTAATCAAACAATTAAAATGAGACATGTTTTGACTAATTTATCAATCATTATCTTTTTGTTTTATCCTTTTTAACCCGTACCATTTTATCAAGTAATTTAGAATATGAGAGTTAAAATAATTTCCAAATTATGAAAAAAACTAATGAATGATTCATAATTATTTTTTTTGGATTATCCCAACTTTTTGGTAGAATTTTGGTAGAATATTGGATTCCTAAAAAAATTACACTACTCATTACCTGACATATTAAAAAAACATAATGACTTGATTCCATTGATGAAACTACGTTAGCTCAATAATAACATGTCATTATCTTCCAAAAAATTCTTGGATGAAATAATATATATATAATTTTATTTATTTTAATATTATTAATATCATTTAATTGAGATATTCTTTAATAAATCTATTATTGTATCATCAATATGGAACAATTAAATGTAATTATTTAATTCTTAAAAATTATAAATAAATTTCCATGATGTAGGTAAAAATATTGGATTTAAAAATATTGTTTATAGATAAAGGTATCCTCTGTGTAACGCCTTATTAAAATACTTTTCATTTTTCTAAAAAAGCACAACAAAAAAAACTCTTTGTTGAATATATTATTATAAATGTATTAAATACATCCATGTGGCTCCATGTGGTCCTAAAATTGACACAAGGATGTTCATGGTCAGAATAAACTCATTCAATTAATTTGAGACATGTTTTTGAGAATTTTTAAATTAATATAATATTATTTTTTAACATTAATTACCTGATATACCTTTAACTGTTTTAATAAAAATAATTACTCAAGATACTATTCGTAATGTCCAAAATATAAAAGTTTACTTTTTAAATAATACAGAACTTGTTATTCCAAATATGGAATCAATTTTTCCCAAATTAAAAACACAGAATTCTAAAAAATTAATTACAAATTAATTCCGTTGACTAAATGAGAAAACATGTTTTTAGGGAAAAAAGTTCAAAAGTCAACATAGTTTTTCCTTTTAATTTTAATTTAAAAAAGAATAAAATGTACTATGCTGGATTAAATGATAAAAATATCCTCTAATGATCCCTCATAACCATGTAATGGGATAAAATATCACAATAAATAAATTAGATGAAAATGCAGTTTTAATAAAAAATGATATTTTTTTCAATATTCACTAAAATATGAATTTAATAATAAAAATACCAAAAACAGTACCAAATTTTTTTAATTCCCCTATTTCAAATAATAATATTATTTTGTCAAAAAGAACATAAGAAAGTGAGGAAAATAATATTTTAATAAGGTTTGACCTCAAAAGGTGTTAAAACTGTATTTTTTTTAAATCATCTTTTATCAGAAAAAATAATTTTTTTCTCATTTCATGTCTAGGAAAAATATAATGTCAATTTTAAAAGTTAAATTGGATATATTACATTTATGTTTCATTATTAAAATCCATTTATATTTATTTAATTATTTTTTGAACTCACTTATTTACAGTAAAATGGATTTTTTCAGAAAAATGCATCCTTTTTATTCAATTTTATTTTTATTTTCATTTAAAATTTATTTTCTAACCTATAATATATTATATAAACATATAGAGAAACTATTTTTAAAATTTAGGTAATATAATTAATTACCACCATTCTAACGGCTATGTGATATCTACTTCTTAAAGAAATAATATTAATAATATAATATTTTTCGATAAAACTCAGTTTTCGGTGCAACGTAATATTTTAGAGAAATCTATTATTGTGTGTCTAGTATTATGTAAAACATATAGTCCCATTATTTTAAAATGTAATTAATAAAATATTAACAAATAATATATGTGTTTATTCTATAATTTTCTTGGGTGTTAAACCTCAAAATAATGATTTTTCTAACCATATTTGAGGTTTTTCCATTACATAAAATCCATACATTTCAATTTTTACTGATATACAATTATTTCATAAGTTGGGTATTTGATTTAAAATATAATTTCTGACTTTTTAAAAAAATATACATAATATTATTCTATTATGTGTAATTTATATTCCATGAATAAGGTTTATTCAAATTAAAATCCTTATACATGATTTTTTTCTATAATGCATGAGGTTTTTCCCATTTAAACCTAATTCATAACATTTTCAACCATTATGTATAGGTTTTTTCATTGTAATAAATCATGTGTAAAATATATTTTATTATATTTAGGATTAATTTTATGGAAATACCATTATGTGACATATTTAACCCATGTTAAACATCTATATAGAATGTTTAATTTTTTTGAATATGTATAATTTAATCTTTAGGAAAAATAATTAGGTAACATATTTAATATAATGAAAGACATATTTTTCCTTATTTTTATTATAATCTAAATT
Source organism: Viscum album (assembly GCA_963277665.1). Classification (NCBI taxonomy): domain Eukaryota; kingdom Viridiplantae; phylum Streptophyta; class Magnoliopsida; order Santalales; family Viscaceae; genus Viscum; species Viscum album. Next base: position 1,631,796,811 of record OY728150.1, read on the forward strand.
AGTATGATATTTTCCTTTATTTATTTTTCAATTATAGTATAATTTCACTGTGTAAAATTATTTCTATCGGGAAATCATGCTAGTGAAATATATTATTTTATACATAAAATATTTTTATAATGGTCCTCAATAAATTATATATTTATTTTTATATATTTGATATTTATTAAAGGAAATTATTCAAATATATCTTAATTTCATCAATGTGTAATATATTTTCAAATGTATGATAATTTCATTCATTATAAAACATATATTTCAAATGTTTGATATTTTACCATGGAAAATTTCAATGTTTAAGATATTTTTCATGAAGGTGTAATATAATTTATCATAGTTTAAATATTTCCATAAAAATTATGTGATACATAATATATGTTCATACATAGAATATTTTCTATAGGAAAAATATTCATACATAACATATCATTCATTTATAAGACATTTTTCATAGAATAATTTCACTGTGTATTGTAAAATTTTACACGTATAATATTTCCCTTTGGAAAGTAACAAAATTTAATATATTTTAATAAAAGTGTAATATATTGATAAATATAATATAATTTCATAATAAATATATATATATATATAAATGATAATTTCCCATATTTTCAATATTTGTTTTGTATATAAGATATTCTATGTGAGGTAATTTTCAAACGAAAGATATTTTCTCTAAATGATATAATTTTTTTTGATACATGATATAATTTATCCTCTACTATCTAATATATAAGAATTTATACATATATAAAATTTTAAAAAACAACCAAAATTCCAAAATAACCAAATTCACTCCAAACTCACCCTTATTTGTTGTTGTGCCCATATATTTTCACAAATACCTCAATTTATAAAAAATAATATTAAATATCTTATCAAATAAGACCAATTATTTAGGATAATTTCTCAAATTATTTTTATACACCAATGACCTCCAGCTTTTCATAATTTCCATTTTCACATACTTGGACTACTACATCTACCCTTATCATACATTTAGATGAGAAGTTAATGTATTCATATACCCTCCAAATATTTTCAAAATGTATTTAATGAGGTTTTATAACTATTAAATTCATAATTGGAGTCCAAATTCTCAATATGTCCGTCTTTAATAGGATAAAGATTAAAATTATTATTTTTCTACAATTTTTACTACTCCATAGTGATGTGGGAAATTACACCCTTTTAAAAGATAAAACAAAATAATTTTTATTGTCTTATAAATGAACAATAAGGGTTATAATACGAAAAATATGCCATTGGATATAGTGTGATCCTCACTCCCAACCAAAGATGTTTAATTGTATGAAAAACATACCTTTCCACAATTCCCTAAGATAAAATATTCCCCTAAAAATTCCCAACAATCACTTTTAACATAGATACCTTCATATAGTGGTATCCGTATAATGAGTTTTAACCATCAGTGTATCGCACTAAATTTATTTGAATTTCATGATTTAACCTTAATTATGAAATTTAAACATAAAAATAAAATTTTGGACCTTATATATAGTTGAGAGACCCATTAACATTATGGTGTGACGGGTATGTGTCACTACATTGGACTTATATATCATAAGGTGGCTGTTAGTTATTTTAGTCCATACTATATCACCTACTGATATTCATGTGACCAATATCCCAGGTCAAAGTTTCAATCATTTATAGATAGATTGGTACATGATCCACATATATCAAACTGAAACCCTTTTTATTCATCAGTTATTAATATCACAGAAAACATTCCACATTGAAATACCCAATAACTATGGCATGAACTAAGGTCTATATACCACAAAAAATCCAAACTAAAAAATCTAAAAAACACACATAACAACATGAGATGCCTTTTCGTCCACTAAAAACATTTATAATCACCTACAAGAGACATTACACATATGGTCCCAGCCTTAAAAATTTCATTCTACTGAGTTTTACGTCATGAATTTGCATTATTATATTTTTAAGATCATCACAATTTAGTGATTTACAAAATTATTAAAAAAATAATAATTTAAAAAAACTTATATATTACAAAGTGGTCACATCCAATCAATATTAATTTTTCAGACAATATAATAATTCTAAAATAAAACATGTTTTCTTTTCATGATATATATCCACATTTTTATTCCCTACCATATCCTTGTCCCAAATAATTATTCAAACCATTCAAAAAATATTAAAAAATGTTGGATAAGTACCAAAACTATATAAATGGACATATAACTAATTAAAAATTTAATTAGGAAATTAATCTCACAAAGAAATCAATTTTAAAAATTAACTTTTGGATGAAAATAAATATGTTTTTACTCAATAAAAAAATTTATGACCTAAATAATTTCATAAACCATTTCATAATAAATATTAAAGATAAAAAAAATAATTTATTTCTATTAAATCATGAAAAACTAAGGGAACATTTTTTATAATTTTACTCATTTCACCCCAAAGAAGAATCATACAATTTTCATTTATCAAAATCTCATTAGCATACCATATAGAATGTTAATTTTTCCATAAAAATAATATAAATCATAGAAAAAAACTTATACATTTCTTGGGCCATCAATAGGTATATAATTAACACCCTTCATCATAAAAATTTCCATTAACCATTAAAAAAACATATTATATGATATATTTCATTTAAGGGGTATTCTTTTAAAAAAACCTTTTTTAATGTTTCCCACAAAAATAGACTTATAATTCCATATATAAATTTTTAAAATTATTTAATGGTTTTATTTATATGGATATAAGTGAATTATAAATTAAATTTTATATCTCTTTGAAACTATTTTTTTTCAAAAGGAATATTTTTATGGAATATTTTGACGTTTTTATAAAAAGAAAAAATGAATGTTCTATTTTAACATATATAGTGAAAATGAATTTTTCCTCCCACCATACCATTGTTTTATGTTTATATTCCTTTACATCATTCATTTTTATCAAAGAAAAACGATATTTTTATTTTCATGTTATTTTTTAATTGAAAATGGGTATTTTGATATACAAATGTTTTTTTTTTCATATGGGTTTAAAAGTGTTCTTGAAAGGATTTATGATATAAAAGCACAAGATTAAAAAGTTTTATATGGTATATGAAAATTTTATATGAAAAGGTTGATACTAATACAGATTGTCTGAAGGGTTAAGCCACCATTATTGCGTAGAGATGACCATCTAACACCATATATGTTTGGTGTTCCTAGATAACACTGAGTGATACTGTTATAGAATATACAATGGTTGTTTGCATATAGTTCCACAATTAATTTTGTAACGCCCCGACCCCAGCTACCTAGAGTCAGTGCATTACTTCGTAACATTGGCATGATCACAAAAGATCATGTCTCGAAAGAACGATTAGTTTAGTATCCTTGGAAACACTAGATACATTCATAATTCTTTCATTTCATAAAAAATTAAACAAACTACAATAACATGGTCTTCATAGTCCACACTCATATCCTCACTGAATATACTTGCAAGTCAGTCATAATACACGTCTTCACATCCTGGAAAAAATTAAAACATTCAAAGGGGTGAGCTCAGATGCTCAGTAAGGATAACAATATTGCGGAATCTTTTATAAGAAAACATAAGCATTTAAGGCAATGTATAACTAAAACAAAAGCCTTTTAAACTTGAACATCAACATAATATAGAAAAAGTAAAATGAAAGAATGCCATATACTCATTCACATGGATATTCTACTAATCGAATAATCACATGCAAAATCACTAACCACTTTCATAATGTTGGAATGCATAATGCCAGACTATCATAACCACATAGCCAAGGCCCCGTGCGAAGAATACAAATAAGATTTTGTCAAGGCCTTGTTCCAAAACACTAGTTTGTCTCATGAGACCTACCGATGCATCGAGGAGCTATAGCGGGCTCCAACCGTCACATATTAAGTCCAATGCATTCCCATATGAAAAGGTTTAAACATAACATAAACATTCGTATTAAAACTGGCACACAAAATGTCAATAATTTCACCATAAACTATGAATGGTATAAAATAGCACATCCACAGTCAAACATATCACAAAACCTTCAATACAATATAGAAGTTTTGTATTATAATAAATCAACTTCAAATAAGCGTAAAATCCATCAAAGGATTTTGACATAGATGAAATCAAAACACTTTTTAGAGAAATATCTCTTTCTATTTTTGAAATCATTTAAGATCCATATAAACAAAACATTTTCTTGAAAATATTCTTATAAGTTTGTAAGGAAATCTTTGAAGATTTTATAACAGTGGAAAGATTCCTCTTATAAAAAGTCATAAAGGGTATAAATGACTTTAACCCATATTCTTGTAAATAATAAAAATGTTTTGAAATACATTTTGAAGAAACATGGATGTGGATGATAACGAGGTCCCAGTAGATAATTATGTATAAACAACCTTGGATAATGAAGAGGTTGTAAAGTAAACCCTTACCTTGTACTTTTCCTTGGTTGGGGTAGGTTAACCTCCTTTATAATGGTGAAATAATTTTTATTAAATTATACAAGAATCATATACATTCATATGATATCATATGTGATCTTTTAACATTGCTTTGTTAACAATATCTTAGATTTATCGTTGTTTCGGGTGTTAACTTACTCGTTTTATTTTATATGTTTTGTTACGTAAGTCGTGTTTTTCATGGATAGGTTGTATCTTATTCATATCCAGAATGATATCATGTCCTTAAACATTATTTTTAAATCATCAAATGATAATTATACTTGAATGGATACGACGGAGAATGAATCTCATCGCGTTCGTGGAGACGGTAGTCCGTACGTACGCACGAGCGACAATATCATTATTTTGATATTTAAATAATATATAATTGGATATTATATCATATATACAGAATCATTATCATGTTATATTTATTATTTACATGAATTACATATCATTATTATACCCATCTAAATAATAATATATTGAATAACAATTACACGACGACGTGGAGACGGTAAGCCGTACGTACGCACGTATGGTGACATGTCATTAAAATGATGGGTAGAATACTAAATATGGTTGTTCCATATTTATAATAACATCACAGTATATAGAAGATACTAGAGTTATAATTTTAGAATTTAAATAATAAACAAAGAGGGAGTGGAAGAAGAAAGAAACTTGAAAGAGGGTGATGAAAATGTTACCTCTTCTTCGGGTTCTTCCTTTTGATTTGATCAAAAGGACTCCTTAGGATGGCTTTCTGAATAAAGTAAAGCTTCTAGGATGAAGGGAGAGAAGTTGGGAGAGTATATGGGCAGGGGTTGGCCGAACAAAAAGGCTTGGAAGTGTGAATGAGGTGGTAGAGGTGGGGGCCTTTTATAAGAGGAGAGGAGGGGCACTTTTGGAAAGATTGAAATGTTACATTATTTCACAATGCTTTTCGGATTCCAAAGGTCCCAAACTTATATAATTCGAGGATAAGGTGATAAGGATTCTAAATCTCCTCATCCAATAGGCTTTGGACAAGTGTAAGCCTTGGATTTTTCATTATCTTCTCATTTTATTTAAATCGTTAAATAATGAGATCATCGCTGCATCATAATGATGTCATAAATAATTTAATTTATTTAATGTCTAAAAATTATAAAAAAAATACTATGATGTAGGAAATCTTTTTATCTTTCTAATGAATATTTATAGTCAAAAGTTGGACTTGTGTAACCCCACTTAAAAACTGTTTTAGTAAAACAACTCATGTTTGTGTCAATTTAATTTTAACATTAAATAAATGTATATTAATGTCATTTTCCAACTAAAGTGGCTACATGGGGTCTCCAAGTTGACCCATGGGTTGTATTGGTCGGCCATGACTCATCCAATAGGAGTAGGACAAGTTTCAAGCTCATATCATATTATTAAAACATTTTTTTTACCTTAAACTACACTAATTACCTCTAATCGCGATTAAGAACTTAAAAGTTACTATTCACCAAAAAATTATTTTGATCTCATTGAACCACATTTTACTTCTTAATGACAACCATGTATGTCGGATTTTTGAAAATAAAATCACAGAAGTGGTAATATTTCATTTTAACGAAAAATCAGTTTTTAACAACCACTTAGTGGTTTCACTATTCATCAAAAATTGAAGTTTTTCAGAATAAGGCCAAAATTTCACCCTAAGATATAATTGATATTACAAATTCAAAAATGATGTCTATTTTAAAAAATTCCAAACATATAATTTGTATTAATTAATTTTATAATTAATTCCCGCTGTTACAACAAATAGCGTGTTTTTAAGAAACAATTTATATCAAAAGTTTGGCAATTGTTTATGTCCAATTTCAATGTTAAATTAATTCTAATGACCACCATTGGATAAAATGGTAAAAATATATTCTAATTATACTTTAAAACCACTAAATATTATAATTTATCACTATAAATTATTTTGATTAAAAAAGTTGTTTTTAAGTATTTTTCACTATTCATAAAAATTTAGAAGTTCTCAGAAAAATACCAAAAATTCAACATAGGCTAATTTCAATATTCCAAATCCAAAAATGAAGTCCATTTTGATAAATAAAATTTATAAAATTTCAAAAAGTAGGTATTACTATTCACAACGGCTAGTTTAATTAGTTGTGGTGTGTGTTAGAGCTCGAGGTTGCGTACAACACACGCTATTGCATTATTCGAAGGGAAATGTACAGTGGAAGCTTGGGGTGTTACATTCTCCCCTCCTTCAAATAATTTCATCCTCGCAATTTCTAGGGTATTACTGCAAAAAAAGACTCGTGTGGTTTTTCATCATAAATTCCTCAGGTTCCCACGTTGCCTCTTCCATTTTATGATTTCTCCACAAAACCTTCACCAGACGAGTCGTCCGGTTTCTCAGCACCTGCTCCCTCACATCAAGAATCCTGACAGGCTCTTCACAATAGGAAAGATCGGGTTCCAGTTCTAATTCCTCATAGGTGAGTACATGAGTTTGGTCAGTCATGTATTTCCACAATAGAGATACGTGGAAAACATCGTGAACTTTGGAGAGATTTGGCGGCATCGCCAAACAATAAGCTAAAGCCCCAATACGATCTAGAATTTCGAAAGGTCCGATGTATCTGGGACTCAACTTACCCTTCTTACCAAAACGTATAACTCCCTTCCATGGAGATACCTTTAGGAAAACATGATCTCCCACCTGAAATTCCAAAACTGTTCTTCTGTTATCGGCATAGCTCTTCTTCCTACTTTGAGCTGATTTGATGTGGTTTTGGATTACCTTCACCTTTTCCATTGTTTCTTCCACCAGTTCTGGTCCCACAAGTTTTCATTCACCAACGTCATCCCAATAGGTTGGTGTACGACATCTCTTTCCGTATAACGCTTCATAAGGTGCCATCTGAATGCTTGAATGGAAGCTATTGTTATAGGAAAATTCTACCAGTAGTAAATATTGATCCCACATACCCTGAAAGTCAAGAGAGCATGATCTCAACATGTCTTCTAAGGTTTGAATAGTCCGTTCTGATTGTCCATCTGTTTGAGGGTGATAGGCAGTGCACAAACGAAGTTTAGTATCCAAGGCCTTTTGAAGACTTTTCCAGAATCTTGATGTAAAACGAGGATCACGATCAGAAACAATCGATAGGGGTACTCCATGAAGTCTTAAAACTTCATTAATATATAGTCTTGCTAGACGTTCAAGTGGTAGATCCTCCCGTATAGCCAGAAAATGTGCTGACTTAGTAAGTCGATCAACAATGACCCATATTGCATCATTCCTTCTAGGAGTCTTTGGTAGTCCCATGACAAAGTCCATCGTAATATTATCCCATTTCCACTTAGGTATGGGAAGAGGTTGCAATACTCCACCAGGATGTTGCCTTCCAGCTTTCACTTCTTGACAAACCATACACCTCGACACAAAATCAGCAATCTCCCTCTTCATATTGTCCCACCAAAAATTTTCCTTCAAATCTCTATACATTTTGGTGCTCCCAGGGTGTATAGAGAAGTTGGAACTATGAGCATCATCCAGCAATTCCCTTTTTAGATTAGGTATATCGGGAACACAAAGTCTCTTCCCGAATTTCAAAATTCCATCCTTATACACAAAGTCCCTCAATCTTCCATCATTCACACCTTTAATCTTCTTCTGAAATTCTTCATCATTGGTCTGAGAACCCTTAATCCTTTCTAGTAATGATGGTTTGGAAACCATCTGAAAAAGCCTTGATCTTTCACCTTCCCTAGTTATTCCCATGTCCATCTTCACTAGATCCAAGAAAATTGGATCTCTTTCAATTCTCATCACATTCAAACCTCCATGGTCTTTTCTACTCAAAGCATCTGCCACCTTGTTTGCCTTCCCCGGGTGGTAATGTATCGTGCAATCATAATCCTTGAGTAGTTCAAGCCATCGCCTTTGCCTCATGTTGAGTTCTTTTTGTGTGAAAATATACTTCAAACTCTTGTGATCAGTATAAATCTCACATTTTTCACCATAGAGGTAATGTCTCCATATCTTTAAAGCGAAGATCACAGCTGCTAACTCAAGATCATGAGTAGGATAGTTTTGCTCATGAATTTTTAGCTGTCGTGATGCATAGGCAATGACCTTATCATTCTGCATAAGGACACAACTGAGTCCTTTCTTCGATGCATCACTATAAATAACAAACCCATCATTCCACGATGGTAGAGTCAATACAGGGGTATTGACTAATATTCTCTTTAGTTCTTCAAAAGATTCTTCACACTCTTTTGTCCAGACAAATTTAATCCCTTTACGTGTGAGCTTTGTCAATGGGTTAGCCAATCTGGCAAAATTCTGGACGAAACGTCGATAATAACCTGCTAAACCAATAAAACTGCGTACCTCAGTTATACTTGTCGGTGCTGGCCATTCTTGGATTGCCTTGGTTTTAGAAGGATCAACGGAAATTCCATCCTTAGAGACAATATGGCCAAGAAAAGAAATCTCATGAAGCCAGAATTCACACTTGCTAAATTTCCCATATAATTCATGTCTTCTAAGAGTCTTTAGGATAATGCGTAAGTGATTTTCATGATCTTCGTGGCTTTTGGAGTATACCAAGATGTCATCAATAAATACCACTACAAAGTCATCAAGATATTCCTTGAAAACTCTATTCATTAGATCCATGAAAACATAGGGTGCATTAGTCAATCCAAAAGGCATTACTGTAAACTCGTAATGCCCGTACCTTGTTCGAAATGCTTTCTTTGGAACGTCTTCCTTCTTCACACACAACTGATGGTATCCAGACCGAAGGTCAATCTTTGAAAAGTATTGAGCTCCATGCAGTTGGTCAAACAAATCATCAATGCGATGTAGGGGATACTTATTCTTTATTGTTATAGCATTGATCTCCCTATAATCAATGCACAACCTCATAGATCCATCTTTCTTCTTAACAAAAAGAACAGGGGCTCCCCAAGGAGAAACACTAGGGCGAATAAATCCCTTATTACTCAATTCCTCTAGTTGTTTCTTTAGTTCAACTAATTCCACAGTGGCCATTCTATAAGGGGTCTTCGATATGGGCCTTGATCCAGGAATTAAATCAATGGAAAACTCAACTTCTCGTTCTGGAGGATGTCCAGGTAAATCATCCGGAAACACATCAACATATTCTCTCACAATAGGTACATCCTCTATTTGAATATTCCTTTCCTCATCCTCAGTAATTTCCTTCTCTTCCTCCCCAATAATTGAATTTAGTTGAGCTACTGGGGGTGGATCTAGATAAGAACTATGTGGAGATGATTCGGCTCTAAAGATAAGGTGTTCCTTATCATCATCATCACGAATCGTAACCTCTTTCCTCTTACAATAAATTTTTTCATCATGGTCCGAAAGCCAATCCATACAGAGGATTATATCAAATTCAATCATGGGTATGACGATGAGATCAGCAGGTAAAGAACATTTAGGTGCTCTAATGGGAACTAATCGACAAAACTTAGTTGCAATAATACTTCCCTTAGGGGTTTTGACCAACAACTCCCTTGTTAAATCAAATTGGAAATATCTAATTTTCTTAGCAAACTGGGAAGATATGAAGCAATGCGATGATCCAGAATCAAATAATGCATTTACTAAACTTGAGGAAACCATTAAATTACCTGCCACCACGTCTTTCGGAGCTTCTACCTCAGCAGTAGTGATAGCATAAGCCTAGCCTTGATCCCTTGGCCTTTTCTGAGGTAAGTTCTCCTGACGCTTAGGAAATTCATTTGCATAATGCCCCATCTCCCTGCAATTGTAGCACTGAACGTTGGTAGCTTCCTTCTTCCCCTTGAAATCATGAGCTTGGTGGCCTTTTTCACCACACTTGTAACAGAATCCCATTCCCTTCAAGCAAGTACCAGGATGTTTCTTCCCGCATTTTCCACAAGATGGATATTCAACCTTTCCCTTCTTCCCTTTATTTCCAATCCCAGATTGATCAGCAGGTCTCTTGTTCTCTTGCTTTGCTTTAAAGTCATAAGACTTAGAGAATTCCTTTTCCGTCTTAATAGCGCACGAGACAATACCTTCGTATGAAGAGAAGGTTTGTGATACTAAAGCTCGACGGAGAAATGGTTTCAACCCATCAAAGAAACGATCAGTCTTACTTCTTGGGTTACGTATGTAATCTGCAGCATACCTTTCTAACCTTGTAAAGTTAGCCTCATACTTTGTGACATTCTCATCCTCCTTCTGCCTCAGACTCAGAAATTGTCTTTCCATATCCGCTCGATGGTCTCGAGGAAAGTATTTTTCTAATAACAGCTCTTTGAACTCCTTCCATTCCATTTTTGTTAATTCATCATCCTCCTTTGTGTTTTGAATTAGTGACCACCATTGATCGGCATCTCCAGTGAGGCGGTAAACTGCCATGATAACTTTTTCCCTTTCACTTCTCCCCAAAGCCTGAAATATTTTCTCTAGGGAATTTATCCATTGCTCGGCTACTAAGGGATCTGTACTCCCATTGAACGTTGGTGGTTGTTGCCTCATGAATCGATCTAACATTGATCCTCCACGCTGTGGATCAGGGTGCTCCATACGGGTAAGGTTATTATTCATAACCTGAGTAAGTTGTCCCAGTACGGTGATTAGCTGATCGGCACCAGTTGCATCACCAGCCCCACTATAATTATCTTGAGCAGGAGAGAAATCCCTACATGGAGTGCGTGCATTGATACGGTTTCCATTTCTTCCACTAGGCGCCATTTCTAAACAATGGCATAAACTAGATTAGTTTATGAATCAAAATACATAATCCCATACTTATAAAACACTTAACATAAATTGAACTATTTTTGGATATAATCCATAATCATAAAAATGTTTTCTTTGAGGAAGTATATACTCGTAAACCCTTCATAATGATTTGTAAAGAAAATGAGAGTTATCCTAAGCATATCCCCCGGGAGTGTCGTAACCAAGAGTGCAGCAAGGCCCGTTGTCGTGCACCAGTTCCCGTTCGAGTCTATCTCAAAGCGGTGTTTTCGAGTTTTACCCCTAGGAACATCTGTGCCAGAGCCGTCTATACCTGCTCGTATCTAGACAGGGATTTATTGCTCGGAAAACTCACAAAATATCTACAATACCAAAATTCCAGGAAGTTCTTCTATACTAATCCTCAAAGTTCATCTTAGGTCTATGTGCTCTAATTAGAGTTTATCTAAATCTAGCTTCCAAGGTTTGTACTAAACTTCCTCTGATACCAACTGTAACGCCCCGACCCCAGCTACCCAGAGTCTATGCATTACTTCATAACATTGGCATGATCACAAAAGATCAAGTCTCAAAAGACCGATTAGTTTAGTAGCCTTGGAAACACTAGATACATTCATAATTCTTTCATTACATCAAAAATTAAACAAACTAAAATAACATGGTCTTCATAGTCCACACTCATATCCTCACTGACTATTCTTGCAAGTCAGTCATAATACACTTCTTCACATCCTGGAAAATATTAAAACATTGAAAGGGGTGAGATCAGATGCTCAGTAAGGACAACAATATCGCGGAAGCTTTTATAAGAAAACATAAGCATTTAAGGCAATGTATAACAAAAAAAAGCCTTTTAAACTTGAACATCAACATAATATGGCAAAAGTAAAATGAAATAATGCCATATACTCATTCACATGGATATTCTACTAATCGAATAATCACATGCAAAATCACTAACCACTTTCATAATGTTGGATTGCATAATGCCAGACTATCATAACCACATAGCCAAGGCCTCGTGCCAAGACTAAAAATAAGATTTTACAAGGCCTTGTGCCAAGACACTAGTTTGTCTCATGAGACCTACCGATGCATCGAGGAGCTATAGCGGGCTCCACCCGTCACATATTAAGTCCAATGCATTCCCATATGAAAAGGTTTAAACATGACATAAACATTCGTATTAAAACTGGCACACAAAATGTCAATAATTTCACCATAAACTATGAATGGTATAAAATAGCACATCCACAGTCAAACATATCACAAAACCTTCAATACAATATAGAAGTTTTGTATTATAATAAATCAACTTCAAATAAGCGTAAAATCCATCAAAGGATGTCGACATAGATGAAATCAAAACACTTTTTATAGAAATATCTCTTTCTATTTTTGAAATCATTTAAGAGCCATATAAAACAAAACATTTTCTTGAAAATATTCTTATAAATTTGTAAGGAAAGCTTTGAATATTTTATAACGGCGGAAAGATTCCTCTTATAAAAAGTCAAAAAGGGTATAAATGACTTTAAACCATATTCTTGTAAATAATAAAAATGTTTTGAAATACATTTTGAAGAAACATGGATGTGGATGATAACGAGGTCCCAGTAGATAATTATGTATAAATAACCTTGGATAATGAAGAGGTTGTGAAGTAAACCCTTACCTTGTACTTTTCCTTGGTTGGGGTAGGTTAACCTCCTGTATAATGGTGAAATAATTGTTATTAAATTATAAAAGAATCATATACATTCATATGATATCATATGTGATCTTTTAACATTTCTTTGTTAACAATATCTTAGATTTATCGTTGTTTCGGGTGTTAACTTACTCATTTTCTTTTATATGTTTTGTTACGTAAGTCGTGTTTTTCATGGATAGTTTGTATCTTATTGATATCCAGAATGATATCATGTTCTTAAACATTATTTTTAAATCATCAAATGATAATTATACTTGAATGGATACGACGGAGAATGAATCTCATCGCGTTCGTGGAGACGGTAGTCCGTACGTACGCACGAGCGACAATATCATTATTTTGATATTTAAATAATATATAATTGGATAGTATATCATATATACAGAATCATTATCATGTTATATTTATTATTTACATGAATTACATATCATTATTATACCCATCTAAATAATAATATATTGAATAACAATTACACCACGACGTGGAGACGGTAAGCCGTACGTACGCACGTATGGTGACATGTCATTCAAATGATGGGTAGAATACTGAATATGGTTGTTCCATATTTATAATAACATCACAGTATATAGAATATACTAGAGTTATAATTTTATAATTGAAATAATAAACAAAGAGGGAGTGGAAGAAGAAAGAAACTTGATAGAGGGTGATGAAAATGTTACCTCTTCTTCGGGTTCTTCCTTTTGATTTGATCAAAAGGACTCCTTAGGATGGCTTTCTGAATAAATTAAAGCTTCTAGGATGAAGGTAGAGAAGTTGGGAGAGTATTTGGGTAGGGTTTGTCCGAACCAAAAGGCTTGGAAGTGTGAATGTGGTGGTAGAGGTGGGGGCCTTTTATAAGAGGAGAAGAGGGGCACTTTTGGAAAGATTGAAATGTTACATTATTTCACAATGCTTTTCGGATTCCAAAGGTCCCACACTTATATAATTCGAGGCTAAGGTGATAAGGTTTCTAAATCTCCTCATCCAATAGGCTTTGGACAAGTGAAAGCCTTGGATTTTTCATTATCTTCTCATTTTATTTAAATCGTTAAATAATGAGGTCATCGCTGCATCATAATGATGTCATAAATAATTTAATTTATTTAATGTCTAAAAATTATAAAAAAATACTATGATGTAGGAAATCTGTTTAGCTTTCTAATGAATATTTATAGTCAAAATTTGGACTTGTGTAACCCCACTTAAAAACTGTTTTAGTAAAACAACTCATGTTTGTGTCAATTTAATTTTAACATTAAATAAATGTATATTAATGTCATTTTCCAACTAAAGTGGCTACATGGGGTCCCCAAGTTGACCCATGGGTTGTCTTGTTCGGCCATGAATCATCCAATAGGAGTAGGACAAGTGTCAAGCTCATATCATATTATTAAAACATTTTTTTTACCTTAAACTACACTAATTACCTCTAAACGCGATTAAGAACTTAAAAGTTACTATTCACCAAAAAATTATTTTGATCTCATTGAAAAACATTTTACTTCATAATGACAACCATGTATGTCGGATTTTTGAAAATCAAATCATAGAAGTGGTAATATTTCATTTTAACGAAAAATCAGTTTTTAACAACCACTTAGTGGTTTCACTATTCATCAAAAATTGAAGTTTTTCAGAATAAGGCCAAAATTTCACCCTAAGCTATAATTGATATTCCAAATTCAAAAATGATGTCTATTTTACAAAATTCCAAACATATAAGTTGTATTAATTAATTTTATAATTAATTCCCGCTGTTACAACAAATAGCGTGTTTTTAAGAAACAATTTATATCAAAAGTTTGGCAATTGTTTATGTCCAATTTCAATGTTAAATTAATTCTAATGACCACCATTGGATAAAATGGTAAAAATATATTCTAATTATAATTTAAAACCACTAAATATTATAATTTATCACTATAAATTATTTTGATTAAAAAAGTTGTTTTTAAGTATTTTTCACTATTCATAAAAATTTAGAAGTTCTCAGAAAAATACCAAAAATTCAACATAGGCTAATTTCAATACTACGAATCCAAAAATGAAGTCCATTTTGATAAATAAAATTTATAAAATTTCAAAGAGTAGGTATTACTATTCACAACGGCTAGTTTAATTAGTTGTGGTGTGTGTTAGAGCTCGAGGTTGCGTACAACACACACTATTGCATTATTCGAAGGGAAACGTACAGTGGAAGCATGGGGTGTTACAAATTGCATAAAATACATTATTTTATATGGAAATATGGAATATGTTATCCAAGTTTTTCTATAATGGATTTAATTTGGCTCCAGTTATTTCAAATATGTGTTTAAAACTTATTTTTCGTTTGATTCTCTATATTTCAAAAAAAAATATTTTTATTTTATTTTTATGGGTTTTAGGGGTTTAATTTGAGAAAAAAGTTTGTGTTTTTTCAGTGAAAATTATTTATTTTATTCTCTTAATGAAAAATTAGGTGAATGTACAAATTTAATGGGTTTTAATGTTTTTATTTGGAATAACTTATTTCTTCTTCTTTTTGTCACATACTGAGATTTTTCTACTCATCCCACATTTTGAAATACTTTTCACAACAATTCAAGGATGATTAGGGACTTGGAGTGGGTAAAGATTAAAAATATTACAATATTTCATGAAAATAAAAAAATTGTTTTCTTTTTATATTTTTCTTCGGTGAAAAAAATGGATACTAATAAAAACTATCAGCATTGTTCTTTATGGGATTGTTATTTAAGTGATACAACCTTACTCTCTAAAACACTAAACCTAAAAGTTATTTGGGGAAGTGAGAAATTGAATTCATGTTTAAGGTTAATACAATATTTTATTTTTAATGAGGGGTCCTTACATCCCCAGTCACCATGGGCTATATAAAGCTCACCTGTCATCATAAACAATTCATAATAACTATAATATTATCAAAACACATGAAATATTTCATTCCCATCGCCATACATAAAAAACTATTCCATACACACATAAGAAAAGAATATATATATTGAAATATATAATCCATTTAAAACCAATTATTGTGGTAACTAAAAAGGTAAAAGGGTTTTTATGGAATAAAACATCAATTTTTTAAATAATATTATAATAAAATAAAATTTATGGCAGAGTGAAATATTTTTGATGACTTATATGTTAAAATATAATGTTCATTTCATTTTTTTTCTAAACATAATGTTTTAAATATATAAAAAATATTCATTTGCAAAACCAGGGAAAGAAATTGTAAATTCACATAAAAAGGTCATTATTATTATTTTAATTTCATATATATATATATATATCCATAAAATATATTTACAAATATGTAGTTTTATGAAATTAATATAAAAATTAAATCATTAAAACATTTAAAATTATGTATTTATGGTAAATGGTTCATTAACTCTAGTCTCACTTATCATATGAATTATTAATCTTCCTCAGTAAGAAACTTTTAAAAACTATTTAGTTTCCAATGAACCATTTCAGTATTATTATTCCATTTTTTAATTTTCTACCATGTTTTGTACAATTTTATAATTAATTATGCTCACATAAGATTGTATGATGACTTTCAACTCGTATGCCAAAAAATACTTTGGTTTGTGGACTATGGTCAAATAAGTCAATATTAAATCATCTCTATAATAATAATCATTAAATTAAAATCATTTTTATACATAAAATATAATTTTAAAACAATCCACCAAATATTTTAATAAAAATGAACTATGTTGCCATCATGGAGATAGTAGGCCCTATAAACGTTTGAGTAACATTTACTTTTTTAGATAACATGATGGAAAATAATTTTCATTTATATGATCATTAAAAATATATTAATATTCCATTAATATCATATATATATATATATTAAATCCATCATTATAACTAGCCATGATATGTGGCGATGGAAATCGAATTACTTTGGTTTGCGAGGGGGTATTCCACTTTAAACAGAAATGTTGGATTCAATTTCCATTTTATAGCAGAATGAGATTGATATATGTTATTAAATTAACCAATACAAAATAATAATATATGTAATATAATTTTTTTGAATAAATGTTTTTGGAGGTAAAATTTGAAAAAAAAACTCAGATAGGAACTAAACATCATATACAGAAAACATCTATAGGTTTATACATAAATCCTTCCAATGATGGTGTTTTGATAAAACGAAGGCCTCTAAGACATGGAGATGGATATTAGTATGTAATAGTTTTGATATTTTCAAAACTAGAGTTCTCAAATAGAATTAGGTTGAGAGGGGTTATCATGTACTTTCATAAGTGATGGAAAGAACACACTTGGAATTTTGTAATAGATTGAAATATATATATATATATAATAATAAAATTTTAAAGTGGAACCAATTTATAAGAAATTAGATTATAATGTGTTAGGGGGTTAAAATAATATCCAAAAGCATAATGAGATATATTTGGATACATTTTAAGCTTTATCCCATAGTTAAACAACATTGAACACATCTTATCAATAACTTTGATAGCTTCACCTTTTACCATGATACATTAATTATATGAACAAAAATAAAAGAAGAATTTATTAAAAACTAAAAATTTATGACTTATAATTTGGAATCTGTTTTATTATATTCATATTCTATATTCTGAAAAAATTGTTATTAATATAAAAACATAAAATGTATAATTTTTTTAAAAAAAATAATCGATTTAATCAAAAAAATCCTTTGATCTCAAAATAATTTAATAAATTGGATTAAAAAATTTTCTGTCTAAATAATAAAAAATTATATTTTTTAGACCTATTTAACAATCCAATACCTAATTTCTTCTTCGATAAACTCTATTAAATGAAAAGACCCAAAAATAGTTTTCGATTTGGCTAAAATTCGACTTATAATGTCAAAATTAAATATTGCCTTCCGAAATTCAAAAAAAATGTTATAAATTAAATAATTTAACTATAAAAATTGATAATTTTTTGAATTAAAATCATAATACAGGATAAAATAATTTTTTATGTTATTTTTAACCTTATCTTTTTAGATTAACCCCTCTTGTCAAATTATTTTGACCTTAACTATTCGAAAATATTTTTTCTATTTCTACTGTTAATTTTGAGAAAAATTTAAGTTAGCCATATTATATAATATTAATTATTATAATAATAAATATTCAATTAATTTTATCAATTAGAATTCAAATAATTTTCTTAATTATATTTAAAAATAAACATGAAAAATTTGGTGAAATAATTTTTTAAAGAAAATGCCTTTTTAAGTATATTTTTTATGTATAATTGATGTATAATTTGGATTCCAATAAGATTTATTGAATTATTATTAATAAAAAATAACTAATTAAATGTTTAAACTAATCCAATGTTGAATGTTTATTTATAAATAATTTAATATACATTAATATTTCAATTATAATTGGTATTTTAACTATTAATTGAAAAAAGATTCTTTACATAAAATTATCAAATTACAAATTGGAAGATAATATTGATATTATGAAATATAAAATTAATTTTATTTTTTAAAATTAAAATTATATAATTTCTAAATTAGTTTTATAAATATAACCATATTATTCAAGCAATCCCAATTTGTTTAGAAATAATGTTCTTTTATTTTGACAAAAAAAATTACCTAATACTATTGTAATGATTAAAACATTATAAAATATAATTAATGATTATTAACAAGACAAGGAAAAGATTCATCTTAAGATTAATTACTTTATTACATTAGAACTCTTAGAATGTCATTTCTAGTTGCATTTCTCAAAGCTTTCACTACTCTAGGTCAAGAAAACATTTCATTGGTTTTCACCAACCCGTAAAAAATGGGTCATTGATTGTATTTTTAAAACATAGTGAGAGGTTCTCGAGAGAGGATTAATTCAATATTTTTTACACTATTTATTTATAATTAATTGATTTATTAATTTATTTATTGATTTCACGTTAACATTTTTGATTATTTGATGTGGGATTTTGGGGATTCATTAATGAAAATGACCAAATCAAGAAATGAGACATTGTAATGTCATTAATTTGATTCAAGTCAGGAAAATCAGTGATTTTTATAAAATATAACTCATTTAATTAATAATCATATTAATTATGATATTTTAAAATTTACTAATTGGGCCTTCAGATGTGATATATGGTTATAGATGAAAATGGTGATTGGGGTATAATGGTTTGGAATAATTATAGGGTATAACAATGTAATTATGTAAGAGGGCCCATATTATAAAAATTTTAAATACAATAACATGTTTGTTTTAATTTTAATTATTGGGTATATGGGTCCCATGTGAGATCACATGTTTCATGATAAGATATTGGAAGAAAGTTGTGACCTATTGGGGATATTGTGAGTGATCTTCAGGAACACCCTTGAATATTACAATCTATAAATGAATTTTTTTGGAATAAACATTTTCGGAATAAATAGATATCACACAGGGTTTCAAAATGATAGATATAACCCTAGTGACTTCGGGAGTTACCATGTGTTGCAATATTTTGTTCAACCTAGATTAATGGACACAATATGAGAAAAATAAATGGTTTATTAAGAACCATTTTAAAAAAATTGGTTAACCAATTGGTGTAATAAATTGTATTGGGTAATGATTATCATGATATTCCTTGAACAATCTTGATTTAACATTAAATATTTAAAATTTATTGTGAAATAGTTAGTGATCCACTGGGTGATTAGTTCATAATACCACTTATTGTATTGAATAAGTTAGGGGTGAACATAATGTATTATAATAAATGAAGGAAGTGTTATTTCAGATAAAACTAATTCTAATTTGATAGTATATGGGTTTTTAATAATTAAGATGATATATTAACTATTAAAGGCATTTTACTGTGTGGTTATAAAATGATAGTTATACTTTATATGTGTGGATCTATGAATTGTGAGTTGTGTACTATATAACAACCCAACTCTTTATTACACACATAAATATATTTTTTTAAAAGAAATATATTCTTGATATAACATGGAATATCAAGAGTGAAAGCATATTTGGGTCTTATGAACAGTACATAAAAACTGAAAACATGAAACACAACATATTTATTGAAAACTTCCTTTACATGACAACTACATTCCCTCATGCTTATCATTGCATGGGATAACCTGAGGGAATACATAAGAAAGGGGTGAGCTATAAATCTTAGTAAGGGAGTAAACAAGGTATAACATGAAGATTACAACACATTTTTGGAAATAGGAATATCAATGGAGCACAAGAAAAACATTAACATAAAGGCATGATATATCATGAAAATCATTACATGGATATGAGGCAACAACACTTATCATGGAATTAGCATTAGCCATGGATCATTTCCCATGGATCATGAGTACACCCTCATTGTACATGAATCAATGGTAAACCCTAATTTACCTTGATTTATCATGATTCAACACTCATTGCACATGAGGTATCAAGATACTATACTTTACACAATGCATTGGAGAGCTATTAGGGTACACCCTTCTTAATCATTTCATTTCGTGCATAAGTGTGCCACAAGGATCATATAACATGAAATCAATCAAAATCAAATGTTGACGAATTACATGGAAGTTCCATTAAATTTTTATATGTTAATAAAGGTGAATACCCTTGAAATAGATAGGTGTATGGTATTCACTGCATAATGATCTTGGCTTGGAAAAACACAGTGCAATTTTGGCAGCATACCAGCATGACATAAAGATTCATAAAAATGGTTGAGGAAATTGAAATGGGTGTCTAAAAATATTTACATGAAATGGAATGTAAGTGAGTCATATAAATACATTTCCCAACAAATGTAATTGAATTTAGATATGTGATACAAAAGAATTGGTTGAATATAAATGATGAGAGAGAGATTCCTTACGGAATTTTTGCATAGTAACAGGTGTACATGGGAGTAATTAATGAGAGAGAAAGGGGCTATCTAATTATTAAAACATGAATAGGGATGTATTGGGGAGGTTATAAATAATACACAATCATTTATAATTGATAATAAAATGGCATAAAAATATAAGTAAACTAGGACATAAATTAGGAAAGTGAGAATCCCTTAATTGGAAGTGTGATTCCAAAGGCTTGGGAGTGGATTTAGATAGATTTCATGGGAGCTCGGGGCTACTTGGGAGGATTATAGAGAGAATAGGGAGGATGTTGGATTAACTCCAAAGCCCTTGAGTGAAGAAGAAGTGGGAGAATGGGTGTGATTATATAGGAAATGATACGGAATTATTTATTATTTAGGTTTGGGACACGACACCTTACACTAATCAAAACCCCAATCTAACCCATGGTTTTTGACCATGGGTTTTTCTAAAGGTGTTGGAATGAAATATTTTATAATTCCAATGGTGTAAATTCTTGAAATAATTGGGTTTCCTTTTTGGAGGTGAGTCACACTCTCAAGGAAAAGAATTTAAAAAGATATAATTTCTTATAAGTCTTGGAGGGTTCACTAAACATTGTAAAATTAATCAAACAAATATAAAATCAAATTATTTTAATTTTAAAAATTATATTGGCCACAAATAATGTTTATAATATTTTATTAAATCCCTATTGGGTCACTATGATGTCATGAAAAAAATTATCTTTTTATACGGTATTAAATATTTACCCAATAATTTGATTGTCTCAAAAAATTATGAAAAATTAAACTTTGGATAATTTCAACATCCTGACTCCAAAAATGATATTCATTTTATCTAAATAATTTTCTAAATATGTGAATTTTTACCCTTAAAATAAAAAACTGACTTTTATAAAAAATTCATTGGTTTTTACAAAATCATCATTCAGACCTTAATAAAAATTACAATGGAATTCATAAAATTTTATGATCATTTATATATATAAAAATATTAATTTAATAATAATAATATTTTATTAAAATATTATTTAAATCAAAAATCAATTAATTCATCATATTAGATTTCTTTGTGGTATAATAAATAAAAATTCTATTTGTGCTTTAAAATTTTCTAGCAAAGTAAAAATAATTAAATTAATGAATTTTATCTATACAAGAATAATGTACATAATAGTAGTACTAATGCCTTGTTAAATAACCCCTTATAACACCCACAAAAGACCAAAGGGTATGGTGTGAAATGGTGACAGACTCTTAGGGAGGCTCGGATAACACTGCTCGAGTGGTAATCTCTATCTACTTATACTTATCCTATAGGTGGTTCCGATATTGCTTAACATATTCATGATCATCTTGGGATTTGTCATGAGTGAATCCCAATTAAGACACCTTCTTTCTGAGCACTAACAAATGGGAATTTTCTAGAGAAAATCTCCTAGATGATTCTATTTCTTCCTTTGTCTGGGTGAATTGGATTTGTTAAAGCTCAATATTTATACTAATCATGTGGTCACTGTTCAATGGATATATTATCAATGGTCACAATTCATAACCATATTTTAAAATCCAAAACATAAAACCACATAATTTCATTTATTT
Source organism: Viscum album (assembly GCA_963277665.1). Taxonomy (NCBI): domain Eukaryota; kingdom Viridiplantae; phylum Streptophyta; class Magnoliopsida; order Santalales; family Viscaceae; genus Viscum; species Viscum album. The sequence continues at coordinate 1,631,819,300 of OY728150.1, forward strand.
TACATAACCATAATAAGACATTATAATAGAGCAAGAGAAATTTCATTAATGAATATTTGGGTCTTTTCAATCTTCCACCTTTAAGAAATTTTACCCTTGAAATTTTCATTTCACATACTAAAATAGATGCGGGTTCCTCTGCTTCATGACTTCTTCCAATTCTCACATTTCTTCTTCAAATGATTGTTTTTCCACAAAAACTTGACAAGGGGAATTGTCTAATTTCATATAACTTTTTCTCTATGATTTAAGATCTTCTCTAGTTGCATCTCGTAAGAAAGATAATCCTCTTGTCGAACTACCTCTAAAGAGAGTACATATTAAGGGTCTGTTATGTATTTCTATAAGAGGGACACATGAAAAACATCATGTACTTTAACCATGGTAGGTGGAAGTGCAAGTCGATATGCCACAACCTTGACACGATCAAAAATCTCAAAGGGGATGATTTACCTAGGATTTAAGTTCCATTTCTTTCCAAAACTCATGACCTTATTGCACAAAGATATGCATAGAAATACCATGTGTCCAACATTAACCTCAAGGTCTTATTGATGGTTATTCACATAACTCTTCTGTCAACTTTGGGATACCTTGATATGTTGCTGAATGGTTTTAACCTTCTTGGCTATTTTTTATCCATTTCTTGTCCTAACTGCTTATGCTCACCGACTTCATCCCAACACGCTTGTGGTCTACACATTTCCCTAAAAGGGAATCATATGGTGGCATTCGGATGCTCGAGTGGAAACTGTTATTATAATAGAAATCAACAAGAGTAAGATATTGATCCCATCCTCCTTTGATTTCCATTGTGCATGCTCTCAACATTTCCTCAAGTGTTTGGATAGTCTACTCAGATTTGAAATTATTTTGAGTATGATAAGTCATACTGAAGTTTAGCTCCATATCCATAGCATGTTGAAGACTCTTCAAAAACATAGAGGTGAATCTTGGATCTCAATCAGATACAATAAATAGTGGTACCCCATGTTGCCTTACCGCATCTATGATGTATATCTGTGCCAGTTAATCCAATGATAAATCCTCCCAAATTTCAACAAAATGTATAGACATTGTATGTCGATCCACAACAACCCAAATTTCATTGTTCCCTTTGTATGTCTTTGTATGTACGGTGAAAAAGTCCATGTTGATGATCTCCCATTTCCATACAAGTATGGGAAATGGCTGCGTCATCCCATTATACTTCTTGCCTCTCTTCCTTCACTTGTTGACACACCATACACCTTTATGTATACTCAGTGATATCCTTCTTTATATTATCCCACCAAAAATGCTCTCGTAGATGTTGATACATATTTGTGTTTTTTGGGTGAATAGATAAATTTGAACTATGTTCATAATCCATAATATAATTCTTCAGCTCCAGAAATGTTATAACAAATTGTATTTTCCCAAATATCACAATTCCTTCATAAAAAACATTGAACTCTATGTATTTCCATTTTCTGGTAGCATCCACTTTCTTTTAAATTCCCACATCATCATTTCGAGAATCATTTATCTTTCCCAAAAGAGATGGTTGAGAAATCATTTGTGAAAGGATTGATGATGTTCCCTAATTTATGATTCCCATTCCCATCATCATCAAATCTATGAATATTAGATCTTTATCAATTTTCTTCAATGATAGAATCACTGGTTCATTTCTACTTAGATCATCCTTCTCCATGTTCACATTCCCTGGGTGGTAATGTAATGTGATGTCATTGTCTTTGATCACATATAACCATATTAATTTGTGCATGTTCAACTCTTTCTGTGTGAATATAAACTTGAGCCTTTTTGGTTTGTATATATTTCACATTTCTCCCCAAATACGTAATGCCACCAAATTTTTTATCTGAATACCACTACTGCCAACTACAGATCATGTGTGGGATATATTTTACAATAAAATTTCAATTTCCATGAAGCATAGGGAATAAAATTTTCAATTTTAATCAACACAAAACCCATGAACTACTTTTAAGCACCATTGAATACCACATAAATTTACCAACTTGTGGGTAAAGTGAGCATGTGCATAGGGATAAGCCTCCTTTTCAACTCTTTGAGGATTTCTGCACATTCATCAATCTATGAAAAACTTTACTCACTTTCTAGATAACTTTGTTAGAGGGTTGGAAAATCTGGAGAAATTTCATACAAATCACCGATAATACCCAGATAACCCCAAGAAGCTATGGGTATATGTTTCCGGTGTTGTCCTCAGCCATCCGTCTATATAAGCTATCTTGGAGGGATCCATAAATATCCCATTGTTTGTGATGATATGAAACAAGAATGAGACCTCCTTCAACTGAAACTCACACTTGATGTACTTTACATAGAGATTCTGTTTTTGAAAGGTCTCTAGTACAGTTCTTAGATGCTCCTCATACTCCTCCTCAGTTTTGGAGTTTATAAGAATATCTTCTATAAAGACTGCCACAAATTTGACAAGGTAATATATAAATACTCTTTCCATCAAGTCCATGTAGATTGACGGAGAATTAGTGAGTATAAAAGGCATTACTATGAATTCATAGTGCTCGTATCTTGTACTAAAAGGAATCTTGGGGATATATTATTTTTTCACCTTTACTTGATAATATCCTGACCACAAATCTAACTAGGAGAAGTATTGTGCTCCATGAAGCTGATCGAAAAATTCATCAATTATAGGTAGAGGATACATGTTCTTCAACGTGATTTTTTTGAGATCATGATAATCAATTCAAAGGAACACTAACCCATCCTTCTTCATGACAAAGAGGACTGGTTCTCCCCATGATTAAGCACATGGGAATATACACCCTTTATCCAGATTCTCTTGTATTTGTTTCATCATCTACTCTATCTTCACAATATCTATTCAATATAGATTATTGGATATTTGAAACTCCCTAGGTATAAGATCAATTTATATTTCAACACTCTTCTAAGAGGAAGAGAAGAAAAATCCTCGGGAAAGACTTCAGCAAATTCTATCACAGTCTGTATGTCTTCAAGGATGGTTGCCTCCTTAGAATAAATAATTTGAGCCAGATAAATGTACTCAAAGAGAATTAATATCAAATTTTGAGATGATGGAACTAAATAATATACATCCTTCCCCTTGAACTTGTACAGATTCATGGGGCTATTCTCCACATGGAGAGTGATTTCCCTCTATTGGCAATTTATGATGGCTCTATATTAAGAAAGTCATTCCATACCAAGAATTACATAAAATTAAACAAGAGGGAGTATGATGTGGTTCTATAGGAAGTTCAATACATGAATTATGATAGGGGGGGTGTTAAATTCATCGGATGTTGTGTTTGGACCATTTTCCATACTCACCAACATCTTTACTTCCATGATTTGTGGTGGTATTGGGACTGTTCTACTAAACTTTCACGATATAAAAAAATGTGTAGAACCAGAATAAAAAAATATGTTCCCTATTCTTGAATGAAAAACATATGTTACTGTCACCACTTCATTTTCGGGGTTCACTTCGGAAGTAGTGATGGAATAAGCTCTCCCTTGGTGCCTTGGAGGGTGTTTTTTTCCTCTGAAAACCCTTTTAATAAGGCACTGATTTGCAAGGTTCTCTGTTTCATTCGAGTTGAATCAATGAACAATGAATTGTGGATCAAATGGGGAATTACACTCCTCTGTCATAGCCTTGGGGTTTTCTTGTCAGTAGTTAACCGCTAGGTTCCCTTCTTTTCCAAACCTAATGTATTTCCTCATCCCCTTTTGGCAACTTCTGTGGTGTTTCTTTCCACACTATTAGAAAGTGGGGTGATGTATCTTATATCACCATTGTATTTATCAATCAGACTACAATAATTGAAGTCCGCCTTACAATTCATATCCCCATGATACAACTGAGATTCGCTGATCCCCATTTTTACTGTGATGGATCTTTAGGCAATTTCCTCATAGCTGTTGAAGTAACGGATTACCAGGACTTTATACTGGCTAGGTTTCAGCCCAACAAAGAAGCGATCAACCTTTCATTCAGATGTAATGAAATAGCTGGTGGCATATCATGCAATACTAGTGAAGTTTTCCTTGTATGATCTGAGGGATTCATCATCATTTTGATTGAGAGAAAGAAAGTCTCTTTCCATCTTAATTTGGAGGGTGCATGGAAAATATTTATCGAATAAATTCTTCATGAAATCCTTTCCTTCCAATGGATCGATATCCTCCTCAGGATTTGTATTTTAGATCAATTTCCACCATTGATCACTTTAACCATCTATACGATAAGCATCCATGAGAACCTTCTCGTGTTCAAAACATTGAAGGATGGAGAAGATCCTTTCAATGGAGTTTATCCTTTGTTCGGTGATTTAGGGAACGAATGATCCATTAAAAGTATGAGGCCTTGGTCTCATGAAGATCTTGATAGTGACTTTTTCTTTTATATGGGGGGTTCAAAATTACACTTCACCCATGTTTCTATTAAAAGGTTGTGTTCACTGGGAGAGAATCATGACAAATTTTGTGATTCTCGCTCCCATCTGATTGGCTATCTCATTAGAATAGTCATCTCATTTATCATCATATCGATTGTTATCCCAAGTCCTTATATTACCGGCCATTGGCTATAATAAATGAAAAGTTAGGGGTAACACATAATGGGAAATCCGATGAAAAAAATGGATGACATATAAATTACTTTTATTTCATTAACATAGCAATCTATAAGCTTTAATCTATGTTATCCATGATCTAGTTTCTAACATGTATTCAAATAGGATTTTTTTCATTTATTCCCTTAATAATGGTTCATACTAAGCTCATTAATTTACCAAAGCATATCCACCAGGATTTTCATAACCAAGAGTGCATCAAGGCCCGTTTTCACGTACCAGGATAACCTGGTTCATGCCTGAAACACCTTGTCTGAGTTTTCTCTCCTAGGTACATTTATTCCAAAGCCACCTCTAACTACTCGTATCCCGAAAGGGATGTATTTTCCAGATAAACCAGTTACTCAATACTCACCAAAATTTAGGAATCTTATTATTATACTTATTATTGTCTCTAAGGATTCACTAGGGTTTTCTAATCCTAATACCGAAAATAACTATCCCTATCCTTGAATACCAAATATAACAGCTCTTCTCTTTATTACACACATAAAAATAATTTATTACACAAAATCATCACTTGATAAATCATGGATGATCGAGAAGACTAGTGTCCTTGGGGATTAGGAACATTAAATAAAAACAGAAAACATGAATCACAATATCTATATTGAAAACTTCTTTTTACATGACCACAACATTCCCTCAAACTTAGCATTCCATGGCATAACATGAGGACATATATAAGAAAGGGGTGAGCTATAAAGCCCATTTTTGGAGAAAATAAGGTTTAACATGAAGATTACAATACATGTTAAGAAATAGTCATATTAATGGAGTTCAAGAGAAACATGAACATAAAGGAATGATATATCATGAAAATCATAACATGAATATGTGGCAACAACACTTAACATGGAATTAGCATGAGCCAAGACTCATTGCAGATGAAGCATGAGTAAACCCTCATTACACATGAATAAAGAGTAAAACCTCATTTAACTTGAATTAGCATGAGTAAACACTCATTTCACATGAAATATTATGATACTATACATTACCAAATTCATTGGAGTGCTATTAGGGCACACCCTTCTTAATCATTTCATTTCATGCCTAAGTGTGCCCCTTGGATCCTATAACATGTATTAAATAAATATCATAAGTTATTCCATGATTAATTAATGAGGAATAAATACATTAAAGTACCATTAAATATGTATATTTTTATAAAGGTGAATACACTTGATAGATACATGGGTATTGTATTCACTACACAATGATTTTGTCTTGGAGAAATGTGGTGGAATTTCGGCAGCATAACGGCGTGACATAAGAATTCATAAAAATGGTTGATGAGAGTAAAATGAGTGTCTCATAATATATAAATGAAATGGATATTATGGGGTACATATAAGTACATTTTTAAATAAATTTAATGTAATATATATACTTAATACAAAATAATTGCTTGAATGTAAATTTGGAGAGAGAGATTCCTTATAGAATTTCGACATGGTAACAGGTGTTAATGGGAGGACTTAATGAGAGAGAAATGGCATCTTTCATTATTAAAACATGAACATGGAATTATGGGGGGAGGTGATAAATCATACCCTAACATTTATAATTGATAATAAAAGGGAATAACAATATAAGGAAACTTGGAAATAAATAAAGAAAGCGACAATCCGTTACATGGAAGTGTGATCCCAAAGGTTTAGGAGGGGATTTATAGAGACTTATTGAGAGATTGGGGTGCCTTGGGAGGATTATAGAGAGATTATGTCATATTTTGGATGAACATAAAAGGGCTTGTGTCAAGAAGAAGTGGGATCATGGGTGGGATTATATAGGAAAGGAGAGGGAATTTGTTATTATTTAGGTTTGGGACACCACACAATAAACTAATCAAAACCAAAAATCTGCCCATGGTGTTTGCCCACACATTTGGCTAAATGGGATTGGAAAAAAATATTTTATAAGTCCAATGGTATAACTTCTAAGAATAATTGGGTTTCTTATGTGTCGGTGAATCACACTCTCAAGGAGAACTATTTAAAAAGCTAAATTTTTTTATAAGTATTTGAGGGTCAACTAATGCTTTGTAAAATTAATCAAACAAATATAAAGTCTCTTTATTTTAATGTTAAGACATATATTAGAAAAACATAATGTTTAAAATATTTTATTACATCACTATTATGTCATTATGATGTCAAAAAACACATTATATATTTAAAAGGTGATAAATATTTGCCCCAAATTTGACTGTTTCAGAAAAATAATGAAAAATTCACCATTGGATAATTTCGACATCATGATTAAAAAAATAATATTTGTTTTATCTCTATAATTATCAAAATATGTGAATTTTTACTTTTAAAATAAGAAAATACATTTATTGAAAATTCATTGGTTTTGACAGAAACCGCTTTCTTACCATTATAATAATTATAATAGCATTAATAAAATTTTATCATCATTTATATTTAATAAAAAATAATTTAATAATAATATTTTTAATATTTTATTAAAATATTATTTAATTAAAAAATCTATTAATTTATCAAAATAGATTTCTTAGCTGAATATTAACTACAAATACTATTTGCGCTTTAAAAACTATTTACAAAGTATCAATAATAAAAAGAATGTATATTCTCTATATAAGAATAATGTACATAATAGTAGTACTAGGGTCATGTTTAATAACCTCATATAACACCCAAATAATACCATAGGGGAAGGTGTATGATGGTGATAGACTCTTGGGGGGACACGAAAAATATCACTTGAGTTGTAATCTCTACCAACTTTCACATCTCTTGTAGGCGGTTCTGCTTTAACTTAATGTATTCAATCTCGGGTTGGGCTTGGACAATAGTGGAGACCAATTATGACACCTCCTTTAGGAGCTCCAATAAATGGGTTTCATGCGGGGAAAGTCTACTAGATGAGGCTATCACATCCTTTGTTTGAGTAAATTGGATTTGTTAAATCCCTATATTTACACTAATCTGGTGATTGCTGTTCGACAAAAATATTGGAAACGGTCACAATTCTTAATGGTATTTTAAAATCCAAAACATAAAACACCATATTTTCATATGTTTTACATAACCATAAGAAGACCTTTATATAGACCAGGAAATATTTTCATTAATGAATTTTTGTGTAGTTACAGACTATGTACCAAAATAAACTAAAAGGTGATTATTGAGGGCTTAGGTCCATTGTTTGATCCTAGATCCCTATGATACGTTTATTTGGATTCTAAAAAATTAAAAATGTTAATAGTTTTGGGATGGGTGATTGATAGAATAATAAATGTTCTAAATGAGGTGACCATGGTTATTAATCGAGGGATGTAATTGGTATAATAATACTACTTAATTATATTTTGATCATTTTTTTCCTGACCTGTTATGTCATTTTTTTAAATGACAATATATAAGTATAATAATGTTGATACTTCAATTTCAGATTTGATATAAATATTTATATTTGAGTTCTTTTAATGATGTAAATGGTACCCATAACTAAGAATGTTACTTGTCAGTGGTTTGATGTTTAATTAACTATGTTGGGTATTTTTTGTTTGGTGTTATAACACATTATCCCATAACATAATCATATTTTATGCAGTGGTTCTAAATTATATTCCGAAAATTAGATGTATTTCATACCAGTTAACTCAAAAAAATTTCCTAGAATTAGAACATTTCTCAAAAGTAGCCTATCATATTATATCTTATATGGGGACTTTTTTAGTTAATTGATCAAAATTTTATTCTCTTGACAATATATTTTTAACACTACTTGTTCTATATTTTATTTCATGAACTGGGTTATTTATATGATGTCGTGTGTTATATTATTCCCTCGACTGGGAAATTTCAAAAATAGCTGATATGTATTGTATTTCATGTTTTTATAATTTTTATATCAATTTTATAAACATAAATGTTCTAGATAATATTATCATTCCAAGCTATTGTATAAATAAATATTAATGGAATTTCTTCTCTAATAACTTATAATAAAGAGATTCAATATTTATACTATGGAATAATTTAGATATAGGTGGATATAATATATATTGGTAAATTCAGCTCATATAAGGCTTGAAAATAACTATTCCAATGACTACTAAAACATAAATTATATTTAACATATCTATTTAATGGCTTTATAAACCCATGATGAATTGAGATTTTTATATGTGATGTGCATTACTGATTCAATTTTATATAATAAATTCATTCATGTAAATATTAGATTATATTAGGATTCATATTGGTTGTGTCCTATTGATTTTCATTCTCACTGATGTTCCCAACAGATGTTGTTAAATAATTATTACATTATCAAATTAGACATTTTTCTGTTCTCCAACCATACTAACTATAAAGGCATAGTATAAAAGAAGTGTGGGGGGTCAATACAAAAGATAACATGGAATGCAATGATGAACATTTTTTACTAAAGGTTATGTAACTCCAATTTTATTTTTATTTTATTAAAACTGATGAGGCAAATAAAATAAATGTATAAAAATAGAAAATTAGAATAGCAAGAGCCAGTTTCTCGGTCAGTCTAACTAAATTTATTGATTCATCTTTTCATATAGGATAATAATCTTAGAATAGCTATGTAATCAGTCAATTTTTTTGATAGAATAAATTTTAATTCATTATAAATCTACCCATGAATTCCATTTATTCATGTTCTAAAAAAATAAAAATTGAAAAAGTTTTTTATGTTTAGATTTCCAAAGAAGTAGAATAATTCCATTCAATGGTCATGAATAAATCATATTAGTCATGTTGGAATTCATTTATTATCAAAAAAATGGTGCATGGTTCAATTATAAATTGGATATACATATAAGAAAAACATTATAAAATCTAATAAAATCGTCTTATGATCGATGGAAAATCATTCCTTTTTGGAATGTAATGACTTTTACCGGTTTTCCCTCTACTATGGGGTTTATCTGATCATATTTGGGTGGCCTTTAGTGATGAATTAAGAAATAGCCATTGTGGAGAGATTATATGAGAATGAATGAGAATGGAACAAAAAAATGAAGATATTGGAATTAAAAAATAAATAATTCAACATTACATTAATGAATGAAAATAAGAACATAAATAAAAACATATCTATAATGAACACTTTTTCGGAACACTATGGTAGCCTCTTAGTGGTCAAGCCTCAATAATGGAATGGAATACATGAAAAACATTTCTAGAATACTTATTTATGACCCTCTATATCATCAATGGTCTTCCCCCATGTCAAAGATGAATTCAAGGGTCATTTTTTGTTGTTTGAATGAAGTATCCTTTGAAAGGTACATAAATATCCTTATTTCTGTATGGTATCAGGCATTTAAATGAGATGTAAAGTTTACCAAATGTCTAATTTTTCTATACGTGTATCAAATTCATGACCATTATCCCTTCTAGGAAAACATTAAAAGTGTCACAGAGTGAAACTACGTGTCATGGAATGAAACGTGATATCGTTACATTTTTTATGTTTTCTCCATTTTACACCCTATAGTTCTTATATAGAATTCAATAAATGGACTCATAAAATCAATATACAACATGTGGAGTCATATTCCTCGACAAAAGGATACATTTTTCTATGGATCTTCAATTTTTTACTCCAGAATCTCCCTTGTTTTTTGTTCATCAACCACAATCCTTGAACTCTTATTCATTTATTGTTTTCTATCAATTATACGAAGTTTATTGACATTAAGTACCTTTTTGTTCTTCAATTTACATGTATTATTTATTATTCATGAAAATTCCACAATACATAATAATACATAAAAAATTATTATCATGAAATAATATTATACTTTATCAAATAATATTTAATGAATTGATATATTAAATCGCATCAAAATACATATGTAAATTAAAGGTATCAAATTTCCCCAAACATTAATATTTTATAATCCTTGAGAAAAATCTCAAAATAAAAATACCAAAAATCCATACACCAACTAGATAATTTTCAAATAATTATTCTTATAAAAACATGTTATAAATGAATAATGTAAAATCAAAACACATTCCTAATAAAGATTCCAAACATCAAGCTTTGTTTAATATATTCAATTCAAGTCATTTTCTCCTATTCAACCATTGTTTCAAATTTTCTTCAATGCACATGACATTTATAATTTACCTCGCCATTTATTTTTCAACTAATCTCTCTAGGTAAAAATTAAAATGAAGTTAATCTCATGCCTCATGTATATTCACCAACACATAAAATTATTTCAATCTACATTCATCACCACAAAATTATTTACATCACAGTTAATCAGGAGGGATTTTCAATTCAGATAATGTTTTTCAGGGTAATGGTAGGTAGGTTAATTTTTTGAAAATCATGTATGGATTAAATAAGGGGACAATATATAATATACAATTTCTTATTTTAAAAATCTGTACTCAGTGAAATGCACCTCAACAAAACAATATAATCTCGCACAACTAAAAAGTGCAAAGAAAAGGCTAAGAAAAAATGAAATCATAATTAAAAAATAACACCATATCATTGTTCTTCATATTTTTTTCCAAAAATCAGGATATTTAATTAGCCTCACATCAACAACCAAACTACATTTGATAAAAAACATAGGTCTAGTGATGGTTTTTTTTATTCTCCTAATTCACAACCCATTATTTTATTTTTTTATTTTTCTTTTTCTTTTTTTATAAAGTGTACTAGGAGAAATTTCACTTCCACTATCTAAAAAAATATGATTATGATATCATCAGTCTGATAATTGTGATTTTTGACTAACCTAGGAAATAACAATTTTTCTTTTTTTCTTTTTTTGAACAATAAGAGGGATATTAAATGGAATATAATGAACTTATATTTAAACCTTCACTGAAATCCCATGGAAACTCCCTTTAGTCTCCACTCAATATATCACACTATAAATCTACCATAAACAACCCATCTCCCATACTCGTTCAATTTCATATCCTGAAATATATAAATAGAAGGGTAGGAATAGAAATAGTATTTGGTAAATGGATCAATCCTAATATGGTCATCAATGGTTTATTTTGTATAAATAAGGATAAATTTTTAGGTGGGTCTCAGTAGAAAATGACTTTTTATTAAAATTACTTAATAATTTCAAAAAACAAAATTTTCATTCATAGCTTTGATAAGATATTAATGAATGTTCTAGAAGGTTTATATGCCCCATGTTTTATTTAATTAATATGATCATAAAATAATATGAAATATTTGGTCTAGAATAATCTTGGGAATTAGAAAACAATATAATTCAATTAGGTAATGTATTAAATATGGAAAATTATTTTACTCAATGTAGGTTTCTCAGAATCAACATCATGAAAATAAACCATATCTGCAATCATTTTCATGTAATTAAAATATATTGTAATCATGTGACTTTTAAAATTAAAATTTATTTATTTTACATTAATGGAAACTATATTTTAAATTTTCCAACATGCGAAAATGTTTCTCCTTGGGGGTGATGTCTCCTAGATTATAGAGAACAAGAAAAAAAATTCATGCATTTTTACAGGTGAATCTTAATTCAATCTAGTTCATGAAACAATTCAACTCAATATAATTATTTTTATTTTACCATTATTTTATAATAATTTACTATAAAAATCGGGTGGAAATATATAAAGTAGAAGAAATAGTAACCCCCCCCCCCTAAATTGATGTGTCTCAATAAGTTACTCATGTTCTATCCTTCTAGGTTTACAATTTAAACTTTGATCATATGAAATGTATTGAACTCTTGACATGAAGTTCTAATATTTTCATAACTTCAATCACTTCGTATTTAATTCTTCATTGGGCCATAAAGATAAAAATAAACAATAATCGTTCAAGCCATTTTAAATTAAATATTGTTATCTTTGAAAGATAAATATTTCAACCATTGGGAGAGTTATTATACAAACAAAAATAAATAAATTTAAATCCTATAATCTAATTTTAAAAATATAGGTTTCCTCTTAGTATAATTCCTTTTTTATAGTAATTTATCTCTACATTTTATCATTTTATATAATTTTAACATGATATAGATCTAACCATCATATATTAATATCTAACAATGTTGTGTATCTAGGGTAGTCTTTCACTTCCACCTTCATTGGTTTATTTTGACTAATAGTGGAATGAAATACAAGGAGATATGTAATAAATTTAATAAGAAATCAAAATATTACTAGAGTATATAGTTTTCCTGCTCCGACACTTCTTTTTCATCTCCTATATAAACAATTGGAGGTTATTATTTCTTAAATTATTCAATTCTATTTTCATTCTCATCATATTCCTTCTCATTCCACTCTATTATTTCTTTGATGAGATTATACCTAGTATTCTCATTGTATTAAGGGTTTTTAGAGGGTTTCATAGGATTCTTTTATATATATAATTCTAGTCAGGTAGAAGATGTTTGTTTATTTTCTTATTCCTTTACGTTTTCCTCTTCTTATAACTCTATGGATTATACCACTTCTACCACAATATATTTTTTATCCTCAACCATTCAACATAAAATTTTCATTATATTTCATTCCAATTTCTATCGATGATAAAAGAGGTTTTATTATTGTTATTCTAGGTATTTTAATATGTGTGGACGTGACGCTTCAGGTTATGGTACTTCTTCTAAGTTTAGTGGTTCATCACTTTGAAGGATCCCATCATTCATGATGAATTCCTCCTTTATATCGTCATCCTTATTTTTATCATTTTTTTCTTCAACAGTTGAACATCCTCAATCTAATCTTCCTCATCATCATTATCATAATGTTCAATCCCTTTACTAAAATATAAGGTTTGATTATTCACAATTGATTTTAATATTGAAATAACTTGAGAAAAGTGAGTTCAAAATTTTCTATGTTATTTGATTTGGCCCTCGTTTCCATCCATCCCCTTATCTAATAGAAAATATTACATTGTTAGATATATGCATATTTTTTCATCTTAATTCTACTTGTTATATATTTGGAATGAATGGTATTCATGGAAGTACTACTATTGACGTTCCATTATGTCAACATATTTCACATACCCTACTTCTTGAAATTTTTCATCCTTAAACCGACTGGTATATACAATAGACACTATTGGAGTGATACCAAAAAGATAATAAATATATAAAATCATTTATGTAAGGTGAGTATAGAATTATCACTACTCACTATGTTCACACTCATTATAGTCCATCAACTTTTCAATAACTAAAATGTACAACAAGAGTAATTTGGTTAGTAGGTCTTTTGTGTACTGCTCGTCCCCAAATCTATCTTCATTTCCCTAATAGTATATATTTCCTTAATTATTTTTATATTATGTTTCATTCAAATATGGGGTTGGAATTTGTCATACTCATGATAATATGAATCATATTAATCGTTATCTTTCTATGTCCACCATTTGGAATTCAATATTTCTATTGTGATCAGATACTCTGTATATTAAATCTATTATGATGGAGGAGTGGAATAGCTGTGATATGAAATGTAATCCATCCAGTAAAACACCAACAACCAACTTCAATTAATATTGAAAAATAATACTAATTTAAAAATTAAATAGAAAAAGACAAGGAGTTTGACTATAATAAGTAAACATAACTTGGATTGGAAAATCCATTCACCTAAAGAATTGGTCTCAATTCAATGTTAACTATCTATTTCGCCCCAAAATGGTGGAAATTTATATGGTACCAAATGATGTCATTAAATCCCCTGAGTGTGATCAAATTAGAAACTTATTTTTTCCCAAACTGTACTAACTAAAAAGGCATAATAAAGCATAACTGTAGGGTTGATCCCATAGTTATCATGGTATATAGTGATGAAAATTTATGGCAAAAGGTAATCCTCCTAAATTTTAGTTTTATATTTTTAAAACTAATGATAGACATAAAATAATTTAATTAAAAAATAAAATTAGAATAGAGGGAACTAATTTCTAGGGATGATTAACTAAATAAAACAATTAATATTTCCATCCATGATATTAATATTATCAAGTTATTAAATCATTAAATTTTATTAATATATTAAATGTTCAATCATTATAAACATATTCTAAAATTATAATTCATCATGTTCTAAAAAATTGAAATGTTTAAAGTACCTTAAGTGAAAATTTCCAAATATGAAGAATAATTTAATTTAAATATAATGAATTGGAAATCACAATAATGTCGGTATTCATTGATTATTGAATACATATTGTCAATGTTTCAATTATATGTAATATACAAATTTAGGTAAAACATGATACTATTGAATAAAATCACTTTATTAGAGAAGTAAAATCAGTATTTATTGGTATGAAGCCTCTTAAAACAATTATGCTCCCCTTTATGGGGTTTATAAAATCATCTATGGGCGGAAAAAGGTGATTAATAAACCAATACCCATAGTATATGGACTACAAATGAGTGAATGGGAATGGAATGAATATATACGATAGATTGGAATTAATCTAGAAACAATTTATTGTTACGTCATATAAATAAAATAATAACATAATCATAAACCATTCTATGAGGATCTCTAGTTTAGAACCCTGGGATAACCACCCAGTGTTCATGCCTCATGAGTAGAATAGAATGAGTGAATCCCCTGGATGTACTACTTATTTATAATCATTTAGGCCACCAATTGTCTTTCACTAGGACAATGATATATTCAATAGCTATTTCAAGCCAGCCAAATGAAGTCCTCATTGAATGATATGTAAATATATCTATTTTCGATAATATCGTCCATCTTCTCATTCTGTAAACCAAAACACATATAGGACATATGATCTAATCATCTTTTAGTGGTCCTAGATAATTAATTTTCCAATACCAATAGATTAGAGACAAGAAAATAAGGAATGATAAAGGAACAAATAAAATGAAGATATTTTAATTACACAAAAAATCATTTGATGTTACTTTGGTAAAAAATAAGAACATGAAAAAACTAATATATGAAGAAATCTGCATTAGAACCTTGTTGTTTCCTCTCAGTGGTCATTCCTGAAGTGTAGAATGGAATGCTTGAATCCCATGATCATAATTATTATTTATATTCCTCTACGTCATCAATGTTATACACTCTAGTGAAAAATGCACTCAATAGCCATTTCAGTCTATTTGAATGAATTATTCATCGAATGATACATAAATATCATTACTTTTCATCTATATAGAGAAATTATATGACATGTAAAGTTTACACAATGTGTAATTTTGCACCATGTATATCAAATTCATGGCCTGTAGATTTTATGTTAAAAATTAAATGGCATGAAAAATATGTTTCATGGATTGAAATGTGTTATATTTCCATTATGTTGATATTCTTCACCTCAAGTGCTGCAGTTCATTCATTTCTTGAACTCGTTCACCACAAATTATTATTATAAAACTTGTAAAGTCATATCCCTCTTTTATATGCTCTGTTTTTCGATGGATCTTAATTTTTTTCCCAGAAGAACCCCCATTTTCTCCATTACTTCAACCATCATCCTTGAATTCTTTGTCACTTTACATTATCATACCATGATGATTCAGAACTCGGAGATAAGTGCCTTTGAGTTCCTCAATTTCACTATATTACTTCAAAATTCTCTTAATTTCCCCCTGTATAAGAATAAAAAACATTAATATCATGAATGAATCAAATATTTAGTCAACTAATATTTAATGAATTCATATATTAAACCCCATTAAACTATATATAAAAAATAGATATGTCACTCACACTTTAAATGTGCTCCTTTGTCGATGTTCATAACTACATTTTTATTATATTCTGGCTAAGTGGAATATCATTGTGTAGTGAGTTGGTGTTATATTGTGGGGTTGTTTGGATAGATTTGGGGTAGGTTGTCAGATGTGTAGTTGTATATCCTTTTATTTATCTGTAAGCTAATGTATTGCATCAGATTATACAGTAATGTGATCTCTTTGGTGATACATGTGTTATATGTTTCAGTTGTTAAGTAATGTTGTATTTTTTTTAGGTATGGTTAGGTTCCTATTTAATTCCGAATTTCCTTGATGATCATATACCTTATGGTCATTTAAATTTTTTCCCAATAATTTCATTATATGATAAATTTTTTATAGTGTTACTGTGTGAAATTATTTATCCCTTTCTTCTAATAAATAAAATTTATTATATTTGGATGAAATACTTAGTTGTGAATCACTCTAGGTTGTTTCATATGTGTGGTTACCCAAGTCGTTTTTTTAAATAACATTTCATTATTTGATCATGAAGTGTTATTTGAATACCAATTATTATAATATGATATTTTTTACACAATTAAAAGTGTAATATCATTTGTAAAAAACAATTTAGTATTACTAACTTAGTTCTTAATGAATTTTTAATTTATTAATATACTAAAGTATAATATGATTAGTATTGTAAGAAATTATTATGATGGATATTATGTTAAGTTATAAAATTAAATAATAAAGATTTATACATTAATGAAGGATTAAATGTTTTTTATAATGTTAAATCAAAATATTTGCATAATAGATTTAATTTCCCTAATTTCACTATATGTATCCTATATAAGTGATTTTTATATAGAATCTTGAATTTGGTATATGAGAGAAAAATAGAAAAATTTCAATAAGATGTAATTCATATAATGAAAGGATTGGATAGAGATAATCCTAAGATATAGATCCTAATGAATAGAGTTTGTAACTCATGAATAAATCATAAACTACAAAAAAATTACATTAAACTTAAGAAAGGATGTTTTACCCCTTTAATAGGATTAAAATGGATTTAAAAGATATTTTAATCAATGTAGAAGAAACAAAGAAACTAAAACGAAGATAAACAACAATGGATAAATGAAACCATGT
Source organism: Viscum album (assembly GCA_963277665.1). Taxonomy (NCBI): domain Eukaryota; kingdom Viridiplantae; phylum Streptophyta; class Magnoliopsida; order Santalales; family Viscaceae; genus Viscum; species Viscum album. Next base: position 1,631,836,841 of record OY728150.1, read on the forward strand.
GTAAAATATAAATGAAAATATCATACATGTCCCTAATATTCACATTTTAAATGAACTATCTTCAACCAAGAATTTAATATTTTGAGGAATATTACCATGTCTTACATGAAAAAGTCATTCCACCACTGGAGTAATCCATGATCTAATGAATCTCTTTATGTTTGGATAGGATTAACATTCCCACAATAGAATGTTATCTCATTTACAGGAAATTTTAGAATATTAAGAATGTTCTAGGTAGGAGTTCATTGAAAAAAAAAGAATGAAAAATAATACTACAATCACATGTAATTGGTATTTATGTGGCCCTCCATGAAAAATTCAACTATAAATACACTGAATAATACATTTTGAGTTAATGTGTATATCACATGTTACTCTTAGTTAATTCAAGATATAATTTCCCGATTGACACTCCCATCAGTTACATATTATTCATTAAATAGTTAATGATAGATAAAATTTTAGAATATTTATAGAAATTTTAAAAATTATTTGTTTACAACAATGAATATTGAATATAGTGGAATGTATATTCCTTATGATATGAGAATATCACTTTCTATGAATTTAATGGAATGTTAAATTATGATATGGCAAAATAATATATTATAATTTTATCAAGGAAATGTAGTTTTAAATAAAATTACATTACTTATGATATACCTCATCCATTAAATATGATTGGACCAGTTGAATCATATGAAAATTTTCTTTAGTCTAGATCTCTAAAAACGTTTGACTGAACTAAAGCATAAAATACTTACATTTAATTTCAACTTATTTCGCATCACATAATATTAATTATGAAACCATATATAAAACTCCAATTAGATCTATTTGATACCACAATTGTTAAGTCATCATCTACTTCACCACATATCACTTATTTTGGAATAATTTTTGAGTACCCATCCAAAAAACTTTTTGGATTAACTCTAATAAACTTCTGGAGAAATAATCTGAGTCAAACACAATATCATATTGTTAACAACATAGTGTAACCCAATGTGCCTCTGTTTAATTATCACAAAATATAAATTTGTAAACAAATTAATGAAATTAATTAGTATCCTCTAGAAAATAATAGGTGCTACTCAATCTTCAAAGGTATCCAAAATTATATCTCCCAAAATAGGCATCTATATAAGTGTTTCCACCAGACGAATCATATGAATTCATGTATTTTCATATGATCCATATAACCAAGGCTGTCTTGAACTGCACATGATAACTAACATAAAATGGTACCTGAACTAGTTTAAACCTGGCCTAACGATTATTCCATCTCCCCATGGGCTGGTGACTAGAATCAATGAAAGAAATACAATTAAAATGAATTATTTCATCACAAGAGTAACTCATCATAAAACATTATTGATTATAAAAGAATAAATAGTTGGTATTCCAATCACACCAAAAGATAAAACATACAAAAAAATATGATAGATAATGTCTCAAAAATGTTACTTCATCTAATGTTATCAGATAATAACATCAATAAGTAAACCTAAAATATAAATGTAATAAGTGGATCACATATTATAATAGTCACTACCAACTCCCAAATCCCCAGAAATCATGTACATCCACACGATCCTAGTGGTCATTTTGTTTTTCATGGACCTATAGTAAAAAGAAATATACATTTATGATGTTAAGGTAGGGTGGGAGATGTTGTGACAATTAATTTCATTTCAAAATGATGTGTCAATATGTGTTTCATGATGTTGAGAAAAGAAAGTGATGCTTCATGAATTAATATGGAAAAAAACTATGTAATTACCAGTCATTATTAAACAATTATCCTTGATAAATATGATTATTATTTAATTGGACTTTAATGTCATATGACTTTTGTAAATTGTAATTGATGAACTGAAAAATAATCATCATATTTCATATGGTTATAGAGAAGATATGTTGAAGAATACCATAAAAAATAAATTAGGTTCATGAAGAATTTAAATAATTCCATGATAAATATATATATATTTTTCAAGATGGAATAATCATGAGTTTTTCATGCGAGTTATAAGAATTCAGTTTACTCTTTTCTATGAGAGTATACTAAAAAAATACCCAATTAACAAAGGACGATGCAGGGGATCCCATAGACAATTATTATGTTGGTAGTTCCACCTCTATTCATCCATAGTTTTATCATGGATAAGGGACTAAGGTCTTGTATAGGTACAAAGGTATGAATGTGTGTGGGTGGATGCATAATGCCTATATTTGTGGTAAGAGGCACGATTAAGAGGTCCTAGTGCCTCATGTAGGAAGCATCACAGAGTGAGTGTGAGTGTGTGAAGAGTTATGAGTATCAAACCTTTATTAAAGCTCAAGAGATGAATAAAATGTGGATGTATTAAATTAATCACATGATCTACAATGTCTGATCAACCACATGATTGTATTCTCCCACCAGGATCATTAAATATCTAATATACACCTTGATATTTATGTTTGTATAGTCAAATTTAACTAAATTTAATACATGTTAAAAGATTACCATGTTGATCCCATGAGATCCATGAAAGAGAAAAATAGATGGTGCAAATTTTATACATGTATCTACCATTCATAAATAAAAAGATGATGATCCATTTTAATTTCAAAAAAAGAAAAGCCTTCGAATTAGATAAAATGATGATAAATTCATAGGTAAGATCAGTACAATCTATTAATTCAGTTTTACATATATGAATTTATACTAAATGAAGACGTCATACACTGGAGTAGCATCTAGAAAAAAATTGGGTGAGATATTAATACTTAATTAAACTGTATAACCCAGTGTGAACAAATAGAGATCAAATCTCCTATAAGAATTTTGAATTATGATTTAAAAAAATATTTTTATGATACATAATTAAAATTATATCTTAGAACAAATTATGAGAGAATATACTATGGGAGGAATAATTATTTATGAAGAGCCTCATCGTCCAGGTATTTGTGATGAGCGTGGATTTAATATGCGTGACCAAATTAGATGTATTTCATCAGAAACAATGATGGAATCCCGATTCCATCATGAATTTGAATGGAATCCCACGAATGATGAGATATCACATAATTAAATAGAAGAATATTTGGGTATTTTTAAAAAGTGAATGATGAGGGGTATACATATTTTAGATCCATAGAAACTTGCATAAGGTGAAGAAGAAGAATATAAGACCCAACACATTTACAAATTTATAATTGGTTTTATGTAGATATGTTATACCTAATAGGTTGTGAATATTTTTAAAAAAAATCCGAGACTAAAACATTATTATTAATAATCCAATTAAAATATGAAATAAAAGGTAAATTATGTGCATAATAATTCATGGATAAATTTTATCATGCAATGTGTGAAGAATTTTTGACAAACAAATGTGAGGGAATTTTATGAGATATTTATTCAAGACATGAGGAGAGTTTCCAGACCAAAAAAAGGCTATTGGAAATAATGAATAAGGTTTACACATTCATACCTATTGATCCACCAACATATAGATAATTGTTATCAACAATAGGTGAAAATCACTATGATATTACTCAAATACATTCATTATTAGATATTTGTTTTAATGTAATAAAGTTACATATAGCGGAATCTAGAACTAGAACGATCACAGTAGATTTTATTTTGTTTGGTTGTGTTGAATATAGTGGATAATCTATGTTGGGGGGGATAACCAACATAGTATGGAGTAATACTTCTAATCAAAACTTGTATATATTGTCTGTTTTGTCTTTATATTCTACTGTATATGATATGTGGCATTGAAATATTATATAGTGAATCAATAAAAATAAAAAAATTAAGAGGTTAAATTAAAAATCTAATTGGTAAAATTAGGGGAACACTGATTCACCTCACCCCTTTTAGATGAACATAACCTATTCATAGGATATAGAATTTGTATGTGAGGGAGTTTACCTTTAAACATATATATATAATTAATTGATAATATGTAATTTAAATTAAATTAACAAGTGATGAGTTCCAATATTTTATGACACAAACATTCATATCTATACGAACACGATTCTACCTTACCTCATCTGATATGGCCTTTACATTTGAAATGATGATACAATAGATTTTCAATATAAGGCCCCAACCTTAAAGCTTACTTAATCTTGAGTTATTACAAGATTACACATTGAGGATCTTTTTGGGTTTAGAGTTTTAGAGAATTAGATCATAAAACTTGCATTACATTCCACATATTAGATCATAAAACATGCATTACATTCCACATATAAACAAAGTGGTTACATAAAGATAGTATTCTTCATTCCCATCAATGGAAACACATTTAAAATAAAACATGGATTATTTCTTGACACATCCTTGACTCTATCATCTTATCATGTACCTTTCCCTTGACCTGTGAAAAACATTTCAAAAACTTGGGATGAGCATAAAAACTCAGTATGGGTTATAAAAAAAACATGGAAAGGAAACATGAGTTCATATATACATAAGAATGAAAACATACTTTACCCATAAAACATAGGAACTTTAACATACCTCATAAAATCATGAATAAATCATAGAAATCATAAGACAAAGTTAACTTGAGGCATTAATAACATTCTTACGTAGGGAGTAACCCTCTTGGTTACGTTTGGAATACCCATCACAGTATATTCCCTAAAATCTCTTCGGAGAAACCTTAACGTTTCACTCCTTCGCGTTACCCAATGCATTGGAGAGCTATAACGGGCTCACCCGCCCTTAGTTTATCACAGAACCACCCTACTTCATAATAATGCCCAAGAACCATAACATAATCATATCACATAAAACATGCATAAAGGAAACATAAAATTTCAACATTTCAATCCCGAGATATCAATACAACACATTGATATAAAAACATTACGAAAACAATTTTCAATACTAAAATAAAAAAAAGTAAAACATGGTATTTATTTTTCTTTTAAAAAGAAGGTATGGCTTGTAGAGGAAGCCAGAACTCAAATAACGGTCACGACGGCGGAGAAGTCGTTGTCGCCGCATACGTACGAAAAAAACATTCCCTTTTGTCGTTCAGTAAACGCTTCATATAAAAAAGATTCCTTTTGAATAAACGTAAAAGTCAAAGGGGTTTATACACCATATAAAAGAAAGTTGTGTATAAAATAAAATATGCCTCAACGAAAGGAGATTGAGACGAAGTCCCATACCTCGTATCTGACTTGACCCGACCGTTCTTTAATCTCCTGAATAATAAACTTGAGTTAATATCTACTTGCTTATGAATCTTTTTCAAGTTAATTATTCCTTTTATACCATGTTATGAACATCATGTAATCAGTTAAGTTAATAATGTTCATTTTGTCGGTATTTGGTTCTTAAGTCAAAAATAGACTTCTTACACTTACATGTTGTTAATTTAGTCAAAGGTTCATTATATCTAGAATTGTATTCATGATGTAGATATCATATATGTCATATATATCCAGTACATACATGCATTTATAATATTACATAATCATTTAGAGGTAAGAAATGAAATGCACCGTTCATGGAGACGGTAAGCCGTACGTACGCATGAACGCTACTTCCATTTCTATTTCGTATTTTTTTTTGGAATGGAATCATAATTATATAAGAGTATATTATAATTCCAGTATAATAACATATATAATATCATTAACTTTATCCTTTACACATCCCACATATGGTATTAACGAATCAAATCACTTTCAGGGGGCGGTAGTCCACACTTCCTAAAATGAAGATATCATGTTTACCCATAATGGAAACCATAAAGGTATGCCCAAAATGAAAAAAAACAGAAGCTTAAGGAAAACATAAACATATTATATATCATATATAAAAATAGTTACATCATAATGGCCACCTTTGAAGGTGTTAAATTAGTGTTGAACAATCATCGTTTCGGGAGGCAGAATTTCGCCATCCACAGAAACCGTAAGTTCTTTAACCATTTGATGTAGTTGTGTGAGAGTGTAGCTCAAATAAATATTATATCAACATCCTTGTATATTGACGATACTGGTGTTTTTACAAAATAAGTAAATAAAAAGAGTTTAGGGGGTTGGAGAAGCAAAATAAAACAAATGAACATGAGAGAATGAATTACCTTTAAAAGTGTAACTCCTTTTGATTTGAGGCTAAAGGCTTCCTTTGAAAGGATTCTGCCCAAAGGGAATCCTCTAGGATGAGGAGAGAGATGTGGAGAGAGTAAATGGGCAGGGTTTGGCCAAGCCAAAGGCTTGAGGAGTGTGTGAAATGAGGTAGAGGTGGGGGCCTTTTATAAGAGGAGAGGAGGGGCACTTTGGGAAAGTAAAGAAATATTACTTTATTTGAAAATGTATTTCGGTTTTAAAAGGTCCCACATTGATATAATTTGTGGATAAGGTGATAAGGGTTCTACATACACTCATCCAATTGGTTTTGGACATGTTTAGTTCATAGATTTTACATTATCTTTCCATTTTATTTAAATTGTCAAATAATGATGTCATCACTGCATCTTTATTATGTCATAAATAATTTAATTTATTTAATGTCTAAAAATTATAAAAAAAATACTATGATGTAGGAACTCTTTTTATCTTTCGAATGACTATTTATAATCAAAAATCGGATCTTTATAAGCCCATGTAAAAATTGTTTTCGTAAAACATATTATGTTTGTGTCATTTTTACTTTTACATTAAATAAAAAGTTATTTTTGTCATTTCCCAACAAAAGTGGATCCATGGCGTCCCCAAGTTGACCCATGGCTTGTCTTGGTCGGCCATGACACAACCAATAAGGTTGGTACATGTGTCTAGGTCATTTCATATTATTAAAGCATTATTTATACCCTAAACTACCCTAATTACCACTAATCGCGATTAAAAACTTAATAAGTTACTATTCACCAAAAAATATTTTAATCCCATTGAACCACATTTTACTTATTAATGAAAACCATGAATGTCGGATTTTTGAAATTCATAACACAAAAGTGGCAAAGTTTCATTTAAACGAAAAATCAGTTTCTTTAACTACCACTTAGTGGTTTCACTATTCATCAAAAATTGAAGTTTTTCAGAAAATTACCAAAAATTCACCCTAAGCTATATTTGATATTCAGAATTCATAAATGAAGTCTATTTTACAAAATTCAATACATATAAGTCAAATTAATTAATTTAATAATTAATTCCCGCTGCCAGAGCAAATAGCGTGTTTTTACAAAACAATAAGTATCAAATGATTGACACCAGTTTAAGTCTAATTTAAAAGTAAAATTGATTCCAATGACCACCATTGGATAAAATGGTAAAAATATATTCATATTAAACATTAAGACCAATTCAAAAGATAATCTAATCATATAAATAAATTAGATTAAAAAGCAGTTTTGATGTAAAATGCAGTATTTTTCACTATTCATTAAAAAATGAACATTGTCAGAAAAATACCAAAAATTCACACCAAGTAAATTTTGATGTCCCAATCATTAAGAATAAGTTTATTTTGACAATCATAGTTTATAAAATTGTCAAAATATAGATTCAAAAATGGTTTTCCATCAAAAGGCAGTAAAACAATCTTTTAAGAATATTAGTGTATTCCATGCATAAGATTGTATTTATTTTCATTTTAAGCCTCTATAACACTATCTTAATCATTAATAGACATAGATAAAAATATCTATTATTCATTTCTTATTTGGGATGTTACATCCTTCCCCCCTTTAGAAAATTGCGTCCCCACAATTTATTTACTTATCGAATAAATGGGGGTACTTATCCCTCATTGCATTTTCAGATTCGCATGTTGCCTCTTCAATCATGTGGTTTTTCCACAAAACCTTTACATGGTGAATCACCTTATTCCGTAACACTTGCTCCCTGTGGTCAAGAATCTGGACCGGTTGTTCTTCATAAGATAGGTTCTATTCCAGCTGAACTACCTCTGGACTCAAAACATGAGATGGATCTGGCATATACTTCCTCAACATTAGAACATGAAAAACATTGTGTACCTGAGATAAACTCGGAGGTAAAGCCACCCGGTATACAACTGATCCAACTCTCTCCAGAATTTCATATGGTCCAATAAACCTTTGACTCAACTTTTCATTCTTACCAAATCTCATCACACTTTTCCAAGGAGAAACCTTGAGAAAAACATGATCACCTACCTCGAAAGATAGATCCTTCCTCCGGTTATCCACATAACTCTTCTGCCTGCTCTGAGCTGTTCTCATGTGTTTCTGAATCAGCTGAACTTTTTTTGCCATCTCTTCTACCAATTCTGGTCCCATCAACTTCCTTTCACCCACTTCATCCCAGAAAGCTGGAGTTCGACACCGCTTCCCATATAATGCCTGAAATGGTGCCATCTGTATACTGGAATTAAAACTGTTATTATATGAAAACTCAACCAAAGAAATATGTTGGTCCCAACTTCCCTGATAATCCATAAAACAAGCTCGTAGCATATCCTCCAATGTCTGAATTGTTCGTTCTGACTGCCCATCTGATTGAGGATGAAAAGCTGTACTAAAATTTAATTCAGTACCCAACGACTTATGAAGGCCTTTCCAAAAGTTAGAAGTAAACCTGGGATCACGATCCGATACAATAGAGAGAGGAACTCCATGTAACCTGACCATTTCTTTAAGATACAAACGGGAAAGTTGATCAAGAGAGAAAGTATCTCGTATAGCAAGGAAATGAGAAGATTTGGTCAAGCGATCAACAATAACCCATATTGCATTATTACCTGGAGATGTCTTCGGTAATCCGACAACAAAGTCCATGGATATATTCTCCCATTTCCACTCTGGCACTGGTAAAGGCGGAAGCATCCCTTTCGGTAACTACCGCTCTGCTTTAACCTGCTGACAAGTCAAACACTTCACAGTAAAATCAGCAATATCTCTTTTCATTACATCCCACCAGTAATACTCCCGCAGATCTCTATACATCTTAGTACAGCCCGGATGAACTGAAAACGTTGAACTATGAGCTTCACATAACAACTCTCTCTTCAACTGTGAATCACAAGGCACACAGAATCTCTTCCCAAATCTCAAAACGCAATCATTATCAATGTTGAATTCAGGCAACTTACCTTTCTGAACCAGCTCTACCTTTTTCTACAACTCACTGTCTTGCTTCTGTGCTTGCTTGATTCTATATGATAGAGATGATCTCACTGATACCTGAAACAAAACAGAAGGACTTCCTGCACCAACAACTTCTATGACAATGTTCATCAAATCCTTAACCAAAGGATCACGTTCCAAACGCAACATTGTTAATGAAGCATTATTTTTTCGACTCAAAGCATCAGTCACTTTATTTTCTTTTCCCGGATGGTAATGAATTGTACAATCATAATCCTTGATTAATTCCAGCCATCTCCTTTGTCTCATGTTTAACTCTTTCTGAGTGAATATATACTTTAAACTTTTGTGATCGGTATATATTTCACACTTTACTCCATACAAATGATGCCTCCAAATTTTTAAAGAAAAAACAACAGCAGCTAATTCCAAATCATGTGTAGGGTAATTTACCTCATGAGTTTTCAACTGTTGTGAAGCATAAGCAATTACCTGATCATTCTGCATTAGGACGCAACCAAGTCCTTTCAATGAAGAATCACTGTATATTACAAACTCACCATTCCTGGAAGGTAGTGCCAAAACTGGAGCATTCACCAATCTTCTCTTCAACTCCTGAAAACAATCATCACATTCTTTTGTCCAGATAAACTTAACACCCTTCTGAGTTAGCTTAGTCATTGGACTAGATAACCGTGAAAAATTTCTAACAAACCTTCGGTAATAGCCCACCAAACCAAGGAACCTACGAATCTCGGTTACATTTGTGGGTCTTGGCCATTCTTCCACAACTTTTGTTTTTGCAGGATCAATAGTTATTCCATCTTTAGAAACAATGTGACCAAGGAAAGAAATTTGTTGCAACCAAAACTCACACTTGCTGAATTTCCCATACATTTTCTCTTCTTTTAAGGTTTTCAAGATAACCCTTAAATGTTTTTCATGCTCCTCTTTACTTTTAGAAAACACCAAAATATCATCAATGAAAACCACCACAAACTTATCCAAGAACTCATGGAAAATTCTATTCATTAAGTTCATGAATACAGCAGGTGCATTGGTTAGCCCAAAAGGCATTTCTACAAATTCATAATGGCCATATCTCGTACGGAACGCGGTCTTCGGAATATCTGCCTCCTTTACCTTCAGCTGATGGTACCCCGATCTCAAGTCAATATTTGAATAAAACTGAGCTCCCTGGAGCTGATCAAACAAATCATCGATATGATGCAAAGGATATTTGTTCTTAACAGTGATATTATTCAAGGCTCTATAATCAATGCAAAGTCTCATAGAACCATCTTTCTTTTTAACAAATAAAACAGGAGCACCCCATGGTGATGTGCTAGGTCTAATGAAACCTTTCTCTAATAAATCTTGCAATTGCTCCTTCAACTCTAAAAGTTCAACTTGTGCCATTCGATAAGGGGGTTTTGAAATTGGCTTAGCATCAGTAACTAAGTCAACAGTAAACTCAACTTCCCGATCTGGTATTATTCCAGGCAACTCATCAGGAAAAACATCAGCATACTCATTTACCACTGGCACATCATTAATCTGAACAGTTCCTTTATTTTCAACGACGTGTTCAAGGTAACATTCATTTCCATCTTTTACAAGTTTCTCAGCCTCTTGATATGTTATCAAAAGTAAGGGTTCATTCTTGTAAACAAACTAAAAGTCTTTCTGAAAAGAAACTTCTTTAGCTCTACAATCAATCTTAGCATGGTAAATAGAGAGACAATCCATACCCAGGATAACATCAAACTCTACTAGAGGTAGAACAATAAGGTTTTCAAGTATGTTCTTTCCACAGATAAGGATAGGAAGATTATTATAAATTCTTTTTGCCTCAACATTTCCCCTAGGTGTTTTTACCAAAAGTTCAGGAGTTATTTCTTGAGATGGTATTCCCATTTTACTAGAAAAGGTTTCAGATATGAAAGAATGCGTAGACCCCGAATCAAACAACACACTGGCATAATCTGAAAAAACAAACAAAGTTCCTGATACAACTCCATTTGATGGCCCGACATCTGCTGAAGTAGTTGCAAAGGATTTCACCACCCCTTTCTGCTTGTAGTCTAACTGCTTCCCATCACTCAAGCTCCTTGTCGGACACTCATTTGCATAGTGACCCATCTCATTGCACTTATAACATTTCACTAACTGTAAATCAAATTTGTTCTTACCTTCACCTTGATCCTTTTCAGTGCAATCACGAGCCTTATTTCCCATCTTACCACATCGGTAGCACTTCCCAGAATTCAGAAGACATTCCCCAGCATGCCTTTTGCCACATTTATCACAAACTAGAAACTTAGTTCTCTTACCATCAGACTTTTTTGAAGAATTCTTACCTTTCTCCTGCCACCTCGGTCTCTTCTTCTGCTGGTTGTTATAGAAAACTTGGTCATCGGCAAACTCCATTTCCACCTTCTCAGCACATCGAACAAGCTTTTCATAACTTTTAAACTCACGAGAAGCTAATGCCCCTGATATTTTGGCTTTAATCCTGAGTAAAAACGATTTATTTTACTATCAAGGTCCCGGATAAAATTTGGAGCATATCTTGCCAATCAAGTGAACCTTTCATCATAGGCAGCCACTGAGTCTTCCTCTTGCCTCAATTCCAAGAACTTCTTTTCCATCCTAAGTCGAACAGCCTTAGGAAAATACTTCTCAAGAAACATACCTTTGAATTCATCCCAGTCAAGAGAATCAATCTCATCGGCGTCCCTGATATTTTTAACCATAGACCACCACTGATCTGCTTCACCCTCCAAACGGTAAATAGCAAGACTAACCTTTTGATTGTCTGAACTCCCCATGACATCAAAAATCTTCTCCAGTGCTTTAATCCAACCTTCAGCTAGCACAGGGTGAGATGATCCTCTGAATGATGGTGGATGTTGCCTCATGAAATGTTCCACCACTGACATGTTCCTCTGCGGTTGGTCTAGCTGATCTCGTGTATGGATACCACCGCCATTTATCGCTTGAGTCAACTGCGCCATTACTGCAACAAACTGTTCAGTTCCAATTCCGACCATTTTTGGATGCTGATTCGGAAGGTTATTTCCTTCTGTATGCCTTCCTAGCACTGCTTCCCTGTTTCCTCTGCGGAAAACCATTCTGAACAAACATGTCTTAGGTGAAGCAACATGGTAATCTTTAAATGCTATATTATTTCAAAAAAAAATATTTTTGGATAATCATTTAATAGAATTCTAACTCCTAAAGTTATCTAAACAGACCTTTGATACCAACTATAAGGCCCCAGCCTTAAAGCTTACTTAATCTTGAGTTATTACAAGATTACACATTGAGGATCTTTTCGGGTTTAGAGTTTTAGAGAATTAGATCATAAAACGTGCATTACATTCCACATATAAACAAAGTGGTTACATAAAGATAGTATTCTTCATTCCCATCAATGGAAACACATTTAAAATAAAACATGGATTAATTCTTGACACATCCTTGACACTATCATCTTATCATGTACCTTTCCCTTGACCTGTGAAAAACATTTCAAAAACTTGGGATGAGCATAAAAACTCAGTATGGGTTATAAAAAAAACATGGAAAGGAAACATGAGTTCATATATACATAAGAATGAAAACATACTTTACCCATAAAACATAGGCACTTTAACATACCTCATAAAATCGTGAATAAATCATAGAAATCATAAGACATAAAGTTAACTTGAGGCATTAATAACATTCTTACGTAGGGAGTAACCCTCCTGGTTACGTTTGGAATACCCATCACAGTATATTCCCTAAAATCTCTTCGGAGAAACCTTAACGTTTCACTCCTTCGCGTTACCTAATGCATTGGAGAGCTATAACGGTCTCACCCGCCCTTAGTTTATCACGGAACCACCCTTCTTCATAATAATGCCCAAGAACCATAACATAATCATATCACATAAAACATGCATAAAGGAAACATAAAATTTCAACATTTCAATCCTGAGATATCAATACAAAAAATTGATATAAAAACATTATGAAAACCATTTTCAATACTAAAATAAAATAAAAGTAAAACATGGTATTTATTTTTCTTTTAAAAAGAAGGTATGGCTTGTAGAGGAAGCAGAAACTCAAATAACGGTCACGACGGCGGAGAAGTCGTTGTCGCCGCATACGTACGACAAAAACATTCCCTTTTGTCATTCAGTAAACGCTTCGTATAAATAAGATTCCTTTTGAATAAACGTAAAAGTCAAAGGGGTTTATACACCATATAAAAGAAAGTTGTGTATAAAATAAAATATGCCTCAACGAAAGGAGATTGAGACGATGTCCCATACCTCGTATCCGACATGACCCTACCATTCTTTAATCTCCTGAATAATAAACTTGAGTTAATATCTACTTGCTTATGAATCTTTTTCAAGTTAATTATTCCTTTTATACCATGTTATTAACATCATGTAATCAGTTAAGTTAATAATGTTCATTTTGTCGGTATTTGGTTCTTAAGTCAAAAATAGACTTCTTACACTTACATGTTGTTAATTTGGTAAAAGGTTCATTATATCCAGAATTGTATTCATGATGTAGATATCATATATGTCATATATATCCAGTACATACATGCATTTATAATATTACATAATCATTTAGAGGTAAGAAATGAAATGCACCGTTCATGGAGACGGTAAGCCGTACGTACGCATGAACGCTACTTCCATTTCTATTTCATATTTTGTTCTGGAATGGAATCATAATTATATAAGATTATATTATAATTCCAGTATAATAACATATATAATATCATTAACTTTATCCTTTACACATCCCACATATGGTATTAACGAATCAAATCACTTTCAGGGGGCGGTAGTCCACAATTCCTAAAATGAAGATATCGTGTTTACCCATAATGGAAACCATAAAGGTATGCCCAAAATGAAAAAAACAGAAGCTTAAGGAAAACATAAACATATTATATATCATATATAAAAATAGTAACATCATAATGGCCACCTTTGATGGTGTTAAATTAGTGTTGAACAATCATCGTTTCGGGAGGCAGAATTTCGCCATCCACAGAAACCGTATGTTCTTTAACCATTTGATGTAGTTGTGTGAGAGTTTAGCTCAAATAAATATAATATAAACATCCTTGTATATTGAAGATACTGGTGTTGTTACAAAATAAGTAAATAAAAAGAGTTTAGGGGGTTGGAGAAGCAAAATAAAACAAATGAACATGAGAGAATGAATTACCTTTAAAAGTGTAACTCCTATTGATTTGAGCCTAAAGGCTTCCTTTGAAAGGATTCTGCCCAACGGGAATCCTCTAGGATGAGGAGAGGGACGTGGAGAGAGTAAATGGGCAGGGGTTGTCTGAGCCAAAGGCTTGAGGAGTGTGTGAAATGAGGTAGAGGTGGGGGCCTTTTATAAGAGGAGAGGAGGGGCACTTCTGGAAAGTAAAGAAATATTACTTTTTTTGAAAATGTATTTCGGTTTTAAAAGGTCCCACATTGATATAATTCGTGGATAAGGTGATAAGGGTTCGACATACACTCATCCAATTGGTTTTGGACATGTGTAGTTCATAGATTTTACATTATCTTTCCATTTTATTTAAATTGTCAAATAATGATGTCATCACTGCATCATTATTATGTCATAAATAATTTAATTTATTTAATGTCTAAAAATTAAAAAAAAAAATACTATGATTTATGAAATCTTTTTATCTTTCTAATGACTATTTATAATCAAAAATCTGATTTTTATATGCCCATGTAAAAATTGTTTTCGTAAAACATATTATGTTTGTGTCATTTTTACTTTTACATTAAATAAAAAGTTATTTTTGTCATTTTCCAACCAAAGTGGATCCATGGGGTCCCCAAGTTGACCCATGGCTTGTCTTGGTCGGCCATGACACAACCAATAAGGTTGGGACATGTGTCTAGGTCATTTCATATTATTAAAGCATTATTTATACCTTAAACTACCCTAATTACCACTAATCGCGATTAAAAACTTAATAAGTTACTATTCACCAAAAAAATATTTTAATCCCATTGAACCACATTTTACTTCTTAATGACAACCATGAATGTCGGATTTTTGAAATTCATAACACAAAAGTGGCAATGTTTCATTTAAACGAAAAATCAGTTTCTTTAACTACCACTTAGTGGTTTCACTATTCATCAAAAATTGAAGTTTTTCAGAAAATTACCAAAAATTCACCCTAAGCTATATTTGATATTCCGAATTCAAAAATGAAGTCTATTTTACAAAAATCAATACATATAAGTCAAATTAATTAATTTAATAATTAATTCGCGTTGCCAGAGCAAATAGCGTGTTTTTACAAAACAATAAGTATCAAAAGATTGACACCAGTTTAAGTCTAATTTCAAAGTGAAATTGATTCCAATGACCACCATTGGATAAAATGGTAAAAATATATTCATATTACACATTAATACCAATTCAAAAGATAATCTAATCATATAAATAAATTAGATTAAAAAGCAGTTTTGATGTAAAATGCAGTAATTTTCACTATTCATTAAAAAATGAACATTGTCAGAAAAATACCAAAAATTCACACCAAGTAAATTTTTATGTCTCAATCATAAATAATAAGTTTATTTTGACAAACATAGTTTATAAAATTGTCAAAATATAGATTCAAAAATGGTTTTCCATCAAAAGGCAGTAAAACAATATTTTATGAATATTAGTGTATTCCATGCATAAGATTGTATTTATTTTCATTTTAAGCCTCTATAACACAATCTTAATCATTAATAGACATAGATAAAAATATATATTATTCATTATATATTTCGGATGTTACATCCTTCCCCCCTTTAGAAAATTGCGTCCCCGCAATTTATTTACTTATCGAATAAATGGGGGTACTTATCCCTCATTGCATTTTCAGATTTCCATGTTGCCTCTTCAATCATGTGGTTTTTCCACAAAACCTTTACCTGGTGAATCACCTTATTCCGTAACACTTGCTCCCTATGGTCAAGAATCTGGACCGGTTGTTCTTCATAAGATAGGTTCTCTTCCAGCTGAACTACCTCGGGACTCAAAACATGAGATGGATCTGTCATATACTTCCTCAACATTGAAACATGAAAAACATTGTGTACCTGAGAAAAACTCGGAGGTAAAGCCACCCGGTATACAACTGATCCAACTCTCTCTAGAATTTCATATGGTCCAATAAACCTTGGACTCAGCTTTCGTTTCTTACCAAATCTCATCACACTTTTCCAAGGAGAAACCTTGAAAAAAACATGATCACCTACCTCGAAAGATAGATCCTTCCTCCGGTTATCCGCATAACTCTTCTGCCTGCTCTGAGCTGTTCTCATGTGTTTCTGAATCATCTGAACTTTTTCTGCCATCTCTTCTACCAATTCTGGTCCCATCAACTTCCTTTCACCCACTTTATCCCAGAAAGTTGGAGTTCGACACCGCATCCCATATAATGCCTGAAATGGTGCCATCTGTATACTGGAATTAAAACTGTTATTATATGAAAACTCAACCAAAGAAAGATGTTGGTCCCAACTTCCCTGATAATCTATAAAACAAGCTCGTAGCATATCCTCCAATGTTTGAATTGTTCGTTCTGACTGCCCATCTGATTGAGGATGAAAAGCTATACTAAAATTTAATTCAGTACGCAACGACTTCTGAAGGCCTTTCCAAAAGTTATAAGTAAACCTGGGATCACGATCCGATACAATAAGGATAGGAACTCCATGTAACCTGACTATTTCTTTAAGATACAAATGGGAAAGTTGATCAAGAGAGAAAGTATCTCGTATAGCAAGGAAATGAGCATATTTGGTCAAGCGATCAACAATAACCCATATTAAATTATTACATGGAGATGTCTTCGGTAATCCAACAACAAAGTCCATGGATATATTCTCCCATTTCTACTCTGGCACTGGTAAAGGCTGAAGCATCCCTTTCGGTAACTACCGCTCTGCTCTAACCTGCTGACAAGTCAAACACTTTACATTAAAATCAGCAATATCTCTTTTCATTCCATCCCACCAGTAATACTCCCGCAGATATCTATACATCTTAGTACTGCCCGGATGAACTGAAAACGGAGAACTATGAGCTTCACATAACAACTCTCTCTTCAACTGTGAATCACAAGCCACACACAATCTCTTCCCAAATCTCAAAACGCAATCATTATCAATGTTGAATTCAGGCAACTTACCTTTCTGAACCAGCTCTACCTTTTTCTGCAACTCACTGTCTTGCTTCTGTGCTTGCTTGATTCTATATGATAGAGATGATCTCACTGATACCTGAAACAAAAAAGAAGGACTTCCTGCACCAACAACTTCTATGACAAAGTTCATCAAATCCTTAACCAAAGGATCACGTTCCAAACGCAACATTGTTAATGAAGCATTACTTTTTCGACTCAAAGCATCAGCCACTTTATTTGCTTTTCCCGGATGGTAATGAATTGTACAATCATAATCCTTGATTAATTCCAGCCATCTCCTTTGTCTCATGTTTAACTCTTTCTAAGTGAATATATACTTTAAACTTTTGTGATCAGTATATATTTCACACTTTACTCCATACAAATGATGCCTCCAAATTTTTAAAGCAAAAACAACAGCAGCTAATTCCAAATCATGTCTAGGGTAATTTACCTCATGAGTTTTCAACTATCGTGAAGCATAAGAAATTACCTGATCATTCTGCATTAGGACACAACCAAGTCCTTTCAATGAAGCATCACTGTATATTACAAACTCACCATTCCTGGAAGGTAGTGCCAAAACTGGAGCATTCACCAATCTTCTCTTCAACTCTTGAAAACAATCATCACATTCTTTTGTCCAGATAAACTTAACACCCTTCCGAGTTATCTTAGTCATTGGACTAGATAACCGTGAAAAATTTCTAACAAACCTTCGGTAATATCCCGCCAAACCAAGGAACCTACGAATCTCGGTTACATTTGTGGGTCTTGGCCATTTTCCACAACTTTTGTTTTTGCAGGATCAACAGTTATTCCATCTTTAGAAACAATGTGACCAAGGAATGAAATTTTTTGCAACCAAAACTCACACTTGCTGAATTTCCCATACAGTTTCTCTTCTTTTAAGGTTTGCAAGATAACCCTTAAATGTTTTTCATGCTCCTCTTTACTTTTAGAAAACACCAAAATATCATCAATGAAAACCACCACAAACTTATCCAAGAACTCATGGAAAATTCTATTCATTAAGTCCATGAATACAGTAGGTGCATTGGTTAGCCCAAAAGGCATTACTACAAATTCATAATGGCCATATCTCGTACGGAATGCGGTCTTCGGAATATCTGCCTCCTTTACCTTCACCTGATGGTACCCCGATCTCAAGTCAATCTTTGAAAAAAACTGAGCTCCCTGGAGCTGATCAAACAAATCATCGACATGAGGCAAAGGATATTTTTTCTTAACAGTGCTATTATTCAAGGCTCTATAATCAATGCAAAGTCTCATAGAACCATCTTTCTTTTTAACAAATAAAACAGGAGCACCCCATGGTGATGTTCTAGGTCTAATGAAACCTTTCTCTAATAAATCATGTAATTGCTCCTTCAACTCTAAAAGTTCAACTTGTGCCATTCGATAAGGGGGTTTTGAAATTTGCTTAGCATCAGGAACTAAGTCAACAGTAAACTCAACATCCCGATCTGGTATTATTCCAGGCAACTCATCAGAAAAAACATCAGGATACTCATTTACCACTGGCACATCATTAATCTGAACAGTTCCTTTATTTTCAACGACGTGTTCAAGGTAACATTCATTTCCATCTTTTACAAGTTTCTCGGCCTCTTGATATGTTATCAAAAGTAAGGGTTCATTCTTGTAAACAAACTGAAAGTCTTTATGAAAATAAACTTCTTTAGCTCTACAATCAATCTTAGCATGGTAAATAGAGAGAAAATCCATACCCAGGATAACATCAAACTCTACTAGAGGTAGAACAATAAGGTTTGCAAGTAGGTTCTTTCCACAGATAAGGATAGGAAGATTCTTATAAATTATTTTTGCCTCAACATTTCCCCCAGGTGTTTTTACCAAAAGTTCAGGAGTCATTTCTTGAGATGGTATTCCCATTTTACTAGAAAAGGTTTCAGAGATGAAAGAATGTGTAGACCCCGAATCAAACAACACACTGGCATATTCTGAAAAAACAAACAAAGTGCCTGATACAACTTCATTTGATGGCCCGACATCTGCTGAAGTAGTTGCAAAGGATTTCACCACCCCTTTCTACTTGTAGTCTAACTGCTTCCCATCACTCAAGCTCCTTGTCAGACACTCGTTTGCATAGTGACCCATCTCATTTCACTTATAAAATTTCACTAACTGTAAATGAAATTTGTTCTTACCTTCACCTTGATCCTTTTCAGTGCAATCACGAGCCTTATGTCCCATAATAATGCCCAAGAACCATAACAATAATCATATCACATAAAACTTGCATAAATGAAACAAAAAATTTCAACATTTCAATCCCGATATATCAATACAAAAAATTGATATAAAAACATTATGAAAACCATTTTCAATACTAAAATAAAAGAAAAGTAAAACATGGTATTTATTTTTCTTTTAAAAAGAAGGTATGGCTTGTAGATGAAGCCAAAACTCAAATAACGGTCACGACGGCGGAGAAGTCGTTGTCGCCGCATACGTACGACAAAAACATTCCCTTTTGTCATTTAGTAAATGCTTCGTATAAAAAATATACCTTTTGAATAAACGTAAAAGTCAAAGGGGTTTATACACCGTATAAAAGAAAGTTGTGTATAAAATAAAATATGCCTCAACGAAAGGAGATTGAGACGAAGTCCCATACCTCGTATCCGACTAGACCCGACCATTATTTAATCTTCTGAATAATAAACTTGAGTTAATCTCTACTTGCTTATGAATCTTTTTCAAGTTCAGTATTCCTTTTATACCGTGTTATTAACATCATGTAATCAGTTAAGTTAATAATGTTCATTTTGTCAGTATTTGGTTCTTAAGTCAAAAATAGACTTCTTACACTTACATGTTGTTAATGTGGTCAAAGGTTCATTATATCCAGAATGGTATTCATGATGTAGATATCATATATGTCATATATATCCAGTACATAAATGCATTTATAATATTACATAATCATTTAGAGGTAAGAAATGAAATGCACCTTTCATGGAGACGGTAAGCCATACGTACGCATGAACGCTACTTCCATTTCTATTTCGTATTTTTTTTGGAATGGAATCATAATTATATAAGAGTATATTATAATTCCAGTATAATAACATATATAATATCATTAACTTTATCCTTTACACATCCCACATATGGTATTAACGAATCAAATCACTTTCAGGGGGCGGTAGTCCACACTTCCTAAAATGAAGATATCGTGTTTACCCATAATGGAAACCATAAAGGTATGCCCAAAATGAAAAAAATAGAAGCTTAAGGAAAACATAAACATATTATATATCATATATAAAAATATTTACATCATAATGGACACCTTTGAAGGTGTTAAATTAGTGTTGAACAATCCTCGTTTCGGGAGGCAGAATTTCGCCATCCACAGAAACCGTATGTTCTTTAACCATTTGATGTAGTTGTGTGAGAGTTTAGCTCAAATAAATATTATATCAACATACTTGTATATTGACGATACTGGTGTTGTTACAAAATAAGTAAATAAAAAGAGTTTAGGGGGTTGGATAAGCAAAATAAAACAAATGAACATGAGAGAATGAATTACCTTTAAAAGTGTAACTCCTTTTGATTTGAGCCTAAAGGCTTCCTTTGAAAGGATTATTCCCAAAGGGAATCCACTAGGATGAGGAGAGGGATGGGGAGAGAGTAAATGGGCAGGGGTTGGACGAGCCAAATGCTTGAAGAGTGTGTGAAATGAGGTAGAGGTGGGGGCCTTTTATAAGAGGAGAGGAGGGGCACTTTTGGAAAGTAAAGAAATATTACTTTATTTGAAAATGTATTTCGGTTTTAAAAGGTCCCACATTGATATAATTCGTGGATAAGGTGATAAGGGTTCTACATACACTCATCCAATTGGTTTTTTACATGTTTAGTTCATATATTTTACATTATCTTTCCATTTTATTTAAATTTTCAAATAATGATGTCATCACTGCATCATTATTATGTCATAAATAATTTAATTTATATAATGTCTAAAAATTATAAAAAAAATACTATGATTTAGGAAATCTTTTTATCTTTCTAATTACTATTTATAATCAAAAATATGATTTTTATAAGCCCATGTAAAAATTGTTTTTGTAAAACATATTATGTTTGTGTCATTTTTACTTTTACATTAAATAAAAAGTTATTTTTGTCATTTCCCAACAAAAGTAGATCCATGGGGTCCCCAAGTTGACCCATGGCTTTTCTTGGTCGGCCATGACACAACCAATAAGGTTGGGACATGTGTCTAGGTCATTTCATATTATTAAAAAATTATTTATACCTTAAACTACCCTAATTACCACTAATCGCGATTAAAAACTTAATAAGTTACTATTCACCAAAAAAATATTTTAATCCCATTTAACCACATTTTACTTCTTAATGACCACCATGAATGTCGGATTTTTGAAATTCATAACACAAAAGTGGAAAAGTTTCATTTAAACGAAAAATCAGTTTCTTTAACTACCACTTAGTGGTTTAACTATTCATCAAAATTGAAGTTTTTCAGAAAATTACCAAAAATTCACCCTAAGCTATATTTGATATTCCAAATTCAAAAATGAAGTCTATTTTACAAAATTCAATACATATAAGTCAAATTAATTAATTTAATAATTAATTCCCACTGCCAGAGAAAATAGCGTGTTTTTACAAAACAATAAGTATCAAAAGATTAACACCAGTTTAAGTCTAATTTCAAAGTGAAATTGATTCCAATGACCACCATTGGATAAAATGGTAAAAATATATTCATATTACACATTAAGACCAATTCAAAAGATAATCTAATCATATAAATAAATTAGATTAAAAAGTAGTTTTGATGTAAAATGCAGTATTTTTCACTATTCATTAAAAAATGAACATTGTCAGAAAAATACCAAAAATTCACACCAAGTAAATTTTGATGTCCCAATCATAAAGAATAAGTTTATTTTGACAAACATAGTTTATAAAATTGTCAAAATATAGATTCAAAAATGGTTTTCCATCAAAAGGCAGTAAAACAATCTTTTAAGAATATTAGTGTATTCCATGCATAAGATTGTATTTATTTTCATTTTAAGCCTCTATAACACTATCTTAATCATTAATAGACATTGTAACGCCCCGACCCCAGCTACCCAGAGCCGGTGCGTTACTTCGTAACATTGGCATGATCCCAAAAGATCAAGTCTCGAAAGACCAATTAGTTTAGTAGCCTTGGAAACACTAGATACATTCATAAGTCTTTCATTACATCAAAATTAAACAAACTACAAAAAAACATGGTCTTCATATTCCACACTCATATCCTCTTCTGACTATCCCTGCAGGTCATTCATAAAATACTTCTTCACATCCTGGAAAATATTAAAACATTGAAAGGGGTGAGCTCAGATGCTCAGTAAGGATAACAATATTGCGGAAGCTTTCATAAATAAACATAAACATTTAAGGCAATGTATAACTAAAACAAAAGCCTTTTAAACTTGAACATCAACATAATATGGCAAAAGTAAAATGAGATAATGCCATTTACTTCTTCACATGGATATTCTACTGGTCGAATAATCACATGCAATATAAATAACCACTTTCATAATGATGGAATGCATAATGCCAGACTATCATAACCACATAGCCAAGGCCTCGTGCCAAGACTACAAATAAGATTTTGTCAAGGCCTTGTGCCAAGACACTAGTTTGTCTCATGAGACCTGCCGATGCATCGAGGAGCTATAGCGGGCTCCACCCGTCACTTATTAAGTCCAATGCATTCCTCATATGAATAGGTTTAAACATATCATAAACCATAACATAATCGTATCACATAAAACATGCATAAAGGAAACATAACATTTCCACATTTCAATCACAAGATATCAATACAACACTTTGATATGATAAAAACGCTTTCAAAACCATTTTCAATACCAAAATAAAAGAAAGTTAAAACTTTGTATTTATTTTTCATTAAAAAAAATGATGGCTTGTAGAGGAAGCCGAAACTCAAATAATGGTCACGGCGGCGGAGAAGTCATTGTCGCCGCATAAGTATGGAAAGAAAAACATTCCCTTTTGTCGTTTAGAAAAATGCTTCGTATAAAAAGATTCCTTTTGAATAAACGTAAAAGTCAAAGGGGTTTATACACCGTATAAAAGAATGTTGTGTATAAAACCAAATATGCCTCAATGAAAGGAGATTGAGACGAAGTCCTTAAAAAGATCATTTTAAAAATAAAATAGATATATTATGTGTATTCACTATAGGTACACATAAAGAAAGTAAAAATACAAAATAAGACATAATAATATCATGACATAATTTGAAAGTAGGAGATTAACCCAAAGAATGGAAGTTGGGTTAAGAAGTTCCCTTACCTTGTGCCCGACTTGACCCAACCGTTCTTTAACCTCCTGAGTAATAAACTAGAGTTAATATCTACCTTATTAAGAACCATTTTCAACTTCATTATCCTTATTATATCACTTATTACAATGATATGAACATTATGTAATTATTTAAGTTAATAACGGTCGTTTTGTCGATCTTTGGTACTTGAGTCAACAATAAGCTTCTTATAATTACAAGTTTTTCATGTGGTGAAATATCCATTATATCCGGAATTATATTCATGATGTAGATATCATATATATCATATATACAGTATATACATTCATTTATAATATTACGTAACATTTAGAGGTAAGAAATGAAATGCACCGTTCATGGAGACGGTAAGCCGTACGTACGCATGAACGCTACTTTCATTTCAATTTCATATTTAATGGAAGTAAATCATAATGATATAAATGTATAATATAATTCCAGTATAATATAGTGTATAATACCATTTACTCCATCCTTTATACATCCCACATATGGCATTTACGATTCAAATCACTTTGAGGGGGCGGTAGTCCGCACTTCCTAAAATGAAATTATCGCGTTTTACCCATAATGGAAATCATAAAGTATGCCATAAATGAGAAATACAGAAGCATAAGTAAAACAAAAACATATTATATATCATATATAAAAATAGTGACATCTTAATGGCCACCTTTGAAGGTGTTATATGAGTGTTGAACAATCATCGCTTCGTGAGGCAGAAATTCGCCATCCACAGAAACCGTATGTTCTTTAACCATTAGATGTAGGTGTGTGTAAGTGTAGCTCGAATCCTTCTTATAACAACATCCTAGTATATTGAGGATACTGGTGTTGTTACAAAAGAAATGAATAAAAAGAGTTTAGGGGGTTGGAGAAGAAAAATAAAACAAAAGAACATGAGAGAATGAATTACCTTAAAAAGTGTAACTCCTTTTGAGTTGAGCCTAAAGGCTTCCTTTGAAAGGATTCTGGCCAAAGGGAATCCTCTAGGATGAGGAGAGGGATGTGGAGAGAGCAAATGGGCAGGGGTTGGCCGAGCCAATGGCTTGAAGAGTGTGTGAAATGAGGTAGAGGTGGGGGCCTTTTATAAGAGGAGAGGAAGGGCACTTTTGGAAAGTAAAGGAACATTACATTATTTGAAAATGCTTTTCGGATTCTAAAGGTCCCACATCTATATAATTCGAGGCTAAGGTGATAAGGTTTCGAAATCTCCTCATCCAATTGGCTTTGGACAAGTGTAAGCCTTGGATTTTACATTATCTATTCATTTTATTAAAATCGTTAAATAATGAGGTCATCGCTGCATCATAATGATGTCATAAATAATTTAATTTATTTAATGTCTAAAAATTATAAAAAAAATACTATGATGTAGGAAATCTTTTTAGCTTTCTAATGAATATTTATAGTCAAAATTTGGACTTGTGTAACCCTACTTAAAAATTGTTTTAGTAAAACAATTTATGTTAGTGTCATTTTCACTTTAACATTAAATAAAAAGTAATTTATGTTATTTCCCTACAAAAGTGGATCCATGGGGTCCCCAAGTTAGGCCATGGCTTGTCTTGGTCGGCCATGACACAACCAATGAGGTTGGGACATGTGTCTAGGTCATTTAATATTATTAAAGTATTATTTATACCTTAAACTACCCTAATTACCACTAATCGCGATTAAGAACATAATAAGTTACTATTCACCAAAAAATTATTTTTATCCCATTGAACCACATTTTACTTCTTAATGACAACCATGTATGTCGGATTTTTGAAAATCAAATCACAGAAGTGGTAATATTTCATTTAAACGAAAAATCAGTTATTTAACAACCACTTAGTGGTTTCACTATTCATCAAAAATTGAAGTTTTTCAGAATAAGGCCAAAATTTCACCCTAAGCTATAATTGATATTCCGAATTGAAAAATGATGTCTATTTTACAAAATTCCAAACATATTAGTTGCATTAATTAATTTTATAATTAATTCCCGCTGTCACAACAAATAGCGTGTTTTTAAGAAACAATTTATATCAAAAGATTGGCAATTGTTTATGTCCAATTTCAATGTTGAATTAATTCTAATGACCACCATTGGATAAAATGGTAAAAATATATTCTAATTATACTCTAAAACCACTCAATAGTATAATTTATCACTATGAATTATTTTGATTAATAAAGCTGTTTTAAGTATTTTTCACTATTCATAAAAATTTAGAAGTTCTCAGAAAAATACCAAAAAATTCAACATAGGCTAATTTCAATATTAGGAATACAAAAATGAAGTCCATTTTGAAATATAAAATTTCTATAATTTTAAAAAGTGGTTATTACTATTCATAACGGCTACTTTGATTTGTCGCGATGTTTTAGAACTCGAAGTTGCGTACAATGCAAGCTATTGTATTATTGAATGAGAAGCGTATCGTGGAAGCTCGGGGTGTTACATTCTCCCCTCCTTCAATAAATTGCGTCCTCGCAATTTGAAATTTTTCTTGGAAAATAAAAGGTTGAAAAGAGAAAATACCTTTGAGGAAAACCCACATCGGAAATAAGGTTAATAAATACATAACATTAAAAGAAAGCAGGATAAGTACAAAGGTCACCCGATATAGCCCACTCTAGGATTATATGAAAATATGGATATGGAGGAGAAACAAACCATCAAGGTCTGATGGAGAGTTACAGAAAACAGGATTAGGAGAATGTTTAACCACAAGAAAATCACAAACTTGTGATTGGTTAAACGGTCATTGAATCCCCAGTTGGAAAAGTTAACCGACAACATTTTTGTTTTAAGTTACCTTTTATAATGTTGAGGAATTTATTTAGGAGATTTACTAAGAACGTAAGGGAATATACATACTTGTTATGTATACTATCATTCGTTAATAAATTTTTGCCACAAACCCATCTTTTACTCCAAATGGTAACGGAACTCAAAAATATTCTATTTATCCTAATTGTATAAGGTTCCAAATGTTAACACATACCATTTAGATTAGTAAAACGATTTTGTAATAACCAGGGACTTCCTGTAGGCTAGTGGTAGGAAATAAAGGCTTGTCGCACTATGGTTGTGGGTTCGATTCCTGCAGCTGTGTCCGACGCGACGGGTTATTCCCCACCCTGCAGGTTGTCCTTTTTCTAAAAATATAGTATTATATTATTCCAGAAATAATCTTCAGAAAAGTTTTAACCTTAAAAAATACTATTCAAAGTTCAACTTAATCCATCCCAACATTTATAGTTATCCAAAATACCTCTGTCCAAACTTTCTCTAAAAGGTCTCTTAATTCCAAAATCAATTGTAACATCAGATTCCCCACACAAAGAAAAGTTTCTCTTATTGTCACATACTAAAAATATGATTACCTTAATCATATTAAAACCTTACTGAAACCAACAAGTACTGCAGTACAATCCTTATATAGATCACATTATTCTAATAACCAGAATATAATCCATGAGTCCGAAAGCATCAATACATTAGTTATTCTGCTTCAACTGTAGTAATAGCATAAGATTGTCCTTGATCCCTTGGCCTTTTCTGAGGTAAGATTCCTTGACGCTTAGGACATTCATTTGCGTAATGACCCATTTCTCTACAATTGTAGCATTCAACTTTGACAGCCTCTTTCTTTCCCTTGCAATCACGTGCCTGGTGACCTTTTTCTCCACATTTATAACAGACTCCCATTCCTTTTAGGCAAGTACCAGGGTGATTCTTCCCACAATTATCACATAATGGAAAATCCTTCTTTCCCTTTTTCCCTTTATCTGTCTCTTGTTCCACCGTTCTCTTCTTCTCTTGCTTTACTTTGTTGTCATAAGACTTAGAGAATTCCTTTTCTGTCTTGATAGCACATGAGACTATATCTTCGTATGATGAGAAGGATTGTGATACTAAAGCTCGACGGAGAAATGGTTTTAACCCATCAAAGAAACGATCAATCTTACTCCTTGGGTTACGTATATAATCGGCAGCATGCCTCGCTAACCTTGTAAAGTTAGCCTCATACTTTGCGACATTCTCATCCTCCTTCTGCCTCAGACTCAGAAATTGCCTTTCCATATCTGCTCGATGGTCACGAGGAAAGTATTTTTCTAAGAAAATCTCTTTGAACTCCCTCCATTCCATATTCGATATGTCATCATCTTCCTTTGTGTTTTGAATCAGCGACCACCACTGATCGGCATCTCCAGTGAGGCGGTAAACTGCCATGACAACCTTCTCCCTTTCACTACTCCCCAAGGCATGGAATATTTTCTCTAAGGAATTTATCCATTGCTCAGCTACTATAGGATTTGTACTCCCATTAAAGGTTGGTGGTTGTTGCCTCATGAAACGATCTAGCATTGATCCTCCACGTTGCGGATCAGGGTGCTCCATACGAGTAAGGTTATTATTCATAACCTGAGTGAGTTGTCCAAGTATGGTAATAAGTTGATCAGCACCAGTTGTATCTCCAGATACACAATAATTATCTTGAGCAGGAGGGAAATCCCTACACGGAGTTCGTACATTGATACGGTTTCCATTCCTTCCACTAGGCGCCATTTCTAAACAATGGCATAAACTAGATTAGTTTATGAACCAAAATACATAATTCCATACTTGTTAAACACTTTACATAAATTGAACTAATTATGGATATAATCCATAATTATAAAAAAAAAATTCTTTGAGGAAGTATATACTCATAACCCTTCATAGTGGTTTGTAAAGAAAATGGGAATTATCCTAAGCATATCCCCCGGGAGTGTCGTAACCAAGAGTACAGCAAGGCCCGTTATCGTGCACCAGTTCCCGTTCGAGTCTAGCTCAAAGCGGTGTTTTCGGGTTTTACCCCTAGGTACATCTGTGCCAGAGCCGCCTCTACCTGCTCGTATCCAGACAGGGATGTATTGCTCGGAAAACTCACAAAATCTCTACAATAACAAAATTCTAGGAAGTTCTTCTATACTAATCCTCAAATTCTATCTTTGGGCTATGTGCTCTAATCAGAGTTTGTCTAAATCTAGCTTCCAAGGTTAGTACTAAACTGCCTCTGATACCAACTGTAACGCCCCGACCCCAGCTACCCAGAGCCGGTGCGTTACTTCGTAACATTGGCATGATCCCAAAAGATCAAGTCTCGAAAGACCGATTAGTTTAGTAGCCTTGGAAACACTAGATACATTCATAAGTCTTTCATTACATCAAAATTAAACAAACTACAAAAAAACATGGTCTTCATATTCCACACTCATATCCTCTTCTGACTATCCCTGCAGGTCATTCATAAAATACTTCTTCACATCCTGGAAAATATTAAAACATTGAAAGGGGTGAGCTCAGATGCTCAGTAAGGATAACAATATTGCGGAAGCTTTCATAAATAAACATAAACATTTAAGGCAATGTATAACTAAAACAAAAGCCTTTTAAACTTGAACATCAACATAATATGGCAAAAGTAAAATGAGATAATGCCATTTACTTCTTCACATGGATATTCTACTGGTCGAATAATCACATGCAATATCAATAACCACTTTCATAATGATGGAATGCATAATGCCAGACTATCATAACCACATAGCCAAGGCCTCGTGCCAAGACTACAAATAAGATTTTGTCAAGGCCTTGTGCCAAGACACTAGTTTGTCTCATGAGACCTGCCGATGCATCGAGGAGCTATAGCGGGCTCCACCCGTCACTTATTAAGTCCAATGCATTCCTCATATGAATAGGTTTAAACATATCATAAACCATAACATAATCGTATCACATAAAACATGCATAAAGGAAACATAACATTTCCACATTTCAATCACAAGATATCAATACAACACTTTGATATGATAAAAACGCTTTCAAAACCATTTTCAATACCAAAATAAAAGAAAGTTAAAACTTTGTATTTATTTTTCATTAAAAAAAATGATGGCTTGTAGAGGAAGCCGAAACTCAAATAATGGTCACGGCGGTGGAGAAGTCATTGTCGCCGCATAAGTATGGAAAGAAAAACATTCCCTTTTGTCGTTTAGAAAAATGCTTCGTATAAAAATATTCCTTTTGAATAAACGTAAAAGTCAAAGGGGTTTATACACCGTATAAAAGAAAGTTGTGTATAAAACCAAATATGCCTCAATGAAAGGAGATTGAGACGAAGTCCTTAAAAAGATCATTTTTAAAATAAAATAGATATATTATGTGTATTCACTATAGGTACACATAAAGAAAGTAAAAATACAAAATAAGACATAATAATATCATGACATAATTTGAAAGTAGGAGATTAACCCAAAGAATGGAAGTTGGGTTAAGAAGTTCCCTTACCTTGTGCCCGACTTGACCCAACCGTTCTTTAACCTCCTGAGTAATAAACTAGAGTTAATATCTACCTTATTAAGAACCATTTTCAACTTCATTATCCTTATTATATCACTTATTACAATGATATGAACATTATGTAATTATTTAAGTTAATAACGGTCGTTTTGTCGATCTTTGGTACTTGAGTCAACAATAAGCTTCTTATAATTACAAGTTGTTCATGTGGTGAAATATCCATTATATCCGGAATTATATTCATGATGTAGATATCATATATATCATATATACAGTATATACATTCATTTATAATATTACGTAACATTTAGAGGTAAGAAATGAAATGCACCGTTCATGGAGACGGTAAGCCGTACGTACGCATGAACGCTACTTTCATTTCAATTTCATATTTAATGGAAGTAAATCATAATGATATAAATGTATAATATAATTCCAGTATAATATAGTGTATAATACCATTTACTCCATCCTTTATACATCCCACATATGGCATTTACGATTCAAATCACTTTGAGGGGGCGGTAGTCCGCACTTCCTAAAATGAAATTATCGCGTTTTACCCATAATGGAAATCATAAAGTATGCCATAAATGAGAAATACAGAAGCATAAGTAAAACAAAAACATATTATATATCATATATAAAAATAGTGACATCTTAATGGCCACCTTTGAAGGTGTTATATGAGTGTTGAACAATCATCGCTTCGTGAGGCAGAAATTCGCCATCCACAGAAACCGTATGTTCTTTAACCATTAGATGTAGGTGTGTGTAAGTGTAGCTCGAATCCTTCTTATAACAACATCCTAGTATATTTAGGATACTGGTGTTGTTACAAAAGAAATGAATAAAAAGAGTTTAGGGGGTTGGAGAAGAAAAATAAAACAAAAGAACATGAGAGAATGAATTACCTTAAAAAGTGTAACTCCTTTTGAGTTGAGCCTAAAGGCTTCCTTTGAAAGGATTCTGCCCAAAGGGAATCCTCTAGGATGAGGAGAGGGATGTGGAGAGAGCAAATGGGCAGGGGTTGGCCGAGCCAATGGCTTGAAGAGTGTGTGAAATGAGGTAGAGGTGGGGGCCTTTTATAAGAGGAGAGGAAGGGCACTTTTGGAAAGTAAAGGAACATTACATTATTTGAAAATGCTTTTCGGATTCTAAAGGTCCCACATCTATATAATTCGAGGCTAAGGTGATAAGGTTTCGAAATCTCCTCATCCAATTGGCTTTGGACAAGTGTAAGCCTTGGATTTTACATTATCTATTCATTTTATTAAAATCGTTAAATAATGAGGTCATCGCTGCATCATAATGATGTCATAAATAATTTAATTTATTTAATGTCTAAAAATTATAAAAAAAATACTATGATGTAGGAAATCTTTTTAGCTTTCTAATGAATATTTATAGTCAAAATTTGGACTTGTGTAACCCTACTTAAAAATTGTTTTAGTAAAACAATTTATGTTAGTGTCATTTTCACTTTAACATTAAATAAAAAGTAATTTATGTTATTTCCCTACAAAAGTGGATCCATGGGGTCCCCAAGTTAGGCCATGGCTTGTCTTGGTCGGCCATGACACAACCAATGAGGTTGGGACATGTGTCTAGGTCATTTAATATTATTAAAGTATTATTTATACCTTAAACTACCCTAATTACCACTAATCGCGATTAAGAACTTAATAAGTTACTATTCACCAAAAAATTATTTTTATCCCATTGAACCACATTTTACTTCTTAATGACAACCATGTATGTCGGATTTTTGAAAATCAAATCACATAAGTGGTAATATTTCATTTAAACGAAAAATCAGTTATTTAACAACCACTTAGTGGTTTCACTATTCATCAAAAATTGAAGTTTTTCAGAATAAGGCCAAAATTTCACCCTAAGCTATAATTGATATTCCGAATTGAAAAATGATGTCTATTTTACAAAATTCCAAACATATTAGTTGCATTAATTAATTTTATAATTAATTCCCGCTGTCACAACAAATAGCGTGTTTTTAAGAAACAATTTATATCAAAAGATTGGCAATTGTTTATGTCCAATTTCAATGTTGAATTAATTCTAATGACCACCATTGGATAAAATGGTAAAAATATATTCTAATTATACTCTAAAACCACTCAATAGTATAATTTATCACTATGAATTATTTTGATTAATAAAGCTGTTTTAAGTATTTTTCACTATTCATAAAAATTTAGAAGTTCTCAGAAAAATACCAAAAAATTCAACATAGGCTAATTTCAATATTAGGAATACAAAAATGAAGTCCATTTTGAAATATAAAATTTCTATAATTTTAAAAAGTGGTTATTACTATTCATAACGGCTACTTTGATTTGTCGCGATGTTTTAGAACTCGAAGTTGCGTACAATGCAAGCTATTGTATTATTGAATGAGAAGCGTATCGTGGAAGCTCGGGGTGTTACAGACATAGATAAAAATATCTATTATTCATTACTTATTTGGGATGTTATATTCAACCCATTTCTAATGATTCTATTATAACTAAATATGACAATATTAATATATATATGAAGAAAAAGGGAAAAAATATATTTTTCTATATTTCATCGAGAAACTTTTCACCAATTTTATGTCTTATATATCTACTAATGAAATTTTGGAAAATTAAGGTGCATCTATGATAGAAAATTTAATGACACAGAAGTAGTGATAATTGTATGTAGAAGTATATTGGAAGACATTAATATAGTTAATGATGAATATTTTTTTATTCCATAAGATTCAATGTGATTGTGACCAATAACTTAGAGTTTTGTGATATTCATTATTATTAAATTATTGGTAAACTTTTTTGGGAAATTTCGCAGATTGGATTGAGAAAAAAATATCAGCACTCGAATATAAATAATATATGATTATTTATGAGGTACAAAATATAATCATATCATATGAAATTATAATTTATCGTTACATATATAAGAAATACAACGATGAGATAACCTTTTAAGAATTTAAAAAAGGAATAGTAAAATAAGAAGAAGAGTTTTCTAAATTAAAAGACCTTGAGGAAAATGAATATGACATTAATAATAATATTTATATTCTCTATAAAATAATTATATTGGGAAAATAGAAACTAAAATGGTAAAAAAAATGTTACATCCCTAATAATATCAATTATATTGAAAAATATTTTCCAAATAACTTGGATTAAGAATATAACTTAGATGAAGAGAGATCACAAAGGACAATTGGGGATAAAAATAATAAAAAATCTACCAAAGAGAGGCATTACATGGTAGAATGAGTTTTATGATTCATAAACTAATTCATATAATTAAGACACTATTTTTTCTCATTTACGGAAAGTATTAAATTTTAATGTAGTGATCGTGAAATTGAATAAAGGATAGACATTAAATGGGAAGTTAATGGTATGTGGGAATATTATAATGAGAAAATTATTCAATTAAAGAATTAAGTGAATGATATGATCAATCAAAAAAAATTAACTTTTGAAACCATTGAAAAGGATATATTACTTTTTGAAAAAGAAAATGAATCATATAATATTAAAGAAATACAGAATAAAAAATTTGATATTACAAACAAAATAATATGACATATGGACTAGAACAAAATTTGACATCTATATATGAAGTGTTTTTTGATACACATGTCATATGTATCATATCTCATAACAAGATAAATAAATCTAATTAAGATATCAAAAAGTCTATTTAAATACAGGTGGAATATTCTCAAGATATAGAGAGGTAAATTTAAAAGTCCACCTAATCATTTAGAAAATATATATTTTTATTTATTATAGTATATGTAAGACCAAAGAGGTTAAGATTATATGGAAATATTTTACACCAATGGAGGAGAGGTGTGTTCCATAAAAACCATCTACTCTATAGTAAAATAATACTTATTCTATTAGAATACAAGAATAATAAAATTATAGGAAGTGTTGGAAACAACAAAAAAATATCACGAATTAAAGGTTATTTCTATTATTATAGAATATATGATAAAAATTATTCTTTTTGGTATAATAAATCATTTATAGGAAGAGGAAATGTCATTAGGATTCTTGGATGAACAAATGAGACAAAATAATCATATTAAATGGTAATTATGTGGGTAAACTAAAAAAATAAATAATTTTCATGATAATTCTACAATATAACGTTGAATTTTTAGGGAATAATAACCAAGAAGGAAAAAAATATATTGTCTTGTTAATTGAGAAAAATAAAGAAAATATAACCCATAATTAATATAGTAATAAAAATAAGAAGGTTGCTGATAAAATTCTCAACATTAGTGTGTTATCAAGAAACATAATTACGTCCCTCATTATTCTTTATTAATTTACCTGTTTTGAGATAAACTTAGTGGAATTGATGGATGGAATTTAGGTTATCCCTTATTGACATAAATTAAGATGATATCATCAATTCAGAGGGGATTACATGAAAAATGAGGCACGCCCATCTAAAATTTTAACCCTCTATTAATTATTTCATTAAGGGGAAGACTTGGTTGATGAAGGTGGATACCAGGGGGAGGTATTTTTTCTTGGGAACCTAAACATTAATACATGTGTTTTAAGGTGTGTAAGTATTATATATTTCATATTTTTACAACCAATAACATTATAATTATGAATTTTATATCATGATTTCAGATGAATGTGTTTTTATAAATATTATGGGCAAATTTTCTTTGTATTTTCATTTTTATCTACACCATGTTTTCTCATTTAGGAAAATATTTTATTAACTAAAATATAATTTTTAAGAGATCCATGTGATATCATTCATCTCTCTGAAGTCTTTGACGAATAATTCCTATAAGAGAGAATAATATTTTTTATAACGAGGAGGTTAAAAGACCCCACTAACCATTTTTTTCTAATTGAAAATAATATATATAATAATTGGAGTAAAAATAATGAATTTCATAATGTTAAAGTCATTAACTAAAAATAAAAGGGTTTATAGTTTAGAATCATTGTTTATTTTTCACAATGATGTTTTAATATATGTTTGGTGACATTTATATGAAGTGTTAATGATTGACGAACTATCATGGATTCCGTTTATAACATTAGACATCATGCTGTGATAAATCTCCTTACTCAATGTTACAATTTCTGAACTAGAAATTAATGACAAAATTACTATGATGATGATAAATAAATATCAAAATCAATTTTTAAAATATATTAATGATGAATATAATTAAGAGTATTTAATGAAGACCCTAAAGAAATATACTTGTCTCATTAATTATTTAAACAAGTCCAAGAGAAATATTTTTTCATTATTCATGAAGAAGATTGTAAGAATAATATTAGTTTTTATTAAAAGTTATATGAATTTAGTTTTCTCTATTTTATGAGAGTATACTATAAAATGTACAAAAACCAAATCTAGTTGAAGGGGATCAAATAGACCTTGCTTATGTGTGTAGGTTCACATCCCTCAAGTGAAGTTTGTGTCATGGGAGAGAAATTTAGAACACTCATGGGTAGATCACAATTAAGGTGTTTAGGTGTATATATAGCAACCACATGGTCACATGATCATGTTCATGAGGTTCTAGATCTACCATGTGGGTGAGTATGTTCTATGATGTGGGTGTCGAACCCAGCTTTCTACCCGAGTGGTGATGGGAACTCATTAGTATAAAATTAAGTGTCTCTGTGACTGGATATTTTATGCAGAATCACTCTATGTGTAGAGCCATATCTTGTATTGAAAACATGAAAATAAAGTTGGTCGCCTGATCTAGTTGTTCTACTTAGTCTCATCAATCATGCTATGGGATTCATTCATCAACCCCATTGAAAGGATTCAGTATGATGGGAGATTTTTTACTATAGGTTCTCAGATCTCACTATATCTCATAAACATTAAATTAATACCACTTAAAATTATTGATATCTATTCAATACCTATAGGAAAATTTTAAATTGTATTCATTTATCTTCTATATGTATATATAAAGAACTTTCGTCATAATGACACCTGATTAAGCTGATCCTTCAAATGAACTAAATGGTTGATAAATGACCATGTATGATTGAGATAATATATTCACATAGTTTCACTTTCAAGAATATATGATATATTTTGAAGCATTTTTATAGATCGGCATCTAAAAAAACCAGTGGGTGAAATACTAAAGCCAGATGAAAACTATGTGAATAT
The DNA here is from genome assembly GCA_963277665.1 of Viscum album. Lineage (NCBI taxonomy): Eukaryota > Viridiplantae > Streptophyta > Magnoliopsida > Santalales > Viscaceae > Viscum > Viscum album. The sequence continues at coordinate 1,631,873,140 of OY728150.1, forward strand.
GTGTAAAGAAATAGGAACCCCAATTCTTGTGGGAATATTGAATGAGGATCAAAATTCATGTTTTTATCATACCATTTCAAAATCATAGATGATGTTATTTGATGAGAAAATATACCACATATTTAATAATAGTAATGATGATCCCAAAATTTCATCTATTTTAATTGAGTTCTCTATTAATCCATGTGAATAGATGAGTTTCATATCATGACAAACAATAATGGGAAACTAATTCCCTAATGTATTAAAAATTAATTACATGCATGATTATTTGTTAAATAAGGAAAAAAAATATGAATAGTTATTTTTTTACTATGAATATTGAGATGAATTATAATTGTGAGTTTCAGAAGCATTCAGTATGTGATGAAGAATAAAATAACCAACAACATTTGGTATTTCTAATGTTTTTCATGAAGATAAATTATACCCAATATCTAGTGGGCAGTAAAATTAAAATATAGCTGATTAAATTTTATATTAATAATATATTTAAATGAGTAAAAAAGTTATATTATGTGCAAAATATTTTGGAGATAAATTTTTTCATGTATGTTATTGAGAATTAGTGAGAAAAAAATGTTATATAATTTCATACAATATTGTATCAATATTTTATCTGAGTTTTAAGAACAACCAGAAACTATTGAAGATCTTGGATAATTTTTACCCGTTTAGTCATGTTGATCTATCTGTATATGGAGAAGAGTTGTTATCAAGAGGTTAAAATATGACTCGTATCATACTCAAAAAACTTTTTTATTGGATATTAATTGTTATAGTGATGTTTTAATTATAATAGAATCTATTAGTAAAGATAGAATAGTATAATCTATGTAATAGTAGTTGTGTTTAAGATAAAGGATGATCTGTGTTGGGTGGAATAGGCAACATGACATTGAGTAGGACTTTTAGATGATCCTTGAAAATATTGTGTGGTTTTATCTTTATATTCTTCTATATATTAGATAAGTATAAGAATTTTATTTTAGTCTATCGAGAATTTTAATAACGTTATAAATTATACATTAAAAAATGCATAATAACTGATTCAACCTCCCCCTCCCCACCCTATTAGTGGATCCTAACAGGTCCATGGATTCCACATAATTACCGAATCTAAATATCAACTCACCACGAATTTCAGAAAAAACAAAAAGAAAATTATATTTTCATAATTCTAAATAGAACATTTTATGGAAATATTTTCTATGTTTATGAAAAAAAATCATAAAACCCTTGAATGGATAATATGAAACTGGTTTTAATGTGAACTGATATCACACTAATAAGAATTATGAATCATTATCAAAACAAAGTAAATAGTTAATTATATACATACAGAAATCATTTAAACATTATAACCAATTATTAGCATGCACAATTCACTTATAATAATAACACCATAGTCAAGAGACTCATGGTTAGTTTATCATAGGAAATCAAAAACATCATAGTGAAATATGGCTCAGAGTATGCTCATATTCCCTTTAATCCACAAGCAAATAGGGAATATGTTAACACCACAGGAAGAAAACTCTCTTCCCTCGTCATATATTAGTCATAATTTTCATCATCAATCCTTTTCATATTAGAGAAAATAAATTCCTAGAACTAGTTCTGAACAACTAACTACTGATGCTCCCATTTTCGTCATTATGTTCAATTAGACATTGTGAATGCACTAATTTCATGAAACCTCAATCATTTCAATCATCCCATAATCCTTTTATTAAATCATGTATTTCATTCATAAAGAAATTTCAAACGGTTTATATCCAATACTCGAGGTTTTTTTCTTCAAATTACCACATTTTTAATCATAAAACAATTCATGCCATTTCATCTCATCGTAATCAAGCATTAACTCATTAAATTAAAATCAATATCATTTTTCAGAAATCAAATTTAATTTCCAAAAACATTTTTCATTGGATTTCATTATACACACCATGAATTTTAAAATAAAAATTAATGAGGCTCAATTAATTGTGTAGAAATTAATTGTAAATCCAACATAAATTTAAAATGAATAAAATATTTTAATAGATATATATTTTTTAAAGAAAAACCTACCAAAATTCAAGGAATCAATGACCATACCTTATAAAAACAACTCCAAAGAATGAAAAGGGGCAAGGATCGATCAATGTTGACTCTTTTAAGTACAATTAATCAAATAAAGATTGAGATCTATCAATGATATGACAATATATTAATTTCAATGATGGAGAAAAATTATTAAAGTAGTGATCATGAACAAATCAATATCAAATTTATCGTGAGAGAACCAACACATCAATCAGAACATCAAACCATGAATAAACAAGGATATAATAGAAAAAAGAACCTCTATAGATCTTTTATGTACCAATAGATTAGTTTAGTATAAATGAGGAGGATTTTAGAATATAAAATTTGGATTTCATGAATTAAATTAATAAAATTAATAAACTAAATTCTTTCCAAATGATTTTGCCAATTTTTTTGATATACCAGGAACTAATTTTGTTCATATTACTAGTGTACTATATATGAAAAACATGGGTTTCCCACATAGTTTAATAAACCATGATCCAACTATGCACCCCCAAAAAACCCACTATATAATGTTGAAATTGTAGGTATCATGGTTTTCAATAACCATGCATCAACCATTTCCTCTCCTCTAGAACTCTAAAAAAAGGAACATAGTTTCTTGGGATGACCCACATGGTATGACCAATACTAGTTACAACCCTTTATAAGACTATAATCTTCGATAAGTTTATAATTTTATCCAAAACAATATATGTGATGTTCCAAAAAATATATATTATGAAAAGGAATGTATGTGCCTAAAAGAAGGGGTTGAGATTTTAAAATCTCCCCACCATAATTTTTCTTCTTCTCCAACCATATTTTATAGAATATTTGACCAGTAATTTGTGATGACACGGTAATCTAATTAAATAATGAAATTCTTAGGTCTCGTGTGATTCAGAACCCTGTTTCTAATTCACTTGCACAAAGGTGTATATTTTCCACTGGGAATCCTTGATTGTGAATCAATCATCCAAAATGTATTGTTGGTCACATATAAATTAGGATTCAAATAAAGGTCTTCCAAACTAAATACATTAGTTGGTTCAAAATGAGACTTTCATAGCATCGACACATATAACACATTATTGATTAATTTTATTTGAGGTTTCTAAACCAAATGGTAATCCACCTTTATTATTGGATTAAAAAACACAAATAATCACATATATCTATGTTCTAAAAGAATTTGTTTTGAAATATATTGATGAACCAATGGAAGTAAAATGATTAAAAACACATGGTCAACAACTATTAAATCCAAAAGTCATCAAAAAAATTCATCGTAATATTTATACTTCTATGTGTCATTACCATTATCTTATGAATCAATTAAAACTTTTTCAATATCTCATAGACCAAGATAGGTCTAACTAAGGAATAATCGAAAATCTATGACCAAAAAATTGGAGATCTGTATGGTTTCCATACAAGACACTAAAGAGTTTCTTCTTGATGGAATATTAGTTGCAATTCATATCTAAAAACTCAACTAGCCTCATGTGGTTATCCCAAGATCCTATAAAGTCAATGACACATGCTCTTAGCATGTCCTAAAAAAATATATAGTTATTTCAATAAAACAATCTACCTAAGAATGGTAAACCATGATTAGCATTATTTAAGACCTCAAAATCTCAAGAATGCCTTTCAAAAAATGTGAAGTAAACCACTTATCCCTATAAAAAAACAATATAAGGTGGAAATCAATTCAATGTGATGATCTTCTATGAATATATATTTTTAATGTCCTCACCTTTGGTGGTATCTAAAATTCAAATTAAGTGATCTAATTTTTTCAACCAATTAATCAATAAACATATCATGTTATTTCCTTATATGGTATGTGGTAGCCAAAACACATAGACCATCAATATCATTTATCAATTCCATTTTATAACTTGAATGGGATGAAGAAAGTCTTATTGTTTATATTGTTTTTTTTAGTTTATAGCCAAGTATAACAATGATAAACAAAACAAGCTATTTCCCATTTCAGACCAAGAAAACAAAATCACCACCTCATATCATAAAATATCTTTTTTGTGCCCAGGTGCACCAGAAATTGTAAAATATTGAAATCTCCCATTACAGATTTCCTCATAGGTAAAGGAACTAAATTTTGACTCTAAAATAAAAGGATAACCACAAATATTATAGTCCACTCATCGATGATCTCTCATCCATATAATGAATAGGAAATTCCCTGGAAATCTGCATCAAGATATTGTTCATGGAGAATCATCTTGAGAAATAAGGATGTCAACTAATCAATCAACCAAATAACATTGATATCATACTCCCATACTCAATAGTGAATACTATAAAACAAATCCATCAAATTATATTCATCATAATATTATTTCATAGAATGGGGTTTATTTTTCTTACTTAGTGCATCTGAAATGATTTTCCCTTGCCATATGTTTTATAAATTTTTTATGAAAAATAGTAAAAGTACTCCACACATCATTTTTCATTCCAATACATTTATTAGAATGTATTTCTCATGATTTTATGATCATAGTATATGAAAAAAAATTACCAAAAAATTAATGCAAAAACGCAATAGAGAGTGAATCACATATGAACTTATGTGATCATGCCTGGAATAGTAATTCTCATGAGGTAGAAGTTCATAGGAACTAAAAGAATCTATGTGACCACCATGTAAAAGAATTGAACCCAATCCAAAACATGATGTACCATACAATACAATATAGCCTTCCACAACATTTGGAATGTTCAAATTGAAAGCCTAAGTTAACTAACGGTACAACTCATCAATGATAGCCTAACATTTTGAATCCTATGTGAAATTTACTCCATTCTATGCATAAGCAGTCAAAAATGAATAAAATAAGGAGAAATATGTTACATATTAAAAGTGATATGTTTCCAAGATTAAGAAGCATTAAATATAAATAACATTCCATGGTTCCTCCTAAGACCTAACATTACTCAACGTCTTACGAAAAACTAAATTACCATGTTCAGAAACTATATCTCTTAATGAATTTTCCTCTTGAATTCAGAAACATATTTTAAAATGTATCACTTAATGTTTATGATTTCTAAAGATTTCCATATGTTCTCTTATGTGACATGAATGATCTGCCTCATTCTTTGAGTAGACATAAATTTGATTAGGAAATAACACTACAAAAGAATCGATAAACTCATCAAAATTATTGTATATTGATTTAATAAAAACAATAGGAGTAGTGGTCAAACAAAATTGAATAACATGGTAATCATAATGGCCACACCTACTTCTGAAGGAAGTATTAGGAATATTATTTTCTTTGATCCTATGCCGGTGATAAATTGACCAAGGATAAATATTTTAGAACCACTTCCTGTAGTTCTCATAGTAAAAAGTTATTTATTTGAGGTAATTTAAAACCTAATAATCACAATGACTTTATTGATTTTTCAATAATCATCCCAAATTTTAAGGGTACCCAGTGTTGGACAATAGCGATTTAGCAGCGGTATTTTTCACATAGGTTTTCTAAACCACTACTAAATGTTTTTGAGGGGATAATTTAGTGGAGGGTGTTTAGCTGTGTTCTCAAAAATAGCATCGAAATGTTCGTATACTATTTTTAATAATTTTTTTCATAAAAATAATTCAATTATATTTAGCGTTGGATTTAAAAAAAATAGTTAAAAAAATAGGATAAAATAAAAAATATATATAAGTAATTGTTAATTATTAATTTCTATCACATATAGTTTATTATTTATAATTTTATGTAATTATAATGTCTTAATTAATAAATATTTATAATTATTAGATAATAATAATTTTAAACTGAAAAGAAATATTCAATAAGAAAAAAATTATACTTTGACATAAAAAGACAATAACTTTTGAATTGAGTGTTAGTTTTAGCTCAAAATCTAGTCAAATAAATTCTTATGAAATGAGATAAAATCACATGGGATTTAAATCATAAATAATCAAAGGAAAAAATATATTAAAATTTCAAAAAATTTGACAATCGAACTTTAACTTCAAATGGCCATATCTTTTCATCTAGCTATCTATTTAGGCTCTTCAACAATTCAAAACAAAGCCTGTGATAGCTGTTATTCCATAGATAGTCTCAAATTGAGTTCAAATATATTTTTCTAGTTTTTTGTCCCCAGAAAGGACCAAAAGGCCTCTAAAACCGATTTTTTGTCACCAATATTTTTTTATTAAAATTAGAACAACTATAACATCTTATTTGGGTGTATACATGGCATGTATCACATATCATAACAAATATCATTTCACGGTCTTCGATTTTGCGGGTTTTGGGGACAAAATGTACTCTCAAATCATAATTTAGGGTAGTTGCAAGGTTTTTTGGGGTTTTAGGGTTTTCAGAGATTCTAAAGGTTTTTATATATTCTAAGGGTACCCCAATTTTTTTACATTCTCTGTATTATAATCCTAGTTAAGGGTATTATTTTGTTTTTTTGGGGACTCAATTTATTCTCTAGGATTACATTCATATTGAAATTGTGATTTTCAAACATTATCATTTGTCACAATGTAGTTCTATTTATAATTAACTATAAACATGTTTCTTTATATTTAACTATTAAATCACTTGTATATACACATATTTACATATAAATTCATTTTAATGCATATAATCCAAACTGAAATAATTTTTTTATTACATTTAAAATTAATAATTATCTATTTTATAAACATTTGTAAATATTCATACATATTTATGTTTATATATTTTTATATCATATATTTGTAGATATATATATATTAATATTTTTATTTACTTATGTTTATATAAATATATATTTATATTAATGTACAATTATAAATCTGAGTGTGTTTATATATATTAATGTGACATAAAAATGTGTTTATATATATTTCTATAAAATTTATCAAAAGTATTATATTTATAGATATTTATATCCCTCTATCATTTTATTATTTTATAATATTATAATATTATAATTTTATAGTTTTATTGATTTATTTTTTATAATTTTAAATTTTAATAATTTTTTAGATGTATAATTTTATAATTTTATAATTTTATAATTTATTAATTTATTATTTATTATTTTTAATTTATCATTGACAATTTTTTCAATTATTATTTATTATTTATTTATTTATTTATGTTTAATTAATTAATTATTTATTTTAAATAATTAAATAATTAAATAATTATTTATTATTTAATTTTAATTATTTTAATTATTTATTATTTATTATCATTAATTATTAATTTTTTTATATAGTTGTATTTATTATTTATATATATTTATATATATTTA